>JAGIQG010000001.1:91913061-93376247 GCA_024679065.1 Sphyrna mokarran
CAAATCATTTTTAAAAAAAGACAAATAGTTTATGTTACTGTCAGGTTAATATACAGGAGGTAGCTTCCACTCAACAGCAAATAATGAGTGTTTCATTCACTCCTAGCAGCTGTTCAAACAAATCTTATTTAAACAGTGATAAAATGCGATCACTCTCTGTTTGACCATGCTATCTGAAGCAAAAAATTAAGTTCACATCTATTAAGTAAAGGTGCACTCGAAAACTTAGTCAAAATTATGATAAATTTTGCATTCAAGAAGTAATACAGTGGGGATTTGTAATACCCAACCCCAGCAAAAGCACTGATGCAGCACCCCAAAGATCACAGGGATATATTTCCTGCTCCATATCCACTATGTTCATCTTCCCTGCCATTTTACAATGATCTCTGGCTGGGGCTCCCACTTATTTCAGGTAGGAATCTAATTCTAATATGTTTATCTTGATTCCATGGTGTACAATCTAATACGGGGGTACAAAAAGTGAGTGTACACTTTGTATGTTCTTTCCACTGGCATTATAGAGATTGACCTGTCTAAGCATAAATGGATTGCTGGAGCTGGGTCCAAACATGCAAGATTTTTCTTTTGAAAGGTATTAGTGGGAACAGAAAGTGTGAGAGCACTCCACAAATTCCTGACGCTTGCTGCTGGCCCACATGAACCTCACTGCAAATGTCTCCAATGCACTCCCCACTCACTAAATGGAAATTTATTCTTGACTCCTTGGAGAATCCATTGGATATTTCTCCATTGAATTGGTGAGTTGTTTGGATGTGCTACTTCAGATAAGGCACAACCCTCAAACAATACAGAAGTCACCCTGGGAGCTACAATAAAGCAACATATTTGTATTGCACAGCCTAATGTTCACTGAGGATGGAAACTGAGCCCTCCAATATTATTATACAAAGATACAATGGTTCAGATTTACAGCCTGTACTGAACAAACATTTCCCATTCATTGCACATACAGCTAACAGATCTTAGGGTGATTTTAATAAATAGAAGCTGTTGTATTTTATTTGGTCTTTTGAGCCCACAGTCATTCAATAATATTATGGCAATTCTTCTGTCTCACCTTTCTGATCTATCCCATATATACACAACAACTGATTGACGAGAATTTTTTCTCTTCGAGGCTTATAATATCTGGAATTCTGTTCCGTTGAAACTCAGATATTGTTCATCAAATGTATTCAAGGCAGAGTTAAATAGATTTTTGATCGACAAGGAAGTCAAAGATTTTAGGGGGAAGACAAAGAAGAGGAATTGAGAGTAAACTTAGTCATGGTGATACTGAATGGCAGTGCAAGCTGAAAAGACTGAATAGTTTATCTTTGCTCCTAACCCCGATGCTCCTATGTCCTCTGGAGGACTGTAAGAGTAGAAAATTCCAAAGTGTTGCAACAATTCTGGAGTTGATTATAATCCTAGCCCCTTTTTGGGACTATTCTGGATTAGGCATAGTCTTCGGATGATCTCTCTAAATTAAGGTTGAGAAAAACAGGCCACGCATGCACTTAAATAGGTTTGAAGAACTGATCCAACTATCCCTGATGGACAGGAACTGCCAGAGAATATTGCTGTCCTTCAGATAGCTTTTTATTTAAGCCATGTTTTAGTTATATTATACCATCTCTCTTCATCAATATACCTGTCCATTGAAAAGTGTACAGTGATGAGTTCTTGAATTTGGATATAGAAGACAATATAAAAATATTTTCTAAATTATATAAATAACCAAACACGCAAATTACTTTTGATGCTAATCACATCAGGGATTTACAAAAAGTAAGCATAACCTTGTTTTTCTTAGACAATCCAAGTCTTACACAGAGATATTGAACACATCCATCAATATTTAATGTAGTATTTAATTCAAATCCCAAGTGGAACACTACAGAGTGTAGTGAGATATCTCAATCCCAATTAAGGGGAGAAATAACATAATTACACTACAGTAGTTCTCCCTTTACCTTGAAAGACGCTGCAGTGAATAAAATGAATCTAAATATCCTGCTGTGTGGTTCCAGTATTTATACTATAGAAGAGCTGAGCAAGCAGAAAGCATGTCAAATATTTGTGCTGGATAAGAATTTTTGTTCTATTCAACATTCTTCAAAAAAAGGTGCAAATGATCTTCACTTTCTTGCTACGCTCAATTTTCCAGGATTCAGTTTAACAAGTAATGTAATGGCATCTTTTTAGGTTTTTAATGTTTTCCATTGTTAGATTGCAATATTCTCTGTACTCACTTGCAGCAATGGTGGAGTGTGAATGGCTGGAGAATTCCAGTTGGAGTGTTCGAGTATGGACTATGGGAGTTTATTGTCTTTTGAGACTCTTTATCAATGAAAGTGTTTTGTTCACCTGTCAGCTTGTGCTCTTTGAGGAACCAAGTCTCCGCTCGCTGCAGTGGGACCTGAGAATCATGCTGGCATGACTGGCTGGAGAATTCTGGCCTCCACTCCCTATGATCTGTGAATAGCACTACCAGTCAGTGGTGTATCTGTTGGTTGATGTCAAACATCACCAACCACAACTTGATCAAAGTGGTGAAATCCCAGGTATAAATCTTCGAAGGAAAATCTTGACAACCTTCATGCTCTTGAGGAGGGACTATAGAAGAGTGGTCACTTGCTCCACAAGTCAATTACTTGGGGCCATAGGTTTAAGATGCAAGGGGCCAGGTTTAAAGGAGATATAGAGGCAAGTTCTTTTTACACAGAGGGTGGTAGATGCCTGAAACTCGCTACCAGGGGAAGTGGTGAAAGCAGATATGATAGTGACTTTTAAGGGGCATCATGACTGTGTGCAGTTTTGGATCCTTTATTTGTGAAAGGATATATTGGCCTTGGAGGGAGTACAGAGAACGTTCACCAGGCTGATACCGGAGATGAGGGAGTTAGCTTATGAGGAGAGATTAAATAGATTGGGCTGTATTCATTGGAGTTTAGAAGGCTGAGGGAGGATCTTAAAAAGACTTACGAGATAATGAAGGGACTAGATAGGTAGAGGTAGAGAGATTCTTTCCACTTAGAAAGGAAACAAGAAAAAGAGGGCACAGTCTCAAAATAAGTGGGGGGGGGGGGCAGTTTAGAACAGAGTTGAGGAGGAACTTCTTCACTCAAAGAGTGGTGAATCTCTGGAATTCTCTGCCTATTGAAGTGTTGGAGACTACCTCATTGAATATATTTAAGTCACATGTAGATAGATTTTTGAAAGACAAGGGAATTAAGGTTTATGGGGAGAAGGCGGGAAAGTGGAACTGATCCACTTCAGATCAGCCATGATCTTATTGAATGGCGGGGCAGGCTTGATAGGCTAGATGGCCTACTCCTGCTCCTATTTCTTATGTTCTTATGTTTATGACAAATAGGATGGGAATAAAGAGATACGATCCCTGGAAGAGTAGAAAGTTTCAATTCAGTCATACAGCATGGTTGGTGCGGGCTTGGAGGGCCAAAGGGCCTGTTCCTGTGCTGTAATTTTCTTTATATTTTGAAACACGAGGGGCAGCTCAATTTGTGATGTGGCCATCTAGATCAGAGCTTAACCAAGTACTTATTTCCAGTGAGAAAAGAATAAGCAATATCATATCCCTTCAACCTCTCAGAATGTAGAAACCTTGCTGAAGCGTGCAGAGTCAAAAACCAGAAAGTTAAAATATTCAACTTAATGTAAAATTTTATATGGAAAATGATGTAGAAATAAATAGAGGGAAAGAAGGATATAAACAAAATATAAAAGAGGGATTGTACATATTGTAGGAGAGCAGAGAAACTCAGATGGCAACTTCCAGATCAACCTGTGTACGAATGGCAGCCAGAAATGCCATCAAAATGTATGCCTTAATAATAGTGAACAGTGTCAACTTAACTGTTATTCCTATTGCCATATCCATGTCAATGGATTTTTCTTTGTTTCACAGCTTGAAATCAGGAGAAAAATAAAAGTAAGATATAAAGTGGGTTTAGATCAAATTATACCTCACTTCCTCTTTTGAAATTTAAACTCCAATTTTTCTTCAAATGCTCTGAAAAACCAACCATATAGATGAAGTTGAATGTTATTTCTGAGTTGCACATCTCCTAATTCTTCAGTTTTGATTTTCTGCTATTTGATAATAAACTATTCATAAAAACGTAGAAAGTAAGAGCAGGAGGAGTCCATTTGACCCTTCAAGCCTTCTCCGCCATTCATTAGATCATGGTTCATCATTCAACTCAATAGCCTGATCCCACCTTCTTCCATATCCTTTGATTGCCTTCACACGGACACTCACTGACCATTACCATGTGACTCATGGACGCTGACTACTCCTTGCTTCTTGGAAACGTAGAATGTTTTGGCCTCAATTATTTTCTGTGGCAGTGAATTCCAAAGACTGACTGCTCTCTGGGTGAAGAAATTTCATCTCATCTCATTCCTAAATGATCTAGGCTATACTCTCAGCCTGCGCTCCCTGGTTGTGGATACCCCACCATCAGGAACATCCTTCTTGTATCTACCCTATCTAGTTGTTAGACTTTTACAGATTTCTATGACATTCCATCTCATTGTTCTGAACTTGAGCAAATACAATCCTAACCAATTCAATCTCTCCTCATACTTCAGTCCCACCATCCCAGTAATCCATCTGGTAAATTTTTGCTGCACTCCCTCGAGAGTAAAAACATCCTTCCTGAAATAAGGAGATCAAAACTGTACACAATGCCCCAAGTGTGGCCTCACCAAGGCCCTGTATAATTGCAGCAATCCCTGCTCCTGTACTTGAATCCTCTTGCTATGAATATCAAGGTACCATTTGCCTTTTTACTGCCTGCTGCACCTAAGAACTGCTTACCTAGTGTATGAGGATACCCTGCTCTCATTACATGTGTTCTTCTTCTGGTCATTTAGATTGTAATGTCTTTGCTTTCACTGCCAAAGTGGATTATCTCACATTTATCCAAATTATACAGCATCTGCCAATCATTTGTGCACTTGCTCAACTTGCCCAAATCACACTGAATGATGTCTGCATCTTCCTCACAACTCACCCTGCCCCTCAGCTTTGTGTCAACTGCTAATTTGCAGGTGTTACGTTTAGTTCCCTCATCTAAATCATTGATATATTTAGTGAATAGCTGGAGTCCCAGCACTGATCACTGCAGTATCCCACTAGTCACGGTCTGTCACTTGGAAAAAGGCCTATTTATTCCTAATCTTTGTTTCCTGTCTGCCAACCTGTTTTCAATTCATCTCAATACACTATCCTCAATCCCATGTGCTCTAAATTTACACGCTCATCTCCTACGTGGGACATTGTCAAAAGCCTACTAAAAGTCCAAATAAACCACAACCACTGGCTTCCCCTCATCAATTATACCAGTGATATCCTTGAAGAATTCCATAGGTTTGTCAAGCATGATTTCCCTTTGATAAATCCATGCTGACTGTATTTGGTCCTAATTGTTTTGCAAGTGTTTTCCTATAAAATCCCTTTTTATGGATCTAGAATTCGCCACTAACAACTTCAGGCTTACTGATCTATAACTCCCAATTCTCTCTCTACCTTCTTTTTAAAATAATGGTGTTACAGTTTGCACAAACTGCTGCAGAGTTGATAGGATCTTTTTTTTTAGAGCAACACAGCACGGGAAACAGGCCCTTCGGCCCAACGAGCCCGCGTCTCCGTCATAACTATATAGTAGCAATTCCATTATCCTATTATAGATTTAGGTTATTTCTAATATGGAAGACTCTCACTATAGGGACAATTTGTTTCCCAATCAGCCTAAGAGTGAATTTTTGGGTTGTGGGAGGAAACCGGAGCGCCCGGAGAAAACCCACGCAACCACGGGGAGAACGCGCAAACTCCCGCAGACACCGGCCCAATTCCAAGTGTCTGCACAGCCACATCGATAGTCTCTGAGCTGTCATGGTGCCCTTCAGATGGTCCACATAAAGCACTCATTTACGACATGAAGTACCAGGCAACCCATGAATCAACATCCAAGAGCTGTACTCGCACCACCTGCCGAATGCATGCTCAATGTTGGTCAAGTATGGACCGAATTACCTGTGGAAAAAAAGCCATAGTTAAACAGTCCTACTATATCCCTCTATCTGCATACCGCTCATGTGGCTGTCCAAGAGACCCTTAAACAGCCCCAGCGTGCCTGCTCCCACCACCTTACTCGGCAGTGCATTCCACACCCCCACTACCCTTTGTGTGAAAAACTGCCCTCTAATATTCGTCCTATACATAGCCCCCCTCACCCTATGGCCATGACCTCTCGTCCTATCCATTTCTAAAGGTGGAAAAAGTTTACCTCCATTTACTCTATCTATACCCCTTATAATCTTATACACCTCTATGAGATCCCCTCTAAGCCGACATCTTTCAAGGGAAAACAACCCCAGTCTATCTAATCGTTCCTCATAAGACAGTCCTTCCATACCAGGCAGCATCCTGGTAAACCTCCTCTGCACTCTCTCCAAGGACTCCACATCCTTCCGATAGTACGGCGACAAGAACTGGACGCGGTATTCCAAGTGAGGCCTAACCAACGTTCTATACAACTGCAACATCAAACTCCTACTCCTGTATTCTATACCCTTTTCTATGAAAGCTAACATACTATACGCCTTCTTTATCACCTTCTCCACCTGTGAGGACACCTTCAGAGACTTGTGAACCTGCACCCCCAAGTCTCTCTGCGTCTCTATGCTCCGTATATTTTTACCTTTTATCCTATAACTCTCTTCTACATTTTTCCGGCCAAAATGCATCACCTCGCATTTATCCGGATTAAATTCCATTTGCCATCTATCTGCCCAGTCTACCAACCTGTCTATGTCCTGTTGTATTGCCTGACACTGCTCCTCTGTACCCGCCAATCCAAGCATCTTGGTGTCATCAGCAAATTTGCTGATCTCACCACCTACCCCTACTTCCAAGTCGTTTATGTAGACCACAAATAGAAGAGGACCTAGTACTGAGCCTTGTGGCACTCCACTAGTGACAGGCTTCCAGCCGGAAAAAGAGCCTTCCACTACTACCCTCTGTCTCCTCCTCCCGAGCCAGTTCTCGACCCATCTACATACCCGACCCTGTATCCCATGCGCCTTCACCTTCTCTATCAGTCTACCATGAGGAACCTTGTCAAACGCCTTACTGAAATCCATGTAGACGACATCAACAGCCTGTCCTTCATCAACTGTTTTTGTCACTTCTTCAAAAAATTCCACTAGATTTGTAAGACAAGACTTCCCCTTGATGAAGCCATGCTGCGTATCCCTGATCAGATCGCAGCGCTCCAGATGCTCATACATCCTGTCCCTAAGGATCCTCTCCATTAGCTTACCTATAACTGAAACTATAACCTATAATCTTAGCAGATTACCGCAAATGCAATCATTATTTCTCAGATGACTTCCTTAAACACAGTGGGATGAAGATTATTAGGCCCTGGGGATTAATCAACATTCAGTCTCAGCAGTTTCCCCTACACTATTTCTTTATAATACACCTTCAGTTCCTCTGTCTCACCAAATCTGGATTGCAATGGTGAATGTATCAAATCCTAAAACATGTACCACTAGGGACTGACAGTCAAGTATGATGAAGAATTCTTGCAGAAATTAAGTGATGTTTACAAAAAATATGTACTGTGGGCAAGGTTTCAAAATATTACCAATGGATAAACTATGACAGAAGTTGAACAATTCCAGTTTCTTCTTATCTGTCACAATGTTGCTGTTTCCTCTTCTCTCTTTTCAACTCCTCTGTTTTTCTCTTCATTTCTGCTGCTCCAATCCCTTTGACTTCTTTTTTTCCCCTTATTTTTATCTTGTTTATTTTCAGGTTGTAGATCATAGGATCTACTTTCCAGCGTGATGATTAGAAGTAGAATTCCCTTACGAATGTAGCAACAAGAGTTGGCCACTGATATCTTTGAATCCCATTTGTTATTTACATCATGACTAATCTGTACTCAACTTTAATTACTTATTTTTGTTCTCTGTACCGTGATGCCCTTTCTTAACAAAAGTGTTCTTCACATCTTCTTCCTCTTCATCCCATCCTTATTTTTTCCCTCACACTTTTATGCCAAATATCTGCCTCATCACTTCTACTCTGCAATAGCCTCTCTTTGCCAGTTGTTGAGTCTCTGGATGAATAATTTGAGAGATTCAGGAGTGAAGCATCTGCAGCCTTAAGAAAACCAGACTGCAAAATACAGAAACTACTGTAAGTGCCAGACTGTGTGGGATTATGTTTATAATGACTGTATGTCAGACATTGCACATTATCATTAGTATCACTAATAATGTTATTAAGAACCATTGTACATGTCTATTAGTGTCAGTAAGCAAGGAGACAGGATAGTTGGGTCATTTTCAGATTGGCAACTTGTAAATAGCTGAGTGGCCCTGGGATCATTGCTGGAACCTCAACAATTTACAGCATATGTTAATGACATGGATGAAGTGACCAAATGTACTGCAGCCAAATTTTCCGACATTGCAAAAATAGATTGGAAAGCAAGATGCAAGGAGGACATAAGGAATTGTCAGAGAAATACAGATATATTAATTGAATGTACAAACATCTGATTGATGGAGTATAATATGGGAAAATGTGAAGTTGTCCATTTTAGTAGGAAGGATAAAAAAGCAGAATATGATTTAAATGGTGAAAAAATACAGAATTCTGCAACACAGAAGGATTTGGATGTCCTTGTACATGAATAACCAACAGCATACAGATACAGCATGTCATTAGGAAGGCAAAATAAATGCTGGCCTTTATTTCAAGGAGAATGGAGTTGAAAAATAGAAAAGACTTACTGCAGGATATTGATGAGACCACAGTTAGAGTACAGAATATAACTTTAGCCTCTTTGTCTATATTTGATGAGTTTAGAAGAATGAGAGTTGATCTTATTGTAACATACAAACTTCTGAGCAGACTTGACAGGGCAAATGCTTAAAGGGATGAGAGAAACTGCAAAGTGGAAAGGCATAGTTTCAAAATGTGGGGTCTCTCATTTAAGAGAGTGATGAAGAGGAATTTCTTCTCTGAAATAAACTTTTGGATTCAATGAAAAGAAATTTCAGTGTCACTTTCCCTGCTGTGGTTGAATTGACCGTAAAATCTCTCCCCTCCAAGTATTCCTCATATCCACTGGCTACTAATCTGGCTTTTGCCTTAGAAACCCTATCTTGCAAAATTTTGTGCAAACCCACCGATGGGACAGGGCAGTCTGCCCTTCATCTGAAAACTCAGTGTACATTCCAAACTCTTTCCCAACTGTACAATTCTCTTTGTTTGGTCTGTCTCATTTCCATGAGCTTCATTTTATTGGCAGCCACCAACGCTTCCCTGTCATGGAGCTTTCTACTCCTATTATTATCACTGATTTGGTTCTGAGCCTTTCCTGTTAACCTTGAGCCTCTGCTGTCGTCTCTGCTCTATCAGGGTTGCTACTCTCAGACCTCTGTTCTCTGTTAACACAACCTCAGTCATGGTTTGTGACTTTTTTCTGAGCTCACAGGTGCTCACTGACTCATCCACAGAACTTGAATCTTTTTTTTGCTTCCATATTTCCAACCCATTTTCCCAATTTTTAGCTTTAAAGCTAAAGAAAGCTTTAGCTTTTTTTTTTAAGAGCAACACAGCACGGGAAACAGGCCCTTCGGCCCAACGAGCCCGCGCCGCCGTCATAACTATATAGTAACAATTCCATTATCCTATTCTAATTTTAAGTTATTCCTAATATTGAAGAGTCTCAATGTAGGGACAATTTGTTTCCCAATCAGCCTAACAGCGAATTTTTTGGGATGTGGGAGAAAACCGGAGCGCCCGGAGAAAACCCACGCAACCACGGGGAGAACGCGCAAACTCCCGCAGACACCGGCCCAATTCCAAGTGTCTGCACAGCTACAGCGATAGTCACTGAGCTGTCATGGTGCCCTTCAGATGGTCCAGATAAAGCACTCATTTACGACATGAAGCACCAGGCAACCCATGAATCAACATCCAAGAGCTGTCCTCGCACCACCTGCCGAATGCATGCTCCTTGTTGGTCAAGTATGGACTGAATTACCTGTGGGAAAAAAAAGCCATAGTTAAACAGTCCTACTATATCCCTCTATCTGCATAACGCTCATGTGGCTGTCCAAGAGACCCTTAAACAGCCCTAGCGTGCCTGCTCCCACCACCTTACTCGGCAGTGCATTCTACACCCCCACTACCCTTTGTGTGAAAAACTGCCCTCTAATATTCGTCTTATACATAGCCCCCCTCACCCCAAGGCCATGACCCCTCGTCCTATCCATTTCTGAAGGTGGAAAAAGTTTACCACCATTTACTCTATCTATACCCCTTATAATTTTTTTTTTAAGCAACACAGCACGGGAAACAGGCCCTTTGGCCCAGCGAGCCTGCGCCGCCATCATACTATATAGTAGCAAATCCATTATCCTATTTTAATATTCCTAATTTTATATTATTCCTAATATGGAAAATTCTCACCATAGGGACAATTTGTTTCCCAATCAGCCTAAGAGCGAATTTTTGGGTTGTGGGAGGAAACCGGAGTGCCCGGAGAAAACCCACGCAACCACGGGGAGAACGCGCAAACTCCCGCAGACACCGGCCCAATTCCAAGTGTCTGCACAGCCACATCGATAGTCTCTGAGCTGTCATGGTGCCCTTCAGATGGTCCACATAAAGCACTCATTTACGACATGAGGTACCAGGCAACCCATGAATCAACATCCAAGAGCTGTACCCGCACCACCTGCCGAATGCATGCTCAATGTTGGTCAAGTATGGACCGAATTACCTGTGGAAAAAAGCCGTAGTTAAACAGTCCTAATATATCCCTCTATCTGCATACCGCTCATGTGGCTGTCCAAGAGACCCTTAAACAGCCCCAGCGTGCCTGCTCCCACCACCTTACTCGGCAGTGCATTCCACACCCCCACTACCCTTTGTGTGAAAAACTGCCCTCTAATATTCGTCCTATACATAGCCCCCCTCACCCTATGGCCATGACCCCTCGTCCTATCCATTTCTAAAGGTGGAAAAAGTTTACCTCCATTTACTCTATCTATACCCCTTATAATCTTATACACCTCTATGAGATCCCCTCTAAGCCGACGTCTTTCAAGGGAAAACAACCCCAGTCTATCTAATCGTTCCTCATAAGACAGTCCTTCCATACCAGGCAGCATCCTGGTAAACCTCCTCTGCACTCTCTCCAAGGACTCCACATCCTTCCGATAGTACGGCGACCAGAACTGGGCGCAGTATTCCAAGTGAGGCCTAACCAAAGTTCTATACAACTGCAACATCAAACTCCTACTCTTGTATTCTATACCCTTTTCTATGAAAGCTAACATACTATACGCCTTCTTTATCACCTTCTCCACCTGTGAGGACACCTTCAGAGACTTGTGAACCTGCACCCCCAAGTCTCTCTGCGTCTCTATGCTCCGTATAGTTTTACTTTTTATCCTATAACTCTCTTCTACATTTTTCCGGCCAAAATGCATCACCTCGCATTTATCCGGATTAAATTCCATTTGCCATCTATCTGCCCAGTCTACCAACCTGTCTATGTCCTGTTGTCCTATGTCCTAATCTTATACACCTCTATTAGATCCCCTCTAAGCCGACATCTTTCAAGGGAAAACAACCCCAGTCTTTTTGTCCGTGCCCTTGGATGTTGAGCCAGTGTTTATACTTTTCTGAGGCTTCTGATTATCATGGCATCCCTCCACTCACTTACCTTTCGGGTACGCATGATACCACTGTGCCCACTTTGGGGAACTGAACCTTTGAAGTAGCAACTTCATTCCCTGCCTCATTGTTACTTAGCTGATCATCAACTTTTCTCTCCTCTGTAGCTACCTGATCATCATCGTTGTTTGAGGTATGTGAGGTTTAAGGTGCTTCCTGTATTTCTGCACCTTGCTCAGATTCTCCAAATTCATAATGAATTCCTCCTATTCTCGAAGAATGAACTCGCACTGTTATTGTATTGCTGTATAATTAGTTTGCTATCTGTCCCTATCACTTTACCTGGTCCTTTCCACTCTTTTATGCCTTCTCTTTTATACCTTTTATCACCTTTTTTGAAATGTATCCCCGAACGGCCTTATGCAATGCCCTAGGGCTCATCTTATCATTCTGAAACCTCAATCTTAATGAAGACCTTTTTCCCTGCATGCAGAACATTCGCATGTACAGAAAAAAATGGTGATAATGCTTGTCCCTTTTAATGCCGGAGGAGTGTCTGTCAATACTGATGGTAATTTTGGGTTCCTCCCGTATACCAATTGATATGGACTATAACACCTCACCTTCTGTAATGAATTTTTCATGACCACTGCCCATGCTAATGCAATCTGCAATTTAAAGCCTGGTTGATCGGTTAAATATTTTTGCAATATATCATCTATTACTGCATGATTCCATTCACAGAGGTCATTGCTGAATGGATTTTCTGATGCAGTGTGCATCATCACAATAGTGAAATTTTCACATACATCTTGAAACTTGTTATTCACAAATTCACCCCAGTATTTGTCAAGAATTTAGATAGTGCCCCCAACCCTGATTCAATCCAGTAATTCATAATTTTATCCACAATAGTTTTTTTTATCTTTGCTGTAAATCACCTTAGATATAAACATAGGCAGGGATCATGGGTAGAGGTGGGAACATCAGGGTGGCGGCGCAGGTTCGTTGGGACGAAGGGCCTGTTTCCCGTGCTGTTTTGTTCTTTGTTCTTTGTTCTATATACTAAACTGGGTGGCTATGTGCCCAAAATGTAGTAAATAGATACCTTTGTCTTTAACCCAAGTCTTCAAATCCATTGCCACTGCATCATGGAAATCCAAATTCATGCTAAGCTCACAACTGGACATGGGGATGTCTATATTTCTATATATTCTATATATAGAAATTCTATATTCTAAATATTCTATATTCTATATATTCTATATTTTATGAAAACCTCAGACTGGGCTGATATTTGCTCTATAAGCTCATTATAGCCTTTATCCAGCACACCTACATCCTGCAGCAGTGCTCTCAATCTTTATGGTGCTGAATGAACAAACTGCTTATGAAGTTTCAAAATTATTTTTATCCATCAATCTGTTGTCTGTTAGCAACACTAACGCATCATGAATCCTTTGGTTAGATATTTTTAGTTCACTTAAGAGAAGACAATAATTGGTAGCACAGTGGTTAACACTACTGCTTCATAGCGCCAGGAACCTGGATTCGATTCCCAGCTTGAGTCACTGTTTGTATAGATTTTGCATGTTCTCCCTGTGTCTGTGTGGGTTTCCTCAGGTGCTCCAGTTTCTTCCTACATTCTGAAAGATATGCTGGTTAATAAATTCATCCTAACAGGCACTGAGGGAATTTCACAGTAACTTCATTGCAGTGTTAATATAAGCCTTACTTGTGACTAATAAATAAAATTTAAATAATGGCCTGATCTCATAAAACGTAGACCTACACATCTTTCAACTACCACAGCTTTGTCATGCTTCAGATCATTAGTTATCTGGCTTTTTTTCATGGCAGACCTGCTTAACAAAGGTATGTCACTTGAAACAATGTACTTACTAATGAACAAGCTGATTCCTACAATTCTGCATGGAAGTATTACCCTTTCGGAAGATGTTAAATTATTATCAGCTCCAAATCGAAAACACGTGAAACTGTTTAACTTTCTTTCGTTCTTTCTAGGCTAGGTCAGGAGAATAATTGAGTGGTCGGGGAGGCAGTTGGTTGATCAGAGGAGTAGTCGGGTGATTAGAGATGTAGTCGCGGAGAAAGGAGAGATAATTGTGTTGGGAGAGGTAGTCAGTGGAATCAGGGATTGTTGATTGTTCGGTATGAGGATTAAGGGGCAAGATCTGGAGATACCCCAGAGTTAGACTAGATTTTAATCCATCTAACATTTTCTGGGTAAACTATTCCAGGTAAGCACCACAAATGTTTCCCAAATTTGACTCAGACCTGGGAATATTCACAGTGGGTTCCAGGGAACCGGGAAATTTCCCATCGGAAGTTGAAACTTCCCAGACAATTCCCACAAAAGTCCACATCTGTCGGATGACCACAGGTTGCAGATGCAAATCTCAATTGTATGTCCAGTCTTTGACAATCCAAAGATTAGAACATGTGGCCCTTTGTTTCAAATTGAGGCATAAAATTTATTGTTCCTCTATCATCATATCATACTGTATCTATATTCAATATGACAACATATCTCCTTTAGTTATCCCATTGATAAATATAAAACTATTCTGCCTGCAAGCATCAGGAAATGAATATAAATGTTTGCCTAAAATGATCAATAAACAACATCATGACGTGGACTTGAATCGGAGTTTTGCTTTTTTATTATTTTCCAGCAGAGTCATACTACATAGCCAAAAGTAAAAAGAATAATTATTTGTTATAATGGCTATTTGCAATAAAACCTCTCACTATTTAACATCAAAAATGTCTTAAGCTGTGAAACAGAAGATTTGCATCCACTTGATGTGAAAATAGGATGTGAGTCTTCAGATGATGTCTGTGGAGAAGGAAAACGCAGCACATATGTTGGGTTGGCTAATCGCCCCACTTGGTATCTGAAATGACTTGGGGCAGTTCTGTATCTAAACCCAGAGTATCTCTAGATTCTAAAGGAGATGCAACACAGTGGGACTGACTTATTTGGCTTTCCCTGTCATGAATAGAAATTGGCCTCCTGTTATATACAGCGTAGCACATTAAAACAAAGCACATCAGTCACATCTGCTGTTCTCCCTCTTCATGCCAAACAATTGTCTTGCCAAAATACCATCATTACATTGCAGCAGCATTGCTATTTAGGGATGGCATAGAAATGGAAAAACAATGCAACTTATTTCTTGAGTATGGATTTTCCAATGATACCGGATGCTTAGCACCATCAACAGCAAAGCAAAAACAGCAACAGTGGCACTAGTTGGCACTGAATATCAGTTTTCACTGATCATTAATAAACCTAATATTCAGTCTGCTAAACTAAAGCTTACCAGTAGATATTCATTGTGCTGATAAACTGTTTCTTTGATACATGCTAAGGACATACCTTTAACAGTAATAAGCATCTGCCACTTCCAACTTGAGCAAAAACCATATAGATATCGGATTAGTAAATTTGCAGATGACACTAAAGTCGGTGGAGTGGTAGATAGTGAAGAGGGGTGTTATAGTTTGCAGAGGGATTTGGACAAGTTGCAGAGCTGGGCTGAGAGGTGGCAAATGGAGTTTAAGGTGGAAAAGTGTGAGGTAATGCACTATGGCAGAAATAATAAATGTGTAGAGTATAGGGCAAATGGTAGGATTCTTAGTAGTCTAGATGAACAGAGGGATCTTGGTGTGTATGTGCATAGATCCCTGAAAGAGGAGGTTTACCAGGATGTTGCCTGGTATGGAGGGCAGGTCTTATGAGGAGAGGCTGAGGGATTTGAGGTTGTTTTCATTAGAAAGGAGGTGGCTAAGAGGGGACCTAATCGAAACATATAAGATGATTAGAGGTTTAGATAGGGTGGACAGTGATAGCCTTTTTCCTAGGATGGAGAAAGCTAGCACGAGGGAACACAGCTTTAAATTAGGGGGTGATAGTTATAGGACGGATATCAGAGGTAGGTTCTTTACCCAAAGGGTGGTTCGGGAGTGGAATTCCCTGCCTGCAGCAGTTGTAGATGCGCCAAGTTTGGTGGCGTTTAAGAGGTTAGTTGATAAGTATACGGAAGAGAAGGGAATGGTTTAGTTTGGAGGGGCATTGCTTTTTATATTGGTCAGTGCAACATCGAAGGCCGAAGGGCCTGTTCTGTGCTGTAATGTTCTATGTTCTATGTTCTATATATTTTGCTTTGAAATATGCACTTATATATTTCATAAGACCATAACGTATCTGAGCAAAATTAGGCCATTCAGCCCATTGAGTCTGTTCTACCATTCAATTATTTCTGATAAGTTTCTCAATTCCATTCTCTCCCTTTTCTCGCTGTAACACTTGACCCTTTTACCAATCAAGAACCCATCTATCTCTGTCCTAAATGCGTTCAATGACCTGACCTCTACAGCCTTCTGTGGCAATGAATTTGTGTCTGCTAATCCAGTGAAGGGAAGGGAAGGTGCAGGATGTTTTGTATGACCCCACTCTGTGAATGTGATTCTTAGGGTCTAGTTTTCCAACCTCCTTAAGCAACCCACAGGGATTCTCATGCCCGTTCAAAGTCAAAAATTAGATTCTCAATGGATGCAAGGACTCTTGAGATTCATTAAACCCACCCCGTCAGCTCCAATCAGGTTCCTGCCCAGAGAACCTGATTCGCACATCTTTGGACTGTGAGAGGAACCAGAGCACCTGGAGGAAACCCACACAGACATGGGGAGGATGTGCAAACTCTTAACAGACAGTGACCAAGCTGGGAATCGAGCCTGGGTCGCTGGCATTGTGAGGCAGCAGTGATAACCATTGTGCCACCACGCCGCTCAACTCTCCCACATCTTTCAGGTGAGTGAATCCAAAATGAAAAACATTGCCCAAGCCAATGGGAAACACTCCTGTTTTCCTGCCGGCGTAGGCACTTACCCTCAAAATGGGAGAATTGGACCCTTAATGCCCCTGTTTTGTCAGTGTTAATTTCTGAATAGAAGCAAATGTAAATGCGGGGGATGAAATTTCAATTGCATTGGCTTATCTCTGGGTAAGAAAGAGGGAAGAATTTCTAATTTTCCTGGTTACTGGACATTCATTCTGCAGATGAATGGGGTAAATTTTGCAGTCAGTGGCGAACAACTTTCTGTGGATCTTTGTACCAGAAGATGTTGTCAGCTAATCATTCCAAAAGTGTGGTGCCCTCAACAGAGCATCTGTGACCTGTGAGAACAAGACAAACAACTGTGTATCTCCTTAATGAATTAGACTGAAGAATGAACCTCACAATGTCCAATCAGATAAAGAAAGCATTGTCAAGGAACATAAAGACAGAGTGGATTAACAGGGAGATAAAATATCAGTTGGATAAAGTTTTGAAAATTGTTACAGTTTTTTAATTGCCAACAATAAATAAAATCTGACAGAATATGACTCAGTACTTGTAAAGGTTAGTTTTCATTATTGAAGAAGCTGTTTGGTAGTAATTATGATGTTTCTAAGTGGATGCTTGAACTGGAATGGATAGCACTAACTGTCTGGAGAGTTCAACATATATTAAGCATGTACAATTACTTCATGATTTTTCATGCATTTTTATGGTAAGTCTCTCAATAACACATCATTATCACAAAGGTTTTGGGGGAGCAAGGTATCTCAAACAGCAGCTTCCTAATTAAAGAGAGATTGCATTTATGTAGATAAAAACAAATTACTGCTGAACGCTGAAACAGAAAACGCTGGAAAATCTCAGCTGGTCTGACGGCATCTGTGGAGCAGAGCCAACGTTTCGAGTCAGGGTAATCTTATGTCAGAGCTGAATTTATGTGGGAGTTTTCATAATCGCTAGATGTCGTGAAGCAATTCTCAGCCAATGAAATCCTTTTGAAGAGTACTCCTACATTGTAATGTAGGAGGTACGGCAGCAATGTGCAGCGAGTAAGTTCCCACAAACAGCCCAATGATAATGTCCAGAATTCTCCAACTGTTCACGGCCTGCCTCTACTGCCAGCGGGAATGGAGAATTTGGCACTTGGTCCATTCACAGCGGCAGAATGGGAGAATCCCAGACACATTTGAGATCGGGGAATCCGGTTCAATGTGTTCTGTGGTGCTGATGGAGAGATAAACAATGACCAGGATATCAGGCGTAACTCTCCTG
The DNA here is from genome assembly GCA_024679065.1 of Sphyrna mokarran. Lineage (NCBI taxonomy): Eukaryota > Metazoa > Chordata > Chondrichthyes > Carcharhiniformes > Carcharhinidae > Sphyrna > Sphyrna mokarran. The sequence goes on from JAGIQG010000001.1 coordinate 91,930,942, forward strand.
TTCTTCTTTGAAATATTATGAGGGGATCTTTTACATCTATCTGATCAGAGCGCTCTGATATCTCATCCAAATGATAGCACATCCAACAAGACAGTACCCCAACGCAATATGTCTATTTTGATTTGCATGCTCAAGAATCAAGAGGGACTTGAACCCAGAACCTCAAGTGAGAATGCTACTAACTAGGCTACAGCTGACATGCTTAATGCTCACTGGAGCATTAAGTGAGCATTACAAATCAGATTTGATTTGCATGTAAATGACAGTGAGCTATGTTAGCCTCATCCTAATTTCTACTATAAAGTCCAGTCTATTCTGACTCTCTGGCCGCTTGCTGATGGTGAGATTCTTTGGTCCCACTGGCAGTGCTCCCCACTCGTGAATATCTCAGGGAATTCCATTGACAGCAGCAAGACTGAATCTTATTACCAGCAAATGGCACACCACTTCCTGCCACCAAGAAACATGTGACTGGGAGGCCAAATAATTCACCCAAAAAATATTCATTGCGAACGCATATCAAATACTTCTCCGTATCTTGGATCTTTCACAGCAGATTGACAGAAAGATTGTGCCTTTGTTGTTGGTCTCTTGCTGTCCACAAACATGATACCATCCAATCTGGGCAGCATGGACATGCTGGGCTGAAGGGCCTGTTTCCATGCTGTAAACCTCTATGCCATTACAGCAACATTGAAATACATTGTGTCAGAACACTACAAGAAAGCATTAATTTAAAGTTTGACTATTACATAGGGTTCTGTGATATTGGAAAGGGGTACGGTTAAGTTACCCTCATGCCTGCATGGGAGAGGAGTGGGGGGAGTGTGGGTGGTGGTGGTTTGGGAGGGACATAGTGATCTGCATATTGAGTGGTGGAGGGAGGCAACACCTCCAAGGTGCAGGGTCTGGGGTGTTTCTCATGTTTGTGGATGTGGGAGGGAGGATATTCAGATTCAGGTGCCAAATTCAACTTAACTTTGAAGTCAAAGTGCTCTTTAAGGGCAGCACAGTAGCACAGTGGTTAGCACTGCTGTTTCACAGCTCCTGGGTTCAATTCCCACTCGGGTCACTGTCTGTGTGGAGTTTGCACATTCTCCTCGTATCTGCATGGGTTTTCCTCAGGTACTCCAGTTTCCTCCCACAGTCCAAAGATGTGCAGGTTAGGTTTATTGGCCATGCTTAAAGATTTCCTCTTAGTGTCCTGAGATGCATAGGCTAGAGGTTTAGCAAGTAAAATATGTAGGAATATGGGGCTAGGCCCTGAATGAGTTTGTGGTCAGTGCAGACTTGATGGGCTGAATGGTCTGTTTCTGCATCTATGATTTTAAAAACACACCAATCTCTGAGGAGCACATCTTCAATAGGCTCCCACTCCAAAAAAAATTGAAGTGTGGTTGAATTGCAAACTGGATTATGCCAAACCACTCAACAGAAACATCATCGACATTCCCACTGGGGACAACACTTAAGACATACATTGGGAGAATTCTACTCACTGTCTGGTTTACTATTACCCAAGGTCCCAGGTCAAAATTACACTCTTTGATTTCCACTTGAGTGCAGCATGTATGTACCTTTATCTAGGAAAGACTTTTGGATCAGTTTCCCGCTGAAACACTGGGAATTTTATACCTTGCCAGTTGGAAAAGTTTTGCTCCCCAGAGTCATTAGCATTACAAAAAGAATAAGGAGAAGGAATTTTTGAATTTCCTTCCCTCTATCAGTACAAATAATAAAATAACATTGGGGTGTCAACCTAAACATCTGTTAAATATATCTATAAAATTCCTGCAGGTAAATATGATGGGAGATAGTGACAGAAAAGGACTCATACCTTCACATGGTATTTTATGAAGAAAGTGCCAAGGCTTGAAATAAACACCTGCTGGTTGCAAACCTGTGCTTGCTCAGAAACATAAACACCCTTGGATTTGGTTTTAATCATTCATTCACTCGTGGGTTTAGCACTTGCACTTGCTCTATGTGCTTGCTGAGATGGATAAGGATCAATATGCACCCAAGGCTGAGCATTTCTTCTTTCTGCAGATATCACTGCTAGTCGGTGAGCCTGGCTGCTGGCCAGATATAGACCACATGTAATGCCATGTCTTTATATGCAACAGTACATTTGCTTAGCTTCCAGCAACATGAATGATGTGTCTGTGAATTAAAAAGTGCAAGTAGAGTTAACACGTATTGAAAGAACTGCTCACCCCCCCAGAGCTGCAGTGATGGCCAAACCTTACAGGGCAAGTGCTGCGTTCAAACGGTCCATCAGATCATTACATTAAATCTAGACAGCAGCAATCCATCCTTTGAAGTGGGAGATAGCAATGTGAAAAGCATTCAAATTAAGTACATGAACAATGATCTAATCAGAAGTTATTTTGTTTTAATGAGGAGACAAAAATAGGATTTTCTGATTGGTGTCAATCTGATTCTATTCAGATTTGGAAAGCTTGGCTGTTGAATTATCTAAGAGAAGTATTTGATTATCAGGGAAACATTGTTTAGACTCCAAACATTTTTTCAATAAATCACTGATACACAAGGTCTCACTGTAATTTTCCGTTACAATTTCAAAATATTACTGATCACTGCCAAGAAATATGAATATTTAGTTGATAACATATGACTCAAAGCTCAGACATCTGTTTCTGAAAATCAAAACACTATGAGCCTAAATTTTATCTCATCTTCTTTGTTATTCATTCAAGAAATGAGACATCATTGGCTAGGCTAGCATTTATTACTCAGCCTTAACTTTCCTTGCAAGGTGATGGATGAGCTGTTTTCTTGAACTGCTACAGTCTACGTGGTGCAGATACATGCACACTGCTTTAGTGAGGAAGTTCCAAGGTTTTGAACTGGCAACAGTGGAGGAATGGAAATACATTTTTAAATCACAATGGTGAGTGGCTTGGAAATGTATCGCCATAGGTGGTGTTCCCATGTGTCTGCTGTGCCTGTCCTGGTTGGTAGTGGTCATGGGTTTAAAAGGAGCTGCCTGAGAAGCCTTGGTGCATTCCTGCAGTGTATCCTGTAGATGGTGCACCCGGCTGATACTGTGCACTGGTGGTAGAGAAAGTGAATGTTTGTGGAAGAGTTGTCAGTCAAGTAGGTTGCTTTTGCCCTTGATGGTGTCAAGCTTCTTGAATGTTTTGGAGCTGCACCCATCCAAATAAGGAAAGAATATTCCATCACACTCCTAATTTGTGCGTTGCAGATGATAGGCAGCTTTGGGGAGTTAGGAAGTACTCACTACAGGATTCCTCACTTCTGACCTGGTCTTGCAGCTACAGAACTTATACAGCTAGTTCGGGTGAGTTTCTGGTCAATGCTAACCCCCAGGTACATTTATACTGGAGGATTCTGTATTAGTAATGTCATTGAATGTCAAAAGGACCGTGGTTAGATTTTTTTCCTTATTGGAGATGTCACTTGACTGGTTTGAATGTTATTTGCCACCTGTCAGCCTAAGTCTGGATATCGTCCCAATCTTGTTGCATTTTTAGATGGTTTGTTTCAGTGTCTGAAGAGTTATAAATGTAACTGAATATTGTGCCATCATCAGTGAACATTCTTACTACTGACCTTATGAAGGGAGGAAAGCAATTGATGAAGCATTTGTAGATGATTGAACATAGAAAACTACTCTGAGAAATGCTGAAACAACTAATATACATCCCAGTATTCTAGCAAATCAAGAGCATAGATTTTATGCTGACATGGAGGGCTTGCTTCATTCCAATCTAAATGCCAGGGGAAGATCTTTTGGCTGTCTTGCCCCACTTTAGTTTTTCAGAAAATGGCTTTTTACTACTTGGTGGAACTTCCTCCACTTCTATGAGAAAGTCCAGCCTCACAGCCAAATGGAGGCCAATAGCACTGTATCTCTGCAGCACCAACCAGGAAAGGTAACCATGCTGGTAATGCAGTTAGAATAGGTGATGGCATCAGTAATAGGCCTGGACACTGAGTTAAATCCAAAATGTCTCCAGAACTAGGTCAGCAGGCCATAAGAAGGGGCTGGGAACCATAAACAGAAAATGCTGGAAAAACTCAGCAGGTCTGACAGCATCTGTGGGGAAAGAATAGAGCCAATGCCCTGAGTCTAGATGACCCTTTTTTTCAGATTCCAGCACTTACAGTATTTTGCTTCTATCTTAGGGCTGAGGATCATGTTGGACAGAAGAGGGGTTGAAGTTAGAAACGGTGAATATGAGATTGCAAAACTTTGGAAATGGCACCCCTGATTTGCCACCGGGGGCCTGAAAGGAGCCACTCTCAACTTTTTCATAGGCTGGCAGACCACAGGGATAAATCTGCCAGGCTATGTGTTGGCTGCAGGCCCCTCCCACTCAATTGGATGAATGGGTAACCCACTTGACACTTGCCCACTGCCCATAAAATTTTAATTTACAGATCCACCCATCTATTTACCTACCCATTGGTGGCCTGAAAAATCATGTCATGAAGTTTAATCAATGTTGCCTCTGATTTATATTCTGGCAGCTCAGTAGTTCAACATCCTATTAGTGTTGGTGAGTGATGCTCTGTATTGTTTTTGCCATCATGGACTCAGTGGACCACATAGCTTCCTTTGTGCTTCAATGAGTCAATGACTGAAGTCAACAGAGCTTTTGCTGGTCCATCAAATTAACTGCCCCACCTGCTAGAATTCCCATGGCAGCTAGGTTGGAAAACTTTGATCTATGATTCTGTTTAATATTTGACCCTTTTCAACTTCATTTTTTACTATTTCAACACTAATCATTCATTTCATGCACTGCCCATATTTTTCCCCATTTTATGTTCATCTGTGATGAAATTCATCTGCTGTTTGGTGAGATTTTCCAGCCCTTTTTACCAATGCGATTATCTGGTTCCACTAAAGACAACACTGAAGCTTGTGGCAGAATGGAAAAACAATGCAAAATGCCATAGACATTAGCATCAGAAGATCCCACCAGTTGCCAATAGCAAGCTTCATCCACCACCAGAAAATACATCAATGGGTGGGACCGGGCAAGGGGTGGGATTGGGATTCTACACACTTTTCTATCCACTGCCATATTTCAGCTACACCTTCCCTGCTTACTGATGGCTAAAAACCATTAGCGTGCAATTTCACTGTGTAACTCAGGCCAACCAGTCGACAATGCAACCCGTGAGTAAATTTACATGCTCACTACCTGGGCAATGCTCTAGTGGAGCAAGATAACCATCTGTTATTGAACCTGCTTGATTTCTATTCCCTGAGACTCATGTTGTAGGATATGCATTTTCAAATGCTTTTCAGTCTGATTCTTGGCAGCAAGGTTACAGATACACACATGGTTAGAGTATTATGATAAGATTGGCAATTAAGAAGGTGAGTTCCCTCTTGGAATTTTCGAGAATATTCATAAATATCCTACAGTGAAAATCAGATACTACAAACTGATGCTGCAATCAGGCCAAATAAATTATTTTTTGTCTTGGGAATCCTGCCAGCAATGTTACAGGACGATGAAAGAAAATGAATTCAAAAATATTTCTGCTGGCTGCAAAGCAAAATCTGACCTGGGTGAAAAGATGGAACATGTTGGGTGGAATTCCATGCCCTCTCCAAGATGTGTTTGAAGGCAGGCATTTCAACAGGAAGGAGGATGCTAGCTTTCCACCTCATTGTTCCCTGTCTCTGCCCCAATTAAATCCAAGGTGAAAGGACCTTATCCCGCCATTACTAGTTTTTAACTAGTATCAATTAGTGGATTTGCCATGCAGGGGGAGCTTATAAAACAAAACAGTGTGGGCTTCCCAGTACCGTTCCCTTGTTATCAAGCACTCAGCACCTCATTAAGGCTCACAGAATTGGGAAAGCATGGTCCGCTAAATGCCAATCCCTCAGTGCCAGTGACCCAGGTTTGAGTCCGGCCTTGCATGATTGTTTGTGTGGAGTTTGCACATTCTTCCATTACCTACGCGGGTCTCCTCCGGGTGCTCCAGTTTCCTCTCCCAGTTCAAAGATATGCAGGTTAGATGCATTGGCTATGCCAAATGTGTGTGGTTACAGGGATAGGGTAAGGGTGGGGAGAGGGGCGGGTGGCGGGGGGTACTGTTGGGATGCTCTTTTGGAGAGTTGGTGCAAACTCAATAGGCCGAATGGCCTGCTTCTGCACTTTAGGGATTCTATGGTTCAATCTTTCTTCCCCGCTAACTTTCTTCCATAGCCAAATTGATTAATTTAGTGGGTAAGAGTGCAGATGATGATGCAAGATGCAAATAGATGATGATATTGATGTACTTGTTTTTATCCTACAGGTGCTTTGGTCCACCTTGTGTAATGAGGGGCATACACGCGATGAGTCGTGAGAGGGCTGCTCTTGGATTTTTTTCGAGAGTATCCTAGTGCTTCACATTGTTAGTGTACGCTTAACCTGGATCATTTGATGGGCCACACGACAGCTCAGTGACTATCGCTGTGCTGTGCAGATACATGGATTTGGGCCTGTGTCTGTGGGAGTTTGCGCATTCTCCCCATGCTTGTGTGGGTTTTCTCCAGGCGCTCCGGTTTCCTCCCACATCCCAAAGATGTGCTCTCAGGCTAATTGGCAAAACAAATTCTCCCTAAATTGTCTCAGATTTGGTTTTTAATCCATAGATCTATAAACATGGACAGGGATCGTGGGAAGAAGTGGGAACATCGGCGTGGCGGCGCGGGCTTGTTGGGCCGAAAGGCCTGTTTCCCGTGCTGTTTTGTCCTTTGTTCTTTGTTCTTTGTTCTTTGTACATACCCCCTTCTGACACTTTGTTTCTTTCTTAATCCTTAAATTTAATTTGTTAAGGATAAAATCTATTGCTAATGTCTGTCAGAAAAAGTCTGGGTCCTCCATTGAACTTGTTATGTCATTATCAATTATTTGCGATACGAGAACTGAAATTGAAGGGTGAATGAAAAACTCTAAACCACACTGCAGGATGCTTCAATTTAACAAATCCTGAACCATTCTGTTGCTTGCTTGAAATTTTAGGGAATGTAGCAGCATTATCAGACATGTTTGAATCCAGTAGTTCTTAAGCATTACTCCAATGTGAAAACAAACAAAGGAATTATATGTTAACTTTCTCAAAGTGCTGACATTGCTAATATTGAGAACAGGATATTTCAGAGTATTGCTAATCTTCTTAAAATATAATTCCTGTTGTCTCCATGCAGTCTATTTCCCTAACAGCTTATAGTATTATTAAACCAAAAAAAGTATATTTAAAATTAAATCTCCCTTTGCTGAAGCAGTTCTTGGAGAGAGACAGTGTGCCCCTTTTCAATCAACATGCATGAATTCACATTTTCTGAGTGAGAGGAGTTTTCAAGGCAACTTAAATTTAAGAAAATAAAGCATTTTCATATAAATTGATTCCTTGAAAATGCGCAAAATTGAATCCATTTTGTTGGGCATATTTCAATGAAAGCTCTCCAGGTTGCAAGAAGAAATGAGAAAGTTTCCAAAACAATATTATTTTCATTAATCTCATAAAATAGTATAATTTAAGACAAAGACTCTGAATATTGTTCACTAACTTCCCCTGCATTGCAGGAAAATCCAGAAAACAGGCAATGAAAAAGAAACGTCTGTGCAAAATGGAAGAAGTCATACAAATCTATGGTCCGTTTATATGACTGAATTTATCACAAAATAGGAAGTCTGTAAAATAAGCCTAAAGTGGATACAGTCTAATATAAATGTCCTAGTTTTCTTTATTGCCATATTCTTCAAGCTCATTATCTTGTTCCATTATTTTATTTTCTATTCCAGTTACATCTCAACTTGTCGGAAAATTATATTCCTTGGAACTCAGCAAAACACCAACAACATCCAAGAAACTCATTGCTATCCACAGTAAAGCAGCCCGGCTGATCGGCACTCCATCCACCACTTTAAATATGAACTGTATGCATCATTAAGGCACAATGCCAATAATCTATGTAATATACCTGATGCATTGCAGAATTCACCAAGACTCCTTCAACAGCACGTTCAAACCCTGTCACTTGTCTATTTTATGGTACACCTAGCACAACTGTAACACACACCTGAACTGTTGTTTTCAGTTCATTTGGGGTACCGAGAAAAATAGTCTTGAATAACAGTCCACAATTTACTGGTAAACCATTCAGCAACATATACAAGTAATAAGGAATAATCTCACAATATTTCTTCTCCACACTACTCCAGATCTAATGGCATGGCTGAAGGAATAATTTGTACAGTGAAATCTTTAATTCTAAAATCCAAACTGACCAAACAAGATCTACATATTGCAATATCACCATTTTGGAGAACACCTCTATTTCATTACTGGTAGAGCTCATCTTTGATAGACCAGTGCAAACAAATTTAACGAGTTTTCATCAATCCACATTTCCAGACCCAGAGATAAATCTGAAAGAGAAATAAACAAGGGAGGATGAAAGACATGCATGAAAAGAATGCAGGTGAAGAGGTAGCAAGGTTAAAGATAAGACAACATGTTTGGAGTTAGCATCCTGTGAAAGATAAATGGCCATCAGTGATGACAAAGATCTGTCCAGAGTTGAGGTCATCCAAGGCCATCACACCACCCAATGATACAACTGAGAGACAGAACAGAGAAAAAAATCAGGAAGTATCTAATCCTCAACCACATTGTAACTCCATTGCATCCAGGACAAGATCTAAAACAAAATCCAAAGCAACATCTGAGTATGAGAAAATTCAATAACTGCAAGCTAATGTTACAACCACTAAGTTGACCACATAAGCAGGCCACCATTATGCCTCGGACATTTAAGTCTGTGGGCAAAGTTTTTTTTTAACAACGTGTCAAGTCAAGCTGGAAAAACAGTGTGTAGCCTGCTGGCTGCACTGCTGGTTTTACTAGCTGGTTATAATACCAAACTATTGCCTGACTATGAACCTCATGCCCTCTCGTGTGCTGTACTTACCTGCATTGCCCTTGATACATTCTCTTCAACAGTTCCCTGTTTGCAAAAACCTGTTAGGGACTTTCATATGTGGGGTGATTTTCCAGTGGGGAGATCAACTAATCCATTATGCTACTGGTGGGGGGTGGGGACAATCAAACAGGGAAATACCACCTCACAAAAGCTATTATGGGACTCTCCCTTGATTCTCTCCCCTGCTACCTTACCCATCCAGCCAAAACAGGGGTATCAACTCCTACCTTCTGTTTTTCTTAGAAAGTGGCCAGAACTTTCTGGCTGTTTACACTGGCAGGATCTTCTGTCCTGCCAATGGTGCATTCCTCTGCGTGTTTCCTGGCAACATGGAGTGGATTCAATGGGAAACCCCATTGATAGCAGCGGGACCAGAAGATCTATCCACTGCCAATGAATACTGTCTCACACCATGAGAAAGGCACTGCAGGGAGGCCAGAGAATCCTGTCCCGTAACTCTGTAATGTGTAACTGAACATTTCGATGTATTGTAGTAGTTATGGTTATTTTTAAAGGGAAGTTATTAATTTGATTGAAAGGGGAATGCTATGTTACACCTTTAAATGAACGTAGCTATTTTTCAGTGTACATTAGTCGATGGGAAATGGTGAAATATATAATTTAATTTAAACTTAGTTTCAGTTATTTCTAAGCACTATGGATAGGGGAGGAGAAAAAACTGAACTCCTTTACTTTTTCATCTACAAGCAGAGATCTATTCACGCAGAGTGCTGGAAATGTAGCTGTGGAGAGCACTGAGGTACAGGGTTGCAAATTGGGGAGTATTGTAGTAGATAGGGAGGATGTGTTAGAAATTCTCGAGGTTTGAAGTTGGATAAGTCCCCTGGGCCGGACGGGATTTACCCTAGGATTCTCTGGGAGGCAAGAGAGGAGATTGCCGAGCCTCTGGCTCTGATCTTCAGGTCCTCGTTGGTTACGGGTGTGGTTCCGGAGGACTGGAGGATGGCGAATGTGGTCCCATTGTTTAAGAAGGGGAAGAGAGACCTTCCTGGGAATTATAGGCCAGTGAGTCTTACTTCTGTGGTGGGCAAGGTATTGGAGAGAATTATTAGGGGTAGGATTTATAGTTATTTAGAGAGAAATGAATTGATTGGGGATAGTCAGCATGGTTTCGTGAAGGGTAGGTCATGCCTTACTAACCTCATTGAGTTTTTTGAGAAAGTGACCAGAGAGGTGGATGGGGGTAAGGTGGTTGATGTAGTATATATGGACTTTAGTAAGGCTTTTTGATAAGGTGGCCCATGGAAGACTTCTACAGAAAATGCAGATGTGTGGAATAGAGGGTGATTTAGCTAATTGGATTAGGAATTGGCTGGCAGATAGAAGACAGAGGGTGGTGGTTGATGGGATATATTCATCGTGGAGTTCGGTGACGAGTGGTGTGCCTCAGGGGTCTGTTTTGGGCCCCTGCTGTTTGTAATTTTTATAAATGATCTGGATGAGGGTATTGAGGGATGGATCAGTAAATTTGCAGATGATACTAAAGTTGGTGGTGTGGTAGATAGTGAAGAGGGGTGTTTTAGTTACAGAGTGACTTGGACAAGTTGCAGAGCTGGGCCGAGAGGTGGCAAATGGAGTTTAATGTGGAAAAGTGTGAGGTAATGCACTTTGGCAGGAACAATAAATGTGTAGAGTACAGGGCTAATGGTAGGGCTCTTAATAGTGTTGAGGAACAGAAGGATCTTGGTGTATGTGTCACTAGATCCCTGAAAGTAGGCAGTCAAGTGGATAAAGTTGTTAAGAAGGCATATGGAGTCTTAGCTTTTATTGGTAGGGGGATTGAATTTTGGAGCCGCAACGTCATGTTGCAACTGTACAAACTCTAGTGCGGCCGCACTTGGAGTATTGTGTGCAGTTCTGGTCCCCACATTATAAGAAAGATGTGGAGGCATTGGAGAGGGGACAGAGGAGGTTTACCAGGATGTTGCCTGGTATGGAGGGCAGGTCCTATGAAGAGAGGTTGAAGGATTTGAGTTGTTTTCGTTAGAAAGGAGGCGGCTAAGAGGGGATCTTATTGAAGCATATAAGATGATTAGAGGTTTAGATAGGGTGGACAGTGATAGCCTTTTTCCTAGATGGAGAAAGCTAGCACGAGGGGACACAGCTTTAAATTAAGGGGTATGAGTTATAGGACGGATATCAGAGGTAGGTTCTTTACTCAAAGAGTGATTAGGGAGTGGAATGCCCTGCCTGCAGCTGTTGTAGATGCGCCAATTTTGGTGGCGTTTAAGAGGTTAGTTGATAAGTATATGGATGAGAAGGGAATGGTTTAGTTAGGAGGGGCATTGCTTTTTTTTTGGTCGGCACAACATCGAAGGCCGAAGGGCCTGTTCTGTGCTGTATTGTTCTATGTTCTATGTTCTATGTTCTATCTTTTAAACTTTGACATAGGCTGTGCCATGTTTCCTCAAACCCTCTGTGAGATCAATGTTTAAAATGACTTAGAGACAACTCTTTTAGGATATAAATCCTTTTAGGGTATAAATCCGAAATGGTTTGTTCACACATTCAAACCCCAGGAATCTCACACACACACACACACACATGAAGATAGAAAGGAGGAGATTTTATAACTGTGAATAACTTAAAAGAAAAGGGATCACAAATATGGATATCAGTGAATCATGATTTCCAGAGTCAAAGGCATCAAAGTTCAGTGATGGTTCTTTCATGAAGGAGTTCCAGTTCCAGTACTTAAAGTTGATGGTGACCACAGTGAGATGAGATTGCTTTACATAGGCTTAGTTTGCTTGGCAGGTGAAGGTAAGAATCTTCCAGATGCTTACAGGCTCAATGAGATTTAAACATGATACAGGTGGTTGGTCAGCTTTCAATCCTTTGTGACATTCATAGGCTGGAGTTTAAACAGCAGACTGAGTTGCAAGTCTAGAAATGTAAAATTAATATTTTCAAAAAGTCAGAAGCTTATAACATATGATTTTCCCCATTAATGAGTTAGTTGCAGGTGAATAATTAATTTTTTTTGCCTCTACTCAAAATCCAATATTCACCTTCAAAAATTGAAGGTAGTTTTTAGCACCACTACAGGTATAATGAGCTAATAGCTGTGCCTTTATCATCATCCAGTCTCGGGAGACAAGTTGTTGGCTGGTGCCTGGTTTAATTGATTGTAGCATTTTCCTCAAAAAGAAGTGCAAGGTTCCACATGAATGAGAGTTGTGCTTTTGCTTTGTAACTGTTGTTGGAAATTTGTAGCAATTGTAGTCAATGTTTGTATCATTTGACCTGTAGCAGCCATTTCTTGGTTCAGCAAAGTCCACTTTTTAAATAAACCGAGAGATTAGACTTCACGGAAACAGTTTATGATCTATTTTACATCTTGGAGATACAACATGAGAAAGCTACCAATTCAGGCATGTGTTCAATGTCTTCAACTGTGTAATACTGCTACCAACTTCTCAAATCCTTAATAAATGGACTTTGTATTAACCAATCCCTAATGTGCAGTCAGTGCTTTGATGTTTATCTACTAAGTAAGCACGTGGAGAGGTCAAACACAACAATACCCTTTAGCCAATGCTGACTATAATTTGGAAACCTCAGGCAAGTTGTTTCTAGATGTTTTTGTGTATGCCTACACATGAACATCAATTAAACTAAATGCAATTTCATAGAATGCAATCATTTTATACCAGAATGAAACATTCTATTCACTAAAGAGATATTTCAGAGTCTATGGAAAGACTGTACTCAAAAAAAAGAAAGAAGTGTAGCATTGTACGAATGTCTTAGGCATGAGTAATTGTTTTTATACAACTATGCAGGTTCATGCAATCATTAAATGACCTGCAGGCTTTTTGCACTTCTGCTTTGAAATAAAATCCAATTAAATGAATGTACCCAGTTTGAAGAACATGAATTTGACATATTCTGTTGTAATAAAACATATTCTAGGAATTACTGTTAGTATGAATTCTGCTATTGTGAGTGAGGCATATTCAGCAATTGGATCACAGGTATGCTTCTGAAATCTTGAAAATGAAGTAGTTGAAGATAAAGGAAATTAATTTTTTCAGAAAGGGACCTGTTGCTGACTGTCACAATCTGAAATGCAGTTCTCATTGATGAATGAAGCTGAAGTGAAATCTTGTCTCAATAGTAACATTAACAACAATAATGAACAACCAGTAGTACTTATTCTTGATTGGCACAATGAGTCCAAGCTCAGTGATGTTGAAATTAATGAAGATAATTAGATATGAAGTTTTCTTTCTTGGCAATTCTGAGGATAAGAGTTGTAAAGAGATGCTGCAAGTACGTGAGCATTTTTCTCCAAATGTAATACAAAGCAAATTTAAGAAGTATGTATTATAATTGGCTGTACTTATAACTGCGAAGGTGGCATTCATTTGCTAAAATGAAAGCTGCTCTTTATTGTAAACTGTGAGCAGTGGCTTCCATTCAGCTGGGACCAGGAACTGATAGAACAGGGCAAGAAGCAGGACATTACAAGTAATCATGTTTTAAATATATACTTCTAGTTATTTCTCTTTGGAAGTAGACTTGTTTCAGACTTCTTTCATTTCCAATCTTCAGGCAGCCAACACAAAAGAAACAATAAGCATTGAATGGTCTTTTACATCTTCTCCTTATTTTATGGGTGAAGCATTACTTGGATGCAATGGAAATTCTCTATGTGTGCAATTATGAAAATAGTTCACAATTGTATTTGGCTCATGATGCAGTGAGCTACCAATTTTTTTTTGTGGATAGAAAACACCCGCAAATGATAGACCTATTTCAAGCACTATCACAGGTGGGTTTTTAGTTGAGAAGGAACATGAAATTGTGAAACAAATTTCATCTGGATTCTCTCCCACACCAACCCTTGCTTGATTTTACCCTGGGGCATTCAAGGCCTCAGACAGACCATCCATCCTTATCCCAAGTTCTCTTGAACACATAAGGACTGCCTTTCATCCATGCTCAATATTTAGGTCAGCAAGAGGACTTATTTCATATGAAGAAAACCTAAAATTGATTAGGCCTTGGGTGCGAAGGACAAAGGGTTTTTCTATTAGAAGATTCTTTCTAATGTTGGATGCCCGTCACTTAATGTTCAATGGCAATTGGATCTCTCTCACTGTCCTCCTTAACCCAGGGCCTCTCTTCTGACGCCCTGATTGCCCACTTTGCACCTCTCCCTCCAGGCCTTCCCACCCTTCCCTGGCATTGGAGTCCTTAAAATTAGCCCCCAGCCCTCCAGCCTGGTTCTTAGGCTCAGACATATTCTTAAGTCCTTCTTTTATCCACTGCAACAATTGAGAATTATCCAATTCTTCTTTGAAAGCCATAATTAAATCTGCATCCATTACACTTTCAGGCAGTGCATTCCAGGTCCTAACCATTTGCTGCACAAAAAATGTTAAACATATTTGTGCAAAGATTATTCAAAGGTGAAAGGGGAATTGTTTAACTGCTAAAAAAGGATGGGTTTGTGAAAGGCATGTTGGTGAAAAATATGAAACCCAACAACAACCTGCCTCCACAGCAAGAAAGTGGACTTAGACCACAAGCACTGAATTTCAGAGTAGGCTAGAGGCATCAAATGGATGACTCTTGCTCCCATTTCTTATGTTCTAACATACTAATGTAGAACTTTCATGACCAAGTAGAAAGTAGTTAGAGAGGTGATTAAAAGCACAGTCAAAGAGATTTTTTAAAAGGTCAGATAGGATCACAGAGATTTTGAAATAAATTCTAGACTACAGGTTGTGATGGGTCATGGCTCTGCAGTAATGGGGAAAAAGAAAAGGAAGAATAGGCCAAAAATTGGAGATAGTTTGGTAAAATGTGCAAACTTGGATGTACAGATTAGAGAAGATTACAGAGCAAAATAGAAATTGTTGGAGATGGAATCAAGGGTTTCAAAGGAGGACAGTGAACCCTGACAAAGGCAAGGAGGATAGGTGACTAAAATAATAACATTTGAAAAAGAAAAATGATGACATTAGTCTGCAGAATGGGAAAATTTTCTTTCATTATAAACATCAACTCCTTGTTTTGGTAAAGATATCTGATAGGGAAGGGAAAAAAATGAGTGAATGGAGAAGACATTATATACTAAGAATCTATTAGTAACATTACTTTATAAGATCAATTTCCTCTTCTTATTTCTCTACGACCAAAGTGTTAACTGACTCAGGATCGATATGATTCCACAAGTATTTTGTTTCTTGCTGGTGTCTTACCCACATGACTATGCTTCATGTGTCATCCCAGATATCTTGGAAAGCTATTCAACTGATGGAGCTTCACAATCAAGCCTGCTTATAGAATTAAATAATGCCCACATTTCTTGCAAGAGTTGCTGGACATTATCCAGGAATGCAAAAAGGTTTGTAGATTCAATAGGTAAATTCTTCAGAATAAATTTTGAAAAGTTCATGGATTCAGAGACAAAAACCTGTGATTATGTAACAAACATTGGCTGCATGGATGTTAAGCTAGCATCAAGAGGCCTCACAGCACTTGTTCTTGGCTATTAGAATGGTCTCAGTTACCAATATCAGTAAGCTTTGTATTTTTAAAATAATAAAATTTCCTTAGTGATAGGCTATTATGACATCACAAGTTCACTGCAGATCTCACCTTCATAGACTCACAGTAGACCTAAGTCAATGGGGGTAGCCTACTCCATACATGGGTTCATCACTTCGTAACTTGAAGAAACAAGGTTACGTTTTTGACAAAGAAATGATTTCAGCAGCTCAAGAGGACTGCTTATCATATGGCAGACCACCAGGGGGTGACAAGATGGCATAGTGGTTAGCACTGTTGCCTCACAGTGTCAGGGATCAAGGGTTTGATTCCTAGCTTGTGGAATTTGTGTAGAGTTTGCCCATCCTCTTTGTGTCTGTGTGGTTTCCTCGTCTGCTCCAGTTTCCTCCTACATCTGAAAGATGTGCATTCGGAGTATGATGATTAGGGGAATTTCACAATAACTTCACTGCAGTGTTAATGCAAGCCTTACTTGCGACAAATAAATTTTTACTTTAACTTTAAGGTTCATACCTAGCAGCTAGTCATTGTTGCAGCTGTACCTCAGCATTTTGTATTAATTCACAAAATAAACATCAAATGCCAATAGCTATCTCTCACAACAAACTTTACTTCAGCATACATTAATGAACAAAACAGAATTTTCCCATTGGCACCACAACACAATATCTCAATCGTTCTGTGATTTTAGCTAACAGCAGGTCTTGAGATGAATGCTTAGCATATGCATATGACATTTCCACATCTGTTAACCGCATGTCCCTTTATTTTACTTCTGCGAGTAAAAAAAATTTTAAGCTACCCTCTTGTTCTGCCATCTGTATTAGGATGCATATGGGGCCAGGCAATTGTTTATGATATATGAATGATGGAAGAAAATGACTTTTATTCTTTTATTTCAGAAAATAGTTTCAATAGACTTGTTCATTGTTTAACTTAAGAAATCCTGTTTAACTAATTCTTTACCATCTGAAAGTGTAAATCGTGGCATCCTGCAGCATTGGAAAATCATGTTTTCTCTAAATTTGCAAAAATGCCCTGCTGCTTTCAAACCTTGAGAAGGAGAATAGGAGTGTCTTTTCATTCCTTATCATACTGTTGTAACACCCGTATCATTACAGGAAGTGATGCAATATTACATGATTTGATTTCTCACACAGCCTCATGGGAAACGTAGCCAGAGCGGTGAGGTGTGTTGTAATGAAATTCCTGTTTCATTTACCTCTACACAAGTCGTTAAGTAATTTATATAGTCCAACAGTACCAAGAATACTGTAAGTGAGTAGTACGTTCAATATAGTCATGGGTAATTATCTACCTTTGTACGAAAGCATTAAGAAGATTGAAAATCCCAACCACGCAGAAGCTTGGCCAAAATGGTATCAAAGATTTTCCTGCTGTTGTACCACATTTTACTTTGCTGCAAAGGTGAGCTGGAAGCAGGTCAGTGCATTGTTATATGTGATGGGTGATGGTATGGATCTTATCTTCATTCTACAGGTAATGTTGAGGAAAATGCCACAATGAAATAATCAAAAAACTTGACACATACCTCAATCTAGTTTTATGTCTTGTGTAGACACATCCTATTCATAACTTCAAACATGGATTGTGTTCACATGTACGCTTCTGAAACTGTGTTTCCTTTTAAAAAGACACTATAAGATGGTTAAAATGGCTTCTAAGGATTAGGTTAATGTTACAAATTCAACACAAACTACTCCAAGCTTCCAGGATGTTCCTCACTGAATCAACCTCCCTTCTCTGCCCTGGAAGAACATATCAAGAAAGAATCTGTGGAATTTATGCTGGCCAATGTTCATGATTTATTCCAAACACCAAAATCAGTGGTGTTCCCAACTTGTCTCCAAGTTTGAACAGAAGGAGATCTTAGAAAACAGTTAGTTACAAGTAGGTATGAATATAGCAATGACTTTTAACCATCTTGAGTGGACAATAACAGTTCATTATGTAACCAGAACCTGCTTCTAACACAAATCCTTTCGTATCCCAAGAACTAAAGCAAAACAACCAATCTGCAAAGAATACCACTGCAGAATAATGGCTGCAGACTGAGAGAGTCAGGCTTGAATTCAGACTTTGCCATCTCCTGTGATGGGATTTGAACATAGGTCCCTAGAGCCTCATTACAATGACTTTTAGGATTACTAGTCAAATCACAACACTACCACAACCCAGTTTTCCTGATCTGCCACAAATACACTGGCAATGAAATTTGCAGTCTTAGGTACAAGTATAAAATAACTTTAAAAAACTGTTTGATTCTCAGCTATAGCTGAAGTGGAGGTGTGCTTTACAATCTCTACTGGTTAAACTGTGAGTGAACTTTAAGATTTCTTTTTTCCATGCAAAATTCTGATCTATCCAAACTGAGCCAAAGATTTATTTCAAAAATGCAGAAAAATATCAGATTGTCATTTTGAAGAAACGTACACCTACACTCTGGCAATTGAATTATATTGTGGCAAGTGAATTTCCTTGGGGCATATCCTGCTCTATCATCACAGCTTTGGCAGAATTCCATTTAAAAAGAAAGACTGGCATTGATTTGGCAGACTCCATGACCTCGGGATTTCCCAAAGTGCTTTGATATACTTTGAAAGTTCCCTCGCTGTTGTGATGTAATTAATATTATCCACATAAGCAAGGGTTTTACCGAATATCTGTCACAGTAACAGCTTCAAAAAAATTCAATCTTATGTATTACTGTCTTCACAAGGAAGCACCTCTCTTGTCCTTATAGCACAGCACATCTCCTGCACATGTAATGAATGGCATTGCTGATTTTTATATTGCAGCACGTTGCCTGTCATTAGAAGACAAGAGATCTCCAATCCTTATAACACAGCACAGGTGTGTCATTTTAACTGGTGCTGGTAAGCCTACAGAACAATAATCAGGGAAAATACCAAAAGGCACTTAGAGAGGTTTGAGTTAATTAGTAAGAACCAACACATTTGTGAAATGCAATAACATTTGACAATGCTATTTGCATTTTTATGATAAAGAAACAGAGAAAACTGAGGGGAATGTGGTGGATGTTGTCTACGTGAAAATGTTAAATAAAAAGCTGGCTAACAAAATTGAGGCTCATTGGAGTATCTCTGTCAGTTAGGGGTAAAAAGTTGACTTAAAAAATGAAAATAATACGTTGTGATTGATGCTTATTTTTCAAATTGATTAAATAGTGTTGCTGCCAAAGGCCAGTACTTGGATCATATATACATGACTTGGATATTGGAATACTGAATAAGATTTCAAGGCTTGTGTGTTATACCAAACTTTGAAGAGTGATGAACAGTGAGGTTAGTGCCACTGCTTCACAGCATCAGGGATCTGGGTTCAATTCCATACTTCAGTGATTATCTGTATGGAGTTTGCAGGTTCTCCCCATGTCTATGTGGATTTCCTTTGAGTGCTCCAGTTTCCTCTCTCAGTCAATAGATGTGCAAGTTAGGTGGACTTGCCATGCTAAACTCCCCCTTAATGCTCAAAAATGTGTTCATTAGGTAGACAAGCCATCATAAGCGCATTAGACTATGGGGATAGCATGGAGGGAAGAACCCGGGTGAAATGATATTTTGAAGAGTCAGTGCAGATATAGTGGGCTGGATGGTCTAATTTCTTGTTTCTGCACTGTAGGAATTCTATGGTTTTATGATATTCTGTTCCATTGCACTGGTCATGAACAGGTCAATAGAATGGACAGATAAGTGGCATATAGAATTTAATACAAAGAAGTTTGATGGAATACAATTTGGCAGTGAGGATAAAGAGAGGCTATATGTGACATCATTCTAAAGAGTGCATGCACAGAAGTGAATAGTTAAAACAAAGCACATAGGATCTTAGGCTTCGTAAATAATGGTATTAAGCACAAAAGCAGAGGAAGAAGTTATGCTGAACTTTTATAAAGCTCTGATTAAAGCTCAACTTGAGTAAGATATTTAGTTCTAGTCACTACAGTTTAGGCAGGATGTGAGTATCCTTGAGAGGATGCAGAAGAGATTTACCAGAATTTTCTTGAAGTGAAGGATTTTAGTTACAAGATTAGGTTGGAGAAGTCGTTTTCCTTTGAGCAAAAGAAATTGACGAGAGACTTAATAGAGGTGATCATTTTATAAAATCCAGACAGGACTTGACGGGGTGCATGCAAAGAGGATGTTCCCCCTTGTGGAAGAGACTAGAACTCGGCGGCACAGCTTAAAAACAAGGGTTCTCCCATTTAAGATAGAGATGAAGAAACAATCTTGCTTTCAGATGGACATTTGTCTGTGCAATATTGTTCCCCAGACAGCAATAAAGGAAGGGTCATTTAATATTTTTAAGACAGAGATAAATAGATTCTTGACTAACAAGAGAAGGTAGACAGGAAAGTAGAGCTGAAACCACAAGCAGATCAACCATGCTTATATCAAATGGCAAAGCAGGCTCAAGAGGCTGAATGAACTCCTAACTTATACATTCATATGTTCAAGGTTACGACAAATTTTTATAAGATAGACAAATAACAAAGTAGTTCAAGTTGGCTGGTGGTATCGTGAGAGACAGATTTAAGGTATTGGGCAAGAGTTACAGACAGGTTGTGAGAAAGAATGATTTTTATGCATCGAGTGATATAACCTGGAACTTGTGACTGCAAGGATGGTAGAAGCAATGATGATCAATGATTTCTGAAGGACATTGAATGTGCATTTGAGAGAAATACACTTGCGGGACTATGAGGACAGGACAAGGAAATGGGACTGACTGGATTGGTCTACAGAGAGCTAGTATGAACTCAGTGGACTAAATGATCTCCTTCTGTGCCATGGAGTCCTGTGTAGTTTCACGTACATTGGCAGACAAGAAAGGACCTGACCTTTTGATTCCACCTTATTTCAAGCAGATTGTCCATTCTCCATTTTGAAAAGGTGTTTTTTTTTCCATAAGTCTATGGCTACAACTATATGGTTGTGAAAGATATAATACTTCTGACTGTTTTTTTCTTGTCCTTACACATAGCACATTTCCTTGTAACTTGGCTCATCCCTTGATCTTTACAATGCAGCACATCTGTGCTTTATTTTACGGCACATTTCCTTTCATCTTACCATGGCACAACTCCTTTAAGGCTGCACACCTCCTATCTTGATAACACAGCAGATGTTCTGTATTTTGGTACAATATATCACATTTCCCTTCCTTGATTTATCTCTGTAAACAACATCAATGGAAATACACAATTATATTCAAAAAGGACTGAAAGAACAATTCACTTACTTGTTTCTCTGAGCAAGATCACTCTAAATGTTATAATCCTCCATGCTAATTAGAGCAACACAGCACAGGAAACAGGCCCTTTGGCCCAACGAGCCCACGCCGCCGTCATAACTATATAGTAACAATTCCATTATCCTATTCTAATTTTAGGTTATTCCTAATATGGAAGAGTCTCAATATAGGGACAATTTGTTTCCCAATCAGCCTAAGAGCGAATTTTTTGGGATGTGGGAGGAAACCGGAGCGCCCGGAGAAAACCCACGCAACCACGGGGAGAACGCGCAAACTCCCGCAGACACCGGCCCAATTCCAAGTGTCTGCACAGCTACAGCGATAGTCACTGAGCTGTCATGGTGCCCTTCAGATGGTCCAGATAAAGCACTCATTTACGACATGAAGCACCAGGCAACCCATGAATCAACATCCAAGAGCTGTCCTCGCACCACCTGCCGAATGCATGCTCCTTGTTGGTCAAATATGGACCGAATTACCTGTGGGAAAAAAAAGCCATAGTTAAACAGTCCTACTATATCCCTCTATCTGCATACCGCTCATGTGGCTGTCCAAGAGACCCTTAAACATCCCTAGCGTGCCTGCTCCCACCACCTTACTCGGCAGTGCATTCCACACCCCCACTACCCTTTGTGTGAAAGACTGCCTCTAATATTCGTCTTATACATAGCCCCCCTCACCCTAAGGCCATGACCCCTCGTCCTATCCATTTCTGAAGGTGGAAAAAGTTTACCACCATTTACTCTATCTATACCCCTTATAATCTTATACACCTCCATTAGATCCCCTCTAAGCCGACGTCTTTCAAGGGAAAACAACCCCAGTCTATTTAATCGTTCCTCATAAGACAGTCCTTCCATACCAGGCAGCAGCCTGGTAAACCTCCTCTGCACTCTCTCCAAGGACTCCACATCCTTCCGATAGTACGGCGACCAGAACTGGACGCGGTATTCCAAGTGAGGCCTAACCAACGTTCTATACAACTGCAACATCAAACTCCTACTCTTGTATTCTATACCCTTTTCTATGAAAGTTAACATACTATACGCCTTCTTTATCACCTTCTCCACCTGTGAGGACACCTTCAGAGACTTGTGAACCTGCACCCCCAAGTCTCTCTGCGTCTCTATGCTCCGTATAGTTTTCCCTTTTATCCTATAACTCTCTTCTACATTTTTCCGGCCAAAATGCATCACCTCGCATTTATCCGGATTAAATTCCATTTGCCATCTATCTGCCCAGTCTACCAACCTATCTATGTCTTGTTGTATTGCCTGGCACTGCTCCTCTGTACCCGCCAATCCAAGCATCTTAGTGTCATCAGCAAATTTGCTGATCTCACCACCTACCCCAACTTCCAAGTCGTTTATGTAGACCACAAATAGAAGAGGACCTAGTAATGAGCCTTGTGGCACTCCACTAGTGACAGGCTTCCAGCCGGAAAAAGAGCCTTCCACTACTACCCTCTGTCTCCTCCTCCCGAGCCAGTTCTCGACCCATCTACATACTCGGCCCTGTATCCCATGTGCCTTCACCTTCTCTATCAGTCTACCATGAGGAACCTTGTCAAACGCCTTACTGAAATCCATGTAGACGACATCAACAGCATGTCCTTCATCAACTGTTTTTGTCACTTTTTCAAAAAATTCCACTAGATTTGTAAGACAAGACTTCCCCTTGACGAAGCCATGCTGCGTATCCCTGATCAGATCGCAGCGCTCCAGATGCTCATATATCCTGTCCCTGAGGATCCTCTCCATTAGCTTACCTATAACTGAAGTCAAGCTCACCGGCCTATAGTTCCCTGGGTTATCCCTCTGACCCTTTTTTAACAACGGTACTACATTTGCAATCCTCCAGTCCTCTGGGACCTCACCTGTTTTCCCAGGAAAGAGACAAAGATTTGCGTCAGAGGCCCAGCAAGGTCATCTCTCACCTCCCCTAGCAGCCTGGGGTAAATGCCATCAGGCCCCGGAGCTTTATAAGTCTTTATGCTGCCTAAAAGCCCCAACACCTCTTCCCTCGTAATGATTATTTCCTTTATTATTATTTCCTTTATTATTTATTATGATTATTGAACAGTCCTCAAATTTCTCAAAACCGGCACCAGACATCAGGCCCCTCTCCCGCGTGAATACCGACGCAAAGTATTCATCCAGGATCTCCCCCATTCCCTCAGGCTGTAAGCATAGAGAGAAAAAGTTTAGAAAAAGATAGGAAGGAGTAAATTCCCCTCCTCTGTCCCTGAGAGGTGCTCCTAGGGAGAGGAGAAGTCAATCTTGCCTCTAACCCTCCTTTTGCTCCTTACATAGGTGTAAAATGCCTTTGGATTTTCCTTTATCCTACCTGCCAGAGCCACCTCGTGGCCCCTTTTTGCCTTTCTAATACCCCTTTTAAGATCCCATCTACACTCTCTATAAGCTTCCAGTGCTGTCTCAGTCCCCAGTTGCCTAGATCTAATGTAAGCCTCTCGCTTCTTCCTGATCAAGTCCTCAATATCCCTGGTAAGCCACTGTTCTGTAATCCTACCTTTCCCATCCTTCCTCCTTGCTGGCACGTATCTTTCCTGCAGAGAGTTTAGTTTTCCCTTGAAAGACACCCACATGTACCTCATCGACCTGCCCTCGAAAAGCTTATCCCAGTCGGTATCTTTAAGATCTTGCCTAATCTGGCTGTATCTAGCCCTCCCCCAGTTAAATACCTTCCCTTTTGGGCAGGTCTCGTCCTTTTCCATTAATATCCTAAAGCAGAGAGTTGTGATCACTATTTGACACATGCTCTCCTACCTCGACGTCAACCACCTGCCCTGGCTCATTCTCCAGAACCAAATCCAGTATAGCCCCCTCTCTAGTCAGGCCATCCACATACTGCTCCAAGGACCCTTCCAAAACACACTGTACAAATTCCTCCCCGTCCACTCCTACAGCTCTGGGCTCTCTCCAATCTACTCCAGGAAAATTGAAATCTCCCACTACTACTACCCTATTTTTCCTACACTTACCTAAAATGTCCCTGCAAATCCCTTCTTCTACGGCCCGCGGGCTGTTGGGCGGTCTGTAGTAAACACCCAACAGAGTAACCACTCCCTTCCTATTCCTCAACTCCACCCATAGAGGCTCAATTCCTAAATCATCCATACCTCCCTCCCTCTGCACTGCTATGATGTTGTCCTTAACTAATAAAGCCACTCCCCCGCCTCTCCTCACACCAACTCTGTCATGCCTAAAACACTTATATCCTGGAATATTCAATTGCCAGCCTTGCTCCTCCTTCAACCACGTCTTGGTCACCGCCACCACTTCTAAACTGCTCGTGAACATCTTCACGTTCAGTTCATCTGTTTTGCCAGTCACACTCCTCGCATTAAAACACATGCACTGAAGACCCTCAGCTCTCGGATATTCCTTTCTACCTTCTGGTGTTACCCTATCATCCCTCTCTCTCCCACTCCCAGTTCCCTCTCTCTCCCCACCCTCCCTCCCTATTAGTTTAAACACTTCTGAAACACACCAGCTAACCTCTCAGCTAAAATATGTGTTCCCCTCCCAGTCAACTGCTCCCTTCCCTCTTGAATAGATGACCATCCCTCCTGAAGACTTCTCAATGATCAATGAATATGAAGCCTTCTGACCTACACCAATCCCTCATCCACGCATTTAGTTGTAGTGTCTCATTTGTTTTTACCCAATCGGTCCCGGGCACAGGCAGCAGGCCAGAGAACGCCACCCTGGAGGCCCTACCTTTCAGTTGAGCCCCCAACTCCCTAAAATGCCTACGTATGTCCCCCCTGCGCTTTCTTCCTACATCTTTCTGTCCTACGTGAACTATTACATTTGCCTTAGACCCTTCTCCCTTCAAAATTCCCTCTAACCTCTCTGAAACATCCTGGACCCCTGCTCCAGGGAGGCAGACTACCATCCTGGAGTCTCTCTTTTGCCCACAGAAACGCCTATCGATCCCTTTAACCATCCCATCCCCCACCAATATCTCACTTCCTGCTTTCCTGCTGGTCTCTGTGGCATTCTGTTCCCCCTCACTTGCCCTCTCCATCACAGCTTTTACCCCTCCCTTGGTTTTCTGGGAATCCTCCTTTGAGATGGCCTTTGTGCCTTGATTTTTATTCTTGTTCCTTGTATCTATAACCAGCCCGTCCCTACTACTAGATCCTGGGGTCCCCGCAGGACTACCTTCCCTATTCATTGTAACCTCGTTTTCCCTCACTAGACACATGTCCTCCAAGCGCAGCTCCCGCTGCCTCACCCTAGCTCTTAAACGTTGCAATTCTAAACATTTTGCGCATACGTGGGCCTTCGGGAGACGTGATGCCTCCAAGAAGGTCCACATGTGGCAGCGTACACAGTGGACGCGTTTGGCCAAGTGTTGTGGCATTTTGTATACCCCCTTTAAAGGTGTTGGGAAAAGAGTGTTGATTAGGTAGGAATCAAGGTACTCTCCACGTCCAAGCCTGCGCTCGCCCAAGCCCAGTGAGCTTAAGCCCTTATTACTCTCACTCTAATTCCCGTCTCACTCCACTGCCCACTCCCGACGCTGCCCGCTGTCTACCTTGGCCTTCCTTTTATACTCCCGCGCTTCCTTCCCTGCAGCCCCCCGCGCCTATCTCCCGCTACGGAGCACCGAAATAAACACTCTAACAACTAAAGTGCAAGACAGAAATTGCAAATCAGGAGTCTCACCAGCCACTCTCCAAAAAACTGCTCTGGAGAACAGTGCTGTTATGTTCTTAATGCATAAACATAATTTAGCATCACCAGTTGTAATTTAGATTTCTTCAGTTGCATCCGATTTGAGTTGTGGTGTTGAGGTAAGCTACAATCTTCTGTCCTTAGTGAGTGCACACAGAGTAATACCATGTGCTTTGTTTTCACTACTCATGAGATGAGCCTGACAGGATGTATATTAACTGCAGCCGAGTAAATTGCCATCAAAGCATTTGTTCTGCAGGGATCTAATCTGTGCCTACCTATAAAAGAAGTGGCATTAGTGGGAGACTAATACTTCAACCTCATGGAGGAGTTCTGCAATAGAGAATAAAGACACATGAAAATTCCTGTTTCAAATAGTATTAAATAAAAATCACTGGGTTAATGATTTGTTTCAAGCTGTAACTTCATTGGAGTAGCCATCATTGATGGGAAGTTTGGACGTGGCGGGGAGCATTCAGACATAAAGTGGGCATTTGAAAATCAGCGGGTGGGGGAGAGGGTGGGGGGGGGGCAGCAGTGTCTTAGACATTGGTAGAGGTTGATGGACTGGAGGAAGCTTTTGGACATCGGCATCAGAGTTCGAACTTTGACAAAGAGTTCAGACATTGCTGATATGAGGGAGGTTGGATATTGGTGGAATGGGAGTAGTGATTGTGGGGGATGGGGGGTGTTTGGACATCGATAGGGTGGGAGATGATTTGGACATGGGAGTGGTTGGAATCTGGACATTGTGCGGTGGTTCAGACAGCAGGTTTGGATAAGAGTAGGGGATTCAGGTATCAGGAGGATGAGATTCATACATCAGCATTGACATTTCAGACATTAGCAGAGGTGTCAGGTGTCTGGACATGGGTGGAGTGTGTTGGGTCAGCAGTGGGAGCAATAAGCAGGGGGCAGATACTTGGTGTGAACATGAGGGGAGTAAGAAGTCTCACAACACCAGGTTAAAGTCCAACAGGTTTATTTGGCAGCACCAGCATTCAGAGCCTCAAGCTCCTTCTTCAGATGAGTCAGAACTTCTGATCACAAACAGGGCATATGAAGTCACAAACTTAACTTAAACGATAAGTGAGTCTTTATAGGTAATCAAGTCTTAAAGGTACAGTGAACGTGAGTGGAGACAGGGTTAAGCACACGTTAAAGAGATGTGTATTGTCTTCAGCCAGGACAGCTAGTGAGATTTTGCAAGCCCACATAAGCTCTGGGGATTACAGATAGTGTGACAAGAACGCAAGGTCTTAACCTGAGTTAAGAACAGCATATGGCATTCTACTCATCGATCTATAGTTCCGACGTGCCACAGCGAAAAATCACACCGATCTCCTCAGAAGACAAATTGGGATCTTGGATTTGTTCTAATGGTATCGAACTTAGTTTGTGAACCAGGTACAAGAAGAATCCTACACTAGAACAAGTTGGCTTTATGGAAAACAGCATCAATACGAACTTCTATTTATATAAAGTTCCTTTAATGTAATAAAGTAAGATACCCTGAAAACTAAGTGCGCTGGAGGAACTTAGCAAGGTGTTGCTGAAGGAGCCTTGCTGGGTTCCTGCAATGCACCTTGTTTGCATAGTAACTTAATTTTGCACTAGTTGCATCTAGCTGAATGATCTAGAAAGCCATGCAGTGATCACATCTATTTATGAACTGTTTTATGAATCTTTGCTGTTGGTGAAGTATCTCACATGTTCATTAAATTGAGAGGAAGGAAATGGCTGTGTGTTTGTGTGCTTGTGTGTTTGTGTTCAAACCCAAACAACAGCCAAAATTGGCTTGTAATTTTCTCCAAGGAGTGTTTCTCTTTTCAGTTCAATGAATTCTGCCTATTGAAGAGTCTATTCTAAGAAGATTTTACTGATATTTTGAATGCATTAATTTAATTTGAAGTAATGAAGTATTTTGCATAAGTGGCACATAAAAACTAAGGAGGAAACTTTTGACTGTACAGTACTACAATCATTGCAAAAACATTGCATTGCACTGGACTGTGGTGTTATCTGACCCTGGGGAATCGAGGTGAGTCTGCAAAGAAAGCAAAGCTAAGCAAATAAATTTCTCCTCAAAGTCTCACTGACATATGCACAAGGTAGTGATTTGCATAATTTATTATTTGTAACATGAATTTTAGAGAACCTTAAATTCCATTTCTTACCCTCTTTGCAATTCCTACATTATAACAGTGACTAACCCTCAAAAGTGATACACTGGTTCTAAAACATTTTTGAGGTTGTGAAAAGTGCATTATAAATGCAAGCCTTTATTCCTTTCAATAGCCAACTGGGATAAAATTATCAGACGAGAACTGGTGATAACAGATTTGCTGTCCGTATCACATCATGCCCGATTTACTTTCCTAATGAAATTAAAGGAAAATTGGAGGGATGTAAAATGAGCAGTACTTCAATGTTGATCAACTTTCAAATTCAGTAAAAACTTCCTAATGACCAACCAGAACATGAACAGGTTGGGCATTTACACTGCAGTTGAAAAAAAAACTTTGCAGTGTGAATGCTCAAGCAAAATATTGGGTAAATAATCTAGAAACTGAAATCTGCAAAAGAAACTTCTGCAAAACCATTCAGTACTTGGTGGATTTTGAGAGCGTCTGAGAAGGGTCAATGTTAACAGAAATTGAGCAAAAACAACTTTGACTTAACTCAACCTGTTTGCCAATGCACTTTGGTTTCATGTGAAGGTGAGGTTAATGGCAAGCAGCCCCCTCACCCATTGTTTTGCTATCTGAAACCAAAAATAGGTTGGAGTAATTGGATTATGTCACTGGCCAGAATTTCAGCAGAACATTGGTCATCATACCCAATTCACCAACACAAGCATAAAACTTGTAAACAAAGATGATAATAGTTGAAGCAAGAGTGAAAGCAGAATTACAACTCCAGGCCATCATCTCAAGGGCCTGTTCCCAAGCATCTTCAAAAATGGGAGAC
Organism: Sphyrna mokarran; assembly: GCA_024679065.1. Taxonomy (NCBI): domain Eukaryota; kingdom Metazoa; phylum Chordata; class Chondrichthyes; order Carcharhiniformes; family Carcharhinidae; genus Sphyrna; species Sphyrna mokarran. Next base: position 91,959,436 of record JAGIQG010000001.1, read on the forward strand.
TTTTGATGACTTTAAATTTGTCCTTTAAAATGAAAGATGTTTTATCCCAACAGACTCCAAATACTAATAGAATACTGTTATGACACGGAAGTGCTTTTTCTCTCTGTGTGATTTTGGAACTTCTCAAAGGGATTCCTTGCCTTGTATTCTTAAGTATATGTGTGTGAGAGAGTAGGAATAAAGAGGGATCGAACACTCTGTATCATGAACAATTAACAGGACTTTATTTTAAAACTGGTGACAAGCTTATTAAAACAATTAACAAACTGAATAAACTCCCCAAGAGAATGCTATCCAAATAATACAAGACTCATGAATGAACCAAAGGATTATAAATTCCAGTCATTCACAAAAGGCTATGCACACAAAAGGCACTTGTTCAAAGTCTGAAGGCTGTTCAGGTCTAAACCATCTTCCAAGTTGATCTATTTTCTGACTGTAGATGGTAAGTTTTATAAGTTTTTATACCTGTCACAGCACAAAATGTGCAGAGTGGAAAATTCTGCCCTGTAATCATTGTGCCTTTAGTGTAATTCAATGTCTCAATATGTTTCACTGGAGTGTTCTGGAACGAAATTTAACACCAAAGCATTTGAGGTGATATTAAAGAGTGGATGGCTGAAAGCTTGGTTAAAATAGTGGTTTTTTTAAGGAGCATCTTGAAAAAGCAAAGAGAGATAGAGAGACAAAAAAAAAAATTGAGGGTGTAATTCCAGTGTTTATGATGTGGGTAGTTGAAGGCAACAGAACAATTAAAATTGGAGATGCACACAAGGTCGGGAATAGATGAGCGCAAATATCTCGGAGATTCATAAAGTTGAAGGAGGTTACAGAAGTAGAGAGGGGCAAGGTCATGGAGGAACTTTGACACCAAAGATGAGGATTTTAAAATTGTTGATGTTTGACAGTCAGCGTGCACAGAGATGATGGATGAATGGGAGTCAACATGAGTCAGGACATGGGCAGCAGATTTTTAATTGATTTCAAGCTTATAGACGGTTGAGCCTGGGGGCGGCCAGGCAAGGGTGCATTGAGCTAACAAAAATGCCCATGTTTCAGCAGCAGATAAGTTGAGAGGCAGGAAGAAAGTTCAGCAGTGTGACTGAGGTGGAAATAGGCAATGTCAGTGGTGGTGCAGAAATGCAGTTGGGAGTTCACCTAGGGTCAGATATGATACCAAGACTTTGAAAAGAGAGATAGTGTCTGTAGTTAGAAAATAGAGTTTGCAGAGTAGAGGTCACGGACAATTGGCAGGATTTTCTGCATTCCCTCCCCCTCTGCCATCCTCCAGACTATAACATGTTTTTCCTGTGGTGGAGGCAGCTCAACATTCTTTTGGTCCAATTGATGTCCAAGGTAATTTGCATAATTTCCCCTCCCACCACCAGGAAACCCACCATGGTGAGGGAGGGGGGTGATCATCTTGGGTGGGATGGGAAGCTTCCACCAGAGGGAAAGGCCGGAAAATCCCACCCAACATCATTCCTAATGTTGAATTGAGGGGAATTCCAATAAGCAGTCTGACAATTTAATGTTAGTGGAAGAGTCAAGAAAATTGGTGGTGAGGTGGACTTGGGTATCACAGTGTTCCATGTGTCTTCAGATGATATTGCTGAGGAACAGCATGCAGATGAGAAATGCAAAGGAGAGGAGACGGGTAAAGATAAACTCTTGGGGCATACCAGTGATAATTGTGAGAGAGTGAAAAGCAAAATCATTGCAAGTAATACACTGATTATGTTCAGATATATTAGAATGGAATTAGACAAGAGCAGTCATAACTAGTTAGATGTCGATGATGGTCAACTGTGGCAAAAGTTGCAGATAGCAGAAAGAAGGGTGAGGAGGGAATGCTTAATCTTGTCACAGTCACATATAATATGATCTGTGACTTTGCTAAGAGCTGTTATGATACTGTCACTGAGGCAGAAACCCAATTAGAAGGACACAAACTTGCAGTTCTTGAAAAGATAGACACAGACTTCAGAGGTGAAAACAAATTCAAGAACTTTGGAGGGGAAAGGAAGGTTAGAGATACAGTATTAGTTAGCAGACATAGTAGATTGGAAGGGTTTTTTAATAAGGGAAAGTGTTGCAGAGAGAAATTATTAATCAGTTAATAAAGTTTTGAACAGAATATATGAGGCACTGACAGCACTATCAGCAAACAGTTAAGTGATTCTTGAAACAAAGTTAATAAGCAAATAAATAGTTTGCACATATGTGGACACAAGAAGAGGATTAAATAAGGAAATACGATTTTAAAACATATATGCTGATATTTTAAATATTGAATGAATCATTGTCTATTTCAACCAAAAGCAAGTTACTGCGAAGATGATAAAGGCAAAGAGTTCAGTGTTGAAGCCTGGGAAACTTGGTAGTTAGCAGAATTCATCTGAGTTTCTGGTGAGAGAACACATTTTGCTACTTTATGAATAGGGATTGGCTAGAGGTAGAATAGATACATACCTAGACACAGGATCACATGTCTATCCAGTTTTGGCAATGAGCTGATGGGAATGTTCAGTTTGACGTCTGTGATGAGCATCCATAGTTACATAGCAACAGGAAAGTGAGTTCAACAAAAATGGGAGTCAACATCCAGATTAAATGGATGAATAAAATAACATTATGCCAGATGGCAAAATGTGATTAGATCATAGATAGGTCATAGAACCCTACAGTGCAGAAAGAGGTCCTTCGGCCCAATCGAGTCTGCACCGAACACAATCCCATCCAGGCCCTACCCCTATATCCCTACATATTATACCCAATAATCCCCTCTAACCTACACATCCCTGGACACTAAGGGGCAATTTCTTAGCATGGCCAATCAACCTAACCCGCACATTTTTGTTCTGTGGAAGGAAACTGGAGTACCCGGAGTCAACCCACTCAGACACGAGGAGAATGTGCAGACTCCTCACAGATAGTTACCTGTACCCAGGACCCCAGTGCTGTGATTGGCTGAATTACTTGTCAGGAATTATTATTGATATATGTTTACTAAATGTAACTGATTTTAAACTAATATGAAGCAGGAATGATCGATAATAAAATTTGTAATTGATCTGCTTTTGGTTGTACATGTTAGATTCAATGGAGAGGTTCCATCACTCTATTCCAGAACTACTTAACCCTTAATCTCTGAACAGCTGCTTGTTGTGTTTTTGTTTTAAATAAATGTTATATCTTTATACAAGGATATCAGCCTCATTAATTTTGTACTGGCTGTAGTATTGGCCATTTCAATTCACCTACAACAGGGATAATGATAGCAGATTTAAGGGAATGAAGGACAGTACCTAAAGAGAAGAAGCCAATAATCATATAGGTCAACATCAAGAAAGGAGAGGAAGTGAGTAATCTGCAGTTTTGTGGAAGGGGGGAGGAAGTGAGTTCCCTGGGCATAAGGGGAAATAGGAGAGAAAGTAGAGAAAGAGGCAAGTTCAGGACTAAGGCAGGATGAACTTAGAAGGAAGTTTGGCCCAGTGGGCTAGTGGAAGAGAGGAAAGTGGCAGAGGAAGCTATTGAATTGTCCCTATCTAAGTGCCAAAAGTCCAAGTGACTTTAATATCCATTTCAAGTCAATATGATCTCTCTCCCATAAGCTCACTGCCATTTAATCTTCCCTTAATCTTTCCCTCCATATAAACTCCTGAATTCATATCCACATCCTCTTCCTTGACCTTGTGGTCTTGTAGTCTTTCTACTCCCATAAAATCAATCAGAAATAAGACAATTCTTTGTTTATATTTTTTACTATCCATAGAATTCCAAGGGCTTTGATATGTACTGTTGAAGATGAGGATGGAGAAGACAGGGGAGAAGGTTTGAAAAGTGCAGGTGTAATGACTTGGATGATAGTTTTTACAGGCAAGAATTCAGAAGGAGATAAAGTTTGGACATGGAAGGGGATTATAAATGGTGAATAATACAAAGAGAAGATTCAGAAGGTGGTCAAAATTCTCTGATAGGAGTCACACTGCCATCATATGATCTTGGTGTTACAAGATACTCTCAACAACCAAAATGCCACTTGAGATTTTCAAAGCACCATCAAGGGAATCCACTGTCCAGGACTAAATGATAGCTACCTACATTCTCACCATTAAGGCATTAAAGAAAATAACAGAGAACAGATTGTCCCACTAGACAAAAAAGCAGGAAAGGTTAAAAAGTGAAAGAAGAGAGGAGTCCTCTCTTGGACAGTATGGTGTCACTGTTGTTAGCACTGCTGCCTCACAGCATCAATTCCAGCCTTAGGTGACTCTATGTGGGATTTGCACACTCTCCTCATATCAGCATGAGTTTTATCCAGGTGTTCTGGCTTCCTCCCACAGTCCAAAGATATGCAAGTAGATTGGCTAAATTACTTCTTAATGTCCTAAGATGTCGAGGTGAGGGGGATTAGCAGGGTAACTATGTGGGGTTATGGGGATAAGGCCTGGGTATGATGTTGAGTTGGTACAGACTCGATGGGCCAAATAGCTCCGGAATTCTGTGAATCAATCAATCAATTTTCACTGGGGGGTGAAAATGATTGAGGGAGTTAATTATGTGCTCAGGAACAAGAGAAAAAATGATACTGGCAGTCAAATGCTCCAGCATGACAAAAGTCAAAAAGAAAGTTGTCTCAGCTTTATCACGGACTGATCTAATCTAAATATATTCACTTTAGCCACTCTTAGACTTTCCCTTTGCTCTGTACCTCGCTAACATTTGGAATTTCATTCTGTTTCATCAAGCAGATCTGGGAAAGAGAGGCTAAACCTAAAATGATGGTAAATTGAATGATGTTTGCAGGAAAAACAAATCAATAATGATCTACAAATGGTTTGAAATTAGCTATCACTCACCAAATCGAATAAATGTGTCCCAGAGTACAATACAGAACTTTTTTTGTCTGATGGAGTCACTGCTTGACAGACTTGTTATTTATTCCAATGAAAACAGATTAAACAAAATCAATTAATTTGGCTTATAAAGAACATTATGGAATAACTGTTGTTTCTCCAGAAGACATCCTGATATTCTTACTTCAAATAGTTTCTCTCAGAAATCTGGAAGAAATAGTGTTGAAGAGTATTGTAAGCTGGCTTAGGTTTGTTTTTCACTGGTGTTCACAATGTAACATTCTCGATGGACCAGTCAAATACTGTGCATGAAAATGCCACATTGTGACAAGAGCTGATTGTTTTAACCTCAGGATACTGAATCCTAGTCTTATTCAACGTTCAATTATGCACTTAATAGGACATTTTGGAAAAAAGGGGCTACCACGAGCATAAGATTATTTGTATCACACATATTAGGTTATATCCAGGGATTTTGAATCAGCTGTTGTTGGGTATCCTGTGCAAATCAATTGCCAACATTAATTTGCATGCTGACTGCACAGTGAGTGCTGCCTGACTGTGAGGAGTGCTTTTGAAGTTGGGTGAAAACAGGGAGTTAGGTGAGACAAGAAGCAGAGGCTACAAGCGAGCGTGGTGATTGGTAAGTAACTGTTATTCCTGATTCTCTGAAACGGACAGTGAGTTTGGATTAAAAAAGACTTAAAAGTCACATTGCAGGAGGGCTGTGATTTGATTAGCTTGATGTGAAGATGTCACATTGGACTGGGGTAAACACAATAAGAAGTCTCAAAACACCAGATTAAAGTCCAACAGGTTTATTTGGTAACAAACGCCACTAACTTTCGAAGCATTGCGCCTTCATCAGGTAAGTGGGAGTTCTGTTCACAAACACGGCAGAGTGTCTTTATATGCCCTGTTTGTGAACAGAGCTTCCACTTACCAGATGAAGGAGCAACACTCCAAAAGCTAGTGGTTTTTGCTAACAAATAAACTTGTTGGAATTTAACCTGGCGTTGTGAGATTTCTTACTAATTTGACTAGCTAACAGGGAGCTGTGCAAAATTTGAAAAACCATTTAAATTATTGGCTAGAAGTTGCATTGAGACTAAGGTAATAAGGAGATTATATGATGTTTAAATAAAAAAAAAATTCCAAATTAAAAACTAATTAAATAAAATAGAGAAGGAGGTTTGGGTGATGTGTTGTTCATGCATGATGTGGGAGTTGGTGGACCCCATTGTGGTTCTCAGTGAGCATGTCTGCAATAGGTGTTGGTTGCTTGAGGAACACCAGCTCAGAGTGGATGAGCTTGATTTTGAGCTGCTACACATCCAGAAGGGGGAGAGATACCTGGACACTGTGTTCTAGGAGACAGTCACACCCATGAATTTGGCCAGTGGTTAGGGACAGGAGGATGTGGCTGTGAGTGAGGGTGGGTAGAGGGATCAGGAGATAGGGTTGCAGGCACCTTAGTCCCTAAACGCATCCAACATTTTCAACATTCTTGCTCCTTGTGTGGATGGGACAAGTGCTGCAGAGAGGATGAGCAAACTGACCATGGCAACATAGTACAGGAGCTGTTCAAGTGGTGGGAGGAAAAAAACAAATGTAGCTACAATTGGGGATAGTATAATTTGGAGCATTGACACTGTTTGCTGTGACTAGGGTTGAGAATCCCGAACATTGTGTTGCCTGCCTGGTGCTCAAGTTCGAGATATCTCATCTCGACTCCAGAGGAACTTGGAATGGTTTTTCTTTGGAACAGTTTGTGACAGAGCCTACTAAGGAACAAGCAATTCTGGTTTTGGTGATTTATAATAAGGCAGACTTGATTAGGAAACTAAAAGTGAAGGAACCCTTAGGGATCAGTGACCACAATATGATAGAACTTATCCTGCAGTTTGAAGGGGAGAAGCTGTAATCAAATGTAATGGTATTATAATTAAATAAAGGTAACTATAAAGACATGTAGGAAGAACTGGCCAGAGTAGATTAGAAGGGGATCCTAGCAGGGAAGACAGTAGAACAGCAATGGCAGGAGTTTCTGGTGGTTATTTGGGAGTCACAATAGAAATTCATCCCAAGGAGGAGGAAACATGCCAAGGGGAGGCATCTATGGCTGATGAGGGAAGTCAAGGACAGAATAAAAACAAAAGAAAAAAGCATACAAAGTGGCAAGGATAGGGCAAGCCAGAGGATTGGGAAGCCTTTAAAAGCTACAAAGGACAGCTAAAAAAGCAATAAGGGTGGAGAAGATCCATTATGAGTGTAAGCTAACAATAATATAAGATAGGAAGAGTTTTTTCAATAAACAAAAGGTAAGAAAAAGGGGAAAAAAATTGGATCACTGGAAAATGAGGCTGGTGAAGTAATAATAGGAAACAAAAAAAGGCAGAGGAACTGAATAGTTATTTTGCATCAGCCTTCAGGGTGGAAGATACCGGTGGGATACCAAAGCTCCAGAGGATCAGGGAGCACATTTGAGTGTACTGGTCATCATTAAGGAGAAGGTTTGAGGGAAACTGAAAGGTCCAAAGGTGAATAAGTCACCTGGACTGAATGAAATACACCCCAGGGTTCTAAAAGAGATAGCTGAGAAAATTGTGGGGGTATTGATGGTAACCTCTCAGGAATCACAGGAGTCAGAGAAAATCCCAGAGGCCTGGAAAGTAACTAATGTAGCACTGCTATTTAAGAAGGGAGAGAGACAGGAAATTATAGGCAGGTTAGCCTGACTACAGTCATTGGCAAGATTTTAGAATCCATTACTAAATGTGAGATTGTAGAGTACTTGGAAGTACATGATAAAATAGGACTGAGTCAGCACGGCCTCTTCAAGGGAGGTCATGTCTGACAAATCTGTTAGAGTTCTTCGTGAAAGTAACAAGGAAGTTAAACAAAGGAGAACTAGAGAACATGGTTTATTTAGATTTCCAAAAGGCCTTAAACAAGGTGCCACAGAGGAAGCTGTTAAATAAGTTAAGAGCCCATGGTGTTCAGGGTAAGATCCTGGCATGGGTAGAAGATTGACTGACTGGCAGAGGGCAGAGAGAGGGATAAAGTGGTCTTTTACAGGATGGCAGCCGGTGGCTAGTGGTGTACCTTAGGGGTCAGTGCTGGGCCCACAACTTTCTCAATATATATTAATGATTTGGAAGAAGGAATTGAAGGCATTGTTTCTAATTTTTCAGATGATGCAAAGATATGTAGAGGGACAGATAGTATTGACGAAGCAGGGAGATTGAAGAAAGACTTAGATAGGTTAGGAGACTAGACAAAGAAGTGGCAGATCGAATACAATGTGCAAAAGTGTGAGGTTATGCATTTTGGAAAGAGGAATGGAGACATAGACTATTTTCTAACTGGGGAAATGCTTAGGAAATCAGAACCACAAAGGGACTTGGAAGTCCTTTTTCAAGATTCTCTTAAGATAATATGCAGGTTCAATCGGCAGTTAGAAAGACAATGCAATGTTAGCATTCATGTTGAAAGGGCAAGAATACAAGAGTAGGGATATACTTCTGTGAGTGAATAAGGCTCTGGTCAGACCCCTTTGGAATATCGTGAACAGTTTTGGACCCCCATACCTAAGGAAGGTTGTACTGGCCTTGGAAAAGGTCCAAAGGAGGTTCACAAGAATGATCCTTTGAATGAAGAGCTTGCCGTATGAGGAACAATTGAGGACTCTGGATCTGTATCCGTTGGAATTTAGAAGGATAAGGGAGGATCTTATTGAAACTTACAGGATGCTGCGAGGCCTGGATAGAGTGGACATGGAGAGAATGTTTCAACTATAAGGAACAACTAGAACTAGAGGGCAAAACCGCAGATTAAAAGAGGCGATCCTTTAAAATAAAGGTGAGGAGAAACTTCTTAATCGAGATAGTGATGGATCTATGGAACTTTCTGCCGCAGAAGACTATGGAGGCCAGGTCATTCAAATTCTTTAAAGCAGAGATAAATAGGTTTTTGATTAATAAGGGGATCAGGGATTATGGGGGAAAGGTAGGAAAATGCGGATGAGAAAAATATCAAACATGATTGAGTGGCCGAGCAAACTCAATGGGCCAAGTGGCCTGATTCTACTCCTATGTCTTATGGTCTTATGCTCCTCTTATCTTCCTATTTTGCAGCTTATTCAGTTTCCAGTGTATGAAAGTATAAATGCGATAAGACCATTGAGCACATCAAGCTCCTTTAACCTTTTCCTTCATTGTGCATTCTATCCGGTCTGCTCAGTCTGCCTGCAAGATTGTTCTACAATAGTTGATTTCAATTCAGTTGAATTCAATTTTAATTCCTTATCCACATGGAAATTCATTTTCAGTCGCTTGCTCATTCATTTAAAAAAATACATATAAATTAATAACAATCATGAAAGAGAGGAAACCTCCCTATCCTGGAGATCTAACTTTAATAAAATATGTATAAAAAGCTATTTGAATGCATCAAAATAATCAGTCAGTGAGTCTCACCCTGAATGCATATCCTCATTTACATATCAAACTCCGATTAAACATTCTCATTGAGAAGGCAAGCTCATAAGAACATAGATTCTTGAAGCAGAAAGGGTTGAGAGCTTCAAGTTTTTAGGTATCCAGTTCACCAACAATCTGCCATGGTCCCTCCATGCTGACACTGTAGTTAAGGAAGCCCACCACCAATGCCTCTACTTTCTCAGAAGAGGAAGGAAATTTGGCATGTCAGCTACGACTCTCACCAACTTTTACTGACACATCATAAAAAGCATTCTTTCTGGTTGTATCACAGTTTGGTATGGCTTCTGCTCTGCCCAAGGCCACAAGGAACTACAAAAGGTTATGAATGTAGCTCAATCCATCATGCAAACTAGCCTCCCATCCATTGACTCTATCACGTCCTGCTACCTCAGAAAAGCTGCCAACGTAATTAAGGGCCCCACGCACCCCGGATATTCTCTCTTCTTCTTTCTTCCATCAAGAAAAAGATACAAAAGTCTGAGGTTATATATCAACCAGCTTAAGAACAACTTCTTCACTGCTGCTATCAAACGTTTGAATGGACTTACCTCACATTAAGTTATTCTTTCTCTACATTCTACCTACGGCTTAACACTACGTTCTGCACTCTCTTGTCTCCTTGTCTTTGAACAGCATGCTTTTTCTGTACAGCGCACAAGGAACAATAATTTTAACAGTATGCAAATACATGTGACAATAAACAAGTCAAAGTATTTGAATAACTTCATCATGTAACTGTAAACATTTGTAATTTAACAAAACTTTGTTTAATGTACACATTTCTGTTGTCCTCCTATATTACAGAAGAGCAGGAGTGACATAAAGTTTAAAGTTTATTTATTAGTCACAAGTAATGCTTATATTAACACTGCAATGAAGTTACTGTGAAATTCCCTAGTCACCACACTCCAGTGCCTGTTCAGGTTAATGCACCTAACATGAACTAAGAATAATGCAAGTGTTTTCACAATCTGCAATCTGACCTAAGCATTCTAGTCAATCTTCTCTGCTGACATGATGCTACCTGTTTTCATTTTCTTGCTACTTTTGTTGACCAGATTCTTTACTGAGACTGCTAGTATTGTTCAGGTGTTATTATAAAAATACAAGATTTCATTGATTCATCGACATTTTGGATCAATGTAAATTCTGTAACCGTTCTCTCAGATTTAATCCTTGCTTCATTCTCATTGGTATGTTTTGCACATACTATTTTGCTCAACTTGGCTTTTTCAGGGTCAAAATACTGATACTTGGTAAGTGAACATGCTTCACTTGTGCAGAACTTGTAATTATTTTACCTGGCTCCAACATAAAATATATCACGCCTGGTTAAGACCTAAAGTTTGAACTTTGAAAAATGTGTCATTGAATGTGAGTTGACAATGTAGAATATGAAGTTTAATTACTCAAAGATCCAAGGTAAACTCTTTGCATAGACATGATGTAATTACTAACAATGGAATAACCCATTACTACAGCAATGACAAAATGGCATAAGCAGTAAATACTCAGTAAGAATTTAGCAACACCAATTTATAATCCAACCGATTTATTTGATAGTAAAAAAGCGAGCTTTCGACTCTTGTGTCTTCTTCAGGCAAAATGCATTTGCCTGAAGAAGACACAAGAGTCGAAAGCTCGCTTTTTTACTATCAAATAAATCGGTTGGATTATAAATTGGTGTTGCTAAATTCTTCTGAGTTCTTACCACCCCAATCCAACGCCGGCATCTGTACATCATAAGCAGTAAATGACAGAGCTAAACAATCCCACAACCAATGGATCACATCTAAGCTCTGCAGACCTGTCACAGCCAGCTGGCAATGGTGGTGGATAATTCAACAACTCACGGGAGGAGGAGGCTCCACAAATATCCCCATCGTCCATGATGCCCAGTCCATCAGTGCAAAAGATAAGGTTGAAGCAATCGCAGCAATTTTCAGTCTGAAGTGCCGAGTGGAGATCCATCTCAGCCTTCTCCATTGGTTCTCAGCATCCCCAATGCCAGTCTCCAACCAATTCAATTCACTCCATGTGATATCAAGAGGTACTGAATACTGCAAAGAATATGGATCCTGACAACATTACAGTAAAAGTACTGAAGGCTTGGGTTCCAGATTTGCTGTTCTCCTAGACAAGCTCTTCCAATATAGTTACAACACTGGATCTACCCAACAATGTGGAAAATTGCCCATGTATGTCCTGTAAACAAAAAGCAGATCAAATCCAACATGATCAATTCCTGCCCAATCAGTGTACTCTCGATAATCGGTAATGTGATGGAAAAAGGTTACCAACAATTCTGATAAGTAGAACCTGCAGTAACTTGCTCAGTGACACCCAGTTTGAGTTTTACCAGGGTCATTCCACTCTTGGTCTCATTACAGTCTGTGTTATTGAATCATGGACAAAAGAGCTGAATTCCACAGATGAAGTGAACGTGATAACCTTTGACAACAAGGCTGCATTTTACCAAATATGATATCAAGGAGACTTAGTGAAACTGGAATCAATGTGTATTGGGGGCAAACTCTCTGCTGGTTGGGGTCATACCTGGAACATAGGAAGATGGTTGTGGAGGGTGAGACATTTCAGCTCCAGGAATCTCTCTAGGCATCCCTCAAAGTAGTATCCTAGGCCCAACAACCTTCAGCTGTTTCATCAATGACTCTTGCCCTTCATAAGGTCAAAAGTGTGGATATTTGCTGACTGCACAATGTTCAGCACCATTCATAACTCGTCAGACACTGGAGCAGTCCATTTTCAAATGCAACAAGATCTGGACAATATCCAGGCTTGGGCTGACAAATGGCAAGTAACATTCATGCCACACAAATGCCAGGCAATGACCATCAACAAGAAGAGCTACTCTAACCATCGTCCCTTAACATTCAGTGGTGTTACCATCACTGAATCTCCACTGCCAACATCCTTGGGGTTACCATTGACCAAAAACTCAATTAGACTGCCCACATAAACACAGTGGTTACAAAAGCAAGTTAGAGACTGAGAAAACTGTGGCAAGTAATTTACCTCCTGACTCCCTAAAGCCTATCTGCACAAGTCAGGAATATGATGGAATACTCCTCATTCATCTGGAAGGGTGCAGCTCCAACAATACTCAATAAGCTTGACACCATCCAGGACAAAGCAGCTCCCTTAATTAGCACCATATCTACAAACATCCACTCTTTCCACTACCAATGCTCAGTAGCAGCAGTCTCTACTATCTACAAGATGCATTGCAGCAATTCACCAAAGAACCTTACACAGCACCTTCCAAACTCATGAACATTTCTATATAGAACATAGAACATAGAACACTACAGCACAAGTTGTGCCGAACACATCAAAACCTACCCAGCCATAGACCTATCTATAACCCCCAATCCCATTAAATCCCATATAGAGGCAAAAGGGCAGCAGTTACATGGGAATACCACTGCCAAGCCACTCACTGTCCTGACTGCATAGATCATAGAATCCCTTCAGTGCAGAAGGAGACCATTTGGCCCGTTAAGTCTGCATCAACCACAAATCCACTCGGGCCTTATTCCCATAATCCCACATATTTACCCTGCTAATCCCTTGACACTAGGGTTAATTTAGCATGGTCAATCAACCTAACACACATATCTTTATACAGTGAAAGGAAACCAGAGCACCTGGAGGAAACCCATACAGACTTGGGGAGAATGTGCAAATTCCACACAGACAGTGACTTGAGGCAGGAATTGAACCCAGGTCCCTGGCACTGTGAGGTAGCAATGCTAACCACTTGGAAATACATTGCCACCCCTTCATAGTTGCTGGATTAAAATTCTGGCATTCCGTCCCTGACGACATTGAGGGTCAACCCATAGAACATGGACTGCAGCAATTCAAGATGGCAGCTCACCACCTTCTCAAGGGCAACTAGAGACGAGCAATAAATGCTGGCCAGCCAGCAATGCCCATATTCCATGAATGAATGAAAAAGTTAAGGAAAATGTTGCAGCTTCCAATATTGCAACTGATAAATTATGAATTCTTCCTTACCAAATGAAGTATTGATCCTATTATTTGTAATTAAGTGAAACTTTTAGAAATACTTGAATCTGCTGAATTGCCCCAAAATGAACATATGCAGAATGAGATTTCCAAGAGACTTGTGTCTTTTTCTACCTTGTTCTTCCATTTAGACATCCAGTTGAACTGGAAGGCCCATCTAGCCCAAAATCTAAAATTAGCACATTAATCCATGTTTCATTAAGAAATTATGCATTAAATTTTGATTTAAAAATTTCTCCACAAAGTAGCTCCAACCAACAGTCCAAAAGTAGGGTAGACAAAGACAGTAGGATCACCAGTGAATATATGTGCTTCATACATTAACTTAACGATTATGGTCAACATAATATTCTCCACTTTCATATCAGCCACTTTAAATCCTTCTATGTGTGATTACTATACCATATTAAGTAGGAATAATTCAATGTCAGCACTGGTATATTTCTCAGCTTCAGTTACAAATAAATTCATCAGCAGAGCTTCCATTCTTGTATAGCTGTGTGTCTCTTTATATATATCTTAAATTCCTGCATGCTACACAAATGTGACAAGCCTAAATATGAAATTACAACACAGAGAGGTAAAATCCATCAGGCAGCGGCATTTATCTATGTTTATGTACACATTGCTTTAACGACAGAAGCTGTTCAAGCGCCAATAAATTTAACAGCAGATTGTATGCCAGTGGGAGTTCAAATTTTACTTGTAAGGAGAGTGCATATGTGTTGCAAGCAGTGGTTTTAATTTGACCACTATAAACAAATCTAAACATTGTCTTTCTCATATTGTTTATCCTTTTTTGTAAGATCATAGCACAAAATATAAATTGTACAACAAAGATTGGTCCTTCAGTCACCTGGGTAGACTTTGATTTTGTGCAATAATATAAAACAAACAATACGAAATTGGCAGTCCCTTTTATACCTCACCTGATTTTAGTTTTAATTGACTTAAAACTGACATAGAACTTCCTTTAATGTACATATTACACTCTGATGTTATCACAAGGGCCAGGCAATTAATTAGCCTAAGGCCTGGGTGAGGGAGTTAGGGGACTTTACCCAGGCCAACCTGACTGAGAATACAAATCAGAGTCAGATATTTTTGTAGGCACAATTGTCCTCTTTCAAGCCCTATAAGGAAACCTTAATGCTCCCTGCTCTGGGCTTTCCTCATTTTTTCTACCCTTATCAAGCCTTTACAGCCACTAACCACGTGTTATGATATGAAGGGCCTGCATCTTTAAGGAGCCAGATCCTAAAATACTTTCATTCATTACTCACCTTGACAGGATGTGATACCTTTATCCTAGGATTTGTAGTTAGTCTATAAGCAGTAGAAGTGAAGGTTCAACGTACTATATGTAGCCTCCTAGTTAAATCAAGCTATAAATAGTCTTGCCTTCAAATCAAGAACCGACATTATAATTTAATCAATCCTTGTGTTATTAACATCACCGGGACATAAGGTTTGGAAGCAGAATTATCCCATTCAGCTTATCAGGCCTGCTCTGCTATTCAATAAGACCATGCTGATCTGATTGTGGTTTCAATTCACATTCCTGTCTGTCCTCCCATAAGCATTAACTTCCTTGTCTATCAAAAATCTATCAAACTCTGCCTTGAATAAATTCAACGACTAGGTGCAAAGTAATGAAGCCTCCAATATTAACGGGAAGCAGAATGGAACATCTTACATCAGCATCACATGGACCACCAGCAACAGCCTGAGCATCATGATTAAATTTCTGCTCTTGGATGAAGCCAGCCACTCTCTGGGCCACATTTTTGTCTGGAAGATTAATTCCACCATACAAGTTTATACATGCAAAATGGTGACTTGGAAAATTAGTGGAAAACTGCTAGCTCTCATGGATGTGCATTTCTACAAAGAAAATCATGAGGAGGGGAGAAGAAACAAAAGATATAGTTACCTCATTTTATGTAAATGTTTAAAAGACTTGTAGTTTTATTGGATTATTAGATTCTCATACAGTGTCAGCTTTCAATCTACTTTTAGAGATTGGCATTTTCAGGTTGTATGCTGTTGAAATTGAATCACTGTTATTGCCTGAATTGGGAATGGTTTTCTGCTGGGATCGATGACCTTTTTTTGTGGTGCAGGGGACAGGTATTATAAGAACTAACCTTTGCACGTTTCCTCAATGTGAGTCATAATGTTTAAAGAATACTTTTCTAAAGGTCCACCTTTCACCCTTTTCAAAGTAACATTAAAGATCACTCATTTCATTAAAAAACCCTATAAATCAAAATTCCGATGCATTTAGAATCCACAGCCAATGACTGTATACCTGCAGTAACACCCTTTCTCACAATTTGCTATTAGTTAAACTTCCGTTTAATCACTGGAACTCGCAGATAGCCCATGCATATAGCTGTAGAGTGAAGGAGACAGGACACATGAGCAATGTTTGCTCATCATGTATGGAAATCATGGTTGCTTATTGCATAATTACTATCTTTTTTGACAGATGGAAGAGAGAAATGACTAGGGAGCAGCTCAAAAACAACACCTCTATCTGGGTTGCTCAGACATATATAACAGAAAATTTCAATGTTTGCTTGGAAAGATAGAAATCTGGGAAAGACTGTTTGGGTGAAGTGTCACTACCCCAAGATAGTCATCAAGATAATGCAAATTCTGCATTGTTTTCAATGCATTTTAGGTAAAGATTTCAATGTAACAGCAGTTTTAATTGGTACTAACAGTATCTTTGAAAGCTAACCATAGTCCTGCACTGACACAGATATAAAACATAAACGTCCTGAAGGATTTTCCTTTTGAATAAAGCTGTCTTATGATACTTGTGTTTATTCTCTTCCTCTGTTATTTTGTACTTTCATCTTCCAAAAGAAGAACATTATTTCCAATGGATTATAACACTTTTCAAAATGAATTCATGAACATAATCAACTTTCCATATTAGTTTAGAATCTAGGAGCAGAATGTTACGGCCGTTCACACCATCCTGCTGCAGTGAACAGAAATGATCTGATTTCGCTACAGTGGGAGCATGGCAAGAACAGCTGGTAAGATTGTGCCCTATATTTTTTTCATCATAGCTTGCATTTTTAGTGTCATAATAAAACCTATCATGCGAAAACAATCAGGCCATAATAGGAGAAGCATTAAGGGCAAGTTCTTTCTTGATTTTATAAGATCTCGGTCAAGTCACCTTTCTGATAATTAAAAAACCCTAGTCTGTTCAGTTTTTCATGATAATTATAACCTTATCTCCTTTTTGTTAAGAAGAAAAGAAATAGCAACAGTGAGCAGGCTAGAGAACATTTATGGAATAATAACTGTATCGGATATTTGCAATGCAGAAGGGGGCCATTTGCTCTATTGTGCATGCAAGTCCTTTGAAGGAATAGTCTAACCTCCAGGAGGATACCAGAAGATTGCGGAACAGTCAATGTGATGCTTTTGTTTAAAAAGGAGGAAAGGCAGAAGGCAGAGAACTATAGCCCAGTTAGTTTAATACCTATTATTGGCAAGATGCTGGAGCCACTAATTAAAGAGGAAATAGCTAATCAGTTAGGAAAGCTGAATATAATCAAACCTAGTCAACGTGGCTTTATGAAAGGTAAACCATGTTTGGCAAGTTCTTTGAGGATGTATTGGAGATTAAGTAGAAGGGAACCTGTACATGTGGTCTATTTAGATTCCCAAAAAGCATTTGACGTGGTACCATGTAAGAGGCTGGTGCTTAAAGTAAAAACCGATGGAACTGGACACCATGTGCCAGCATGGGTTGAAAATCAGCTGTCACATAGAAACCAGAGAGTTGGAATAATTAGTTCCTTTTTAGGGTGAAAAATGTAACTAATGAGTACTGAAGGGATCAGTTCTTGATCCATAATTATTCACTGTTTATATTCATGACCTTGAGGAAGCAACAAAATGTAAGATTTCCAAATTTGCTGATGGTACGAAGATCGGTAGAAAAGCATGTTGTGATGAGAATATTGTGATTCTGCAATTAGATATAGCTAGATAGGATGACTGAGCGAAAACCTGACAAATGGTGCTTAAAGTGAAGAAGTGTGAGGTTGTGCACTTGGTAGAAGGAATCAAAAGGCAGGCTATTATCTGACTGGAGAGAGACTGTGGGTGTGAAGTACAGAGGGATTTAAGTATGCTAGTGCATGACTCATATAAAGCTAACAGGCAACAAATAGTCAAGAAAGCAAATTATATTTTGGCCTTTATTACAATGAGGTTGGAGTATTATATTACACTTGTACAAGTATTGGTGGTGTCTCAACTGGAATACTGCATACAGTTCTGGTCTCTTTAACTGAAAAAGGAGATGGTAACATTGGGGTCAGTTCAAAGGAGATTCAATGGACTGATTCCTGGAATGAGAGTGTTGTCCTATCAAGAAAAATAGTCTGTATCTGTATTCTTTGGAGTTTAGAAGAGTGAGGGATGGCCTTATTCAAACATATAAGATGATGAGGGGATTTAACAGGATAGATGGTGAGATGTTTTCACTCATAGAAGTGCTTGAACAAGGGACCATAGTGACAAGATAAAGGGCTGGTCATTTAAAAATTAGCTGCACATTGATTTCTTCTCACAGGCGGTGGTGAATCTTTGGAATTCTCTGCTTAAAGAGAGGTGGCGATAGGATTATTAGAAGTATTTAAAATAGAAGTGAATAAATATTTGATAGATGGAAGAATAAAGAGCTATGGAGAAATGGCACAGAGAAGGGGTTGAGGGCAGCATAGACCAGCTATGATTTTCTTGAGTGGCAGGGCAGGCTTGAAGGGCCTGGTCACTGACTCCTGCTTGCATTTTTGGGATTATTATCCATAGAACTACTCTGTTTCTCCCCATTGCCATGAAAATGTTTCCTTTTCAGATAATAATCCAATCTCTATTGAAACCATCAATTAACCCTATGTTAATTCTTTCAGGCAGTGCATCCTAAACCCAAGCCACTTTCCGCATGAAAAGACTTTCATCACATCACATTTGCTGTTCTTGCCAATTACCTTAAATCTGTCCCGGCTGTTTTTGAATCCTTCCACCAATGGGAAGACTTTCCTCCCTATCTATGCAGTCCAGGCACCTAATGATTTTGAATATCTTGATTAAATCTCCCCCCAACCTTCTCTTCCCCAAGAAGAACAGTCACAATCTTTCCAGGCTTTCAATGTTATTGAAGTACTCCAAAACTGGAACCATCCTGGTGAATGTTTTCTACACCATCTCTCATTCCTTCACATCCTTCCTGAAATGTAATGGCCAGACTGGACTCAGTAACTCCAGTTGAAGCTGAACCAACATTTTATATAGGTAACGTCCTTGCTTCAGTAGTTTATGCTCTTATTAAAAAAAGCTCAGGCTACCTTTGGTGTTCTTTGCTTTGAGCCAAGTAGAATCTGCCCTTGATCCTTCTGAGACATCCTTTCTCTCTAATATTACAATGTTCTCTTAATCAATACCACCATCCCTCTTTCCGTTCTTTCTTTTTCCACCCTAAACAATTTGCATCCAGAATTATTTAACCAAACCTGTCCTTTTCTGAGCCAGAGCTCTTTTATTGTCACAACATATTTCCATGTGACTATCTATATCTGCAACTCGCCAATCTTATTTGCCACAGTCGGTGCATTCAAGTACGTGTATTGTAATCCTAATTTAAATGTTATTGATTTGCTTCTTGCACTATACCCACCTATTATCTTATTATTTCCTACTTTGGTGTTCTCTATCTAGCATAATATCCTTTGCATTTTGGTACAGAAACATTTGCTAGTATTACTTCCTGGTTACCACTTGTCTTTCAAGTTTGTTTAAATTCTTCCTGTTCTTTCATCAGAAGGGTGCAGGGTATGTGCTCTAAAATAATTAAAGAAGGTTCTAGAACCAGAAAATATCGTGGCCATAAAGAGGCGTTAGATAAAGGCCAAAGATTTTGAAATTGATACACTTTTGGGGGGGGGGGTGGTGGGTTGGTGTGGTTAGGGGATGGAGACCTTGTGCTAATTGTTCTGTTGTTATAATGATATAAAGACACCAATCACGCATAAGATATTGCAGATCAAAAATATTCCAGTATGATGACCCACCTGCCTTTAAAAATGATTTCCTGGGAGATGTCTAGCCTATCCCAATAATGCCAAAATAGTTTGTGTTCAGGTATATGCTGAATTTAATAAGGGGTCTAGACCATAAGGTTATTGTCTCAGGATGCTGGGTGGGCCATTTAGGACTGAGATAGGAAGAAATTTCTTCACTCAGAGAATGGTGAACCAATGGAATTGCTACAACAGAAGGCAATGGAGGTCAATGAACTGTCTTTACATAAGGAGGAAATGGATTGATTCCTAGACTCTAAAGGTGTCAAGAAGCATGGGGAAGAGTCCTGTAATATGGTTTTAAAATAGAGGATCAGTGATGATCCTATTGAATAGTGGAGCAGGCTGAAAGGTCTGAATGGTTTACTTCTGCTCCTATTTTCTATGTTTATAATTGAATCGGGACATCTATCATTCAATGATGGTTTTTCACAGTTTTTGTACTGTGGAATCTTTACTGTTTCTTTCTTTAGCTACTGGTATTTGCATCACATAAAATGTACCTGATCAATGTGGAGAACATCTTCAAGTTGAATGTTGATCTTTGTAGATCCAAGGGAATGTATCCTGTTTCCACTTGGTTGTACAGTCTGCTGAGCATGTCCAATATGACCATCAGGTTATCTGGCTTGGATCTAATCTCTCTCATTCGTAACCTTGAATATTTATCAAGAGGCGTTGCAATCTTGGTAGAGCACTTGAAAGTGATTTTCACCAAATGGCTTGTGGTCAGTCTCCACTACAAATATGAGTGTATGAAAACAGATGATTCTAAATACCAAAGCTAATGTTTGCCATAGGATGCCGGAATAGTTGGATTGCATTACAGGCAGAGTTTCTGAAGAAAGTGCAATCAGTTTGTCTTTTTTGTTGTGTTCATGCCGCAAGACCTTTCTGTGAGGCATCTACCTTCAGGGTAGCTGTCTCTCAGGGATCACAAAATTGCAATGTTGATATTTTGGATATTGACTGTTTCAGTGCTTTGAAGTGGCATTGATGGTTTTTGTGCCACAGGAAAGACACATCTTATCTCAACAAGTCCCTTAGTGCTGATGATTTTTGAATGAAATTGGAAATGTATGGAAATAAGAAATTAAAGTGATCTCATCATGTTTAAAGATTGTCCCTCTTTTGAGCAGTTGTTTTGGCTTAAGCATTTTCTATTTTACTTGGATTGAGGCATATGCCAGAACTAGAATAAATTATAACTGAAGAAATTGATCCGCAGCACATTGATGGAACATTTCTGAGCATTGAATACCAACCTTTCATTACATGCTGCTTGCATCAATAAATGTTGATTATGGTCATGTTGGGGGGAGAAACAATGCTGCCAGACCTGTTAGGTTTTTTCAGAATCTTCTGTACTCGTTTCAGATTTCCAGCATCAATCATGTTTTGCTTTATTTTTGTGGTCATGTCTAGCTTTGTTGTTGTCATAGTGGTAATGTCATCGGTAATGCAGACGCATCCTGGCAAAGTGCTTGCATTGCGATTCACCTGAGCTTGAAAGAAGTCATAGAGATTTACAGCATGGAAGCAGGCACTTCAAACCAACTTGTCCATGCAGCCTTTTTTTTAAACCCCTCAGCTCATCCCAGTTGCCCACTGTTGGCCCATATCCCTCTGTACCCATCTTAGATATATAACTGTCTAAATGCTTTTTAAAAGACAAAATTGTACCTGCCTCTACTACGACCTCTGGTAGCTCATTCCAGACACTCACCACCCTCTGTGTGAAAAAATTGCACCTCTGGATCCTTTTGTATCTCTCATCTCTCACCTTAAATCTATGCCCTCTAGTTTTAGATTCCCCTACCTTTGGAGAAAAAAAAAATGGCTGTTTTGGCTAACTGATCCTGGCTAACTACCCAAAAGAAAGTTGTTGAGAACAGTATCATCTGAATGGGGTGGAAAATGTAG
Organism: Sphyrna mokarran; assembly: GCA_024679065.1. Classification (NCBI taxonomy): domain Eukaryota; kingdom Metazoa; phylum Chordata; class Chondrichthyes; order Carcharhiniformes; family Carcharhinidae; genus Sphyrna; species Sphyrna mokarran. Next base: position 91,980,886 of record JAGIQG010000001.1, read on the forward strand.
TAAGCTCTTAGGATTTCTCTGCAAGATGTCCTGACCAGTAACCTGGCTTGGCATCAAAGTCAGAGAAGAATTTTGCACTGACAAATCTCAGATTCAATTCTTCAAATGTGAGCATGTAAAGACAATATTTTAAAGTAGTACATTATGGATCGAGCCACACTCTGTGATTTGTTCTTCTTTATGACACAAGTGTTTGAGTTGCTTCAACCTGTATGTTTTGGTACTCTACAAATGAATTTGCCTTTCTCCATTTTATCTAGTTCAACTTCAATTTGTCTTGTAAGTGGATGCTACACTGTGTATCAGTGAATCAGTTGGTGACTTGCATTCTTGTGCAAGTGTAATGTTGCAGCTTCCTTGAAACTGCCAATTTTGTTGAAATAATCTGAATATTTCAATGTTAAGTTATGAACTGAGGTGATAGGAGTAGTTCCTGAGGTTGACCAGCTTTGTAATGGAATGTCATTAGTGTGAAGTCACAGCCTGATGATAGACCTGCAATCGGTAGACATTTCTTCACCACACAGTGCAGAATATCTGTGACACTTGGGTACATTGATTGTGTTTGCACTCCAGAATTATAGAGCCTGCACATGGAATTAATGAACTGTTATGTGCTAAAAGTTGCACAGTAATAGGTTTCATCGTGGCCTTCAACGTTCCCATGGACTCTAAGAGCCTTGCTGCCATTTTTGCTTTAATGGGCATTAATCAGCATAATAGCAGGATTTTCACCTTTCAGTTGGGAAGAAGTTTTACATTGGAGAACTGTTAGGCAATCAGATTAGCCAGCAGCTCTTCAGCCCCTCCAGCAACAGCATTTCAGTGGCTGTAAGATACACTACACTGGGCTGCCAGTGCTGAAATGTTGGCAATTGGAGGTGTAAGTAAGTATCACTGCTCCCAGAGTATTTCAGGGAGCATAGATTTCTGACTCTTGTCTTTTAGAATTCAAAGAAGTATTTTTGTACTTAGTCCTGTGTGAATTTTGGCCACTATTGAACAGTTACCAGGTTTCTCATGGCAAATAATTTGAATCTTGACAAACACTTAGGATGATGAGACAGCAACTAATTTTTATACAAGATTGCCGATGTGTAACCTGAGCTCACCACTATTTGGATGGGATTTTTCAGCTATGTGCGCCTCCAAACTGGAGATTTCCACTTGAGGTCTTGCAGACCTTTAAATGGCTCACCAAATTTTCTGTCCCACCCATGAAGATTCCTACAATGCGCAGGATAGGAAAATTCCATGTCTCAATCATGCATATTTTTTGGTTTATCAGTTCTGATAAATAAAAATAGGTGGTCAGCTGCACTGCAATTTAAACTGGACAATTTTGGGGACATTTGGACAATATCCCTTTGACCCTCCATTCTCCTGAAATACCTGAGATGACTGTAACCATAGTTGCTTTTGCGTGCTTTTCCAAAGATCCACCTTTTATAATTATAAACCTTTCAGCCCAAGTTTTTTATAGTTACTTTTTTTATTTGACTATCCATTTTTCCATCCCACATCCATGAAAATGATAGACTGTGTGCTGTAATTTCACTACAAATGATCTATCTGCTTACCAACTCTCTAGTTGAGCATTATCTTGGCACTGTGTTTTCAAAGCTTTTCTGTGCCATCACCCAACAGTGATTTCAACACTCTGTGACCTTGCAACTCCATTGCGGTCTGAACAGAATGGCAAGGTCATCTCATGTCATACGATCTAAAGCTGTTCACCATGTCAGATCTGCACTTTATCTTGCTGGCAGGCTGTCCACCTACAGCTGAGCACCATGTTGTTTTGTTATAATGATATAAAGACACCAATCATTCATAAAAGAATGGGCAAACATGTTGTGTGTGCAATTATTGAGAATAGGCACATGAGAACATTTATTCACAGGTAGAGATTGTGAAAATATCAGCAGCCAAGCTATGTATGCGTGCTCTGTTCAAAAGTAAAAGTAAGACAAGATCGTATGACACATTTCATTTGTAGAGATGACATGCTGAAATCCCTTAAAGGCATGTTGCAACAATATTTAGCAAGGACAAGGGGTGATAGAAAAGGGGTGATGGACTACATGCAGGAGAGGATACAGACAACAGAATTTGGATGAGTTAAGACATTGACAAAAAATGAAACTTGGGAGGGGAGCATTAGATTAATTGAGTCCAGATGTGACAAGGGAGTGGATAATGGTTTCAAGCAGTGGGGTGAGACAACATACATTTGGCCGCCTGAAATCAAATGATGAACTACCTAATATCCCTGATCATTTTAAATCATTGGCCTGAATGAGACAAAAGATGCTCCTTGCATCAGTTTGAAATAGGCTGTGCATTGTAATATCCTGGCTCATCTAGCTTTAATGTACAGTGTCAAATGCCAACAGCTTATGTTTCTTTTAACCCATGTGAATTCACTTGTTTTAAAACACAAGCTTGAAATATAATTCAATCCCAAAATCTTTCTTGTAAAGAAAAAGAAATCAAAAATCCTGAAGCGTGAAAGCCTTCAAAAATGACTGCAGCAGTGAATATTTATGTGCAGTGGCAGAAGAGATTTGAAATGTGGACATATAAGTACAATGCAGTTTGGTGGGGTTCTGCTGAAACAGATCTATTTCCGTTATTCTGAAGAGACATTTCTTCAACAGCAAGTGATGACAGGTCGATGTAACTTGAGATTCCATCAGCTTTATTTCAAAAACTTTGTGTTATAAGTGTTACATAGCTGAATAGTTTATATCAAGAAATTAAAGGCCATTCAACCATACTATTATAATCCAAATTCTCTTCCTCTGTCAGTAACTTCAATCTTATCCTTCACACATATATTTCTGCATTTTTGCTGCTTCTATCTTGCCCCGGCCCACGTTAAATCTATCATAATCTTGACTTAGATCAATGTTTCAGTGCATCTCATATTCTTCTTGCTTAAGAAACCTGTCAATTTCTTGCATTTGAAACAGACCAATTCAAAATTTATTCCATGAAGTAGCTAAATCTCTCATATTATTCAGCGCATGTGAAGATTACAGCAGTGGTTTACAGGCTTTGTGTGTCACAACAAGAACTTATTTACAATGATACTCTGAATGCCTCAGACCCCAAAGTCTATTTTTTTCCTCTCTTTTTTGGATTTCTTCAGACAGATATATCTCTTTTCATTATCCCTTTTATTAATGGATTTTCATTTGGGGTTAGCTTTCCAGTAAAGGCTGAAAGGTCTTGTACTGAAACGCATATGTTCCAATATTATTTTGTTCATGAAACCAATCCAAGTATTTCTCCATCATTAATGATTTTTTTGATTTGATTTATTCTTTTCACATATTAGTATATAGTGGAAAGTATTGTTCCTTGTCCGCTATACAGACAAAGCATAATGTAGTGTTACAGCCATGGTTAGGATTCAGAGAAAGATCAACTTAATGCGAGGTAAGTCCATTCAAAAGTCTGATGCAGCAGAGAAAAAGCCATTAATGAGTCCATTGGTACGTGACCTCAGGCTTTTATGTCTTTTTCCCGACTGTAGAAGGTGGAAGAGACTATGTCTGGAGTGCTTGGGGTCCTTGATTATGCTGGTGACTTTTCTGAAGTGGTAAGAAGTGTAGAACAGTGTCATAAGAACATAAGAAATAGGAGCAGGAATAGGCCATCCAGCCCCTCGAGCCTGCCCGCCATTCAATAAGATCATGGCTGATCTATAGTGGTTCAGTATCACTTTCCCGCTTTCTCTCTGTAACCCTTAATTCCCTTGTCAGTCAAAAACCTATCCACTCTTGACTTGAACATATTCAGCGAAGAAGCCTCCACCACCTCATCAGGCAGAGAATTCCAAAGATTCACCACCCTTTGTGTGAAGAAATTCTTTCTCAACTCTGATCTGAACTGCACCCCCCCCCCCGCCCCCGCAATCTTGAGGCTGTGCCCTCTAGTCCTGCTATCTTTGCTAAGTGGGAAGAGTGTCTCAATCTCTACCCTATCCATCCCCTTCATTATCTTATATGTTTCTATAAGATCTCAGCCTTCTAAACTCCGAAGAGTACAAACCGAGCCTATTCAGTCTCTCCCCATAATTCAACGCCCTCATTTCCAATATCAGCCTAGTAAACTTTCTCTGCACCCCCTCCAAGGCCAATATGTCCCTCCTCGAATGCGGTGACCAAAACTGCACACAGTATTCCAGCTGCGGTCTCACGAGTACCCTATACAGCTGCAAAAGTACCTCCCTACTTTTATATTCTATCCCCCTAACTATAATTGCCAACATTGCATTCACCTTCTGAATCACCTGCTGCACCTGCATACTGTGTTTTTGCAATTCGTGCACAAGGACCCCCAGGTCCCTCTGTACCGTCGCATGCTGCAGCTTTTTGCCATTTAAATAGTAATTCTTCCTACCATCATTCCTACCACTTGCTAACATTATACTCCATCTGCCAAGTCCTCGCCCACTCACTCAACCTATCCAGATCCCTCTGCAGCTTTCCACACCTTCCACGCAATTTACTTTTCCACTCATCTTCGTGTCATTGGCAAATTTCGTCACTCTGCACTCTGCCCCTTCCTCCACATCACCTATGTGCCAATGCATGGGGAGGCTGGTTTGAGTGATGGACTGGGCTTTGTTCACCATTTATTGCAGTCTTGGGCAGACCAGCAGCCATACCAAGTTGTCATGCCACCGGAAAGAATGCTTTCTCTGTAAAATTTGTGAAAGTTGTAGTAGATATGCCAACGTTCCTTAGTCTCCTGAGAAAGTAGAGATGGTGCTGGGCTTTCTTAACTGTAGTGTTGGCATTGAGTGACCAGGGTAAGTTGGTGATCTGGACACCTAAAAGCTTGAAGCTTTCAATCATTTTCACTTTGTTCCTATTGAAGTAGACAGAGGCATGCCCTCCTCTACACTTCCTGAAATCTATGACAATCTCCTTCATTCTTGTTGATATTGAGGGAGAGATTATTCTTGTCACACTAATTCACCAGATTTTCTATCTCTTTCCTGTCTTATCGTTGTTTGAAATCCGATAGATAACAGTGGTGTCATCAGCAAACTTGAAAAACAACTCGATGGGTATTTGTCCATACAATTAGGGAGTACCATAAGGAGCTGAAGACACAGCCTTATGAAGTACCAGTGTTGAGGGTGATCGTGATGAAGGAGTTGTTGCCTATCCTTACTGACTGCAGTCTGTGAATAGGATATCTAAAATCCAGTTGCAGAGGGAGGAGCTGAGCCCCAGGCCACGAAGTTTGGAATAATGGTGTTAAAGGCTGAGCTGTAGTCAATAAATAGGAGTCTGAATTAGGTGTCTTTGTTATCTACATGTTCCAGGGCTGAGTGTAGGGCCAGGCAAATGGCATCTTCTCAGGACCTGTTGCAGCAATGGGTGAACTGTAGTGGAAGCAGGAATTGATTTTGTGCCATCACTAACCTTTCAAGGCACTTCATAATGATGGTTGTCAGAGGACAGACGATAGTCATTAAGGCATATTGACTGGCTTTTCTTTGATACCAGAATGATGGTCATCTTCTTGAAACAGGTAGGGACCTCAGATTGGTGTGAAGAGAATTTGAAGATGTCAGCAAATACCTCCGCTAAACTGGTCCATGCAGAACCTGAGTTCTTGTCTGGGTATCCCATCTGATCCAATTGCTTTCCATAGGTTAACTTTTGAGAAGGCTGCTCTGATGTCAGCAATGGTGACCTCGGATACAGATACATCCGAGTCTTCTGGGATGGAGGGCATGTTCTCAATGATCTCTTGCTCAAAATAGACATAGACAGCATTGAGCTCATTGGAAACCATGCATTGCAACCAGCAATTTTATCTGCATTCATCTTGTAGCCAGTTACGTCTCGCAGATGGTCGATGGGAGTCCATGTAGCTTACTTTGAATTCTGACTTGATCTGGTACTGTCTTTGATGGACCTTTGTAGATCATATCTGGTTTTCTTGTATAGATCAGGGTTGTCTGATTTGAACACCTCAGACCTGGACCTCAGCAGGCATGGGGACAAGGGAGCCTAGCACATCAATGCAAAAGAAATGGTCAAAACATATTGAAACTATCTTCAGCCAGAAGTGCCCAGTAGATGAGTTATCTCTTCCTGAAGCCCCACTATCACAGAAAACAATCTTTAGACAATTCAATTCATTTAATGTAAATACTGAAGACATTAGATACTACAAAGACTGTGGACCCTGACAATATTATGGCAATGGTACTGAAGATTTGTGCTTCAAACTTACCTTTCCCCTGGCCAAGCTGTTCCAGTACAGCTACAACACTACTACCCAGTGTATGGAAGATTGTCCAGGTATGTCTTCTCCATAAAAGGTAGAACAAATCCCAATCCAGCTAATTCCTACTCCATTAGGCTATACTGTGTTGGAAGTGTCATTGACTGTAATCAGGTAGCACAAGCTGAGCAACAACCTGCTTACGATGCTCAGTTTGGGTCCTGCCAGGGCCACTTTTTCCTGACCTCATTATCTTCTTGGCTCAAACATGAACAAAGGAGCTGAACTCCAGAGTTGAGATGAAAGTGACTACTCTTGACATCAAGGCAGTGGTTGACTGAGTGTGCCATTAAGAAACCTAAGAAAAATTGAAGTCAATGGGAATCAGGGCTAAATTCTTCATCTGTTGGAATCATATCTGGCACAAAGAAAGATGATTGCCGTTATTGGATATCAATTATTTCAGCCCCAGGGCATTACTGCAAGTGTTCTTCCTAAAGCCAATCTGCTGCTTCATCCATATTTTCTTTCATAAAGTCAGAATTGGGATGTTTACTGATGAGTGCACAATGCCCAGCCCCCTCTTACAACTCCTCAGATGCTGAAGCAGTCCACATCCAGCTACAACTAAGCCTGGGGAAGATTCAGAATTGGATTGCTAAGTGTCAATTAACATTTGTGTCACACAAGTGCCAGGTAATGATGATCTCCAGCAAGAGAGAATCTAACCATTTCCCCTTGGCAATCATTACCATCAATGAAACTGTGGAGAGTAACAGCGAGTAGAAGTTGAACTGTACTAGCCATATAAATTTAAGATTACAAGAGCAAGTCAGAGGCATAGAGTTCTGAGGAGAATAACTTTCCTCTTGACTCCCCGAAGCCTCTCCACCATTTACAAGGCACAAATCAGGAATATGATAGAACATGGTGTACTTTCCTGGATGATTGTGGCCTCAATAACATTCAAGAAGCTCGACACAATTTCAGGGCAAAGTAGCACTCTTGACTGACACCCCATCACAACCTTCATGGGACGGGGTTTTGGTGGGAGTCTCTTAGCCCAGAATTTAGCCCTGCTTCCCACTGACTTTAATCCATGGTGGGGTGAAGGCAGACTCTCAATGCAGATAGCTTGTGCTGATGTGTTGAAGCCCTGCACCACCACCCCACCGCCCCCACCCCTCCATCTTGCATGAAGCTATGAAACACCAAACTGTCTTTTTTTGGTAGCGTCATAAGATTTGGAAAGAACAAGGATGAAGTAGGAAAGATCGAGGTCACCAACATTCTGTCCTAGTCCTCCTATACTGACACTATGATCAAGAAAGTCCACAAACATCTCTATTTTCTTAGAAGACAAAGGAAATTTGGCATGTTGACTATGATTCTCAGCAACTCTTGCATCAGAGAAAGTATTTTTTTGGTTGTATCACAGCTTGGTATGGTTCCTGCTCTGCCCAAAACCGCAAGGAATGACAGAAGGTTGTGAACGCAGCCCAATCCATCAAACAAACCAGCCTCTCATCTATTGACTCTGTCTATACTTCCCACTGCCATGGCAAACCAGATAGCATAATTAAGGATCCCATGCACTGCAGACATTCTTTCTTCCACCTTCTTCCATTGGGAAGAAGATACAAAAAATCTGAGGTCACGTACAACGGACTCAAGAATAGCTTCTTTCCTGCTACTGTCAGGTTTTTGAATGGACTTACCTTGCATTACTTTGATCTTTCAATATACCCTGGCTAAATTCTGCACTCTGTCCCTTCCTTCTCTATGAATGGTATGTTTTGTCTACATTACGCGCAAGAAACAAGACTTTTCACTGTACGTTAATACATGTGACAATAATAAATCAAATCAAATCAAGAAAATCGACTGGCTTCTCTGGAGAGAAACATGTCCTTTTCTCACCAGAAACAACATTCTGCCATTTTTTTGGTAAGATTTCACACAAAATCTTTAAAAGTATACCTGCTGTTGCAATTTTCATACTGTTTTAAAGGACTGATAATCTAAAATACTTGCCTCCCAACTATGTCCTTCCTAAGATGTATTTTTACCTCTATTTTACTCAATTTATTTCTTCTGCTTCATGTATTAGTATATTAAACATTTATTTGGGCAAAGAGTCCTAGCCTTTCATTTTATCCTCATGCTGTTTCTTACACTGTTTAATTTATCATATTTCTTATTTTTCACTGCTTAAAGTTTATTTATTGATCACAAGTAAGGCTTACATTAACACTATAATGAAGTTACTGTGAAATTCCCCCAGTCGCCACACTCCTGCACCTGTTCAGGTCAATGCACTTAACCAATATGCCCTACTGATTGTGGGAAGAAACCAGAGCACCCAGAGGAAACTTATGTAGGCATGGATAGAATTCCACACAGTGATCCAGCCCGGAAATGAACCTATGTTCCTGGTGCTGTGAGGCAGCACTGCTAATCACTGGGCTGCCCCATTGTAATATATTTAATTATTTCATACCCCCTTCAGCTGGGATATCCATATCAATGCTTGTGACCTGAACTCTGCTCTTAATCCACTTTATTCCTTATAACCATTTGACTGAGCCCTCCACCCTTATTATTCGACCACTCTATATGTCTTCTACAGTCATGCAGGTATAGTCCACATCAATGATGCATCTCCATCCTTTCCCAATGTTGGTCCCGTGAAATGGAATCTCTTCTCCTTACAATGCTCTTTTGCCATATGTTCAACCTCCTAATCTGCTTGGCCCTATGCAAATAAGCACATAGCTCAGACGATGGGACCCTGCTTTTTAAATTATTTTCCGAAATCTTGTTAATCTTTCAACAGAACTGCCTCCATTTTCTTCCATTATGGTTTGTATGAGAACAAATGTCATAACAGCAAGAACTTCTTTCTGCTTTTCCAAATTCTTTGCCAGCCACATCAAGATATCCCTTACCCCTATGGGGCAGTGGTGACATAGTGGTAATGTGACTGGACTAATAATCCAATGATCAAATCACACATGCAGCTGGTGGAATTTTAATTCAATTAATTTTAAAAAAATATGGAATTGAAAGCTAGTCTCAGTAATGATGACGTGAAGCTATTATCGATTGTTGTAAAAACCCACCTGGTTCATTAATAACCTTTTAGGGAAGGAAATTTGCTGTCCTTATCTGGTCTACTTTACATGTGATTCTGGCCCCACATCTGCGTGGTTGACCTTAGCCTGCTTTCTAGATAGCCTAACAAGCCAGTTCAAAGACAATTAGAGATAGGCAACAACACCCAGATCCAAGAAAGAATAAAGTAAAATAAAATCCAGGGATCAGATAATCTCTTCAGGTCTCTCAACCATGGCTGCACAGGATAATACCTCCTTCCTTCAATACTGAATCACTAATACCAGCTAAATTTCAGTTCTGGTCTTTCTGTTTTTGGAAATCTGCTTGCTTCATGGTGCCAAGTCCAGCAATGTGACAATCCTACTAACAGCCTTTCTTCCTATCCTCAAATATATTGTAGCACTTTGCTAGTGGGATTGCCTCACAGTTTACCTACTCTGCAGAATGACAGCCATATTCTCCCCTTTCTGCAGCTGTGCTTTCCCTTGAGGTGTGATTATAATCTGGCAAAAACCTCCAGAAATTCCTGCCTCCTCCTCATGTGTCTTGCACAACTCAGACTCTAAGCTGAAGTGTTTCAAGGATGCACGTACAACAATGGAGAAACTTTCCACTACCACCAAGGGGGGCTCCCACATATTACAGTATAGTCATATAACTAACAGTATTTCCAGTGTTTCTTAATCTATTTATTAGTAATATAAGTAGAAATTGAGCAGATTTATTTGACACCTAGATTACTTTCATTAGTTGGATTTAGATTGATTCCAGGTTAATTTGTAATTAATTTTATTTCTTCGCTATCTTAATATCTCAGCCCCTATTTATTATTTATCTGGAGCAGATTTTTATTTAATGCAACTCAAATCCCTTTAATATTTACATCCTCAATTTAGTTCATTTTAATTCCCATGATCAGAATAATTGCCCTTATTACTTATTTTTATATTTGCTTATTTATGACTACTCAGGTTTAAATTAATTAGCCATTCCTTCCCTTCTGCACTTTATCCATGTTTTCACTAAATTCCCATCACCAATCTGCTTAACAAGCCGTTCCATGCAATATACTTGATATTGTGAGGATAAGAAGAAAGGCTGTTAGTTGGATTGGCACACAGTTGGCCTTGGACCATGCAGCAAACAGATTTCCAAGGTGAGAAAGACCAGAACCAAAATGTACTTGGTATTAATGATTCAGTATTGAAGGAGCGAAGTATTCTCCTGTGCAGCCATGATTCTCCTACCTTATGTGCACAGCTTTCCACTTTATAGGCAAAATTACAAGTAAAAGTAAGATTTTTCATATAGTTATAAAAGCAAATTACCATTGCCAATATCAGCAAATCATACAAAGCTGTCAGAGTTCTCTATTCATCATTTTAATTGTCATATAATCCCATTCACATCAATGAACTAACATCACCAATAAAATAGCAAATTTTATATGTATGTTTTAAGTGAATGCCTGTTAATACTCCTGTGTTAATTTCTATTTTAATGTCATTTACCTTAAATTTACCTGGAATGAGTGTTTTCACTATCTGCTAAAAGTGCTAAAATGTATTGCATTCACCTAAGTACAGCTGTGATTCAAAGGAGAAAAAGAAGAAACACATATTTATTTAACAACTTTAATAGAATAAAAGATTCCAAAGTGTTTTGCCAGAGTAGGATTCTTGGCAGTGTTGAGAAGCAGAAGGATCTTGGGGTCCGTGTCCATAGGACTCTTAAATCTGCCCCGTAAGTGGAAGATGTGATCAAGAAGGCATATGGTATACTAGCCTACATTAATAGAGGGACTGCGTTTAGGAGTCGGGAGGTAATGCTGCAACTTTATAAGACCCTGGTCAGACCCGACTTGGAGTACTGTGTGCAGTTCTGGTTGTCTCACTATAGAAAGGATGTGGAAGCTATTGAGAGGGTTCAGAGGAGATTTACAAGAATGTTGCCTGGTTGGGGGGCATGCCTTATGAAGATAGGTTGAGAGAGCTAGTTCTCTTCTCCTTGGAGAGAGGAAGGTTGAGATGCGATCTGATAGAGGTTTATAAGATATTGAGAGGAATAGAACATAGATCATAGAACATAGAACATTACAGCGCAGCACAGGCCCTTTGGCCCTCGATGTTGCGCCGGCCAGTGGACCCTCTAACCTAAACTATTCCAATATCATCCATATGCCTATCCACCGAACATTTGAATGCCCCCAAAAGTAGGCGAGTCCACAACTGCTGCAGGCAGGGCATTCCACGCTCTCACCACCCTCTGTGTAAAGAAACTGCCTCTGACATCCGTCCTATAACTACCACCTCTTAATTTAAAGTTATGTCCCCTCGTGTTGGTCATCACCATCCGAGGAAAAAAGGCTCTCACTACCCACCCTATCCAATCCCTTGATCATCTTATACGCCTCAATTAGGTCACCGCGTAACTTTCTTCTCTCTAATGAAAATAACCTCAGGTCCCTCAGCCTTTCCTCATAAGGCCTTCCCACCATACCAGGCAACATCCTGGTAAACCTCCTCTGCACCCTTTCCAATGCTTCCACATCTTTCCTATAATGCGGCGACCAGAACTGTACGCAATACTCCAAGTGAGGCCGCACCAGAGTTTTGTACAGTTGTAACATAACCTCACGGCTCCTAAATTCAATCCCTTACCAATAAAAGCTAACACACCGTACGCCTTCTTAACAACTTTATCAACCTGGGTGCCAACTTTCAAAGAACTATGTACTTGTACCCCAAGATCCCTTTGCTCGACAACGCTATTAAGGGTCCTTCCATTAGCCCTATATTTCATATGCCTGTTATTCCTACCATAGAACATAGAACATAGAACAATACAGCACAGAACAGGCCCTTCGGCCTTCGATGTTGTGCCGACCAAAATAAAAAGCAATGCCCCTCCAAACTAAACCATTCCTTCTCTTCCATATACTTATCAACTAACCTCTTAAACGCCACCAAACTTGGCGCATCTACAACAGCTGCAGGCAGGGCATTCACTCCCTAATCACTCTTTGAGTAAAGAACCTACCTCTGATATCCGTCCTATAACTCATACCCCTTAATTTAAAGCTGTGTCCCCTCGTGCTAGCTTTCTCCATCCTAGGAAAAGGCTATCACTGTCCACCCTATCTAAACCTCTAATCATCTTATATGTTTCGATTAGGTCCCCTCTTAGCCGCCTACTTTCTAACGAAAACAACCTCAAATCCCTCAGCCTCTCTTCATAAGACCTGCCCTCCATACAGGCAACATCCTGGTAAACCTCCTCTGTACCCTCTCCAATGCCTCCACATCTTTCTTATAATGTGGCGACCAGAACTGCACACAATACTCCAAGTGCGGCCGAACTAGAGTTTTGTACAGCTGCAACATGATGCTGCGGCTCCTAAATTCAATCCCCCTACCAATAAAAGCTAAGACTCCATAAGCCTTCTTAACAACTTTATCCACTTGACTGCCTACTTTCAGGGATAAAAAGTGAATCACCAAAGTGAATTGTGTACCAAAGTGAATCACCTCACACTTATCCGTATTGAATTCCATTTGCCACCTCACGGCCCAGCTCTGCAACCTATCTATGTCCCTCTGCAAACTGTAACATCCATCCTCGCTATCTACAACTCCCCCACTTTGGTATCGTCGGCAAATTTACTAATCCAACCCTCTACACCCTCATCTAGGTCATTTATAAAAATGACAAACAGCAGTGGCCCGAAAACAGATCCTTGAGGTACACCACTTGTAACTGCACTCCAGGTTGAATATTTCCCATCAACCACCACCCTCTGTCTTCTATCAGCTAGCCAATTCCTAATCCAAACTGCTAAATCACCTTCAATCCCATGCATCTGCGCTTTCTGCAGTAGCCTACCATGGGGAACCTTATCAAACGCTTTGCTAAAATCCATATCCACTACATCAACTGCCTTACCCTTATCTACCTCTTTGGTCACCTCCTCAAAAAACTCAATAAGGTTTGTGAGGCACGACCTACCCTTCACAAAACAGTGCTGACTATCCCTAATCAATTTATTCCTCTCTAGATGCTTATAAATCCTATCCCTTATAATTCTTTCCAAGACCTTGCCCACAACAGAAGTCAGGCTCACCGGTCTACAATTTCCAGGATGGTCCCTACTCCCCTTTTTGAACAAAGGGACAACATTTGCCATCCTCCAGTCTTCCAGCACTATATCTGTAGCTAACGACGACATGAAGATCAAAGCCAAAGGCTCTGCAATCTCCTCTCTAGCCTCCCAGAGAATCCTAGGGTAAATCCCATTTGGCCCAGGGGACTTATCAATTTTCATACCCTCAAGATTCGCTAACACCTCCTCCTTATGAACCTCAATCCTACCCAGTCTACAACCTGGTATTGCAGTATTCTCCCTGACAACACTGTCTTTCTCCTGCGTGAATACTGACGAAAAATACTCATTCAGTGTCTCTCCTATCTCCTCAGGCTCCACGCACAACTTCCCACTGCTATCTCTGACTGGCCCTAATCTTGCCCTAACCAATCTTTTATTATTTATATACCTGTAAAAAGCTTTAGGATTCTCCTTAATCCTATCCGCCAAAGTCTTCTCGTGTCCTCTTCTAGCTCTTCTCAACTCCCTCTTTAGCTCCTTCCTGGCTGATTTATAGCTCTCTATTGCCCTAACTGAGCCTTCACGTCTCATCATTATATAAGCCTCCTTCTTCCTCTTCACCAGAGATTCAACTTCCCTAGTACACCATGGTTCCCTCACTCGACCACTTCCTCCCTGCCTGGCAGGTACATATTCATTAAGGACATGCAGAAGCTGTTCCTTAAATATGCTCCACATTTCAGATGTCCCCAGCCCCTGCAATTTCCTGCTCCACCCTACGCATCCTAAATCTCTCCTAATAGCCTCATAATTACCTTTCCCCCAGCTATAACTACTGTTATTCGGTACGTGCCCATCCCTTTCCATCACTAAGGTAAATGTAAACGAATTGTGGTCACTATCACCAAAGTGCACACCCACCTCCAAGTCTAACACCTGGTCTGGTTCATTACCCAGTACCAAATCCAATATAGCCTAGCCTCTTGTTGGCCTATCTACACACTGAGTCATGAAACCTTCCTGCACACATTGAACAAAAACTGACCCCTCTAACGTACTTGAACTATAGCTTTTCCGATCAATATTAGAAAAGTTAAAGTCCCCCATTACAACTACCCTGTTACTTTCACACCTATCCAGGATCAACTTTGCAATCCCTTCCTCTACTTCTCTGGAACTTTTTGGAGGCCTATAAAAAACTCCCAACAGTGTGACCTCTCCTTTCTTGTTTCTAATCTCAGCCCACACTACCTCAGCAGACAAGTCCACATCAAACGTCTTTTCTGCCACCGTAATGCTGTCCTTAACTAACAATGCCACTCCTCCCCCTCTTCTATCACCACCTCTGCTCTGACTGAAACATCTGAACCCCGGAATCTGCAACAACCATTCCTGCCCCTGCTCTATCCACGTCTCTGAAATGGCCACAACATCGAAGTCCCAAGCACCAATCCAGGCTGCAAGTTCATCCACCTTATTGCGTATGCTCCTCGCATTAAAGTATACACATTTCAAACCACCCTCCCGGTAGATAGAGTGGATTCTTGGAGGCTATTTCCCAGGGCTGAAATAGAACATAGAACATTACAGTGCAGAACAGGCCCTTCGGCCTTCGATGTTGCGCCGACCAATTAAGAAAAAGCAATGACCCTCTAACCTAAACCATTCCCTTTTCATCCATAAACTTATCTACTAACCTCTTAAACGCCACCAAACTTGGCGCATCTACAACTGCAGCAGGCAGGGCATTCCATACCCTTACCACCCTCTGGGTAAAGAACCTACCTCTGACATCCGTCCTATAACTACCACCCCTTAATTTAAAGCTATGTCCCCTCGTGCTAGCTTTCTCCATCCTAGGAAAAAGGCTATCACTGTCCACCCTATCTAAACCTCTAATCATCTTATATGTTTCAATAAGGTCTCCTCTTAGCCGCCTTCTTTCTAACGAAAACAACCTCAAATCCCTCAGCCTCTCTTCATAAGACCTGCCCTCCATACCAGACAACATCCTGGTAAACCTCCTCTGTACCCTCTCCAATGCCTCCACATCTTTCTTATAATGTGGGGACCAGAACTGTACACAATACTCCAAGTGTGGCCGCACCAGAGTTTTGTACAGTTGCAACATGACGTTGCGGCTCCGAAATTCAATCCCCCTACCAATAAAGGCCAAGACTTTTAAGACACTTCTGGATGAGTACATGGGATTTAATGGGATTGGGAGTTACAGACAGTTCTATGGCCTGGTAGGTATAGATATGATCAGGACAACTTGGGGACCAAGGGCCTGTTTGTGCTGTAGTGTTCTATGTTCTATGTTCTATGTTCTATGTTCTACGTATGTTATAAAGCAATATAAGACACTATGCATAGAATGTGACATTTGAGTAGATGGCAGATGCCCTCTCCACCATCTTCCTCTTACCCCCACCAATCCCCTTAAAACACTGCATTGTGTCGATCTGGATGGATTTTTGTCTGGCAGGGAGCGGGAGAGCGGACTGTAAGGAACTGCGAATTAAACATTTATATATTTAAATGTTAATATATTCAAGTGATATTTCCAACATGCCCACCACTAGTAGTGGAAGGGATCATATCATGTATTATGGCAATGTAAAACACGACTCTGCCATTCTCTTAATATTTTCTGCTCCCATTGCTAAACCCATGCAATGTCATCTGGAGCAGAAAACCAAGCCTTGATTTTTTGAGGTCCTAGTTTAAATATAGCAGTAAGCCATTTCATCAATTTGTCCAACTGTTTAAATTTGTGTAATCATATTTTCTCTTTCACTTTCAGTGTTTTGCACATTTTCTCAATTCTTGAATTGCCAACATCATGGAGGAAGAACACATCATGAACATCCCCGAAACTCTCCTTGAAGTGTGGCAAACTTGGAGCTTGTGACCAATTATTCACAATGGCAATAATTTGTCTATAAAATTGCATCACACTTTAATTAATAGCATCTTAAGAGACACTGATGAAAAGAAAAGGAAGCAAATCATGTACCCTAGATCCCATAATCTCATGGGATGTCCTGCCTCATGTGCCTACAGGTTCAGAATTGGCCTATTCAGTCACATGGAGATCCATGGCAGAAACTTGTAACCCTTAGTAGATACCATCCTCAAGTCAAAAGATAGATACTACCAATGACCTTCCCTTTAATTGTACTGCCAAAAGTATCTACTTTTGTCAGCCATGGCACAGTGGTAACACTCTTACCCCATTCAGACTAACACAATACAAAATTTCAAGGGGAACAACAATTTATACTACATGAGAGAAAAAAAAAATGCTAATTGGTAAGCAAGTCAACTCTGGCTGAATTGTTACAATTGAGAATGCATCAGGGAACAGCTGACCCCCATCATTCCTTTCTCCCTCCCCCATTTAATTGAAAAGGCACAATGCCTGATCACATTCTTTCTATTAGCAGCAGACAAAACCCTGTGTATGAGATATATGTAGCTTCTAACTGGTTAGAACTTGCCATATTGCAAACCAAAACCATAATAAATGGGTTATTATTGTAGTTCTTAGCACACTTGGAATTGTCCAGTTAATGCTGTCTAATCACAGAATCAAATGTTGTTCAGAGCTCTGCAAGGCCTGGCAAGTTGAGTATGGTCAATCCTCTGCCTGTTGCAGTCTAAGGGATGTGTTTTTTAATACAATCCATCAGTGATTGGAATGTATGGTCTGTGTACCTGGCATCATCCCATTAGGACTGAAATTCACATACTCCATTACTTGTTTTGAAATAAGCAGAACGTCTTTTTTGGTTTGAAAGCAGCATCCTGTTGATGGAAAATACCACTTATGTTGCTACTGCACAGTAACTAAATATGCTGGCTAATTCCACCTGTTTCTCAAATTATTGAGTTATCGTATCCTTTAGTGGTAATCAAAGATTGACTGAGTACTTTTTCAGGAGTGAAAGTGGCCTTCAACCCATTTGTCAGCTTGCATGATATGCAGTGGGCAATGATCTAATTAGGGTGGTCATTAAATGCAGGATAGCTTTGATGCTTCCTATTTCAGCATCAATCCTGCATAGTGAGTAAATGACTGGCCCTATTTATAAGGTTGTGGATTGAGACTAATTTTATAGCACTTGGAGCTATGGCAATCACAACAAGTACATTGACCAGTAGAGGTTTGCTGAGTCAGGAATAGGGAATCTGTTAGCAGATTACTCCTGATTAGAGATTGTTACATTTCAAAGCTGAATTTGAGCTTGGAAGATGTGTGATGTATCATGCGGCTTCAAATGTAGCAAAGGTATCATCTACATATTGTAAATCTGCAATTTCAGCTGTGTGCAATAGATAAGAATGTTGATTGTGTTCAACCATCCCATCCTTGCAAAACTCCGAACATAATGTTCAATATTAGATGTGATTCTGCAATTGGACAGCACTTTCTGATCAACCCCAAGTGTGCAAAGAATTACACTAACAACCAGTTTAAGAGTAACTGTTAGGCTCACAACATGACTGACTTACGCTTACAAGAAGCTATATATATTTATACATAGCCCTCTTTCCTTTACAAATAGATCATGTCAGGCACTGCTTCTTTTCAATTAAGCAAAAGCATGAAAGAAAACTTTTCCCTTGTGTTTTGGCCATGGTAATACCTCAACCATCAAAATCAATTTGCCTTTTTTAAAATTTAAACAAAATCTTGGGAAGTAACTGATTCCTGGTGCATTCTCCATGGCAATGTCTCATCCAATCAGACTTCACTTCTAATCAGTCAACAGCTTTTCTCGTAATATAAATAGTTAATCTCTTTGAAATTTGGTATTCTTGTGTCTACGTGATGTGTGAAAGATGAAAACTATCAACAGCCTTTTTCTAGTTTCAGCAATATTCAAATTCTCAATGAATAAGTGACCTTTAATACAGCCTTTTACTGGTGTATGGAACATACTTGAAACTTGTTATTGCTAATACATAAGTTCACCTTCCAGTGAGATTCTGCTGGTGGTTTAGATGATTGTTGTAGATTCTTTCAGCTGAATTTCTCTGATGCTATGTCAGTACGTGAGCATGCAACTTCAGTATCATCCAGGTTTTAGCTTATTTGGGTGCATTTTTTTTAGTATTTGATCAAGAGTACAGATTATAACTGGCTGTGACCAGTTAACATCCGTTAACATTCGTTAACAGAATGAAAGCTATACACAGAAATGATTATAATATTATTTTATTTATTTATTAGCCACACGTAGATTTACATTAACACTGCAATGAGTTTACTATGAGAATCCACTAGTCCTGTTTGGGTACAGTGAAGGAGATTTTAGCATGGCTGAAGCACCTAACCAGCACATCTTTTCAGATTGTAGGAGGAAGCTAGAGCACCTGGAGGAAACACACATTGAACATGCAGACTCCACAAAAATAGTGACCCAGGCTGGGAATCAAATCAGGATCCCAGGCACTGTAAGGCAACAGTGCTAACCACTGTGCCACCATGCCGTTTAATGCATACTTTAAAAATATATTGCAAAATATTTTGAAACAAAAATGGGACCATTATTACAGCTTTTTATAGAAGTTTGCAAGTATTGTGCTGCTTTATAAAATCACAAAGCAACTGAAGCAATTTGGAAGAATATCATCCCATGAAAAGTCTTGCAATTGGATGAAATTATGTGTTGCACACGGGAAACCCTAATGAGACATCCATGTCAAAAAGTGGTGTTAATTTAACACCTCTTATTTCTTCGCAACCAAGTAGTCACAATGTAATTGACATTTAGGTACAAAATAGAATGTTTTAAAAGAAAAAAATCCTGCTTATAGACATGCCACATGACATAATCTAAAAATGTATCTCAAAAACAATTAATTCATTGTTTACAGTTAAAATCAGATAAAGTTTTAAATACTTGTGGGAGGATTCAATGTAATCACCTTTTTTTTGCAATATCTATGAAGAGAAGTAAGAGAGGCAGCCAACTTAGTTGAAAAAAAACAGAATCATACTTTTTTATTGGTGTAGAAAGGGATAATGAATATTTTAGTAGCTAGTCGGTGAAATTAGAATTATAGCATCTTGGAGGGAGGGGACCATCTTTTGCTCTTATTTATTCAGGTGTCTTTAGAGATTTGTTATAGAACTAAACATTGCTGAAGCCAGGAACTTCAAAACTCAGTAAGACTATAAAGAAGTAATAGGACAATGAATGTGCCAGTAGTGTGAAGCAGTATGTACATTAGTTACTACTTCTTTCCAAGTTTGAATTATATAATGAAAAGTATGAGTTATTATCCATATCATAGACAGTTAACATCCATGGGTCTATTAAAAAAAATTGAGATAACAAAAAGCATGAGAAATCTATGATACTTGCAAGCCAATCATGATTGTTCTAATGCCTATAACATTTGCCAAAAAAGGTCCCGATTGAAAGAATTCAGACTATTTAAAGACTGATATCTGATCAGCGTATTCCTTCTGTCACCTAATTAATTCATTCATTTGATTTTGCCAGCAGTTAATAGATTTTTTTTCGCACTCCTTGGAGTAGGGAAGGGGTCAACAGACAGATTTCCTCCTCACATTGGCTTTTCTTTTCACAAAAAGACTTAAGATTCAGATAATTACTGTTTTTTGGGATGGGGTTAAGCCCGAATTATTTAGAGAGGCCATTATTTTATGAGTGGAGGGAGCAGGATAGAGATAGCAGTGAAAAATGACAGGAATGTTTTAAAGAGCTTCAGATCAAATTCAAATGGGTCTGCCTCATTTAAAATAAAGTGGATAAAATCATTAATGATGAGTCAGTTTGTTCGAATCAAGCAAGGCTAGTTGTGTGTTTGCTTCAACCTGTAAAATCACTCTTGGTGGTGGGGGAATTAGGGTTATCATTTTTCCTATTTTTGCCTCCAACATCAGTATTAATCACTGCAGGTCAAAAATGGTGGAAATCAGAATACTTAGTCCATGCTGCAGAAAAACAGCTCATTTGCCACAGTGCCAGAATTGCTATTCCATTCTCCACTTGCAAAGCTGTGGCTCTTTGTGAATTTGCTAAGTGGGGACAATCACAGCCAGTCTTGTGCTACAGATTTGCATTCAATTAAGATTTTACATCCAACATAAAGAGAATAGTTTAGTCCCAAACATCTGACCTACATTCAAAATCAGGTTCTAAGAGGTTGAATGGACACTATCCTAAATACAGTACATTTTCCAGCCTCTTGGAGGAGGCCTTGCAACTTTATAATTGAGTTAAGTGAAAGGAATGTTAATAACTGACAAATATAAACGAAGAAACAAAGACAGCAAAAAAGAAGATTTAATTGGAAGAATAAATTATTTAGGGGCATAAGTCTTTAAGGTATGAGGGGCAAAAGGTTTAAAGGAGATGTATGAGGCAAGTTTTTTTCCATAAAGGGTGGTGGGAGCCTGGAACTCACTGTCAGGGGAGGTATTGAAAGCAAAAGATAGTGACTTTTCAGGGGCATCTTGACAAATGCATGAATAGGATATACAGGGATACAGTCCCCGAAGGATAGGGAATTTTAGTTCGGATGAGCAGCATGGTCATTGCAGGTTTGGAGGGTGAAGAACCTGTTCCTTTGCTGTAATTTTCTTTATTCTTTGTTTTTAATTAGGTAGGTAAACAAAAAATAAATGTATTTGCGGGTAAAATCTCACCTGAAAATGGTGAAGTGTCAGGGTCTGACTGAAAACCAGCTTGTTTCTCTCCAGAGAAACAGATAGGTTTTTCCATAAGATCTTCTTATACTTTGTCAAAACAAAACCAAAGCAAATGTTTCATACCATCATTTTGAGGATGCAGGACCAAAACATCCCAGTAAAGCTGACTGCACTGAAAAATCTTTTAAAAGCGGAGCCCAAATTAGGGAAAGAAACAATTTATATTCACGCCACTACTGAGGCATTAAGCACTCCACTTCCCCAGCTCCTCAATCAATGCCAGCATCTCTTTTACCCATCCCTTCCATCACTATCAACTCCTCCTGCACCACCCCCCCCACCTCCAAACAGTAAGCGCTGGCATTATTGCTTCCTTCCTTTGAAAGATCCCTCCCCAATATATACATATGTCCCCCATTCCTCATAAATGGGAATACCTAACAAACTAGCACAAAAGCAACCTGGCAATGCCAACCTGTGACAAGGAACAGTGCAAAGGCAATGTTTGGCCATGTTACAGTTCCCCAGGGGGTTATAAAAACTTTGCACCCTCTAGGGCTCCCCATAACAAGTTCACATGAAAATACAGCAAAGAGATATCATGCGGTGAAGGGACTGTTTAATGACATCCTGAAGAAAAGTGCTAAGTGACAGTCTAATGGTTTTATCACTGGACTATTAGTCCAAAAAATCAACTAATGTTCTGGGGAATGAAGATTGAATCCTGCCACGGCAGATGGTGGAATGTAAATTCAATTTAAAAAATTCTGGAAATAAGAATCTACTGATGACCATGAAACCATTGCCAATTGTCGGGGAATTGATTCACTAATGTCCTTGAGGGAAGAAATTCTGTCATCCTTACCTGCTTTGGCCTACATGTGACTCCAGAACCACAACAATGTACTTGACTCTCAACTGCCCTTTGAACAAAGACAACGAGGGATAGGCAATAAATATTGGCCAGCCAGAGATGCCCATGTCTCAAGAATGGGTAAAAGAAATCATGTAAATGAATGTAAATCAGATTTTCATCCATTATAGTGTGAATGTGATAGAGTCACTGATGAGGGATGCAAAAACCGAAGATAGCGATCTCACCAGTGAAATTCTCAATTTCTGGGTTTCGCCGGATCTTGAACTCCTGCCACCAATCCCATGGACACTGTGTGCAGGCTCAAGATCACCTTATAGTATCAGAAGATTAATTGTTTTCTGATCATGTTATAGCCCCATAAACATACTAGGTCATTCCACAGCTTAGCAATCGCATTATAGAGTCATAGAGGTTTATAGTATGGAAAAGGTCCTTTTCCAACTTGTCCATGCCGCCCAGTTTTTAACCACTAAGCTAGCCCTTGTTGCCCACATTTGGTTCATATCTCTCTATATTCATCTTAACCGAGTGACTGTCTAAATACTTTTTAAAAGAAAAAGTTGTATCTGCCTCTACTACTACTTCTGGCAACTCGTTCCAGACAGTCAACACAGTATTGAGTGAAAATATTGCTCCTCTGAACAGTTCTCTCAGTACAGTGGGCTGGGAGAATCATCCCCATTGTTTATTGTGAGCTGTGCAGACAAAGCATACTGTTCATGGAGAAGGAAATGAGAGGGTGTAAAATGTAAAGTTACAGTCATAGCTAGGATGTAGAGAAAGATCAACTTAGTAGATTGAATCAGAGCATTGTTAGAAAGTTTATAAGAGTTGGAAAAGAGTTTTAAAAGCATAGAATGAGAGTAAAAGATAGAATTAGAGGATATATTGGGGACAGCTCGCAAGAAGTTGCCATGCACTGGCGCCATCTTGAAAAACTTTAACTATCCTTAAATAAATCACCATTATGATTCAAGGCTTCCTCATAATGATACTCCATGCTACAATAACAATTATAAGAATTCCAAAGTTATTTTTTCCTTTGAACTAATGGGTTAATTTCAGGAGTGCGCTTTCGGTAAAGAGATTCTCAGACTTGTGTAAATGGAAATCAGCAGAACATGTAGAGAATTATCAATAAAACATATTGATAGTAAATGCCCTTAAAGTGTCAAGTCAATTTGAAACATTTTGTTTATCCCCATGAGAGTGGCACAAAGCTCCCAGTTGCATTGTAAATAGAAATTGAGAAGATGGTCAAGCCTATGTATCATCACCATGTGGCCATAATTGTTTGTTCTTTGCAAGTGACAATTTTTTCACTTTGTGAAAAATCAGTGCAACTGTTTGTTCTTTGCAACCTGTTGTGACCTGTTTTCTCAATAGGCACAGTTTAATTCAGTTATAAAGAACTGAACATTAAATTGAGAGAACAAAGATGGTTTGGCCAGAAGTGCATTGTCAATTGGAATTTGTGATTTCAAAGATACAGCCTTATAACATTTACTGAAGTAGCTGAATATTCTGTCATTATGTTTTTGTTCAGGTGCTTCCATGTGTGATCACTCTCAACTCCAGAATACAGCAACACTGCAGGAGTAGCCTATTTAACCTCTCAAGCTTGCTCTGTCATCACTGATCATCTGTCTCAATGCCATTTCCTGCACTGTCCCCATATCTCTTGATGTCGTTTAGAAATCTATTTATCTCTGTCTTGAACATACTCAATGACTGAGTTTCCACAGTCCTCAGGATTAGAGAATTCTAAAGATTCATTATTCTGATTAAATAAATTTCTCCTCATCTCAGTCCTAAATGGCTTGCCACTTATTCTGAGGCTATGTCCTCTGGTTCTGGATCTCCCTTCACCAATCTCACCTCCCCTACCAGCCAGGGAAACATCCTTTCTTCCTGTCTCCATTTGCCCTTTCCTGTCACTTAAAAGTTTAATAAGCTTCAATTAGATGACTTACCAAAGGACTTTGCAAAAGGATTGCAAAATGAAAGAAAACATGTCTAGGATATTTAGGTATAATATTGCAACACGTCCCACTATCTCTCAGTTAGATTCTGATAATTACGATAAATACGATAATTGCGAACACTTACTGGAGATGAGTGTTTCTCTTAAGTTGCCCTGAAATATAAATTAGAAGTGCAGGTACAGTAAACTTTGATTCAACTCATTTACCCAAACAAATGTCAATACCTGAATAAGGCCTCGGACTTAATATGGTTAAATGATATTAGAACTAAAGCAAGGAAGTTTTGCTTTAGGTGGCAAAACTCCAAAAAGGTAGCACAAAATGGTTGTGCCGTGAGTTCAAACTATCACTGGGAATTCAATTTCAAGCAGGTTTTTTGTGAGGGAATCATAACGCTTAAAAATTGTTTTACATTCTGCCTTATGGTAGACTTTAGAAACTTAATACACAGGTCTGCAAGATTGTGCTTTAGTTAAATTTATGCCTGTCATGAAATGAGCTCCCTGATGTCAGGCCTAGCTTTGCACAGGGCTGTGCAAAGGGATCAAGCTGTGCTGTGAATCGGGAGATCTGCCAAATGAGTGACATTTCCTGAGAACATCTGCAGAATTTTAAGAAGTCATCTTTGTCCTTCTAAACAGCAGGGTTAAAGAATGCTTATACAAAAAAAAATCTGAAACTAGGAGGGATAAATTGAATTAGAAATAAACTAGCTTCACATTTTTATTTCAAAATTACAGCTCAAAGATCATCAATTCTTCCACAAATGTTGATATCACCAATGCTGATGAAAACATTTTAAAATACTGTAAAATTTCACTTTGAAGTTATCTATATAATACATAGGAATAGTTGGGCTAGCATAGAAAAGAAATTCAAGACTATCAAATAGATAATTTAATGCCAAGTGTATAATATTGAAAAATATCTAAGCTGGTGCCACCGATTTTCAGTTTTAAAAAGACGATTTTGTTGGAAACAGCAGTTGTGAATGCTGCTGCTTTGGAATGATGTGACATATTGTTATGAAGATAAGCTCGAGGTGGAAGACACCAGGGTTTGAAAATTTGAAATGAAGAAGCTGATGGAAAAATAGCATTACATCATGACAGTTAGTGAAAAAAAATCAAAAAATATAAAATTTAATATCAGTCACATACTTAATCCTATTTATGAAATAAAATGTGTGACTATCTTTGGGAAAATCATTCCAGTGCTTGGTGGAATGAAAGTCACTTGGTAAAAAAACATGTAAATGAGAAACAAGTGTAAAACATGGAATAGATTCTCTTGATCCCATCACAGATACTGGACAGGTTAAGCTGGACACTCAAAGAACATGTCATGCATCTGGGCCTTCATCTACTTATATTTGATATTTGAATGAACCAAGTGGAGATTTACATTCCTATAACAGGGGCTAGCAACAAGAAGGAGGGGAAGAATTGACTATGTTGGTCAGACCGTTCCCACAACCTTGGTCAGAGCATTCTTACTAAAAGCAGCAGATAGAGGGTCCTATTATCATTTCCTAGGACAATGATCTTGTTGAAAAGAGAAAGGGCTTGGATGTGGATCATACATGTTTCCTGTCCACCCTTCTCCAATCTCCAGAGGGCGTTGAATGTAGAAATGAAGAGCATTTCTTCCATGTGCAGTCAAAATGAACAACCCATAATGCACAAAATGAGCCAAAAATGCTCCCTCTCATCTGATTTGAGTTACTATTTTAATGTTGGCATAGTCAATCTGCCTTTTTCCAGTGACAATGCAGTAGATTTGGAGTTTTAGAGGTTGGAGGACTGTGTCATGGTTTCCATCTTTATTTTCTGTACTTAAGTGCCTACAAAATAACTATTTCCTGGTCACTAACATCAGGTCAACTACCATGTGACTTCTGGTCACAAAAAAGCGATGGTGTAGTGGTATTGTCACTGGGTCAGTAATTCAAAGATTCAGGCTCGAATTCCACTACAGTGGGTGGTGAAATTTGAACTCAGAATAAATCTGGAATTAAAAGTCATCTGGTTCATGAATGCCCCTTCTCTCCAATCCATAGAAAAGAAATTTTAAATGCCTTCAAAAATGCAAGTCATTCAATTGTATCAAAACTCCTTTAAAAAAAAAACAAATGAAACCCTTAGAAAAATTAGATGAGCACTTGAAATGCCATAGCTTATAAAACTATAGACCAATCACTTAGAACAGAGGTACTTGATGGCCGGTGCAAACACAATGAGTCAAAGGGACTCTTGTTATGCTGTAAAACCCTAACTGGACTGAATACCTGCAGTGACTGAGGCACTGGAAATGATAGCAGAAACCTTAGCCCTGTTGACCCTGTAAAATCCTCCTTTAAATCGGGAGAGATATCTCATAAAGTAGCAGACAATGACTACCAGTACCATTAACCTCCCTGAATATGTTCTGTTCCATCAGCAGAACAGATTCAGCAGAGGTTGTGACAAAATATGCAATTGCGCAGGGAGTCCTCGACAACAACTCTGGACCTCATAAGTTCAAACACAGGCAAAGAAACTTCCAGCTGTCATCTCAGCTGGAATATTAAACATCGTTTTGATGAAGACTGAAGGTGGCAAGGGTGCAGAATATAATCTGGATGGGGATAGCACCACTACAGATCGTGATGGCTAAGTCCTAAAGGAAAGTTGGCAGACTAGATCTGTGGCAGTTGATGAGGAAACCAACAAGAGGGAAAAACATGCTTGATGACCAACCTGTCTGCTGCAGATGCATTCGTCCATGACATCATTGGTAGGAGTGACAAATGCATAGACTCCGTATCATGTTAAGTGGCACTACCACCATGCTTTGAATAGACTTAGCAATTCAACATTGGGATCCATGAGGTGCTGCAAACTATTAGAAGAAGCAAACTTCAACTCAACCACAATCTATAACCTCATGGTCTGACATCCCCGCTCTCCAATTACCACTAAGCCGGAGGGGTGCGGGGGGTGGGGGGGGTGGTGGTGGTGGTTGGGTGGTTGGGGGGGGGGGGGGGGTGTCAATTGATTCAATGATGTGCGTAGGAAGACATGCCACGAGCAGCACTGCACATACCTGAAAATGAGGTATCAACCTGATGAAGCTACAACACAAAATACCAAGTTGTAAGTGATGAAACTATGCTATCCCACAAACAACAGATCAAATATAAGTTCTGAAATCCTGTCACATTCAACCATGAATAGCATGAATAGCAGTTGACAATTAAACTGCTCATTGGAGGAGGAAGCTCCACAAATATCCCCTTCTTCAATGAGAGAGGATCCCAGCATATCAGCGCAAAAGATAAGGCTGAAACATTCACAGCAATCTTCAACCAGAAGTGCCAAGTAGTTGATCCATCTCATCCAGCTCAAGAGATCCCCAACATCATGGATGCCAGTCTTCAGCCAGTTCAATTAACTCCATATAATATCAAGGCATTAAATTCAGCAAAGATTATGATTTAACAATACTCTGGCAACAGTACTGAATGCTTGTGCTTCAGAACTTCTTGCGCCCTGAGCCAACCTGTTCCAACACGGATACAACACTGGCATCTAAAAGATGGGAGAGGTCATTAATCGTGCTATCAAACACCTGTTGCTGAGTAATAGCCTGCTCACTGACACTCTGTCTGGGTTCTGTTAGAGCTACTGAGTTCCTGAGCTCGTCGTAGCCTTGGTTCATGTGGAGAAAAGAGTTGAATTCCAGCAATGGGGTGAGAATCACTGGCTTTAATGTCAAAGCAGCATTTGGCCGAGAATGGCATCAAGGACCCTCCCAAAAATGGAGTCAATTGGAATCAGGAGGATATTCTGCACGAGTAGGAGTCATACCTGGCACAAAGCAAAATGGTTGTGGTAGTTGGAGGTAAATGATTTCAGTTCTAGGACATCACTGCAAGAGTTCTTCAGAGTAGTGTCCTAGGCCCAACCATCTTCAGCTGGTTCATCAATGATCTCTCCGTCATAAGGTCAGAATTGGGGACATTTGCTGACTGCTCAATGTTCAGTATCATTCACAACTCCTCAGAAACAGAAGTAGTCCAAATTCAGATACAGCTAGACCTGGGCACTATCTAGACTTGAACTGCCAAGTGGCAAGTAACATTTGTGCTACACAAGTGCCAGGCGATGACCGTCCCCAACAAGAAAAATTCTAATCATCACTCTTTGGATTTCAATGGCATTACCATTGCTGAATCCCCTACTATCAACATCCTAGGGGTTACCTAGGGGTTGTTTAGAAATTGAACTGGACCATATAAACACTGGCTGCCAGGAGCTAGAAATCCAACAGTAAGCAATGTACCTCCTGACTCCCCAAAGTCAGTTAATCATCTACAAAGCACAAGTCAGGAGTTTGATGGATGGTGCAGCTCCAATAATACTAAAGAAGCTTGACACCATCAAGACAAAGTAGTTCAATCGATTGGCATCCCATCCACAAACATTCACTACCTCCTTCACTGATGCACAATGGCAGCAGTATGTGCCATTTACAAAATGCCTGCAGGAACTCACTAAGGATCATCAGACAGTACCTTCCAAACCCATGTTTGCTGCTGTCTAGAAAGACATAGACACAATTACACATGGGAAAAACCATGTTACCTTCCAAGTTACTCGCCATTCTCGCTTGGAAATATATTGTCATTCCTTCACTGTCACTAGGTCAAAACTCTGGGATTTTCTCATCAACAGCACTATGCATGCACCAAACTACATGAAATGTAGCAGTTCAAGAAGACAACTCACTATCACCTTATCAAGGGCAGATTAGGATGGGAATAAATGCTGGCCTAGCCAGTGACACCCATATCCCCATGCATGAATTAAAATAATTCCAGCAAAGTTTTTGTCATAAATCTTCTTGTTTTTGAAATATATCAGACCATTAAACTGCACATTTTCGTAACTTGAAATGCTGAAAGTCATTAGTATATAGTTTTTTGTTTAGTTGCATGATTTGGTTTTACAACTTTTCTACTAAACCTATTAGTGCAGTTTGATGCTTTCCATAAAATTACACTTTAGTGGCTATGTTTAACTGGGTATATTTATCATTCATTCACTGGATGTGTGTGATGCTGGCAAAGACAACATTTATTGCCTACCCTGGTTATCCCTGAATAGGTAGTGCTGAGCTGTTTTCTTGAACTGCAATAGTTGAAGGAATGAAAATACCTTCAACATTGCTGCTGTTTAGGGAGTTCCACTACTTTGACGCAATGATGGTGCAGGATAGTTAGGTTTTGTTTTCCCTGAAATTTGGAGTACTGTTTTAGGCAAAGGCTGGAGCTGACATGTATTTCTCACACCTCACGCTGTGCTACAGAATGACATATTACTGGTGATTGCAGTGCAGTAGTGAGAAATGTGGCATCCCGGATACTTATGTATACATGCATATAAAACAGAGTTCCTAATTCTTCTAGAATAGTATAACAATGTAACAAGATACTTTCTTCTAAATATATTATATATCAAAATAACTTTCACTCAGTAACATTTTATTTATTTTTACTCTTTCATACAATGGAGGCATTACAGATGCAATATGGGCATGACTGACATCTCTCATTGCCCTTGAATAAAGAAGAGGCTTGCTTGCCATTTCAGAATCAAGCATATTAGTACAAGTATGGATAACAGACTTTCTTCCCTAAAGGACATTAGTGAACCAGTTGGGTTTTACAACAATTGTTGGTAAGTTCCAGATTTTTTTAGTAATTGAATTTAAATTCCACAGCTGCTGTAATAGGATTTGAACCCATGCCCCCAGAGCATTAACTTGGGCCTGTGGATTACTAGTCCAATGACATTACCACTACATCCGTGTTATATCTAAACTAAAGAAGATTAGCATTGACTTTTATAATTAAACATATCATTCTGAACTTTAAACTTTGTTATAATTGGTTTTCTTTTCTTAAACCAAACATTCTCGGAATTGCTTAGATGGTAGGATGTTATTCCTCTTCTGAGCTAAAGCAGCATGCGGCTTATGTTTTTTTGCCCTGACACTATTTCTCCTCAAGCTCTGCATTACAATTCTGCAGTTGTGCTTTCCTTTCAACCACTCTATCTGCCTGACTTCCACTGATTTTCAGCTTCCTCTTGTGCCACTCTGCTTGGCTTTTTGCCTTTCATATTTTTTTCTTTTAAACTCTCCAGCGTTTCTCGCAGTTTGTTATTTGTCTTCAGTAAATCATTTTCCAACTGTGTAGTAATGTTAAATTACATCTGCCATCCTTTTCTGCCTGAACTCAACACTTTCATTCTTTTATATTTCAAGTTCTGCTATGAGAAACATGCTGTTGAGGTTTGGACATGAGCTACAGGACCGCTTTCTTGGAATCCTCCTCTGCTAATCATGCAGTTTCTCTCCCACGGTCTCCATTTCGGCTTGCTACTTTATGTGCTGCTCAGTCTTCAGTCTTTCCAGGTTACCTACTTTATTCACTAATTCTAACTTTTCATCTTTGGATGAGAAAGATCTGGAGATCTTTTTATTTAGCTGCCTGAATTTCTTTTTCTTTTTTCTATCAAGAACTCTTTGTGCTTTTCAATATTGGCCTTTAGAGGTACAATATGAGACCACAATCCACAGAATTGACCACACAACAATCACATTTACTGAATGAGTTGACTCTGTGATTCTGGCAATCACATTCTTTTCTTCCATTTCTTGGAGTTCTCTTTTATGTTTTCCTTTTTTACTCTCTATCAGCATTTAGTGAGATGAATGAATCATTGGTTTTGCCTTTGGGTTACTGGTGATGTGCTTCTCAAAACTTTTAAAGTGTCCAATTTTCTCTTCAGAATCTTCTGGATATACTTGGACCAGATCTTTCTTGCTTCTGGTCAGAAGATGCTTTCAATAGGGAACCTATTGCAACTTGCAACCCTCAGAGATGCCTCCTTTATTTAATGGTGAGATAAACTGCAGCTCTTCACAATTGTTCAACCTCAGTATACTAGAATGTGCAGTTAACATTTAAATGTTTGTGCATCCCTTGTAGTTGAGTCATTCCTAGCTGTCAAATCCCTTTTTCCTCATACATTGTCAGAAGACACTATTTGGTTTCAGAGCATTTTCTTGGGTAACTGAAAATTTTCAGGAATTATCTTGGCTGTGCTGGATGATATTCTGTGCTCCAGTATCAAGCTTCAGGTTTAGATTTATGATTGTAGGTTAATTTCTTGCCTTGCTCCTGATGTGAATGCTAGTGCAAACCTATTCCTCTGGGAACTGTAATATTCTGGCATTTTTTTATTGGTGTGTGGTTCCTATAATCATTCTGTCCTCAATTTCATCATCATCCTCAAGGTATAGACATTTTGGCTTCTTTTCATTTTCATTCACCATGTTGCCTCCCCCCTGCTAACTCATTTACTGTCCTTCTTTGAATGGGCTTTCCACATTCTCTTTCAACTTGATTCATATGCAGGACATGTCCATCTGTTTGTGAACTTGTGTGTTTGTACAAAGCTCTTGTGCATCTTTCCCTCTGTCTGGTGTGCATTCTTTTGTTGCTGTTTCACTGCATTAACCCTGCTGTCTTTCCCTTGACTTAATGGAAACTTTAGTTATTTGGATTCTGTCAAATCCAAAGATGTGTAGATTAGATGGATTGGCCATCTTATGTAGGTTAGATGTATTAGCTATGTTAAATGCATAAGGTTACAGGAGTATGGTGGAGTAGAGCGTCTGCGTGAGTTACTGTTTTGGAAAGTCATTGCACACTCACTGGACTGAATGGCTTCTTTCTGCACCGTAGGGATTCCATGGATTCATTGAACAAATTCATCTGTCTAACTGTGGTTTAATTTTCTCTGGCAATGTCAACAGTCTGCAAAATTGTGGGCTTGTTTTTACGTATATTTAGTGTTTCATATTATCGCAGGGTACGTCAGCATTTATTGCACTTCTCTAATTTCCCTTGAGAATGAGGTGGTAAGTGGCTGCCTTGAACCACTGTAGGGACATGCACAGTGCTTTTAGGAACAGTGATTTTGACACAATGACAGTGAAGGAATGGCAATATATTGTTCCAGGATGTTGTGTGGCTTGGAGGAGAACTTGCAAGTGGTGGCATTCCCATGCATCTGTTGGCTTTGTCCTTCTAGATGGTACAGGTTGCAGGTTTGGAAATGGTGTTGAAGGAGCCTTGGTGGGTATCTGCAATGCATCTTGTAGATGGTATACCCTGCTGCTATAGTGAGACAAGCTTCCAAAATTACCCAAATATCCACCAAGTTTTTCCTATCCTCCTTCATGGTCACTGCCTCCTAATTTCCATCCTTGTTATAACTATCTGACCTTCCCGATTACCTTTCATCCCATCACTGCCCAACAATGCTTAAGAAGCTCAACACCATCTAGGACAATATAACCCACTTGATTGGCATCCAATTCACAAATATTCACTCTTTCCACTACTGATTATCAGTGGCAGCTATGTTTAACATCTCCATGATGCTCTGCAGGAACTCACCAAGATTCCTTAGGCAATACCTTCCAAACACGCGATGGGTCATGAGAGGACTGCTCTTGGATCATTTTCGAGAGTATCCTACTGCTTCACGTTGTTAGTGTATGCTTGACCTGGACCATCTGATGGGCAACACGACAGCTCAGTGACTATCGCTGTGCTGTGCAGATACATGGATTTGGGCCTGTGTCTGTGGGAGTTTGCGCATTCTCCCCGTGCTTGCGTGGGTTTTCTCCGGGTGCTCCGGTTTCCTCCCACATCCCAAAGATGTGCTCTTAGGCTAATTGGCAAAACAAATTCTCCCTAAATTGTCTCAAATTTGGTTTTTAATCCATAGATCTATAAACATGGACAGGGATCGCAGGTAGAGATGGGAACATCGGGGTGCCGGCGCGGGCTCGTTGGGCCGAAGGGCCTGTTTCCCGTGCTGTTTTGTTCTTTGTTCTTTGTTCTTTGTTAACACTATCTAGAACGGCAGCAGATATATGGAAACACTAGCATCTGGTAATTCTCCTCAAGGTCACTCACTATCCTGATTTGGAAATATATTATTGTTCCTTCACTGTCACTGGGTGAAAACCTTGAACCACTTCCCTAACAGCATTGTGGATGTATCTACACTACATGGACTACGGTGGTTCGAGAAGGCAGTTCATCACCGTCTTCTCAGAAGGAATTAGAGATGGGCAATAAGTACTAACCTATCCAGTGATGCCCACATCTTGTAAATGAAAACAAAATCCAAATCCATTGCTGCTCAAAGCTCTAATTTTATACTATAATAAAGGGGTTTAAAATGATTATAATATCTCCAAAGTTTAACTTATGACCAGTTGCAATTTCAATCTACCTCTAGTCCTGATAATGTTCAAGCACTTCTGAGCATCAAATTAGTGTGGTCTGTTTTCTGTTTGACTGAAACAATAAATTTTCATATCCCGCACATTCCACACTGGGTGTCGTGCACATCACATAATGTGATCTTAATTGTATTTTTAAAGGGACAGTGTGAAAATTGAATTTGAAAGTGTCATCGTAATATGCCTTTAAGGGATAGCAGCATGATATCAGCAGAAGAGTAGTATATCATGCAATAATTCTTAGTCTCACTTTTTGCTTGTGAACAGAGCACACCTACACATATATGCACACGCACGGCTTTGCTGCTAAAGTTTTCAAGCTTTCTATCCACGTATATGTTTCATGTGTCCAATCTAATTAAATGAATCCACAATATGTTTAGAGTTATGGCTACCAGTTGGTGGCCTATATTGGTGCCTATAACCTTATCACAATAAACAAGGTTCTCAGCAGTAGTCAAACAACAAGGATAAGTACAGGAACCACTTGGTTAACAACGTTAAATTATGCCACAATGGCCTCAGAACAAGCCTTGACATTTTTGTCAGACCACAACAAAGTCACAATATCAGAGTGAGTTGTAAATGCAGTATGTTGACTGTGAAGAAAAGGTTGGAAATTGAAGTGAGATGGTACTGAAGTAAAAGGTTACTAAGCAGATAGTCTCTCAGGGTGAGAGTGCAGTGCAATAAGAGGACCAGCATCAGCTTACACTTGTCCAGAAAGAGAAGACCAAGTGTGAGCTAGATTGATAGCGAGTATGGAAGGGTGAAACAAAACAAACACTTTTGAAAAGCATGAAGAAGTGACTAAACGACACTCATCCCAGGTAAGAGAAAGTCAAAAGGATAATGTCAGAATGTCCATAAAATTCCCCAGTTTGAATTGGGAAGCACTGACCACCTATCAAAATTCAAAATGTTTAAATAGCTACAAATTTAGAAATGGTTTCTTGATTCGGGTATATCTGAACCAGACAAGCAAGAGATAAAAATTCACCTAGCAATCAAGAATGAAGGTCTACACTGCCTGAATATGTCAAGATTAACAGCAGAAGCTCATCCTTCTGCTAATTCTGAAAAGGACAAGACAGGTTAATTCCAGCTCCTCGACCACCATGCAATCCTATTGCACATCAAAGACCATATCCCAAGTGCAACCAGGAACAAACATCAAAGAATGACAACCACATAGATCACTATGAGGAATAAAAAAAACTTCCAAAAATAATTACTATTACAAGATCCAGGAGTACTGGCAGATTACCTCTACGCTTCAGAGACGCATTGGTTCCTTCAGTTCTGTACACTTAGGTAATCATTAAAAAATGTGAACATATATTGCAGATAGATATATTTCTTTGGAACAGGGCAAAGTATGTTTAAAAAGAAAGAGAATTTTGTAACATGCCTTTAAGAAATAGTAGTGTCTATTGTGATCCATTCTTCATTTCACTTTTACTTTTGAGCAGACCATACACTCTGCTGCTGATATCTTCAAGCTTTCTATCCATATATATCTTTTCTCATGTCTAAATAAAAGAACTAACAGTGAGTTTACCCAATCCCTCATGAGGGATTAATGTCTATGTAGTTCTAACAACTTCACAGTTGCCAAGAGGTCTTTATGATAGATGATGCTGTTGAAAATGTGTATAATTTCTATACTTTTTATACCTTTTGGATTATAAATAATTTTAAGCATACTACTTTATGAGGTCCTGATAGAGCAAAGGTTTCATTTTGATGTGTAAATCGAGTTGTTCCTCTGTGATTGGATTTAAATTGAGATTGCACTATAACAGGAATTGATGGTTGAATTGATGATGTGAATGGTAACAGGGAAAGGGTCAAATGTCCAAGCTTGTTACCAGTTATGATCAAAGATTTTGCTTTGCAGTAGACCAATGGAGTTTGGAACTGCATAAGGATATCCATTTATTAAGTTTGGCAAATAGTGCTACAGGAAAAAGTGAACATTGGACTTTTTAGGTGTCAAGAATATCATGTTCATATTATGACCACAGATTGGTGATTATTGGTGAGCTAACTTACAAGACCAAAACATGATAACAACGTTACAACACAGCAAGGCCCCTGGCTGCAAAGAATAAAAAAAGAGAGGGAAGAGATTTGTTGCACAGATTTCAAGAAACCCAAGCTGTTTGTGCCGGTAGCATTGGTGAGAAGCAAGAGCCATCAGAACTAGAATATTGTACAAGTGGGGCAAGGTCTACATCTGAACCAGGACTAACATACTTGCAGGCTGGTTTGTTTGTGCTGTTGGGAGGTGTTTAAATTAACTCAGCAAGCCAGGGTGATGGGGGACAGGGGGAGGCTAGTGGGGAACACAGATCATTAGCAGAATAAGGAAACAGCATATTAAATGTAAGACAACCAAGTCAGAGGGAGTATAGCTGTATTAAATTTCAAGGGAGTAAGGCAAGGTTGGATAGCCTTTCCAGAAGTATTATTGGTAAAACAGATGGGTTAAGGGCAAGGATTAACACCTGGAATTGTGATATAACAAACTTGATTGAATATTTTCAAAGATGAGCAGGTGTATAGATGAAGGCAGCGCGGTTGATGTACTCGTTATGAATTTCAGCAAAGCCTTTGACAAGGTCCCATATGGGAGATTTGTAAAGAAGGCAAATACACATGGAGTACATGGTAATTTGACTTAGTTGTAGGAGTCAGGGTGAGTACAGAAATCTGCTTTAGTGTCTAAATCTGGAGATGCTGGCATTGGATTGGGGTAAACACAGTAAGAAGTCTCACAACATCAGGTTAAAGTCCAACAGGTTTATTTGGTAGCAAAATTCTGCGAACTGAGTGTGTGTCTTTACATACCGTGTTTGTGATCAGAACTCTCCACTGTGACGAAGGGTCAGAGATCTGAAAGTTAGTGGCTTTTGCCACTCAAATAAACCTTTGGACTTTAACCTGGTGTTGTAAGACTTGTTACTTAGTGACTAAAAGCCAGTATTTAGTAGAGTACCATAGGAATCTGTGCTGTTGTGTCCCCTGTTATTTATCATTTATATAGATGACATAGATGACTATATAGGGGTAGGATTAGTAAGTTTGCAGATATCACAAAGATTGGTTGGATGCTTAACAGTGAAACTGAGTGTTTTGGCCTACAGGAAGATGTAAGTGGAATAATCAAATGGCAGATAAATAGTAGATAGAATTTAATTCTAAGTATTTCTGTGGAAGGAGTAATTTGACAAGGAAGTATTCAATGAATGGCATATCACTAGAAACTTCTAAGGAACTAGTAAAGTTAATTTATTATTCACATTAAAGCTTACACTACAATGAAGTTACCGTGAAAATCCCATATTCATCATACTCTGCCACCACCTGTTCAGGTCAACGCATCTAACCAGCACATCTTTCAGAATGTGGGAGGAAATCAAAATACCTGGAAGAAACTTACACAGACACCAGAAGAATGTGCAAACTCCTCATAAACAGTGACCCAAGTCAGGAATCAAACTTGGGTCCCTGGTGCCATGAGGCAGCAGTGCTAAGCACTGTGCCACCATGTTGCCCCTGAGGACACCTTGGTGTGTTTGTCCATAGATCTCTGAAGGCAAAAGAGCATATTACCAGGGTGGTGAAAAAGGCATATGGGACACTTACATTTGTCAATCAAGGAATAGATTACAAAAGCAAAGAAGTCCTGCCATAGTTCTATTGAATTTTGGTGAGGCCACAGCTGGTGTTCTTTGTACTTTTCGGCTCGCCCCATTATAAGAAGGATGTGATTGCACTGGAGGGTACAGAGAAAATTTACCAGGATGCTGCCTGGGATGGAACACTTAAGTTAATGAAGAGAGGTTGGATAGGCTTGGGTTGTTTTTGTTGGAGCAGAGAAGACTGAGGGGCAACCTGATTGAGGTGTACAAGATTATGAGGGGCCCAAACAGGAAGCAGCTGCTCCCCTTAACTGAAGAGTTAGTCATGAAGGAATACAGGCACAAACTGAGGGACAGGAGGTTTGGGGAGGTTGTGAGGAAATTTGTTTTTACTCAGAGGATGCTGATGGTCAGGAATGCACTGTCTGAGGGGATGATAGAGGTGGGTTGCCTTACGTACTTTAAAAAAAATACCTAGGTGAGCACTTGGCAAGTCATAACATTCAAGGCAAGTGCTATAAAGGGATGAGGTAAGTAGGAAGGTCAAGTGTTTTTCGGGCATCAGTGCAGGTTTGATCTGGTGAAGGGCCTCTTCTGCACTCTATGACTCTGTGACCCAGTGATTCTGATATTCAACTCATCAGACCACTTCAATGTTTCTAAAGTTGAAAGCTGAAATTAAAATATTGATCACAGAGCAGCTCAAAATCACAGTGCTAAGAGTATTCTTCAGGTTTGCCAGGGCTAGAAGAGGCTGTCTAGTCATGAGACCATCACACTGGGAGAAAATGGAATGGTCAACCCCTTGCTCCCAGCCCATGCCCACCCAAGACTCTTGGGAGGATTCCCTCAGCAGCCTGTCAGTGACAAAAAGACAAATGACGATTGGACCTCTCTCCTTGGCTCTCTCAGGGGCCCAAGGTGCCTGGCCAGAGTGTCAGTGGCAGAGGGCACTGTACCATTGGCACTGTGGAGGTGCATGGCCTGAGTGGAGATGGGTGAGTGAGTCGGTTGTCTGCAAGGGAGGGGGAAATCTGAGGGGGACAGTGGATGGTATGGGGTCTGAAGTGAGCCCGAGGATCAGATTGGGTCAGATCACTCTCATGATGTGTGTGAATAGGAAGGGGTAACCCATTATTTGAGCGATAGGGGAGATGATGCCTCTTTTGCTAGGGTTGGATGTGCTTCAGGGTGTGGGGCAGAAGGGTCACCTTTTCAACTCTTGGATAGAAGGGTCCTGTCTCTCGACATCAGGTCACCCCAATCTCTGAACAGCCAACTGATTAACAGATTTCACAAATAATTGTTCAGATGACTGAATCCCACTTTGCAGACATTGCCAGTGTCAATTGGAAACAGCCTTGTTTCTCCACTGGCCTGGACTGGCCAGCTGGTGCTTTAAAGGAAACTCCTGCAAGGGTTTCACGCAGCATATTGGTTTGCTGAGTTCCTTAAAACATGACCTTCCAGAGAGGAATGAGCCTTGAAGAAGGTGAAGTTCTGGAATGTCACAGTTTATCAGAAGAAGAGGAGAAGAAAAGGGAAAATGCAAAACACAGAGGTACCTGAATACACAAGGAGGTGACTGGGCCTGGTGCAGGATGCCAGGAATTGTCAGAATGCCTTCAACATCAGGAATCATCTGATCCAGGCACATTTCAGCTGAGCCCTTCTAACCCAAGAGGGTGGCATTGTCTAAAATTTGCATTTAGCTGTCTGTGAGAGCATTTCCATTTTTAAGACATAGCTCAGAATACTGTCAATGAATGACACAACATCTGTCCAGACATTTCACTGTTTCCCTTCAATGAAATTTGCTTCCCTTCATCACCTCTTCCCTCTTTACCATTCTTGCCATGAAAGAATAGGAAGCTTTTTTGCCTGACCATCTTTTCAAATGTTTCTGTTGATATGATTGCCAGGTGGCCTCACTATAAATACTTAGCTGAACTTTAAGGATGGATAATGAATTCAGCCCTGTAGGTAATGTTGACACAGCTTGCAGGGGAACATTAACTTTTTTTGACATCTTTATTACCGTGGGTGGCATGGTAGCACAGTGTTAGCACTGCTGCTTCAAAGCTCCAGGGATCTGGGTTTAATTCCCAGCGTGGGTCACTGTCTGTGTGAAGTCTGCACGCTCTTCTTGTATCTCCATGGATTTCTTCTGGGTGCTCCTTTTCCTCCTACAGTCCAAAGATATGAGGGTTAGGTTGATTGGCCATGCTAAAAATTGCCCCTTAGTGTCTTGAGATGCTTAGGTTAGTGGGTAAATATGTTGGGATATTGGGATAGGACTGAGTGGAATTGTAGTTGGTGCACACTTGATGGTCCAAATGGCCTCTTCTTGCACTGTAGGATTTCTATGTTTATTGCATTATGATAAACTGATTGTTTTGTGAAGAGTTTTATTTCATGTCTATGTCTATTTGGACAAGATTAAGAGGTGTGAACTGGAATAAGCATTTCCTCAATCAGACTTTTACTGTCAGAGATTGATAGTTTTATGAGATTTTCAAATGGAACATTAAAAGGCTGTATCCTTTTTCGATTTACACTGAGGGTTAGGACTCGTGTTATGGTTTACAACTCCCCTGTGAGGCCATGAATCAAGCCACATAGCAGAAGGGGACTGTGTCCATTATAATTGTGGAATGGGGGGTGTTGAAATTCCTATCCTCATAACGAATCAGCTAGGGCAAAATGCTGTAACTGATGTTCTTTGTAGTTTTTGGCTCGCCCCATTATAAGAAGGATGTGATTGCACTGGAGGGTACAGAGAAAATTTACCAGGATGCTGCCTGGGATGGAACACTTAAGTTAACGAAGAGAGGTTGGATAGGCTTGGGTTGTTTTTGTTGGAGCAGAGAAGACTGAGGTATCCACACCTGCGTCCACATCAGAAATAATTGCTGGGAATGGGAGCAGGAATCCTGGGATCAAATCCTGTCCACCATTGTTCAGCTTCCTGACCTGGCCCAACTCTGCAAGAACTGGGCCTCTGTCCTTAACCATGTGTCTGTTTAAATTAATCATAATTAGGTATAAACTTGACTTTAAATTGAAATGGTAGAGGCAGGAATGGGAAATTAACAAGCTCGACCTCATCGATTTAAATCCCAAAATGTCTTAAAATCCCCCTGGCCAACAGAAGCAGATGCAATACCTTTAGATTTTAATTAGAAATTCTCTAATTTATCAGCATAGCCACATTTATCTCTACTTTTGAGGTTTTATCCTTTTCTAACTATTTAGAAACATAAACTATCTTAAGTGAAGTAGGCATATGCTATCTGCAATAACTTTACCCACAGGTTTTTTTCATAAGATTTTCTGGTCAAGATTTCACTAATATTGTAGCTAAAAAGAAGTTTAATCTTAATGACCTCTGTGTTAATTAATTGTAATTTTTCCAGGTGATATGAGAAAAATCTGTCAAAAATATTTAAATATACTGCTTTAAATTGAGGCCTCGATTTTTGCACTTAGGTTGGATGTGCAGAGATGGGACATTTCCCATCTCTGTGAATCCAAACTGGTTAAAACAGACCTAGATGCTGAGTATTTCTAATTGAAATATAAATGCTAATAATATAATAACATAACTGGAATTTCTAATTAGAACATGAAGACATCTGCTGTTGTTAGTGGAGGGAGGGGACATTTTAAAGCATTTAAAGAGATGTTTGTATTTAATTTGATAAGTTTTGAGAGTGAGGAGTTGTGTGAGAAGTCAGGCACATCACCCTGGGATGGATGTGGAGATTACCAAATTCAGAGGCAGGCTGGGTGGATGGCTTACCTCTGCTCTCTGGCATTTTGTTTAAATTATTCAACAAAGAACAAAACAAAAAACATTGCTCCAGCCCTCACGTATGCACCCTTCATACACTCACCATGCCTCAATCCATACCAATCCATGCCATGTTATTGCCCCTTTAACCACACTCCATAATCTCTCATTACCTCTGTGAAAATCCATGTCCCCACTCATTTCCTTGGCCCTTTAGAATGCTTATGCCCACTTAGTCCCAAGTTATTCTAACTCAAAACTTCCACCCTCTGCCATTTGACCTTACCCACTCCATGCCAATTCATCAGGTATCCACCAAGGGGAAACTGATGCACAATTCAGTTCTATCTATTGATTACATTACTATTTAAAAACGCTCTTGTTGATTTAAAAAAAAAACCTTCAATATATTGATATTGCTTCAAGTAATCATTTAGAAAACAAACATTTTTATTCTATAACCACTTAGAGCTGTCAATCAAATTGCTCACCAAACAGGCACTAACCGATAATGTTAGGTCGTAAAAGCAGTTCAAAGCACAAATTTAACAATAGTAAACCTAAGGTTAAAGTCAACAGACAAAGTGAATATCATTTTTTTTTAAGTCCAAGCCTTTTTTATATTTAACCACCAGCAGAGTTAAATTGCTTGACAACACACCAGTGTTTTTTTTTAGCTTAACAGTTCTGCGATAGTTAGGACAGTGTATTTTTATGCATATTCATGTCAACTTTTAACATAAAATTCAAACCTGCTCTTATCCATCTAATTTGCACATTTTAGATTTAGACACCTAAAATCATACAAGTGGAGGTAGCTGCTGATTTGGCTGCCTCCTTGAACCACAAATGTGCTATTTATAACACACCCTTTTCCCTGTGAAAATGGAGGATAATGGGTGTTGGGGGGATGGTGGAGGTTGGGGGGGGGGTGTTGAATAGTGATGGAGGTAAGATATCTGGATTCAGGTCTCTGCCTGCATTTTCGTTCTGTGTGAAAATTCAGGCACAAGTGTTGAAGCATAACATTTGGCTCCATAGTGAGCATAACCCACCAGACGAGGTTTAGCAAGTTAAATGCTCATTTGGTTATTTTGTTCACTTTTTTTGTATCTAACTAATGCCAAATTGCTTCAAATTTTGATCAAACAGGGAAAATAACCCTATCCCATCATGGAACTCTCAGGGCTCCCCCTCCCCTCCCTATTCCCCACTTGTGATCAGAGTGGGATCTCTCCACTTAATAATAATTAAATTTGTTCTTTGCAACATGCTCTGTGGTTTGAATCCATGGTAGGAAAACTACAATTATATATA
This sequence comes from Sphyrna mokarran, assembly GCA_024679065.1. Classification (NCBI taxonomy): domain Eukaryota; kingdom Metazoa; phylum Chordata; class Chondrichthyes; order Carcharhiniformes; family Carcharhinidae; genus Sphyrna; species Sphyrna mokarran. The sequence goes on from JAGIQG010000001.1 coordinate 92,023,038, forward strand.
TGCCCAAGCACATGGAAATCTGTCTGCTACATCATGAAAGAAAAGTGACACAGCTGAAAAGTGCTTTAGCTAAAAATAACTTGCCCACCAACGTAAAGTAGTAAAAAACTCACTACTTTTTGGCTGACGTTTCCATGCCTAATGGAATTTAGTTGTTATTCAGATCAAACCAAAAACCAAGTTAAATCAGTCTAGATCCAATAACTCAAAAAATAGGTAATTAATCCTTAACTCATATACTTATTTATAATTATTTTACAGAATCCTTACCATGCACAATTGAGACACTTAGCCATTGAGTCGCCACTGACTCTGTGACTGAGAATCCTACTCTGTAACCCCATATATATTCCCCACTAATTCCCCTCACCTATACATCTTTGGGTACTAAAGGACAGTTTAGCTTGGCCAATCAATCTAACCTGTAAATCTTTGGACTGTGAGAGAAAACTGGAGCACCTGGAAGAAACCCATGTTCGAGGAGAATGTCCAAACTCAACACATGCTAACCACTGTGCCACAGCATTTAACTTAATGAAATGTTGACAAGAATTCTAACACTAGAGCAGGAAAATATGATTATTTTAATTGAGTGGTTTTTTTTGCATTAACAAATTAAGTGGACGGAAAGCTATTATTGCAAACACTTTAAATATGAACTGATCAAAGGGAGTCAACAAGGATTTGTGGAAAATAATTCAAGTCTGACTGACTGAGATGATTCTTCTGATCTCTCATCTGGATGGTGGACAGAGAAATTTCTACAAACATAGTTTATATGAACTTCCAGGACGTAGCTGGTTAGGTTCCACACAAAAGATTATTAGCATGAAATGAAAGCATGTGGAACCGGATGTAATGGTGTTCCATGCCTTGGCTGAAAGAAGATAGAGTAGGGGTAAAGGAAAAACCTTCTGGTGAGATATAGCAAGTGGGTGAAGGAATAGAGACTTGAATTATCCAAGCTTCCTGATGATTAAGTTAGGACTCGACTTCCTCAAATCCTCTAGTTTTTATTTATTACACTGAACATAGAACATAGAACATTACAGCACAGAACAGGCCCTTCGGCCTTCGATGTTGTGCCGACCAAAATAAAGCAATGCCCCTCCAAACTAAACCATTCCCTTCTCTTCCATATACTTATCAATTAACCTCTTAAACGCCACCAAACTTGGCGCATCTACAACAGCTGCAGGCAGGGCATTCCACTCCCTAATCACTCTTTGAGTAAAGAACCTACCTCTGATATCCGTCCTATAACTCATACCCCTTAATTTAAAGCTGTGTCCCCTCGTGCTAGCTTTCTCCATCCTAGGAAAAGGCTATCACTGTCCAACTGCTTGGCCAACATTCAGTTTCGGATGGGGAAATATTTCCCACAGTGAAATGTGGAGAAGATCCAAGAGTATGGGACGTTGCCCCTTCATCATTCACCTGATGAAGGAGTAAACCCCAAAAGCTTGTGAGTTTACTATCAAATAAATTGGTTGGTCCCTAACCTAGTGTTGTGAGACTGCTTACTGTGTTTACCCCAGTTCAACGCCGGCATTTCCACATCATGACATGCATAGTAATACAGAAGGCTTGACTAATGACCCAGAAAAATGAGTTTAAATCTCACCAGAACAACTGGAATATTTAAACATAATTAATTAAATTTGTTTTTTTAAAAAAAGCTAGAACCTGTAATCATGAACATGAAGCTACTGGATTGTTGTAAAAATCCAATTGGTTCAGTAATGTTCTTTAGTGTTGAGATTTACCCCTGTTAGGTTTGAGCTGCATATTCTATATCCTAGAACAAAGTATTTGACTCTTAACTTCTGCCTGAAAAAGTCCAACAAGAAGGTGGCTAAACATCACTTTCTCTAGGCAGTTAGGATTGAGAACAAATGCTGACCAGGTCAGTGACATCCACATTCTCATGAAAAACCTTAAACAACAAAATCATAACGTAAGGTATAGGCTGTCTCAGAACAGTTGCTGCTAAAACTCTTATTCATATGCTTGTTACCTTGGACTCCCAAGTCCAAGATCAAAGCCCTTATTTCCAATCTTCATCATTTATCTTGGGGTCAGTTGGCCTCTTGTGTTGGCGGAGAGTTGGGGCAAAGGGCAACGGGGGTCAGGCAGATAGTATATAAAGGCTGGTAAAGGTGGAGTGGGAATTGCTCATCAGGTTAAATTCAAATCTGTAACTATGGTCACCTAACCATTTCCTGTATTGAATCAAGGTATTGCACTCTAACTGCTAACTTCTGCAGGCTTAGCTAACTACCCACTTCACAGCAACAAGTGTCTTCTTCTCATTTTTGGAGTCTAGGATCATCTTCCCAATCATCTTCCCAGCACTCACTGCACCCAGCAGCAGCCTATATTATTGAACTAGGGTAGAGCCTTCACTTTTCCTCTTCTTTTTCTATCACGTTTCACATGCTCCCAACACTTCCAAATTTTCTTTGAATGTTTGTCTTCTGAATATCAAGATGAGACCATATGGATGCATATCATACCTACACGTAAAAAGGGAAATTTAGAAGTGAGATGATAATATATTTCTGCAGAATTGAGCAGGCACATATATTTCATGACCTTCAAGATTTTGTTCCCGTTGTGCACCCTGTCAGCTTCCACTCCATTGCAATATTTTCCCTTTTTTTATGTAAAGTTCTATTCCAGCTCTGTAAATGTTACAGAATGTGAACAATAAAAGTTGATGAGAATAGCCTTAACTCTGTTTCTTATGATCTTAGGAGGTTAATGCAAAAGTGCCCATAGTTTTTTATGTTGACAAAATCAGCCAGTTGACATTATTGGCAAGAAAGTCTATAGTGGATATTGTTTGATTGAAGATGGGAATTTGCTCTATATTCAGATAGAGTTCTGCTGTGGACCTAATGTAGAAGATGTGACGATGCTTGCCATTAGCACCAGTGAGCAATTGCAGAATTTTATTCTGTATCCCAGCAATATTTTCGTCAATGCAAAATTTACCATTTCTCTCTGAAGTTTCTGAATTTTCTTTTACTATGAAGGAAATAGTGGATCCAAAATTCAACTAAAGATTCGAACTGAAATTATTATATAGTGTTTAAAAATAGAACATAGAACATAGAACAATACAGCACAGAACAGGCCCTTCGGCCTTCGATGTTGTGCCGACCAAAATAAAAAGCAATGCCCCTCCTAACTAAACCATTCCCTTCTCATCATCAATACTTAAGAGTTTTTGAAGAAAGCTTAAATAAAACATAAGTACATTAAAGCAAATGTAAAGCTGTAAAAGTAAGTACAAGTTCAGCATATCTACAACCTTAAAACTACACTATCCAAAATTTCTGTTGATGCAAAGGAAGAAACTGATTATCTCCTTGAAGCATATTTCAAAGATTTCTTTTTTTGCTACGTTTGCACGTTTGCCATTGAGTTGTAAGTTTTTAATTAATTAAGATGATAAGCAATTAACTTCTGTTACTTTATATTTAACCTTTTTATAGATAATTTGACTTGCTGCTTAACTTTTCAAAATCCTAATGGAATTGCTGGTGAGGTACATTTTAACAGAACCATATTTAAAATATGTACTTATTTCATGTTTCGAGATTGCTTAAACACTTAAAATTTTATGTCAAAAGTTCAAAATTCTAACAAATACTCCTACACATAGATGCAGATATTTGACTTTGAATGTCATTGTTCACAGATGTACATAAACAATTGTGGAGTAGGTGCTTACTGTCGTGGCCTGGCTATTTGCATTGTCAGAAATGAAATATCTGTAAAGGAGATTTGCATCTCAGTAAACTGAATCCACCTGATTTTGCTTCCATTGAAATTGATACAAAAAAATAACATTTTCTGTAACCAACATTATTACCCCCTTGCCAGGCTATCTTACTATGTCCTGCTTGGTTACTGTTTAATGTCCAGACAATACAAAAAGAAAAACTATCCCTGCATGTCTCTCTCTCTTCTGCTGCAATTATCTCTCGACTTATTTTCCATTCAAATTATTTGTCTCCCTCTCTCTATTTGCCTCTTACATTCTTTTGTCACTGCCTCTGTATTTCTCCAACTTCCTACTTTTTTGCAATTTGACCCTTTTCTGTTTTTTCTGCTTCGTCACTTTTATGTCTTGCAATTTTTATGTTTGTTTTTCTCTTTTTTTTCAACTTTTGCCTTTAAGTTTTTATAAAGCAAAGACATGTGACTCATTGGGAAATATCATGAATTGGATCATTGTTAAATGTGCGTGAATGATGAAGTGAAGCACAGATAACAAAGAACAAGAAAATTACAGCACGGGAACAGGTCCTTCAGCCCTCCAAGTCTGCACTGATCAAGCTGCCTGACTTAATTAAAACCCCCTATGCTTCCAGGGATCAAACCCTTCTATTCCCATCTCATTCATGTACTTGTCAAGACTCCCCTTAAAAGTCACTACCACATCTGCTTCCACTACCTCCCCTGGCAACAAGTTCCAGGCACCACCACTCTCTGTATAAAATAAAATCTGCCTCATACAACTCTTCTAAAACTTGCCCCTTGCACCTTAAACCAATGTCCCTGAGTAATTAACTCTTCCAACCTGAGAAAAAGCTTCAGACTATCCACTCTGTCCATTCTCCTCATAATCTTGTAGGCTTCTATCAGGTCACCCCTCAACCTCTGTCACTCCAGTGAGAACAAACCACATTTCTCCAACCTCTCCTCATAATTAATGCCCGCTATACTAGGCAGCATCCTGCTAAATCTTTTCCGTACCCTCTCCAAAGCCTCCACATTCTTCTGATAGTGTGGCGACCAGAATTGAACACTATATTCCAAGTGCAGCCTCACTAAAGTTCTATAAAGTGTCAACATGACTTGCCAATTTTTAAACTCAATACCCTGGCCAATGAAGGCAAGCATGCCGTATAATCCAATAATCCAATAGCAATCTGCAAAATGTGTGGATCAGAGAGCGGGAAGGGATTTGAAGAAGTGAGAGTGGGAGAAGGGATCATGGAACAGATTCGGACAGGTTCCTGAGGAATGGAGTTAATTAAAGACTGGCATCTGGAATGGGAAGGGAATAAGCAGCTCCAAGGCAAAGAAATCCAGTTTAAAATGAAAAAGATTCATAGCCAATTTTAACTCCTTGTAGAAACCAATGAAAGCAAATAGCAATCCCATGTGGAGGTGCAGCAGATTTTAAATGCTGGATCTCAATCCAATCCTGCTGGTCAGCTGCTTGGCTGCTTCTGACAGAAAGCAGGAGTTGGCAGGTGGAATTGCAGGAGACCGAGTATTTGTTGTTTCCCATGTTTGAGGCAGTCATCCCCTGCGACTTATGTGTTGCAATGCCCTTTGTCAGTCCAAGCCTGGATGTTATCCATGTCCTGCTGTAGGCTGGATTAAACTGCTTCACAGCTGAACAGGGTGGAATCTACAGTGCAAACTCTGAACCTTGACATTATGGTGGAGAAAAGATCAGTGATAAAACAGATGAAGGTGGTTGGATGAAGATTGCTATAATGCATTTCTAGTTGGTGAGACACAGACAATTCATTGTGTAGCATTTTATTTCACACTTAAGTGACATTAAGAGAGTATAATGCAAAAATACATTTATTTTGAAACCACAATTCAGAACTTCCTGTATATTTCACAAATATGTGTTGCTTACTTACAAAAGCATTGTCTTTGCTGGAAATCTGAAATGAGCTGCTTACCAGCTGCTTTGGTAGCTATGGCATTTCAGATTACCTACATACCAGCAGAAAACAGAACATAATGAATGTGGCCCCCAAGCATGTGTAAGGAATGCTGCATGTCAGCTTTGCTGCTGATCCAGGTTTTAAAAAGCATGCATAGTGGCATAGATAAAAAGGAAAGCAAAATAAAGTCATCTCTTGAGAATCAGCCTTGCAGTTTTGGTTGGATCTATTCCTGGAAGTTTCATCCGATGATCTCAAACCGATCCATCCATTCAAAGGGCTTTTTCTCTCCCTCTTCCAGTTTAACAACTAATAAACACAAGTGTTCAAAAGAACTGAAAACAGCGTGCATTTACTTATATTTGTGTGACTTTTCTCCTAGGTTGTTTGTAACAGTATCCGGGAAGTGATTATTCATCTCTGACAAAAGGTTATCCTGATGCTTCCAGAAACTGCTGAGATTTTCCACAATTTTCTGTTTTTGCTTCAAATTCCAGCATCTGCAGTCTGTTTGCTTTTATCTTGATGATTAATCTTTAATTCATGGAGACCCACAGTAATCCTAAAAGGTGGACAACCATACTCAGAACGATCTTGCATCCTCCCACACATGAAAAGATTTTAAATGTCATTTTAGCGTCAATGTGCCACAACTGCTGGCACAGTACCAGCTCCACCAGTGCACATTAGATAATTAACTTCAAAGAGATGATTGCCTAAGAAATCCTAATTTTGTGTTTCAAAGTGCCATCATACACATTACTGCTCAAATTAGCTGAGTGACATTACCTGCTTTATATTCAAGCAAGTCTCTAGAGCAATGACGTCAAGGCCTAAGTGGTAGATTAGGACTATGTACTAATGAGCAGAAATTGTTGCATGTGATAACTTGAACCTCTCAAACCAAGCTACTGCTATAATTAAACATCTGATACTTTTTTTTCATTTTGAATTAATCTGCATGCAAAACCCTATTGTGTCACTTTGGTGTCCTTGCTCAGCTTATTAACACATTTGGTTACTACGTTTTCTTTAATTTTCTGCCGAAAATATATGTGTTACAATGCTGCATAGTGGATAGCTAAATAGAGAAGCAATTGTCAGGGTACTACGGGTTGATGAATATACAGGGCATTAATTTAATAATCAAATTCCAACAGAGAGCTCTAAGTCAAAACTTAAACTGGTTTATATTTTCGTGAACGCAGAACTCAAAAGCCCAGAGCTCCTCTAACATTAATTATGCCCCTGTAACAAGAATAGTCGCAAAGGAAAATTATCATAACATGATTCCCTTAGCTTTTTATTTATATGTTGGTGCTTGATACCATCGCTTCCCTTCCATCTGCCGGGACTTGCCCATTTACAGTCAATGCTGTTCACCAAAGGCGGTTTCTGTGGAGAAGATTGTTTCTGACCTGCCTTTTACTCTCCAATACAAAACTAGTGTGGAAAGGATATCACTTCATATTTCCGAGTCTAGCTGTTTTGAATAACTCGCATTTGTTTATATATTCGCAAATTCTTTCAGCCGTGTTAGCTACTTCCCTTGTACCAATGTATTTATTATTTATCCCTTATTTCCTATAAGGAATTCAGGCATTCTTCCTGGCCAGGGGATTGTGTTTCAATTATTTATTGCTTCAAAAATGCCAAATGGTGAACTCTATTGGATTTTTAAAAAATGTTGAAGCTGCTTAAATGAAACTGTATTCAATCATCTATCCTGTGCCATTATTGTGTTTCCTCTCATTGTAAATAGTGAGGGCATAATTATGATAAAAGCTAATGCTTACTTTTAACCCACCCTCTGTAATATTTGACATTGATGAGCCACATTTAGATCCCAAATAAAAATATCCTATTAGAACACTATCAGTATTTGCACTGATTCTCTGTTTGAGAATCCTTTTAATCTTATATTGAACATGCTGCCATATAATAGGCACCAATCTATGATTTATGCCAATGTTTTGGTGCAGAAACTCGAGGCAATGATGGAGTGAGCACCATTTAGCGTGGAATACATGCTATCATGTGTTGCTCTGTAAGAAGCCACTGTGACAAGCCTATAGAGAGTTTCCCCTCCATTAAAATCAATAGAGTGGTCGAGTTTGCTGACTCAACAATGTGGTGGTCACAGCCACTTAGGCTGACGGTGGTAGGCGAACTCTGAATCAGTAAGTATAGCATGTTGCCGACTATTGAATTGTTCTAGAAACTTCACTGTAATCTTAAACCTCAGTGAAGGAATTTTTAAAATTGTGTTTTAAAATAATTATTCCTGGTCTTTTTTTCTCTGGCTGATCTTACTTTCATGTTCATATTATTTAGCTAAACAGATTACAACTGATAACAGGACAAGCAGCTCGGCAATCACACTAAATTGTTAATAATTCTTAACTCCAATTTTTTTTAGATTGTACAGCTTCAATACAAACCCACCAATCGAAATAAACCACATCTGGATTATCTGCCTATATATATTACAGATAAAGTCATTGCTGCATTGTGTGTTGGGTCCCGAGACCTTGAAACAAATATCATCAATTCATGGGATTGAAGAGTCTCACAACGAACATTCAGTCAGAGCTTCTTATTGATGTGTTCACAAAAGTAAAATAAAACAAGCAATTAATTCCAAGACTCTGCCACAATAGAAGGGAAAATTACCTGGGACGCAACCGTCTTGTAAAATAAATTATAAAGGTTCAGATTAAAAGAACATTGATGAGTGCTGGGGAATTTCATTGTCAGATTGGCAGATGGTCAATACAGAAGAGGCCATGTGGATTTCAAAATGAGGAGTATTTCACACCAACAGAGCAAGGAGCAGCATACTTGTTCACCCAGAAGGGACAGGAGAGCAGAACATATGGAACTGAAATTGAAGAACAGCAACAGGATAGAAGGAAAGCTTGCAAATACTATATAGAAAGGGAACACAACTTCAGTGAGAAAATAAAACCCAAATCAGTGGAGAGAAAAACCCAGAGCAGTATATCAAATGTGGAAGGTTTTCTTTTTTCTGCCAATACGCTACTACTTGTTGTAAACATGTGAATAGAAATACTACTAATAAAATATGTTTCAAATGCAAAATAGAAATACAGAACATAAACAATGGTGTTGTAAATATCAGAGTAAACTCAATGAAAACGAACTCAACTAGATCTATGTTGTGGAAATTGCCGGTATGATCTGTGAGGGTAAATATCTTCAGGATATTTTGCAGTTATATAATACACACATCTGTGGACCTATATTCAAATGTAGAATTTCAATGCACCGAAGTATGTCCCATTTATTTTCATTTATACAGAATTTATCATCCACACTTAATACTGCAATACCAATGCTGTCGAAGTATCAAATAGTTGTTGCACTGACTGCTGCTCCAGGAGAAAAGCCAACCCAGGTGCTTCACATATATATAAATAAACACACTTTGCCAATCCCACAGGTTCAAACAGGAGGGTTAAATCTGGCCAAAAAGAAAATGTCAGCGCGTCTGGGAGCTGACTCTAACCAACCAACTTCCAGGTTTCACTCCAGCATTCAGCTGTGTTGTCTGTAATGCCCTATTGCTGTTTGGATCTTTAAATTAGTGCAATACAACTATTTTTTTAACCAGCATTTAAATTTAACTGCACTAACATTCTCTCAGCATTGAAACAAATGCTGAGAAAACTAAATGCCAATTTAAGTAGGACAGTAAAAGACAGACAAACGACAGCAATAAACAGTCAGTAATCACTTCTGCTTTACCACCTTACTTGGAGAAAGGGTTTACTGATGGTATTTGTTTTTCAATGTCAGATACTGGCTGGTGGCATGGGGCAACAGGTAGGAAGTGGGGGTATTTTCTGCTAACATGTCATGTTCAGCCATCATCTCTCTCATTGTCCATCTGCACGTCACTCCTAGCAGCCTGCTGGAGAACAGCTTAGTGGAGATTTAGTGCTGTGCTCCAAGACCAGGGTTAAGATGTCTGGCATCCTGTTTATGGTGCCAGACAGGTTGGCATCCGGAATATTATCAGGAAACTATTAATTCAAACACTCAGCTGATGTTCTGGGGACCCAAGATCCAATCTCACCACAGCAGATGGTGGAATTTAAGTTCAATTAAAAAAACTTGAAATTAAGAATCTACTGATGACCATGAAACCATTGTCGATTGTCATCTGAAAACCCATTTGGTTCACTCATGTCTTTTAGAGAAGGAAGTCTGCTGTCCCTACCTGCCTGGCCTACATGTGACTTCAGAACTTCATCAATGTGGTTCACTCTCAACTGTCCTCCAAGGCTAACTAGGGATGGACAATAAATGTTGACCATCCAGAAACACCCGTGTACCACAAATGAATGAATAAAAGTCAGAGAGCTAAATGTACTGGCACATCACATGGTTGGCACACATTGATGGTTACAGTGGAGTTAAGGAAATTTCTGTCTTGTGCCAGAAACAAAGTTGAGTTTTTTCTGTTCACTATTCATTGAATGTTCATGCTACACTGTGTGACATGGCTGAACGTTCAGGCTAAGCTCCTTCCATGTATTATAAAAGACACTGTCCTGGGTCACTCTCAGCAAGGATAATTGAAATATTATGGGTAAACTCAATTTGTCAACCAACATCCTGTGATGGATCCATTAAGAATAGTACAGAAATTGCCCTTTGGCCTGCTAATTTTCTTGCTTTGCTTGACTGTTCCCACCAGTCCCCACAATATCTAAGCAGCCAGACACTTTTGTTTTCTCTCCTTGATGCCCCCAAATTCACTGCCTGCCCTCCCTTAGATCTCTCTTCTATGCCTCCATGCCCCTGACATTAATCCACGTTCCATCCTCATTATTGACTTATCCTTGGTGATCCCAAGCCTCTGTGGAAGCTACCGTTCTTCTATTCCGCTCCTTTATATTGCAGAATGCAACAAGGAAAATTGCTGACCTCTGACTCAACTGCATAAAACCGATTGTTGCGCACCCACCTTTAAAAGTAAACCATGACATTTTTAGAGAGTCATCATAAAATCATAGGGGTCTACAGTACAGAAAAAGGCCCTTTGGCTCAACACTCTAAGATAGAAATTATTTATTCTAATGATTATTAAAAGCATACAAATATATTACAAGTTGAAACTCATCACAGGATGATGTGAGACCTGAAATGCCCCAAACATGAAATTGACTTAACCATTTTAATCTCTGCATATCAATCCACCCTCAGGAAATTAAAATTTTGGTTCCTGCCTAATCCAGTCACCCTGCTCACAGGTTTCTTGATCTTGAATGCTCTGTAAAATCCCCCCTTCAAATATTTACCATTCTGAAAATCTCAACCTATCAGGGACTGTTCACTCTTGAGGGAGTGTATTAAGATTCCCTCAGGATGGCATTGTGTAACCATTGTTACCTCAGAGCTCAAGGGATCCATCTGCTTCGTCTGACTGTTTGGAGCTTGCAGAGTTCTGGAGTTCTCCCTGCGTCTGTGTGAGTTTCCTCCTGGTGCTCTGGTTTCCTCTCTCAGTCCAAAGGTGTGCAGGTTGGATGGATTGGCCATGCTAAATTGCTCCTTGATGTCCCAAGATGTCCAGGTTAGGTAGATTAGCCATGGGAACTGTGGGATTATAGAATCATAGATTCTCTTCACTGTATAAGAAGGACATATAGCACATTGAGCTTTCATCAACAACAATCCCAGCCACACTTTATCACTATAATCTCATCCATTTACCCTGTTAATCCTTTTGATATTAAGAGGCAATTAGCATGGCCAATCCACCTAAATAATCATCTTTGGACTGTGGAGGAATACAAAGCTTGCGGAGAAAACCCACAGGGATAATGTGCAAACGCCACACAGCCAATTGTGGAATTGAAATGTAGTCCCTGGTGTTGTAAGGCAGCAGTGCAAGCCACTGTGCCACCCGAATGGAGACAAAGCAGAGGATAGAGCCTGGGTAGGATGGTCTGTCAGAGAGTCAGTGCAGACTCGATGAGCTGAATGGTCTCTTCTGCACTGTAAGGACTCTATGGATAAATTGTCATTGTGAGGACTGCAGATGGGCTCCCCTTTTGCTTGGGTGTACTGCTTGTTGCCTGCTGTTCAGCTGGGCTGGCAAGAAAGAGACACCTGGCATGAGGAAATGAATGAATAAATCCTGGCCCTAACCTGTGATGTGGGGTAACATGTTTTATGTTGGCTGACTTCCAGGTATAAACAAAGTTTCAGGAAAAATGATGGAGAAAGCTACAACCTGGTTTGCAACATTCTCACCAGACTTAGCGTGAACTGGAAAGGTCATGGATTTTTGACTCCCTTAAATAGACAGAAACAATCTGAAAATATGTTAAAACAGGACTCCGAATGAATGATAAAAAAAAGCTGTAAACCTCATCCTGGTTTCTGACTTGCAGAATGTGGAAGAATTAAACTTTGATTGGCATCATCCTGTGCTTATAGTCTCACCAAACAATTAAATGCGGATTGACCTGATGATCTGTTTACTAACATCAATTCAATTTCTTGGCTTTAGTTGAGCTGCAGACTAGTTCACTGCATCATTTAAGTCTCATGTTCTTATAAATAGTGCAATATCCAATTTGCCCTAAGCAATGCAATGGAAGATCCATTGGTATGTAATCAGCATATGATTAAGTTGTGCGTTTTTTCACAATTAACTGCGCACAGTAGCGGTGTCAGAGGACTAAATAGTATCACAACTATTTTAATCATTAAAAATTGTCTAATGCGTGATTTAAGAAAATTATGTGGCCCATTAAATTGACATTTAAGATAAATATATTATTGGAGCCTTTAATAAATATGGCAATTGAAGCAAATTTATTAAGAATTCAGACAATAAAATCAAGTCATTGTGGTCATCACTAATACATTTATTAACATTGTTTGGGAATGCAACAGAGTAGCTGCTGAGGATAATTGATTGGTATCATTACAAATGTGTTTTCAGAAAGTATTTGGAAAGACTTGTAATTAAAGTAAAAGGCTATGGTTTTTGATTGGTGTATTAATTGATAATTAAAATGAAAATAATTCCATTAGAATTTTTATTTTCCGAGGTAGATTCATGAAACATGCCTTTCAATAACATGATTAATGTGATTTTTTTTGTTAAAACTAATTCTGAAATTCTGACAATCTTGTCGCACTGCTGGAGGTGAGACTTCTGCTCATTATGATGTTGTCCAGTTGACCCACGCTGTAAATGCCAAGTTTAGAAGAGACCTGGTGCAATAGCAGTACTGCTAATTAAAGGAAAAGTGCACTGTGGTATGGATAAAACCAATATTAGGAATTCTGTATATTAGAAATTTTAAATATCAGAAATATTATATATTCACCCAGTAGAACAGGAGGGATTGACAGTTTGGGTCAGGGATTGCAAACCTGTCAAAGATGAGGCATGCACTCTGTGAAAAGATGACACCTTCTTGAATACAGGACTTACTTGAACAACAAAACAAAACTTAACAATCTCACTAGGCCAAGGTAAGCTGTTAGCTCCTCCTCCACTGATCAATTTCTTTATTTCCATGGCATTCTTTCTTTCATTATCCACAAGGTATTGAAGGACCATACTTTGATGCACAACTCCTTTCTCTTATTCACTGACCTGTTATCTGTAAGCATGCCTCACCTCAAAATGTGTGCAATCTTGCCCTCCTGGGTAAGGTTCTGTAACTCACCAGACCCGACCTTCCTTGCTTTCTGCCATTAAATAATCAGATATACCCAAGTGTTATATAAAGCTCAGCTTAAACTTAATTGCTTTTCTCCAAGAGGAGAAGACATCCCAAATCCATTGGGAATCTCAGAACACTGGTTGGAGTTACTGTGACAGAAATATTTGATACTTTATCCTTGGTGAGTCTGGGCATGCATATGCTGGAACCTCTTGGGGATAAAGATGTAGGAAGGTCAATGGTAGCAGCAAGTTCTTCTGGGTTTCAGAATGTGTACACACTTGCAAGGGACATGACCAAATTACTGTCTAGGATGAGCTGAAGCAAATTCACTCACAAGAACTTTATTGGAAAAGTGTTTAATCTACAGATTATTAAGATAAACTGCCCATTTGTCAATGCAAACAGCAAATGATGGCATTAGGACTTCACATGATCGGTCCCTTAAAATGCCTTGTTCCAAATAGGAACAATATGAATTCACAACACTTTCCTCCCATTTACAGCAGAGAGTCCTGCAATGAAACACCCTGTAACATTAACAGCCAAAATTCTCAATATGAGCAATTAATAAATGTCAGTAGGTTAGACATGTCAGGGGAAGTTGGTTTCTGGGTGGTTGTTGGCGAGTTGCAAGCATCTGCTTTTTTTGTATTGATTGCAACAACTTTTTTTGGTTAAGTTTGGGCATCATGCACGATTGTCTTTCCCGGAGATTGGCACAGTACTGGAGTGTTCTCAACTGAGGTGCTGTCTTTCCCAATTGTTGTGGGTATTGTCAAGTTTCCAAGTATGTCCAGATGTTCATTTGGCACAGCTGGTTGCAGACTTGCAGTTGATTCTGTCACTGGCAAATTGGTTCGGATTGCCAAAATTTGATCTACATGTCTTTCCATACTACATCATCTTGGGTTTGTACCGTGTTGGAGACCAGTTCTATCCGTGCGAAGAAAATGGCAGGTATCCACTTCTTACTCGTGATATAGTTCATTGCCAATACTTCTTGACCTTTCTGAAAACATACATTTAGCCCCGTTCTCACATTGAATATCCTAACCTTGCTGTTTCTTCACAACAATTTCTGTTTTCTTGGCAGCTCAAACAATCAAATGCTGTGTGTAATTAACATTTTATCATGAGCAATGCTGGAGAAATTTGGATTGTCAAATGTGTAGTATTCTTGTATGTCATCAGAAATTGGCTCAATGATTTGGGTAATGAACGTTGCTCTCTAATTACCTTCAATGAATGTTTCATCATCTAAAAAAGCTGTTCTACCCTCCCAGTGGCATGGTGATAAGGAGAAAATTAGATATGTTGATTCCCCCTTCTCCTTTAAATAGTTAATGAATTTTGGCAAAACTTGCAAGTTGTTCAAGTTAACCAAATCTTCTGAAAATCCCTCTGAGTCTTTCTATTCTTTCCTCGAAGGATGTTGTCTTCATATGGCAACTTCAGGCCATTGCAAGTGCAATGTTAATCACAGTGAGAAACATATGTTCTTCAGATGGTCCTGCATAATCTATATGTACACTTTGCTATGGCCCTTTTGGCCATTTCCATGGATGTAATATACTAATTCATGGTAATTTGTGAACGTTTACACAAAATGAACACATCTTCACCTTTGGTATTGAGCCCTGGTCATCAAAAATAGCTTCTAGCTATCTCCTTCATCCTCCCCATACCATAGTGACCTTTGTGCAGATGGTTTTGTACATGCTTCTTTCATAATGGTGGAATTATGGCTCATTCTCTAGAGGAGACAATTAGCTTGTACTCTGGGTTTGTTTCTTGTGATATTGCCACAAAGTATCATGTGCATAACTTGGCGACTGTTGAGGATCATTTCTGGTATTCTTCTTAGTTTGTCCTGTGAAAATGTCAGCTGATCTCACTGAAACCTACAAGATCTGAAGATTATGACAGGGGACACTGAGAGACTGTTTTGGGAAATTTAAAATATAGGGACACGTTCTCAGGATAAGGTGATAATCATGTAGAATTGAGATGACGAGAATTCTCTTCACTCAATGGGTTGTGAATCTTTGGAATTCACTACTCCAGAGAGTTGTGAATGTTCCATCATTGAATATATTTAAAACTGGCATTGATAGGGAATTAAAGGATATGGGGGCAGATCGGAAAGTGAAGCTCAAGATCAGTCCTGATGATATTGCATGGTAGAGCTGGCTCGACAAAGCCACACGGTCTGGCTCATATTTCTTGCGTTCTTGTGATTTTATCCAGGTTACGCTGATAAAGTAAATGCAAACTAACACAATTTATCCAAATTATCACATTGACACAGCTATTTGCTTAAATGATTAATACTGTTGGGGAAAAAGTATGACATTACGCATATCATCACTAATTTAAAATTTTATTCAAAATATTGATGCATGCTCCAAAGTAAAGCTGAATTTTTATATCCAAATAAATGAAGCACCAGGAGTGAACTCAACAGGTTGATACCAATCAAGCTAATTGTAATTAAAACATAGGGGGACATGGAATTTGAAATCCTAAAAAATTCTAGATTGCTTCCTTGGGCATGTATGCTTGTGTTCTGTCTGGATGCAAGCTGCTGTTCATCTTAAAAGCATTTGAACCTCATTGTGTCAGGCAAGTTCAATTCCAGCCTCGGGTTACTGTCTGTGTGGGGTTTGCATATTCTCCCCATACCAGAGTAGGTTTCCTTCAGGTGGTTGGGTTTCCTCTCACAGTCCAAAGGCATGCAGATTAGGTAGATTGGCCATGCTAAATTGCCCCTTGTAGTGTCACGGGGACTAGTAGAGTAAATAAATTGTAATGGTAAGAGGGCCTAAGTGGGATTGTTGTCAATACAAGTTCAATGAGCCAAATGACCTCTGTTTGCACTGTAGAGATTCTATGATTCTTCACTGAGCTGGAAAAGTATGCTTGTGTATTTTTAAAGCTCAATTTTACCTTGAGAAATAGTGATTGTATGTTTGGTTCGGAGGGATTGGAAAATGAAAAATGGCAATGATAGCCTGAGAGAGAATTTAAATTATGACAAGAAGTCAAACGATCTGAGTGGCTTCTTCATTTGTACATTCTTAAGTCTCTTAACTAATTTTAATGTGTGGTTCACTAAAAATAGCCATCCACTGCTAAATTGTACCTGAGGCAGCAGCATGTGCTACTTAACCATCCTTTGTGTGTTAATTGTCTGATGAATAATGAAATTGGCTATGATACAAGTGCTTGCTATTTGTAACAGAAGTAATGTTGCATTCATTAATCCTCTTATGTAAATATCATTCAACATCACGGACATGGAGCTGACTGGCAGCCGAGAAAAGACTGACCAAAAATAATCAAAAGTTGAAACCCAATGTAAATTATAACAGATGTCTCAAATTCCTCAGCTAAATTTTGGGCTTTTGAAGGTCCATCTTGCTAAAACTGGAAATTGGCAATGAGGGTGGGATTAGCTAAAACTACCTGAAAGGTACAATCCACCGACATACATGTGGATCTTGCCAGGTACTCTTTTGAGCTTTGACAAAGGATTATCAGGACTCAAAACACCAGCTCATTTTTCTCCTTCCAGATGCTGCCAGACCTGCTGAGATTTTCCAGTATTTTCTCTTTTGGTTTCAGATTCCAGCATCCACAGTAATTTGCTTTTATCCATTACTTTAATCTGCTCTTTTCATTAGGTGAGAGAGTTCAGAAACCATCTGATATCTTGTCTAAATATCCAGATTGGTCTGCAATGACATATTGTTTTAATCCTGAATCTCAGTTGTAAAATGGCAATGTTTCCCACTATGTATGCTTTTCAGAAAGCGAAATCGAGGCTAAATAAGACCCCAAAAGGTAAGTCTTTCACTTATATTTAGTTAGTAATATAAAATTTAAATCAGAAAGTGTTAGAATCATTAAGTCTTTAGTTTACTCTGTTTCTGTCTACAGCTACCTGAAGTTTTTGAGAATTTTCTATTTTTATTTCAGATTTCAGCTTCTGCAATATTTTGCTTTTCTCTAAGTCCTTTTAGACTTTATTTTCCTTTGCACTCTTGCTCTTCTTGGCTCTGCAAGGAAAACTTAGGTCTCCGTAGTCCAGGCTCCCAATCCTTGAACCACAAGTCCCTTCTGAAAACTTGAGCTCTGCAGCTTACCTGAGTGTCAGAGGCCATTCCTTTGGACTCCAGTGGTAGCCTTGTGCTATTCAACATTATACCCTTGCCTGCTGGTCAGTAGCTCAGAGCCTATTTCAAGGAAGAAAATTGACCAAAGTCATGCAAATGGAGCATATTAATAAAAAATCTCATTCTGCTGTGATTAGATTGGTTTATTAATTGCCTCAATCCCCATCTATAGGATGGCATAATGGTTAGTAATGCTACCTCACAGCATCAAGGTTCCATTTCCAGCTTGAGTCACTGTCTGTGTGGAGTCTGCACATTCTCCATGTGTCTGTGTGGGTTTCCTCTATGTTCCAATTTCCTTCCACAGTCTGAAAGATGTGCTGGTTAGGTGCATTGGCCTTGCTAAATTCTCCCTCAGTGTAACCAAACAGGCACCAGAGTTTGGTGACAAGGGGATTTTCACAGTAACTTCATTGCAGTGTTAGTATAAGCCCACTTGTGACACTAATAAATAAACATTTAAATTAAAAACTAAGTAAAAATCTAGGCTTTTGGCGATGTTTATGAATTACATCAACTTTATACACAATGAAGCAACGAGATATAGTGACTAATCATGCAAGGCTTCTGGAGAAGGTGAGAGGGCATGGGATCCAAGGGGCTTTGGCCTCATGGATCCAGAACTGGCTTGCCGGCAGAAGGCAGAGAGTGATTGTGGATAGGTCTTGTTCTGCATGGAGGTCGGTAAGCAGTGGAGTGCCCAGGGATCTGTTCTGGGACCCCTGCTGTTTGTCATTTTCATAAATGACCTGGATGAGGAAGTGTAGGGATGGGTTAGCAAGTTCGCCGACGATACAAAGATCGGTGGTGTTGTGGGTGGTCTGGAGGGATGCCAAAAGTTGCAGCGGGACATAGACAGGATGCAAGATTGGGCGGAGAAGTGGCAGATGGACTTCAACGTGGATAAATGTGTAGTGGTCCATTTTGGCAGGAATAATGGGATGAAGGAGTACAATATAAGGGGTAGGAGTCTTAGCTGTGTTGTAGAGCAGAAGGATCTCGTGGTCTGGGTCTATAGGACTCTTAAATCAGCCTCGCAGGTGGAGGAAGTGGTCAAGAAGGCGTACGGTGTACTGGCCTTCATTAATCGAGGAATAGAGTTTAGGAGTCAGAGGTAATGATGCAGCTCTATAAGACTCTTGTCAGACCCCAGTTGGAGTATTGTGCGCAGTTCTGGTCGCCTCATTATAGGAAGGATGTAGAGGCTATTGAGAGGGTTCAGAAGAGATTTACAAGGATGCTGCCTGGATTGGGAGGCAGGCCTTATGAAGATAGGTTGAAGGAGCTGGGACTCTTCTCACTGGAGAGACGTAGGTTGAGAGGCGACCTGATAGAGGTTTATAAAATGTTGAGAGGAATAGATAGGGTGGACTCTCAGAGACTATTTCCTCGAGTGGAAATGGTCACTACGAGAGGACACAGATTTAAGGTGCAAGGGAAGCAAATACAAAGGAGATAGAACATAGAACATAGAACATTACAGCGCAG
The DNA here is from genome assembly GCA_024679065.1 of Sphyrna mokarran. Lineage (NCBI taxonomy): Eukaryota > Metazoa > Chordata > Chondrichthyes > Carcharhiniformes > Carcharhinidae > Sphyrna > Sphyrna mokarran. The sequence continues at coordinate 92,042,118 of JAGIQG010000001.1, forward strand.
AACAGGCCCTTCGGCCTTCGATGTTGAGCCGACCAACTAGGAAAAAGCCATGACCCTCCAAACTAAACCATTCCCTTTTCATCCATAAACTTATCTACTAACCTCTTAAACGCCACCAAACTTGGCGCATCTACAACTGCTGCAGGCAGGGCATTCCATACCCTAACCACCCTCTGGGTAAAGAACCTACCTCTGATATCCGTCCTATAATTACCACCCCTTAATTTAAAGCTATGTCCCCTCGTGCTAGCTTTCTCCATCCTAGGAAAAAGGCTATCACTGTCCACCCTATCTAAACCTCTAATCATCTTATCTGTTTCAATAAGGTCTCCTCTTAGTCGCCTTCTTTCCAACGAAAACAACCTCAAATCCCTCAGCCTCTCTTCATAAGACCTGCCCTCCATACCAGGCAACATCCTGGTAAACCTCCTTGTACCCTCTCCAATGCCTCCACATCTTTCTTATAATGCGGGGACCAGAACTGCACACAATACTCCAAGTGCGGCCGCTCTAGAGTTTTGTACAGTTGCAACATGACGTTGCGGCTCCGAAATTCAATCCCCCTACCAATAAAAGCTAAGACTCCCTATGCCTTCTTAACAACCTTATCGACTTGATTGCCAACTTTCAGGGATCTATGCACATATACACCAAGATCCCTCTGTTCATCAACACTATTAAGAGTCCTACCATTAGCCCTGTACTCTACACATTTGTTATTCCTACCAAAGTGAATTACCTCACACTTTTCCACATTAAACTCCATTTGCCACCTCTCGGCCCAGCTCTGCAACTTGTCCAAGTCTCTCTGCAAATTATAACACCCCTCTTCACTATCTACCACTCCTCCGACTTTGGTGTCATCCGCAAATTTACTAATCCATCCTTCAATACCGCAAATTTACTAATCCATCCTTCAACAATGTCAGGGGTAGGTTTTTCACTCAGAGGGTGGTGAGTGAATGGAACCGACTGCCGTTGGAGGTTGCTGAGGCAAACTCACTGGGGTCTTTTAAGAGACTTCTGGATTAGTATATGGCAAAGAATAGGATAGGGGGTTATAGATAGGTCTGTGGATTGGTAGATGTGATCGGCGCAACCCGTGGGCCGAAGGGCCTGTTTGTGCTGTATTGTTCTATGTTCAATGTAATCACTTTGGTAAAACATCACAAGGCTTTTCACACAGTGAAATAATTAATTATTGTTACATAAGCAAAATATTCTGGTTGGATTGTAGTCCCAGAATTAACACAAGTTTATCTATTCCTTTTTCTCTTTCTACTAATAAATGCCACGCACGAATAAAATAGTAAACTTGCTTGAATTCGGGTAAAGATACCTCTTTGCAGTCAGGCATTAATGATGCCAGGGTCAAACATCCATACCAGCAATGAAAAAATGATGGGCTATTAATATTACTGGTTATTTACTTTACATGTTCAAATAATTTATGGCAAGTGCACCAAATCTCTTTATCATTTTTCCTTTTTAACTTGATACCTTGCATGAATTTATGGTGTTTGGGCTTGATTACTAATTTGTTATTCTAATTCTGTGCTGCAGGGATTGATTTGGCATAATTCCAAAGTGGATTATGGTTAGCTTCAACAATGTGCTTAATCTTAGCAATTTATTTTAAGTTTTCACCAAAGTCATTGATGTTCAATTTAAAAATATAGAAGTTTATGGTACAGAAACATACCACTCAGCCCAGAAAATTGTACAGGAAAGTCACCATTTTTGGTATATTTTTCTATATTTATTTCCAAAATATATTAACTTATGTTTGTTTGGACTGAATTATATTGACCACCTACCTGTCCATCCAGCAGATTCTACTAATTTTCCTTATTTGATGCCGTTAACATATTTAAGACTTTTTTCCGGATAACTAAACACATATAATAAACAAAAATGACTCTAAAACAGAAACATTGGAACTATTTTACATGATCAGAATTAGGTTGATAGGTTGAAATAGTTTACACACCAGGAGGTGAATGTTTCTGTACTAATTGTGCTGCTAATTGAGGTAAAAGTCTCTTTTTGGGTCGGCTCAGGAACATTAGTGAGAACCAATATTAATCCAAAAAAAATCTGTAGCTATTCCAGTGATTTCTTTGTCATGTTTTATTTGGAGTGCATTGGAACGACTGAAAACATGGTGTAGATGTTACTGGGATGGTTGTATGAGAACAAATGTTCTCATTGTTCTTTATAGGATTAGCATTGTAAGAGGGAGGCCCTGGGTCTTCGTTGCACTCCATTGAGTTCCCAGCACTCATACGTGGAAGATGTTGATGCTCCATTGATATGTCCTTACGCTGAAATTTATGAACATAGCGTAAGCAACTATTATCTATAGCTGTCAGAAGAAATCTGACTTAACAGTCACAAAAGTAGACTTCACTGAACATTGCACACTCCTGCATTCAGATTTGGAGTCCAACTAATGGAAGCAGTAGTTATCAAGATTGCCGTTACTTTAAACTCTAAAGTGGCAGGCTACTTTCAGGTAGTGCAAGAGACCTCTGTCACACATCCCAAACCTTCAGTCCACAATTGCATCAAGAAGGTAACTGATGCATTGTTTCTCGGGCTTGGCTTTTCACCAAGAAATCATCCAGAAGCAAGAAAGACATCAACAATCCTACTGTTTGTCAGGATTCCCTCAAGCATGAGGCATAATTGACTTCACTTCTGGCTATTCATGTTTCAACCCCCAATGGCACTTCCATTCACAAACTGGAAAAGATACCATCCTCTCAATCTATAATCTTGAGATCCCAAGCACAGCCTCGCAGATTTAAATACATATTATACTAGCCATTTTCTGGATTTATTCACTCTACAGTAGTTATTTCTGGCATCATTTGACATACCCTGCAACTATGGCCTGTGATACCAATGGAGTATCTGAAAACAAGAACTCACAAGTGGCACAATGCAATTCACATAAGGCCCTAGTGGAACATATCTGAAACATCCACATACAGTAATTCAAAATACATTCATTTATTCTTTCAAAACCTCCCATTAGAAGGACTTTTTCTATGATTTCTTATTGACTGAAAGGTTAATTGCCATTATATAATAAAAAATAATGCACTTAAATGAGTTCTGAGGGTGGAGGAGTTGTGGGTTTAAACACAGAATGAACTCAAAGAGTGTGACAGGCTGCTACTGTTTGGGTTATTCTAAAGTTGACCATTATGGGGCTCCCATCTTGAGAGCCTCCACCTGCTGAAGATGGGCCCTTACATCCCAAAAATCATAGAAGAACACTTACTATTCCATTTCTACTCCCAAAACGCCTCCAGATGCTTTCCTTGGGACCTTCATATAGGTAGTTCCTGCTTGAAGCAATAGTGTATTCATTAGTTTTCATGGACAAAAACAATTACAATTTTGAGGTACCAGTGATTGAAGCATGTGCTATGCATGCTCTGCTTCGGGTATTGAGTGTCTGTACTCATAGACTTATGAGCAACAGTTGTTCGCCGTTCAGAAAAATATAATTATACCATTGGATAGGCTCAGAGGAACAAAAATGCGGTTCTTACCCTCACAAAAATCTTCTATCATTTGTCCATAATTGCTGTCCCTCACTCATCACGTTCCTTCCCCCATTCTCCACAAAACACATTGTTTTTGCCTCAGTTCCAAGTGGTGCCAGCAAAGTTCCAGGCAACTCTCCCAATCGATTGGATCTGTATTTTCTGGTTATATGCAAAAGAAGTGCAGCTCTAAATTGGTTCAGGTTTCTTGTCATGTGAGCTACATAAGTGTGTTTTCCATTATCAAATCAAATCTTCCCAAAAAAGACATGACACCCTAAGAACTTGGGTAAGATCAAGATGAATTTTAATGTCATGAAACAGGAAATCAAGGTAAGGCAAAATGTCACCTTATTATACAGAGAGATTAACATAGACAAGGGATGCTTTTGAATCTTGGATGTCACATGTATAAGTGAATTAAGGAAGTTGTTTCATTAATTAATATTACATGACCCTGTATTAATAGGAGCAGAAAAAGTTTATATTGCCAACGTTTTTACTCTAACTTGTTAAATGAGTGAATTGAAAACAAAATGTTCCTGCAGTCAAAATTGCTATTCTAATGAGAAGTGATATATTTTGTCCTCCTTAAAAATTCACGATATTAAAATGTCAAATTTCCATTGAACAACAGGCCAATAAGTGAAACAGGTGGAGGGCCTTCCCAGGAGAAATCATTAACTGCACATAACAGCATGCAGGGCAATTAATAGGTAGAGAAGTTTTGAAAGGCACTGGTCCTCAGGAGGTTGAAAAGGACCATGAACCACCTGGTATGTAGTATGGCAATCATATATTGCATGTTTGCACCTTATGTTATTATAGCATTTCCATACACATTAATTGTACTCAAGTGCTTCATACTTAACGTAATGAGAATACAATGCCCAATGGATAAGTTTGTACAGGTACTAATAATGTTCCATCTGCTTTCTTCTCAGAGAATGATGAAGCCAATGGTCTTCAGAATCACAGAAGAACAATCATCACTGCACCAAGCATTATCAGCATCCTTGAATCAATCAGAGCCCAGGTGAAGACAGTTTGGGGGTCATTGTACATTGGGTGGGTTGTAAGATTTAAAAGTCTCAACTGCAAATTCAACATGCCTCGAACCCATCCAATTCTGCTTTTAACATAGTGGAATAAAGGACATAGGTGACAAGCACATTCTTAGGGGCATCCTCCCCACCCACTGCAATTTCCTTCCCATCCTTGTACAGATGTCTCAAGCCTTGTCACTGAGCAGACAACACAGCCTTCTGAACTCTTGCTCTTTGCTGCAGAGAATATTGTCAATCCCCCTTCACTACAACTACATTCCTTTTTGATCACCCCACTTTTGAGTAGCTTCCTATAAGATGGTGCCATGGCCAATCAGCTCATCCACCCTGCAGTCCGACTTTCATTCCAACGAGCTTGCCACCTGCTTGTACACTATTTTAAACTTTAGGAATAGATTGGTCATTAACCACTTATCAGATGTCACCAGATACTCACTGAACAGCTAGTTTACCCTGTTGTAGAATTATAGTCAAGTTAGAAACGCAAACGAGCACCTTATATTTTTTCTTCACTTAACTCTCATCCGTCCAACTCCCTCACTCGCCCAACACTTAGCACTCTCACTCAAAGTCGCCCTCCAGTATTAAGATACATTGAAAAGCCTGTGTTTATGTGATCTGAAATTAGCTAGGCTACAGGTACAGAAATAAACAGTTTAATAATTTCTTTTATTAACTAACTTCAACTGCTCTACAGTGGAGCGTGTGTATGTGCTTATTAAGCCTTGATAAAATTTAGAATTCAATCCACAAATTTCAGTTCAGTGTTAAACACAACCAAAATTAGATTCTGAGAAAGAAAAACAGATTGAGATTCCTTCAACTGCCCAACTCTCAGACTTTTTTTCTGAAGTTACACTCCTGTTCTTATTAAATAAGGATGGTGCTCATTCCTGATAAACCTTGAAAAACAAAATGCAGACTGAAGCTTTGCTAAATTTGGCATCATTGGGCCCATTCCTTAACTGTAAACTGGAATCACCAATGTTGAAGTTCTGTCCTATTGCATTAAAAGAAACAATTAGGCACCAATGATGCCAGTACAGAGCATGAAACAGATCCATCATGGCTTGTAGTCGCACTGTCTCAGCTGGAGTAACAGTGAAGCACAGCACAAATGGGCAGGTAATATCTAGAATTACATGAATCACAAATAATAAATAAAAGTTCCATAGAAAATTCCCCACACATTCGTTCGTTTAATAACATTATGTCACGTTGAATTTATTTTGTAGTCTGTCACTTCTTTAGTGAACAAGAAATTCATTCTTTTTCAGTAGACCAAAGTTGACCAAAGCACACTGGTAAAGCAAACGCTGATTTTTTGATTGTAAACATCCACATGCAAAATTTTGTGGATGATTGCAGAACTCACGAGAGCCTTATCATCCTTTAATGGCTTGAATTCCAGCCAAAAAAACTGTCTTTTAAAGAACTGTCCCCCAAAAATTCTGAATGCAGTATTTTAAGAAAAGCAGTTGCAGCATCAAATAGACAATTGTACAACACCAACCTGATCATCACACAGCACCAACTATTCAGTTCTCCCATTATTCAAATTAGTCGAACTCATCGACATGTCCCTCACCACATTCATCTGCCCTATGTTTCCTTTCTCACTGACCAAAACTTGTTCCCCCTCTTCCAGTGCATATGCAACACTGTGTTTTTATAAATCCTTTCATGGTCCTTCTTCACCCTAACTTTGCAATATCTCCAGCCCAATGTTAATTCCAAAATACTCCAACTCACTGTCAACAACCTTTTGTTCATCATCTCTCTCTTTCTACACGACTGGGTGTTGGGTTTTCAAGGTGCTTCATTAAGTGAAGTGCCCTTCCTAAATATCTGTCTCAAAGTGTCCCTTTCTCCATTCTAATAACTTCCTCAAAGTCCCATTTCATTAACAAACTCCAATTCTCTCCTTCCAAGCCTCACCATTTGTTTTTAATGCACCTATTTATGCAGATCGTTGGTATCTTTCTCACATTAATGAAGATATATTCATTCAAAACTGTGCTTCTGAGACATGTGCTGTTTTCTACTTTTTTGTGCTATCCTTACAATGAGGGATACTAGCTATGCTCACATGAAAAATACCTTTTGATTAAATTGTTCAAGCATAGATGATTTATTCTACAAATGTAAGATAATCAGCATTTGTAGCCATATGTAGAAGTATAAAAACATTGAACAACATTGCTTATTATGACACTTTTCTTCAAATTGGGTAGTTTCTAAATATTTTTCCAAATAAAAGGGCATTGAGCCCAGGTTACTTACTCCAGCAAGTCTACCGATTACTTGTGTTAACTTTTTATGCTAATAATTGTATTTTTTAGTTCTTTTATGTCAATCACATTCACACAGGTGTGTGAAGCAATAGGTATCTCTCACATCTACCACCAAATTGATGTAATATCAGCATGTAATAATGAGCTATTCCTTCAAATAGTGTTCTTGCTACAATTTTCCAAAGTGTTTTTTGCACCCTCCTTGAATTGGAAACAACAGGCAGAATATCTTGCTCCAGATATCAAATTTGGCAGCAATGGCTCCCTTGAAGCTCTTATTTATAGTGAACACCGCCATTGGGATGTCCTGTATCCAAGGGATGGTTTCAGAGGTTCGACAAACATCTCCTTGCAGATTTGGGAAGCACTTGTGAGGGAGGTCAGTTCCACAGGCACACACCTGAGAAATGCCATCCAGTACAGGAAGGGGGTGAATGTTCCCATCTGCACTGTCAGACAATTCAACAGTCAGCTTACTCCAAATGCATACACTCATAATGGCATGGCATTATGTACTCAGAGCGTCACTCTGAGGGGTCTCACAAAATACTATGTGGGAAATGTCAGCCCATTCACCAGAATCTCATCTATCATCCTGCACTGTTTTTAACTCTTATTGAGGATAGCTCAGTACACAGAGGGGAAGCAATGGCCAAGCGGTATTATCACTAGACTATTAATCCAAAAATTCAACTAATGTTCTAGGAATCTGGGTTCAAATACTGCCATGGCAAATGGTGGAATTTAAATTAAATTAAAAAATATCTGGAAGTAAAAACCTATTGATGACCATGAAACCATTGTCAATTGTTGAGGAAAAACCCATTTTGTTCACTAATGACATTTATGGAAGGAAATCTGCCATCCTCACCTGGTTTGACCTACATGTGACTCCAGAGCCACAGCAATGTGGTTAATTCTCAGCTACCCTCCAAGGGCAACAAGGGATAGGCAATAAATGCTGGCCAGCTAGTGATGCTGATATCCCACAAACAAATGAAAAAAAAACAAAAATGCACACTTCCCAACTTTGTACCATTCCTATTCGTCATATACTGTTGCTTTATTTCCATGCAGGCCAAGCTTGACGAAAAAAAAGGTGGAGATTCCCAGACAAGAGGGACATAGTGAACATCCAGATCTCTACAAGTTTGAGGAAGATGCTCCTGAGTCAGGAGCTGAGGACAGAGATAATTCCTATGGGGATGGCGAGATGAGTCCGACTAACAAGACAGTACAGATGAGCCCTCGATGGGTTGATCACATTCTGAAATATTGTAATCAGCCTGCTCATGAACAAAATCTATCTTCACACTCATAAAAGCATCAGCAAGTCCACACAGACCAACTCGGGCAACATAACCTCTCAATAACAGGCCAGTTCAGAGAAGGATACTGAGGAGCCATTTGAAGAAGAGCCCGTCACAGCATTTGCCTGCACTCTCCACCAGTGGAGAGACCCCACACCCCGATAGGTCATAATGTTCATGTTTCTATCTTACCACCGCCCCACCTCCTCCTCAGCGCCAGCAAGGAAAACATATTCCCTAGACTCATCGATAGCTTAGAACTTCAGCAGAAATAAATTCCCAATAATTAAAGGAAAATAGTCAGCTTGATCAGTAGGTCCTGAAATAAAAAAAGCTCTTTCCCAGAAGTTTCCAACCTGGCTGAGTTATCTTAAATTGAATATGTATTATAACGGAATAAGCCCTTCTGAAATTTCCCAGTGGCAGCTCTTAAAATTTGAACTTGGAATTCTAGAATTGTTATTATAATATGTGGGCTCATGAGAATATAAATGTGAGATTACAATTCTGTTATACTTTTTTTCAATGTATTGATTATACTATAGATTGCAGGTTACAAATGAGGAGTATATAATAGTATATGGAAAAACAATTCATAACATGTCAATAAAGTTTAAGATAACATACAAAATTTGAATTCACTATAATAAACATTTTGGATGTGGGAACAAATGTTGATTAAAGATAATTATACATACAATCCAGTATAATTTCTTCAGTTTTTGATGTGTCTTTGACTCAAAACAAGAGGAATTCTTAAAAGAACTCAATCACATGTGTCCAAAGATGGCTAACTAGCAACTTCCAACTATGGGTGTGATTTCAAAGTAGATTTCAGTTGAAGTGAAAACAGCTTCCATTTTGTAAAGTGTTTGAGATAAACAACTTATTTTTAGTTCTTTATCAAACTTAAAGATATTGAAAAGTATATTTTCTAGCTGAAAAATCAACTGCAAGTCAGGTTCACTGTTATCCAAAGAATTTTGAGTTCCTGTGCTTTCTGATTTTGGCATTAAATATTTCAGTAGTATTCTTTAATTAGCTTATCCATCAGAGGTGTTAATTCTGTCACCATCGATCTAGATTAGACTCATGGTGATATTTTGGGGAGCGGCCTTATGGACACATTTCTGCAGCATGTGGAGACAGTGACAGCTCAGGTCTCTGGCACTCGGAGGACTGCTAGAGAACAGTCTCCCACTCAGTCAAAATCAGACTCAGAGGTGAGCTCTGGAAGCGGCTGTCACAAACATACTGGGGATGAAAGACAGGTAGCAGAAGATCAGGCACAATTGAGAGAGGAAGTCAACAGACTAAAGCAAAGGATAAAGGAATCCATCCACGTTCGTCTGATTTCATGCCTCCAACATGCAAGTGCTTCAACTTTCCATGTGAAGGGTGGGAGTCACTTTGGAAGAATAAAAATAGAAAAACCTATTTGGTCTGGCAGCATCTATGGAAAGAGAAGTAAAGTTAGTGAGTGGAATTTTACGAGAATGATTCCAAGTATCCAGCTAGCATAGATAAATGGGAGAGTTCCTAATCCGTTTTTAGGGTGAGTTTTTGCTCACCCTAAAATAATGACATTGAAAATAATGGTCCAGACTGTTTCTAGTTGCTGCAGATAGTGGGCTGGACTTAACTCATCAACTAGTCTGCAAAGAGGACTATTGTGAATGTGTAGGCCTCTGATTTTGCACATGTGCAATTGTAACAGCAGCTGTCAGACCCCAGGCAGCCTCACAAGCTACCCGCTCCTACCCTCCTCCACCCCGCAATCATAGGGGCCTACAGCTGATTGTGCGCCCCACATTTCAAGGACATCTAGCTCCTGCCACTGCTTAGACAGATCACACCCCCCCTCCCCACACCGCCATCCAAATGCAATGCAGAGTTTGGGCTACCCCTTCAGGCCCTGCCAAGGAGCCCAATAGACATCACCAAAGTGCCAGGCTGACAGTGTCAAGTACCAGGGTGACATTGCCAGGCTGGCACTGCTCAAGAGACATCATCCCTTGCCTTTGGCATCCCCAGGAGGCCTCAATGGCCTACTGTTCCACTGGTGAGGTCAACGTAACTGTTTCCTATTCATGCAGAGCAGGTGTTTTCATCTCCAGAGAGAACCTCTCCTGATAAGGCCATAAAGGCAAATGAGCCCAGATGATTGAGGGCCGGGCTCAATAAACACAGACAAATAAACAATTCAATGCATTACCGTATTTATTCAGCCTCTCGCCCATTTCCAATGAAATACTGACTCTGCCATAAATTCTGCTCTCATAAGAGCGCAAGAAATCAGGCGCAATCCTGTTTTCTCGGATTTCACATGATTTTAACCGGCTCACTCTGCCCATTGATGGGTGGGGCAAGCCAGTAAAATCCTGGCCAATGTTTCACATCCATATGATTCTTCTTCAATGTTAAAGAGATGGAGAACAGCTTCCATTGTGGACTGAATTTAAGAAATCCTATTTTTTTAATTCTTTAATTGGAGACTTTGGTCCAGGCATCAGATGCTTCTCTTGACCATGATCATCCCATCTGCAGCCCAGAACCGATTGTGGGATGAAGATACCCTCGCTGTTCTTGGTCCCTATTGAGCACACAAACCTCTCCATTCCCTGGCATGCAACCTACACAGCCTTTCATCTCTCGCCCTGACCCCAGGACTATGACTAACTTCCACTCAGCTCTCCACCTCCTTCCTGAATGACCACAAGATTGCTCCACACCTCCCTTGCTCCACCAGCCTCTGCGCAATCCTTCCCTTTTGTATCATACTAACTCCCCTGCCCTTTCATAGTCTACAGCCTGCATGATCCTTCCCCTTCAAGCAGACTAAATCCCATCTACCACTGTTCTTCCATGTCAGCTTCAACTTCCCCACCCCAATCTTCCCTCTGCCTGTCATCATTTCTCCTCCCCAACCCTCCTAAACTCATTTTACCCTCATGCCTCTGCCATCCTTCCTCTGCCTCCAAACCTATCAAACCCTATTTACCTTCATGTTGCTACTATCCCAACCCGCCCATCCCAGTCACCATTCTTATTTCTGGCCATGCCTGAGACTCACAGCACACAATGCTGTCCTGCGGAGTAGCCCAACAACCATGGTGAGCAGTTCAGCTCAACATTTGTGGCAGCCATTGTAAGCAGGATGGTTATCCCAGTATCCTGGAAGAGATGTACCCTTAATCACATCCACCAAACTAGCCTATTGGGCTATTTACATTTTAGCTCTTTGTGGAAAGAACCCATACATAAATGGCTGCTCTTTATTTCCCAATTTAACAACAGTGACTATCCTTCAGCAGTAATTAATCTACTGCAAAGTATTTTAGGATGTCATGAAGAGTTTTGAAAGTGTTATGGGAAAATCATCACTTGGAGTCAGATTTAGAGATGCAATATGCAGTTTATCAGACAAAGCTTTGGGAGAAGCACTGGGCTCTCTGCAGTGCTCGCAGTCACCTTCTCAACTTTAAAATGCCAGCTGAACTTCTTTTATACATTTTCAAATAGCAGACAAATACAGACATTAGCAGTTAACACATCGTTATACATTTATGCCCTTCTCTCAATGATTGATCTTGTTAACTAAACTCATTATTTTGATTCTGCCTTATGTCAGGCTAAGGTGATGATTTGGGTCTCAAGGTCTGATTTATTTCCTGTAGTAATTATATATTAATAGAATTAACTCATTGTGTAATGTCTGTGCCTAAGTCAGCACATCTTAATATGTTTTTACAGAGTCTATTTTGTGCCACATAACCATCTTGTATCTTTTAATTTCTGGTTTACTCCAACAAAAGTTTTTTTTTAAAACACAACAGCTCCATTGTGCATGTGAATGGTCCCACAATCAACACATAAAAGGAAGCACTGAATAATCTGTTTCTTCATGTGCATTAAACAGCAAAATGATCAATGTTCAACATAGATAGGGCAGCTACAGTAGTTATGACCTTTAGTCTTCTTTTTGGTACATAAAAATAACAATGGTTTCTCCCCTGCAGTGCTTCTCAACATAACACTGATCCTTGAAATATGATTGCTCACCTTTTAGATGACAAAGTGCCAACACTAAGCCACTGATTTAGCTTATTTTTCTCCAATAGCTACAGCCTGACTCCTGAGCTAGTTTCAGTGAAGCCCACAGTCAAAGGCTCCAGGCCACAGAGGTGTCTGTCAAAGGAGCTTTGCAGAACCATCAGCGCTGTCCTCATGTTCACCTGACCAATATCTTCACTCCAGATACAACTAGCAGTCAAAGCTAATTCCCCATGATGTCAGTAAACTGAAATGTTTGATATGGGTTAGCTTAATTCAACAATCTATGCCAACACTTTGAATTATCCACTAGATCGGTCTTCCTCAAACATAATGTGAATAATTAGACTATGCATACTAAAGAACTGCACAGTTTTCTGTCTTGCTCTGAGATATGAACATTGGTCAGAAAGCAATACAAATCCTTCGCAGTTTAAAATCCTTTACAGTGCATAACTGTAACCTTGTGTGCATGATGGCTAAAAATAAAAGTCCAGTAACCATCCAACAAAGTCAAAAAACATATAATTTTTGATGCACCTTCAAATTGTGCTTTGGGATATTTTCCATTCATCTAAATGGGCAAACAGGGCCTTGATTTAACATCTCAGCCAAAAGATGGCACCTTTAATAATGCAACATTCTGTTAGCCATGCATTAAACTGTCAAACTAGATTTTTCTGCTTAAGGACTAAAGTGAGGTTCAAAGCCACAACTTAGAATGAAACAGTGCTACAACCCAAATCGAGCTGATGCTTAAATTCGCTCATAGAGATTAAGCAAAGAAGACGTTTAAAGAACAGCACAAGCTTATGAAGAATGGTAGCAGTGATTGAATACAGTCACTTTCAAACTTACACTGAAAGCAATTAATGTTGTGAGTTTCATTACTAATCAGACTGTAACACTGTATGGTGAAAGCCTTTAATTCCATTCTGATCTGGATGGCATTGATTTCTACCATTCGCGATTCAGGTTTTCTTTCCTTATCTGTTTAAAGCTATGGTACAAAATGGACGATGTCCAAGACTAATTAGATTTAAAATAATACATAACAGAGTTACAGCTATTTCCGTGTTAAATAATACAAGGGGAGGAATTCATTCACACTTTCCAATGATATCATACTGTTTTTATTCACATATTATTGTAGACTAAAATCATGACCGGGTAGATGGGTATATTGAAGCTAGGGGGCCATTATTTTGATCTGTTGTGTGAATTAAAAGAGGATAAATGTTGTCGATATAATGCAAATGATATGAAACTATAAGGGTAATTTTCAAGCTTTGCACTACTTACAAGTCATTTTGTCCTTTGATCGAGTATAGTTGAGATTTTGGCATCTGCTGAATGTCACTTTGTTAATTTAAATGGCTGCAATATCATCAATAGCATCTGACTGCCTTTTTGATCTGCTTCATCTGAGAGTCTGGATTCTCACAGTAAGAAGTCTGACAACACCAGGTTTAAGTCCAACCGATTTATTTGATAGTAAATTCACAAGCTTTCGAGGTTCTCCACTTTGTCAGGTGAATGATCTGATCAAATAAATCAGTTGAACTTAAACCTGGTGTTGTCAGACTTCTTACTGTGTTTATCCCAGTCCAATGCCGGCATCTCTACATCTGTCCAGATTCTCTCAGAGATGCAATCAGAAAATTATTTATTGCATGTTTGATTCTTTTTGAAGATTTCAAAATTATATAACTTTCTATCTGTGACTTTCGCATCCTGCTGTGCTAATTTTTTAAATGCAGTGAGGTAGGAGAATCCTGCAGTGGTTGGTTCATGGGTTTGCATGAGCTTGCGTCTCCCATCCTGGATTTAGGCGGCATTTGTTCCACATCAGATATTGGCAGGAAGACACAGAAATTATTTTAACAATCATTTCCCTACAATTTAAATAAGATTAGCGGACCTGGGACTGAAGTCTCCATGCCCGCTAGCCTCTTCCACCCCACCACAGTGTTTCAGTCCAGCAGGAATTACATTAGCTCACCACTTTTAGGGAACTATTGACCTGACCTCACTGAAATGAAGGGGGGGGGCACAGTCAGGGCCCCAAAGGAGGTCAGGTGGCAGGAGGGTAGTGCCCAAGAGTATGGTCATCCTAGCAGTGCCAGCCTGTGCCCCTGATATTGCCTAAGGGACAAAATGCCAATGCTCAGGGAGCACCTTGGCACAGCCTATCGGGCAGTGCCAAGGGGTGGGACCTGTTGGGGTGGTGCCTGAGAGCAGAGCTTAGATGCAATTGGTGGGTTGTGAGGTCCCACTGTATTGGGATCAGTGGAGGAAGGAGGAAGGACAGCAATGAGAGCTGGCTTGAGGGGCTGGTGGAATCAGCCAGGGTGTCAGTCAGCCTACTTGGAGTTAACTGTTGGAAGTGGAGAATTAGATGGCAGGGGTGGAGTGGGGGTGGGGGACGGATCCAGGGTTGTGGGTGGGGGTGGGGGGGGGGTTGGAGATATCAGGGGGGGGTGGGAAGGGGGGGTTCAGGGCGGAGCCTAGAAATGATCTGGGGGGTCAGCGATCATGCTGTAAGGGGGCAAAGGGCCAGCATTGTGGGGTCAACAGCTGGCTAATGATTGTTAGTGTGCATCAATTCCAGCACTGACAGATTGACACATGTGCAGTAGCCCACTCAAGTGCTGATTTCAGCCTCTCTAGCGGGGATAGCCCTGACATCTGAAATTTAATGATGTTCATTTCAGTGGCTTTTGTGATGAAGAAAGTGTGGGAGATTCTCATCTGAACTTCCACTAAAAAAAATGCATTAATTACTTGAGCTTTCACACAAATTCAGCACTGAGAATTTATTTGGAAGAATTCCGTATCTTATTTCCTTCAGCTAGCATTTACAAACATTTTAAACCAAAGCTTGTTCTTTCTTTTATCCTATCTGTTAGCTTGATCTTGTCAATGTTGAGAGTTTCTTGCACTCTGAGCTTAGTCCTTTACCTTCATTTCTTAATTAACAAAGGTGTCATTATTAATTACCAATAAGATTTTAATGTTAATTTCCTTCCTTGGAATAACAGTAACTCCACCCTCAGAAGGGAATAAGTTCAACCACTGAATCACCGTAATTAAAAGATAATTGTTTCAATTGTATCTGGCCTACACTTAACTCCATAGAAGAATTCAAGTCTAAAACACACAGAAGACCATTTGGCCATTCTGCCCTGCTGATGCTTCCCACTGTCCTGTTCTCTTCTCATAGGTTTGTATTCTATTTTTCTAGATACATTTATTGCATTTGTTTTAACACGACCTTAAAGTGTCTTGGTACACGTAATTTTGTTAAAGGTACTATATAAATGCAAATGTTATTGTCAGGAAAATAAAGGTATTTTAAAGGGATTCATATTTGTATTGTTAAATGTTAGAAATAAGGTATAATTTTAAGTGAGTTTCATGCCATACTGTTGTGTAAAGAAAGGTAAACCTATAGCTAGATTCATGTTCAACAAAGATGTTTATGTGTGGGGGGTTTTGCTCAGTTCAAACTGTACTTCTGTTGTGCTTAGAGAAGGTTATGGTGTGAAATGTAAACAAGCTTGCAGAAGCATAAAGTAATTGCTTAGCAACCAGAGCACACCTTTAAAGTAGGAAGGCTTTCTGAGTTTAGTTTTAGCTGAAGATAAGAAGCTGGGAAGAGAACATCTCTCAGAACCGCCAAAAGAAAAGTTTGACAACAGAAAAGGCTAACTTCCCAAAGAATAAGATGAAGTCCAGACAACCAGGGAATTGAGACATAAAGAATGTCTTAGGAAGAGTGAAATTAAGCAAACAGAGACCAAAAAGTTGAGTAATGTACAATTTAGGAGAATTCAACAGAAAAGCAAATAAAGCAAAAAAGTTTAAAGTGTTGAATTCATGGGTGTAAATCACAGTTGTTTTTTTTAATGGGAGTCCACACTATAATCTCCCACATTCTGTGCAATGCAGAGGTCACAATCATGAATATAATGAAAAGGGACCTCTTCACGCTGGAGACACACAGTTCCAGGCCTCTACACATACGCAGTGGCCTCAAACTGTCAGCCTGCACTTTGCTGACCAAATCAATCGTTGGCCAATCTGAGACCTGCAGTGCTGCTTCTCCCAACACCCCATGATTGTGGCCTCCATGATCTTTCATAGGCTAGCCCCAACTACCTACTCTCCACCCCACTCTGCAGCAGTAACTATACCTCCTCCCTCCTTGGGAGGTGCCCTCCCCTCTGGAGCAGACCTCTCACCTGACCAACAGGTGGGAGGTCAGGCCCCCTTCTAGCCGTGTCAGATCCCAATCCAGAGTGGCAGCTGGTCCCCCACTCCCACCAATCACCCCCATGCCCTGCCCCCTTGACACTGCCCCATTGCTGATGGACAGTGCCAAGATGGCCCCGGGACATGGGCATTTTGCCCTTGAGCAGTGCTGGGAACACAGACTGGTACTGCCAGGGTGCCCATGCCCAAGTCCCTGGGCATCCCCAGTGGCCCCACCCCATCACTCCAGCAGATTTGAGTTGCTATTTGTCCAAAAATGGGGAGCTACTGCGAATCTACTGGAGTGAAATTGTACCGGTAGGCTGGGTGATGCTCTCCGGCCAGAAGACTTCAGACCCCGGCCTGATAATTACATTAAATAATGTGATTAAAATAGATTTTAATGATTTAATTGTTGTTCCTGCCAGTTTCCAGATGGTTCCAATAGCGCTGGATATATGGCAGTGGGAGATGCACACGTATCAGGAATGTATATACGGATCCTTTGAATCAGCCAACACGCAATTCTTCCAGCCTATCACGCTTCTGAATTGAAGACACAACTGATTTAAAGTGGGAAAGCAGACTTCAGACGTAAATCAAAAGTTTGGTTCCGTCTTAATGCAGTCTCGGATTCAATAGTTAAAACAATTTTGTAACAGTGAAGACAAAAGAGTCCTGAAGAGGGTGATGTAAAACCTGGAAGTGAAGCCTTGACGGAAGCAGTTCAGGGAAAGCATTATTTCCTAGAAAAATTGAAATTGTATATTTTTATCAGTGGAGTTAGAAATCACTTTTGTGGAAGCCAGAAACAAGTGGCCCATGGTATAAGAGTCATGCGGATGGTATTTAGAGGGGAAATACAGTGAAATTCACTTGGTTCAATGTAGTGTATGTCTGACCTCAGCCTGTGCCTTTAAAGGGACTGTGTGTTACTGAGACCATTATAGCCTAAGATATACTGTGTACCTTGTGTTAATTTTAAAATCTGTGAAATTCTATGAAGAGGAGTGGGAGTAAAGGAGTACTTCATCATAATCAAATGTTTCCTGTTTCTTGTTTTTTGCTTACTGTTAAAATTAATTAACAATCCTGTGACTCTGTTCCAGCACATATTTTAAAAAAAAGTAAAAGTTATGATCTTTTGAGTAGGGTTACATTCTGGGATCTTCCCATCTAGTAATAAAATCAACTGGGATTGTAACACTATTATTGATTTTAAAAATTCTCCTACAGATGCAACTTCTAGACCAGTTCCCTCTTTACTTGACAACTCTGAATATCCTGGACTTCAGACAACAACAAGAATAGTAGATTATTCATCATCTGGGCCCCACTCCACAATTCAATTGCGTCATAGCTACCTTGTGCTCATCTAACAAAATCAAAAAACAAAATCTTTCAAAATGCTTTCCAATAAAAAAAACTACTATTGATGGCAAAACATTACTATCCATCATATTCCAGACTATAATATGACTTTGGGCCGAAGGGCCTGTTTCCCGTGCTGTGTTGTTCTTTGTTCTTTCTTGTCAATATTAGCACTAAATGGATTAAACTGTTAAAACTTTGCTTACAATGCCGTCAGGTGCCGCGGTAGCTAACCATTCAGTTTTAGTCAATCTGCAACATCATTTAAAAAGCTTCCTGAGGTTAAGCTCTCTCTTTTTGATGTGTAATGATATAATTATATTCACCAATATTACCAGTGTGTTTGATGTGTGAACAGTTTCAGATTGAATAGGAATAAATGTCATTATGGATTGTTGTGATACGTTTGATAGCTTCTGCTGTGCTTTATTGTTAGTTATTTTCATGTGTAACTGACGTAGGTAGAATTCAAAAGTTGCGAGAGGTATTTTAATATTATCAGAATGTTTCCCATGTCACAACTGGCTGATCGATAAATCTGCTTTTGTGATACTGGGCAATTAGGGTTTGTGTTATTTGTAGACACTAAGGACCATTGAGTTCTAAGAGTACTGGTTATGTTTTTGTGTCTACCACTTATGTGTAAGTCTTTTCTTTTCACTAGTTAGCTTTTTTCCCATTTCCATTTATTCATTGGTCTTCCTCTGGGCATTTTAAAAACATTTATATTATGTTACTGATGATTAATTCATTGATGACAAGCATGTTACATTTAGGTCTTTTACTTTTTATACAATTCAACAAGGAATTTATTTTCCACTTAGGTAATGGTTGGTGCCATCCGCATTTATGCTCTTCCGTGCATCACTTTCTGGCAATATTTCCCATATAGATGATTATGAAGCAGGTTGAATCGGAATCAATGGTGATTGCAGTCTCAATGGTTTTAGATCAACAGACTTGAGTTATTATAGTCTGTTGATTCTCTAGCTGTGTAATATTTGATTCCTTTTCCCATCTGTTTGAGGACAATTTGATTAGATTCAGTACATCATTTCCTTTTTGATGAATGATGATGCGCGAAAACAACATCCTTATTTCTCCATTTTAGATATAGTTCAATACTTCAGAATATGTTTTTAACTAATTTAGTTTCATATCAATTTATTGCATTCCTTTTCATTGCTGAGGTTCAGTTATGAAAGTTGTAAAGTACTTTGCTTTATCTGCATAATTTAAAACCATTGACCAACGCGGGAGAGAAATATATGCTGGATGCAAGGGTATTTGATGTCCCATGATTGTACTCACAAAGTTAAAGAATGCTACATGTCAGAGGAAGTGAATTTCTTCTGACAGCAAACAGAATACTGCAGATGCTGGAGAATAACTTGAAAAACAGAAAACACTGGAAATACTCAGCAGGTGCAGCAGGATCCATAAAGATAGAGGAAGGTAGAATTAACTGAGGCAATTTTATTGGAACTCAACTTAATGGAACTGTTCACCAGAATGCTGCTTGGATTAGAGGGTCTGAGCTATAAGAAGAGGTTAGACAAACTAGAATTGTTTCCTGTGGAACAGCAGTGGCTGAGGGGAGATCTGATAGAAGTCTATAAAATTATGAGAGACATAGATAGGATTGACTGTCAGAATTGTTTTCCCAAAGTTGGAATGTCTAAGACTAGGACTTAGTTGACCATGTAAGTGAAAGCATGTTTTGGAATTGTTATTTATAATTTTACGTGTTTAAGAATAAAGTTAATGTAAAGTTCATGTGAATTTGGAGAAGATAGATTTGCACTTATATTGCTAATAGGGTAGAAGTTGAGAATATGGGGAACAATATCATGGTTTTGGGAGGGAAGGAAAAGGCTGACAGTAGAACAAAGAGAAATTAATTGACAAGGTTAACCTGTTGACCATGATGATAGGGAATTCTTAGTTAAAGGAAAAGGAATCAAAGAAACACAGGTAGGAAGGTTGCATAATCAGAACAAATATGACAGAGCCAGAGAAACTGGGAGAACAGAATGAAATCCTTATAGGAAGCAGGATGTGAGGAAGCGTAGTCTTGGAGGATGCTTGTCCACAGACCCCTCAAGGAGGCAGGACAGGTTAGCTGAGAAAGCCCATGGGACATGTCTTTATCAGTTATGGCATTGATTCTAAGAGTAAGGAGGTTATGGTAGAGCTATGCAGAATTTTGTTTACATCACAAGTACCAGGCTAAAGTACGATCACCCAGAATGATTTGATTGCGCTGGAGGAGATTCACGAGGATATTGGCATGGAACACTTGAGCTAGATAGGCTTAGTTTGTTTTTTTGGAGCAGACAACATGGAGGTTAAGATTGAAGTGCATGGACAGGGTGGATAAAAAATAAAATCTGTTCTCCTCAGTTGAAGGGTTGATAACATTGAGGCATGATCTTAAGGTGAGGAACAGGAAGTTTAGAGGAGATTTGAAGAAATTTGTTTTAACCCAGAAGGTGTTGAGAGTCTGGAATGGACTATCTAGGAGGGTAGTAGTGACAGAAAACCTCACAAGGTTATGAACCAAGTGTTGAAAAATGGTATCAATGTAGATTTAGTGCAGTTTCTGTTGATGCAGATGCAATATGCCAAATGGTCTCTTCTATATTGTATGACTATATGGTAGCAGTAGAAATCAGTTGGCCTACTGTTAATAATAATAGATATACGTTGTCCCCAGAAATGTCAAAGGTGGTAGAGAAGTATTAGAGATGATGACACAAAGGAGAAAAAAGGATGAAAATTAGCATTAAAGTTGATGAAATTTGTGGGTAAAGGTGAGAGCAGGAAATGACAGTGATATGGTTATAAATGTAGCAGAAAAAGTGATGAGGGATGTGTAGAACTGGAATAAGTCAATGTTCCACATATCCCACAAAAGGTTAGGCATAGCTAGCACCTATGAGGGTACCCAAAGTAACACCATTTATTTGGATGAAGTGAGTAGAGTTGAAGGACAAATTGTTCAATGTTAAATCAAATTCAGCCAGGTAGAGGATGGTGAAGGCAGAATAAGATTGGTAGGTGTTGTGTTATTATAATTATCTAATATGAGTTGCTCATAAAGATTTGGGTAAACATGCTGTAGGTTTACTTATTAAGGCCAGGGATTTTGAGTCCTGCCTGCACCAATTCACTCTGTACATGGGATAGGAAAACCCCATCCTAAGACTCGATGATTGAGAACATGTCCATTGTGTCTGTGCCTGCTCTGCTCAAAGCAATAGTGAAACCAAGACTGAATCACATGAGATATTTCCCTTTCCGTAATCTCATGCTGATATCCTTTAAAGGCATCTTTCAACAGTCAGGTCTCCACTTAAGGAAGAAGTGGAGAGCTCTCAGAATGTACGGACAAAAGTTTGGTAAGATTGGACATCCATGCTGGAGAGACAGTTAAGGCCAGTAAATTAGAAGCTGTTAAAGAAGCAGAGCCTTAGGAAAACCATGTATCTAAGTGGGAAGGGAGTGGATGAGGGGAGAAAAAGTAAAGACAAGGCAAAGACTGATGCAGCTCAGGATCCTACCATATCAGTGATATTCTAAAGGCATGTTAGGAGAGGCCTGATTAGTGCCAGGCTGAAGACAAAGTTACTTCCTCATGCCCCACCAGAAAGGTTGTAGTTTCCTCTGTTTCAGAATTCTCCACTTCCCTACTTTAAGGCCTTCCCGAATACCCTCCCTATCAAAACATACTGCAAGTTGGTGGAAAGCTAGAATCTGCCTGATCTTTGCCTTCTGACTCTTCACTTTCTTCTTGTCCAGAATGGATAAGAAACGGACTGCCAGTATTTGAGTGAGATCAGATGGATAAAGTTGCCATGGTCTTTTCCTGTCTCTAACTGATAAGTAATTAATTTAACATCTTTCCCATTTTTGCCAGAATCAGGCCTACCCTTCATCAGGCATTTGGTCAGAGAAAACACATTCACGCCATTTTATGTGGTCAGACATTGATTGATAGTTATTATCCTGTTAAGTTATTTTATTTATTCATTTTAGATTTTATTATTTTTCTTTCAATTGTTTTTGAGATATCTTGCACAAGGCCAGTGTCCCTTCATCAAATCAAGATTTATTTTCAATAGTTAGTACTCTTCAGACCAGTACATAGTAAAGTATACATTTTGAGTGCTGGTAACCCAGACACTTTACATCACAAAGCTCTGCAGGGCTTCCGGATTGGACAACATTAACTTCCTCAATCAGGGAGCTCATACTCTCACCTCTATGGGCCTTGTTAAAGTCATTATAGTTTTGATGTTTCATTTCAATTGCATTTTAATGCATTGACTGCATTAAGAATTGACGACAAGTGCTATTTTTTTGGAAGAAGGAAAATAAATCCTTTATATGTCACTGAAGACATTAGTTGTGAGAGTAAAGTTTGACAACATGTTCTTGTGCTCAACATGACAATAGCTCCTGACTGTAGTCACTGTCTGAAGATTGTTCAAATAACATTGCAAAAATATTTTGAACAACTTTGGCAAGACTTTGCTTGTCTTGTAATGTTACATGATTATACAGGATATATATATATATATATATATATATGATATATGGGTTGATTAATCTGTGTTTCCTAAGGAAGATGGAAAAATATAACCCAAAACTGGAGGATATTTTAATTCATTGTAATTTGCTGCCAGTTAGTTAACATTATTATTATGCAAGGATAAAACTGAGGTGACAGAAAATAAGGCATCATAATTTAGATGCATCCAAGGGTAGCAGCAGTGCAGATCTACTTCCCTTTCATCAATATACAGTATCAAATGTATCATCAGTGATTTGCTTTCTGCGAATTTCTTATCAGCTACCACATGCTCGCTATCTGCAAACTGACAATATTGAGTAAAGTTTGGTTTTGTGACTATGGACCTTGACTCATTTTTCTTGATGACCCACATAGCCATTAGTACGAGGTCATATTTCCATACCATCTGTGGCCAGTATCTGAATCCATATGTGTGAGTGATTATGACTAATATCCTTTACTCTATACCTCTGTGCTTTGCAGTCCCTGGATAATTAATTATTGATGAAATTGTTTTGGAACTTCGTTACTGAAATCTGCAGCGGCTTTCATTTCATATCTCATAATTTACAAGCGCAGCATAATTGCAATGTAGTAAATTGCTATTTGAAAAAAAAAATTCCAGCCTTTTGAAAGCTTCTGTCAGTCACAAGGAAAACCTTGTACATCCCAAGCTAAAAATATAATGGTACTACTGGCTTACCATTCACTAACATATTCATTTTACAAAATAAAGCTTTTGACACTATTTATTTTCATTCTTCTGCATATTACTGCGTTAGTTATCTGAAACTGGATCGCTCACAGATGTGGAAACCTTTCTGATAATGGATCAACCAGCTCAGCTCTCCTATGACTTCTCTCCCTTAATGACTGTTATGAATGGCTGAGGCAATGGTTTAATCTTACTCTCATTCTCTGGCTTGGAATTCATTTCCTAGACCACTCAAACGCAACAGTTGACCATCCGTCACACATAGCCAGCAGTAGTCAGAAAAATGAAGCATCTTTTGCCAAGTGCAGCCAGATGGTGACTGCCATAAACTTTTATTTATGAGCCATTTAGTAACGTTATATTTTTGAACTATTCCGCAATGAGCCAAACTTAAGGAAAATGCCTTGGGCATAACCAGCAAAAAATTGCTTTTTTGTCATGCTGTTTCATCTGCTTCATATTTTTGACTGTACTGCTGTAAGTTTTACAAACAATTCCTTCCACACAGATGTAATAATGACAGGATAGACTTTCTGGTCACAGCACACGGAAGCTAAGAGCAGATCAGAGTGCGCTGCAAAGTTCGATCATGCACAACTTAGTAAAGTTGGGTAATTTAAATCATCTCAGCCATGCTTGCACCTGGAGATTGGAGATCACTGAAGGAGAAGGAGGATAATTAAGCATGACTGCAGCTTTTAAAGGTCTGCAGTTGAAATTGAAATGGATGCAGATTTGAAGGAAAATGACTGCAAAGGACAAGTGTCAGGAGTCTTTAAAAAACACTGCAGAACTGATCTTAAATAGTTGGTAACCATTGTACAACATTTTTGGGGCAGAAATGTGAAGAAAAGGAACAAGGAAAGGCAAATCCAGTATAAATGTTTTGCTAAGTCATTAAACAGCTTTGCATCTAACCCCTAATAACTGGTGCAATGGAAATGTTCCTCTGTACACTGAGTGCAAAATGATCATTTTGTAAGCACCACAGTGACACAATGGTCAACACTGCTGCCACTTAGCATCAGAGACACAGGTTCAATTCTGGGTTTGGTCACAGTTTGGATGGAGTTGGCACATCTAGCTGCATGTTTTTCCTCTGAGTGCTCCAGTTTCCTTCCACAGTCTGAAAGACATGTTGATTAGGTGCATTGGCCATGCTAAATTCTCCCTCAGTGTGTCCAAACAGACGCCAGAGGGTGGTGATTAAAGGATTTTCACAGTAACTTCAGATAAGCCTACTTGTGACAATAATAAATAAATTTAAACATTAAAAGCTATCTGTTATGAACAGAAAGAGACAAGGACAGGTGATACCACTCAAGAAATGTGACAAAGTAACCATTAACAGTAATATTTACCATATAAATGGCCAAGTATATGTGTTATAGAGTGTTGCCTTGTTCTAGATTTACTACTGGACCTTGCCAAGTCCTCACACAACATTACATCTCTTTCTTTGCATCTCATCCAAACTCGTACTTCAACAGGGCATACATTCAAACTGCCACACACATTTAAAATCCTTGATCAACTTGCATCTTTCAAGTGTTTCACACATAAATTGATTGTGGCACAGCCCAGATGAATGTTTGCTCATTTACTGATACACAGGTTAGACTGCAAGGTCTATATTTTTGCCAAGTCATGGAGACACTGCACCACATCCAAAATAATGCTGGGAACTTGGATTTGGAAGTCTCTTAATATTATTCAAATCAGAGTTAATGTTAGCTTGAGGGGTTATGTGGACCAACTGTTGATCAGAGGAAGCAATCCACTGGAAATGGAACTTGCTGAAAACCTGGATGAAACTGTACCAAGTCCTGACCTGAAACTTCCTGCAACCCTGGCAATGATAGACACAACTGTGGAAAGCAACATCTCACCTGTAGACCAAACAGAGAGTCAACCTTTAGTTATATCAACATTGATCAAACCAGCTACTGATGATGTTCATACAAAAACAAAGCGGCAGATGTTACAACCAGTGCAAAGAACAAGATGCCACAGATTAGCCGTTAATCGTTCCGAGAGTGATGATCTCCAAAACGTCTGACTTGTTGGGTTTTTTTTAACTGATTATTGTTCATGTCACATTTGATTGAATTTTTTTGGGGACATTCAATTTAAAGGGAGAGGAAATGCTATTTATTAAAATTGATTCTTGGTATCTGCACTCGGCAGCAACTATTAATATATTCATGTATTCACCAGAAATTATGTCATAGGTTGCTACTGCAGGGAAACTGTAAGATGCAGTCACATAGTGACATCACCCTTTAAATAAAGTTCCATTACTTTTAACCATCTGTGCTTCCCAGCTTCAATTCTCAAATATATATCAATGAAAAAGATAGGGGATCAATGTAAAACGACATGCCAGGAGCAGAAGGCATGCCTAAAAATGAGGTATCAAGCTGGTGACGCTACAACACAGGAATACTTGCATGCCCCAACTCATAAGCAGCAAGTGACAGACAGAGCTTAAGCAATTCCACAACCACGGACCAGGTCCTGCAACATGAATGGTGGAGGACAATTAACCAACTCACTGGAAGAGAAGGCCCCACTGAGGTGGAGGGGAGGTGGCAGAACATCAGTGCAAATTAAAAGACTGAAACATTTCTAACATCTTGGCCTCCTCCAGAGATCCAGAATTTCACAGATGTTAGATGTCAGCCAATTCAATTCATCCAATGTGATGCCAAAAAAGAGCTAAAGGCACTGGATACGGCAAAGGCTGAGTCTTGACAATATTCTGGTGCTTGTACAAAAACCTTGTGCATCAGAATTTGCCATGCCCTGGCCAAGCTGTTCTTGTACACCTACCTGTTGATGAACAGAGTTCATCAACAGGTGTATATGTGCATAGATCCCTGAAAGTTGGCAATCAAGTCGATAAGGTTGTTAAGAGGGCATATGGAGTCTTAGCTTTTATTGGTAGGGGGATTGAATTACGGAGCCGCAACGTCATGTTGCAACCGTACAAAACTCTAGTGCGGCCGCACTTGGAGTATTGTGTGCAGTTCTGGTCCCCTCATTATAAGAAAGATGTGGAGGCATTGGAGAGGGTACAGAGGAGGTTTACCAGGATGTTGCCAGGTATGGAGGGCAGGTCTTATAATGAAAGGCTGAGGGATTTGAGGTCGTTTTCGTTAGAAAGAAGGCGGCTAAGAAGAGACCTTATTGAAACATATAAGATGATTAGAGGTTTAGACAGGGTAGACAGTGATAGCCTTTTTCCTAGGATGGAGAAAGCTAGCACGAGGGGACATAGCTTTAAATTAAGGGGTGGTAATTATAGGACGGATGTCAGAGGTAGGTTCTTTACCCAGAGGGTGGTAAGGGTATGGAATGCCCTGCCTGCTGCAGTTGTAGATGCGCCAAGTTTGGTGGCGTTTAAGAGGTTAGTAGATAAGTTTATGGACGAAAAGGGAATGATTTAGGTTAGAGGGTCATTGCTTTTTCCTAATTGGTCGGCGCAACATCGAAGGCCGAAGGGCCTGTTCTGCGCCGTAATGTTCTATGTTCTATGTTCTATGTACATCACTGGCATCTATCCAGCAATGTGGAAAATTGTTTTTTCTGTGAACAAGTGTGACCTGCATACAAAAAGCAAGCCAATTACCATCCTGTCAGCCAATTTTTGATCATCAATAAAGTGATAGAAGGGGTCATTAATAGGACTATCAAACAGCACTTGTTCAGCAATAACAAACTCATTGACATTCAGTTTGGGTTTCACCAGGATTGCTCAGTTCCTGACCTCGTTACAGCCTTGGTTCGAACAGGGACAAAAGTGCTCAAATCCAGAGTGAGATGAGTGTGACTGTCCTTGACATCAAGGCAGATTTGACTGAATGTGGAGTCAGAAAATCCTAGCAAGACAGGAATTAATAGGAATCAAGGGAAACCTCTCGGCTGGTTGGTGTCCTACCTAGCACAAAGTAAGATGGTTGTAGTTGTTGGAAGTCAGTTATCTTAGCTCCAGGATAACGCTGCAGGAGTTCCTCAGGGCAGTATCCCCGTTCCAATCATCTTCAGCTGCTTCGTTAATGATCTTCCTCCATCATAATTCAGAAGTAGGAATTTTCCCTCATGGTTACACAATGTTCAACATCATTCCTCAGACACTGAAGCAATCTGTGTCCAAATGCAGCAAACCCCTGGACAATATCCAGGCTTGGGCTGACAAGTGGCAATTAACAGATGTGCCACACAAGTGCCAGGCAATGAGCATTTCCAACAAAAGAGAATCTAATCATTTCCCTTTGAAATTCAATAGCATTTCCATTGCTGAATGCTGCACTATCTGTTACTATTAAAAAGAAACTAAACTGGACTAGCCACATCTTTATATTTACTAACAATGTGGATTTCTTTTGTGTGCAGAATTATGATCTGCATACAAAAAGTTGAATTCAGACCAGCCAACTATCACCCCATCAGCCAACTTTTGATATCAATAAAATGATGGAAGGGCTCAGCAGCAGTGTTATCAAGCAGCAATAACCTTACTCAGCATTGACATTCAGTTTGTGTTCCACCAGGGTCACTCAGCTCCTGACCTCATTACAGCCTTGGTTGAAATGAAAACAAAAGAGCTAACTCCAGAAACGAGATGAAAGTGGGTAGACAGGTGAGAGGGTAGAAATCCTGTGGTGAGCAACTCATCTTCCCAAAGCCTGTCCACCTTCTAAAGGCCAGAAGCATAATGGTATATTCCCCACTTTTCTGGATGAGTGCAGCTCCAACAACACTAAAAAAGTTTAACACCATCCAGGACAAAGCAGCCTGCTTGATTGGCACTGCTTCCACAAACATTCCTCCTGCTACCATCAAAGTACAGTGGTAGCATGGTGTGCTATCCACAAGATGCATTGCATGAATTCAAGAATGTTCCTTAGACAGCAGCTTCCAATTCTGTGACCGCTTCCATTTAAGATGGCAGACAAAGGAGAACACCATCGTCTGGAAATTTTCCATCAAGCTACATATTCTGGAATTCTCTCCCTAACACACATAGATTGCAATGATTCAAAGACATAGCTCAACATCATCTTCTCAAGGGCAGTTAAGGATGGGAAAGGAATGCTGGCCTATCCAGAGCTTCCACATCTCATGAATGAGTAAAAAAAATCAACTCATTATCCATGTTGTCATACTTCTTTTAATATCCTGTATTTTAACTTAAGTAACAAAAGTCTACATTGACTGCATTCCTTTATTAATTCAATCAACTGATTTCTCCAAGTTATTGAGACATCTTTTTCTTTAACAAATGCATTCTAACCCTATTTATTTTGTATTTCTTGGGGAGTATCAACGTTTTTATTGTATTCATTAGTGCTTACCCACCACAAATGATAATTGGATTATTGTGACCTAGTCCCCTTTCTGCTTTTCTAGAAAACTTTCATGCCAAAGGATGTTTCAAAAATTAAGTTTTTTTTTTGCTGTTCCCTATCTGACTTATCTCAGTATTCCAGGATACGGACATCAATGCCTTGTCCTTTTTTCTAACAATATTTCCCCCTCTATCTATATTCAACTCGATTTCCTTTTACATCATGAGCCCCAGGCTTTTCATAGAACACAACACTTTTTTAAACTCTTGTTTTAATTAAATATCTTTATTCATCCAAAAACTTTGTTTTTTGGACATGAATCTTTCCTCTTGTAGATGTATGTCTGAGCTATTGCCTCATCAGCTCCTGTTTGAGCCTTCACCATTGTTTATATATTGTCTAACATGACAATTCTTATTTAAGCGTATTCATTGTTTTAAATCTAATTGGCAATTACTTTTTCTCCCAAAGGTATCTCAAAGAATCTTTGGTTTATCATTTTCATATCAAACTTGTTGTCATGACAGAATCCAGATGTTTCCTTAGCCTTACATTATTCAAACTGTTTCATTTCATTCCCCAGTACCAGACCAGCTTTGACCCTTGTTGAACTAAAAAGCAATGATCCACAAACCATTAGAAAGTTTCCTTTATTTGCCAATTACCTTAGTTGTAACCCAATCTATCTTTGGATAATTAAATCACTCATTATTATGACCCTGTTGCTTGCGTGTTCCTCTCAGCTGACCTCTCTCTTTATCTCCCTTCCACTGTTCAACAATCTATATACTCCCAAGACAATAACAATTCTGTTTCTTATTCATTTTTCAACCAAATGAATTGAGCTTTTGCACCATACAAAGTGTCATCTCCATATTCCAATTCATTGATGGAATCTTTAATTAATAATGGGACTCTTGCTCCCATTGTTCCCATAAAAATTCTATTTTTTTTTATTTTCTGTAACTGGCAATGTTGAGATTTCAGTCGTGCCCACATATTTCCTATAAAAATTTGTGCTTTGCTCACCAATTTTATTCACAATATTTTTGTACATTCCAATCTTGTGATCCTAATCCATGTATTCAGTCTTCCATTTTTGTATTTGGCTACAAAAGGTACAAAAAGACAATGGTTTAAAGTAAATTCTAACTGGGCATGTCACCCTGATTAGCATTCATGTTTTGTTGTAACATTACACAAAAAGCCTCTTAAAAATGTGGGGAGGTCAATCTCTTCAGAACAAAGAAAGAACTTTAAATGTGGATTTCCGTAAAAGCTAATAATTAATTGTCCATTTTCTTCTAACAGCATTTGATTCCATATAACGGAATAAAAGTATTAGGCCGGATTGTCTGAACTCTCCCGCAGCTGGAATTCTCCAGTCTCGTTGCAGCAAATGGAGATTTGACTGAGTGCAAAAGTTTCCATTGTCACTAGCAGCAGCAGCCGTGGGGCATGAACAGTTGGAGGTTTTTTTTTATTCATTCATGGAGTGTAGATATTGCTGGCTGAGCCATCATTTATTGTCCAGCCCTGATTGCCGTTGAACTGAGTGCTCATCCATTTTACAGGGCATTTAAGAGCCAACCACATTGCTTTGTCTCTGGAGTCACACATAGGTTAAACAAGGTAAGGGTTTTTTTTTATGACAAATGGCAATGGATTCATGGTCATCATTAGACATTTAATTCCAGATTTTTATGAATTCAGATTTCAGCATCTGCCATAGTGGGATTTGAACCCAAGTCACCAGTGGGTCTCTGGATTACTGGTCTAGTGACAATACCATTATGCTATTTCCTCCCCTAATTCTGGCTTTGTTTTTGACATCCCAACATACATTGGTGAGATTTTTTTTTGACTTTCAGACCTGTTTGTAACAGTGGGTTGGTGAATAGGCAAGGGTATTGTTGTGATAGTGGATCAGGAGCAAAATCATTTTGCAGAGATTGCTTTGCCAAGGTTCTATATTTCAGCCATGACATTAGCATCTTAATACTAGGTTTGCTAGCCAATCACAGAGCGTGGGTGTACTGATGACACTTCTCTGTCAGTGGAAGGATTCTAATTAGCAGATGCTAATATGACAGAATTCTACATTGACTATTAAGACTGCTGCAGCCACAGGAATGGAAGGGAGGCACAAACAGTATATTTGAGACTGTTTCTTTGAGCAGTATGTTCTAGAACCAAACAGGGAACATGTTATTTTAGACCTGGTTATGCATAATAAAGTACAATTAGTGAAAAACCTGATAATAAATGATACTCTAGGCCATAACATGAGAGAATTATACATTCAGTTCAAGATGAGGAACTTGCATCTAAAGCCAAACTCGTAAATTAAATGAGGGCAATTCCAAAGATATGAACTGGAAAAAGAATTGGTAAAAAATCAAGATGGTAGAGGAGCAGTGCAGACCTTTAAGGAGATATTTAATAATTCTCAACAAAAAAATGTTTTCATCAATGTGAAAGGTGTACCATCTTGGCTAGCTAAGGATGGTATCAAATAGAAAGAAAGGCATACAAGGCTGCAAAGATTAATGATAAGCCAGAAGTTTGAGAACATTTTGACAAATCATCAAAGGGTGGCTAAATATATATTAGTAATTAACACTACTCGAGAGTTTGGCAGGAAATATAAAGCAGGAGGCAAGAACTTTTATGATTATATAAAATTGAAGGCAGTAAGCAATGTAAACCTTTGTTCCTTAGAAGATATGATTCAGGAACTAATAATGGGAATCAAGGAAATCAAAGAGATTTAGAATAAGCATTTTGTATGTCTTCAAGGTAGGAGGCAGGTAGGAGGCATCCCAAGAATAGAAAAAAATCAAGGGATAAAGAACTTCAAACAATCACCAGCACTATCACCAGAGAAATAGTGCCAGGATAAATAATAGGCTTAAAGGCTAACAAATCCCCCGGACTGCATTTGGATTTCCAAAAGGTTTTCAATAAGGTACCATATAAAGGCAACTGCCCAAGATAAGAGCGCATCGCATTGGGGGTAGTATTTTCCCCTGGCTAGAGGATTGGCTTATTATCAGGAAATGGAGAGTTGGGTTAAATGGGTAATTTGTAGGTTGACAAACTAGTGGGGCGCCATATGGATCAATGATGATATCTTAACTGTATGAATGACTTGGAGCTGGTGACAACTTCGACGGTGACCAAATTTGCTGACGAAATACAGGTAGGTAGGCAAACAAGATATAAGCAGGACATGATGATTTCACAAAGGGATATAGATGAGTTAAGTCGGCAATCATTTGGAAGATACAACATATGAAATGTTAGATTAGATTATTATTTTAATTATTCAAGAATGTTGTGGTGCAGAGGGATCTAGGTGTCCTCATACAGTAGTCACAAACAGTTAACATGTTAATTGTTTGTGACTTGCTTAGTAGGTTAAGCAAGTAATTAAGAAGTCAGATGGAATGTTGGCCTTTATTGCAAGGCATTTGGAGTATAAATGTTGGGACGTTTTGCTGCAGTTGTACAGGATGTTGGTGAGACCAAATCTAGAATATTGTATATAATTTTGTTTCTTTGAGGAAGGCTAGACTTGCATTGGATGCAGCTCAAAGAAGGTTCACTAGGTTGATTCCTGGAATGAAGGAGTTATTTTATGAATAACATTTTAACAGGTAGAGCTTATACTCACTATGGTTTAGGAGAATGAAAGATGAAGTTATTAAAATATGGAAGGCTCTGAGTGGGCTTGATAGGATAGTTGCTGAGAGGATAGGTCACTGTCTCTGCCCTTTGCGTTACAGTTCTGCCCAACGTTACTAACAGATTGCATAAAGTTCTACCCCTGAGAATGATATTTTTGATGTTTTCCAGGCTCCTTAGTCAAGCTGTTAGCTGTAACGTCTTTGTAGGTATCTATTTTAGCAACTTTAGCAGCTCTGCTATGTCTTGCTTATAACCTATACATTAGAACTCATTTATAGATGCTGGAAGGATCTAGTACAAGGGGGCACAGTATCAGAATAACAGATCTCCCATTTAAAATGAAGATAGGGAGGAATTTCTTCTCTCAGAGGATCACTAATCATTGAATTCACAGCCTCAAGAGAGCAAAGAAAGCTGGGCTTATGAAAATATGAACTATTGAATATACTCAAGGGTGAATGAGACAGATTTTCTCATAGTGACTGTTCAATAGCAAGCTAGTTAAAAGAGGGAGCCCTGACAAAACATGACGTCAATCGCCTGAGAGTTGCACATGTGAACACAAGTAGGTCCCTGAAGGAGCTGGAAGTAAATGATTTCTGACAACATATTCTTATCTGATGTGAGCAATGATCTGCTGAGAAAGCTTGAGCCTCCTGAGGTGTGGTTAGTCCAATGTGTCAACCTGTTTGTGCTGAGGGTACCATATCCTTTTTGACAGAGCCCTCTGTTCTATTGCATGACATATGGCTGAGGAGAAGGCAGTTGTTATTCCTGGTGTTGCTCCTGCTGCTCACGGTGCTGTTAGTATTGGTGTTGTTGCCCCTATTGTCATCAGTCCAAGATGTTGCTGTATAAGCTGCTCCAACTGCAGTGATAGTCGAAAGAAGGAAAATTCATATTAAGATGAATAAATTCTAAGATCGAGGAAATGGCTCCCAAAAAAAGTTGCAATTACTGGTAAAGCAGTTAGAACACATTCTCAGAAGTCCTGTAACCATCAGCTTTCATACAGACAGGGAAGCAGCTACGCAGTTTTATACTTTAAAGGCTTCTTTGTCAATTTAACTGTGCAATGAATCCCCACTGTGCCTTTACCTGGCAAGTTTCACAGATGTAGAGATGCCGGCGTTGGACTGGGGTAGTAAGAACTCAATAAGAATTCAGCAACACCAATTTTAAATCCAACTGATTTATTTGATAGTAAATTTGCGAGCTTTCGACACTCTGTGTCTTTGTCAGGCAAATGCAGTGTTCTGGTCTGCAATAGCACACATGTCAACACAGACAGTCACAGATTGCTGATTAGAATGCGAATCCTTACATCTAACCTGCTATTCAAGTGTTAAAGTGGCTAACAATGTGTGTGAAGGAATCCTGAGCATTGGTTAGAGAATTGTGTATTTTCTCCAGACAGCACAGTAAGTGAGGTTTTTTGCTAACCCAGGCAAGTTACGGGGGTTACAGATAGTGTGTCATGAAGCCAAGATCCCTATTAAGACCGTCCTCATGTGTGCGGAACTTGGCTATCAGTCTCTGCTCAGCGACTCTGCGCTGTTGTGTGTCACGAAGGCCCCCTTGAAGAACATTTACCTGCAGGTCGGAGGCCAAATGCCCGACTGCTGACGTGTTCGCCCACAGGAAGGGAACTGTTTTGCCCGGTGATTGTTGAGCGATGCTCATTCATCCACTGTCGTAGTGTCTGCATGGTCTCCCCAATGTACCATAATTCGGGACATCCTTTCTTGCAACGTATTAGGTAGACAACGTTGGCCGAGTTGCAAGAGTACGTACCGTGTACCTGGTGAATGGTATCCTCACGTTTGATGATGTCATCCATGTCTATGATCTGGCATGTCTTGCAGAGGTTGCTGTGGCAGGGTTGTGTGGTATTGTGGTCACTGTTCTCCTGAAGGTTGGGTAGTTTGCTGCGAACAATGATCTGTTTGAGGTTGTGCGGTTGTCTGAAAGCAAGAAGTGGGGGGGTGGGGATGGCCCTAGCGAGATGTTCATCGTCATCAATGATATGTTGAAGACTCCGGAGAAGATGTCGTAGCTTCTCCGCTCTGGGGAAGTACTGGACAACAAAGGGTACTCTGTCCACCTTGTCCCGTGTTCGTCTTCTGAGGAGGTCAGTGCGGTTTATCACTGTGGCACGTCGGAACTGTCGATCGATGAGTGGAGCGCCATATCCTGTTCTCACGAGGGCATCCTTCAGCGTCTGGAGGTGTCTGTCACGATCCTCCTCATCTGAGCAAATTCTGTGTATACGGAGGGCTTGTCCATAGGGAATGGCTTCTTTAACGTGTCTAGGGTGGAAGCTGGAGAAGTGGAGCATTGTGAGGTTGTCTGTCGGTTTGCGGTACAGTGAGGTGCCGAGGTGACCGTCCTTGATGGAGATGCGTGTGTCCAAGAATGCAACTGATTCTGGAGAATAGTCCATGGTGAGTCTGATGGTGGGATGGAACTTGTTGATATCATCATACAGTTGTTTCAATGATTTTTAACTATGAGTCCAAAGGACATCTTTTTCCTTTGGACTCATGGTGAACAATCATTGAAACAACTGTATGATGATATCAACAAGTTCCATCCCACCATCAGACTCACCATGGGCTATTCTCCAGAATCAGTTGCATTCTTGGACACACGCATCTCCATCAAGGACAGTCACCTCGGCACCTCACTGTACCGTAAACCGACAGACAACCTCACAATGCTCCACTTCTCCAGCTTCCACCCTAGACACGTTAAAGAAGCCATTCCCTATGGACAAGCCCTCCGTATACACAGAATATGCTCAGATGAGGAGAATCATGACAGACATCTCCAGATGCTGTAGGATGCCCTCATGAGAACAGGATATGGCGCTCCACTCATCGATCGACAGTTCCGACGTGCCACAGCGATAAACCGCACTGACCTCCTCAGAAGACGAACACGGGACAAGGTGACAGAGTACCCTTTGTTGTCCAGTACTTCCCCAGAGCAGAGAAGCTACGACATCTTCTCCGGAGTCTTCAACATATCATTGATGACGATGAACATCTCGCTAGGGCCATCCCCACCCCCCCACTTCTTGCTTTCAGACAACCGCACAACCTCAAACAGATCATTGTTCGCAGCAAGCTACCCAACCTTCAGGAGAACAGTGACCACAATACCACACAACCCTGCCACAGCAACCTCTGCAAGACATGCCAGATCATAGACATGGACGACATCATCAAACTTGAGGATACCATTCACCAGGTACATGGTACGTACTCTTGCAACTCGGCCAATGTTGTCTATGTAATACGTTGCAAGAAAGGATGTCCCGAAGTATGGTACATTGGGGAGACCATGCAGACACTACGACAGCGGATGAATGAGCATCGCTCAACAATCACCGGGCAAAACAGTTCCCTTCCTGTGGGCGAACACTTCAGCAGTCATGGGCATTCGGCCTCCGACCTGTGGGTAAATGTTCTTCAAGGGGGCCTTCATGACACACAGCAGCGCAGAGTCGCTGAGCAGAGACTGATAGCCAAGTTCCGACACATGAGGACAGTCTTAATAGGGATCTTGGCTTCATGACACACTATCTGTAACCCCCGTAACTTGCCTGGGTTAGCAAAAAAACCGCACTTACTGTGCTGTCTGGAGAAAATACACAGTTCTCTAACCAATGCTCAGGATTCCCTTCACACACATTGTTAGCCACTTTAACACTTGAATAGCAGGTTAGATGTAAGGATTCGCATTCTAATCAGCAATCTGTGACTGTCTGTGTTGACATGTGTGCTATTGCAGACCAGAACACTGCATTTGCCTGACAAAGACACAGAGTGTCGAAAGCTCGCAGTTTCACAGAGCTCAGAAAACCCATACACTGGCTATTTAAACTACATTGCTGGGTTAAAACCAGAATAATTGGCTATTTGCATATGTAAATTCCAGATCTGACAGCTCTGAATGCACCCTGTTAAAAGATAAAGGTGGACAGGATTATACTAGGCTTTGACACATTAGAGTGTCTTGAAGATTTCATACCCTTACCTCCCCACTCTGAACTCAACTTGTCCACTGTCTCTGTCCTTTGTCAGTTACAATTCTGCTCATTGTTACTAATAGATTACATTAAATTCTGCGCACGGGAATGATGTCTTCTAGGCTCCTTGGTCAAGTTGCTAGTAGATACCTATTCTGTTATCAATTGCAGCAGCTCTGCTGTGTCTCGCTTGTAAATCACATCTTTCAACAAACTTACAGATGTTGGAAGGATCTTATCCCTTAGGGGAACAGCGACAAATGGAAGTATGATTGTGTTTTTCATGTATTTTATGATTTAGCAATAAAGAAGTTCATGCTGAAATAGTCATTATCTTTTCACTTACACTGTGCCATGCATTTCTCCTGGCTGTTTGCATCCTTGTGACGGATGTGATTTAATTCTAAGGAACTGTGTCGGATATACTTTTGAAATTAATTACTGATTTCATTACCGCTGTTGTTGCAATTGACTAAGATCTTGCAGCCATTCTGATATCAAAAAGAGCATGTTTTAAACAGTTCATATCTTGAAACAACCCCTATACTTGATCTTTATAGTGGATTCCTTATCACAAACACATGGCTTGTTTCCATGGGCCATGTGATTTACCTTGCATAACTCAGTACTCAACAAACATTTGTGCATAGAAAATCACATTTGGTCCAAATCTTTAAATATGAAATAAGCTAAATTGTGCAACAAAATTCAATATTACGTTTAAGTCTTCAATGATATCAACCCCGATGTTCCAGCTGCACACACAGATTTTAAGTCTATGTCAGGGACAGCACATTAGTGCAGTGATTAGCACTTCACAGCATCAGGGATCCACGTTCGATTCCGGCTTGTAGTCACTATTTGTGTGGAATTGCATGTTCTCCCCATGTCTGTGTGGGTTTCCTCCAGGTGCTCAGGTTTCCTCCCACATTCTGAAAGACGTGCTGGTTAGGTGGATTGAACCCCAACAGGTGCCAGACTGTGGTCACTTCACAGAATTTCACAGTAACTTTGTTGCAGTGTTAATGTAAGCCTTACTTGCAATTAATAAATAAACTTTGAGCTAGAAGGAGGCATGTCAATTAAAAGGGTATTAAGACTTTTAATTAATCTTTCAATTAAGGCTTTCTGATTACTAGGAGCATAGGGGATGGAATAGATCATTCAGCTCCTCCAGAATGTACCATTATTCATTGAGATCATGAGAGATCAGTGACCTTGCCCCATATATTTACCTCTGCCCCATAATCCCTCAACATCTTTGGCTAACAATAAATCTATCAACTTCCATTTTAAAATTAACACATATTGATGCAGCATCAATTATCATTTGTGGAAGAAAGCTTCTATCAGTTATCGGCTGAATAATTTTATTTCAAGCAGAGAGGTCTTGATGTTTAGACTATGCTTTCCATACTCCCCCATCCTAGACTCCCCATTGAATGGAAATATATTTCCACTCATTGAGAAGTCCCAATATATTCTGTCTGCATCTTTTGATATCCTGAAAACTGATCAAATCATTCTATAATCTTGCAAATTTCAGGAAATGCAATCCCACTTTGTTCAATCTTTCTTCATAGCTTAATCCTTTGAGTTCCAGTACCATTCTGGCAAATCTGTACTGCAATTACTCCAAGGTCATTATACCCTTCCAAGGGGGAAGCACCCAAAACCGCTCACAAAGCCTTGAAATCTTATGCATTGGGGTGATTACAGGAATAATCTTTTTAGCAAACCTATCTCTTTGCATTATATCTCTTTACACTATCACAAACTTAATATTTAGGCAAATGAATAGCTTCATCTCCTTGACAATTGACCTTTGATAAGGTTCCCCATGGTAGGCTCATGAAGAAGGTAAGGAGATGTGTGATAGAAGGAAATTTGGCTAATTGGATAGGTAACAAGCTGTCTCATAGAAGACAGAGGGTGGAAGAAAAATTTTCAGACTTGAGCCAGCTACCAGCATGTGCCACAGGGATCAGTGCTGGGTCCTCTGTTATTTGTGATTCTTATGAATGACTTGGAAGAGGGGCTGTACAGTGGGTCAGTAAATTTGCTGATGACCCAAAATTGGTGGAGTAGTGGATGAGGTAGAGGGCTCTTGAAGGCTGCAAAGAGTCATGATAGAATGCAGAGCTGGGCCGAAAAGTGGAAGATAGAGTTTAACCCTGATAAGTGCAAGGTAATTCATTTTGATAGGACAAACTTGAATGCGGATTACAGGGTCAGCGACAGGGTTCTGAGAAATGTGGAGGAACAGAAAGATGTTGGAATTCATATCCACAGATCTCTGAAGGTTGCCACTCAAGTGAAAAGAGCCGTGAAGAAGGCTTATAGTGTGTTAGCGTTTATTAACAGGGGGTTTCAGTTTAAGAACCATGAGGTTATGATGCAACTATATCAGATCTCGGCGAGAATACATTTGGAATATTGTGTGCAGTTCTGAAGAAGGATGTGGAAGCGCTGGAGAGAGTGCAGAGGAGATTTACCAGGATGCTGCCTGGTTTGGAGGGTAGGTCTTATGAGGAAAAGTTGAGAGAGCTGGGGCTTTTCTCTTTAGAGTGGAGGAGGATGAGAGGTGGCTTAATAGAGGTTTATAAGATGATGAGGGGGATAGATAGCGTAAATGTGCAGAAACGATTTCCTCGGATGGATGTAGCTGTTGCTAGGGGACATAATTTTAAAGCTCATGTTAGGAGATATAGGAGGGATGATCGAGATAGATTCTTCACTCAGAGAGTGCTTGGGGTATGGAATACACTGCCTGCAGTGATAGTGGAGTCTGACACTTTAGGAACTTTCAAGCAGTTATTGGATAGGCACATGAGCACACCAGAGTGATAGGGAGTGGGATGGCTTGGTCTTGGGATTGGACATAGCTCAGCACAACATTGAGGGCTGAAGGGCCTGTACTGTGCTGTAATGTTCTATGTATTACATAGTTTCTATGATGTTTCTATGATGACAATCGTATTGCACTGCTGGATTACCCAAAGACCAAGGTGTGATAGATTGCACATATGGCCGTCAAATTTCCATCAGGTCAGCCAGAGGCATCTGTCGATGGTAAATATTTTCATCCTATCAATACAAAACTTGAGTGTGACCAACATCAACAGATCGTGCAGGTGTATGCCCCCAATCTTGTCTCATACATCCTGAGGCTCTATCAACTGCCATGTATTTTCTGTTCACCAAAACCATTCATGTCTTAACATAGAGCATAGATCATAGAACACTACAGCACAAACAGGCCCTTCAGTCCACAAGTTGT
Source organism: Sphyrna mokarran (assembly GCA_024679065.1). Classification (NCBI taxonomy): domain Eukaryota; kingdom Metazoa; phylum Chordata; class Chondrichthyes; order Carcharhiniformes; family Carcharhinidae; genus Sphyrna; species Sphyrna mokarran. The sequence continues at coordinate 92,081,669 of JAGIQG010000001.1, forward strand.
GCCGAATATTATCTATACTTACCATGCCATAGACCTATCTGTAACTCCCAATCCCATTACATCCCATGTACTCATCCAGAAGTCTTTTAAAAGACCCCAGCGAGTTCACCTCTACCACCACTGACGGCAACTGATTCCATACACTCACCACCCTCTGAGTGAAAAACTTACCTCTAACATCTCCTCTGTACTTGCCCCCCAGCACCTTAAACCTGTGTCCTCTCGTAGTGACCATTTCAGCCCTGGGAAATAGCCTCCGAGAATCCACTCTATCTATTCCTCTCAACATCTTAAAAATCTCTTTCAGGTCGCCTCTCAACCTTCGTCTCTCCAGGAGACGAAGAGACCTAGCTCTCTCAACCTCAACATCTTGGGCTGGAATTTTTGGCTGTTCATGCCCAGCCGCTGCTGCCAGCAAGAATGGAGCACTTGGTGCTCAGCCAAATCTCCGGTTGACTGCAATGACACTGGAGAATCTAATTGTAGGCAAGATCAGAGAATATGACCCTTGGCTTCTTGGAGACAAGGAGACTCACTGAAGGATGATTCATGCCCCATTGAGAAATTTGCAGACATAGGCTGGGCTGTGTTAGCATGACAGCCATCCATCCACCAGGGCCCTCACTGACGACAATGCTTGGACTATGAAGGCAGATTTCTATAATATTCTCTGGCTCATGTTTCTCTATTCATCATAGTCTGCTCCAGAGAGAGGAGACCCTGACAGAAATTGTCTTAATGGACCAAGCTCTAACAAACAGCAAAAAACTGTAAAGCATAGGAACAGGCTCTTTGGCCCACAAACCTGCGCTGCTCACGTCCTATCCATACCAATTGTCTGTATTCCTCTACTGCTCATGTATCTATCCAGATAGGTTGCTAATGTGTCTGCCTCAACCAGGTCATTCGACACTGCATTCCAGGCCCCCACCATCCTCTGTGTTAGAAACATCCCCCACTCATTTCCATTGAACTTTGTCCCAAATGTGTAGAGTTCCAAATGTGTATAGATCCTATCTTTAAAGATCTTCTCCAATAACGTCACTATCACTGATGTCAAGCTAACTGGCCTATAATTACCCAGGTTATCCTTGTCACCCTTCTTAAATAACAGGACTACATTGGCTATCCTGCAATCCTCTGTAACCTCACATGGCCAACGAGGAAACAGAGATTTCTGTTAGATGCCTAGTAATTTCCTCTCTTGTCTCCCTCAGTAATCTGGGAGAGATGCCATCTGGCCTTGGGGATTTCTCGACATTAATGCTTTCTAATATACCTAACACTTCCTCTCTTGTAATGCTAACTTGCTCTGGAGTATTTATATGCCCCTCCAAGACACCATCAATGTGTCCCTCTCCTTTGTGAATACTAATGCAAAATACTCATTAAGGATGTCACACACTCCCTTTGGCTCTATGCATAATTTCCCTCCTTTATCCTTGAGCAGATAAAGTCTTTGTCTAGCTACCCTCTTGTTCCTAATAAAAGAATAAAATGCCTTCTTAATCCTGCCTGCCAAGGACATTTCATGACCACTTTCTGCCCACCTAATTCCCTGTTTGATTTCTTTTCTACTTTCCCTGTATTCAACGAGTGCTTCATCTGTTTTTAGTTGTCTAGACCTTATGTAAGCATTCTTTTTCTTTTTGACTAGAAAAGGCACTAGACTCTAACCACTTATCTCAAGACAAGTCTGAGAATAAGGAGGAAGGATTGTTAAGCCATAAGGGGTTCTCTGGTTTCTGCCCATCTATTTGGCCTGCTAATTACAAGTGGTGCTGAGGATTTAAAGCAGAAAGTGTTGTAACTGGCCAAGTGGCCTTGCAGCCTCTGTGGAAGGTTAAAAGGCAGAATATGACACTTGTTCTAAATGTTTATTATTGCAAAGGAAAATGCGACAGATATGCTGAGATGTTATCTCCTCCGTGGAAAGTGCCTTGAATAAAACATTGGTGGCACTGTTTTCTCCAGAATGGAAATAAGTGCTCTCATCTGCTGCTGCTCCACTCCTTCAGTGTTTTCTGTGGATTCCACCTTCTTCAAAGTATATTGTCACCAAATGTGGATTTCTCACAAAACTGCCACCAACCTGATGCCAGCGTTCCATTAAATGGGTGACTGTGACCAACTTTCAGTTTACAGTCAAACTCCACTCTTACTAAATGATTAGGTGTGAAATCTCCTTTTCCAGAGCACTCCCCTTGGTAACCACTAATTAACCAAATGACATTTGATTAACCGTACTGAAATAATGAGAGCAGGAATGAGTGAATCATAGATTTCCTATTCCATCTACCGCCAAAAACCCTCAAAAGGCTCTGGAAAGAAAATCTGGCAATGCCTCGTGACTCCTCCCAGGATAGTGGGCACAAACCCGCAAGATCTTTTGATGATGATCACGCACATTCTGAAAAGAAACTTTACGATTGATAAATGCCTCCCTCAACCCACCAGAAACCATAAAATCCAACCCCATTCTTGCCAAACATTCAGCAGGAGGCAAATCTCACTAGGAAGTACTGGAACAGTGCAAGTTATCTGCTATTTCGATATCTGTCTACCATGTTTCTGGTCCTTTAAATTATCCCTTGCCAATATAACCTTTTTTTCTGGATGATGACAACTGTGCAGCAGGAAATGAGATTTCATTCATTGTCCTTTTGCTTAACTGAGTGAAATAGTCATCTCATTAGTGACAGAATTGAGTTTGACACATATCTGAGATATGTACAGATGAGGTGAAATTTCTCTGTCCATTCGAGTTCATACTTATTAAGATGTAGCTATGCTTTTTCAATGCTAATAGAACATTTTGAAAATGTTTGCTGTCTCTACACATCTACATTCACGGGCAGGCTAGGTGTTATTTGTTTCATTTTCATATTAAGAACATGCTCTATGATATTTAACTAGATCTGTTCAGAATTCTTCTGATTTAACTTCATTTCAATGTGACATTATTGATGTCTGCAGTGTTCAAGCAGCTGAAACATCTGGCAGAGGCCAATCATGCAAAAGAGAAGAGTCCACTCATCAGCATGGGCACATCAGCAAGTCTCACTTTGATGGACATATTGGAAGTGGGGGAGAAGCAGAAAGGATGTTGAAGAGGACACAACTGTTGTAGCCTCACAGAGGAGTGCTGTGTGAGACAGCAGTATTTCGTCAAAGAAAATGGTAGATTAACTATACCATGGCACGGAATCACACTTGCCTCATCAGCATAGCTAGTCCAGCAGTGTTGTGAAATAACTGTTTGAGAAGAAGATTCTTGGGAAGATTCATTGCATAAAGGGCAGGATTTAATGGGCCTCCTGGTCTCCATGGAATCCCTTCAATGCAGATAGAGGCCATTCAATCCATCGAGTCTATATGCCTCTCCGAAAGATCATCTTACCACGTCACCTCCAGGCAGTTAAACCGCCCTCCACCAATCATCCTGCAGAAAAATTAAAAGCAAGTTATTGCTGATGCTGGCATCTGAAACAGAAAATGCTGGAAAAACTCAGCAGCTGGCAGCATCTGCGGCGAGAGAAATTTTGGTCATGTTTCAAGTCCGAGTGATTCTTCTTCAGAGCTCAGAAAATAACCACATTGTATTTTAGGAACATCTGTGGAAACAAAATGCCACACTCAAAATACCTACAATTAACTGCATCAAAATGTACGACAAATTGTGAGGCAAGTGTTTTTTTTTAAGTGTTTTGTTTTTTTAAATTAAAATGAGGCTTTTCATGTTTAAATTGGATTGTTTCAGTTGAGACAGTACTTAAAATAACCCAGCTCAAGCAAAGCATTTTCTTGTAAACAATTATTTTAATCTAGTCTAATAAAAAGCTTTAAATCTAATCTTGCAAGTGCTGGTGTGAAATCTAAGCTCTGCATTATACATTATGTCTCATTCCCAAAAGATCTCTCTCATAATTGCAGTTTGCTCTTTAATTATTCTTCCTCATGTATTCAATTTATGAATTGAAACAATATTTTGCCCTGGAGGCAAAAATGCTGAGATGGACATTTGTGAATCAGCAAAGTTCAGAACCCCGAGCAATTTGTAGCCTCCCATAAGAGGTAGGCTAAGGATTCCAGCTTTGAACGTGGCACTGAATGTTCAGGATATGTGAATAACACATCATCAAGAGAACAACCAATGATTACTCTCAAGAGTAAGAGGATTAAATGCTTGAATCTGTGATGTCCTAGCTGACTTTAATGTCCTTTTAGCCAACTAAGTATATACAACTTTACAAGCATAAATTTAAAAGTAAAAGCTATTGTATAATTACACATGCATAACTTCCATCTGAGGAGTGTTAATCACTGTTATTAGCATATTTTGATTATTATTCCACTCATGTTGGTATTGGGTGAATTTTCTGTATTTTGAAGTCTCTTACCAAATATAGCTGACAAAATACAATGAATTTAAAATGCATTCAAATCCATTTTGGGCATGGTTAAGGGTGTAACAAGAGGGGGGGTGGATTTGGAATTTATGACTTGCTTGCATCTATTCCCATTGAAGCAACTGTATATGAGATTGGTGCTGCTTCCTGGTTTACCTGATTGCAACATTTGTCCTAGTGGGAGCCATATTGCCAGTTGTCTGAACCAGCACCTGTATATGGAGCAAACAGCATGTATCAATACACCATAACTCAATGCCTGTAGTGACACAGACTTCTAATAGGAGCTGCAGAAATGGAAGAAATGCAGGGAAGAGAGAGGGTTACTAGGTTCATGCTTGTGGCTTTGGACTTCTTAGTCATTAGACGTCAAGGTTTTATACAGGTCCAAGAAAGCCTCAAGGCAAAATACTTGAAAAGGAGTGGGAGCAGATGCACAGAAAGATGAAGGTCCAGAACGTGAGGCTGTCCATTCGATGAAAGTGTTGCAAGATGCACAAGGAACTCAGGCTGGTTATCAAAGTTAGTAAATGCATCTTCAAAGGACATCCTGTATTTATCTCACCATCAATCACTCACACTGCCTGATGAACTATATCCCCAACATGAAGCCATCAGCAATCCTAAACAGTCAGGATTCAGACCACACATCCATATCATAATGATGCATAGTACAAATTTTGTCAGGAACACAAAGGGCATTTATAAAATCTGTAAAAAGCATACACCCCCCCACTCCTTGCCTCCACTCTGACTGCCCTAGTCCCTAATGTCTTCTACATGTCTTCAAACTGTCTTCTGCCTAAGAGACAACTCTACCCCCTGGGGTGATCACCTAGTCTTAGTCCCAATTGGTCCCTCAAGTCAAGTGGCCCTTATTCTTCCTTTAAAGGGACAATAACCACACGTACTCCATCTCAAGCTGACATTCCTTTTTCACTCAATCGTACAGGGTAAGGTATTCCATAATCATCTGGAGCAGAGTTGAACTGGTGAGGGATAGAGATCCATATAGCTCCTAGGCCCAATTGTTCTCAGTGCCCATGGCAGCCAATACCACAGAATTTTGAACATGATAGCATGTTCTCACATGGGCAATAGGCATGTTGCAAAACTCCGCTGTAAATACTGATCAGCAAGATGAGCATAGAAACCAAAGTAATTTGCTGCATAATTTTAGTATAAATAGGGTCAAGGAACACAAGAAATAGGAGCAGGAGTACACCATATGGCCTGCCAAGCTTATTCTGCAATTCAATCTGATCATGGACAATCTTGAACCTCAACTTTCCTGCCACACTCTCCTTGATTGCCTTGATTCCTTGAGATAAAAAAAATTATCCATCTCAGCCTTATATATATATTCAATGTTGAAATGTCCATAATCCTCTGGGAGAGAGAATTCCAAAAATTTACAACTCTTTCAGTGAAGTAATTTTTGCTTATCTCAGTCCTAAATGATCAGCGCTTTACCCTGAGATGTACTGTGCCTTTGGTGTTTTAGATTCCCTGACCAGTGGAAATGATCAAGGAAATTCTGGACCAAAACCTTTTTCATCTTTCAATTCCTCTTCTGACATAATTAGTAAGTTGATGCCATCCCAATCTGTAGGCATGCTCAAAGCAAGTTATGAGCCCATTTTAGATAGGTTTTAATGAGGCACTGATCCACAAGTAGTGCTTCAAGGAACTAATGGAAAAGAAGATATTATGCCTCCTTAATTCCACGATACTGCGAGCATTGTGACTGCTCTTTAACAGAATGCGCTTCGAGCAATCTGCTACAGCAAAACTATTTCTCATTCATTTCATTGCAAACGCATTAGGATCTCCCAATTGGAGGAGAATAATTAATAACTTTGATCATGTACCAGTCTGTTAGCAGAACTCTAAGGGAGAGAATTAGACCATTTTAGATGGATTTTAATGAGGCTTTGAACCATAAGATCCACGAGATTCCATTGTCCTTTCCACATTAACAGAGCTTTTTTTTTCAGAACATCAAACCCTTAGGTTGAATTTTTAAATTGCAATGAACTCATGGACAGAACTCGCCCTGAGTCTGTCATGTGAATCAAAGTGTGATAATATTATATCTATGTGATTCAAATCATAGTGGTATGGAATTTTATTCAAGTAAATGATACAGACAAGTAACATAGAAACATTGGAGGTGATTTTGCATGTTCGCTGTCAGCAAGAGAGTGGCACATGCACAAAATACCGTACGAGTCAGGAAACAAGATTCTTGTTGGCGAGATCTTTTTTTCAATTTTCTCCACCATTTACCAGTATTGCAACTTTATTTAAATATATTTTAATTGTTCTACATATCATTAAAGGGCCAACCTGTCACATGATTCCCCCCCACTCAATATCTAAACCTTGCTTAGGTGACGTCACATCTGCAAGGTTCACAACAGGTTTATGAGATGGGGAACAGTTGAGGGGTGCCTGCCAAGGGTGTCAAGGTACAGCAGTGCCAAACTGTGCCAGGGCAATGCCATAAATGAGCCTTCTGGGTAGCCTAATTGGAGGGGAAGAAGAAGTCCTGTTATACGTGATTGTGGGGCGGTAGGGGAGAGAGAGCACAAAAGCCTTTGAAGGAGGGGCTTGGGGGATGAAGCTGGTGGAGTTGGGGGGGGGGGAGGTGCAGAGGGGACACCAATGATACTGCCATACATTTATGGTGGTTGTTAGTTGTGGGAGAAGGAGAACCCACAATAATGGTGCTGTGGGAGCCCTAAATACTTCTTCATTTCCTGTTTCGGGGATTTTTCTCTCAGTTCTGATCATGGCCCCCTTTAAAGTTGGCAACCTGGTCTCTTTGGTGCCGGCCTGCCAGGTTGAAAGTGTAAGCCACGCCCCCAGAATTTTATATTCTCAGAGTGGCTGAACCTGGCCTGAAAACTTAGCGTTTCATAAAAACATAGAACATAGGAGCAGGAGGAAGCCATTTGGCCTTTCATGCTTTTTCCAGCCATTCATCACGATCATGGCTATTCATCCAATTCAATAGCTTAATCCTGCTTTCTCCCCATAACCATTACCGCAAGTGCTATGTTAGCCGCCTCTTGAATACATACAATGTTTTGGCATCAATTACCTCCTGTGGTTATAAATTATATACACTCACTGTTCTTTGGGTGAAGAAATGTCATCTCATCTCTGTCATAAATGATCTACCTGAATTCTCAGACAGTCTGCTGGTTCTGGACATTTCCACCATCAGGAACATCCTTCCTGCATCTACCCTGTCTACATCTGTTAGAATTTTATAAATCTCCACGAGATCCCCCCTCATTCATCTGAACTCCAGCAAAAGCAATCCTAATCCAGTCAATCTGTCCTCATATACTAGTCCTGCCATCTCCTGAATCAGCCTGGTAAACCTTTGCTGCACTCTCTCGAGAGCATGAACATCCTTCCTCAGAAGAGGAGACCAAAACTGCACACAATATTCAAGGTGTGGCCTCACCAAGGCCCTGTATAATTTCAACAACACATCCCTATTCCTGTACTTGAAACTTCTCACAATGAAGGCCAACATACCATTTGCCTTTGTTACCACCTGCTGCACCTGCATGTTTACCTTCAGTGACTGATGCACAAGGACACCCATGTCCCATCTGGAGATACACAGAACAGTTTTCAATCAGAGCCTAACATGCTGACAAATTACGGGACAAACTCTATCCCCACCTCCATATGCTGATAGATGTGCTATACATTTTTTAATATAAAGAAATACTGCAGCACAGTAGCACAGGGGGTTAGCACTGCTGCATCTTAGAGCCAGGGACCCAGATTCAATTCTGGCCTTGGATGTGTATGTGGAGTTTGCATTTTCTCCCAATGTCCACATAAGTTTCCTCCAGGTGCTCCAATTTCCTCCCATAGTTCAAAGATGTTCAGGTTAGGTGGATTGGTCATTCTAAATTGTCCTTTAGCGTCCCAAGTTGTGTAGGTTAGGCACATTAATGAGGCATATATATGGGAATAGGGCTTGGGTAAAATGCTCCTTTGGAGAGTTTGTGCAGATACGGTGAACCAGATGGCCTCCTACTGCACTGTAGGGATCCGATAGTTCTATGAAGTGAGATTTTCCATCTCAATACTGTAGCTCTACTCAAAAATCTAGTAGAGTCATTGTCAGCAGCGAGGTAGGGGACAACACTGAGTAAAGGAACTGATCAGCCCCTTCATATTGGGAAAAGCATCCTTGGTAGGCTGGATAGGTGTCGTGTGGAGAGGGTGAGCACAGCAGTAAGCCGAGGCCCGAGATCTGAGAGTTGCAGCATTTAGTCCAAGGCCAAGTTTAGGGAAACTTGAAGCTCTGACAGTGGCTAGTGAACTGGAAAGTGGAAACGGAAAAGGCATACAACAGCTAGAGATTGAGGGCAACCACCTGGACAGCACCTTGGAGTCTGAGAAGCCGTAGCAGAAGAAGGTTCCCTTATCTGTGAGAGAAGATAATCTGGGTTCACAGGCTCACAGGAAATTAACAATAGAGCTCCACCAACTCAACCCTGCTAGTCGTCTAATTAAGGATGCGAAGTTAAGCTGTTGATGGTCTCCTGGTGGATCACATTAAACAATGAAATATACAAACCTTTTTCTTTATATACATAGCTCTGTAAAACAGCACTGAAGCTCAATGCAAATGTATTTTACCTCTGAGTTCTTATTCTTTAAATATAAATAAATGGCTTCTTCAGTTAAGTAACAACAATTTAGAACAGGATAAAATGAAAATAATACTCTTTCTCACTTGTGTGAGAGCACAGAGGTGGGGAGAGTACTTCCACCCATAGCTGTGTCCAAGGTCACAGATTCAATTCTTGTAGGAGATGTTATTTCAGAGGAGACTGCATGAGGCAGTGAGATAATGCATTTCTTTTTCACCTCTTGTCACCCGAATTCAAATAGACCTCAAATTGGAGAGATGGAAGTTTTGTAACCGTGTTGAACAAATTCAGTTAGGTCTGAGTTCTCTGCAGAAATCCACACATCTTTTTGGTGCAATCCATATGAAATTGGCAATCTCTCTCAAAGAAGGCATTAGTGTGTCTGGCAAAGAGACTGGAAAACTTGCAACAGTTTATGGCATTCAAGATTTACATTAAGATTTACAGTTAAGCTTGTAGTTAAGGCAGAGAATAGGGAGCTGTGCACTATATCTAGTTCATTCTAAACCTTTTTTGGACATGCTTGATGTTGACATGAATTGCCAAAGCTGAAGAATTGCTCTAATCATTGTAGTATTATATTTCCTCTTGGAAAACATCAAATATTCATAAAAATATATATTTTAAAAAGGAATCTTTCCTTTTTGGCACCTTTTCTTCAAATAAAGAAGGCTTTTACTATACTTGCGACAGAAAACAAAATTTGTAATTTATACTTGCATCATTACCATTGGTGGAAAATTGGGCTGAATAGCTTTTGACCAATTTTTTAATTATCCGTTGTAAATTCTTTAGATTTTGGGTGGGATTTTCCCCAAAAAAATTCTTAGTGTCAAATTTGTGTAAAAACTGGAATAAATCCTGTTGTTTTTTTTTCACAGCGGGATTTTCAAAACAGATCTCCCATACTTTGTGCATCACAGAGTGCCTGAGCATGAATCATGCTAAAAGTCAGTAGGTAGGGTCTATTCATGCTGGAGAGGCTGGATGTAGAGATGCTGGTGTTGGACTGGGAAAAACACAGTAAGAAGTCTGCAATGCCAATTTTAAATCCAACCGATTTATTGATAGTAAACTCACAAGCTTTCAGCTTTATAGCCTTTGTCAGGTGAATGGGGTGTTCTGGTCTCCAAAAGCACACATTCCAGCACAGACAGTTTACAGATTGCTGATTAGAATGCGAATCTTTACACCTAACCTGCTATTCAAGTCTTAAAGTGGCTAACAATGTAAGTGGAAGGAGCACTGAGCACAGGTTACAGAGATGTGTATTGTCTCCAGACAGCACAGTAAGTGAGGTTTTTTGCTAGCCCAGGCAAGTCGATCTGTCAACGCTGAGGTTGGCACATGCACAGTAGGCCTGCACTGCTGGCCACCCAATTGCTAACCAGTCCCACAATCACCCATCACTGCTCCACCCAAAAACCCCCCAGCCCACTCAATCTGCCACAACCCACTCCCAGCAGGTTGACTTGACACCACCCTCCCAACAGCGATGGCTGATTCCTATCAGCCCTTCTTTTCCTCTGCCACCAATTCCTAATGCAGACTGCATCAGGACTCTCATCTCCACTGATTGCACCCACCACCCCCCTCAGAAACCCTGCCCCAGCACTGCCTAATGCCATATGGGCACTGTTAAGGTACCTTGGCTTTGCCACTTTGTGTCTTGGGCAGTGCCAGGGGACCAGGCTAGCACTGGCAAGCTGGCAATTCCTAGCGGGTACCCCACTTACCCCCGACCCTCTAGAGTAGTTCCATGGCCCCCATTTCACTCTTACAGCATTAAGCTGCCGGCTCCTAATTAGTGGGGAGCTGTCATAAATCCCACTCGAGTGGAATACTCCAGGGATAGGGGAGGGAGAGAAGCTAGCCAACTTGGAAGCTTTAGTCCTGGGCCCACTAAATGAAATGCAAATCCCAATTTGAATAGTTCATACATTTTTATGCTGATTTCTGGTGCAGAGCTGACAACATTGGAAATCTGATGGCCAGAGATACGCAGAGACCATGGCACCCAGCAGGAAGCCCACCTCACAGTCACCCCTTTAATCTCCCTGCCCACTGCACTGCTGGGAGAATTGCCCCCATTGTTTTGAAGCCACGGTAACCCAGGATAAGTTGTACAGCACAAAAAGAGGCTCTTTGGCCCATTGTGCCTGCACCAGCCATCAAGTACCTATTTATACTAATTCATTTTTCAGCACTTGGTCAGTAGCCTTACATGATGAACAGCAAAAGTTCTCTCACTTTTTAGCATGCATCCTCACCCTGAAATAGAATAATCAATTATTTGTATTGCATCACTGCCAATCCATGACCAGCTACCAGGACATATGACTGAAAAGGAAAAATCAGATTGAGCATTCAAATTTGGTTAATTTGGAGCATCACGGTGGCACAATGTTTAGCGCTACTGCCTCACAACACAAGGGACTCGGGTTCTGTTCCAGCCTCAGCTGACTGTGTGTGTGGAATTTGCACAATCTCTGCATGGGTTTCCTTCAGGTGCTCCAATTTCCTCCCACAGCCCAGTGATATGCATGATAGGTTGATTGGCTATGCTAAATTGTGTTCAGTGTCGGGGCATTTGCATATGGAAATATGTGGGGTTATGGGGTTAGGACCTGGGTGGGATTGTTGTTGGTGCCAGTTTGATGAGCCAAATGGCTTCCTTCTATACTGTAGGGATTTAATAATTCTACAAATTCATTACCTTGTAAATCAAACTTGGGTGGTTTTATTTGTGAGTGATGTCCTCAAAGGTTTGAATCATAACCAACAAAAGCTGTAAGTACTTGACTTGAATATTTAGTAATGAAGTGATTGCTTCAACATACGGTCAGCTGATCAAAATGAGTGAGCGGTTGCTGTAGTGTCTCCAGAGTATTAAAACTGCAGTGTTAGAATGAACACAAGAGATCAAATGTGCAATGACTCACATGAAAGCAATGTGGAATGAGAGTACATTGCAGAATCAATTATTCTCTTCACTAAGATCTCTGAAACACTTTTCAAGTTGATGCTTTGTCACAAAGATATAATTTTGCCTTCACATCAAACTGTCTTGTAAACTCTCTTATTCTCATTCATAAGAGGTTGTCCCCTGCCAAACTGTGACTGTCAGCAACTGGTGGGAGGTCTCCCCAGTACTTGAATTCAATGAATAGTGCTTATATACTAAAGGAAGTGCAGTAAAATAAAGGAGACTCGGAGCATTCTGTATTGATGCATCAGAAATGCACAAATCCTCATTGTTGCATTATGATGGAGAAGAGACATGTGGTATCCCAAATGAAGATGTCAAATTCATGCCAAAATACTTGAAGCACTTACTGTGGCAGGGCTCTTGAATAGATTCTTTTTTTCAGTTTGGTACAGAAACAACTGTCAATATTTGCAACGTTCAATTTGCATTTTAGTGGTGATACATTTTCTTTATAGAATACAAATTAGTCATGTTTACAAACTGGAACTTCCAAAGGCTTGTATTTCAAAAGCAACAATGGTGAATATTAACAGTGACAATAAACAAGTTTGGATGACCATGATTTTGATAACTCAGCCAGGCAAAGATGATATTAGTGTCAGAAGTTAGTATGCTTTCCCTCATTCTATTGTCTTTAGATTTGTGCAATTTGTACATTATTTGCACAGCAATTAAAAGGGAGTTGGAATATTTTCCCGTAGAGTTGATGAGTTGAGAATGGGGTAACTTGAAAGTGTGTCCAAAGAGACTGTTCAAATGAAATATTTCTTCAGGATTTAACTCATTGAACATTGCCAGATCGATTACTTTTTAGAATGATGCAATTCCATAATTACATACACTGTATTATAACTCTTGGCTCTGGTAAAGGATTTTAATTCTTTAAAAAAATTATAAATGAGAAATGAACAAAAGCAGACCACTATCCACCATGGTAGAATTGCTTGTATTGCAGTTACTGCTCAGTTATCATGGGATGAATATTTTGTCATTAATCATACCAGCCCATAATTTTCTGGTTCCTCAATGTCACATTTAGAAGTGGCATCGTGACACAGTGGTTAGCACTGCTGCCTCACAGCGCCAGGGAGCCATAATCAATTTCCAGCTTGACTCACTAGCTGTGTGGAGTTTACACATTCTCCCAGTGTATGAATTTCCTCTGGGTGCTCCAGTTTCCTCCGACAATCCAGAAGATATGCTAGTTAGGTGCATTGGCCATGCTAAATTCTCCCTCGGTGTACACAAAGAGTGTGGCAGCATAGGGATTTTCCACAGTAAGTTTATTACAGTGTTAATGTAAGTCTTTTTTGTGACGCTAATAAATAAACTCAAATTTAGGTTGGGTGATATAGGGGCTTTATAATTTCAATAAAGGTAGGTCCATCAAAATTGGCACTTTGAGGCAGTTACAGGTCATTACATCAATATCCTGCTTTACACTGTCCAGTTTTCTTTTTTTCACTAGCTTCAACTAAAAAGAAATTCAGATTGTATATAAGATAGGCTGGCCAATTTTCAATTAGACATTTAGTGCCGCTGCCACGACAAATTGCAACCTAAAATATATTTTCTATATTATGACAATGGATTGAAATAATAAGTAGTGGATGAACCAAACTAGTATGTGTCATTTTAAAAATTTTCTTCTAAAAGACATGTAAAAGGTTCTAAACCTCCACCAGCTTAAACATTTTTTGTCACAAATTTGCCTATATTATTCTGCTGCAAATGTAACATCGATAGTTTCTTGAAATATTGGAGCTTCTTATCACTCACTATGATATAATCTCATTCAACTGTTATAATTCTTAAAGCAAACTTTAGTCTTGAATGAACTGCCTGCAAAATTTGTATTAAATCTTGTGTTGGATAATGAAGCTGATTTAACAAGTATGACACTAAATGACTTCCTACTTTCTGAACATGTCAAGAATGTCACATCCAATGACTTGCTTCTAGATGTCCTCTTTTTTGTAACACTGGAAAATGTAGTGACCAATTTAGGTGGCAATGGATGAGGGTTAAATACTCAGGACATCAGGGGAACACTGTTGCTCTTTTTCAGATAGTTAAATGTTATTTTTTATATTCACCTGAATCGATTCTGAAGATCTCAATTAATGTCTCAACAGAAGATGGCACTTTGAAAAGTGTGCAGCATTCCTTCAATCCAGTGCTGAAGTAGCAGCCTTGATTATGTTCTCAGTCTCTGGAGTAGGCATTGAACCTTCTGTCTCAGAGGTGAGAATGTTGCCACTGAATAAATGTGGATGTGAAACAATATTTCATTCTCTAGTAATGCTGTTTTGCAAAATGCCTGGCAGAAGGTAACTCAGCTTTTTCATACGTCCACAAATGCGAATAATCCAAAGATGTGTAGATTAGGTGGATTGGCCATGATAAATTGTCCCTTAGTGTCAGGGAGACAAGCTAGGATAAATACATGGGGTTATAGGAATAGGGCATTAGTAGGATTATGTTCGGTGCAGACTTGATGAGCTGAATGACCTCTTTCTATGATTCTATAAAATTGAGAAAACAGACTAAAGATTTAGTGTCTCTCAGATCCCTACACTGCAGAAAAAGACCATTCAGCCCATCAAGTCTGCACTGACACTCTGATAGAGCATCTGAATAAGGCCCTATCCCTGTAACCCTACGTATTTACCCCGCTAATCCTTCTATACATATTGGAACACTAAGGAGCAAATACCTTAACTCGCCAGAAAATTAAATTTCACGTCACCTTGGACAAATCAGTTCACAATTTTTTTTTCCCCCAAATATGTTTAATTTGGGTGTGAAGGAGGGAATTAAGATACAATTTCTGTTGGTCCGAATGAGATGAAACAGAAACATTGCATGCCTTCGCACAAGGTCAAAAACATTATCCGAAATCCAGGGGAGGGGACAATTTGCATAAATGCAGTAAACAGTGCTTTACAAGGTGCATCAGTGGCACCTGCCCTGGCATGAATCAATTTACCCTCTGAAGATGGGGTGGCGAGTTTTCAGGGTTCAAATCAGCTGAAAGATATATAACAGCTTTACAAGTATTTGGTTTCTTATGAAGCCATTTCAATTATAAAAGGTAACGACTTTCTTGGGACTGACAGAGGCTGCAATAGACTTAATTAATGGTTCAAACTGACTGTTTCCTGAGATGCCAGACAACACTTCTTGAAACATACTCTTGATGTGGTAGGATTTAGGCCAGTATATTCCCAAACATTTAAGTCTAAAAGTGTAGTAGAAGGATATGGTATTAAAAGGTTTAAAATAGGACTGAATACAGTACAGCTGAAATGGAAATATAAGAAGGTACATGACCTAGAGCCAGGCCAAGTGTAGGGATGAGTAGCAATGTATAAGGACCAAGAATGGATTCCTCTCCATACCTATTGTAAATATGTACACAGCTCAGTATTGTTAAGGAAGACTCCCTTATAACTTATACAAGACTGCTTCATGGTGTCTGAGCAGCATCCTTCAAGCATAACGACAACAAAACATATTTTGGTAACAGTAGTAGAATCCATCATAGTGGCAGCAAAGGATAAAAAAGTCCTCATCCTCACTCCAATAGTAAAGAACTAAGAAAAAGGACACCTCCAACACTTTCTGCATTGAAGCAGCCTCATTTCAGAAGTGAAGATGCCAAGAAAACTCAGAGAATCTTAAGAAATATGAAGGCCTGATAGCAGGAAAGAAGTGGAAGTCTAAAATAGGGCAGAAGATTCCATTGAATCCCGTGTGGAAATTCCACTTCAACCAAACAGAACAAACAGCCTTCAGGGTGAGAGAAAATTCTTTTAGCTTTCCAGGCTAGCCACTAAAAACAGCTCCACAGCAAAAAATACACGTACATCTGCTTCAACATCTTGGAAGGAATAAATAAATTTAGCCTTGAGATTGTGAGATTGTCATAATCTAGAGCTAAGGAACATAGATTCCAAGGAGATAAGTATATTCTTTTGGTTTAATCATTTTATACAAATTGTAGAGAATAGGTTACCTGAGGAGATGCTGCAGTTGGGTAGCATGGAAAAGTTAAGGAAACTAGGATAGCTAAGTGAGTGATAGAGAACTATTTTGTGGAATAAAAATGGAAAATGTTGAAGTACCCTGCAGGTTTTTCTGCATTATTTTGATATGGCTAATGGCCTTGCACAGTATTTGCTGGTTCTGTACTTTGCTTTATTCCTACATTGTCTTGTAATCTTGCTGAATGATTTCAAATTTTGTTACTAGAAAGGATGGCTGGGACTATCTAAACAATAATTTTCTTTTACTGACTAATTGTTGCATACAGCCATTTCATGGCAATTCAGCATCCACTTCAATGCTGTAGAATCACCTGGGCTCCTTGCCATCTCTTACATAACTGTGACTTCATTGGCAGTGTGACAATTGGCAATATCTAATTATAGATTTACAAATGGCAGACAACTTTTTTTTAAAACTCAGTCTTCCTTCCTTAAAATTATAAGCATATTACTCACTTTTAGATATTTGATTTCAGCTACCCCAACTGGAAATGTAATTGCAACCATTGCTATGTTTCTATAGACCATTATGTTTCGATATTCTTCTGGCTACATTTCTTTGTGATAAAAAAATCTTTTAAACCACATAGAAGGAACATGATTTGGTTTCAGCTGACCCTTAAGTCTTTTCTTTCTACACATCAGTCAGAGCTCTGTGTTCCACACAGCTGGCCTGATAGTTCCACTGGAGCGATCCGCTCTCTGCCATCCTCCGTCTGCTCTGTATAGAATGCCTTACACTTCAAGGCAATCATTGTTCCTTGATGGTATAAAAAGAAGCACTAAATGATGTAAGCGGAGAGCATTTCTATTAGCATCTTAGCTGCTTTTCCATAATATTACACTCAGGCCACATGCTATTCATGTTGTAGACTCAGAAAGTACTTTATGAACACTCACCAGCTGCCGAGAATTTTCAGACTTGGCAATTGTCAGTGTCTTCTACTTACAGGTGTTGTCATTTCTTAGGCCTTGGAGATTCCCATGCACCATAACTAGTTGACATACCCTCTATGTTCCACAGCATACAAGGAAGGGTCTTCAACGGTGAAGAACCTGTCTGCCACACAAAAGGTTACTTGTTCAGAATCACATTGCAGAGCATTTGTACACAAAAGAAAATCTGCTGTATTTTCAATGGCAACATAATACATTTCTGGAAGATATATATTTTATAGTTGATATTTATTTCTTTTTCAAATAAGAATTCTGCTCAAGTGATATATAGCACCAGGAGCAAAAGTGAGAGTTATAAGCTCTCATTGTGGTGAAATGCTGGAGAGAAAAAGTTGCACTTTAGAAGGAAAAAGTAACTGGGGAAAGCTTCTTTCAGCAAAAAGTACTTACAACCTTATATGTTCCACATCATTATTTTTTAACAGCCTCCTTATTTGGCAGAGGAATCATTAGTTGAAAGGCTCCTTTGTTGCGCCAGGCGACAGGCATTTCAAGCAGAAACAAAGTGGACCCACTCAACTGGTATCAGGTGGGAGGGGGGAGGGAGGTGGTGGTGGCGAATCTTCACTGAGCTCTTCACTGATTGCTGAATGGTGGGACTGTATATAATCTATCTTTTTTAATGTAGTCTCTGGTGAGATTTTTTTTGTTTCCTTATAAACATGACAAAACTCAATGGGGGTTGCGTTAAAATAAACACAGTTCTCCACTGGCGTGTAAAAAGACAATCTGGCGGTAGTCCAGGAGGAACCAAATGGCTCACAGCAGACTATCTAATTCATGAGAGCTCCTGTCTCCTTGGATTTGTGGACAAAGTCTCCAAAAATAAAAAAAAAGGTTTTTAGACAATGTTACAAGACACTTACAATGTACATTTTGGCTGTAAGCAGGTTAAGAGAGAAAAAAAAGATACAGAAACACAGCACTGATTGCAGCAATGGAGAAAAAGTGTGGACCACAACAAACTATTTAGTAGCTTGGGCATATTGATCAGTTGCCCTGCCAGGAGTCGGTTGTTGAGATGGAGCATATTAACCATGATACACTGTTCATTTCAGAACACAAATGCAAAATTCCTCTGTCTTTGGAAGCAGAAGTCATGACCATTGAATGATTAGAAATTCTCTCCCAAGCAGGTTTTCCATCGAGTTTCTAACTCTACAGAGTCTATGCCTCAGTTAGTCATTTAATTAGGGAAATAGTGGCATTTGAAAAAATTCTGAAACATGCTGGCGAGGAAGTTTATTGACATACTGGGCCTGCTCGTGTGCTACACAGGAGGCAATGACTGGAATGAAACATTCCAGTATACATTATTTGCTTCCAGGGAGATACTGGAAAAACTACAGCATTTGAAAAACTGCATCAGCTATAAGTGCACACCCGTCAACACTAATCAGAACAAAAGCGTCAGGAAAACCAGTAAGTAAGACAGGAAGTGAGTAAAACATATACTCAGAATGAAGGGTAATCAAACTGAACTCAGACAATCTACAATGTACATAGAGCACCAAAGATTCGCATAATTGCTATGCTAAGCAAAGCGAATGTCAACTAGACCAGAACATATTGTTCCTTCTGCCTGTGGAGAACATCACAGAACCAATGGGCATGGTGATAAAAAGAAATGAGGTCCTTTCTGTATTCAACATACCAAAACAACCTATTAATACATGTTGAATCCCAAGTATTCTTAAACCTTATCTCGCATGACATGGTATGTCCACTGTAGCAACAATGTCCTTGAGGAGAGGGAGGAAGTGAAATTATATTCAAGAGGAGAACTAATTTCTCAACTCAGTTCCCTCATAAAAACAGCCAGCTAGAAAATTGTTAGATTTTGTTTACTGTTGGTGCACAAACTTTTCTGCATTAATCAGTTTTTATATGAGGCAAAACTAGTCACTTCAAATCTAGTGCAAAAGTGCACATAACCATTGTTAAAGGGAAGACGTAGTAAAGAAAATGCTGGACCTGATGTTGTCACCCATTGCCTATGGGTATCATTGGAGTGTTAGGCCTGAGGATGGACAAGATCAGATGTTTCTGAACAAATTATCAGAAACAAAGTAGACAGAAGCTGGAAAATATTTGTTGTCTCATAAGGAAAAAGTACGTGATAAACCAGAGGGCAACAAGAAAGTTACTGAAAGATAGCTGGCAGAAAGCTAATAAGTATAACGGCCTGAATGCACTCTGACTTGTTATATCGTCAAAGCCGTGTTAGTTTACAAAGATATATTTTGGGATGAAGATTCTATTTGCCATCTGTTTCAGTGATTGACAGATTCCATTCTGACAGAAGCTAAAGGTTACATTGATGACTTTGGCATTTGCAGTCAGATGGGATTAAAACCTCACACACTAACATTGTCAAAAGCTAAAGTCAACAAAATTGTGGGGAGTGGTGGGCCAGGGAGAGAAATCATGGGCCTTTTTAATCACACCACCCTCCCCAGCACCCATTCCTTTCAATCGTGCCTGACACTTTTCCCTTTTCCAGATTCAACAATTACAGAACCACCTTAGTAAAATACTGATTTTTAGCATCTGGTTAGAAATATCACCCAACATATATGCAACATGGATCATTAAGAACAGAAACAATATAATGCTGTTATTTACAATAACATTATTGTAAAATAGCATTATTTTATCTTACTACAATTATCAAACAAACCAAAGATTACAAATTTTACTTTAATAGCCTTATACAATATAACGGAAAATTTCCTATTGATTGCTTATGGTTATTTAATATAAGGATACAATTGAATTCTATTTTGTTAGTAACTTCACAGGATAAAAAAATCAAGTAATCTCTGAGCAACAAAACTGAATGATTGAACAAGATAAGTCTTCATAGTTAAGGAGAAGCATAGAAACCTTTGGATGTCTCTATGAAATACAACTTTTAAGAGGCTAGAGCACGAAGACTAAATAGTTCACAGTTGTATTTGTGTTTTCTTGATCAGCAAACCTGAAAACTCTACTGATTGTGGTTTCTCAATTTAATATATTTTCAATATCTACAATAAAAAGGTAAGTAGACAAAAGGACAGATTGAAATCAATGGAAATGAAACTTGAGAATCATGTGCTGTGTAAGACTGATTCATGACGAGCCATTATGTGCTTCTGTCATGGCCATTTCACCCCACAATGTCTGCGCAATAAACTTCCAAGAGCAACAAAATTAACAGATATGGTTCCTTCCCCTATTCAGAAGAAAATTATGGGTGAAAAGGCCATCTAGTCCAGCTCATCTCATCCATGCAAATGGCATATGAACATATATATATATATAGGAGTAGAATTAAATCATTTGTCACCCAAATTGATGCCATATGATGACATTTCTTACATTTTACAAGTGACTGCTGAAACTCAGAAATACTTACTGACTGTAAAGCAATTTGGGATATAATGAAAGATGCTGGATAAATGTAGTTTTTAAGTTCCTTCTATTACATTTGCATGCAGGAGACAGAGTTACTATAACAATGATAAAACTGGAGGACCAATGCTGATTCCGAAAGGATAATTAATCACAGAACAATCAACCAATGTTAGAAAGGTAGATACAAAGAAATCGCTACATTTACAAAACAATTCAACTCTGTAGCTAACACAGCCACACCATTCTGCTTTCTCTGGCACCAACTCACATCATACCATAAGTGGAATTTGCCAATTTTATGCAAATGGCATTATCCCCCATGATTTGTGCGAGTAGTTTAGGGAAAATGTACTTCTGAATTTTCCATGCATGATACAAAAACTCAGTAAGGTTTTAATTCAAAAATCAGATTGTTTCTCCTCTCCCTCAAAAGCTGTTATACAAGTTATATTGTACATTGTTAACTTACAGCTTGAGATGCACCTAAGATGGTGTAGAGATATGAAAAACATTTCTTTAAGCACTTCCTAGTGATAAGTAGGGATTTATTTCTCAGACTTTGCATGAGTAATAAAATGGGTGATTGTGAGCCAATACCATGTTTTGCACAAACTTTGGTTTTTATTTTCCTGCATTAATATTTATGCTATTTATAGGTATTGCATTTACCTTGGAAAAACAAAGACCTGAACGGGGAAGATTGACAAAAGTCACAGAATCCATCAAACAACTAAGAAACTGCCAAGATTATTCCACAAGTTGATTGGCTATTATTGCATATCATTTCCAACTCTACAGATGGTCACATATTTGAATTTCTGATTTTGAGTTATACATGTTAAGATTGTATTGATTGAGCTAGTTAGCTCTCAGGGCAGTAAACGCTCAGGACAGCAAGCTGGGAGATAAAAGTCAGTTACAGATGGAGTTTCAGAACAGATGAGTTGCAAATAATGAAACAGCCAGTTTCAGCGGGTGGAAACAAATGACATTCATACCTGTGAGTTTGAGATGGAAGATTTCAAATGCAGTCAGGCAACTGCTTACTTGTTTGGGTGGAAGTTGGCAGGCAGTTAGAGCTTGCCCAGTGGCACTAAGAAACAGCTGCTGGCACCAAGGTAACTCATGGACCCGACACAAGGATTGGAAGGGCCAGGGATTCAGAGCATTTCACGGCTTGGGTAGAGTCCACTGGATAGATGAGGTCCAAAGAATTCTTCTGGCCAAAAGGAAGATTTCTGTTCTTTTTGTCTCACTAAGGAAATGTTTTCTAATTACTTTCATTTGTCTTATCAACATCCAGACAACTTTATCTGGCAGGGTAACTACAGCAAATTCCAAAACTCAAATTTCATTAAAATGTCACTGGTGCCCTGCTCATGTCACGTAACGTCTGTTTGTATTTGTTAGTGAAGCTCCTGCCATTTTCCAGTGCATCTCTCAACTACTGCCAAAACCAGCAGGTTTAAAATGGGAAATAAAAACCAAAATGTTGGAAAGACTCAGCAGTTCTGGTAGTGTATTAATGGATGGGATTTTTCACACCACCCACCACGTGTTTCATGCATTATGTGTGGCCCACCATTGGCCAATAGTGGGATCTTCTGATCCCATTACTGTCGATGGGACTTCCTGTTTTATCCACCTCTGCCATTTTCACCGTCAGTGGAACTAGAAGATCCCACCAATGGGAACGGCCAGAAAACTCTGGCCAATGTTTTAAGTCTTTATGACTCTGCCTCCTAGAACCCTTGTACTCATTTGTCGTCCCAATGATCTCCATCATCCTCCATCAATTCTGCCAACTCCAGCATGATGTCATCACAAAACACATCTTCCTTTCACACCCCAAGTCATAACTCCATCAGGACTGTACCCCTGCATGGAACCCTGGTCCCTTCATCAACTCCAACATAGCATCCTTTCCCATGGAATCACAGAGTGTAACATCTGACCATTTACCTCCTCCCTCCTCATCATCAAAGCATCAAACATGTCTTTCCAGTGAAGCTGCAATCCACTTGCACTTCCTTCAGTTTGTCTATTGTTTTCACTATTCACAAAGTTATTTCCTCTACAGACCAAACAAACACAGACTGAGTGACTGTTTTGTGGAGCCCTTTGATCAATCCACAACCATAACCTCCACTTTCTCATAACTTCCCATTTCAACTCATCACTTTGTTCTCATATCACATTTCTGTATTTGAGCTGCTGCAAATGAATTCCCACACAAACTGGAGGAATTGCATCTCATCTTGCAATTAAGCCCTTTACAACCTACTGGACTTAACATTGAATTCAGTAACGTCAGACCATGAATTCACTCCTCCATTTTGAGGATTACTTTTTTTCCCTATACCTTCCCCACAGGGCTACCTGTAACTTGTTATGTTTTCACAAGAGTGCTGGTCCTTGTTCTATTATTAATACATTCCACTTCCTTCCCTTTGTGCTATTATTAGAATATTCTTTAATCTTTAACACTTCCTTTTTCCTGTGCCCACAATATCTTTGTCAACCTCTCCTGAGCTTCCATCTATCTGTAACATTTATTTTGCTCCATCTTCTCCATGCCATGTCATCTCAACCCCTCCCCATTCCCTCGCCTCACCAGATATCGACCTGTAGAATAAAAGTAGAATAAAGCAAATGGTGGAATCTGAAACAAATACAAAATGTGCTGCTAAAACTCAGTAGGTCTGGTATCATCTGTGGAGAGAGAAAACAGAGTTAGCGTTAATAATTTGAATTCATGGGACTCTTCCTCAGAGCCAAAGAGGGAGAGAGATATGATGGATTATATACCGTACAAGTGGGAGTGTAAGAGCTGGAACAGAGTAGAAAGTCAGTATTGGTGGGAACTAGGAGAGATTGCAACAACAGACGCTTGGGTCACGAGGCAGGTGAAGCATTAAATGGCAGAAGAAGGTGCTAATCATTGCATTAAGATATCAGAACGTGTTAATAGGAGAATAAAGGTCAGTGTTGAGTGCAAACAAATCTTAAGAATTGTTATATGCCATCTAGATGCATATCAAACATATGTAGTGTATAGGAGCTATATCACTGGATTATTCATACAACCATATGAACACAAGTTCAAATCCCACCTTGGCAGTTTAAGAAACAGAATTCTATTTTCTAAAAGCTGATAATAAAATTGCAGGTATTAGTGGAATCGACTATGAAGCTGTCAGATTGTCGTAAAAACCCAATTGATTCACTAATGCTCTTTAGGGAAGGAAACATGCTCCCTTACCCAATCTTGTCTGCATGTGACTATTGACTGCTGTCAGAAGTGACTTATAAAGCCCTTCAGTCAAGGCAATTAAAAATGAATGCCGTCAGCATCACCACTGATGCCCACATCTCAAGAATGAATATAATTTTTAAAATACCAGGAGACAGTACTTTACGAGCAGAGGCTGGTGGCTGCTGATACGCCACAAGGTAACTTTTGCCATAGTTAATCTGGCATGATAGATGATAAGACTATATTAAAAAATATATATGTTTAAATGACCTTTATCAGAAGGCAGCTACCAGCTTTGTCTTGTAACATATGCTTTTATCATCGTACACGTTTAGAAATAAGAAGGGCAGCTTTGTGCGGAAAAATATCAAATGATCCATAACATATTGCGCTGTCATTTGAAAAATGCTTCATGAACAAAATATTTTTATACAAGTAATAAATTTAGTTCCCTAAGGCTTACTGTAGCATTTCAACACAGTTGTTTAATATAATGAGTGGGGCATTTATTCCATTAATTGACAGAACTGTTTACATCCTGAATACTAATTTGCTGCAAGCTGATCAGTGATATAAATTTACCAGGGAGTCAATTTTTTGAAGGACTATGATAATAATAGAGATTCTGGAAGTATATTGTGCCTTATCTACCTCCTTTTTAAAATATTAATATTCGCACTGACAAATAAAGCCTTTACATCAATGAAGATGGTCTATAATACTTGATACTATCCTGAAGGGGTTGGTATAAAGTATCAGACAATAATAACAGACACAGATTGCAGTATTGACATTTTAATGCGTATCCCAAAATACCCTTGGACATGTAGCATCTCCAAATTACAAATCCTGATATAAGTAATCCATCAAATCACTTAACCCTTCAAATTTTCATGACAGTACTTTCTGGTAATGTAACTAACAGGTTTAAATGTAGCACAGAATTGATCCTGCAGATTCTAAATAATATATTTACATGTTTGTACATCTACAAAATTGATTTCTGTATTTGTTTCCCTGATGGCAAAAGTAGTTATGGTGTAATGGACGCAGAGATATATTTCTATTTGTGGAATTCTACAATATTGTTAATACAGGCATAATAATGCATAATTCTTACCGGCGTAACAGAATCTTCCAGAACTTTGCACATGAACAGGATGATTTGATTTGTTTTGATTTGTCATATGTATTAACATACAGTGAAAAATATTGTTCCTTGTGCACTATACAAAGCATACCATTTGTAGAGAAGGAAACAAAAGAGTGCAGAATGTAATGTTACAATGATAGCTAGGGTGTAGAGAAGGATCAACTTAATACAAAGAACAAAGGAGTAGGCCCTTAAGCCCTCCAAGCGTGCACCGCTCATGCACCCAACTAGACCATTCGTTTGTATCCATCTATTTCTAATCTGTTCATGCAGCTATCTAAATAAGCCTTAAATGATCACAGTGTGTCTGCCTCAATACCTTGCTTGGCAGTGCATTCCAGGCTCCTGCCACTCTCTGTGTAAAATACATTCCCCTGATATCTATGTTGAACCTTGTCCCCCTCACCTTGAATGTATGATCCCTTGTGTTCGTCACTCCCAACCTGAGAAAAAACTTCCCACTATTCACCCTATCTATGCCCTTCATAATTTTATACACCCCTATTAGGTCACCCCTCATCCTCCGTCTTTCCAGGGAGAACAACCCCAGTTTGCCCAATCTGTCCTCATAGCTAAGACCCTCCAGACAAGGCAACATCCTTGTAAACCTTTTCTGTACTCTCTCCAAAGCCTTCTCGTGGTGTAGCAACCAGAATTGGACACAGTATTCCAAATGTATCCTAACCAACGTTCTATATAGCTTCAATATCATATGCCAACTTTTATACTCTATGCCCCATCCTATAAAGGTAAGCATGTCGTATGCCTTCTTCACCACCCTCTCCACCTGTGCTGCCATTTTTTGGGATCTGTGCACTTGCACCCCCAGTTCCCTCTGTATGTCTGTACTCCTGATGGTTCTGCCATTTATTGTTGAGCTTCCCCTACATTAGATCTACCAAAATGCATCATTTCATTTCATATTTATCTGGATTAAATTCCATCTGCCATGTTTCCGCCCAATTTTCCAGCCTATCTAAATCCTGCTGTATGTTCTGACAATGTTCATCACTGTCCGCAACTCCAGCAATCTTTGTGTCATCTGCAAATATACTAATCAGACCAATTACACCTTCTTCCAAATCATTTATATATATATATATATATATATATCACAAACAGCAGACGTCCCAGTACAGAATAATGCGGAACACCACTAGCCACAGACCTCCAACTGGAAAAAGACCCTCTGTCTTCCCTCTGCTACCCTCTGTCTTCTATGGCCAAGCCATACTAAAATGGGTAGGCGGTAGTTAGGCTGCCAGCTAGATTTAATAAACACCCTGCCTTCAAATCCAGACACAGAGCTTTACTAAAATGCTTTACTAAAATCCATATAGACGACATCCATGGCCCTTCCGCTGTCAATTGTTTTTGTCACCTCCTCAAAAACTCAACCAAGTTTATGAGGCATTACCTCCCTTATACAAAACCATGTTGTCTATCACTAATGAGATTATTCCATTCTAAATGCACATGTATCCTATCTCTAAGAATCTTCTCCAATAATTTCCCTACCCTGGAGCAGTGGAGGAACACAGAGAAACTAGAAAAGAACTCAAACAGGGAGTTAGAAGGGCAAAAAGGGGTCATGAAATGTCCTTGGCAGACATGATTAAGGAGAATCCTAAGGCATTTTATTCATACATTAGGAACAAAAAAGTTGTCGGGGAAAAATCGGACTTTACAGGAACAAAGGAGGGGAATTATGCTTAGAGCCCAAAGAAGTAAGGGAGATCCTAAATGAATATTTTGCATCAACATTCACAAGGGAGAGGGACTTGTTGACTGGAAGTGTCTCAGAGGGAAGTGTTGATCCGTTAGAGAAAATCTCCATTACAAAGGAGGAAGTGTTTTTAGAGAACGTTAAGACTGATAAATCCCCAGGGCCTGATGGCGTCTATCCTAGAATGCTCAGGGAGACAAGAAATGAAATTGTTAGACCTCTGGTGAAATCTTTGTCTTTTCATTGAACACAGGTGAGGTCACAGAAGATTGGAGGATAATGAATGTAATACCGTTATTTAAGAAGCGTAGCAAGGATAACCCAGGTAATTATAGGCCAGTGAGCTTGATGTCCATGGTAGGAAAATTGTTGGAAAGGATTCTTAGAGATAGGATATATGCACATTTAGAACAGAATAATCTCGTTAGTGATAGACAACATCGTTTTGTAAGAAGTAGGTCATGCCTCACTAATTTGGTGGAGTTATTTGAGGAGGTGACAAAAATGGTTGATGAGGGAAGGGTCGTTATGTCAGCTATATGGATTTTAATAAAGCATTTGACAAAGTGCCTCATGGCAGGTTGGTGCAAATGGGATAAAACGCAAGGTGGCTAGATGGATGGAGAACTGACTTGGCCACAGAAGATCGTCGGTAGCAGTTGAAGGGTCTTTTTCTGGCTGGAGGTCTGTGACTAGTGGTGTTCCACAGGGCTCTGTACTGGGACCTCTGTTGTTTGTGATATATAGAAATGATTTGGAAGAAGTTGTAACTGGTGTGATCAGTAAGTTTTGGATGACACAAAGATGATGGACTTGTGGATAGTAATGAACATTGTCAGAGAATACAGCAGATATAGATAGGCTGGAAAATTGGGCGGAGAAATGGCACATGTAATTTAATCCAGATAAATGCAAAGTGATGCATTTTGGTAGAACTAATTTAGTGGGGAGCTATACAATAAATGGCAGAACCATCAAAAGTATAGACACACAGAGGGACCTGGGTGTGCAAGTTCACAGAACCTTGAAGGTGGCATCACAGGTGGAGAAGGTGGTGAAGAAGGCATATGGCATTCTTGCCTTTATAGGACGGGGCATAGCGTATAAAAATTAGTGTCTGATGTTACAGCTGTACAGAATGTTGGTTAGGCCACATTTGGAATACTATGTTTAGTTCTGATCCCCACACTACCAGAAGGACTGGAGGCTTTGGAAAAAGTACAGAAAAGGTTTCCTAGGATGTTGTCTGGTATGGAGAGTCTTAGTTATGAGAAGAGACCGGGTAAACTGGTGTTGTTCTCCTTGGAAAAACAGAGAATGAGGGGAGACCTAATAGAGGTGTATAAAATTATGAAGGACATAGATAGGGTGAACAGTGGGGAGCTTTTTCCCAGGTCAGAGGTGACAATCACGAGGGGTCACAAATTCAAGGTGAAGGAGGCGAGGTTTAATTCAGATATCAGAGGGATATATTTTATATAGAGGGAGGTGGGAGCCTGGAATGCACTTCCAAGTAGGGTGGTGGAGGGACATGCTGGGATCGTTTAAGACTTATCTGGATAACCACGTGAACAGACTGGGAATGGAGGGATACAAACGAATGGTCTACTTGGACCAATGAGTGGCGCAGGCTTGGAGGGCCAAAGGGCCTATTTCCTGTGCTGTATTGTTCTTTGTTTTTTGTATCATGGGTGTCAAGCTCACCAGCCTATAATTATCGGGTTACCCTTTTTTGCTACCCTTCTTAAATAATGGGATCACATTTGCTATCCTCCAGTCCTCTGAGATCTCACCTGTGTCCAGTGAAGAGACAAAGATTTCTGTAATGCAAGGCAAGTCTATTCAAAAGTCTGACAGCAGCAGGGAAGAAGCTGTTCTTGAATTGGTTTATACGTCACCTCAGACTTTTGCATCTTTTTCCCGAAGGAAGAAGGTGGAAGAGAAAATGTCTGAGGTACATAGGGTCCTTAATTATGCTGGCTGCTTTGCCGAGGCAGTGGGAAGTGTAGACAGAGTCAATGGATGGGAAGCTGGTTTTTGTGATGGATTGGCCTATATCCACAAACTTCTGTAGTTCCTTACAGTCTTGGGCAAAGCTAGAGCCATACCAAACTGTGGTATGGTGCACCTGTAAAAGTTGTGAGAGTTTTAGCTGACATGTTTAATTTCCTTAGTCTTCTGAGAAGGTAGAAGTCATAGTAGGCTTTCTTGACTATGGTGTAAACATGGGAGGACTAGGACACGCTGTTGGTGATCTGGACACCTAAAAAATTGAAGCTCTTGATCGTTTCTACCCTATCCCCGTTGATGTAGACAGGGGACAAAGTAGAAATGCCCTCCACTACTCTTCCTGAAGTCAAAACAATTTCTTTCATTTTGGTGACATTGAGGAAGAGATTATTGTTGCCACACTAGTTCACCAGATTCGCTATCTCATTCCTTCTCTGTCTCGTCATTGTTTGGGGTCCGGCCCACCACAATGGTATCATCAGCAAATTTGAAAATCAAATTGGAATTGGATGGTGGGGTTCTGGCTCAGCTGTTCATTTCAGTGTTGGTGCAGAAATTATTTTTTTTTTTTTTTAAGCAACAAGCACGGGAAACAGGCCCTTCGGCCCAACGAGCCCGCGCCACCGTAATACCAAATACATTATCCTATTTTAATATTCCTATATAATAATATATATTAATCCTAATTTGGAAAATTTTCACCATAGGGACAATTTGTTACCCAATCAGCCTAAGAGCGAATTTTTGGTTTGTGGGAGGAAACCGGAGTGCCCGGAGAAAACCCACGCAACCACGGGGAGAACGCGCAAACTCCCGCAGACACCGGCCCAATTCCAAGTGTCTGCACAGCCACGTCGATAGTCTCTGAGCTGTCATGGTGCCCTTTAGGTGGTCCACATAAAGCACTCATATACGACATGAGGTACCAGGCAACCCATGAATCAACATCCAAGAGCTGTACCCGCACCACCTGCCGAATGCGTGCTCAAATTATGGACCGAATTACCTGTGGAAAAAAGCCGTATTTAAACAGTCCTAATATATCCCTCTATCTGCATACCGCTCATGTGGCTGTCCAAGAGACCCTTAAACAGCCCCAGCGTGCCTGCTCCCACCACCTTACTCGGCAGTGCATTCCACACCCCCACTACCCCTTGTGTGAAAAACTGCCCTCTAATATTCGTCCTATACATAGCCCCCCTCACCCTATGGCCATGACCTCTCGTCCTATCCATTTCTAAAGGTGGAAAAAGTTTACCTCCATTTGCTCTATCTATACCCCTTATAATCTTATACACCTCTATGAGATCCCCTCTAAGCCGACGTCTTTCAAGGGAAAACAACCCAGTCTATCTAATCGTTCCTCATAAGACAGTCCTTCCATACCAGGCAGCATCCTGGTAAACCTCCTCTGCACTCTCTCCAAGGACTCCACATCCTTCCGATAGTACGGAGACCAGAACTGGGCGCAGTATTCCAAGCGAGGCCTAACCAAAGTTGTATACAACTGCAACATCAAACTCCTACTCTTATATTCTATACCCTTTTCTATGAAAGCTAACATACTATACGCCTTCCTTGTCACCTTCTCCACCTGTGAGGACACCTTCAGAGACTTGTGAACCTGCACCCCCAAGTCTCTCTGCGTCTCTATGCTCCGTATAGTTTTTACCTTTTATCCTATAATTCTCTTCTACATTTTTCCGGCCAAAATGCATCACCTCGCATTTTTCCGGATTAAATTCCATTTGCCATCTATCTGCCCAATCTACCAACCTGTCTATGTCCTGTTGTATTGCCTGACACTGCTCTTCTGTACCCGACAATCCAAGCATCTTGGTGTCATCAGCAAATTTGCTGATCTCACCACCTACTCCAACTTCCAAGTCGTTTATGTAAACCACAAATAGAAGAGGACCTAGTACTGAGCCTTGTGGCACTCCACTAGTGACAGGCTTCCAGCCGGAAAAAGAGCCTTCCACTACTACCCTCTGTCTCCTCCTTCCGAGCCAGTTTTCGACCCATCTACATTCCCGACCCTGTATCCCATGCGCCTTCACCTTCTCTATCAGTCTACCATGAGGAACCTTGTCAAACGCCTTACTGAAATCCATGTAGACGACATCAACAGCCTGTCCTTCATCACCTGTTTTTGTCACTTCTTCAAAAAATTCCACCAGATTCGTAAGACAAGACTTCCCCTTGACGAAGCCATGCTGCGTATCCCTGATCAGATCGCAGCGCTCCAGATGCTCATACGTCCTGTCCCTAAGGATCCTCTCCATTAGCTTACCTATAACTGAAGTCAAGCTCACCGGCCTATAGTTCCCTGGGTGATCCCTCTGACCTTTTTTTAACAACGGTACTACGTTTGCTATCCTCCAGTCCTCTGGGACCTCACCTGTGTCCAAGGAAGAGACAAAGATTTGCGTCAGAGGCCCAGCCAAGTCTTCCCTCAACTCCCTTAGCATCCTGGGGTAAATGCCATCAGGCCCCGGAGCTTTATATGTCTTTAAGCTGCCTAACAGCCCCAACACCTCTTTCCTCGTAATCCCTATTTCCCTCAACCAATCTTCAACTTTGTCAACATCAGGCACAGACATCTGTCCAGTCTCCTGCGTGAATACCGACGCAAAGTATTCATTCAGGATCTCCCCCATTCCCTCAGGCTCTAAACATAGATCCCCTCCACTGTCCCTAAGAGGTCCAATCTTGCCTCTAACCATCCTTTTGCTCCTTACATAGGTGTAAAATGCCTTGGGATTTTCCTTAATCCTACCTGCCAGAGCCACCTCGTGGCCCCTTTTTGCCTTTCTAATACCCCTTTTAAGATCCCGTCTACACTGTCTATAAGCTTCCAGCGCTATCTCAGTCCCTAGTTGCCTAGATCTAATGTAAGCCTCTCTCTTTTTCTTGATCAAGTCCTCAATCTCCCTGGTAAGCCAAGGTTCTCTAATCCTCCCTTTCCCATCCTTCCTCCTTGCCGGCACATATCTTTCCTGCAGAGAGTTTAGTTTTCCCTTGAAAGACTTCCACATGTACCTCGTCGACCTGCCCTCAAAAAGCTTATCCCAATCCGTATCTTTAAGATCTTGCCTAATCTGGCCGTATCTAGCCCTCCCCCAGTTAAATACCCTCCCTTTTGGGCCAGTCTCATCCTTTTCCATTAATATCCTACAGCAGACAGAGTTGTGATCACTATTTGACACCTGCTCTCCTACCTCGACGTCAACCACTTGGCCTGGCTCATTCCCCAGAACCAAATCCAGTATAGCCCCCTCTCTAGTCGGGCCATCCACATACTGCTCCAAGGACCCTTCCCAAAACACACTGTACAAATTTCTCCCCATCCACTCCTACAGCCCTGGGCACACTCCAATCTACTCCAGGAAAATTGAAATCTCCCACCTGCATTTGTAGCATATTGCTACAAGAGATCAATTGTCAGTTTATATACATTAATGTGTGATAAATTATAGTTTTTTTGTTCTTTTCCCATCACAATGGCCATGATTTCAGAAGTATAAGTGCTGATTTGGAAATTCTTTCTTTCATGTTTGTTGGGAATTTTATAGAGCTCTGTGTCTGGATTTGAAGGCAGGGTGTTTATTAAATCTAGCTGGCAGCCTAACTACCGCCTACCCATTTGTCACTGTCAATTATACTAGTAGCAGGAGTGGTGCAGGCCTGCCTGGCAGTGAGCCAACTGAAGCCCTTAAATGGGCAATTAATCCTCACTTAAGAGCCTCATCTCATTGGTGGCAAGACTTAACCAGTATATAGAAAGGCCCATGCCAAGCAGATTTCCTTGCATTGGTAAATGGCGACGAGCAGATAGAGGGGTCCTCCTTAATTGCAGTCCAGGCCCAAAGAGCCTTCTCGTGGTGCTACCCACCACCCACCCCTCCACCCCAAATGCATCCCCAGATTGTCTCCCCCACAATGCCCTCTCAAAATTCAGCCTCCTCAGTGGGACCAAACATTGACCCAAATCCGTATACAATGCTGCATGTCCCTGATGTGAAGAGATTGACTAACAGCTGTAGGCATGACTTCATGTTCCTGAGGTGAGGATACTCCACCTCCAGTCTGTTGTAGTTTGGAGAACGATGCTAGGAAGAACAGAATGTTTCAAACAAAGAGCTTTACTCATAGGCTGCTTTTTTTCTGTTGATTTCCTGTGCTAGGGCGTTTTGAGATCTCTTCCAGTGAATACATTACTACAGCTTTATGAGAACAAGGTTCATTATCACATCATGTAAATAGCTTTGGGCATCTTACAGAAACATTAGTTATGCAACAATCCAAAGTTCACTCGTATTACTGCTCTTAAAGAGAAATTTGAGAACTATATTTTGTTTGAGAGCTACCTTCAAAAACTTCAGAGGTAAGTATTAACAACAACCTCATGTTGCTAGTGAGAAGAAAGGGCAAAACAATACTGATTTCAACAAGTGGATTGGAGGTTAACATATAATTATTCCATGAGTAAGAAATGGGCACCAGCCAGAGTTTTAGCAAAAACAGATTCAATTTCTTACACATCTCAAACCAAAGATTACCTAATTTGGCAATGCTACGCTGATCAGTTGTTGTCATCTTGAAAAGATTTCTCAAAATAATCTCCAGAAATACCAATTTCTTTAGTCCTTAGCACTGTGAATACTACTAAAGATTTAGTTGAATCTGAGTTGCCTGATGATTGTGTCTTTGCTACTATATCATATAAGAATGATGCAGAATTAATCCCAAGAGAAGTTGCGACTGAAGTTCCAGATCATATTTCTAGGTTGAAAGACAGCCAAATTTCAGAACATCATATACATTCAAAGAGGAACAGGCATCATCCTAATTGACTGTGTACAATGATTAATGGTGCACAGTACTGTATCTGGAGCAGTGGTTCCCAACCGGTGTATTGCAGCACATTGGTGTGCCGTAAAGACCCACAAGTTTGTCATGAAAAGGATTTGCCTAACTAAACTAAAACTAACTCTTGTTTTCAACTCTGTGGTCAACATCTTCAAGACCCATCAAATCTTAGGTCTCCCTCGCATGTGGCAACCAGGAAAGAACTGCATATACACAGTTTAAATGTCTTACATTGGTCAGGCCCATGCCCATGTCCAATGGGACTTGGAACTGAAGATAGAGGGTCTTTGTGCCCACACAAAGCGGAAACTCAAATAAGACACAAAAACCCTGTCAAAGCAAGGCTGACAGAAATAGAGAAATATGGCATATGCTGTTCTGAAAAATCACAATATTGAAACCATGCCAATTTTGTATCTAAAGTAATTTTTAGCCAGTACTTAGACATGAGATTAGCATTACGTTGAGACTTTTATCCAGCACTTGATTTCTCCTTTTTTAAAAATTATCTTACTACTATTTCTTATCCTTCATTTTTGTACCGGAGGTAATAAAACACAACATATTAATATAAAAGCAACACATTGAATATTAGAAGTTTGACATTAGCAGAAAAATTACTGGAAAGGCTCAGATAATCAGGCAGCATCTGTGGAGAGAAACAGTCAACATTCATGTTGATGACAGTTTCAAAATATTAAATTTTGTATGAAATGATTTGTGTGATGTGTTTTTTAAGGAAATCAGAGTCCCCTTTTTAGGTTTACAGTTTTCCAAGTCAATGGCCCAGGTAACTAGTGATAACTAGTGATAACTAGAATTGAATCTATCAATGCTGAACATTGTTATGTTGGAAATCAGATTTTTGGCATCCACATGCATGGTAAAAATATGGAAACTCACGTTTCCTGATTCTCTCGAGATTTTCTGGCCAGATCGCCATTCTCTCTGATATCAAATGCAGGCTGAAGATCATCCCAGAAAAGTATTTTGCTAGAGGGTGTGTCATGACATATAACAGGTTGGGAGTCACCAACCTGGAATATTAAGGTCCTATATGTAACATTGTAGTAATTTATTGTCATGGCCCCAGAAGTAAAGGGGGATATTACATATTTAGGTGGATGCATGATTGCTTTGAGAGTAGATAAATAGCTTCATCATGAAGTTATTGGGGTGTTACACAGGCTTTGTCTTAGTTTTATTTTCAGTTTTATGCAGAGAACAGCATTTCCAGTACATCTGTTGTGTGTTACTTTGAATCTATGCGTGAGAACCACATGATTTTCTTTTTGTAAAATCCAGAAACCCAAATCTAGTTAGAATATTACACAAGCATTTTCTGTCTTTCTTTCAGATTTCCAGCTTCTGTTTTTTAAATAGGTATTTTTATTGCTCACTGCACTAAATAATCTTCACTGACATATCTTTATTTCTTTGGAAAGTAGTTCATAAGTCCAGTCATTTTCATGTAATCTATATGGTCTTGCTATGTTTTGTTTAAACTAAAAGGCTGAATGCATAATTTAACTGGTTTATAGAAATATCAATCTCAAAGTAATCTTGATTCAAATAGATAATTTCTTGGGAAACTAGGCATTTGTCAGGAATTAATGCTTTTTGCGTTAAATATTAATCTTGTAGCAAGTATATAGCATGCATTATTTACCAATGTCTCTTTATAATTTGGAAATGGGATTTAATATTTTACTATAACATCAGTTTTTGTTCACTGATAATACACGCCTTAATATTAGAAGGCTGGGGGTTCAAGACTCATTCCGAAATCTTTAGCTTGTTATCAAAGCCAGGATCACTCAAACATTTTTAGCCAACAAATGATCTCAAAGTGATGACAGAACCATAAAGAAATATTCTTATTGTGTACAAAGTGAAAGCACAAAAAAAGTATTGTTTTTATGCAATAAGTACGAGCATATCAAAACAAATTTTAAGGAGTCTTTTTTTATTTCTTATATGTATTTATCTTAAAAAGAGTTATTTTATTCAACAAAATACTTATGTCTTACCTTTTTGTCAGTCTTAAGATGAATAATGATGCTGCTTCTTTTGCTCACAAATTCATTTAATGTTAGGAGTGACACTGGTGAGCAGCATTTTCATTTCTGTGTGGCATTCAGTCTGCTCCTGATGTTTGTTTTTGTCATGATGTAGAGATGCCGGCGTTGGACTGGGGTAGTAAGAACTCAGTAAGAATTTAGCAACACCAATTTTAAATCCAACTGATTTATTTGTCACAGACTATCATGAAAAAGCAATTTCACGCAAACATGTTGCAGCAAAACAAAGGACATTGCGAACTTTTTTTTTGCTGCATTCTGTTAATCATGAATTAAGCTGCTCCAAAAATTCATTAATGGAAATTCGCTGAAGCAAAGTTTTAGTGTGGAGTCAGAAGTCCTATCAATCAGGCTCTCAATTTTTTACTGATAAATCAACTGGCATGGCTGTTAGTACAGATGTGGTTATTTGATGGAGGAGAATATTCCAGCAAGTCACACAGGTGCTGTGTAATATCATTAAAAACATTTACTTTGGGGGAAGAATTAATTTCAGTGAGAAAGTCATTCAATGTCAGAAAGTAGTTAAGTCATTACGTTCTATGCATGAAGTCCAAAAACACAATTTCCACAACAACAATGGAATTTTCTCTTTTGCAGTAAAACCAGCAACATCTTTTCTTTGTTTTGACAGATCATTGCATTTAGCTTTGTAAAAATATCTGCAAGATACGCTAGTCTCAAAACCCATGAGGTATCAAACAAATACTCTGAACGTTGAAACTTATGATCCCTTAAGGGGAGGACTTCCCGAGTCCTAAGGGGTCATCTGATAGACAAGGAGGAATAAAATTCTGACCCAGGTACTTCCATACATTTGATGTAGTTGAATATTTCATCACCAGTGGAGTTGGTTTGCAAAGAGTCACATAGGAGAAAATCCTGCTCAACTGATTTGGCAAATATATAATTCACAAATGCAAGCAATACTTTAAGTGCCAACAGGTTAGTCGATTTTAATGAATATACATGAGTTGAGAAACTAGATTGTTCTCAATGTTATCAGCAAGTTCTTGAATTCTTCAGGCTACAATATTGTTTGACTGATGTAGACCCTCAAGTATTTTCCCAACATGCTCTTCAAGAATGCACATTACAGTGTCTTTAGTATAAAGTTTGATTAGGTTTTCTCTGATCAAATGGGCTTCTTCTGTGATGTAATGGGGTAACGTACTTTGGAATATGTCTCTATTGCATTCTCAGCATCAGTTTTGACAGCTTCCAACATCAAGGTTTTACAATTTTATAAGTGCATTAAGCTTTGTCTCAAAAAGACTTTTCATATTTGGTATGATTCATTTCTAAATGCTTCACAGGAGCCATTGAAATGTTGGATAATATTTTCAGCACATGACGCACTGTGCTTTGGGAAATCTTTTTCAACACAATAATCCATAAGACAAATAGCTCTCATTGTACTTATGTTTGCTTTTTCCTGTGGCAATTCAGTTGATACAAGTAGCAATCGCTTCATTTTGCAAAGACTATTTCCCAATTTTTGACAGTGATTAGTTAAAATGGTCTGCCTTCATTGCTAACTATTATATCAGGAGAATTCACATTTTGCTGCTTTGAAGTCCCTTCCTTTATCCAATGATCCATAGCTGGGTAGTCTGCCCTAGTATAATTTTGTAACTTTGCAAAATGTTTGTATCAGAACTGAATTAGAAGTTCTGAAACTTTAGATTCAAGCTTATTATATACTCTTGAAAATACATGAGACACTAAAGTCACCGATGAATTAAATTGTTCAAGATCTGAACAAATAAAATGTTAGTTGTCAGAGGTACCAGAAAGAGACTACTGAGCTGAGGAAAATGGCTGGAAGAGAACCCAGAAAAATGTTTCATTTCCGAGGAGATATCTGAAGAGATGGAAGCCAAGAAACTAAAATGGCAAAAGAAAGTAGAAGTCTTCACAAACATTTCTAAGGAATCTCCAAAACAATTAGTGGGAGCACAATTACAGAACATGAGGTTGAATGATAACATAGAGGAATTATACTCTGCCAAGGGAAGAAACAGTGTATAGAATCAACATTCATATATAAAAGTTGAGTTTGATTAGAAAAAATGAAAACCAATGAGTATACGATAATGTTGCTCAGAGGAAGTAGAACACTTGAAAGAGCATTTGAAGTGCATAATTGATGAACTTGTGGAAACAAATTTGACAATAATGGATCATTGGTTAAAACTTCAAGCATCAGAAGTCTCTAGTCAGCATAGTGCAAAATGCCAGGAACAGGATAAAGAATTGCTGATGAGTCAAAACAGTTGCTTGAAATCAAAATTAGCAAGTAAAATGGATGAACTTCTTGAACTTTGATCAAATCTAAACAAGATGAAAAAAGATGCACAATGTGGAAGAGCAAATCCAGACTTTAAAAGCAGTAAAGGTGAATTCTATAGAATAGATTGAAAATGTAATGAGTGAATTGAAAGATCTAAGGAGCATCAATGACCATAGAAGGATGATTCTGAAAATGATGGAATGCCCAGGTAAAGATATGAAACTTACACAAGAGTTCTGCAAATAACTCAAACAAAAACAACTCAACTTCCCAGAGTTGTGGCTGAGCTGAATGCAAAGATTCATAAGCTTAACTCAAAACAACTGAAAAAGAAAGTGATCAAAAGTTTGACTTGAATTGTGAAAGTGTGTGAATGGAAGTTCCGTTGTTGAAATGTGGACATCCAGGTGTGTTGTCACAGTGAGCTGCATGATAAAAGAAGAGAAAGAAACGGCATGGAGACAAGACCAATGTTTATCCATCCCCCAAGAAATGGAATGGAACAATAGCTGCCTATCACTACAGCTCTCAAAATTCACCAAGAAATGCAAAAAGAAGATATAGAGATACTCAGATGTCAGAAAAAAACTCCAGATCAACAAAACTTACCTGCAACAACAGATCTTATCACTCCTCCAACAATAGTCTGAACAAGATATGGCAGGATCAGAAATCCTCAAGATGATTCAAACTTCTGAAGCAGAGGGGAGATGGAGTAGAGAAACAAATTTAAAAATGAGGAAAACTCGAATAACCTGAAATACATTGCCTTGTTGGGGGCAAGGAAGGGCCATAACATTTTGGAGCACAACAGGTTAACATGAGGCTCTACAGTACTATGATGTAAGAGAACACACGAGCTGCATCACAGAGTCAGAATTGGACAGAACCATGACCACAAGCAAGCATGGAGATAACTCTAGCTTGAATCCTGTACTTTGTATACATAGTTCTTCTAATTAATAAATGCACACAATTAACTTACTTGAGACTATGAAGGCACCCTTAAGATCTATTAGACACTACTTAACATTTTACAATAATTGCCTGTGAAGAGGTAATGGTGTCCTAAAATCATTGCAAAAACTAATATTAATCTGATTCCTTGCAACAACAAAGATTCCCTCAAAGTATTATAATAGCTATTCCCAAATTTGCACTGAAAATGAAATATTTAAATTGGAATATAATCATAATTTTGAAAAGTCAGTGCATTGGGAGAGGAAAATCATATGAAGGTTGATATCAAAATCATTCCAAGCAGAAAAATTCTACTTACACGGTGCCAAAAATTAAAATTGAACTCAATTGTGTGGAAGATTTAAAGGTCATGAAGGAAA
The DNA here is from genome assembly GCA_024679065.1 of Sphyrna mokarran. Classification (NCBI taxonomy): domain Eukaryota; kingdom Metazoa; phylum Chordata; class Chondrichthyes; order Carcharhiniformes; family Carcharhinidae; genus Sphyrna; species Sphyrna mokarran. Next base: position 92,120,891 of record JAGIQG010000001.1, read on the forward strand.
TAGATGAAGTAATGGAAATGGTAAACTCATTAGCAACTGTCAACAAAAGGAATGGTAAAATGTGAATTTGCCTGAACTCCGCATGATTGAGTTCTGGTGGATATTATTCCAATCAATTGTGTTATGTGTAGCTGGAGAACTGCAAAATGCTAGGTGGAAGAGATTAAATACTGCATTTTTAGGAGGTTTTTACTAATTTTCCACTAAAGTTATGTTGGTTAATCAGTAAAGCCTCCACAGAAATTGATGGTTTATAAATCTAAACATGGTTTTTGGAAGGGAACAATTTGAATGTCCCATTCATGATGAACCTATGGCAGCCAACTAATACTTCCTGCATTAGTAATTTAAATTTGTTCAAAGGTGTCTGAGAGGTTATTTATTTTGGTAATATTATCACTCAGGAAGTTATCACAAATGAGCAAGTTAATCATCAATTGATGAACATTGGTAATGTGGGGGCAATTTTGAAGGTAAACATGATGTCAAAATTTGGAAAATACTTAAGGTTCTTAGAACCATAAAGCTGAAGCTTACTCTGGGCAAACATGTATTTGGATTCACAGACCTATTATTTTTATGGGTGGCAAAAATTAGCAATATCAAACTCTCAGCCATTGACAACATACTGTAATCTGCAGTCATTTGATTTGAGGAACACTAGAAGAAGAATTATAAAAACTAGCAGCAGGAGTAAGCAATTTAGCCCCTTGAGCCTGTTCCGCCATTTAATATGGTCATGACACGTCTCGTTTCAGCCTGAATTCCACTTTCCTGGTCATTCACAATAACCCTTTAAACCCTTACTAGTTAAAAGCCTGTCCACCTCTTCACTAAAATTTTCTCAACTTCCTGACGTCAATCTTGGATAGTGAATTCCATAGACTCTTGACTTTTTGAGAAGAGTAATTTCTCCTCATCTCTGTTCCAAATCTGCCACCCTTTATCTTTAAACTATGTCTTCTTCTTCCAGATTGCCCTACAAGAGGCAATATCCTCTTTACTTTATCAGTTCCCTTTATCATCTTGTACGCCTCAATTCAAACTCTTCTCATTCTTGTAAGCTCCAGGGACAATAGGCGCAAACTGCTCAATCTCTCTTTGTAAAACAAATTCCTCACCTCTGGAAACAATCTTGTGAACTTCCTGTGAACTGCCTCCAATGCAACTACTGTTAATGATATCCCCCTCCTGCATCCTTCAAACTGTCCTTTTATTGCTTGTATGATGGAAGATGCTGGGTACAATGAATAATCCAAACCAACTGTGTTTGCATTTTTTTCTATCTCTTCCTACATGAATTTGTTTGAAAATGGTCTTGATGCACTGTACCATTCTTTCAGGGTTTGCATTATTTTTAAAGATCAAAAAGAATCTTAATATATGTTTTTAAAAAAAAAGTTAGAAGAATTATCTTCCAGAACCCCTTATTATAGAACTACAAGGATTCACAACCCTCTAAGTGAAGAAATATTTCCTCATCTTTGTCTAAAATGGTTATCCCTTAGCCTGAGATTATTCAAGATTCCTGAAAATCAGCCTCATAGCATCTTTCTTACCAAGTCATCACAGGATCTTATGTCTTTCAAACAGATAATTTCTCATTCCTCTAAATTCCAGAGAACTTTTTCTCATGGAACAAATCTATCATCCAAGGAGTCAGTCTAATAAACATTCATTGCAACTCTCCAAGACAGCTACATTCTTCTTTAGTTCTTGTACTCCAAAACTATTGCAATAATCTCAGTGTGGCTCCCTCTGTAAATATTTATGATGTCTAAGAAAGGGGAAGAAACACTAAGCCTTTTCAACCATTGAAGAATCCACTGAAGGATACTCAGACACACAATTTGTCTGCATAATTTGGCATTATAGCATCTGGATTTTTAGCAGCAAAGGTGTCAAAATGCCTTCAAAATGGCTTTTGTAATAAGCTCACATACCTCTTGCTCTTAACATCTTTGTGTTGCTATGGAAGTGATTAATTTACCCCAATTTCAGTAAATTTAGCACTGAATTGCATGATGTACTAACTCATACAGAATCCATAAACCTTTTTTTAATTTTTGGGCCATGAATGGCGGTGGGCTATTGAACAAGTAAAGGGTGTAGGGGAATTCAATAAACATCTTCAACCTCACTGATTGAACAGTTTCAGAACATCAGTGCTAAAGAAAAGACTGAAGCATTTGCAACCAACTGCAAACAGAAGCACCAAGTGAGTCTCCTCTTGAAGTCAGTTATTTCAAATCACTGCAAATGACATCAAGAAATAACTAAATGCACTGGATGAGCAAAGATTATGGATTTGAACAAAATACCAGCTGTGTGCTGAGGATACATGATCCAGAACTAGCTACACTTCTGGCTAATTTTTTTTTTTTAGTAAAGATACATTATTGATACCTACCCAACAAAATTAGAAAACTGCTCAGGATTCTCCTGTCTACAGAGAGAAAGATAAATCCGTTCCAGCCTCATCACAGGACCTTATGTCTTTCATTCATTCTTATGCATTCTATTCTCAGTCATCAGCAAAGTGATAGAAGGTACCTCTCAGTTCCAAACCTCATTACCTTGGTCCAAAAGAGCTGAATTCCAGAAGGAAGATCAGTGTGAAAGTCTTTGATGTCAAGGCAGCATTTGACCATGTGTGGCATTGAGAAATCCTCGTGAAATTATAGCCAATGGGAATCAGGTAGAAATTATAGTCAGTGGGAATCAGGTAGAAACTTTTGAGCTGCTGGAGTCTTTGCCAGCTCAAAGGAGGATTGTTGTTGCTGGAAGTCAATCATTCCAGTACCAGGATGTGACTGGAGGAGTTCCTCAGTGTAGTATCATATGCCCAAATAATCTTCAGGTGCCTCATCAATAACCTGCCCTCCATTATTAAGTCACAAGTAGGGATGCTTATACGATAGTCAGTACCAGTTTCAGCTGCTCTAAAAATTAACAATCCTTGCTTGCATATGCAGCACAACCTGGACAATATTCATGTTTGGGCTGATAAGTGGCAAAGGAACATTTTGTGCCGCACAGGTGTCAGGAAATGATGATTCCAAAAAGAAAGGAGATAACTGTCTCTCTTTGGCATTAAACAGCTTTATCATTGTTGAATCCACCACCATTAATATCATTGATCAGAAATTTAACTGGACCAGTAGATGCATGGAACACAACTCCCAACAAGTTCAGTTCCAAGTTGTACACCATCCTGACTGGCAAATATATCACTGTTCTTTCATTGTTGCTAAATCAACGACCTAAAACTCACTACCTAAACGTACTACACATGTACTTCAACACACGTAATGCCAATTCAGAGAGATGCTCAACACTACCTTCTCAAGGCCAGGAACAATAAAAGCTGACCTTGCCAGTGATACCAACATCCTGTTTTTGAATTTAAAAATGCTCTTGAGCTTTCTACAAAAAAAGTCTTAGCACACTTTTACATTTGGTTCCAGAATATTAATTACAACAGACATAATAGGAATGAAGCCCACAACAAGCACAACACTGCTCCAGGGCTGGTGGGTTGGCATTCTGAAGGGTGATGTGTAAACAGCCAATGGAAGTGAGCTTTGGGTAAAACTCGGGTGCGACTGAGGGGATACTAACTTAATGTCAAGTTATTCAACCGAGAACAACTTTTCAGCATAACAACAGTTTAAAGGTGCATCCCTAACCATAGGTCATTAAACAAAGGTTTCAGGGTAATCTTGTATTTTGCATTTAGAAGAGTTCAGCTGCACTGCTGGCACTGTGACAGCTGCTTTGCTATCAAAGCTATTTCTACAAAATGTCAGATCATCATTCACTCTTCCCCTGACTGGCCAATATGCTCTATATAATGGTGGTATGGAGCAGTTAGAGCTTGTATAATGTCATCATCCACTTCGTGCTGACATTTGTGGATGCCCAGGAGCAGCAGATAGCCCTAAATCCAAATATGAAGAAGAGTTTCACATGATCTCAGTGGAATACTTCTCAACTTGATTTGACTGTGCTCTGCTTTTCATTTGTTCCAGTTGCAACAATATTTCAGTCCATGCAGCGAGATACTGTGATTATTTTTGAAAACATTTATCAAACTGCATGTTGCCTTATTATTTCAACTGGGCTAATACGATAACCACACAATGGATTTCATCAACACTGGAGATTAGTTGATTTTATTTTACCCAGTTTGGGAATAGCTTTATCTGTGTCTCAAGCCACAAAATTTCAATTTATACACTGCCCAACTAACAAGCCTATTTGGTCTCTTGGTAGATGATTGCCACATCATTTCATAAATGATATTTATGGAGGTAACACTTTTAAAAAGAGCTATTGCATTTTATGATTTGTAAACAGGTTGCAATAATTCCAGCCAGGATTATAGTACAATTAATTTGTTGCTTCTGGCATGTTTTAAGGGAGTTACCCATCCCCAAATTGTCTATCTTTTCACCCCGTATTAAATGTCAGATCATTGAATTAATTTGGCTTGCTAACTATATTTCTGACAAAAAGGCACCTGCCTTTTAAAAAAAAGCAATGAAGTAAGTGACAAGTTTTATATTTTTTAAAAAAGAAAAAATCCTTGCTTGCATTTGGCAGCAGCAAGAATATTTTTAAGTTATACCTAATGTGTGGCAGACAATTTTAAAAAATAATAATTTGTCATTTGAAGTGTCATTATCTAAAGAAATATTATTTAACATTGTGAAAAAACATTATCTAAAGATGGCAGTTACAGATTTAAGATTAAAACAGAAAATGCTGAATAAACTCAGCAAGTCTGGCAGCATCTGTGAGGAAAGAAGCAGAGTTAATGCTTTGAATTCAAATGACACTTCTACAGATCTGAAGCAGGATAGAAATGTAGTAAATTATGTAATGAAGAGATAAAATGCTGGAAAATTTTAGCAGGTCTGGCAGCATCTGTAAGGAGAAAAAGAGCTAGTATTGAGTCCAGATGATCCTTTGTCAAAGAGTCACCTGGACTCGAAATGTCAGCTCTTTTCTCTCCCTACAGATGCTGCTCGATCTGCTGAAATTTTCCAGTATTTTCTCTTTTGTCTTTAGATTCCAGCATCCACAGCAATTTGTTTTTATTTAGTAAATGATGTAACTCGATTGTGGAGGTCAGACAAAATAGGAGGTCAAAGAGAGTTCAGAGCTATGGAGAGATTAACAAAGATGTAATAGACCACATGACAAAGATATGTTAATTGTGGCATAAAGGACTGAATAAGTGCTAATAGTTGCATAAAGGTAAGATAGCAGAATGTGTTAATATGAAATTAAAGATCAGGATTCCATGAAAGCAAAACTGAAGAACAAGGGACAGATAGCAGTGTGGGGGAGGAAGAGGTTGTATTCGGGCAAACCAAGGAAACAGATAAACAAAAAGAGGGTCTTGAATGGAGGGGAAGTTCACAGTCAAAAGTTGTTAAACTCAATGTTAAGTTGAGAAGGCTGTAACCTACCAAAACTGGAAGATCAGATGTTGTTCTTCCAGTTCGTGTTGGGCATCATTGGAGCAGTGCTGTAAGCCAAGAACAGACATGAGGGTATGAGAGGAAGATGCTGAGTTGAAGTGGTAAGTGACTGGAAGGTGGGGGTTTTCCCTATTCTGAAGATTTTTGAAGCTTGGATGACATTTTTAGTCATTTCCTCAGGAGTGAATTGAATTATGTATTTTATATTTATATTTTCTTATTGGATTGTTACCATAAAGTGGCGTCATAATCACTACACAATGGCAATATGCCATGTGTGTAAAAGAGACAGAGCTCACATCGTAATGTGAAAACGGAATACTTCCAGGGCTGCCTGCACTTAACACTTAAAAGTTTTATTTCACTGATTTATTAATTAGTCACAAGAAAGCTTGCATCTACACTGCAATGTGAAAATCCCCTAGTCACCACACTCTGGCAGCTGTTCGGGTACAACGAGGGAGAATTTAGCATAGCCAATGTAGATAACCAGCACATCTTTCAAGAAGAAACTGAGGGGAGAAACTGGGAGCACCTGGAGGAAACCCACACAGACAGGGGGAGAATGTGCAGACCCCATACAGACAGTGACCAAGGCCAGGAACTGAATCCAGGTGCCTGACGCTGTGAGGCAGCAGTGCTAACCACTGTGACACTGTGCAAGCTGGGTGTGTCCAAAGGTTAGGGGTAAGATTCCCATGCACAGTAACAGTTCTAGGAGCTGATACAAAAACAAAACACTGCACATGCTGGATTCTGAGGAAAAAAAGACACAGAAAATCTTGGAAATGGGGCATCAAGCAGCATCTATGGAAAGAAATGAGTTGATATTTCAGGTCACTGACTCTTTCTCATAACCAAGGGTAATTTGGGATGAGCAACAAATGTTGGCTTTGCCAGCAATACTCACATCCTGTGAAAGAATATAAAAACAATATCAGAAAAAGTGGCCGGTATTTTACCATTAGCAGAAGTCTCAACATCAGGCCACACACACAGATTGATGGTGGTATTTCACTATCAATAGCCAATTAAGTGGCTGCTAGGGAGGGATTCATCCAATTAGCAGTGATGGTGGGTCCTTGTGTTGCATGCAGCTAGGGTTTTTGAACGCACCTACGCAATAGTCAGTCAGTGGGAAACGGAGGCAAAAGGAAAGAGGTGGACAGCTGGGAAGCAAGTATAAAAATAATTTCAGAAAGTGGAATGGTCAACCCATGCCTCAGTGATCCCTCCCTTGAGGCTTCTGAGGAAGTAGTCCAAGAAGGCAGGCCCGCTTTCTAGGAGGAACAGGCCACATGGCGGCGCAGGGGCCCTGGCTTGTTTCCCGGCTTGGGTCACTGTCTGTACAGAGTCTACACATTCTCCCTGTGTCTGGGTGGGTTTCCTTCAGGTGTCTGGTTTCCTCCCACATTCCTAAAAAACATGCTGGTTAAGTGCATTGGCTATGCTGAGTTCTCCCTCAGTGTACTGCAACAGGTGCTGGAGTGAAGTGACGAGGGGATTTTCACAATAATTTCATTGCAGTGTTAATGTAGGCTTACTTGTGACACTAATAAATAAACTTTAAACTTTAAATGTCACCAGGAGGGCATTAAGGCAGCAGGTACTCCTGCTAATGCATCAAATGGATGCGAAGATCAGTCAGAGTTTCAGAGACAGTCAAGTTCTATGCACAAATGATGGAGGAGTTCATCATGAAATGAGTGGCTCCATGTCTCTGGGACATGAGTATATAGTCCTCCATTGAGAGATTGATAGTTTTAATGAAAAGACACCTGGATTGTAACACCAAGCAAATGCAGAGGTCATGAGGAAACATCCAGAGCATGGCCAATCCATGAAGTCAAAGGAATGATGGGTGAGTAGGTCCAAGCTTTATTTTAAACAATGAAACTTTAAAAAGTGTTTTCTAAAAATTTGTAATAAAACTGTGCATCATAACATATGGGTAATCATGCAAGTCTTATCTGTCTGATTAATTACGTGACACGCAATAGTAAGCCTTGAGTGTTGCAATATTATCAGACATTGGCTGAACTACAAAATGAAGATTCATGGGGAAATAATATTCTCACATTAAGCAATTCCAGCAACATTTTACTTCATTAAACATTGCCAATATAATGCACCAATACATTTGAACTTACATTTACACTAGAAAGTCTGTTTAAAACAGCAAATCAGCAAAAAAGCACCAAAATTATAATTTAAAAAGTCTGAAAAGCTAACTCTGAAACTCATTTCCCTACAGAATGTTCAGACTGAGAAGTCCAATCACTACTGACCACGCACTTCAACTCAAAGCGGAATGGAGAACAATTTTAAAATGACCAATCTTCAGTCAGTCAGCTCTTCCCTTTAGGGACAGGAAATGCAGCCAAGCAGTATTTCCACAACTAATTCAAATTTTCCCAGTGAACAAGGACAACTGACTGGTTCATGAGTCTGTGAGCTGATCAAATGTTCCAAAGCCTAAATCCACTCCACAGATTGTACAGTTGGCATCCCGATCTGGATTAATACTTTAATATAGTATTGATGGAAGCTGTAGTGGTGAAGAGTGCTATCTTTGAAATGAGTATAAAAGATCCCATCGCCTTATTCAGAGAAAAACAGTGGAGTGTTCCGGGTGTCCTGGCCAAAATTTATCTTTCACCCAAATAAACAAAAACAGATCAATGAGTAATTGTTATCTGTGGCGCCTTTTTCAGCACAGATTAGTGGCATGTTTTCTTTCATTACAACGGTGTTTGCATTTCAAAGATCACACTTTTAGTTCTGACTCATCATAACCTCTAATGATCCCCTCCACTGCCTCTTTGTTGTTAGATGGCTTGTCCGACATTCAGTCCTGAAGGAGCCTTGATTTCCTCCAATATTAGCAAGGAGGCTTCAGCCTCTGTCTGTTCCTCAGCCAATAATTTTATCCCCACTCCACCCTTGCCAAGTGTCTCACGCTGATCAGACTTCTAATAAACTTAGTAAACAATCCCATTTCTTCCACATTGCAAATGTTGCCTATCACTACCTCCATAATAATCCCTATTTCTTTCCTTGCCCCAATCCAACTGTTACTAAAAACTTCATCTATGCTTTTATGAAAAGCAGATTCAGTTATTTCAATGTCCTTCAAAGCCTCTTAGCTCCCATTCTCCAAAAATCAGTACTCAGCCAAAATTCTACTGCTCATATTCTAAATCATATAACACCATAAGTCATAAGAAATAAGGAGCTGAAGTAGGCAGTTCGGACCTTCAAACCTGCACCATCATTCAATACAATCAAGACCGATTCAACATTTCTCACATCCACTTTCCTGCCCTTTTCCCCATAACCCTTGATTACTTTTGATCAAAAACCTACCACCTCAGCCTTAAATGGATATAATGACTCTGTGGCAAGAAGTTTCAAAGATTGGAGATGCCAGCATTGGACTAGGGTAGGCACAGTAAAATGTCTCACAGCACCAGGTTAAAGTTCAAAAGGTTTATTTAGTAGCACAAGCTTTTGGAGCACTGCCCTGTCATCAGATGAGTGAAGAATTGGGTTCACAAACTGGACACATATAGACACAGACTCAATTACAAGAGTAATTCTTAACAGATAATCAAGCCCTTACAGGTGCAGACAATGTGAGTGGAGAGAGGGTTAAGCACAGGTTAAAGAGGTGTGAATCATCTCAAGCCTGGACGGTTAGTGAGATTTTGCAAGCCCAGGCAAGTTGTGGGAGTTACAGATAATGTGACATGAGCCCAAGATCCTGTTTGAGGCCGTCTTCATGTGTGCGGAACTTGGTATCGGTTTCTGCTCAATGATTCTGTCTTGAAGAATGCTTACCTGAAGGTTAGAGGCTGAATGCCTGTGACTGCTGAAATGTTCCCCAGTAGGAAGGGAGCACTTCGCCCTGTAATTGTCAAGCAGTGTCCATTCATCCATTGTTGTAGCATCTGCATGGTCTCTCCAAAGTCCCAGGCCTTGGGACATCTTTTCTTGTAGCGTATCAGGTAGACAACATTGGCCAAGTTGCAAGAGTATGCACCGTGTACCCACGTAAGATGATGATGGCATGTGTTGATGATCCAGCAGAGGTTGCTGTGGCAGGTTTGTGTGTGTCATGGTCACTGTTCTCCTGAAGGCTGGCTAGTTTGCTGTGAACAATGATCTGTTCGATGTTGTATGGTTGAAGATATTGTGGCTTCTCCAATCCAAGGAAATACTGAATGATGAAGTGTACTCTGTTTGCCATGTCATATGTCTGTCTTCTGAGGAGGTTGGTGCGGTTTTTTGCTATAGTGCGTCGGAACTGTTGATCAATGGTCAAACACTATATCCTGTTCTTAAAGGGCATTTTTCAGCGTCTAAGATGAATGTTGCATTCCTCCTCATCTGAGCCAATCTTGTATATGTAGGGCTTGTCCAGAGGGGTACTCTTTGTACTCCATAGTGTCACAACAGAAGCTGGGGATTCTTCGTACAAGGAACCCACAGCTTCTGTTGCAACACTATGGACTCCTTACAGAAAGTCAGCACCCATGAACCAGGAACACTCCTCGTTACAATGGATATTTCAGCACTCTACATCAACATGCCCCAGGATGCAAGCATTGTTGTAACTGCCTCAGTGTTCAACTCCGACAACTGCCCATCACCAGACACAATTCTGCAATTCATCGGCTTCATCCTGGACCACAACATCTTCACCTTCAACAACCAGTTCTTCATTCAGGCACACGAAAAAGCCATGGGGACCAAATTCACACCTCAATATGCCAACATTTTCATGCAGAAGTTCGAACAAGACCTCTTCACCACACATTATCTTGAACCGATGCTATATATTAGATATGTCAATGAAATTTTCTTCCTTTGGACTCGCAGTAAACAATCACTGAAAAAAAATTCATGACAACATCAACAAGTTCCATCCTACCAACAGACTCCTCATGGACTACTCTTCAGATTCGGTTACAATAATGGACACACATACCTCCATCAAGGACAGTCACCTCAGCACTTCACTGGACCGCAAGCCCACAGATAACCTCACCATGCTCCACTTCTCCAGCTTCCACCTTAAGTACATTAAAGAAGCCATCCCCTTTGGACAAGTCCTCCATATATACAGGATTTGCTCGGGTGAGGAGGAACGCAGCAGACACCTGCAGACACTGAAGATGTCCTCAAAAGAACAGGATATGGTACTTGACTCATTGATCGACAGTTCTGACGCACCACAGCAAAAAACCACACTGACTCCTCAGAAGACGAACGTGAGACATGGCAGACAGACACTTCCCCAGAGTGGAGAAGTTATGATATCTTCTTTGGAGTCTTCATAAGAACTAGGCCATCTGACTCCTCAAGCCTACTCCTTCATTCAATAAGATCATGGCCGATCTTTTCGTAGATTCGGCTCCACTTACCTGCCCGCTAATCATAACCCTTAATTCCTTTAATGTTCAAAAATGTATCTATCCTTGCCTTAAAAACTTTCAATGAGGTAGCCTCATCTGCTTTACTGGGCAGAACATTCCACAGATTCACAACCCTTTGTGTGAAGAAGTTCCTCCTCAACTCAATCCTAAGTTTGCTTCCCTTTATTTTGAAGCCATGCCTCCTAGTTCTAGTTTCACCGGCCAGTGGAAATAACTTTCCTGCTTCTATTTTATCTGTTCTCTTCATAATCTGATATGTTTTGATAAGATCATACCTCATTCTTCTGAATTCTAATGACTATAGCCCCAGTCTACTCAATCTCTCCTCATAAGCCAAACACCTCAACTCTGGAATCAACCTAGTGAATCTCTTCTGCACTCCCTCTGCCAGTACATCCTTTCACAAGTAAAGAGATCAAAACTGTACACTGTAGTTCAGGTATAGCCTCAATAGCACTTTATACAGCTGCAACAAAACCTCATTGTTTTTAAACTCCATCCCTCAAGCAATGAAGGACAAAATTCTATTTGCCTTCTTAATTACCTGCTGCACCTGCAAACCAACTCCTTGAGATTTCTGCACAAGGACATCCAGGACCCTCTGCACAACAGCATGCTGCAATTTTTTACTATTTAAGTAATAGTCCATTTTGCTGTTATTCCTACCAAAATGGATGACTTCACATTTACCAACATTGTACTCCATCTGCTAGACCCTCGGCTGCTTACTGAAACTATCTATATCCCTTTGCAGACTTTCAGATCCTCTGCAAACTTTGCTGTTCCACTCATCTTAGTGTCATCTGCGAATTTTACCCACATTAGTGTCATCTGCAAATTTCATCTTCAACATGCCATCGATGAAGACGAACATCTCGCCAAAGCCCTCAAAGCCCCACCACTTGTCTTCAAACAACCATGCAACCTCAAACAGACCACTATTCGCAACAAACTATGCAGTCTTGAGGAGAACAGTGACCACTATACCACACAACTTTGCCACAGCATCAATGAAAGATGTGCTGGATCATTGACACAGATGCCATCATCTCACATGAGAATACTATCCATAAGGTACACAGTACATAATCTTGCAATTCAGCCAACGTTGATAAGCTGCAGGAAAGGATGTCCCTTGGTATGATACATTGGCAAGATCATGCAGATATTACAACAATGGATTCATGGACACCTCTCGACAATCACCAGGCAAGAGTGTTCCCTTCCTGTCGGGGAACACTTCAGCAGTCAAGGGTATTCAGTCTCTGATCTTCGGGTAAACATTCTCCAAGGCAACCTTCAAGACACACGACAACACAGAATCACTGAGCAAAAACAGGTATCAAGTTCCGCACACATGAAAATGGCCTCAATAGGGATCTTGGGTTCATATCACACTACTTGCAATGCCCACAACTTATCTGGGCTTACAAAATCTTACTAACAGTCCTGGCTTGAGACAACTCACAGCTCTAACTTGTGCTTAACCCTCTCTCCATTTGCACTGCCTGCACTTGTAAAGACTTGATTACTTGTTAAGACTGGCATTCCAATCATTATCTTGCAATTGAATCTGTGTCTATATATGCCCTGTTTGTGAACTCAACTCTCCACTTACCTGGTGACAGGCAGCGATTTGTAAGCTCATTGGACTTGTTGGGTTTTAACCTGCTGTTGTGTGATTTCTTACAAGGAATTTTGAAGACTCAATCTTCAGCGAAATTATTCCTCATTTCAATCTTAAATGGGACCCCTTTATTCTGACATTGCCTTCTGGTCCCAGACTCTCCCATGCGGGGAAACATCCTCTCAGCATTTACTCTATCAAGCCCCTTATGTTTCAATTAGATCACCCTCTCATTCGTCTAAATTCCTAGAGGCCCAGAATGTTTAACCTTTCCTCATAAGACAATCTCTCCTTACCATGGATCATCTTAGTGAACCTTCTCTGAATTGTCTCCAATGAAATAATATATTTCCTTAAATATAGGGGCAAAACTGTTCACAGTACTCCAGATGTGCTCTCACCATTAACTTGTGCTGTTACAGCAAGACTTCAAATTCTTATACTTCAACCATGTTGGGATAAGATCCAACATTCCATTAGCCTTCCTGATTATCTACTGCACTTGTGTATTAGTTTTCTCTGTTTCATGCACAAGTAACCCCAAGTCCCTTTGTGTTGCAGTTTTCTGCAGTATTTCTCCATTTAAATATTACTCTGTTCCTTTGTTCCTCTTCCAAAATGAACTCCACATTTTCCCATATTATACACCATTTTCCAACTATCTGTGCACTTGCTTAACTGATCAATATCTCTTTATAAACTGTTTGTATCCCTCTCACAATTTGCCTTTCCACCTATTTTTTGTTGTCTACAAATTTGGCTACGGTATATTTGTTTCTTTTCTGCAAGTCATTTATATATATATCTTAAATAGTTGTGGTCCCAGCGCCTGTGGAACCCCACTAGTTACAAATCACTAACTTGTAAAAAAAAGGTGGTCTTATCCCTCCTCACTGCCTCCTGCCCATTAGCTAACTCTCTATCCATGTCAATATACTACCTCCAAATCCATAGGGTCTTATCTTGTGACTTAACCTTTTGTGAGGTATACCTTCTGGAAGTCCAAATGCAACATACATCTACTCATTCCCCTCTATCAAGTTCCCTTCACTACAGCAGATGTGCTGACCTACATTGTTTTGGAGTTTATCAAAGCTTTGATTTCAAAATTATTATTTTCACAAACAAATCCCTCCAAAGCTTCAAACTTCCCAACCTACTTTTGACTGACAACCTCCTAGTTCCGGCAATCTTTGCATTTTTGTTTACTTCTCCCTACCACCATTCGCCATGTCATTAACTTTCCAGATCTTAATTTCTTGAATTGACTTTCTAAACTTCACAACTTCTCTGCTCCTTTAAATTTCTTCTTACAACCTCCGCCTTTGATCAAGCTATTGATCACCTTTCTTAATGATCTCCATGACAGCTTTTTTGGTCTTATTGTCCAAAATGCTTCACAGGAGCATACTCTACCACTATATTTTAAAGATAAATGCAAGTTGCTATTGTCATTCATTGCCTGTAAAATGTTTTGGTACATGTAAAGGGCGATATCAATTCACTATCAAATCCTTTCCTTCCTTGATGAAAAAGCCAATATCAAAAATTAACATGCATCAATTATTTTCAAAAAACAACAGAAAGGACCCAAAATTAGAGGCTCTGATATTTTAGGTGTTTCATCTACCAAAAGCCTATCACCTAGTGCAACAAATAATATGTGTTGCTAACAAATCTCGAACTGGCAATAGTCCTTTCTAGGGCTCTGAAAAAGCGATGAACACAAAAACACTTCCTTAATCTTTGAATATCAATAAAGTTCAGTTGCGTTGGTGAGATATCGTATTTGTTTGCTTGTTAGACCTTTAACATGATAATTAGATCAGCAAGAAGCACAATTAACACCAAAGTATGACCTTTGTACACCTACACATCAGAACCCCAGCTCTGACAGCCGTCAGCAACACCAGTCTGATTAAACTTTATGTTGTGTTTTGTATTCCAGAAGGATAGTGGATTTATATGCTAAATCTTATGCCCATTCAGAATACTAAACAATAGGCACTTTGCCTGGATTTTGAATTACCCTTCAAACCTGCTCTGCCATTTAATACAATGGTGTCTCAACCTCAACTTCATTTTCCTGCCCATTCTCCAAAATTCTTCAAGCCATCACTCATTAAAAATTATTTGGCTTGGATCACCATGAAATTTAAATGGCCCAGGGATGAGTGCAGGGAGATGTCAGGTAAAAGATAAAAAGAAATACTAGGTGGGACTTCACAGCCTTGCTCGAGCAAGGCCATAAAATCCCAGTGGACACCCATTGTCCACCTCTCGCTTTTTCTGATTCCATAGTGGCAGGATGGTCAAATTCCAGTGGTTGGATGGAAAGTAATAGGAATGTGAACTATGATTGACATCAAATTGTCTTCTGAACTGGCCGAACAAGCCACTCAGTTGTATCAAACTGTGAGAGAAAAGTTGAATTAGGAAAAAAAACAGATGAGTCATCCAGCACTGACATAGAACAAAGAACAAAGAACAAAACAGCACTGGAAACAAGCCCTTCAGTCCAATGAGCCCGTGCCGCCACCCCAATGTTCCCACCTCTACCCGTTTCCCTGTCTATGTTTATAGATCTATGGATTAAAAAACAAATTTGAGAGGATGCTAGAAATGACAAAGGCAAACACTGCTTAGTGAATCTTGCAATTGAATCTAGCACTTGTGCCAAAATTGGGAGAGTGTCCCATGGACATAAGAAGCATCTGCCGGATATAAATCTATTCACTGAATCATAGCTTACAGCTAATGTCTCAAACATCTATCTCTATTACTACCCCTGTTTCAGTAGCAGGACACAATCAGTAAAGATAGAGGGCACAGTGGTCTATGGTCAAGAGAGAATGGTCCTGAGAATCCTCAATATTGACTCCAGATTCCTTGAAGTCTTGCATGAGGTCAAATTTGGGCAAAGAATGTTCCTACTTATTGCCACCTACAGTCCTCCCTCATCTGATTAAACGAGTGTTCCTTCATGTTGAAAGCCATTTGGAAGACGCACTGAAGGTTGTGCAGTATTCAATAAAATTATGTTCAACCACAACTTGTAGCATTAAGATCTAGCACATTTCTCACTCTGCCATTACAAACAAGCCCAGGGCACTAAATCTGGTTCAATCAGAAGTGAGGGTGACCAGGCAAACCTAAAAACGAGGTGCCAACCTAGTAAAGTTTTAAAACAAACTTACATATACCAAACAACACAAGCAGCATGTTGTAAACAGAGGTAGGCAACCCCAAAACCAATGAGCCAGATCAATGTTCTGCATTTCTGCCACATTCAGTTGTGAATTTTGATGAACAATTAAATAATCAGCATAGGAAACTCCACAAACATCTCCATCTTGAGTGACAGAAGAGCCCAGTTGGTCAGTGTAAAAAATGAGATTCAAGAATCTGCTACCATTTTCAGCCAGAAATGCCAAGGGGAAGATCCATCGCAACTGCCTCCTTAGTTTCCATGTATCAAAGATGGTGGTCTTCAGCCTATTCAATTCACTGAATACGGTAAAGTCTTTAGGCTCTTACAATATTACAGTGGAGGGACTGAAGTATTGTACTCCATAGTTAGTTGAGCTACAACACTGGCAACTACCCAACGTGTAAAATTGTCTGTCTGGTCCATAAAAGACAATGACCATCTCATCAGTCTACCTTCGATCATCAGCAGAAGAATGGAAGGAGTCATCAACAGCGCCATCAAGCAGTACTTAGGAATAACAAGCTGCTTACTGATGCTCAGTTCAGGTCTGCAGTTTCCTCACATGTCTATGCTTGGAACGCAGCGAATGAGCTGAATTCAAGAAGTAAGGTGAGTGATTCCGCTTGACAGCCAAGACAGCATTTGAGCACGTGTAGTATCAAGAAGCTCTAGTAAAACTGTAATCAATGGGAATCAAGGTGAAACTCTCCACTGGTCAGAGTTATACCTAGAACAAAGGAAGACATAAGGTCACTACAGGAATCCTCTGGGTGGCATCCCAGGCCCAACCATCTTCAGCTGCTTCAACAAAGACCTTTTCTCTATCAAAAAGTCAGAAGTGGGATGTTCACTGATCATTTCATAGTGTTCAGAATCATTCACAACTCCCCAAATTAAAACTGTAGACAAAATGCAAAAATCAGTCAAATTGTGACAGAAGAGCAATCTAAACCTGCTTTGGGATTTGACTCTATTAACAGCATAGACCTTTAAGAGTGATCCAAACTAGGGCAAGTTTTTTGTTTTGCTTACAAAGAATAGGGAAAATGAATTTATGAACATTACCACAAGTGAACATTGTGGTGAGGTTGTACTTCTGTTCCTAACAATTGGTGAAGCAGTCTTTGTCCATGTGCAAGAATGCTTGGACAATATTCAGACTTGGGCAGATAGGTGGCAAGTAACATTTGTGACATATAATATGCCGGATAATGACAATTTCTATCAAGACAGAATTTAGCCATCTCTCCATGATGTCCAACACCATTGGCCAACAGCAAGACCTTCCAGTCCTGCCATTGTCCCATTGTTTCCCTCGGCCACTGTCAGGGCTGGAAGATCCCAACAGCAGGGAATAGCTGGAAAATTTCAGCCTTAGCCTTATTATTTTTTGATTAACAGAGAACCAGTTCTGCATTCACTGAGAGTGTTGTAGTTCAGTATAACTTTTTTAAAAATTGTCTACACGTTAATATAAATCTCTTTGCAGTGTTTGGTGTGCTGATTGGTGATTTTAAGTTCCCTATTTCTTCCAAGGCTGGCATTGAGACATGACCACACTTATAAGTAGCTAAGATTTTGTGGTTCTCCCATTTCTTGCTTATGAGTTAAAGTAATACCAAGAGTAAAATATATGCAAATAGACATGACTAATGCATAATATGATAGAAAACAAAAACAGTGACCCTGACAATAAGTATATAAGAACACAATAGGAATGAAAAGAGGCTATTTAGCCCATCAAATATTCAGTCATTCAAATAAAATGATGCCTGCAATTCTACATCGACATAGTGGCCAAAGATCTGTCAATCTCAGTCTTGCACATACTCTAAGTAATTATCCATAGGCCTCTGTGGTAAAGAATCCCAAGAGCTCACAATCCTCTGAATAAAGAAAGTTCAACTCATTTCAATCCTAAATAACCAACCTCTTATCTTGACACAATACCCCTTGCTTTAAGATTCTCTAGCTGGTGGAACATACCCCCAATATTATTGCCCCCAGACACTATGAATTTGATATTTTTCAATAAGATCACAACTTAATCTTCTAAATTTCTGAAAATATAGGCCCTTGCTACTGAATCTCCCCTCGTACAACAACCCCCTCCTCCCAGGAATCAATCTACTTAACCTTTGTCACCCTCCTCTAAAGGTAACTGCATCTTTGTTAGGTTAGGAGATCTAAGAACAAAGATCAAAGAAAATTACAGCACAGGAACAGGCCCATCGGCTCTCCATGCCTGCACCGATCATACTGTCTGACTTAACTAAAACCCCCTACCTTTCTGGGGACCGTATCCCTCTATTTCCATCCCATTCATGTACTTGTCAAGACACCTCTTAAAAGTCACTATCATATCCGCTTCCACTATCTCGCTCAGCAACAAGTTCCAAGCACCCACCACTCTCTGTGTAAAAAATCTGCCTCTTACATCTTTTTTAAACCTTGCCCCCTTGCACCTTAAACCTATGCCACCTGATTCTTTCACCCTGAGAAAAATCTTCTGACTATTCACTCTGTCCATACCTCTCATGATCTTGTACAGTTCTATCAGGTTTCCCCTCAACCTCTGTTGCTCCAGTGAGAACAAACCAAGTTTCTCCAACTTCTCCTCATAGCTAATGCCCTCCATACAAGGCAAAATCCTGGTAAATCTTTTCTGTATCCTCTTCAAAGCCTCCACATCCCTCTGGTAGTGTGGTGACCAGAATTGAACACTATATTCCAAGTACAGCCTAACTAAAGTTCCATGAAGCTGCAACATGACTTGCCAATTTTTAAACTCCAACCAATGAAGGCAAGCATGCCATATGCCTTCTTGACTACCTTTTCCACCTGCACTTTCAATGACCTGTGTACCTGTATACCCAGATCCTTTTGCCTATCAATACTCTAAAGAGTTCTGCCATTTACTGTATATTTCTTATCTGTATTAGATCTTCCAAAATGCATAACCTCATTTGTCCCGAATAAATTCCATTTGCCATCTCTCTGCCCAAGTCTCCAATTGATCTATATCGTGCTGTATTTTCTGATGGTTCTAATTGCTATCCGCAAATCCGCCAACCTTTGTGTTGTCCGCAAACTTACAAATCAATCCAGTTATATTTTCCTTCAAATCATTTATTTATATTACGCTGCGCCCTGTCTCCTTTCACCAAGCCAGTTTTGTATCCATCTTGCCAGCTCACTTCTGATCCCATGCAACTTCACCTTCTGCACCAGTCTGCCATAAGGGACCTTGTCAAAGCCTTACTGAAGTCCATGTAGACAATATCCACTGTCCTACTCTCATCAATCACCTTCGGCACTTCCTTGAAAAACTCGATCACATTTGTGAGATACAATCTCCCCTATTCATTGTGCTCAAAGTTTATCATTAAAGGCCTACATAATTGCAGCAAAACTTTCCTACTTGTTATGATGGCCAGGGGGAACTTCAATAAATCTCCCCATGGATCTTGTAGAATATGAGTTCCCTTGTTAGATGAATGGAGGCACGCCAATTAGGGCAGTAGCCTTCGGGGAGGGGATGTTTAAACTAGCTTAGGCCAGTAGTCGAAAGACTTGGGGCTGACTGGCACTCCATATTCACTGAATGACATTTCGAACACACTGTAAATAAAAAGTCATTGGTGACAGAAGACCAACTTCAGTTACATTATTACACTACTCTCATACTCCACCATTCTTGCAATAAAGGCATCATACATAACACTTGCTTTAACCAATCACTTACATCTTAAAACTATGCTTTACAGAGCTATCCATTTTATAGTATTGTCTCACTCATCAGGATTGCTTGGCGAGGACTTTGTGTTCAATTTTCTGGCTGTTCCCAGGATGGGATCTTCTGATTCCACCGATGATGACCTCCCGGAGTGGGTTCACCTGCAGTATGGCCAGTGAACAATGCAAAACTCCGTAGACATTGGCAGGATCAAAAAAATCCCACCACCGGCCAACAGTGAGCCACTTCTGTCACCGGAAAATACAATGGTTGGGGAGGAAAATCCCATCTGTAAAGGTTGGAACATTGTCATCTTCATTCTGCAGCATGTTTACATGAAACAATTTTTAAATCTCATAAATCAGTAAAATTCATGAAAAATATCAGCACAAAATGTCTTTAAATCTATAAATGTCCTCCAACCATTACAAATCAAATTCTTACAGGGTCTGATGTAGCAAAGGACATAAAAAATGCTTTAATCTGCATTGCTGTTGGCCAAGAAATGATAATGTTCTGCATAGTGAAAAGGTGCTCTGTTAAGTGTCACTTCACAAACATAGCATCATTTTGGAGGCATCACGGTTATTAGTGACTCATTATTGTTATTTTTTCCTGCTTGGTGCTTCTGGAGACAAAGGTTAATTGTAATTAAAATTCCACACTGAAGCAAACTAATTAATCACATTCTAATTTCACAAAAATTGTCACAATGTAATCATACAAATTAAACTGAAAGGAAGAGTGGGGAACAAAGCATTCAATAATAGTTAGAAAAAGAAAGCATAACATCGCTGTACAAAAAGGTTGGAAGATCAGTTTTGACTACATGGGCAAGATTATGTCTTTGCCAAGAGTACAGTGCTATTACTCATACTCATTACCTTATTCAAAGTTCTAAGCTAAATCCAATTAAATCAACCTGACTTAATGCTGTGCACACAACCGTTGCAAATACGATTCACAACACATTAAAATAAAGGTTATCCCACTATTCCCAGAAGGAATAAATCAGCAAAATGGAGAAATAAGAACACCAGTCAAGACTAGTTTTTTTTTTGCCTCCTGAGTTACCATGAAGTCAGCCAGACGCCCGTGAACCAAGCTACAAATGAGAATGTGCCGATATGAGCAAGAGGATTGTGCAATCATTTGTGTGGCACTTCAGAAATGGGGCAAACCTAAACAAAGGAAGTTCTGCAACATGCTAGTTTGCAATATTTTTTAAAAAACAATATAGATCTTTGGAAACTAATTGAGTCCAAGCCGAGTGGGATATTGCAGTTGCAGCTAGAAGCATCTGATTCTCATGTCGCTATCATGAGGGAATGGGAGCGACCCAAAAAATAAGGTAAATGGGACAAATTGCAGAAGCTCCAGCCCAATCTCCAGCTCTGTGGTTTGTTTTGGTTGCATAGAGAAGGGAGTCAGGGAGTGTTTAGCATGGAATTTCAAAGAAATCAGACAGTAAATGTAGCAGAAAACATTTTCAGACCTCATGCTTATGTTCTGCAGTGAAGGAGTTAGGAAGCACATCCCAGCAAGGAATGGTGAACAAGGTGGAGGACCTTCATACAAAGTTATTCCAAATTATTCATCATTTGTTAAAGTCACATGGACATCGCTTTTCGAAGTGTTGTCCTTAATTCATGGAGGAGAATAGTGCTGGATCAACTCAGATGTTGCAATGATGCCCTGGCAGCAATGTGGGCACTTGGCAGTTGTGCTAGGTTATCACAGATATTGTAGCTCCCTGAAGGGGATCTCCAATAATAAAATGAGTGTAGCTAGGTTGCTCACCTATACTGTCTACCGAAGCAGGATGATAGATCTTTAAAAACTCTCATTGTGTCCAAACCCAAGTGGGATATTTCAGTCACAGTTAGAAACTAAAAATATATATGTGCAAGGGTTCCCAGGCACGCGGAGGCATGAGGAAGAATCAAAGGATACACTGTTACCCAAGCACAGGGCGCATTGTCTCAGATGCAACTATCTGAATATATTGGAGAGTCTGTGTAGAAGAAGGCTGAAACTGTCCAGATAGTAACAGACATCTGTGCCACTGTGCAGTGTGGGGAGCACTTCCACAACAGATATAGGATTACAGGGATAGGAAATTTTCTGATTTGCATTATGTTACCCATCATACAGTAGACAATCAGGTCAAATACTCAGGCTTTCAGCCAGAGGTAATTTTTGATTGTCAGGAGGTTTTTTCATTATATCAGGACCAATTGAATTAAGATGTCTTTCTAAAAGTCGTTGCTTCCTCTCCATTGTTTCTTCCGTATATGTTGTCAATATGGTGTTACTTTCTCATGGCCTGCTTTCTTGTTAATTAGTATGTTTGTGCATTATTAGATTTCTGTGGTTAGATATCACCATAATTCTAATTACATCCAAAACCTTTCTTTTAATATAGAAAAAGGGATTGATACAAGGAACTCTGATGCCATATTGCACTCAAGGAATGTCGACCATCCCCTGAAATCTATGTCAGAATAGAAATAAAGTAGTAGAAGGAAATGTGGAGCATAAACACTGGCACCAATCATTTAGGCTGAAAGCTTGTACTGTACAAAACGTTCTAGGTAATTAACAGTTCAATGTGTGCTTTAAAAATAGGAAGATTTATTTCAGGGAAAAAGCTAAAGTATAATTGCCAAATTGGTGTGACGGCTAACACATTCCTCTAGAAAGTCAATTAGTGTGTAATTAGTGGAATCTCATTTGTGGATAAACTGTCAGATTTGCTTACAACTTGGAGGCAAAGGCTTGCTCGGCAAAGTGTGATCTAGTTGGAGTTCATCTCCTACTAACGGCACAATGATCTAATTGGAGGATTATTTTATCTGGTCTAAGCACAGGAATAAAGAGTGGAAATCTGATGAGCATTTCAACAATTAACTTGGAGAATTATAAATGTCCCACATGCTGTATAGCTTTTGAAAGAGTTTTAAAAGTGTCAATATTCATCAATTTTGTAATTTAATTCCTTTGTATAAACTTGGACTCAGGATGCATGGCTTAAGTCTCATTTCATGTAGCTGATTAAGTGCAACGTGTAATTAATTTTAGGAATAGGAATCAATTTATTCTTGCATTGCCTTTTATTCTCCATCTTCCAAACTAATATAAACACCAGAGATCATGGATTGAAATTTGCCAATTTGGCTGCTGGCTTGATATTGGCAGAAAATGTGTGTTGCCAATGCACAAATGTGGCCAGTGGGCTTTCCCTCCAAACTTTACAAGTGACAGCCAATTAAGTGACTGGTGCTGGTATTCTGGCCTATTCAGGATAGCGACTGGTTACTGAGATCTGCCCACATGTTAGAGAGCCAGTAATTCAGCAGCCTCTGCAGTGCCATCAGGAAAAATGGTCATGACTGAGCCAAGCAAAGATCCTCTGCCCTACAACAGGTGGGGAAGAAAAGTGCTTTTTTAATTCCAACATCAAGTATGGGAGAGGAAACCCCTTGGGGATTTTTTTTATTCTTTCATGGCTTGTGGCTGTTACTGGCAAGGCCAGAAATTTTTGCCCATCCCTAATTGTCCTTGAACTTAGTGACTTGCTATGTCATTTTAGAGAATAGTTAAGAGTGACATGTAAGCCAGACATAAGATAATGATGGCGGATTTCATTCATGAAAGGATATTAGTGAACTCGATGAATTACAAAGTATATCTTAAGCAAAAATAGTCTCAGTAACACAAAGTCCCTTTAAGCAGACAGATTGGCTACGGTACACGCATGCCGCTCTGAATCCAAGTTACTGTCTGTCCTTTGTTCCTCAGAATCCTCTAGATGATTGTCATGAAAGTTTCCAAACTTTAGTCTCAAAAATGATGCTTTAAAATCTTCTCCCATAATAATGCTTTCCCTTGGCGGTTTAAATTCCAAAATCCAATCTAGCTTTTCCAAATGACACTTTTTAATAGAGCTTGTATTCTACTTTTAACACTGAATCCAGTCCAAGATTTAACAAATGTGACTTGTTAAATGTCCCTTTATGACTTGTCTTGACTGTTGTACAAATTGTTCACAGTTGCTTTAACTCTTCATTTCCAGATTCTTATTAAAATGGCATCAGACATTTGATTTACCCCTGAAGTCTGCTGTCCCATTTTACATCTGATTATTGCAATTCTTTCTTTAACTCAGGACCCTTTTTTGCTCTTCCTTGAATCTTCTGAACAATACCTTGGTCTCTGTTCTCTTAGCTTCAGTTGTCTCAAGAAATTATTTCTATTCCTAATTCCCTAGTTATCTAGACAGTAACTTGTTCCTTGGCTGGCCTGCATCTTGTCCTTTCCAGCTTCTCTTGGCAGATTTGAGAGATATTCATTCCCCAGTGTCCTGTCTCCAAATGCAACATATTGAGCTAAAACTAAAACTTAAAAACATTTTTAACTTACAAGGGCCTCCAGTTGCTTAGTACTGACTGCTACTTCAGTTTACTCTTCACATTATAGCCCTCTCTATGCAGAACAGTAACACAGTTATTAACCCACACATAGTAACACCTAAGTTTTGACTAATCAATCCTTTGTATCAACTATCATATTTGCTTAGATTTTGGGAGGTGGTTTTACATCTGGTCATCTATTCTATTACTAACTGTTCCCATTTATACATGCCAGAAACCAGTACTGCTACATACGGATTTGACTATACCATTGACCGGGTTCTTTTATGGTCAATAAATCCTGGAGTGGGACTTGAACCCGGGATTGGGTTCAAAGGTAGGAGAGCAATCCACTGATCCAACTTAGCTCTCCAACAACCCAGTCATATTCAACTGCCTTTATCCAATAATCAATCCAATATCCCATGTACACATCAATCATTCAACATTGTGCATTCTCTCTGTTTTTTGTCTTGAGGATACTTTTGCTTTTTTAAAAATGCTGTTTTATTCATGGTGTCAGTAGCAAGCCAGCATTTGTTGTCAATCCCCAATTGCTGTTGAAAAGGTGGTGGTGAGCTGGCTTTGTGAACTTCTGCAATCCACGTGGTGAAGTTACTCCCACACTTGTTCATTGGTACAGAACTTGAGTATTGCTTAAAAAAAAAGATGCTGTTCAACTTTGTATTCATTAGGATAGATTCACAAGAAAACAAAAGATCAAAGGGAACAGCAACTTATATTGCATAAACAATTGGTTGGCAATTGAATTCTGATTGGAAGAGACATGGAGAATACATCAGGGAACAGTTCATTGCCGAATGCTTATTTAAATTCAAACCAGATAGGTTGACTGTGATTGGTCAAGTTATGCAAGTGGAATGAACCAGGAAATGGTTGTTCCCCCAAACTTCTGATTAGGTGATGAAGGCACAGATATGTTCTTTCTGTTTGCAAAGCAGAAAGCCCTGCATGTGAATATGTGTAGCTTTTAGCATGTATAAATGGATAGTAAGAAGGAAAGTATACTTCCAAATCAGGCCAGTGTGCAGCTTGGAGGGGAACTTGCAATTTTTAAAAATGTATTATTTAGTGTCACAAGTAGCTTCCATTAACACTGTGATTAAGTCTCTGTGAAAATCCCTTAGTCTCCACACTTTGGCGCCTCTTCGGGTACACTGAGGGGGAATTTAGCATGGCCAAAGTATCTAACTAGCACATCTTTCAGACTGTGGGAAGAAACCAGAGCACTTGGAGTGAAACCCACATAAACATGGTGAGAAGGTGCAGATTCCACGCAGACGGGAATTGAAACTGAGTGTCTGGTATGGTGAGGTGGCAGTACTGAACACTGTACGACCATGCCACCTTTCATAATGGTGATATTCTCATATCTGCTGTCCTTTTAGATAGTAGCAGTTACTGGTTTGGTAGGTGCTGTCAACTGAGCCTTGGTGAGTTACTGCAATAAATCCTTCAGATAGTACACACATTGCCACTTCATGTCACTGATGGAGGGAGTTAATGTTTAATTTGATGGATGAGATGCCTATCAAGTAAGTTGCTTTGTCCTGGATGGTGTTGAGTCTCTTAAATATTTTGGAATAGCATTCATCCAGGCAAATGGAGAGTATTCCACCACACTCCTGACTTGTGCCTTGGAACATAAAACATAGGGGTCATTTGGCCCCTCTAACCTGTTCCAAAATTCAATTAAATCATGACTGATCACTACCCTCTGAGGAGACTGATTCCTACCCATGCAAGAGAGGAGTACATCATTGAGTGTAGTGTAGTGAATTTGGATGTTGTTGCTGCTCTGGTTGAATGTCTGGTAGTGTGTGCAAGTTGTGATTTGTAAGGCATACAGCAAAGCTGAACCTATGACATGGTGACCACATTGCAGCTCACTAGTCGTGTGTGACACTTTGATGCATGGAGTGCAGCTTATACAGTGAAGCCCATTAAATCACATGTTAGAAGGAGGTAAATAGCCAGGTGCAGCCTCACCCATGAACAGATTCACAGAGGGAAGGAACTGGGGAGCAGGAAGCAGCACTAGGAATAGGGAGAGAGAGGGTTCAGGACAATGATTCATTCCAGGACCATCACAAGATTTCTTTTGTAGTTGCCTGCCGTAATTATATAACTGTGTGACCCTGAGTGCCATTTTCTTCGACCCCCTTACTTATCTTTGGGCTGATGACCTTTCAACTTACAGCTTCCAGAAGGAGAGGAAGTAGTTAATGTTGTACTGGGACACAGGGATTGAAATTTGTTGTTCAGTGGTTACAACATTCTGTCAAGTAAAATCAATCTTTTCTTTGGTCTCTTGACTGATTTTCCACATTGGAAGACCAAAGCTGCCGAAGTCAGTTTAGCAGTGTGTCAGTAAGGCAGGTATATTTTTACTACAACTTGAATTGTGTGTGAATGAAGCCTGCAAGTCAGGAAAGGAAGAAGCTGCGTGAAGCAAGTTTGGAAGATTACAGAGGAAAAAGCAGATGATTTCCTCACAGAAGTGTCCACAATAGAAACAAAATGTGTCTGTAAAGTTTGTCAGTGTCATGCAGCTCTCAAATGTCTGATGATTACTAAATGCGGCCCTGAGGTTCAAAAGGATTTGTCACCCTGGTTTGTAAGCTGAGGTGAGATGAGAATGTTGAATCTGAGTCGGGCTTGTGAAAGACTTCAGATGAGTGTGAGTGGGGGCAGGTGGGGAATGGTGAATTGAGCTGTATGAACAAAGAAGAACAAAGAACAAAACAGCACGGGAAACAGGCCCTTCAGCCCAACGAGCCCACGCTGCCACTCCGATGTTCCATCTCTACCCGTGATTCCTGTCAATGTTTATAGATCTCTGGATTAAAAACCAAATTTGAGACAATTTAGGAAGAATTTGTTTTGCCAATTAGCCTAAGAGCACATGGGATGTGGGAGAGGCTAATGGTTTAATTGTACAGATATGGCATTTGAAAACGTATTCCACCACTTGTAAAAATCTTTGTGGAGCTGCATCCAGATCTTTGGAGATAGACTTTTGGCATTAACAGTAACGGCTATTACTCTCACCTTCATTATGTCCTCCTGGACCCCTGAAAGAAGAGAACAACTCCCCTCTTTTCCATGTCCTGCATCAAGACCTCTAATGCTTCATCAGGAAACATTGGAGCATGCTGTCTGACCTATTGCTAACTTTACATGAACTTGGGATTGTTGACTGTTATGTACAGCTGCTCAGAAGCATCCTGAGCCTGGGCTCCTTGTGCCTCACATATATATGATCAGGCAACACTAATTTCGCATCCTGTCTGCATAGCTATGAATGAGCATGGATTAGTCATGCATCATGACCCCAACCCAGTTTTTCCTCTTGTGTCTTTCTAACATTATAGAAACATAGAAAAACTACAGCATAATACAGGCCCTTCAGCCCACAAAGTTGTGTCGGACATGTCCCTACCTTAGAGATTACTAGGCTTACCTATAACCCTCTACCTTACTAAATTCCATGTACTTATCTAAAAGTCTCTTAAACGACCCTATCAAACTAGCCTCCACCATCATTGCCTGCAGCCCATTCCACGCACCCACCACTCTCTGAGTGAAAAACTTATCCCTGATACCTCCTCTGTACCTTAAATATGTGTCCTCTAGTGCCAACCATTTTAGCCCTGGGAAAAAAAGCCTCTGACTATCCACTCGATCAATATCTCTCAACATCTTCTACACCTCTATCAGGTCACTCCTTATCCTTCGTCTCTCCAAGGAGAAAAGGTTGAAATCACTCAACCTATCCTCATAAGGCATGCTCCCCAACCCAGGCAACATCATTGTAAATCTCCTCTGCACGCTTTCTATAGTTTCCACATCCTTCCTATTAGTTGTATAGTCTTCTAGATCTCTAACATTACCTAGCTCTCTGAACCTTTTGTAAGCTTTTCTTTTCTTCTTGACTCAACTTATTACAGCCTTTGTACAATACAGTTCCTGTAACTTACCATAACTTCCCTATCTCTTTGGAACATTGCTATGCGGAAATCCAGACAAATGTTCTCTGAAAATTTGCCACATTCCTTCTGTACATTTCCCTAAGAAAACCTCTTTCCAATTTAAGCCTCCAATTTCCTGCCTGATAGCCTCATAATTCCCCCCACTCCAATTAAACACTTTTCGAACTTGTCTGATCCTATCTCTCTCCAATGGTCTTGTAAAGGAGATAGAATTATGATCACTATCTCCAAAATGCTTTCCCACAGAGATATCTGACACCTCTCCAGATTCATTTCTCAATAAGAAATCAAGTGCAGCCTCTCCTCTTGTTGGTTTATCTACATAATGTTACATAATGCTCATCTACATTATGTTACATAATATTTACAATACAGAAACTAGCACAGTGAATCAGTGTTTAAAGTCCACAAGACTCTTCCCATCCTACTTCATTTAGCACCTGTTCATTTCTAGTCTTTTCTCCATTGTGAGTTTATCAGCTTCCTCTGAAATGCACCTATATTAGTTTCTCAGTTCCTTCTCCTGGTAGTAAGTCCTACACAAACAAATCTCTGGATAAAGAATTTTCTCCTGAATTCCCTAATAGATTTATTTGTGACTTTTTACATTTATGGCCCTTTGTTCTGGTCTCAAGTGCAAGTGGATTCACTTCTCCACATCTATCCTATCAAATTCTTTCATAATCTTATAGACTTTATCAGGTCACCTCCCCCAGGCTGTCTTTTCTAGAAAAAAGAGCTCCAGCAGTTCAATCTTTCTAGATACAAACAAGCTCTCAGTTCTAATATCAATATGATAAATCTTCTTTGTGCCTTGTCCAGTGCCTCTTTATCCTTTTCGTAACGCGAACGTCAGAACTGTTCACAGTATCCCAAGTGTCATCTAACCAAGATCCTTTGCAAGTTTAACATGAATTCCTTGATTTTCAATTTCATCCCGTCAAAATTAACCCCAATGCTTGGTTTTATTTTGTAAGGTCTTATTAACCCATGTCCATTCTTTTAGTGATTGTATCTCTAGAATTTAACATAACTTTTTCTTCTTGTAAATGTTTTATTTGATGAGAATACTGAAACATGTGAATATTTTCCATCTGCTATAATCCTTACTGCATTTCTGAGCAAGTGATAAATGAATGTATGGCAACCCATATCTCGGAAGATTTGCCGTAGATTGGTATCACATGCGGTAACACGGCCAGGGAATTGTGTATATTTGTGTGTCAGGGTGAAGGGCTGGGTAAGAGAAGAAAGATTGTATAATGATACACAAAGAGTTACGTTACAGTTTCTGATTAATACATGATGGGCTATCCCTTAAGAAAAAACAAAGCCTCTGCCCTTCTGCAATTCTCACTGTGAAATCAAGGCACACTTGAATTGATGTTCACTGAATCAGAACGTACACCAGAACTAACAAGATGTAGACAGAGGCTTTGAGTAATGTCCTAAAGGGCCTGAGGAACCTGAAGGTTCTGAATTACACCAACCATGAGAAAATTCTAAAAAAATACAGATGAACATTAATTTCAGTCCTGACATTTGGTTTCCCTACAACTTCGAAGTGTCTGAAGCTTGAGACATTGTAATTGAAATTCCAATTGCAAGTCTGTAGAACAAAACATAAGTAAGCTTTGTCCTTTAGAAGGAGAAAGCATGTTTATTAACCCAAATAAATGTAAACCAGCAACATGAATTATGGAGTTCTCCTTTGGCCCCAGAAAAAAAAAAATTGGCCATTTGCTGGCCAGCCCACCCTCATTCTCAAGTCACAAAACGCTCACAATGACCCCTCCTGGTACCTTGCTGCCAGCAGCCTCCTACTGATATTAGAAGGAGCCTCCAGCAAGTGTTCTCCACCTGAAAGGTTATGAGGACTCCTTCACTGTCATTGGGGGTGAGGAGGGCTGCCACTGGGAGGCTGGTGAATGGTGAGGGGTGGGGAGGGGAGAGGCAGGGTGGGGAAGGAAGAGGAGTGTGGGGAGGGCAGGGTGGGAAGGGGAAGGGATGGGGGTGTGGAGACAGGTGAGGTGGAGTGGAGACGAGAGGGGTGGGGAGGGGAGGGATGGGGAGCAGTGAGGAGAGGAACAATGGGAGGGGAGGTGGAGGGAGGTCAGTGCGCAAGTGCCAATCTCCCTACTGGGAAATCAGTGCATGTGCTGACCTGCTCAGCACATTGATGATGGCCTCTTGGGCAAGATTAGGCTCCATGCCCCCAACAGCCAGCATGAATCCCCCACACACTCTGTGAAGCTCAGAGTACTACAAATTCAATCATCTAAGTTCACTCAAAAAATGGATAGGAAATTTCATGTCTGTTGGGCACTTAGTTTGTTTTGGGAAAATTGCCACAATAGTTTCTGGGGGAAGTTAATTGGCATACTTAACATGATGAAAAGATTTGATCATGTCTATTGGAAAACATTGAAGTAAAAAAGTTACAGAGTACACAGGAGCACATGTGGATCGAATGTAATCATAGATTTAAATTGGAGTTCAGGGCTTTTTTGTTTTCCCACGGAACTATTCAATTTTAGGATATGTTGCCATAAAAATACTAGATGTAGATTCATTGAAAATGCAAGAAGAGGGAGGTTAGAGAGGGTTTTACAAGAACTCCTTGTTCTTTTGAATTGGCCTGGGTTTTTAAAATGCCCTCCCACCCATGCCCTCACCTGCCCATCCCACCACACTACATAACTGCTGACGAGCAGAGACCAATGTTGCGATTCTCCCAAAAAAAAATTCTTAAGGGCTGAATTTGCCTGAGAACTGGTGTAAATCACGATTGATTTTTCAGTGGGAGTTCAGACTCGTATCTCTTACACTTTGTGCAATGCGGGGGTCACAATCAGGAATATCATTGAAAGCTGGGAATGGGTGCAGCCTTTTCTTGCCGGGGCTGACAGTTCAGGGCCTCTGTGCATGCAGTTTGCTGGCCAATTCGATTGTTGGTCAGCCTGGGACTCCTGTAATGCTGCTGCAGCCCCTCAAATCCCCCGTTGGCCTGATTGTGGCCTCCCGTCCATTCGCCGACCAGCTCTGACTTCCCTCCCTACCCTATTCTGGAGTGCTCTGACCTCTAGCCCCTCCCCCCCCCAGCAGTGACACCCCCACCAACTGAACCCCCACCCCACCCGACGGCAGACCCCCACCCTCACCCTGTTGACCACCTCCACCTCCCACCCCCTCCCAGCACTCCCTGATCACTGGTCTCCCTCCAGCCCTGATGATCAGCACGTAGAGTGACAACAGGACCCTCCCACTCCCACCAATTGCCCCTCCCCCCTTGGCACTGCCCCATGTCTGGTGGGCAATGCCAAGGTGCCCTGGGCATGAGAACTTTGCCCTTTTGGCAGTGCTGGGGACATAGGCTGGAACTACCACGGCGCCCTTGCCCAGGGTCACTACCCCCCTTCCCCCCCCCACCGCCTGGGTGCTCTGATTGCCCCCTTTCACTTCAGTGGGGTTATTCTGCTAGTTCCCCAAAAGTGGGGAGGTAGTCTGAGCCCCGCTGGAGTGAAATACTTCTGACGGTGTCGGGTGGGGAGAGGTGCTAGCAAGTACAGAGAATTCAGTCCTTGGACCCACTAAAGCACATGTTTCTAGCATAGCTCCGGTGCTGCAAGAGATCTGGTGCTGCCAAATGTGTGCACAACAGGAACGCGTGCGCGAATCCTGTGAATCAGCTGAGAGGCGATTCTCCTGGCCCACTACACCAAAAAACTAGCATGGCAGGATAAGAGAATCACCACCCTGCCCCCAAGTGTGTTCCATCCTCAAATTCTAGAGAGAGTCTAGCGCATGACTGCTAATATTACATCATCATCGACACAACTCATCAGCATCTCTATTCTCTTAACCACGACACAACAGGCACCAATAACATATTGTTTAAAGTGGACATGGTTTGAAATGCAAGATCCTCAATCAGAGAATAAAGCCACAAATTTCCATTGGTTTTGAACAACCAAGCATAAACTTTACGTCAGAGGTCAGAATGATAAAACAATTTACAATAACTGGAGTCTGAAACATTGAATGATTTCAAGAAGGAGATAGATGTACTTTTAAAGAAAAAGAGGATAAAGGAATATAGGGGCCAGGTGGGGAGTTGGATTTGAGACTAAGAAGAGATCAGCCATGATCTGATTGATTGGTGGAGGAGGCTCGAAGGGCTGAACTTGACTACTTCTGGTCTAATCCCTATGTTCCCAACTATCTTAAAGTTTAACAATCACGCTTATGAGGTATCTGCAAATTAACAAGCAACCTGTGATTGAACATAACAAATATTTAAATAAATGGCAGAAGTAATCAAGACAGATTTTATTTATTTCTTAAAAACCCTCCAAACGTCAATAACACAAAGTCAACCAATCTGATTGAAATTCTATCGCTGTCACGAGAAAGTCCAATCTTTAATTTGAAAGAGCTAATCTTTGAATTCTCTCCAAAAGTAACTCCAACATGGACAGCAACAACAATGATCTATCTTGCATAATTTCAGTCTTATCTCCCAAGATTCCATTCCCCTGGATTCCCAAGTATGCCGTCAAGCACCAATTTACAATATCAACTCTTCGGCTGTACTGAACAAAAGACCGATGAATAGAAGACAATTCATCCAAATGTTGCCTTCTCCCCAGCAGTCCACATACAGTGTCATCAACATTTCTTAGCTCTTGAGGATTTCTCCAAAGCTCTCATTTATTACCAGAGTTTCTTTTGAGCCCTCTTTGCTTTCCAGGCTTTGCACCTGAACCCAAAAGAGAAAATGCTGGAAAAATCTCAGCAGGTGTAGCAGCATCTGTTAAGAGAGAAAGGAGCTGATATTTCAAGTCCAGGTGACTCTTTGTCACAGTTAAAAAGATAGAAAGTGGGAGATCCTTATCTGTGACACATGAAGATGTTGGGGGAAGAGGGGATGGGAAAGAGATAAAATGGAGAAAAGGGGAGAAAGGGGGAAGAAAAGGCAAATGGGAATAAAATAGGGAGGAAGAGTGGGAGAAGATAAAAATAAAGAAAGACAATAAAGAAGTAAAAGATAGAGAAGAGTTAAAAATGAAATGAATTAAAAATAAAGAGGTCGAGATGGGGTCGAGCTAATTATCTGAAGTTGTTGAATTTGATGTTGAGACTGGAAGGCTGTAACCAGAAGATGAGATGCTGTTCCTCCAGTTGCATTTAATTTCCCTGGAACATTGCAGCAGGTTAAGGATAGACATGTGGGCACGAGAGCAGGATTGTGTGTTAAAATGGCAAGCAACAGTAAAATCGGGTTTCTGACTGTGCACATACCAGAGGTGCTCAGCAAAGCGATCACCCAGTCTATGTTTGATCTCTCTGATATAGAGGGGCCACATTAGGAGCAGTGAATGTAGTAGAACAAATTGAAAGATTTTCTGTTCACCACTGAATGTCTGCAATAGTCTGGTGGTACAGTGGTTAACACTGTTGCCTCACAGCACCAGAGATCCAGGTTTGATTCCCAGTTTGAGTTACTGTCTGTGTGGAGTTTGCACGTTCTCCTCATGTTTGCATGGGTTTCCACCCACAGTCCAAAGATATGCAAGTTAGGTGCAATAGCTATGTTAAATTCTCCCTCAATGTACCCAAACAAGTGACAAGCGACTGGGGAATTTTCACACTAACTTCATTGCAGTGTTCATGTGACTAATAAACTTTAACTTTATTATAAACTTTTTTTCTCCTTAGAGCCTCTTTCTCTGCTCTTCGATCTTCTTAACTGGGACTTCTCTCTCTCCTCTGTTTCCTTTCTCTGCCTAGGCTCTCTTTTTGGGGCATCTCCTGATCTTCCTTTGGGATCTCTCTCTATAATGTGCCTGGGATTCTTCTCTTTAATGGTGATCCAGTCAGTAACCTGGATTTTCATGCAATTTTGTCTTTTTTACAGAGGACTTTGGATCCACCTTTGGCTCAAAGAGCTTACAGTGCTAAACTGCATATGTCTAGTTAGCTCCTCGTTGTCGCATGTATGGAAAACCAAGGAAGTGTCAGGACTTTAGCAAGGCCTTTGACAAGGTACCACATCGTAGGTTATTGCATCAGATTAAAACTCACAGGATCCACAGTGAGTATCTAAATGGATATAAAATTGGCTTCTTGGCAGAAGCCAGAGAGTGATTGCAGAGGGTTGTTTTTCGATCTGAATGCCTGTGATCAGCGGTGTGCCTCAGATATCAATGCTCAGTCCACTGTTATTTGTCATTTACATTGACGATTTGGATGAGCGTATAGGAAGTATGGTTCGTAAGTTTGTAGATGACACCAAGATTGGTGGTGTAGTGGATTGTGAAGAAAGTTATCTCGGATTGCAATGACATCTTGATCATTTGGGCCAGTGGGCTGAAGAATGGCAGATGGATTTTAATTTAGATAAATGCGAGGTGATGCATTTTGGTAGATTGAACCATGGCAGGACTTACTCGGTTAATCATAGGGCATTGGGGAGCATTCAGAACAAAGTGATCTTAGGGGTACATGTTCATTACTCCTTGAAAGTGGAGTCACAGATGGACAGAGTAATGAAGAAGGCATTCAGCATGCTTGATTTCATTGGTCAGAACATTGAATATGGGAGTTGAGATGTCTTGTTGAATTGTATAAGACATTGGTGAGGCCATACATGAAGTACTGTGTGCAATTCTGATCACCCTATTGTAAAAGGATATTATTAAATTAGAAAGAGTGCAGACAAGATTTACTAGGATGCTACCAAGACTTGATGGTTTGATTTATAAGGAGAGGCTGGATAGACTGGAATTTCTTTCTCTGGAGGGTAGAAGGCTGAGGGGTGATCTTATAGAGGTCTACATAATATTGAGGGGCATTGATCAGCTAGATAGTCAGTATCTTTTCCCAAAGGTAGGGAAGTCTAAAATTAGAGGGCATAGGTTTAAAGTGAGAAGGGAGAGATACAAAAATGTCTAGAGGGGCAATTTTTCACACAGAGGGTGGTGAGTGTCTGGAACAAACTGCTAGAGGTGGTAGTAGAGGCAGGTACAATTTTGTCCTTTAAAAAGCATCTAGACAGTTACATGGGTACGATGGGTATAGAAAGATATGGGCCAAATGCAGAAAATTCGGATTAGCTTAGCGGTTTTATAAAAAAGGGCAGCATGAACGAGTTGGGTCAAAAGGCCTGTTTCCATGCTGTAAAACTCTATGATTTGGAATTCCCAACCTTTGATCTTGACGAAAAGATAATAATACCAGTCAAAATTTGTTTCTTGCTAAACAAATCTTGAAAACAAATCTTACACTGATATGTTTATTAATCTAATTAAATCATTTAAACAATATCATATCTCAGTCAAACTCCAAATAATACCCACATTTTTTTCTGCATGCAGAATACCATTGTCAGTGTTCTGGGAGGCCATTAAGCAGCTTTCATTGAGCATTTTAAACAAGTATCATGCCCAGGATGCTCACGCTTGGTGAACCCAAAATCCAAAGAACATTCATTTTGATAATTATCAAAATGAATAGGGAATAGATCATTCCTTCCAGGGAAGACAGGAAATGTTTTTCAGAAGGATGCACATGATTACAAAAGCACTATATCTATTGAATGGGCAGCTAATATTACAGTTTCTAGAATATTGCTTTGCCAGAATCCTGATAGTCTATTCAGATAAATCTGGAATTCTGTCCTAAGGCAGGGTAAGGGAATTCCACTAATGATATTTACAGCCGTTTAGGAAACAACTTCTGCAGAGCTTTCATCGGGCAAGAAGCTAAAAAGATAAGAATATTGATTTTTTTTATAACATGCTGTTAGGATGGGAAATATTCGTAAATGTTTTTTTTAAATCATTATATAACACTGTTGTGGTTATTGTTTAAAAAAATGTTGAAAAGATGTGCAAATTTTAGATTTAGGTATGGACTTAGATAATTAATTAAACCATAAAGCACCATGATTGGACTTCTATTCACTTTAACTTTAATCCATCTCTGAAACAATCCTAAGACAATCCAATTTATTGGTGTGAGGATCAGAAGAAATTTTACCTCTAAGAAGGAAGCTGTCTATGTCAAGGGCAGAATCTTAACTCTGTCACAATAACAATATCACTCAATCCAGGAGGGCCTTTAAATGACCAGAAAGGAGAAGTGGACCAGAGATTGAAAGGCATGTCCTAGGTATGAGCCCGTAGAAAGTGAGCAATGCAGACCACATTGAAAAGAAGGAAGCCAACTTGGTGAAGGTAAGTTTCAAAGAATATTTGTTGATGTAATCATGACGCTTGGGCTATGGATCATTCATTTGATGGAAGACAGAAAATGTCATCCAGGAGCATACAGCGCCTTTACAAAAACACTAAGTGATTGGATGGACAACTAACATTACAACTTCTGAAACACTACTTTTTCCTGTACTAGCTGAGGAGGTGTGGAGGTGTGTTGGGTGGGACATACTAGGCCCTTCAAGCCTGCCCTGCCATTCAGTACGATCATAGCTGACCCTATGTTGGCCTCAACTTCTTTTTTGTGCCATTCCCCATAACCCTCTATTCCTCGATTTATCAAATATTTATCCACCTCCATTTTAAATACTGCTGATTGTCCAGCCTCCACCACCCTTTGAGGCAGAGAGTTCCAGAGTTTCACAATTCTCTGCAGGATGAAATTTCTGTGCATATTTTAAATGACTAACCCATCACCTTGTAGTTATGACCCCTTATTTGAGGCTCTCCTATTAGTGAAACCATCTATTATTCCCCGTCGCAAAAAAAATCCTTCAATCCTCAGCCCTTGTAAACAGCTTCAAAAATGTAACTGATTAGTTGCTCACAAATCCACTGCTGAATCTCCCAGCAATGCTTTTGTCAATTCCATACTTGACTATTCCAATGCTCTCATGAACAGCTTCCCATCCTATATTTCACAGTATTTTCACAGTTCTCAACAGTATTTCATAGGGAAATTTCACAGTAACTTCATTGTAATGTTAATGTAAGTCTTACTTGTGACTAATAAATAAACTTTAAACTTTACTTTGTATTCTGCACATCACAAAAAACTTATTCTGGACATTAAAAGGAAAGAAATCATCCTGATGAATTTATTCCTTGTATCGCAATCCTATTTTTTTTCTGAAATAATCATTGTAACTAATTTTTAGCTATTTCTAAATGCTCTGGATTTCTGTGATCTATTTCTTCGCTGCTGGAAATGATTATTAAATAGTATTTGATCAAAGTCTGCTATCTATGAAACCAGTTGTGTTTCTGAACTTAGATTTCATACTGAAATTGTCAGCTATAGCCACATTATAGAGACTCTTGTCCCTGAGTTAAAAGATTATAGGTGCATGTCCCACTTCCAACACTTGGGTGCATAATCTTGGCTAACACTCCAATGCAGTACTGAGGGAGTGTGGCACTGTCAGAGATGCTGACTTTCAGATGAGAAGTTAAATTGAGACTATGTTTGCTCTCTCAGATGGACAAATTCCATAGTGCTATTTCAGAGAAGAGTTATCCCCACTGTCCAAGCCAATATTTATCTTTCAATGAATATCACAAGGCACAAATTATCTGGCCATGATCGCATTGCTGTTTTGTGGAAATTTGCTGTGTCTCAATTAGTTACCAGTTTCATACATTGCAACAGTGACTGCATCTTCACTTCATTTGGCAGTGAAACATTTTGGGATATTTAGTTGTTCACAAAAGTGCCAGATAAATGCAAGTCTTTCTTTTTTATCAAATGCAATTGTGAACTCACTCAGTTCATTGAATTCTACAGTGCAGAAGGAGGTCAATCGACCCATTGAGTCTGCACCAACCACAACCCCACCCAGATCCTATCCCCGTAACCGCATGAATTTAACTTAGCTAGTTCTGTTGACATTAAGAGTCAATTTAGCACAGCCAATCCATCTAACCTAGACATCTTTGGACTGTGGGAGAAAACCGGAGCACCCAAAGGAAACCATGAAAATGTGGGGAGAACGTGCAAATTCCACACAGACAATGACTAGAGCTGTAATCGAAACTGGGTCCCTGACATTGTGAGATAGCAGTGCCACGATGCTGGTCCAGTTACTGCTCATCCATAGTTTTAATGGCACCATCACAGATGTACAGGGTGAATTATACATCAATCCTCAGGAAAGAAAGGATTTGAATTTATGCAGCATCTTTATGGCACTTGGGATATTCCAATGCACCTCACAGACAAATTACTCCCCACATCTAGTCACTGTTAGGCAAACGTGGCAAATAATTCACAAAAATGGAGTTTGGGTAAGTGACTAGTTAATTTATTTTGTTGGCTTTGGATTTGGAATAAACGTTGGTGAGAATATTGGAAGGATGCTTCTAACTTCCTTCACATAATACATAGAACATAGAACAATACAGCACAAACAGGCCCTTCGGCCCACAAGTTGCGCCGATCACATCTACCAATCCACAGACCTATCTATAAACCCCTATTCTATTCTTTTCCATATACTCATCCAGAAGTCTCTTAAAAGACCCCAGTGAGTTTGCCTCAACAACCTCCGACGGCCATTCACTCACCACCCTCTGAGTGAAAAACCTACCCCTGACATCTCCTTTGTATTTGCTTCCCTGCACCTTAAATCTGTGTCCTCTCGTAGTGACCATTTCAGCTCGGGGACATAGTCTCTGAGAGTCCACCCTATCTATCCCTCTCAACATTTTATAAACCTCTATCAGGTCGCCTCTCAACCTACGTCTCTCCAGTGAGAAGAGTCCCAGCTCCCTCAACCTATCTTCATAAGGCCTGCCTTCCAATCCAGGCAGCATCCTTGTAAATCTCCTCTGAACCCTCTCAATAGCCTCTACATACTTCCTATAATGAGGCGACCAGAACTGCGCACAATACTCCAACTGGGGTCTGACAAGAGTCTTATAGAGCTGCATCATTACCTCCTGACTCCTAAACTCTATTCCTCGATTAATGAAGGCCAGTACACCGTACGCCTTCTTGACCACTTCCTCCACCTGCAAGGCTGATTTAAGAGTCCTATGGACCCGGACCCCGAGATCCTTCTGCTCTACAACACAGCTAAGACTCCTACCCCTTATATTGTACTCCTTCATCCCATTATTCCTGCCAAAATGGACCACTACACATTTATCCGCGTTGAAGTCCATCTGCCACTTCTCCGCCCAGTCTTGCATCCTGTCTATGTCCCACTGCAACTTTTGGCATTCCTCCAGATCATCCACAACACCACCGATCTTTGTATTGTCGGCGAACTTGCTAACCCATCCCTACACTTCCTCATCCAGGTCATTTATGAAAATGACAAACAGCAGGAGTCCCAGAACACATCCCTGGGGCACTCCACTGGTTACCGACCTCCATGTAGAACAAGACCCATCCACAACCACTCTCTGCCTTCTGCCGACAAGCCAGTTCTGGATCCACAAGGCCAAAGCCCCTTGGATCCCATGCCCTCTCACCTTCTCCAGAAGCCTTGCATGTGGGACCTTATCAAACGCCCTACTAAAGTCCATGTACACTACGTCCACCGCCCTTCCTTCGTCAATGTGTTCAGTCACATTTTCGAAGAACTCAACTAGGCTCATAAGGCATGACCTGCCCTTAACAAAACCATGCTGACTATTTCTAATCAGTCCAAACTTCTCCAAATGTTCATATATCTTATCCCTCAGAAGCCTCTCCATCAGCTTACCAACCAATGAAGTCAGACTCACCGGTCGGTAATTTCCTGGACTATCCCTGTTCCCTTTCTTAAAGATAGGAACCACATCCACAATCCTCCAATCCTCCGGAACCTCTCCCATTTCCATGGACGATGCAAATATCATCGCCAGGGGCTCTGCAACCACTTCCCTCACCTCCCACAATAACCTGGGGTACATCCCATCCGGTCCCGGCGACTTGTCTATCTTGATAGAATTTAACAGGTCGAACACATCCTCTTTCCTAACATCCACATACTCAATCTTTTCCGTATGCCTCAAACCTGCAGTGCAATCTCCCCGTTCACTTTCCACCGTGAATACCGAGGCAAAGTACTCGTTAAGCACCTCTGCCATTTCTTCCGGATTCACACAGACTTTTCCCCCTTCACTTTTTATAGGTCCTATCCCTTCTCTTCTCATCCTTTTACTTTTCACATATTTGTAGAAGGCCTTGGGATTCTCCTTAATCTTACCTGCCAAGGCCTTCTCATGACCCCTTCTGGCTCTCCTAATACCATGGGATTTTTCAATGGTCTTTCAAACAGAACCTCCGTTTAAAATTTTACCTGCAAGAAAGCACCACTAGCAATTCAGTTTTCCCTTATTAGTGTACTTGAAATCTCAGCCTAACCTCATATGTCCAATTCCCAGGTGTATATTCTGTACGTCAGAATATACACCTCAGAAACATGTTGAGCCCAATTTTATCATCAAGTTGTACCCATTTTCTAGTGTAAAAACTTGGTAAAGTCGGATGTGAGGCAAGCAGCATGATCTGTGACCGCTTCTGCATCCATTTCCTCTTTACCAAGCGCCTAAAATGGCTACGATTGCAATCGCGCCTGAAATGGGTGCAATGGCAATTTAAGTACATTTGGATGCATTTAAATTGACTTAATGGGCTGGACTCCCAAATTTCCTGGCATTTCCCCCTTTACCACTGCATTTGCCCATCCAGATTCAGTGCAAATAAGACATGGCTCGCAAAGGTCAGATTTGGGCGCTCCAGTTTCTAATGAGGTTAATTCAGAGCTTCCAGTGGCTTTTCAACTCAGACTGGTGGTGGTGATAGTGGTGGTGATGATGGTGGGGAGGGGGGCGAGTGGAAGGGGGGTGGCGAGTCAGATGGTTCTCTAGTGACAGAAAGGGAAGCGGGTCAGATCGCTCTCTGATAAGGGGTGAGGAAGATGGGTCTGATTGCTCTCTGATCGGGTAGGGGCGAGGCCAGTCAGATAGCTCTCTGATGGGGGTGCTCTCTGGTAGGGGGTAAAGAAAGTGTGTCAGATCTGTCTCTGGTAGGGAGGAGAGAGGTGAGTCAAATGACTCTCTGTTGAGGAAAGGGGATCCGCTGCCACTTTGGAATCGAAGGGTGGAGGAAAGAAGCCATAATGGGTCTGGGTAGTGAGGGGTGCGGAGATAAGAAAGACAGTTTTGTTGTGGGTGTGGGGGGCAATGTTTTTGGGGGCCAGGTGGAGGCATTATCAGACCTGGGAGCAATGCGGGAGGAGAGCATTTTTCTACTTTCTTTTGTGCATGTGTAGTTGGGGGCGCCGATTGGAGGTGCAGTGTTTTCGATGCAATAAGCTCCAGCCACAGGATTCTACAACACAATTCAGAATCAATGATTTTTTTCAGGCAGAGTGCTTATGTGGGCACTGGAGAATGAGTCTAAAAGTCAGATCTGAAACACTCCCAGATTCAGCACTTGGAATCAAAATGGTAAAATTAGGCCAGTTATCACTGAAGTACACCAGCAAAACATCAATACATTCAAATAAAGATAATACAAATTATGCAATCTTAAGAAACACATTCACTAGTTCTGTTTAGTTTCACACTTAATAACAAAACTTTGGAAAATCTATAGATTTTCACTGTTCACATCCATCAGTGATACTCAACAGTAATAGAGAAGAACTGCTGCAATTGCTTTACTGACAGAAAACAACAGTTCCTAATGCATTTAGGTTAGATAATCAAATTATCTGTCTGAGAAAGAATGTGTTTCACTGAACAAATAATTAATTTAACTGATAACAGTACAATCTGAAAGAAAAACAAGTTAAAATTTGCAATTGTATCATAACTATTCTGCACAACGAGAGTTCCAGTGTTTGATGCCTTGGAAATGCAATTAGAATCTGAAATCACGTATGAATCTAACACATTTATCTGAAGTTCCTTTCTCAGGTATTTAAATCAAGGTGTTAGCCTACATATTTTGGTAAATGTTTCTATTAAAGTAACACAGGGAAGAATTTCAGCTAACTGCAATGGCATTCCACAGTGTAATCTCTGAGAGCTTTTGAGGCACTCAACACAGGATGATTTGTGTTTCTCATGCTCAGATTTAGTTGAAGCGCCAAATGCCATTTTTTCTGTTCCACCTATGAAGTAATGTAAACATTCAGGTGTTATATGTTAACAAAATATTTTTATATCATGTTATTTATTATAATCGAATGGTATCCACCATCTACTATATTATTTGCATCGACACACATGTCTGCAGAACTCAAGAAGCAAATTGTTCCTTGTAACATTAATCAGTTTATTTTAGTTGAGGTTAAAAAAAAGAATTATAAAGCAAGTTTGATTGTATGATACTTTGACATATCAACATGATGAGTTGCAGGACAATGGGATGCAGATACATGCTTTTTTATTTTCTGAGGTTGGCATGTAGCTTTGACTGAAATATCAGGGAGTGCCAACAAGTGAAGATAAGATCCTTTCTTAAGTGGAAGGAAAGAACATTCGATAGCATTAACCTCTATCATAAGCATTGACAGAAGTTGACATCAAGCACTGATAGGTCACTTGGCTGGAGAATGACATATAGCACATTGCATCCTAAAGGAGAGAAAAAGATATGGTAACAAATTAAAGGGAAGTTTCCACTATTACTCAACAAGTGGCTTGAGTTATATGGGCTGTAAAGGTCACAGGTTTGATCCTTGGCTAGTTAGATGACCTGGATGGCAGAAGGGCTTGCATGATTGACTGGCTCCTAGGATTAAAATGGGTAAAATCAACTAAGATTCTCACTTCAGATTGTTATTCAGGAACTTCTGTTAGTAATGCACAGATGTGGGCATTTAAAAGCAAATATATTAATAGCTTGTCAGCACAATGTCATGACGCACATACAAGCAATAGCAACTCATCTAGAATAATGAAAGACAAGCAACATATCTGAAATATACATCAGCAAGGAGTTAATGGGATACAGTTTCATCTTGCCATAGGCATAAATCTAGCTAGCATTGTAGACTGGTTACCGTTACTGAAACTGCCCAATTTTCATTTCCATGGAAACAACGTTAAACCAGTTTCTCCAATGTTCACCGCCTAATCCACAATGCCAATTTTATTCCTAACAAGCAAGTTGAAAATCTATCTGACTATCCTCAGAGACAATGGGAAGAATTAATAAAAAGGGGGGAAAAATGACATACAAGGAGGTTAACTGAGGGAAAAAAAAACATGGATTGAACATTATGAGTGTGTGGAATACGGAAATTAATAAAATAGAAGTTTGGGCCCCATAATTGTGCCATAGGCCTATTATTTATTTTACTTCTTCTGGCTTTTCCCAATTTAATCAGATTGGTCGATTCCTTTGTCCATCTCACATTCCTCTTCCAGTCGCATTTAAGTTTTTCGCAACTGTGTCTTTCCATGCAGCCTTAGGCATTCCTCTCTTCTGTTCGATCTCATTCACTCACCCCTCCACATTTCTTTTCTTTCTCTGCAACAGATGAGCAAACAATTTTAACCTTTTCACAGCTGCTACTTCCTTCAATGTTCCAGCAATCTTCACTGACTCTGTAATGTACTGGTTCCTTATTTTATGTTTTCTCATTACTTTGCAGATCCATCTCAGCATCCATGCCTCATTAATATTCCATTTTTGTCCCCTACTTAATGCTGCCCAACTTTCCGCACTATGTAACATAGTCTCTGTAATGAAATAACAGTTGTCTTGTAAATTTTTCCTTTCATTTTCAATGATACTTTTCTATCTTATAACAATCCATTGCACTTCTTTCAATTATTCCAAATAGTTAATCAACGCATCAGTCAGTTGCTCAAATTCCGTTTCCAATTTCTACCATCACTGATTTGAGGTTTTGATAGAAGTGTGCAAATGATCATTCTCTGATTGTTTGCTCTGCTATTTTAAAGATCATTGGGTGGTATGATAGCACAGTGGTTAGCACTGTTGTTTCACAGCTCCAGGGTCCTGAGTTTGATTTTGGGCTTGGGTCACTGTATGTGTGGAATTTGTACGTTCTCCTTGTGTCTGCATGAGTTTCCTCCAGGTACTCAGGTTTCATCCTACAGTCTAAAAATGTGTGGGTTAGGTTGATTTGCCATGCTAAGAAATTGCCCCTTAGTGTCCAGGGATGCATAGGTTAGAGGGATTAGTGAGTATAATATATAGGGATATGGGCATAGGGCCTGGGGAGGATTGTGTTCGGTACAGGCTTGATGGGCCAAAGGGCCTCTTTCCGCACTATAGAGTTCAATGACTCTATGATAATCATTTAAATAATGTAATTCCAATTCTCTTACTGCACCTAGTGAAGCTAATTCCATAGCTAATAATTCTTGGAACAGTTACTAATTCGTTCCCAGGGACTTATCTCTAGAGGGGCATCACTCCACATCTAGTACGCTGATAAGGTTAACATGCAACCTGTTTAGTCATGTTATGAATGCACTATTTTTGGCCATCAGTTCCAGGTTGGGACTTGACTCCAGAGCATCTGGTTCACCCAATGCACTACAAGACCTCCAAATAATGTAATGGCCCTTCTAAAACAATGGAGTTAATTTCAAGCAGGTCAAATAAGTTTTAAGTTAATATCCCAGGTGCATAGCTAACATTTTAACATTTAAACTTGTTATATTTATTGTCATTAAGTATGTTTTGCTTCTTTAAATTTTTTAAAGTATTCTTGTTATGGGAATAATTTTAATTTTTGTCAATATTGTGAAATGAGTGGAACCAGATTATTCAGCCACAAAGCATCTTTTCTGATTTTCTTCGAGGAGAGATATATAGCAAGCAGTGACTCATTAAACACAATGCTAGAAGTTAAAATCACCTCCTGTATGTCTTGGTTGTATGGAAAACTACGTTGCAATGTGGCATATTACTTGCTGTCAAATTCACTTTTGAAAAGGTTGTATCAAAAGCAAATTAAATGAAGGTGCCAGAGTCCAATTTCATAAACTGGATTTCTGCACCACATTGCAGC
Source organism: Sphyrna mokarran (assembly GCA_024679065.1). Taxonomy (NCBI): domain Eukaryota; kingdom Metazoa; phylum Chordata; class Chondrichthyes; order Carcharhiniformes; family Carcharhinidae; genus Sphyrna; species Sphyrna mokarran. Next base: position 92,165,801 of record JAGIQG010000001.1, read on the forward strand.
ATATCGTTCCTGATAAGACCTTTGCCTTTGCAAGTAAGCTATGGAAATTTACAATTTAGAACTAGATTCTATTTCATTTTAGCAGCACAGTCGGCTAAAGCTGTATGAACCTGCAAAACTGCTTATGCAGGGATTAATTTAAATAAGTAGCTACATTTGCCCAGGGAAATTTTGGTTCACTGCCATTTAATTGGTTCCCTTGTACAAAGTGACACTGATATCAGACTGAATAACTAATTTTCTTCTAATGTTAATTAACATTAAGAACTTTTTCATATGCGATACTTTTGTCAATGCATTTGATGTCAACATATGAATGCTTGTGAGAAAAATATCCCCTGAATATCCATGGCATAACTATAAAAAGAGAGAACAAGAGAATGTGTGGAAGATCTTAACCAATGCAAGTTTCAGTTGGAAGAAAACTTTCACATTCTATTTATGGAATAAGTGCACCTCTAAATGTATCTTGAGTGCTTTTAGATAGGAAGGTGCCAGATGTCAAAAGCAAAACCTGCGTTCATTCAAGAAGGATCATAATGGAAAGCTGCTCAGTGATTACTGCCATGGAATGTGAACTCTGGGTCAATAATTCAAGCTGTTACTGCTGCCAGCCTTTTATATGATAACAGTTCTGTTCCTCTGAGACTAAAAGCATTTGTGAGATAATCGTAAATGGAGAGACACGAAAGATAAGAGAGAGGGAGAGGGGGGAGTAATGAAATCAAAAAGAAAATGGTGAAGAATAAGTGAGCAAATGAATGAAAATGGAGGAAATAAGATGACAATGAATTAAGCAAAATAAAGAAGATGGATGAGGAATAATCTGGACAAATCGAGAAAAGCTTATAGAATTATCTTTAGCTGTTTTCCTATAACATGTTTCAAAAGTATTTCACTAACATTTTGGTGGCAAGCTAAATGACGCACTTGTGACAAATATATAGGTTGCTCGTACGAATTGCATTAGTCCTCAGTGCGAGATTTAGAAACTTGTAAACAGTAAAGTGGCAGCTAAGTGGCCAAAGTCCTCAGTCATTTCAGTACAGTTACTGTTCACTACATTGCATTGTTGCTTCAACAACAAACATTTGTAGAAGGTTCAAATTTAGAACATGGAGTGTAAGTATGCCATAATTCATTCGGCTAAGAGAAAAACTGAATGGTTTATTAATTTGAATTGAGGTATACAAAGAAGACGGGAAAGTGAGAATGTTGTATTTCACATTGTCAGTCAAATTAAGGAATTAAGAATGCAGAGTATCTAGTGTATACTGCAGATGTGAATCTCAGAGGCTCCAAATAGATCCAATGGTGTCCAGGATAGTTTAAGCAAATCAGTACTTCTCTTAATTTGGTCAACTTCAGAAAAACTCTTGCTTTGAAAATGACAGTATCTAAGTGAATTCATTACCACATAAAAGGAGACTGTTGTTAATGAATCTCAGCATGATGTTGTTGCATTTCAAAAATGCTTTTGGGACAATTTTGGATAAATTCTCTAGGAGCTAAAGAATTTCAAAGAAACTAGCTGCAAGTATAGTTTAGTTCGCATTTGACTCAAGACACCATCTTGGTAAAGAAGTTAAAGTGCACACAGCAGCCTGATTAATTGGTACGGTCTCAACTGACAACTAAATCGCTTGCTGCTGCACATTAAAGATACTGCATCCTAATTTGGTGGATAATATTCCATATAATGACCACTTCTAGTAGCAGCCTTCTAAACAGGGCTATAAAACTACATTCAGAGTTCAATGTTCACTTGCTGACTGAGATCAATTCATGATGCCATGCATGAACAGAACATTTGAGATATCTCAGGACACTTTCTGGGACTTCATCAACACAATCATTTGTTTTCTGCTAGACCTCAAGGATTTCACCTGAAAGAAGTAAGTTTCATAAAGAGCTACTCTGCTTTATTGAAGTCACCAGGAGAAAGGTACTGTTTGCTCATAGAACTTTTATGATAGGAACACCTTGATGTAGAGGATGAACATGAGAAAAAGGTCAAGCAGAGTTGCACCAGCTACTATGGAGAGAGGAAGACATGTAAAGGAGGAGTCCTTATCTGCCCACAGTCTTGTGAGTGGTGTGACTGAAAACCAGTGACTTGGAGATATCATTTAACATAACTGAAACCTTGTGGCTTCATAGAAGGCAGATTCATATCTTATTGCATGTAGTTGTCAATGGCAGTGTGACCATATTATGGATCCTGTCATCTCCTGCATGACTTATCCTTTGTCACTCTCAGGATGAATACTTAATACCAAGCAGTATACTGCAGTGTACACTAGATAGCCTTTATGCCATTGAAACTTTCCCAGCTTCCACAGTTGATATGAGTCACATATCACAATCCTCTGTACACTTCTCTCTAAAGGAGATGTCTGTTGTTCTGTAACGCTAAGAAATGGCTATATATCATTCCCTATTTCCAGGGAAGACTGGAAGCAGAGAATCCAGGATTCTTTATGGCCCTGAGAACAATTCACTGCACACATATAACGGAATTTAGAGGTGCTTAGAAACAGGGTATATTATGCAGATGAATGCCTGCTATTAAATGAATTGTCACAAATTTATAAAGAGACATTCATCTGTTATACATATCTTTGAATTCCAACACAATGTACATGGCTGACCACAAAGTGACAAGAAAAATTCTCTGATGCCATGTTCCCGAGAACAAAACAACAATGAGCACTTAAAAAATAAGAGTAATACAAAATATCTTGACCACAGTGGGTGGGGTTGGGGGGGGGGTGGTCCTGAAGTGGAGATATAGACACTTTGGCAAGTCAGGAGTTACACAGGGATACCGAGAAGGTGTCCACACAATTTATATCTTCAACTGAAGTGTGTGAGTGCTATTTAATAAGATACAGTTCCAGAAAATTTATGGCCAGTCAGCGCTCAAGTCCTGGATGGGAAGTTGTCAGTTTCAATGCTAGCAGGCATATTCAATTCCATGATAATCATCAATTTACTGGAAAATTGCATGCTAAATCCAAATTGGGATTTCTTATTAGCATAAAACTCATTTAGCATCTGTTTTCACCTCTTCCTCTCATCCACCTCCATTTTATCCACTTGCCACCTCACCCTCCTTGACACCGCTCCCACCTGCCATGATACTCACTTGCCACCTATTATCTCATCCACCTGCCACCTCATGCACCTGATAGTACATTCACCTCTCACCATATCCACCTGCCACTCTGCACACCTACCCACTTACTGCCTTCACCCTCCCTACCCATTCATTAATTCACCCATGCACTAATATTCACACAAGATCTTTAAATTTATCATGTGGCAGCAAGTGCTTTAAAAAGGGGATATGTTGTCTCTTCCCATTATCTACTCTGCTACATCGGAGCTCTCCAAGGGATGCTGCATTCTACACTTCTGGAAAAGTCGGACTCTGAAGCTTCTGGAAGAAATTTAGAGTAGCTTTCAGTCAGGGCAACATTTCAGTGAAGTGGCAATCCAATGATGATTGCTGCTCCTCTGAAAGCTAGGTCATTATTTATATAGGTTGGGATTATAGAATGCTGCAGTACAGAGGGATCTGGGTGCCCTTGAACATAAATCACAATGTCAGCAGACAGGTATGAAGACTAATAAAGAAGGCAAATTAAATGTGGTCTTTATGGTGAAGTATAAAATAAGGAAGTCTTACTACAAGTGCAGGGGCATTGGTAAAGTTGTATCTGAAGTATTGTACAGCTTTGGTCACATTACTTAAAGAGGGATATCCTTGCATTGGAATCAGTTCAGAGAGGGTTCACTAGGCTGGGCTGAGAGTTCATCTTATGACAAAAAGTTAAGCAGTTTGAACCCATTCTCATTGGATTTTAGGAGAGTGAGAGGTAATGTTATTGAAACATAAAAGATCATGAAGGGATTTGTCAACTGGAAGGAAGTGGAAAATCTAGAATTAGAAGGCACAGTTTAAAAAATAATAGGTCTCCCATTTAAGATGAAAATAATAAATTTCAGATGGTCATTGGTCAATGGAATTCTGTTCCCCAGCATGCAATAGAGGCAATAGAGGCATTCAAGCAATAATTGAATATATTTAAGCATGGGTTTCACAGATTTTGATCTACAAAAGAATCTATGGTTATGGGTGGAAAGTAGCACAGTGGAGTGTAGACCATGATCTATATGAATAGCGCAGCAGGCTTGAAGGATCAAAAGGTCTGTTCCTGCTCCTATTTCTTATGTTCTGATTACTAAATATCAAAAGGAAAATGCACATTCACACTTTAATATAACTGTATGCAATCACAGCAGTTACTAATGGATCTGATCTTATGGTCGACTACATAAGGCTGATTGACACCTCAATTAAAACATTAAAAATTAACCTTGTAGCCTTGGCAATGTGTCAATAATTATAATAAAAAAATAGTGAAATATTGATGGAGGTTTCACAGTATGCCACCACCCCATTTAATAAATTCAATGCCAACTCATATTTAGAAAATATGAGAGTACATTCTGAGGTTATTTATCTTTGTCACATGAACATTTTCCATAACTTTGATCTTTACTCTCAGTGCTGAACTTTTAAAATTGAAGTGGTGGTGTGAAAAAAAACCCAAAAGCAATTAATTGAGTTTTTGGATTCAAAGGCATTTTAATCAACTGTCTTGTGTAATTGTTGAACTTTTTATGCACAATGCTAAGACCTACCACATGTTTACATACCAGCAATGATAAATCAAAACATCAAATTAGTTACATTTATTCCAATTTACTATTCATATTAGTGGAAAACAGCCAATTAATTTATGCAAATTAATGTGATTTATAAAGCTGCTGGTGTGATGGATAGGATACGAGAAATGATCCGGATCAAGTATTCTGTAAACTGATACTTCCTGGAGGAAGAGTGTTCACAGGGAGCAAATCCTGGCAACAGATGGAAAATCACATGTGCTGCACAAATCCCTGAGCTTTGATCCCTACAGGTTCTGCTCTCCATTGTGAGCCATAAGACCATAAGACATACGAGCAGAATTAGGCCACTTGGCCCATCGAGTCTGCTCTGGCATTCAATAATGACTGAATTTTTTCTCTCCCCATTCTCCTGCCTTTTTCACATTACCCCTGATCCCCTGATTAACCAAGAACTTATCTATCTCTAGTCTGGCATTAAATATTCATCCTGAGAGTGACAAAGAATAAATCATGCAGGAGACGACAGGATCTATAATATAGTCACACTGCAGCAGTGTCAGTAAAGTGAATATTAAGTGTTCATTGCACTGACAGAGCTGCAAGATGATCTCACCCAGAAGCATATGAAAGGGGTCTTGAGGTGCAGTGGATAGCATCACTGGCTCTGAGCCAGAAGCTCTTGGTTCGAGTCCTACAGTAAGAAGTCTCACAATACCTGCTTAAAGTCCAACAGGTTTATTTGGTAACAAACACCACTAGCTTTTGGGGCTCCTTCATCAGGTGAGTGGGAGTTCTGTTCGCAAACAGAGCATATAAAGACACAAACTCAATTTGCAGAGTAATGATTGGAATGCGAGTCTTTACAGCTAATCAAGTCTTAAAGGTACCGACAATGTGAGTGGAGAGAGTGCTAAGTACAGGTTAAAGAGATGTCTATTGTCTGCAGACAGAGCAGTTAGTGAGATTTTGCAACTGGTAAGTAGTGGAGGTTACAGATAGTGTAACACGAACCCAAGATCCCAGTTGAGGCGGTCATCATCATGTGTGCGGAACTTTGCTATCAATCTCTGCTCAGCGACTCTGCGCCATCGTGTTTTGTGCTTACCCAAAGATCAGAGGCCGAATACCCATGAAGGCTGAAGTATTTGCCAAAAGGGAAGGAAGAATCTTGCCCGGTGATTGTCAAGTGATGTTCTTTCATCCGTTGTCGTAGCGTCTTTATGGTCTCCACAATGTATCATGTCTTGGGACATCCTCTCCTGCAGCATATCAGGTAAACAACTTCGGCCAAATTGTGAGAGTATGAAGCGTGTACCTGGTGGATGGTGTTCTCACGTGAGATGATGGCATCTGTGTCGATGATCCAGTACATCTTGCAGAGGTTGCTGTGACAGGTTGTGTGGTATCATGGTCACTGTGCTCCTGAAGGCTGGGTAGTTTGCTGCAAACAATTGTCTGTTTGAGATTGTGTGGTTGCTTGAAGGCAAGAAGTGGGGTTCTGGGGATGGCCTTGGCAGGATGTTCGTCTTCATCAATGACTTGTTGAAGGCTCCAGGGAAGATGTCGTCAATGGACTTGCAAAATCTCACCAACTGTCCTGTCTGGAGACAATACATCTCTCTTTAACCTGTGCTTAACGCTCTCTCCACTCATATTGTCTGTACCTTTAAGATTTGATTAGCTGTAAAGACCCATATTCCAATCATTATTCTGTAAACTGAATTTGTGTCTTTATATGCCCTGTTTGTGAACACCTGACCAAGAAGTAGCCACTCCGAAATATAATGGCATTTGCTACCAATTAAACCTGTTGGACTTTAACCTGGTGTTGTGAAACTTCTTACTGTGTTTATCCCTGAGTCCAATGCTGGCATCTCCACATCATGACTTCAAATCCCACCCCAGGGTTTAATGGTCAAGGGAGGTGCATTCATAATACTGCCAAACAGGTTGTGTGTTAACTTGCAAATCCTTCCAAACATGCTACAGACTAATGGTGAGAGTATGAGAGACTCCTGGTCAGACACAATTGATGACCCTCAAGCTATAAGCCTCTGATGACAGAGTAGCGACCTGTACCATGAGTTGCTAACTATCAAAACAGGTGAAAGTCTGCCTTAGTGCACCACTAGGTGCAGGAAGAGAGTTGGAATTGTGCATGGAGAATTTAATATTTAAACAGTGCTTCTTTAAATCTCAAACCACACCTTTGGAATTTCCCACTTTTTAAAAGATAGTAAGTTACATCATATATAATACACACAAACATACCTACGCTGCACAGAAATAAATCATAGCATTGTTCCTATTTCTACCAAAATTGGCTTGTCAGTGACATTTAATAAAATCTTACACATCATGTTTATGATATGCTTGGTCAAATATAATTTGTTTTGCTAGAAAGAGGTGAAATTATTGTTTTTCCATTCGCTACAAAGGTTTGATTATACATAAATGTTGTTCATGCATCGTCTCGAAGTTACTTCATGAAAATAATCTCGATATCTTGAGAGATGGATTGTTCTCATTCAGTTACTTAGAGTCATATTGAGAATCTATCAATATCTCACAGAAAGGGCCTAAGAAATATATGGATAATAATGACATTTGATGACTGCAAGCTGTTAATCCTGACCCATAAGATTGGAGAAAGATCCTGCTATATTTTGCAATATTCATCTATGTTGCTGTGCAAAATCTGGTTTTGGTTCTTATTGCCCTGTTATTTGTAAGATAAATTAAGCTGAGAAATCTCTGGATTTTGTGAGGCAAACTCAGAAGGTTACCATAAAACTCAAGAGAATAGACGAAATACAATAAATATACCACGATGAGTCAATTAGAACTTCAAATTAGTTAATATTATTCAAATATACTTCTCATATTATTTGCAAAGAGCCATTTCATATATGCAAATGAAATTTTCATATTTGTAGGTGAAATCCTTATTGAGCCTACAAACATTCATTAAATAGAAACAGCACTTAATTTTATTGGAATTATTAGGGACAGATCCACAAAATGGTCCACAAAATGCTGTAGATTCTTCAGTTTTCTGAAGTAGAGTCCTTTCTGATTCAAAACTTTACCTACATCTAGGATTTTATGACAGATATGTTCGGTGACAAGATTGGAGAATCTTGCGAAAAGACCCTAATTGCATTTCCGGAAAGTGCAAATCTGGGAAGGATGTCCACCCCTCTGTCAGTAGCAGGCCGCATTTCCCACTGTCAAATATCAGCAACTTGATTTCAATAAATTAGCATCTCATTATTGTGGCCACAAGCTGGAACCATCCCCACACATCAAATGTAAATCCCACTTCAGCTTGACTTCAGAATGGTGTGATTTACAACTGACTTTGAAAAACTTTGACCTGAACTTCAAGAAAAACTCATACATAGGAGGGTTATATTACTGAAAGAGGTTTCAAAGATAGCTGGAGTCAGGCCATAGACTGTTTTAAAAACAAGGCTGAGGAATAAAGAAAAGTGCTTAATCAGGACCCTGAGTATGAGGTGCACATGATTTGGTGTGAGTTTGTCCAAAAGGCTGTGCATATACTACATAAAGCCATGTTTACCATGCATAGCTGGATATTTAAATTAACAAACTGTGCAAACTCAGTGTGCTTGGATTGCAGATTGGGCAAATGGCCTGGTCCCAGTGAAGTCATGTTCCTGTGAACAACTATGGGCAACTTCAAAATAACACTAATGAAGACCCAAGGAGATTAACAAGGATTCCTGGATTTAGCACGGAAAGCTAATAAACCTATGAGACTTTGTTTCTGAGAGAAAAAGAATTTTAAAGGTATGCATGATCCAAGCTTTTAAAATGCTGATAGGCATGGGCGATTTAAAGGTAAATGAGTTCTTTAATTTGAATATTGAATGCTGAACTCGGTTACATAGTTTAAAATTAACAAGCCTTGTGAGGGATTAGAAAATAGATTTTTTACTTTCTACTGATTATTGGGTAACACGTGTCCCATAAAATGATTGAACCGTGTTGATGATTGCTTCAAATTAAACTTGGATAATTACCAGGCTCAAAATTAGTCGAACAATATGGAGTAAAATAAATTTTGATTTGACTTGATTTGATTTGATTTATTATTGTCACATGCATCAATATGCAGTGAAAAATATTGTTTTTTGCACACTATGTAGACAAAGCATATCATTTATAGAGAAGGAAAGGAAGGAGTACAGAATGAAGTATTACAGTCATATTTAGGGTGTAGAGAGAGATCAACTTAATGTAAGATAGGTCCATTCAACAGTTTGACAGCAGCAGGGAAGAAGCTGTTCTTGAGTCAGGTTGGCTCATGACTTCAGACTTCTGTATCTTTTTCCTGATGGGAGAAGGCGGAAGAGAGAATGCCCAGGGTGCATGAGGTCCTTAATTATGCTGGCTGCTTTGCCGAGGCAGCAGGAAATGCAGACAGTTAATGAATGGGAGGTTGGTTTGCATGATGGATTGGGCTACATTTGGAAGATATACATCTAAATAGAAAATTATGCTTATGGTGCTAAAGAAGAGCAGGGTTATTTATGGCCAAAACAATGAACAGTAGACATCAGCAGTTTTGTATTCTAACTCTAGATGATTATATTTGAACATATTTTTAGTCATGACTTTCCCTAAGGAGGTTAAGTGAATGTTGTTGTTCATGACTGGGTGGATGGTGGTCAATACTCTTCCTGCTTCATCCTCTCAGTGAATTTTTTATTTGGCATACATCTTGTATGAGCACCTTTCAAAAAGTATTGACTGTTCTACAATCTGAAGGTAGAATACATAACGGTTACATCCTAATTGGTTCTCAATTCTGCTCTGGATACTTTGAATCTCATTGTTCTGAAGAATGATTTTTTTGATATCTCAACTCTTCTTCACAAAGCAAATCAATAGAATCACTTCCATGCATTGACCTTTAGGGTAAAAAAAGACAAAATAAAGGCATATTTGCCATGTGGATTTTGGATAAAATAGCAGCCCTTGAAAACAAACATAAATGTTAACCACAATGATAAGCATTGAGGCTTATAAGAAATGTTTTTCCTAAGGGAAGAAAGCCAATTCTTTTGACAAAAATTGAAATATTATGAATACAGGAATAAACCACACTGCCTCCTAGCATGCCAGCTGAGAAAACAACAGTAAGACCATAATATTCCATCAATCAAGGAGCTGAGTGGTTCAGTCCTTCTGAGCTTCAGGGATGTGATTTTGAAATGCAGCCAATATTATAAAGAACTTTTCTCCTCTTCTCCTCATCCAGTGATCAGCTATCCAGCTACCTAAAGAAGCTCACTGCTCACTGCTCATTTGTTGAATACAAATGCAACAAAATAGTGCCAACTCATTACAGCCATGAGAGGCACTCAAACTGACTTCTCCAATCTTTTGTGAGGCAGACTGATTAGCACTTTAGTGAGTTGAATGCCAGTAACCATTCTGTATGTTGCAGACAAAACTTTCATCACATTGGTACTTACTCGTGATGCTGAATAAAATGTATGTTGTTTGTTATATCGAAAATACTGGAAACAGCAGATTGACAACACCCAACTCCTACAGACTCAAACATGAGACTACGAAACTACTATTACTACCACTACTATTAGTAGGGTTACTATTTTAAACTGCACACTGATACCTCGGCCCAAATAGCAGTAAGTGTTCGAAACATAAGTGTGTGGGGCAATGGGTCAAGGGGTTCAACCAGGATGGAGGTGGGGGAGAAGGGGTGGTAATGCCAGGGGATAGTATTTGACTAAGGTCCAAGGATGCTGGGGAAAGTAGGACAGGTGGTCTATAACTTTTGGCCAAGGCACTAGTATCACATAGCTCAGCAGTCTGTGCCTTGATGTGTGGAATGGGGAATACTCAGCTCTGGGGGTAGAATCAGAGACAGACTACATGGAGTAATGGAGGCTTTGAAGGAAAATCTAGATAAAGAAAAGAGCAAAAAGTGAAAAAAATGCTTAAGATAATAAAGCCAGATGAAGAGGAGTGAGAGAAGACTCAGGTGGATCATAAACAAATGACCTGTTTCCATGCTGCAAATTCAATGCAATATAATAGATGGCAAAAAGCTAGTCACCCAAATTAACCAAGGTCCACATGAATAATGCACAATCTCATGTATTATCATTGATTTCATTGGGAATGAAAATTGGGGGAGTTGTAAATGAAGTGCAAATCTAAATGAGGAGGTGGAAAAGAAAAGATCATTTGTGAATGTCTTCAAGAAAAAGCAACGAGATTGGATTGACAAATTTCTAATGCATAAGAATTTGTTGAAGTCGATGATTGAAGGAAGATCAGAGTGATGCAAACCAAGAGGGAGAAAGAGAATGATGATGTTTGACAACCTGAAATTGAAGATGGAAGTCCCCTAAGAGCACCTGAAGAGGAATGCACAAAACTGTGAGGCATGGAGAAATGAACCGATGAGCCAGCCTCTGACAGATCACTACTACTACTAAAGATATAAAACGTACCTCCTATGTGCTATTACATGTTTTGCACAATTGTAGAAAATAATATTTGACCCAAAAGAGACTATCAACAGCAAAGTTTTTCTCTTTGAGTCGATTTCCTTTCTGACATTGTAATCAATTGATAATGCATTCCCTTATGCAAAAATTATCTATAACTTGCTGAGGCAGGATTGCTGGAACATGCATTAGTCTAAGGTAATCCATAATGTTTACTGATATCACAACACTTTATCATCAGGATCGCGTCTGAGTGACTTCAAATGTGGTTAGCTATTATCAGCTGCACCTATAATTTTGCCCTGCAAAATTGAGCTGAGAGTTTAGGCTTTCCTCTGGGATTTCCAGATGTAAGTTAGTCTAAAATATTATTCAGCAAATCTGGTACCTGCATAAAGTGATGGCAAAAAGTTGAGGTTTCCAGGAAATTTTTAAAACTTACTGTTTATATTCTTAAGGTATTTTGTTCTATCCATATTTCACTTTTTCTAACTCCTTGATGATAACATAAGATGGAATTGTTAGGGAGGGTTAATATCTTAAGTATTCTGGTGAAGTTCTGCTCTGCAAAGGACGTAACACATAAAATGGATGCCATTTTCTTGCTCAGTCTTCAGCCCCAACAAAAAAGCAGAATATTTCTCTTGCCCTATGACAGAGACTGATCTAGCTCCCTGAAATTTGGCAATTGCTGTAATTGATTTGACTGCTATTCTTGCCACTCTAATTGCCTGTTTCCTCCGGTGCTGTCATTGTTCCTTTAATTGGTTTCAGGTATCATATCCTATTGCTGCACTAGACTGTGTATCTGCTCTTGTATTCTCTATAGCATTATAGAATCCTCCAGTGCAGAAGGAGGCTATTAGGCCCATAGAATCTGTATCAACCACAATCCCACCCAGGCCCTATCTCCTTAAGCCCATGTATTTATTTTAGTTAATCCCCCTGAAACCAAGGGGTACTTTAGCATGGCCAGTCCACCTGACCCACACATTTTTGGATTGTGGAAGGAAACTGGAACACCCGGAGGAAACCCATGCAGATACAGGAAGAGTGTACAAATTCCACCGAGGAATCGAACCTAGGTCCCTGGTATTGTGAAGCATATAAAGAAGTCTCACAACACCAGGTTAAAGTCCAACCACTAGCTTTCAGAGCACTGTTCCTTCATCAGGTAAGTGGGATTTCAGTTCACAAACTGAATATATAAAGACACAAACACAATTTACAAAATAATGTTTGGAACACATGTCTTTACAGCTAATCAAGTCTTGAAGATACAGACAATGTGAGTGGAGAAAGGGTTAAGCACAGGTTAAAGAGGTGTGTATTGTCTCCAATCAGGACAGTTAGTGAGATTTTGAAGTCCAGGCAAGTCGTGGGGATTACAGATCATGTGACATCAACCCAAGATCCCATTGACTATCAGTCTCTGCTCAGTGACTCTGCATTGTCATGTGTCATGAAAGCCACTTTAGAGGACGCTTACCAGAAGACCAGAGGACAAGTGCCTGTGACCACTGAAGCGTTCCCCAACAGGAAGAAAACACTATTGCCTGGTGTTTATTGAGTGGTGTTCATTCATCCATTGTCGTAGCATCTGCATGGTCTCCACAATGTACCACGCCTCAGGATATCCTTTCCTGCAGTAAATCGGGTAGACAAGTTGGCCCAGTTGCAAATGTATGAACGTGTACCTGGTGGATGGTGTTCTCACGTGAGATGATGGCATCCATGTCGATGATCCAGCATGTTTTGCCGAGGTTGCAGTGTTGTATGATGTCGTGGTCATTGTTCTCCTGAAGGCTGGGTAATTTGCTGCAGACAATGGTCTGTTTGAGGTTGTGCAATTGTTTGAAAGCAAGAAGTGGGGGTGTAGGGATAGCCTTGGGGAGATGTTTGTCTTCTTCAATGACATGTTGAAGGTTCTGGAGAAGATGTCTCTACTCCAGGTAAGTACTGAAAAACCAAGGGTACTCTGTCCGCCATGTCCTGTGTTTGCCTTCTGAGGAGGTCAATGCAGTTTTTGTGGCGCATCGGAACTGTCAATCGATGAGTCGAGCGCCATATCCCGTTCTTATGAGGACATCTTTCAGAGATGTCTGTTGTGGTCCTCCTTATCTGAACAGATCCTATGTATACAGAGGGCTTGTTTAAACATGTTTACGGTGGAAGCTGGAGAAGTGGAGCACCGTGAGGTTATGTGGGGGCTTGCGGAACAGTGAGGTGCTGAGGAACTGTCCTTGATGGAGATGTGTGTGTCCAAGAATGTAACTGATTCCACAGAATAGTCCATGGTGAGTCTAATGGGGGGGATGGAATCTGTTGGTGTCATCATATAATTGTTTCAGCAATTGTTCACCGTGAATCCAGAGGAAGAAAATGTCATTGATGTATCTAGTGAATAGCATCGTTCAAATGTCCTGTGTGGTGAAGAGAATTTGTTCAAACCTGTGCATGAAGATACTGGCATACTGAGGTGCCAAATTTAGTCCCCATGGCTGTTCCGTGCATCTGGATGAAGAACTCGTTGTTGAAGGTGAAGACATTGTTATCAGGATGAAGCGGATGAGTTATAAAATTGCATCTGGAATTGGCAGTTGTCGGCATTGAGTTCTGAGGCAGTTGCAGCAATACCATTGTCTTGGAGGATGCTGGTATAGAGTGCCGAGACATCCACAATGACGAGGAATGCTCCTGGTTCAACTGCTCCATGTATGCTGAGTTTTTGTAGGAAGTCCGTAATCTCGTGAAAAAAAGCTGGGGGTTCTTTATACAATGGATTTCAGGATGCCCTCGATGTAACCGGTTGTGAGGCAGCAGAGGTAATTACTGTGCCATCGTGCCGCCTCCAGTTATGATCTCGTCTGCTGACTCTGAACGCTTGCCTTGTCTTGTAATTGGATTCAAATCAATCTCCAGCACAGTTTAAGATGGATAATGCCATTGTTGGAAATTCACACTCAAAAAAGTTAGCTTTAGAGATTTCAAACAAAAACCTTTGTATCACCAGGCCACTGAGACATTTTCAGGTTAAGCTGAAAGCAATGTATTTTTGAAGATGGGACTTATAGTATCAAACCTGCTCGGCACCATGAAGAATATAGATGCTTTCTCCAACCTTGATCGAAACTGTGTGCATACCCATTCCCAGTTCACTGTACTACTGCTGATTTCTGAATGGATATCTGAGAAAAGGTTTTTTTTTCCCCAAGCAGCAGAAGTCAAGCCACTCTTTGCATCAGTGGACCCAATGAAAGCAGAAACCAAAAGACTAAAAAGTGTAACACGTAATCAATAAAAGTAGAAAATACAATCTCTGTTAGTTTATAGGCCTGTGGGAAAAATTGAATATGGATCAAAAAAGTGAATAGGGGAACGTATTTAGCTCCTGAGCAGCGCTGAGTAAGTTTAACTTTGAGGAGATGATTTAGCTCCTGAAAGGGGCTTGTGAAGGTAATGGAGAAGTGCAGTGTATCCAGCGTTGTTTAAACTGCGGGGATTTTAAAACAAAACAAGCACCTATCTTTCACAGGCTTTTCTTTTGCAGCAGCAATCAGGTGTCTAAGATCTGTCTGGATTAGGCAATGCTTGTCAACCGAAAACAAAAGAACAAAGAACAAGGTAAGTACCACACAGGAATAGGCCCATTGGCCCACCAAGCCTGCATCGATCATGATACCTGCCTAAACTGAAACTGTATGCATTTTTTGAGTCCATATCCTCCATTCCCATGCTGTTCACATATTTATCTAGTTGCCCCTTAAATGCCACCACCACCTCCACGATCAGCGCAGTCCAGATATTCACCACTCTCTGTGTAAGAAAACTTGTTTTGTACATTTCCCCTAAACTTTTCACCGCTCATTTTAAACCTATGTCTGTCTCCTAGTGCTTGACTTTTCTACTCTAGGAAAGAACATCTGACTATCCACGCTGTCCATGTCACTCATAATCTAGTAAACCTCTATTAGGTCACCCCTCAACCTCTGTCATTCCTGTGAGAATAACCTCTACTCATAGCTAACACCCTTCAAGCCAGGCAGCATCCCGGTAAACCTCTTCTGTACCTCCCCCAAAGTACTCACATTTGAATTTGAAGGGGATCTCACAACTGTTAACATTCAGTCTAAGCTCCACCTCAACCATTGCTGCCTCAAAGCACTTGATGACAAAATCTAGTGTTGCAACCCCATTAGGGGAAAGCCAAGTCAATCGGGTGCAAGAATGCACATCCTGCTTTGGGGAAGAACCCTAGTTGGGTCCAAAGAGCAGTGCAGAGTAGATGTGTATTCAGTTCTATAAGACCCTTGTTTGTATATATCTAGTTATTGGTAATAAATCCTTTATAACTTTATGCCACAACAGGTCGTCTTTGAAATTATTGCACCTGGCCTAGGTGAAGTGAGAATTATAGCTGTGACAGTTTTTTGTCTGTGGTGATCCTGATGTTTCACTGAGTTTCTGCTGGCAGCTCCCCAAAACTTAACTTGGTGGAACAGAGATGTCAAAATATGGCACCAGATGCATACTTCTCAGACTCACCACAAAAATCATCTAGTATATGTACAAGACAGCAACAGCTACCTGGCAATGACTGAAGAATAGTGCCTCTGAGGCTCAGCAGGAGTCATTCACAAAGCTGTGCAATCTGTTCAAGCAATTGTTTCAAACAGTCTCCCAGATATAGGAACCTGCAGTGACTATCAAGATGAACATTCCCTCACCTTGTATGCCTCTTGCTTGTTCTGGGCTTTTGTGAAGAGATTCCAGTCATAATGTTTTAGCTAGCAGGGTCAATAAATCAATTTCTTTGATAACCAGTAACCATAATGTCGCATGTCTCCCCATTTGAGCAGATCACTCATTTTCCCAAACCACAGAAGGGGGAAATGTTGGTGTGGTGACAATGTCACTGGATTGGGATTCCAGCAGCCTAGGTTATTGCTCTAAGATCATGGGTTAAAATCCCTCCATAACAGTTGGTGGAATTTAAATTCAGTTCATAAATCTGGAATATAAAACTATGGTGACAGTCATTGGTTGTATCTGGTTAACTAATGCCTTTAAGGAAGGAAATCCTTACCTGTGAAATTCCCCTAGTCGTCACACTCCAGCATTTGTTCAGGTCAATGCACTTAATGAACGCGTCTTTCAGACTATGGGAGGAAACTGGAGACCTGGAGGAAACCCACGCAGACAACATGCAAACTCCACACAAACAATGACCCAAGCTGGGAATCAAAATGGTGTCCCTGGCACTGTGAGGCAGCAGTGCTACCCACTGTGCCACCGTGCCACCCCTGGCCTGGCCTGATCTACATGTGACTCTAGATCTATTGCAAAATCATTGATATTTTACTGCCCAACAAGCCAGTCAGTTCAAGGACAGCAGAGATGAGGCAACAAATGCTAGCCTTGCCAGCAATACCCATATCCTATGAAATAATAATGTTTTTAAAATTAAATGATTAATTTGCCCAAATGATCACGCAGGTCCATACTTATACCACCAATGACTGCTCTGTGGCCAATTGCACTTTATCACACAGATCGATGATTGTTTCCCAGGCAGCTGGGAAATGCTTTTATTTTACACTGAGCATCTCTCTTCTTTGAAGAGAGTGGAAGACCACACCTATTCTCTTTCACCCTGCCTAAAGTGAAATACAGTTGTAGCACAGTGAATTACCAATGAGGCCCTTGAAGCATTGAATCAATCTTTACTGAGGGCATGTCTGGCATCTTGAAACAGCACTTCAGTTTAATGGACACACCAAAGAGTTTATTTCAGTACAACCTTTCATGGCTTTTAGAGTCATTGCATTCTTCAATTTGGCTCTGAAAAACAAACCAAAAAAGAATAACAGTAATCAGGAACTATGCTTCACACAAGTGAAGACTGAAAGAGTAGTCCACTAGTCACTCATAGAAGGTACACGTAACTGAGTATCTGATCTGTCCCTTTGAGCAAACCTCCTAATAAAATTATGCAAAACATCTTCAACAATATTGTTTTGGTCACTTTCTCCACACCAGTATTATTAGTTTGTTATAGTAGATTGTGTCATTCATATTGTTAGATTGAATGTCATAACTAACACCGAACCTACCACAACCTCTAATTAATTCAATAGTTAGGAATTCGAAACAAAGAAAGAACAATCATTGCCTTTTAAAACTTTGTAATTCCATGAGCTTGCCATGTCATGAATCATGGTCAAATATTATGCTATTCTTAATGTGCTAAATTAGATACGCATTTAAAGCAAAAAAACATAGGGGCTGGGATTCTCTGGCCATTTACATCACGCCGCTGTCAGTGAGAACGAAGAATTTGTTGCTCAGCCAAATCGCTGTTCACTGCATGGGGAGCAGTGAATCCCAGCAGTATGCAAGGTTGGAGAATCCAGCTTGAGGCTTGATGGAAGTGTGGTGCAGTAGTATTGTTTTTGAACCCTCTAGCAAAAAACCAGCTCAGAAATGATGGCTTGACTGATTCTCCTTTAAACTTCTCTCTCAATGCACAATTTTTCAGGCAATAATGATGCAGTTCATTAATAATATTTTTCTAACATCATAGGTCCCACCTTCTAAGGAGCTGAAATTCTATGGGCTTTTCTCAGTGAAGTGCCACAAAATGGAATATTGCAATTTTGCAATGTCAATATCTATGGTCAAATTCCTAACAAATCCCCTGTGCAAAAGAAAGTTATCTTTATCCTTCCTTCATTCTTTTAATAATGATCCTAAATTTATGCTAATAATTCCATTTCTAGAATTAGTATTTCTCCAATTACCTTATCTAACATTGAACACCTCTATCTGATCTAGTCCTTATGTGGGTTGGAATCATAGCTGAATTTGGCAGCATTAGTTCCAGTGTGGAAAATGGAGTGATTCCAGCTGACAATATCCTCGTGATTTTGGTCTGAATCTCATATCCCATTAGTAAAAGTTTTTATGCCCATAAGAATCATGCTGTGCTCACGGCATGCTCCCTCTGATTTGCCTGCTTCGCCATAACTTAATTGCTGCAATCACTGGGCAGCACAGCATTTGTTCCACATCTATCCCAGGAGATGGCAGCCAAGATGTCTGTGCCTCATTTTTGGGAGGGAGCCCTGACTAGATTGCTGGGTAGTGTACAGCAGAAGCAGGATGCACTCTATTCCTGTTTAAGAGAGAAGAGGTCAAGATCACCAACCCCACCTGGGATGCAGTGGCAGCACTTGTGAATGCCAGCTTACTGCAAAAGAGGACAGGACAGCAGTGTAAGAAGAAGATGAATGATTTTCTTTGTTCATGCAGGCCAAACACCTCCAGTCTCCCTCTGAGTCCCCTCAGACACTCCTCACACCTCCAACTCCATCTCTCACCCAGCCACCTCAGGGGTTGCCAACACCAGGCAGAAGGCCCTTCTCCCCCTCCCACATTACTATGTTCCTCCCAAATGCTGCGATGCTCCTCACACTCCAACTCTCATTCAAGCTCCACACCTCATCACCATCATCGGCAAAAGTCATGTTTTTTTCAAAATTCTCCAAATTTTGAGCGTGCCTGGAAGGAATGGGCTCAAAATTCAGCTTTTTATTTGTTCTGTGACATTATTATTGTCAATTATTATAATAGCCTATATGTTTTCCACTAATATTTTGTGTTGATGGCCAGTTCAGAAACTCCAAGGTATATTATCAAGTTAGTCTAGACCTAAACTATTTTTGATGTTGGCATTAGGACAAACATAAAGCATTCCACTCCAGGTGTGATTCAAATCAAATCAAAATGGAGGTCAATCATCTCAGTTCCAGAACGTCTCTGCAGGAGTTCCTCAGGGTAGTGTCTTAGGCCCAATCATTTTCAGCTGCTTCATCAATGACTTTCTCTCCATTGTAAAGTCAGAAGTTGAGAAACATTTGCAACTCCTCAAGTAGTTCATATCCAAATGTAGCAAGATTTGGATAATATCTAGGCTTGGGTTAACAAGTAGGAAGTAATATATGTGCCAGGCACAAGTGTCAGGCAAAGACAATCTCGAACAACATAAGATCTACCTATCGCCCTTTGACATTCAATGGCATTACCATTGTTAAGTCCTCCACTATCAAATTCCTGGGAGTTATCATTGACCAGAAACTGAACTGGACTAGTCAAATAAATACTGCAGCTATCAGAACAGGTCAAAGACTGCGAATCCTGCAGAGAGGAATCCATCTCCTAACTACCCAAAGCCTGTCCACCATCTAGAAGGCACTAATGAGGAATGTGATGGAATACTTGTCACTTGTCTGGATGAGAGTTCAACACCATATAGGTCAAAGCAGCTCAATTGATTGCTACCTCTTCCACAAACATTCAGTACCCTCCACCATCAATGTACATTGGCAGCCCTGTGTACCATCTACAAGATGCACCACAGGAATTCACCAAGGTTCCTTAGACAGCACCTTCCAAACACACAATCACTTCCATCTAGAAGGACAAGAGCAACAGACAACTGGGAACACCACCACCTGGAATTCCCCACCAAGTCCCTCACCAGCCTGACTTGGAAATATATTGCTGTCCATTCACTGTCGCTGGATCAAAATCCTGGAACTCCATCCCAAACAGCACTAAGGGTGTACCTATATCTCAGTAACTGCAGTTGATCAAGAAAGCAGCTTACTATCAACTTCTGATCGCAACTAGAGACGGGCAATGATACACAATCCCATAAAGTGAATTCTGAAAAAAACACAATGATCCTTAGTGTGAAGATCGGATTTTGTCTCTGCAAGGACTATGCAGTGGTCACCCATAACAATACTATCGTGGACAGATGCATCTGCAAATATAGATTGGTTAGGATGAAGTCAAGTAGGTTCTTCCCTCTTGGTTCCTTCATCATCTGCTGAAAACTCAGTCTAGCAACGATGACCTTCTTGTTTAGACCAGTTCAGTTAGTAGTGGTACTAATAAGTCTGCTTCAATGATGAGCATTGAAATCCTCCAGCCTGAGAACATTCTGAACTTGCGCTATCCTGGGCATTTCTTCCAAATGATGTTTAACATGAAGGAGTAGGAATTAATCAGTTGCAGAAGGTAGTAACCAGCAAGAGGTTTAATTGATTTGATTTATTATTGTCACATATATTAGCGTACAGTGAAAAGTATTGTTTCATGCTCACCAATCAGACAAAACAAACTATACATAGAGAAGGAAAGGAGAGAGTGCAGAATGTAGTGTTACAGTCATTTAAATAGATTGTCATAGCTAAGTTTGACTATGTGTTTTGAGAATTCATGGCGTCCGGAGTCAAAGTTGAGGACTCCCAGGTCAACTCTCTTCCAACTGTGTACCATTGAGTTGCCATTTCTGATAGGTCTGTTTTGCTGGATGCTTTGACATACCCAAAGAAGGTGTTGAGGCAGCCTGGGACATTGGTTGTAAGATGTGACTTAAGAATATAACCATCTCCAGGCTGTTTATTGGCTAACCTGTAGAACAATTCTTTCATTTTTTTTGCACAATCCCCCCATCTCTCCAACCCTCAGTGTTAGTAAGAAGGACATTGCAATGTCAACTGTGCAAGAAGTATCATCTTTATTTCTAATGCCTACATCAGTGAAGGGTAGTCCATCCAGTTTTATTTCTCTTTAGTGGTTTGATGCACTGATACAATCTCAGAGAGCAATCAAGAGACAGATATCCACTAATGGGCATTCGTGAACAAGATGAGTTTTAATGATAATCCAGTAGATTACACAGACTGACTTTTTTAAAAAAGTGCCAATGATTAATTTAAATTTCACCAGCTGTCATGGTGTGATTTCAACTCAGATCTCCAGAGTATTAGTTAGCGCTTCTGCTTATTAGTTTAGGAGGATATTACTGTCCCCTAAGATAGATGGCAGGATTCTCCAATCTTGTCCATTCCTGCCCAGCTGCCAGTGAAAATGAAGAATTTGGCACTCAGCCAAAATTCCATTTGTTGTAGCGACACTAGAGAATCCCAACTGCTGTCAAGGTTGAAGGTTTTCATCGTGGGTCATTATCAATCTTATTTCTTCTCATTTTCTCTCTATGCTCATCAAATTCAACTGATGTATCTGAGGAAATTCAGTTCTATATTACTTAAGAATTGTAAAATATCGGGACAAGATTCAAAATTAATTTCCTACCTTACAACATTGACTGCACCTTAAAAATATTTTATCAGTTGTAAGGTGCTTTGGGACATCTTAAACTCATATAAAAGGCATTATAAATCAATGAAAATTTTTTTTGACTGGTAAGGTACAAATATTCAAAGTACCTCTGCACGCTCTAAGAACAATTATGAAGTTTGGAGAGTTCAGATAATTTCAGTTTTGTTTCGTTTTTCTGTTACTTCTGTAGCTTTCTTTCTTTATGTACAGATATCTTGCAAGTGTCTCTGTTAGACAACTGAGATCATAAATATGGTGAGGCTGAGGTTATGTTGCCACATGGTTAAGATATTCATTCAGGACACGTCATTCAGCTCTACAATCTCATTTAACTTTAGCTAATTGCATAACTATCCCTTTCAGGATTTGAAAGGCATAGATCATATTCCCATTTGATTTTCTTTACAGCAAGTAAAACAAGTTTTGTTCTTAGGCTCTAAAATATAACTTTGAGTTTTTTTTCCTGAAATGATTTTTTTTACATTACATCTCCTACCAACTTAAACTATCTGCACCGTATTTCTGGTATCAATCCAGTTACAGTTACTTTACTGAAATTATGACAGAAATTCACAGGTAATTCATTTAAGCAATATTTTCTAATCTATGGAGGCAATACTTACGGTGTTGGGAGCTGAAAGTGGTGGTGATGGGGTGTAAAACCAAAACTGTTCTCTCAAACTTATTAGTTTTGATGCTGTTGTTTTTGTGAATCTGGTATATACTGCAGATCCTCTGTTTCCTTTAATTCACTTCCACTCCACTACCAAACTCCCTTGTGCTTAGACCTTTTCTGCTGCAGCTAGGTTCTTGGAAAAGGGGACATAATTTTAAAATTGGAGTCAGATGGTTCACAAAATTTGGAAACTCTTCCTCAGAGGAACAGATGTGGAGCTTTCTCACAAAGATCAGCTGATGCAGATTAATAATTTTAAAACTGAATTTGATATTTTCTTTTGCTAGGCAAAAGTAATCAATATGGGAAAGCAGTAGCGTAGTGGTATTGTCACTGGACTAGTAATCTAGAGAACTAAGGTAATGCTTTGGAAATGCAGGTTCAAATCATGCTAGATGGTGGAGTTTGAATTCAATAAAAATTTGGAATTAAAATTCTAATAATGACCATGAAACAATTATCTATTATTATAAAAACCCAAAAGGTTCACTAATGTCTTTTAGGGAAGGAAATCTATCATATTTACCTGGTTTGACCTACATGTGACTCCAGAGCCACGGCAATGCGGTTGACTCTAAAATACACTCACTCATGTATAGACAATAAAAAATGCAGCAATATTCACATCCTAGGAGTGAATTTACAGAATGGAGCCTAGGTGGATGGAAGTAGGATACAGATCACCCATAATCTCATTAAATAATGGAACAGGTTCAAGGGCATGAATAGCCTACCCTTGTTCCTATGTTCCCGTGTTCTCATCTTTATTTACATTTATATGCAGTATTTACCACATGGTTATAATGTCTGGAATACTTGGCTGGCTCAGTGTCAGAAAAACCTAATGGATATATTCCAACTTTACAAGACTTCAGTTAGTGGAGGAATAAGGTAAGTTTGCTCTTTTCTCAAGACAAATAGCTTGAGAGGAGGGTTGATTAAGATATTCAAAGTCATGAAGTTTTGCTAGAGAAAATAAGGAGAAAATATTTCCGGTGGCAGAAGGTTTAATAACCAAACAACATCTTTTTGAAATAAGCAAAAGTGACTTGAGGAGATAATCTTTTTACTCAGAAGGTTGTTGTGATTTGCAATGCATTGTCTGAGAGGGCAATGGAATGAATGCCTTGTTTTTCTGCATTGTCTTTTTATAATTACCTATCACTTCCTTCGACATCTCGAAGCAGAATCTGGCATTTCAGACTTCTTAACAAATTGTCATGAACTCTCTTCCCATCATAACTAAGATCTGGAATGTATGGATTGAGAGTGTGAAATAGCTGATGCATTCAAAAGAGTACAAGATCATCAGCTGAAAAGAAAATTTGCATGGACAATGGAAGAAAAGGCAGGGGAGTGACACTTGGTCAATTGCTCATTCAGCAGGCCAGCACAGATATAATGAGTTGAATGGCTTCCTACTGTGCTGCGACTGTTCTATGATTCTATGAACTATGTTGCAGTTATTTATTTCTTTCTGAAAATCTTTCAATCTGTTCTATTCAGTCTTTGACTATATTTTCACATTAACTCGAGGGCCCCTCAGGCTCACTCCATTCCTTTTTGATATCAGTGATTTTGTCCAATTATCATCCAAGCATATCCACTCTGCTCCTGCTGATCCAACTTAGAGTTCAGATTGCAGATGTTCATATTTCTCAATCTCTAGTTCATATTGATGCATCAATCATAATTGTTACAGTAAAATTTTCAATTTTTAAAAAGGACATTCTTGCTCTTTCCCACTGTGCTCAAATCAAGACTCATCTTTTGCTCTCACTCATTTCTTAAATAGTGAAACTGTGGAAAATCTTGCCTCCTTAAGTCTGTCCTAACTGTTTTTAGGTATCTTGAAGCTAAAATTGTCACGACATAATCATTGTTCCCTCATTTACCTTTTCCCTTTATTTCTCTTCAATTTTTTGATGCACAAAAGATCCTTTACTTTCATTTTTGAAAAGAGAAAATTAATTGAAAATATTTATTAATTATGAGGTTATGTTACAGTTTCAGGACATTTGTTTTCAAGTTAAAATGGACTTACGGCTTTGAAATTGAGCTCTTAGGTTTCTCTAACCTTTGCTATTTCTCATCATTTATATATACGAACAAATAACATCAGCATCCTTGAAGGAGCCAAGAGCACCAGCATCGAGGCCATGATCATCCAGAATGGCTTCAAGAAAGAGATAGATATATTTCTAATTAGAAAAAAGGATAAAGGAACATGGAGAACAGGTGGAGAGGTGGATTTGAAACTAGGGAGAGATCAGCCATGAGCTGATTTAATGGTGGAGCAAGCTCAAAAGCCTGAATTTGCTTATTTTTGCTCCTAATTCCTATGTTCCTACGACATCAACTCTGTTGGGCTGGCCACATACTTAGAATATCAAAGTCCTGACTGCCAAAATAAATCTTCTTCATCCAACTCAAAGGTGGCTTCCCAACAAAAGGAGGACAAAGGAAGTGCTTAATAATTAATAAGGGGATTAAAGGTTACAGAGAAAATGTAGGAGAATGGGCTTGAGAAACTTATCACCATGATAGAATGGCAGAGTAAACTCAATGGGCTGAATAGCATAATACTGTTCCTATGTCTAATGGTCGAAGAAATTCTGAAAGCTTACCCCAGGAAATGCAACATAGGCATGAATGTTTGGAAGACTCTTTCTCAGAATAGACCTACTTGGAGGAACATCCTGATTGACGGGACATAATGCTTTGAAATCATCCAAATACCAACAATCCCACCTCCCAGAAACACTCATCAAATGTACATTGGAGATGTGACTCTAGGATTAAGCTCATCAGCAATGTAAAGATCAACAGAACTCATGACCAGTGACATGGAGTTTCTTAGGTGGATAATCATACTTGTTAGCAAGTAATTGCTGGAGAAGATCTATTGTATTCTCTCTAGCTTTCTTTTTTATTACCTGTGTTAGAAGTTTCTTCTTAATCCCAACTTGCTTTATTTGTCCCAATCATTCATGCCCTTTTTGTTGAATAAAATTTGAAATCTTACAAACTCCTGTTTAAATAATTCCCATTGCTCCTGTCTGTTTCTCTGTTCAATGTTAACTTGCTACAGTTCGATTTTGTCCAGCTAATTATTCTATTAGTCAAAACAATTTGTAAGTTCTAATAAATCAAATTGTGGTTACCATTTCCTAAATTTTCTCTTCCCTCGGATTGCACATCTGCTTCACTTCATGACTTGAAATTAGATCAACTAATTCTACGTTCCCTGTTTGGAGTAACAGCATATTGAGCAATAAACCGAACACACTGCAAAAAGAAACCTTCCCTTCCTCATTATAAACATTTTAATTAGCCTATTTTTAGTTAATTAGATCCTCCTGAAATAACTATTTTTAACACATGCTTCTGCAATTTGTCTACAAATTTCACCGTCTGTTTCCATTCCATTGCTTTGGGGTCCAAAACACATTTTAAAAATTTTACCAATCTCCTGCTACTTTTCAGCTAATTCTGAAGGGATTCTGTTTGGGGCACTTGTCTATTTAAATCCATGTGTGCAACCTCACTTTCTTTCAATGGTATTGCAACCCTGTCTTGCCTTTCTTCCTTCCAATCTCCCTGAAAGATTTATTCCCTCAGATATTTAATTGTCAGTCTTAACCCAGTTGCAGCCATGTTTCAATTGCAACTGTAGCAAAGGTATTCTGGATCTGTGCGCAAAGTGCCCTAGATGGTCCTGGGCACAACAGATAGTGCAAACTCAAGTAAGTTGAACTGCACATATAAGTGTACCTGCCAACTTTTCTTTTGATCTCTGCTGCTTCCTCTGTGATAATCCAGCCTCAGCTTCCACTGCCATTTCAAGTCAAACTGCACAGATTCCAACAACTTTGAGTGCAAAAATATCTCCTCTAGATTATTTACTATTGATCCTAAAGGGTAATTATCCCAAAAAAGTTCTAAGAGTTAAATTTGTCAGAAAACTGGTGTAAATCATGATTGTTTCTTCAGTGAAATCTCCCACACTCTGTGCAATGCAGAGGTCAGAATCATGAATATCATTAAAAGCTCGGGGGTTGGGCCTATTCACATCGGAGTCTGACAGTTCCAGACCTCTGAGCATGTGCAGTGCTCCCGAACTGTCAGCCTGCACTTTGCTGGCCAACTCAATCACTGGCCAGCTCAGGATCCTTGAAATGCTGCCCCCTCCACTCTGCTCCCATCAATCCAATCATGGCCCCCACAAGCATTCCCATGCCAACCCTGGCCCCTCCATCCCAAGCGCCCAATCTCCACCCTCCCCACTCATGGGAGGCAGACATCCCCACCTCAGCAGACACTTCCCCCCTTTCACCCTCCGCAGAACCCTGCTCCCAGCCCGACCTGATCAGTGGCCTCCCTCCTTTCCCAACCGATTCCAATGCAGAGTGGCAGTAGGATGCCCACCCCCATTGATCACCACTATGCCCCACCCCCCTAGGCTTTGCCCCTTTGGCACTGCCCCCTAGATCCCATCCCCTTGGCACTGCCTAATGAGCAATGACAAGGTGCCTTTTGGGCTTGGGCATATTGCCCCTTGGGCAGTGCCAGTGGGCCCAGGGGCCCCCACTCCCCTTGTTGCCCGACTCCTTGGGGGGCCCAGGTTGCTCCCTTTCAATTCCAGCAGGTCTCCCACTAGTTCCCCAAAAGCGTGGGGCTACTTTAAACCCCGTCGGGGTGAAATTGTTCTGGCAGGGTGGGAATTCAGTCCTTGGCCCGACAATCATATTCAAATAATATTAAAAGAAGTTTAAATTACTTAACGGCTGGTCCTGCCAGTTTCCAGTGCGGTCCCAATTGCGCCAGATATCTGCCGTTGGGAGATGTACATGCGTCTGGAATGTATGCATTGAATCCCACGAATCAGTGCATGTGTGATTCTCCTGACCCAATACGCCCAAAAATTAGTGGGTCCGGATGGGAGGATTACGACCTAAATCTTTGGCTATTGATTTTCTTACCAGATGAAATAGCTCTTCTCTGTTAAAACTTCTCATAATCTTAAAAACCTTTATTAGGTCACCTCTTAACCTTCTCCAAGGAGAATAGTCCTAAAGCTTTCAATGTCTCCTCATAACTAATTTCCCTCATTCCTGACAGCATTGTGTTATACTTCCAGCCCTCCTGCTGGAGTGAAGGGGGGCAATCAAGGCCCCCCCAAGGAGTCAGACAACAGGGGCAGTGGTGGCCCCTAATATGGGCACCATGGCAGTTCCAACCTATACACATTGGCACTGTCCAAGGGGCAATGTGCCCATGCTTAGGGAACACTTTGTCACTGCCCATCAGACATGGGGCTCTGCCAAGGAGGTAAGATCTAGAGTTCAGTGCCAAGGAGGAAAGGCCTGGGGGGAGGGCTGAGGGTGCAGGGATTAAAGGGCGGGGCAATCTGTGGGGTGAGCATCCCACTGCCATTCTGCATTGGAATCGCTTGGGACTGGAGAGAGACCATTGATCCTTTCTAAGCATTTTACTCCTTTCCTAAAATGTGGTGCCAAAACTATCCACAAGATTTGAGGGGTACACACATATATGTCCCAGAACTTCAGTGCAGTTATTGCAAATTTTCATGTCTTTCAGATCATGATAGATTTTGAGTGTTTTGCTGCATCTTTGTACGTTTCCAGACGCTGATCAAAAACTAAAGAAACAAAACACAGTGACAATACACTATCCTGAAATTTTAAAGAGCAATCCACAGGACTTATTAATAACATCTTCAGACACTAAAGACAAGTTTCCATGGTGATTAGAAAACTGATGGGATAGTTTGCTAGAATATTACCATTGAGCCCATATATCAAATAATCAGATGATATCATGGCTGTGTCAATATTCACCACTGTTTTTTAATATATGTATTCTATTGAACACTTATTGATTCTTTCTGCATTTCCTGTTTGAAATTCATGAATCATTCTTCATCTTTTTTTTAATGTATCCACACACTTTGGAACACTGCTTTTCACTTATCATTCGTCTAAGCACAATGTTTGGTGTCACCAGCACATTTTATATAGCCAACAGCACTCTGCTCAAAATGCTTTATAAATAGTGGAAACAACAGACCTCCAGAGTGGATTCCCACACATCCCAATGGTTTCCAAGATCTTAGACAGGCAAATTATTACCTTTTTCCCACCTAATGCTTTGGACCAACCTGTTATTTTTTGCAATAGCAGCATGCAAAGAGAGGTTTATCCGATTGGAGTAAAACAAATTAACAAATTAATGATTATCTTTTTGTATTTGTTCCACACAATGAAAATATCATGGAATTATAGAATCTCTACAGTGCAAAGGAGGTCATTTGGCCTGTCAAATCTGCACTGACACTCCAGGCATTCCACCTAGACCTTATAGCTGTCAACCCAAGTATTTACCTTACTAATCCTCCTAACCTACACATCTTGGGAAATAAAGGGCAAATTACCATGGCCAATCTATCTATCGGCACATCTTTGGAGTTGAGAGGAAACCAAAGCATCCAGAGAAAACCATGCAGACACTGAGTGGAAGTACAACCTCCACATAGACAGGTCACTGATGTTGTGAGGCAGCAGTGCTAACCATTATGTCACCTGTCCACAGGATTTATTAATGGAATCTTTAGGCACTAGCTGCACTGTAAAAACAAGTTCCCAGGCCAATTAGGCAACTGGTGAGATAATATGAAATGTCTTTCATCTGATCATATATTCATATTTTTTAATTGCAAAATTTGCAATAACAATGATAAAAGGAAAAAAAGATTAATTATGAGAGGCATAGATCACCTAGATAGTCAATGTCTTTTCCCAAAGGTAGGGGAGTCTAAAACTAGAGAGCAAATGTTTAAGGTGAGTGGGGACAGATACAAAAGGGTCCAGAGGGGTAATTTTTTTCACGCAGAGAGTGGTGAGTGTCTGGAATGAGCTGCCAGAGATAGTAGTAGAGGCAGGTACAATTTTGTCTTTTAAAAGCATTTAGACAATTCCATGGGTAAGATGGGTATAGAGAGATATCAGCCAAAAGCGAGCAATTGGGACTTGTGTAACGATAAAAGAAGAACAGTATGAGCAAGGTGGACCAAAGGGTTTGTTTCCATGCCTCTATGACTCTTGGCTTTATGATTCCCATAAAATGATACATACAGTAATAAAAAGAATATAGAACATAGAACATAGAACATAGAACAATACAGCACAGAACAGGCCCTTCGGCCCTCGATGTTGTGCCGACCAAAATAAAAAGCAATGCCCCTCCTAACTAAACCATTCCCTTCTCATCCATATACTTATCAACTAACCTCTTAAACGCCACCAAACTTGGCGCATCCACAACAGCTGCAGGCAGGGCATTCCACTCCCTAA
The DNA here is from genome assembly GCA_024679065.1 of Sphyrna mokarran. NCBI lineage: Eukaryota > Metazoa > Chordata > Chondrichthyes > Carcharhiniformes > Carcharhinidae > Sphyrna > Sphyrna mokarran. Next base: position 92,195,248 of record JAGIQG010000001.1, read on the forward strand.
TCACTCTTTGAGTAAAGAACCTACCTCTGATATCCGTCCTATAACTCATACCTTTATATTATATATTATATATATTATATATATTATAATCAATAATATATATTGATTATACTCAATATAATCAGTAAATTATTTGTAAATACATTTTTACCATGATAATAATGAAGAAGTCTGTGCTATTCTAAACTCCAAATTTTATGGATGTTGTAGTCTGCAGCTTTACACAAGCCTGTCCGGAATACCAAAATTTGTAAACCAACACAGGAAACAAGCTTGCTTTGGGCTTTTTACCAAAATAAAGTTCTGCATAACATATATTTGTATATTTGTCTTACCCCAGCATATCTTCAAAGTGTTTCACACTTACAAACGTCCAATATTTTAAAATCTGCAAAACCAGAACTAAAACACACAAAATGTTAATCTAACTTGTTAGTTGCAAGTTGCATCTCTTGCATCTATCAATATTTTACCGTTGATGCCTGTTATCTAATGGCTTATCCAAGTAATTTTTGTTAGTTCTAAAGATGCTACCTGCAAAAGTGTGTGCTTAATATTCATCTATCTTAACTTTTTGACCTTTTCCACTCCTTTGTAATTTTTAAATAATTCTGTGAATGATAATATGTGATCTCTTTTTGGCATTTTATCTAAAAAAAAAATCAATTTTATCAAAAAACTCTTAAAAGCGCTAAAGGCTAACATTCATATCTGATAAGAAATACAGGAAGTGTTTCATTTGTTCTTTCCAGATTCTTATTTTAAGTTGAAGTGAATTGGACTGTCAATTCAGGAGAAAAGCTATATGTAGTGGTATGAATATTCTTAAAACATTTAAGGTAATGATTACATAGTGGAATGAACATTAATGTGAAGGAGATAAGAGGAAAACGTAACATGTTTGCTACAGAATGACAAACTCAAGATATTTAACATTAACTTAAATAAAGTATAGACATAATAATGAGATATATTTATGTATTTATATATTTATATTTAATGTTTGAGGTATAAAGATATATTTATATTTCTTTATATGGAGAAAATGGCCAGAATTTTACTGCCTAGTCCACTCAAGGCTCGTAAGATCCTGCCCAAGATCAAAGGAAAATGCTATTCTGTGAGCCTGACCTGCCCCGATTGCGGAGCACGCATGCTGGTAAAATTTCGGCATGTCTCAAGTGCAGACAGAAGCATAATCAGAGAAAATGGGCTGAGCCAAAGGCTTAGATAGGATGAATAAAAACTTTATTCCATGATTAAGTTTAAAGAAGGAGAGTATAAAGTTGGAGAGGTGGCATTTTGGAGCAGTGCACACAGATTCTGAAGGCATGGTCACCAATGATCAGATGAATGAGTGGAAGATGTCCAAGAGGCCAGAGCCAGAGAAACACAGAGAATTCTCACAGAGTTGTATGCTTGAAACGGGCCATTGAGATAGGAGGAGACAAGTCCATGAAGCAATTTATTCATAAATCTAAGAATTTTAAGTCTAAAGTATTGGAAGACTGGGAGCCAATATAAGTCTAAGAACAGAACTGATGGTTCGACAGAGCTTGCTGCTACTGTAATGGAGCAAAGACCTCACAATCTTCATGTCAAAGGCACATCCTTACCACTGGTTTCCCAGCAGTGAGGGTCACATTCAACAGGAAACCCTGCAGACAATGGTGGGACCAGAAGATCCTGCTGCTGGCCTCGTTATGTTGAAACTCTGCACTATATTTTTATGATATATCAATATGGATATTTCCTATAATTTGAAAAACTGGACTGTGATTTTTTTAAAGACTGAAACTATTGCTGGAATTCTTCAGTCTTTCATGCTTACTGCCACAGCCAGTGAGAATAGAGAATGTGACAGTTAGCCAGATCTCTATTTATAGCAATGGTACCACAGATTCACAGCAGTTTCAGTGTATGCATATCTATCACCCTGAACAAAAGGAATTTTGTGGCAATATCCGAGAAGCTAAAACCTGATTATCTCTGACGAGATGTTAGCTGCCTTTGTGGTTGTAGAGATTGCCTTCTAAGGGAATTATACAAAGGTTATCTACATTGAGACAATAAAAGACATGGCATGAGGGCATGAGCTGGCATGGGAAGTATGAGGAGCTCTGTGTATGGATGGGGTATGAGGTGGCATGGATAATACACATGGATTGTTTGGGGGTTGACAGGCTATGAGGGGTGATTTTTTTTCTTTGTCACTCTTTTCCTTACAAATCTTAGAGCATTGAGACCTCTGCTGCTGGATGCGTGTGGCTACTCAGGTAGCGGGCTTGACTCCACTACCACCTAAACTACCCCCGTTCTCCCTTCCCCCAATGAAAATGATAACATCCAGGGCACTTTGTCCTGGATGTTATGGCCTCGGGAATTTTTCAACTCTGCATTCTCAACTTGAGAATGAAAATTCAGTTTTAGATTTATTTTCTAGGTTTACTTGAGCCAACATCCTCCAAACTTGACTTGCTTCTTTTTCCAACACTTATCAGATAAGACACCATTCCTTCTGACTCAACAGCTCCCGAGTTAAGCTGCATTGTTAGATAAATGAAACAAAAGACCTCATATGCAATTGAGCTGACTTTTCTTTTGAAATGACATGCTTTTGTCATAACTAAAAGCACTTTATTTGCCTGGTGGCAGAGTAATTCAGTCGATCAGTCTCTGATCTATTCCTTCAGTGTTGCTCAGTCTTGCGTTTGCTTTGATGAGTTCCTGGTACGGTGAGGTTTCACAGATTTAAATGAAGACTTTCTGCTCTGGTACATAAAACTAAATGTAAAGTTTGTGAGCCTAGAACCTTATTACATGTAAGAAGTAATCCAATGCCCCCAGCGGGAATGTCATTCACAAAAGAGTACATCTCGGATAATTGTGGGCTCACGGGCAGTGATTCTCCATGCAGAATGGATAGAAAATTGCAGCTCTTAACCTGTGATTTTCCAAAAAAAAAACTCTGGGAATATCACATTAAAGCAATGCAGTGCAATGTAGACCCTGTGATTGTCATGGATTCACTCTGCATATAATGGCATTCCCCAACCGGACCATCTCATTGCAGATTAACTCCTTCATTCAAAATAGTTTTGCAAATGTACCATCAGGTACAGTAACTATATTCAAAGCTATATAGTTGTATTTTTCTCAATCTGCAGTAAAGTAATATATACATTTATAATAATTAAGTCTGATCATTGGATCTTAAAAGATTTGAAAATTCGCACTTCAGAAGATACTTAAAGGATTTTCTAAAGCCTCGTATGCAGAAAGGTTGTTGTGAACCAGAGATTTTTACAGTAACTATCATGGTCACTTTTACTTTGACATGGTCATTTCTTTTAGTTCATCTGAAATGCAACATTGGTGGTGCAAAATACTGTTAGCTTGTCAATCCAATTTAAATTTAATCATTAAAATTTAATGCTACAGATATGATAATGTCATATGACACATAAAGTAGGGGAAATGTAGAACATTTATGTCAGCGCATAAACTTTGTGGCTAAATAAATGTGGCCTTTCACACTGGTTTACATAAATCGAACAGGACACTTATTGCTGTCTTTTTCACACACCGATGCTCAAACCCATAAGCAGGTTCACTTGAGAATCAGCACATATTCAACACATAAATGTACAATTGGTACTGAAAATGAATAGAGTAATAAGCAGAAGAAAATCTGGTTTTCTTTTGATTTGAATTCTTCTCAATTTGTTAAGAAAATTTCTTTTGGAGGAGAAATCTGTTTTTCTGAAAGGTTGTAACCAGTTCAAACATTTTCAGTATAGGAGCAAACTGCAGTTACCAAATTGTTGCAATTTTCAACAGCCGTTCTAGTATGGTACTAAAAAAAATTGAGCAAAAATAGTTTTGACATTGACATTGAAAATACAAAAACATTTGCAACAAGGACATCACTTGCGGCAGTTTGATGATATTGTTGTCCATTCAACACAAATTGTGCATTGTGTTCAGAATCTGTTTCACTGTATCATATAATTCATTGAAGTTTATCTTTAATCGTTTATAAATAAGCGAGTTATCCAACAGAAAGCCTAAGAGCCGATTTATTTGATTGTACCCCTTCTCTTGGAGGCATCTGAAATTGCTACTGGGTGGTCATTATGAGACAGTTAAGCAGTCTATGGTCCCCATTGTCATTTGTTGGTTGCTTATCTGTTTGGAGAGATGAGTTTTAGGCATGACTAATGTCACATCAAATCAACCCACATCTATTAAATGGGATGGAGAGGGGATGGACTGTAATGCACAAGGACATAGTGTTGTGGTAATGGTGCTGGACTAGTAATCCAATGACCTAGACTATCTGAAGATATGGGTTCAAATACCTCCATGGCAGTTGGTGGAATTTATTTAAAAAGCCTATAATTAAAAACTAATCTTTGTAACGGTGACCATGGAACTATACTGTAAATCAAACCCCATCTGGTTCACAAGAGGAAAGAAATCAGCCATCTTTCCCTGATCTATCCTATATTGGCAAAGCCAATCGTGATAAAGTTCTCCCTTCACACTCTAGTGTAGCACTACCACCATACTAAATCTAATAGAATCAGAATTGATCAAGCAGCTCAAAGCTGAGCATCCATGAGGACCTTTGGAATACATGCCTATTTATCAATGAGGTGCCAATTTAGTGAAGCTGTAACACAGGATTATATGCATACATAACAGCAGAACTTGCATGCAATAGAGAGAATAAAGCAATCATGAATGGTAGGAAGCAATTAAGCAACTAACTGGAGGGGAATGATCCACAAGTATTCCCATTGTTAATGATAGAGGACAGACAATGCTAAACAATGTTCATGAAGAGGCTGTAAAGAAATACACTTGAGGAACATAGCTCCATGATCTTTTATGATGTCTTGAAGGACAGGGGAAAGGATATTAAAGGAGCACAGTTCAATGACAAGATCACTAACGTAAATACAACACTCGGATGCAAACTTTAAAGGTCAAGACTATGGAATGAAGATGAAGGAAGAAATGCTAAGCACACTATTAATATGATTGCATGGAATAGCTGAGAACATGGAGGAGCCCACGAAGATCATACTAGAGTGATCAACACATAGCAGGACCTATCATGATACAACTTCTGGTGATCACTCAAAATTTTCAATGGCAATTCATACTGATCCCATGGGAACTCAGATGGTTCTTCCCTTTGGATCCAGCATTGTCAGGTGTTTCCAGAATAAGACAATCAGATGGTGCTTATGCAGACAGTAAGAATAACGATAGTGGAACTGTTGGTAAATAAGGAGAGATAGTATAACTGAAATGTTGAGATGTTCTTAGAAATATGGAAACCTTTCCTACTCTTTACCTGTCTTCAGTTCTTTCAGCTCAGGTTATAGAGGTTTACAGCATGGAAACAGGCTCTTCAGCCCAGCTTGTCCATACTGCTATTTTTTTTAAACCCCTAAGCTAATCCCAATTGCCTGCTTTGGCCCATATCTCTCTATAGCCATCTTACTCACGTAACTATCTAAATGCTTTTTGGAAGACAACATTATACCTGCCTCTACTACCACCTCTGGCAGCTTGTTCCAGACACTCATGACCCTTTGTGTGAAAAAATAGTTCCTCTGAACACTTCTGTATCTCTCCTCTCTCACCTTAAACCTATGCCCTCTACTTTTAGGCTCCCCTACTTTTGGGAAAAGATATTGACTGTCTAGATGATCTGTGCCCCTCATTATTTTGTATATCTCTCTCAGATCACCCCTTAGCCTCCTATGCTCCAGAGAAAAAAGTCCTAGTCTTTCCAGCCTCTCCTTATAACCCAAACCATCAAGTCCCGGTAGCATCCTAGTAAATCTTTTCTACACTCTTTCTAGTTTAATAATATCCTCTCTATAATAGGGTAACCAGAACTGCACACAGTGTTCCAAGACATTGGCCTTACCAATGTCTTGTACAACTTCAACATAACGTTCCAATTCCTGCATTCAGTGCTCTGACTGATAAAACTATGCATGCTGAATGCCTTCTTCACCACTGTCCAACGGTGACTCCACTTTCAAGAAGCTATGAACATGTGCCCTTGATCTCTTTGTTCTGTAACTCTCCCCAATTCCCTACCATTAACAGAGTAAGTCCTATCTTGGTTCAATCTACCAAATGCATCGTCTCACATTTGTCTAAATTAAACTCCATCTGCCATTCGTCAGCTCACTGGCCCAATTGATCAACTCACTGCCAAAAGAACAAAGAACAAAGAAAATTAGAGCACAGGAACAGGCCCTTCGACTCTCCAAGCTTGCACCGATCATGTTACCTGACTTAACTAAAACCCTCTACCCTTCCAGAGACAATTTCCCTCTATTTCCATCATACTCATGTATTTGACAAGATGCCTCTTAACATTCACTATCGCATCTGCCTTCACTACCTTCCCTAGCAATGAATCCCAGGTACCCACCACCCTCTGTGTAAAAAATTTGCCTCGTGTACCTTCTTAAAACGTTGTCCCTTGCACCTTAAACATGTGCCCTGAGTAATTGATTTTCCCACCTTGAAAAATATTTCTGACTGTCCACTCTGTCCATGTCCCTCATAATCTTGTAGACTTCCAGTGAGAACAAACTAAGTTTCTCCAACTTTCCCTCATAGATGATGCCTTTTCTGTAAATCTTTTCTGTATCCTCTCCAAAGCCTCCGCATCCTTCTGGTAGTGTGACGACTAGAATTGAACTCTATATTCCAAATGCAACCTCATTAAGGTTCAGTAAAGCTGCAATATGACTTTCCAATTTTTAAACTGAGTGCCCCAGTCGATGAAGGCAAGCATGCCATATGTTTCTTGACTGCCTTCTCCACCTGCATTGCCACTTTCAATGACCTGTGTAGCTCTATACCTAAGTCCCTTTGCCCATCAATACTCTTAAGGGTTCTGCCGTTTACTATATATTTCCTATTTGTATTAGATCTTCCAAAATGCATTACCTCACATTTGTCCGGATTAAACTCCATCTGTCACCTCTCTGCCCAAGTCTCCAACTGATTATATCCTGCTGTATCCTCTGATGGTCCTGAATGCTATCTGCAAATCCACCAACCTAAGTCTGCAAACTTAGTAATCAACCTAGTTACATTTCTCTCCAAATCATTTATGTATATTAGAAACTGCAAAGGTCCTGGCACTGACCCCTGAGGAATGCCAGTCCATTCGGAAATGTCCATTCAGAAATGTACCTTTCCACTGCTACCCTTTGTCTTCTTTGACTGAGCCAGTTTTGTAGCCAATTCACATCTGATCCTGTGTGACTTCACCTTCTGCACCAGTCTGCTATGAGGGATCTTGTCAAAGGCAGAAGGACTGACGTCTTTCTGTCTGAAAAGCTGGTTGGGGCAAGAGTCCTTAGGACATTTACAAAGAATATGAATAATGCACTTTAAGTGGATCAAATGCCATTCTGCAAATTTCTATATCCTTGGAATTCCAATGTGGGATGGGCATGTGTACCATCTACCATATTGGAATGTTAAACTCCCATTTCGCACCTGACACTACACAATCCAATTACTAAGTATATATATTTTCAAACACAGATAAAATAAACAACATTCCACACGGACAGGTACAAATTTAAATGAAGGTTACCATTTGGCTACAACATGTTTGTATTATTTTTACATATGAATGCAAAAAGGCAGTTCACATTTTTTGCTAGCTTCTTTCAATATTTTGGGCATGAAATAATACCAGGGGATATTATTATTTAAACTGTTTGTCTGAAACTCCTTTATTCAGTTTCTTACCAGCAATTGATAAAATAAATGCATTAACGGGGCATTTCAGACAAATGCAGTGTTTGCTATTATGCCATGGGCTAATTTCAGACCCTTCGATTTGACTGCATGATATTATGATCCCAGTGAAACCAAAGCAACAGCTTGCAACCAAATTCTTATTAAAAAGGGACAGACATGCTACATCTTTTATTAGCTTTCTTCTGAGAATATATAAAATACAATCAATTTTAGGAGATTTTGCTTGCAGGAAATTTTGACGAGCAGCTTCTGTTCAATGACTAGAGTATTGCCAGAAGTGACAAGAAGTTTTAAATTAGTATGGAGTTCAGGTTGAAGGTGGCAGCTGTGCAATTTGGTACTGCTGGCCTCCATGTGGTTCGTTGCCATGATCCAGGCAATTTTCAATGAGGGGTCTCAGGCTGGACCGTTTGCCTGTTTCTTTCTGATGTGCAGCCAATTGAGGGCAATTATTGATCATCACTGATGCCTGGTAATGCCCCATTCCAGACTCTATTTGGATTTTCAGTTGGCAATGTAGGTGGCCTAACATGGTCTGAGCCATGTCTGGGATAACATTGTGGGTTTAGGATGGGAACTCATTTGCCCTCCATGCTTAGAGAGTGAATCTTCTCCCCAGCATTTAATTAACTGCAATTTTGAAAGCACTGTTGAAGTGTGAGATCACTAGAAGGCTTTTAAAGAGCTAGGCACAGAATATGCTGCGTCTTGAAAACCATGTGCTTACTGTGATGATTCTGTTCTGTTGATATAGTTTGTGCTTAAGGATGAATGTTTTAAGATTTGGTGTTTTGTTATAGGGAGTTGGTTTGTCTGACAGGACTACCGCGGATTCGCGTAAGTAGGATAATAACTCTTTAACTGGGAATGTATTAATTTGTAGAGTTAATACATTTTGACTTGTTTAAATTGTCCTGGGATTTTAGATTGCAGTGGTTGAAGAGTCAAGTGACATTCGATTAATGGAAGAAGCTAGGCTTGCAGCAGAAAAAGCAGTTGCTTTTTCACTTTTAAAAAGGAGTTAGTGACTAGAGCTGCTAAAAAGAAGAGGCTCTGTCTTCCTTTCTATCTCTTCTCTGAAAGCTCCAAAGCTGCTACCCAAGTTAAATCAAGTATATCTGTGTTTGCTAACTATTTTTAAAGTAGTATTTAAGTCTATAAGAGAAATATTGCTTAATTGGGCCTGAAATACTAATAAATTAGTAATGAAGATTTGTTTCTTTTCTGATTAAAGATTATTCAATGGTTAAGAGATAAACTGTTTCAGTTTATTAGAGTTATACTCAAACTATGTTATGAATCAAAGCTTGTTTTGATTTTTAAAAAAAGATATAACTGAAGAAATGCATCTTTTTCTCACATTAAATGCCAAAAATAAAAAAAAGTTAGGTTCTGATCTTACTTCTTGGTCTGGGGTTCAGGTTCAGCACCATAACATTATCTCAAGATCTTTTATTCCTCAATAAAACATTTCGCGTTAAACTATACCAACTCAAGTCTCTCATAGGAAAAGCAAAGCCTCATCAAGTTACAATGAGTTGGCCATTTAGTTTGTCAATTCCAAAGTACGCTCAAACTTAGAAACTGGATGTACTTTCAAATGCAGCATGCACAGAAGATGTGCATGCTGGAGGCTTTCTTTCAGCACCAAATAAGGCTACCATCCTTTGCTGTACTTCTGTGTCAAAGGTTCAGCAGTGTTACTGTGGAAAGGAGTCTGGTGTTATGACCTTCCTTCCACCATGAGGTCAGAAGTGGGATGTTTGCTGATAACTATATAATGTTCAGCACCATTCGTAATCCTCAGATACTTAAGCAGTCCATATACAAATGCAACAAGACCTTGAAAATGTCCAGGCCTGGGCTGACAAGTGGCAAGTAACATCTGGCTATTTAAGTTCTAGACAGTGACCATTTTCAATTAGAGAGAATCTAACCAATGCCGCTTGGCATCACTGAATACCCCAATGTCAATATCCTGAGTAACCACTGTCCAGAAACTCAACTGGACTAGTCATACTAATGCTGTGGCTACAAATGCAGATCAGAGGCTAAGAATTCTGTGGCAATAACTCACTTCCTGTCTGTTCTATGCCTATCTACCATCTACAAAGCACAAGTTAGCCTCATCTAGGCTCTCCCTTTGCCTGGATGAGTGCAACTCCAATGACACTCAGGAAGCTTGACATCATCCAGGACAAAGAAGCCCATTTGTTTGGCATCCCAGCCACAAACATTCACTCTTTCCATCACCAATATGAAATAGATGCAGTGTATACTATCTACATGATACACTGCAGGAACCCACCAATGCTCCTTAGACAGCACTTTTCAAACTCACAACCACGACCATCTAGAAGGATTTGTGTTGCAAAGACCACTACCTGGATTTTGCCTCCAAATCGCTCACTATCTTGACTTGGAAACATATTGTCGTTCCCTCACTGTCAATTGAACACAAACCTGAAGTTCCTCCCTAACAGCACTGTGGGTATATCTACACCCACATGGATCGCAGGAGTTCAAGAAGGCAGCTCACCAATAATCTTTGAAAGAATAATTAGGGATGTGCAGTGAATGCTTGCTAAATTATCAGAATCCACATTTCTTTAATGAATAATAAAAAACTTACACATCTGCTGTCGGTCCTATTGTTTTCTTCAACCCCTAGAAGAACATTTGTAAGCAATTCTCTTTGAAGAGTGGCTAGTGTCTCTTTAAAAGCTATTGGCTCACACAATCCATAACTTTGAATCTATCTTCTTTTACATGGCAAAAAGCAATAAATTATTCTGGTAAAGAGGAGAAACCTGCTTCACAAAACATGTTCTCTGTGTATATATAATAATATATCTACTATAAATATAAACATAAATATATATATATGTATTTTGTAACATCATTAGAGGATATTTGGAAACCTTTAGAAACTCAGGAACAACTAATGAAATGTTTTGAGAATATGAGTGCTCTCTCCTATGCTCTCCTGATGTTAAAAATTTGCTGATATATAATTATGCACAGAACTTTCTCGCTATTCTGAGCATTACATCCACTGCCAGACAAAAGAAACAAGCTCTGATAAGATGCATATTCAATTTAAAATATTGGCTGCGATTCTTCCAAAAGTGCTGAATTGTGGGAGCACTGTTCTGTCAGTTCTCACCTGAATCTCCGTACTCTGAGCACTGCAGATATCCTTTTGGGGAGGGGGACGAGGGTGGGGGGGCAGGGCAGGGCCTATTCACTCCAGAGTCTGACAGTTCTGGAACTCTGCACATGCACAGTAGTCCTGATCTGTCAGACTCCCCATTTGCTGGCCAGCCCGAGACCCTTGCAATGCTGCCCCTTCAGCATCCCCCCATGGCCTTGTCACAGCCCTCACAGCAATTCCTGGGCCAGTCCTGACCCCACCACCTTCCCCAGTCCTGCAGCACCCCAATGTACATCCCATCACCCCCAGCAGTGGTGATCACTCCTGAAGACTATCCCTATCCGGGGTCAGCTAATCCCCCCCAGAGGCAGCCCTCGCACTAGCAGACCACCACCCCCATCCCCTTCAGCTCCAGCCTGTGCCTATCACTGCCCTCCTTCCATCCCAGACTGATCCCGTCTGTGACAGTAGAGTGACCCCTAGGCCCCACCCATGATAGGCCTGGCCCTCTTGGCACTGCCCTTTGAGCAGTGCCACGGTGCCCTTGAGCACCACAGGCGTGGGAACTTTTGCCACATGGGCAATGCAAGGGGCCATAGGCTGGCACTGCTAGAGTGCCCATGCCCACAGCACCACCACACCACAACCCAAGCCTTTGGGAGGCCTTCATTGCCGCCCTTCGTTTCGAGGAGGTTACCCTCTAGTTTCTCGAATATAGGGAGCTAGTCTAAATTCTGCTGCAATGGAGTATTCCTGGATGTGGTGAAAGATTCAATCGGGACCTTTCAAGTCCCGATAATGAACTAATAATCTTATTTAAATTATTTGCCTTCCTGCCGGTTTCCGGCATAGTCTGATCGGCAAATGTTTGCTGGTTCTGGGAGATGCACATGCATTCCCAGTGTATATGCAAATCCCAGAACAAAACCAGAGATGTGCATGTCCCAGAAAAGTTGTGGGTCACAATGGGAGAATTGTGGCCATTAATTCTGTCTCTCTCTTCATAGATGTTGCCAGATTTGCTGAATATTTCCAGCTTTATCTGATTTGGCTTCAGATGTCCAGCATTCACAGTGTTTTGCTTTTACATTAATATAAACAAACTGGCTGCAAGCTGACACTATAGCTGTTACATCTTTTTATGACCAGATGAGAAAGAGTGAACAGATGAATTAATCCAATAACAAAAAGCTAAACGAATATACAGTTAAATATTCTTTAATTGATCTTGAGATTGAGATTTTAAATGTTGCAGCCAATTTAGGTTAGCTTCTTTCCTGGATGTTGTCAGAATGGCAACCTTCAGGGTGTTGATTGTAGACGATTCAGCTCTCTTTGAAATGCAACCCATTTAACAAGGTAATATCACCATACAACATGATGGAGGGTGTCATCAACTAACTGCTCTTCACTTTCCCTCCCCAATCAGTATTCTATGTGAACATTCCCTCTATAATAGCCAGTCCCAGCTCTCAATTATCCAACACTGTCTCCCTTTCCTATGAATCTTTCTATCCAAACATAAAAATGCAAAATCTCCCCTTCGATCTCTCTTCTCAACATTAATGGTCTCAAACACTCCTCCTAAATAAAACAGCAATTTACATGTACTTTCAACTTAGTATGCTGTGTTTACTGCTCATAATGTGCCCTCTCTACACTGGGAGCTAAACACAGATCAATTTTTTTTAATCCAATTCAATCAAATCAAGTCCAATTCAGAGTCTCAACAAGTTGAGCAATTCCTGATTCAAGCTGACAAGACAGGACTCTCACCTCCTGTATTGGGCTTGATCTACATGATCCCAGCTGATTCAAGTAGCCATTGCATCTCGTCCAAGGCTTGATCTCATTTGTATCTTTGCCAAAAGGCCAAGATGCTGCTTTTAAAAATTGCTTCAAATGAAACTCAAACATAACCTAATGATTCAACCAAGCACAATATGTTGTCACTACACTTGATCTTAGCCAAGAGGCTGAGAAGCAACAGATCAAATGACCATTCTCTACAAAACTCCCAATCAGTCTGCAAACAGCAGCCCAAGGTTCCAATTATCTGTAATTTTAGTTCTCCACAATTCTCTCATGCTGGCTCCCTATCCTCAATCTCCTGATTTAGCATGTCCAGACTTCCAGACTCACATCCATCACACCTGTTCTTATTTTGCTTCCTTTCCCTTTTCAGATTTTGATCTGAACTTAAGTTTCTCTTGTTTTTGCTTCATCATTCAGTCATTCACATCCTCGAGATACATTTCTTCAATTATTCCAAAACCACTCTTTACACTATTAATTCTTTTGTTATTTCAACCTATCAATGAGAATTGTTCATTTTCCTATCATCCCTGTCTTTCACTCACATGCCCCTTTTGGATGAAAGCATTGACGTGAAATGTTAACGTTGTTTTTCTCTCCACTGCTGCTTACTGACCTGCTGAGTGTTTTTACTTCTGGGGGAGAAGGGTTTTTGCCCATCTCAGACAAGGCTATCAACTCTAAAGGGACTATGGCTAGGTTGGGATCTTACAATGCTGAGAGTTCCAACAATCTGGCCTATCCCAGTGATGATACTTGCCAATTTTTCTTAAGTTATGATGAGTGAAGTGATTTTGAAGTAAAATCAAGTCTTGCTAGTGACCTGACGAGACGGTTTTGAAATCTTGGTTTTATTCAAAAATGCTTTATCTTGGATTATCATTGGAGAGAATATGATTTTTCTATTCACTGATGCACACCAGTGCCAGAAAAACGACTGCCAGGCTATGTTACTATAGTCAGATCTGAAACTGATTTGTTTTTTTTTTAATTTGATTTATTATTGTCATGCATTAACATACATAAAGGGTATTGTTTCTTGTGAGCTATACAGACAAAGCATACCATTCATAGAGAAGGAAAGGAGAGAGTGCAGAATGCAGTGTTACAGTCATAGCTAGCGTGTAGAGAAAGAACAACTTAACGCAAGGTGGGTCCATTCAAATGTCTGATGGCAGTAGGGAAGAAGCTGTTCTTGAATTGCTTGGTACATAACCTCAGACTTCTGTATCATTTTCTTGATAGAAGGTGGAAGAGAGAATGTCCAGGACGTGTGGGGTCCTTAATTATGCTGGCTGTTTTGTCAAGGCAACAGGAAGTGCAGATGGAGTCAAAGGATGGGAGACTGGTTTGCATGATGGATTGGCTACATTCATGAGCTTTTGTAGTTCCCTGCGGTCTTAGGCAGAGCAGGAGCCATACCAAGTTGTGATACAACCAGAAATGATGCTTTCTGTGCTGCATCTGTAAAAGTTAGTGAGAGTCATAGCTGACATGTCAAATTTCCTTAGTCTTTTAAGAAAGTAGAAGCATTGGTGAGCTTTCTTAATTATAGCATTGGCATGGGGAGGATCAGGACAGAATGTTGGTGATCTGAACACTAAAAATTTGAAGCTCTTGACACTTTCTACTTCATCCCCATTGATTTAGACAGGGGCATGTTCCCTTCAATGCTTCCTGAGGTCAATGACAATCTCCTTTGTTTTGTTGACAACGAGGGAGAGATTATTGTCACTGCACCAGTTCACCAGATTCTCTACTTCAGTCCTGTACTCTGTCTCATCATTGTTTGAGATCAGACCCACTATCGTGGTGTCGTTGGCAAGCTTGAAAATTGAGTTGGAGGGGAATTTATCGACACAGTCACAGGTGTAAGGAATATAATAGGGGGCTGAGAACACAACTTTGTGGGGCACCTATGTTGAAGATGATCGTGGAAATGGTGCTATTGATTATCCTTATTATTGTGGTCTGTGGGTTAGGAAGTTCAGGATTCAGTTGCAGAGGGAGGAGCCAAGGCCCAGGCCCTGGAGCTTGGAGATGAGTTTTGTAGAAATAATGGTGTTGAAGGCTGAGCTGTCGTGAATAAATAGGAATCTGACTTAAGTGTCTTTGTAATCTAGATTTTCCAAGGTTGAGTGCAGGGCCAGGAAAATGATGTTTGCTGTGGACCTGTTGCAGTCATAGGCAAACTGTACTGGATCTAGGCATGCTGGGAGGCTGGAATTGATTTGTGCCATGACTAGCCTTTTGAAGCACTTCATGATGATGGATGTCAAAGCCACTGGCTGATAGTTATAAGGCACGCTGCTTGGTTTTTCTTTGGTACTGGGATGATAATAATCTTCACGAAGTAGAGAGGGACCTCAAATTATTGTAAAGAGAGATTGAAGATGTCTACAAATATCTCCACCAGCTGATCCGCGCAGGATCCGAGTGCTTGTCCAGGTACCCCATTTGGGTCAGTTGCTTTCCATGGGTTGATCTTTCAGAAAGCTGCTCTGATATTTGCAATGATGACCTGAGATGCAGATTCATCCAAGACTTCCGGGAAGAGGGTACGTTCTCACTGACCTCTTGCTCAAAATGGGCACAGAATGCATTAAGCTCATTGGGGAGAGGTGAGTCGGAGCTGACGATTTAACATGGTTACATGATTTTTACTGATAGCGGAAACAGGAAGATAATAGTGTCTGTGTACAAGAGCCTAAAACTTAATGTAATACAAAAATCCATCAGGTAAAGATAGAGTGACTATGGGCCAGTGCATCTGTGAGAGCCTTAATAATGCCAGAGACTCTTGACATCAGGGAAATAAAGGAGATTTAGTGTAGCCATGTCCCATGTCTTCGACTGAAATAACAGCTTATCCTGGGAAATGTAACTCAGATTTGACCAATGAATTTGGGGGAGAGATCTGGTGGAGGGGACCTTCAACTTGGTGAGAGCTCTAAATAAAGCAAATGAGCTTCAATTCACATAATCATAAAAGAAGTGAGGCCATTCTGCCCTTTGAGTCCGTACTGACCCACCTTCTTTAGATCTTACCCCGACTCTATCCCCAGAACCCTACATGTTTACACCTCTAATCCCTCCATTCGATACAGCTTGGGACACTAAGGGGCAATTTAGCATAGCCAAGCCACCTAACCTGCACATTTTTGGACTGTGGGAGGAAACTCACACAGGCACAGGGAGAATGTGCGAATGCCACACAGCCAGCCACCCAAGGCTGGATCTCAAGCCAAGTCCCATAGCAATGTGAGGTAGCAGTGCTAACCACTGTGCCACCATGCCAACAAGTGGTGCTTATTTTGAAGATTGGGTTCGTCAACATAGGGGAATTGGGTTCCACCTTTCCTATTTTGGATGCATTTTTTTTGGGATACAAATCTGCTGAGCAGAGTTTTTAAGTGCAAGTGTTGGAGAGCTGTTTGTCATTTACCTTGGTACCTGGGCTTCAATCCAGTCTAATAGCCCTGGGGCTGTTGAAGCTTTGATCCCTGGCAGGGCTGAATTCACATTGCAAATGGGCATTAATTAGCAGTTTAACTCCGTTGGCAGGTGTGGGAAATAGAAAATGTCACCGAGTATATTAGCTGACAGACAGACCAGTATATGCCGACAGCAAACTTGGCAAGTGGAAGCTAGCGATATACCAGGCACAGAGCGGTCAGTCCCTGCACTCAGTAATGGGCAGTGCTCAATCCGAGCTCTCAGCTTGCAGTATCAACTCCAAAACGTTAGCAAAACCATTAGGAAGATATGGTTAAAAGGAGATCAAAACTGGGACCTCAATATCCTCAATATCCAGGGATATTTGACCTTTCTGGAAAGCAGGAAGGAAGGAAAAGCGGGAGGCAGCATTCTTAATAAGAGATGAAATGAGACCAATTGTGTAAGACAATCTAGGCTTGGATGATGTACTGTCCGTATTGGAAGAGGTTAAAAAAACAGCAAGACAGAGAAGAAATTGGAAAGGGCAATAATGTATGTACTCCCAAACATACTAAAGAAAAGGATATATATCAATAATTAATACGGCATGAAAAAGGAATACAGTGGTAATTACGGTTGACTATTATCTTCATGTTGATTCGGTTTATCAAGTTGGAAAAAGTAGCTATGAAATCGAATTTATAAAGTGCGGTAGGGACAGTTTCTGAGAGCAATACGTCATGGAGCCATTCAGGGAACAGGCTATCATGGATCTGTAATGGGTAATGAGGTAGTTTAATGAAGAATCTGAGAGTAAAAGATCCACTAGGAAGTAGTAATCATAAGATGATATAATTTAATATTGAGCTTGAGAGTGAGACACTTGGATCAGAAACAATTGTTTAATGCGAATAAAGAGACTTACAATGAAATAAGGATAGAATTAGCTAAAATAGACTAGGAGAACACATTAGCAGGAAAGATGGTAAGCAAGAAGTGGCAGATATTGAAGAAAGGAACTCATAGCTGTCAACAAAAGTATATACCAGTAAGGAGAAAAGATTCTAAGAGAGGGATAAACTAACCAAGGATAATCAAAGATGCTAAGGAGGATATTGAGTTGAAAGAGAAAGCATAAAAGGCAGCAATAGTCAGTGACAGTTCCAAAGACTGGGATCAATTCAGAATCCAGCAAAAGAAGACTACAAATACAATAGAGAAAAAATGAACTACAAGGGCAAACAGGCAAGGAATAGAAATTCTTCTTTAAATTCATAATAAATAAAAAGCTTCTTTAAATACGTGAAAAGGAAGAGAAAGTGAACATAAACCCTTAGAAAATAAATCTGGGGAGATAGTTCTGGGAAAGGGAAATGGTAGAGGAGTTAAACAGGTATTTTGCATCAGTCTTTACAGTGGAAGATACTTAGAACATCCCATTAATACTAAAGAACATAGGGGAGGAATTTAGTACCATCATGAGGGAATTATTATGAGATAAACTAATGGTGCTAAAGTAGATAAGTCTTCTAGCCCTGATGGCTTGCATCCTAGGATCTTAGAAAAAGAAGCTGCAGAGATAATGGGCCCAATTTTACCATTTTCGTTCTAAATGCTGAATCTGGGCACAATTCAGATCAACTGAGAACAGGTCGAGGGTGCCTGTTCTCAGGTACCCTCAGCCTGAAAAAAAAATTGTGGGTCTGAATTGTGCTGTGGGTGGGGCTTATCACGCCCAAAGCGCTGCTGGTCTGATCAATGCTTTGAACTGCACATGCACAGTGAAACAAATTTTGAAAAACACGCCCCTGTCACATCACTCCCAGGCCACAAGAAGTGGATAAAGCCGCCCAGGAGCGAAAAGCGGGAAAGATGGCTGTCACAAACATCGCTTCCACAACATAATTGTCCCCCTTATCCACCCCCCCATTACCCAGACCAATTGCAACTCTCTACCCCTCCCTCCCTCCCCACCCCCCCCCCAACCGATTGCCTGCAGAATGGCAGTGGGTCCTTCTGCTCACCCCCCACCAGAGAATGATCAGGCCTCTCCACCCACCCCCCCCAAGAAAATGATCTGGCCTCTCTCTGCCCTCCTCAGAAGATAACTATCTGTCCTCCCCCCTCCCCACAATGATCAGGCCTGCCTCCTCCTCCACCAACACTCCCCTCCTCCCCAGCCCACCTCACCACACCCCACCAACACTGATCTGAGTCAGAGAGCCACTGGAAGCTCTGAACTTACCTCTTCAGAAGCTGGAGTGCCCAAAACAGATCTTTGCCAAGCATGTCTGTTTCATGACAAATCTGAGCGTGGGAACGCAATGGTAAAAGAAGAAATGCAGGTAAAGTTGGGCAGGCAGCCCATTAATTCAATTTAAATGCATTTAAATCACCGTTGCACCGTTTTGGGTACAAATTGGATCGCAGCCATTTCTGGGTCTTGGTAAATGGGCATCTGTCCACTCGTGGGCACGGATTGCATTTTTGACCTCACACCCGAAAATGGGAGCAGCGCAATGGTAAAATCGGGCCCAATCAGGTTGTAGTTTTCCAAAAATCTTTGGATTCTGGAGAAGTACCAGAGGATTGAAAAATTACAAATATGATACTTCTATTAAAAATGGAAAGGCAAAAAGTGGGTAGCTATAGATAACTAAGTCTAACATCTATTGTTGGAAAAATGGTAGATTAAATTATTAAAGAAATAATAGCAGCACATTTGAAAAGTCATAATCAAATCAAGCAGAGTTAGGATGCATTCATGAAAAGGAAATCGTATCTAACTAATTTATTAGTTTTTCAAGGAATACAGAGGTTGAGGGGTGACCTAATGGAAGTCTACAAGATTATAAGAAGCATGGACAGAGTGGATAGTCAGAAGCTTTTTTCCAGGGTGTAAGAGTCAATTACCAGAGGGCACAGGTTTAAGATGTGAGGGGCAATGTTTAAAAGTGATGTAGAAGGCAGATTTTTTTTACACAGAGAGTAGTGGCTTGGAACTCTTTACCCATAGAAGTAGTGGAAGCAGATATGGTAGTGACTTTTAAGGGGCATCTTGACAAGCACATGAATGAGATGGGAATAGAGGGATTGATTCATGGAAGGGTAGGAGGTTTTAGTTAATTCGGGTAGCGTGGTTGGTTCAGGCTTGGAGGACCAAAAGGTGTGTTCCTGTGCTGCAATTTCCTTTGTTCTTTGTTTTGAGCAAATGAGGGGAACCTGTAAATGACTGTATTTTAATTTCCAGAAGGCATTCAATAAGATACTCACAAAAGATTAAGTCATAAGATAAAAGCCCACGGTGTTGGGATTTAGCCTATTGGCATGGATAGAGAACTGGCTAATGGATAGGAAACAGTGAGTGGAGATAATGAGTTATTTTTCAGGCTGGTGAACTGTAACCAATGAGATTCCATAGGATTGGTGCTGGGATTGCAACTGTTTACAATATATGTTAATGACTTAGATGAAGGAAAAAAATCTGGTGTAGCCAAATTTGCAAATGACACAAAATTCGGGGGAAAGACAAGTTGCTAGATACAAACCATTTAAGTAGATATGAAGCATTTAAAGAGACATTGACAGCTAAGCTTGGGGGCAAAATGTTGGTAAATGGAGTATAATGGGGGAAAACATGAAGGAATTCAGTTCGAAGAGAGTACAAAAGAACAAAATATTATTTAAATGGAGAAAAACTGCAGGAAATTGCAACATAAAGGGACTTGAGGCTACTTGTGCATGGAACCCAGAAAAATGTCATAGAGATACAGCAGATTAGTATACAGGCTAATGGAATGTTGATCCTTATTTCCGAGTGTGTTGGACTATAAGAGTAGGGAAGCTCTGCAAGAACTGGTGAGACCACTTCTGGAGTACTGTGATCAGTTTTCATAAAATTAGAATCGCTACATGCAAAAGGAGGCCATTCAGCTCATCAAGTCTGCACTGACAACAATCTCACTCATATCTTATCCCTGTGACCCAGCACATTTACCCCGCTAATCCTCTTGACACTCGGTCATGTGACTCAAATATGGACACCCAAGTTGCCTGTGTGTTTTGAAACCATGGACCATGTATAAGTAAGTTGTCCTAGACTACACTCACTTTTTAGTTTTCTGAAAAATCTGTTACTTTTTTATGGTTGCACTTCATCCCCATACTTCTGATCTTCAGGCACCCACTATGGAGGAAAAAGGCAAGGGGTGGGGGGAGGAGAATCTCCTCTGAGGCTGTTCCTGGACTTGACCAAGCTGGCCATTACTAGGTCTAGCCAGCAGGTGGTCAAGGATCTTGACTTCTTCCTCCACAGTGGGTGCATAGAGATTAGGAGTGTGGGGATGAAGTGCAACCATAAAAAAGTAACAGATTTTTCAGAAAACTAAAAAGTAAGTGTAGTCTAGGACAATTTACTTATACATGGTCCATATTTTCAAAACACACAGGCATCTTGGGAGTCCATATTGAGTACATGGCCGTGTGAAGTGAGCACAAGAAATAGAATAAAGAATACACCATATGGTCCTTTGAACCTGCTCTGCCATTCAATATGATCATGATTGACCTTGGGCCTCAACTCCATTTTCCCCATGCTCCTTATAACTATAATTCCATGAGAAATCAAAAATGTCCTCTGCACCCTTTCCCATGCTTCCACATTCTTCCGATAATGTGCCGACCAGAACTGTCCTCCTTTATTCTGTGACTATGTTTATTACCAGGTATGCCTGCAAAAGGAGAACAGGCATGATCGAGATCATCTGTGCTTGTCTGGAGTCTGGGGTGTTTCAAAGACCCCTATAATCATAATTTGTTTTCATGTTCTAAGCATCCTTTGAAATTCTGTTTGTTTTGATGCAGTATTTCCTTAAAGAGTTGCCTTTTAATTTATGCCCCAATTTATTGCTTTAGTTTATTTGTTACCCACAAGATGCACATCCAAACTTGTCTGCATTTGAAAATCAAGTCCCAAGCTCCTGTTAGTGCAAACATGTCATAAGTATTTGTGGCATTTAGTGCTTGTATCTCACCAACTTTATTAGCTGTATTACAGATATTGACATATACATTTAATACCCACTTTATCACTTTAGCTATTTTCCTCCAACCAGTCACTAAAACACTAGTGAATTTTTTATTTTTACTGTTATTTATTTGACACTGCCCTAGATTTCATTTCTATTTCTTTCTGCCACCCATGAGCACAAGAAATAGAATCAAGAATACATCATATGGTCCTTTGAACCTGTTCTGCCATTCAATATAATCATGATTGACCTTGGGCTCAACTCCATTTTCCCCATGCTCCCTATATCTGTAATTCATGAGAAATCAAAAATGTCCTCTGCATCCTTTCCAACGCTTCCACATCCTTCCGATAATGCAATGACCAGAACCATACGCAATACTCTAAATGTGGCTGCACCAGAGTTTCTACAGCTGCAACATGACCTCATGGCTCCGAAACTCAATTTCTCTATCAATAAAAGTTAATACATCATACACCTTCTTAATAACCCTATTCAGCTGGGTGCCAACTTTCAGGGATCTATGGTTACCGAGATCTCTCTGCTCAACAACACTACCAAGTAACTCATCATTAGCCCAATATTCTGTATTCCTGTTACTTCTTCCAAAGTGATTTACTTCACACTTTTCTGCATTAAACTCCACTTGCCACTTCTTAGCCCAGCTCTGCAGCTTATCTATGTCCTTCTGTAACCTGCAACATCCTTCCTCACTATCCACAATTCCACCGACTTTAGTGTCATCCACAACTTTACTAACCCATCCTTCTGCACCCTCATCCAGGTCATTTGTAAAAATGACAAATAGCAGTGGCCCCAAAACAGATCCTTGCTACAGTAACTGGTAACTGAACTCCAGGATAACATTTCCCATCAACCATCACTCTGTCTTCTGGCAGCTAGCCAATTTCTGATCCAATCTGCTAAATCACCCCAATACCGTACGTCCATATCTTCTCCAATAGTGTACTGTGGAGAACCTTATCAAACACTTTACTGAAATCCATGTACAGCATATCAAGTACTTTATCCTCATCCACCTCTTTGGTCAGCTTCTCAAAGAACTCAGTAAGGCTTGTGAGGCAAGACCTACTCTTTACAAAACCACACTGACTATCCCTAATCAAATCAGTCCTTTCTAGATGATAAAAATCCTATCTCTTATTATCCTTTCCAAAACTTTGACTGCAATGGAAATAAGGCTCACTGGTCTATAATTACCAGGGTTGTTTCTTCTCCCCTTCTTGAACAAGGGAACAACATTTGCTATCCTTCAGTCTTTTGGCACTATTCCTGTAGACAAAGACGACTTAAAGATCAAAATCAAAGGGTCTGCAATTTCCTCCCTAACCTCCCAGAGAATCCTAGGATAAATCACATCCAGCCCAGAGGACTTACCTATTTTCATACTTTCCAGAATTGCTAACACTTCCTTCTTATGAACCTCAATCTCATCTAGTTTAATATCCTGTATCTCAGTATTCTCCTTGACAACATTGACTTTTTCGTGTGTGAATACTGATGAAGAATATTCATTTAGCACCTCTCCCATCTCTTAAGACTCCACGCACAATTTCCCCTACTGTCCTTGACTGGCCCTAATCTTAGCCTAGGCATTCGTTAATTCCTGACATATCTATAGAAAGCTTTAGGCTTTTCTTGAACTTTTGACCTTTGGCCCAACTTGTCCATGCCACCCTTCTTTTACCAACTAAGCTAGTTCCAATTGCCCACATTTGGCCATCTTACTCATGTAACTGTCTAGATGCTTTTTGAAAGACAAAATTGTACCCGCCTTTACTACTACTTCTGGCAGCTTGTTCCAGACACTCACCACCCTCTTTGTGAAAACATTGCCCTTCTGGATGATTTTGTATTGCTACCCCCTCACCTTAAACCTGTGCCCTTTAGTTTTAAATTCCCCTACTTTTGAGAAAATATATTGATTATCTAGTTGATCTATGCTCCTCGTTATTTTATAGACCTCTATAGGATCACTCATAAACCTCCCACATTCAGAGAAAAAAGTCCCAGTGTATCCAGCTTCTCCTTATAACTCAAATCATCAATCCTGATAGATTGATTAAAATATGCAAGGTCCTGAGGGATTTTAGCAAGGAGAATATGGAAAGGATGTTTTAGAAGTTCAGGGATCATTATTTAAAAATAAGGTCATCAAGACTGAGATGAGAAGAAATTTCTTCTCTTGGAGAATTGTTAGTTTGTGATACTCGCTTTCTCAGAAGGTGATGGAAACAGCCATATCTGTACCCAGTGCAGATCATGTTGGAGCGGTGCAGAGTCAGAGAACCATGGATGAGAAGCCTGGCATGTTCAGCGTTAGTACAAAACTCCACTGGAATCATTCCGACCTCTGCACCTGGGAAAATTCTGCTCAGTCTTTGAATATTTTAAACGCATACGTAAATAGATTCTTGATAAGCTCATGGACAAAATGTTATCGGGATAGACAAGAAGGTGAAGTTCAGATCACAATCAGTTCAGCCATGATCTTATTGATTAGTGGAGCAGGTTTGAAGTAGGTTCCTATTTCCAATTTATATGTAAGAAAAGAAGTACATAAAGAACATATTGCCCCATCCTTAATTCATTTAAATTCCTCCAGTGCAGAAGGAAGCCATTCAATCAATCTAGTCTGCACTGACTGTCTGGCAGAGTAACTATCCAAGCCCACCACTCTACCCTATCTCCATAACCCCACACACTTACCATGGCTAATTCATCTAACTCATGCAACTTGAAAATCTAACATGCAATTTAGCATGTCCAGTTCATCTAACCTGCACATCTTTGGATCCACACATCTACAGAAACATGGAAACTAGAAGCAGGAGTAGGCCATTCAGCCCTTCGAGCCTGCTCCGCCATTCATCTTGATCATAGCAAATCATCGAATTCAATATGCTGATTCTGCTTTCCTCCTATATCCCTTCATACCTTTAGCCCCAAGAGCAATGGAAACATATGTTCATATGAAAATGATTGGACCCTTATTCCCATACCTTTGACTCCCTGATCTAACTAATTCTATCCTATAAGGGTTCTTCATGATTTTGTAGGATCAATGAGAATACCTCTCATTCTTCTAAACTCCAGAGGATACAAGCCCAATTTACTTTGCCTCTCAGCATAAGACAACTCTCTCATTCAAGGACCAATTTAATCACTACATCACCTCCAGTGAAGAAGTATATCCTTTCTTTGATATGAAAATCAAAACTGTTCACAGAATTCCAAATGTGGTTTCTCCAAAAATATGAATAACTGTAATTAGACTTTATTATTTCTGTACTCTAATCCCTATCAATAAAGGTGAACATGACATTTACCCTTCTAATTGCTTTCTGCACCGATGCCAACTTTCTGCTTTCCTCGCATGAGCTCACTCAAGTATCTTTGAACATCAACACTTGCAAGTTTCACACCTTTTAAAAAAAATATGTTACTTTCCTCTTCTTACGGACCAAAGTGAATAACTTAACACTTCTTTACATCATATACCATCTGCCATTTTGTTGTCCATTCATTTAATCTATCCATATCTCTGCAATCTCTCTGTTCTGGTTCCACTCTCCCTTCAAAACTTGTTTACACCTTCCCCAATACTAATTAACTTCTCAGTGATAAGATTGGTCTTCGATTTGTTTGGGCGCAACTCAGCCATATTATACAGGTGCTCTTCCTCTCAGTGCTAGTATCAGTGTTCCAAGAATTTAAGTGTCGAATTTTTGTAAAAACTGAAATAATACATGCTGTTTTTTTTAATGGGAGTTCAGAGAAGAATCTCCCACATTCTGTGCACTGCTGAGGGACTGGTGTGTATATCATTATAAAGCTGTGGGCAGTGCCTATTCCCACCCGGGAGGCCAGCTTCATAGCATTCCGTGGGCCACTGTGCATGCGTCAATCTGTCAGCGGCAATAGTGGTGCCAGTACAGTAGCCCTGCACCATCAGCCTCTCAATTTCTGGCCAGCTTAATTGCTGGACAGCCCCATGATCCCCCCATTATCAGGTTGTGACATCCCCACAGCCCATCACTGGCCCCCTCACCATTCTGATGCCCAGCCCGGAAGCCTCCTCTCCTCTCTTCTGCCTACCCCAGCCAGCCCCAATCTCCAGCACCCTCCATGACTCCTCACCCCCTCAGTCCTGACACCCAATTAGTCCCAACATCCCCCCAGTAGTTCCAAACTCCCCACACAGTTCAACCCCCCCCTCCCTACACCCACACAGTGCCAACACTCAGCAGGCTGACCCCACTCCACACTTCCCAGATCACTGGTTTCATTTCTTCCCCACCAATTCTGTCTGCATAGTGACAGCGGGACTCCCCCACTTCCACTGATTGCCACCCATCAGCCCTTGCCCATAGGCCTATCCCCTCAACATTGCCCCATACCTGATGGGCAGGGCCAAGGTGCCCCTCAGAATTGTTAGTTTGCCCCTTGGGCCCACGCTGGCAAGGTGTCACCTGATCTTCTGGGGGGTCCCAATTGCCCCCCAACTTCACGCCAGCAGTGTTGGGTCACTAGTTTTCCATTAGCGGGGGGGTTCTATAATCCCCACTGGATTGAACCACTCTGGTGAGGGTGTTAATATTCAAATTGTATTAAAATGACCATCTCAATTGTCTTTGCACCTTCTCATTGGTTTTCGGATGAGATGGGAGAATTGTTTCCATAGACAGAATGAATTGGCAGAAGCATGAAAGATTGACTCCAACATGAAGAAATGCGAACTGGTGCACTTTGGGAGGACCAATATAAAAGACAGTATTCTATACTTGGCACAATATTAGAAACTATAGCAAGGAGACTTTGATGTCAATTTACATAAATCCTTAAAGATATTAGATAAGCTGGTTACAAAAGCAAGCGGGTTTCATGAGATTTCAAATACAGAAATAAAATATGAAACCTCGTAGATCATGCTTGAATTTTATAAACCACTGGGTAGGCCTCAGCTTGAGTAATGTCAGTAATTTTGAGCTCAACATTTCAATAATAGCATTAAAAAGGGTAAGTTTCACCAGGGTATTATCAGCAATGAATGACTTCATTATGCTGAGAGCTTTGAAAAGTTTGGAGGATTATTCTTCCTGGAACAAAGAAGGTTAGAAGATAATTTAATTGAGTTTTTGGATGATGATAAGAGATTTTAGTAGACCGCAAAAAGGGAAAATCCTTTTAGTAAGTGGGTCAATGGATTTAAAGCCACTGTAAAAAAGATCTGGAGGGAAAATGAGCAAATTTTCCCATTCAGATAGTAATTGTCATTTAGAACGCTATATTTAGAAAAGTGGTGTGAATGAATGCATTCAGTATTACATAAATAGAAGCAAGTGATTTCATTTCAGCTTTTTTGGAATTCAAACTTAGGACTTGCAGAGAATGTTTTTAAGGGGTAAATCTGGGATGGCTGGGACCAAATTTTTGCCTACCTTATGGATGTGCTTTAATTTCTTTCTGTACTTCAGTGTTAAGGCATTTGCTTACTGTGAGTGAATGCCCATGCCATCTTTCACAATTAAGCAACAGGTATATTTCACTACAATGCCATTTATCATTGTCTCATGGGGAATTAACCCTCTCACTATTGACCATTTCTTCCCAAAACAAAATTCCTTTGATGTTTATACATAATAATTGTTGTTTTCAGGAAATAGACTTTTAGATTACCTCTCAATGGTCCTTACTAATGCTGAACATACAGTCACAGGCTTCCCTCATGCCCAGCATTGATGGGCAATACATCATTAGATAGATAGCAGTATTTTTCCATTGTTCGATTTTTGAATTTGCAGATTTCTTTCTTTTAAGGTGCTTCAGTAGAACAGCAATCAACAGTGATAGGAATATATGTCAGACCAAACAAATGTTATGCACAATTAGGATGTCCAATTTACAAAATCTATGATTGAAAGGATTGTGTTAATGCTTAATTGAAATTATTGGCAATGAAAGACTTATGTTCCTATTTGCCTTCCTGCACATATCATAGGACTGTGGATGATGCGTAAATTAAAAATTTCAAGGCAGAGATCAATAGAATTTTGCCTGGCAAAGGTATCACGGGATATAGAGCAAAGGCGGTTAAATAGAGTTGATGTACCGATTAGACTGGAACTGATTGAAAATGGTGCAACAGTCTCAAGAGACAGAATAGTGTATTTCCGTTTTTGTGCATTTCCCATGTTTATCAACTTTGACACTACACAGAACTTTTAGCTGTTTCTTTATGTCTTTCATAATGCAGCTTATTTTGATAAACTACAGATGTAAATAAACTACCGATATGTTTCCCGAACATTTCAAATCGCTCCCTTGACTGGTCAAAACATCTCGACCATTTTTTGAAAATCTTGCACAAACTAAATAGGTGCAACTCATGAAGGTACGATGAGAAACAGAAGTCTTCATTTCAAGGTCAGATATTATTTCCATGTTCCTTTTTTTTGCAATATGAGAACTGCATTTCTAACAGTATGAAAAAATACACTGGGAGATCAACATGAGAAGCAAAATGTTTCATGCTGTACAAGAATGTTGCATCAAGTCATGTTACTTTGCTGCAGAGGAGTCTGTTGTTATCAATCAAAGCAATCTGTTTTGAAGTATCTAAGACACAAAGGTCTAGTAGAGTGGCAGTGACAAAACTATGTTATCACTTTCAGGAGGATTTCCAATTTAACTTAAGATCCATATGAAATTCTGAGTCTGCATCGAAGTCGATGAAACTTCCAATTTCCACACTTGGACTGGGACACTTTCACAGTTGACCAATGTATTGCCTTTAGATATATCAAAGAAGTCACATAATGCTTATTCAGTGAGATTAGCAACTTTATTCATTTACACAACCACTAACGATGAGCAATTGAGTCCTCTGCGCAATGTCTCGGCATCAAAACATTTTTTGAAAATTTTAATAAGTTGGTGTTCTACCTGCACAGAAGCATATATTCAATTTCTTATCAAATGCAATCCCCTGTGCCACCACAGCTGAAAGCAAATGAAGAGTGTAACATTGGCTCAAGGGAATCTAAGCTATCTCTATACATACTTGGCCCACAATACCATGCACTTATCAAGGATAGGAGTAGACTGCAGGTGCAATGCGGCTTATGTTGCAACTAGAATACAAATCAACCAATATCCTGTACAGACATAAATGTACCCACCGCCATAACAGAACTGTTGTCTGCTACATGCAATATAATTTAAAAGGAAAAAGAGAAAGATTTGCATTTATATAGAAATTGTTACAACCACAGGATGGCCCAAAGCACTTTACAACCAATAAAGTGTTTTTTTTGAAGTGTATTCACTGTTATAATATAAAAATATAATGTACACAACATTCCAGCTAAGGCTCAACTAGTGCCTTGTATAAAGTCACGTCCCATTTCCAATTTGCATATAGCAAGTTCCCACAAACAGTAATGCGATCATAATGAAATCTTTTTTTTTTCTAAAGTTACTTCAGAGATGAATATACAAGATGTCTGCTCTTCTTCAAAAAATAATGATTATTTACCCATCTGTGAGACCAGACAGGGCCAGATTTTAAAATATCATCTGAAAGAATGTACCTCT
Organism: Sphyrna mokarran; assembly: GCA_024679065.1. Classification (NCBI taxonomy): domain Eukaryota; kingdom Metazoa; phylum Chordata; class Chondrichthyes; order Carcharhiniformes; family Carcharhinidae; genus Sphyrna; species Sphyrna mokarran. The sequence goes on from JAGIQG010000001.1 coordinate 92,224,117, forward strand.
AACATTGCAACATTCCCTCCACCTTGCGCTGAAGTGTCAGCCTTAGTTTTGAGCTCAAGTAATTGTGAAGAAATTAAATGAATCCAAAATCTTGTGACTCAGAAGTGCAAATGTTACCAATGTTACAGCTGACTCAGAAATAAAGAAGCTTTAACATGCATTCTAGTGAATCGATTAACACTTCCTTAATGTCAGCTTAGCTCAATGCTAACAGCTTTCCATCTCTGAAACTGAAACATTAGGGGGGAATGTTAGCTGGCATTCACCACGGGCAAAAATGACAACGCTGACAGAAAACCCACATGACCTTAGGAATAGGAATGCCACCAGCAAGATCACATCATCAGATTTCCCCACCCTTTGCTAGTGATGCATGGTCAAGAATCTCCTTTAAATACATATACTCTGCCCAAATAGGGAACTCCCCCCTCACCAACATTACGTCATGTCGACAAGGTTTACAACAGCATTTGCAAAACCTGAAGCTGCCGATTGGAACCCACTAGGGATGCAAAGAACAGTATAGACCCTGGGGAGGGGGAACAGGTTGGGCATGGTAACAGAGGAGGAAACTTTGTCACTAGAAGTGTTCAGAATTGAAAAGGAGGAATGTTGGATAAGCTGTCGACTCTCTGCCTGAGATTGGTGCAGGGTAAAGGGGGTCTGAAAACCATTGGAAGCTCGGTATCTACCTCCTGAAACACCCGAATCAGACTTCTATGTTTTGAGCCGATTCTGGATGGGCGAATATGATGGAAAAGGCGAAGTGCCGGTAAAGTCGGGCATGCATCCCATTAAGTCAATTTAAATGCATGCAAATGGTCCCAAAAATTGCCATTTTGAGGCCTTAATAAAGGGGGAACCGATGCGCATTCAGGTGCAGATTGCGCTATTCACCTTATGCTTGACTCACATCCAAAAACAGGCGCAGCTTGATGGTAAAATCAGGCCCATAGAGTACAAGAGAAAGACTGTTTTTGCTGAATTTATTCAAGACATCAGTTGTACCTCAGCTAGAATTAAGTATACAATTCTGGACACCACACTATAAGAAGGATGTAAATGCATGGAAGAGTAGAAAAGAGGTTTGTAAGAGTGGTTCCAGAGATGAGAAACTTCAGTTATGAGGATAGAATGGAGAGGTTGAAACTGTTGTCCTTGGAGACAAGAAGGCTGAAAGGAGATTTGACAAAGGTATTCAGAATTATGAGACAGCTGGACAGCATTGGCAGGGAGACACTGTCCCCGCTCCTAAAAGAATTGAGAATGAAAAGGCACAGACATAAAATGATTTGCAAAAGAAGCAAAAGTAATATGAGTAAAATCTTTTTCATATAATGAGTGATTTCAGTGTGGAAATCACTGCCTGGAAGTATGATGGAGTCAGGTTCAAATGAGGCTTTCACAAGGACATAAGAGGATTATTTGAATAGAAACATTGCTCAAAGATATAGGGACAAAGCAGGAGAATGGCACTCAGTTATGATGCTTGTTTGGACAGCCAGTTTTACTATTTTGGTTCCAAGTGCAGGAGGATTTAAAATTGGAAGTATTTCAGATCTGACATTTAGATCTGTTCTCTGGTGCCTCCATATGCACTTTGCCTGCAAAAAATATCCGCAATTCCGATCAGCACTTAACAAGATAGTGGTGGGGCTTAATGTGCCTGAAACTTTGCAGCTCCGATCGATGCCTTCAGTTACACATGCACGGACAAAAAAGATAGAGTGCTGCTCCCCTGCCACATCCCTCCCAGGCCAGGTAATGCCTCCCTCAGGCCCCCACACATATTGCCCCGCCCAACAACATTAGTGACACCCTTACACCCTCCACTACATGACCACCCAGACTGATCGCAGGCCCCTTCCCTCCTTCCCCTCTACTGACCTCAGGTAGAATGGCAATGGGCCCCACTTCCCCCTCCACCCATCTCAGGCAAAGTGGCAATGGACCCCTCCTTACCTCCTCTCCGACACTGATCTCAAGCAGAGAACCTTTGAGTGCTATGCACCTACCTCCTCACTAAATGGAGCACCTGAATCGGACTTTTATGGAGCATGTCTGTTTCGTGTCAATTCTGGATGGGCGAACGCGATGGTAAAGGGGGAAATGCCAGTAAAGTTGGGTGCGCAGCCCATTAAGTCAATTTGAATGTAAGCAAATGATTTTAAATGGCCCTTGCACCTGTTTTGTGCAGGGTCCCGACCACGACCAATTTTGGGCTTTGGCAAAAGGGGAGCCAGCATGAAGGCAGGCTCAAATTACGCTACTTGCCTCATGCCTGACTTTATAAAGTTTTCGTAGCCAAAAATGGTAAAATTGGGCCCAATGTGCTGTGGCTTTTTTCAGCACGGAAACAATTCTGTTGCCCTGTAAAGTGTTTGTAGATGACCCTATGGCATTATATCAAAAAAAACAGTGGTGTTGTCCTGGCTCACATTTATTCCTCGACCAGTACTGAAAAAACAAAAACCTTGCAGTTTATCTCATTCTTACTGGGGGACCGCAAAGTTGCACTTATCTACAAGACAACATAGCAACCATTCAAAAGTAATTAGCAGGATGTGAGATACATTGGAATTTTAAGAATGGGAAAAATATATATATAATTTCTTCCTTCATCTCGCAGCAAGAGACTTGAAGTTGTATCTGATGCTCTTTCAGAAAACGTTATGCAGTGTATAGTAATGATTTCCATTCATGCTTCAGGGTAATGATGGGACAGGTTTTGGTCCGATTGAGTTAACTTTCAAAGGCTTTAAGTTATCTGGCTTTCAGTAACCACAACAGACTACTTGCTGCACAACATTACCATTGATGGAGGTGTCAGTATGCAAGGCGGGGTACAAGAATTATTTTCAGTGTTTGTTCCTGAAGGAGAGCGAGTTACTGTTGTCACAGGGGAAGGATTCAATTTGATTTTGTTTTCTTGTGTTTTCTTTGTGATACATTTTGAGTGGTTGGCAATGGATCAATTCTATTCATTTATGAGTACCTGAGAGAAAACCAAAAAAAATCAGGATCAGTGGGGATTTCTAAATAAAATTCTTTAATCTAGCCCTGGGGTATAAGCTTATCTGTAGATATATTAGCGATGGAGAAGAATTTAGACAGATTTAGACTAAGGTTGCAAAAAGAAAAAAATCAAGAGGAAGGAGGATAAAGAAGTTAAAGGAAACAAAGACTACGGAAAAATTAAAAGAGAAAATAGATCAAAAAGAGGAGGGAGAAAAATTAGTAACATTGTCAGAGAGAAACAAAGGGAGGTTTGAGTTGTACTATGTAAGCATATAAAATATATTGTCCTTAAATCCATGAGCTTTCAATTCCAACACGTATGTCAAGTTCACATGTAAGATGAATCTTAACATCTCAACAGACTTTCTGAGATAAGTCTACAATAGTTGGCACAGATCGAGGGACCCGGGTTCAGTTCCCCTCTTGGGTCAGTGTCTTGTGGAGTTTGCACATTCTCCCCATGTCTGCGTGAGTTTCCTTCGGATGCTCCAGTTTCCTCCCACAGCCTAAAGATGTACAGGTTAAGTTGATTGGCCATGCTAAATTGATCCTAGTACCAGGGGGATTAGCAGGATAAACAAGTATAGTAACAGGAATAAGGCCTGGGTTGGATTCTGATCAGTGCAGGCTTGATGGGCCAAATGGCTTCCTTCTGCACTGTAGGGATTCTATGAAGTCAGGACTGGCCAGATTTCTGATGTCAAATTTATCCTGAAACAGTCAAAGTTTTCTCCCAGTTAAACCATTAGGTTTAGTAAACACGAGAAGTAGGAATGTTAATGCTGCTAATACAAAATGTGAAATACATGCCCTATAGCACATAACTCATTGTAATATAAAGATTCCTGTTCAGATAGAGACAGCTCAAACATACACACGAAAAGTCACAAGCGAAACCAGAATCTGCTCAGACTTAGTCTATAAAAATATGTAGTTTGTCACATTTCATAGAATAACGTTTGAAACCTGTTTCCTTCCTGTGTTTTTTTAAGTTGACATGAAAGGCTGACTGGATAGGCTCATGAATAAAGATGCTGAAATGGCTGTTGCGCGAGTGAAATAATGAGCGTTATACTAGAACTAGCAGTGAACTGGTTTCAATAAACTAATTATTTGTCAAGTAAATTCTGAAGAGAAGCTATGCCATTATCTTCCTTTTACACAAACAATTTTATATTTTGCTGGGTGATTCAAATATTCAGCTTTTCATGATTGTAGAGCCTCTGACAGGATTTTATTTGCCTCTCATGAATACCTTACACCATTTCCCTAGGCATCAGACATAAGCTATAACTCCTGGGCAGCTGCCAACAAAATAATTCATTTTGGCACTCCTGCTCCTCGGGGCTACTGACAAGTTGTTTCATCGGGCACCTCATACATGTGAAGACTGGCCTGAAAAACACATGAAAGGTTGACCTGGCTGATCCAATGACACAACCAGGTCAAACCTGAATGTTCAGTTGCCTAATTGGTTGGCAACCAAGCTTTGAAACGGAGCCAGATTTAAATGATGAGAACTTCTACTCCAGAGTAGAGTGCAGCCTGCCGGATACTCAGAAGAAAAAATAGCCTCGGCTTTATGTTTAACGATAAACGTAAAACTAAATAAATAGATAATGTAAGTAAAAATTAGGTCCTGGAATGGAAATTAAATTATTAAATGTTAGGCAGAAGAGATTAGAGCAGGAAAAACTAAGACATTTTTAATTTGACATTTTTAAATTGTATTTAAATATTTTAACACATACATGCATATTATTGCATTTTACAGACAGTTAATATTACAGTAATAAAATGATACCTGGAAGAAACTTTTCTACACAGTTAAAGTTTCAAATGGTGGAAAAAGCTCTTAATGCTTGGAACGGTGGTTATGGTGACAGGGGAAGGCCACGTGGATGTGAAAGATATCTAGATTGTTGCTGCAGGATTTAAAAACATTCAGAAGCTAAAGACTGTGCCACACAAAATATCTTTCTGATGTGTAACAGCTTCAGGTGAAGATTGTAGCAGTGCTCCTTGTTGATTAATATCTTTGTAAATTATCTAGAGTTAGATCTCGCAAGCACGTTGGCTAAATCTGCAAATGATACAAACTTAATGAAGGTGGCTGCCTCCAAAATGGAGCAGGAGAATTTGAATATCCTTTGGAATTGGACCAATGGGCAACTCATTTCTCAGCATTACATTTCATCTAATGTTTTTGACATGAGGATTAAATATCCAGAAACGGAGGATTACTAAAATGGAAAAATAATAATTCACATGTGAAATAAAGGAAATGGAGATTTTGATTGATGATAAATTGAAACTACAACAACAATACTTGGTGGCAGTATGCAAAGCAAATCAAATGTTGGGATAATTTAAAAGGTTAACACCAAGACAGAATAGTGAAACAAGCCTGCCATTTTATAAATCATTGGTATAAGATGACAGGAGAATAGCGTGGACAGCTCATTTGATTGCCAGAATGACTTGCCAGGCATTGAAAGGATATAGAAGAGGACTACTAGAATAATTGAAGGAATTAATTAATTGGATTGTGCAAACAATTACATAAATTATCATGCTGTCATGAAAAAAACAGAAATTTGAGAGTGATATGATTACTGTATTTAGAATTTTAAGAGGTCCAGATAATGTAGACCATGATGAGCTATTTTATATTTTGCAGAATGATAGAACCAGAGGACACTCCTATGGTAGAGGTTGGGATGGGGAGAGGGACAAATTCAAATTATTCAACATTATCATTTCAAATCTATGGAATATCTCCCAAGGGAGATGCTGCGATCAATTAATATTGATTATATTTTTTAAAACTATTTCATGGATGTAAGTATACACTGGCAAAGCCAGCATTTGTTGCCCTTGAGAAAGTGATATGTTATCTTCTGAAGCTATTGCAACCCATGTTGTGTTGGTACACCCATAATCCTGTTCGGAAGAGAGTTTCATGTTTTGTTCCAATCAGGAATTTCAATGCAAGCTAGATAGATATCGTTCAGAATTTTTTTTTTTGGATACAGTACATTGATTGCATTAGATGCTGAATTTTGCACCGAGACATTGGGTGGCATTTTCTATGCTGTTCACAGTGTGTTTCACTGCAGTGGCAATGGTCTTCTGGTCTAAGTGCTGTCAACAGTGTTTCCCATTCTATGCACTCCCCACCATCAGGAAACCCATGGCAGAATTGGTGGGACCGGACAGAAGCTAGAAATATACATAGAAAATTGAAGCAGGAGTAGGCCATTCAGCCCTGATGGGCAGATCATCAGTACCCTAATCCTGCCTTCCCTCCCATATCCTATGATCTCTTTAGCCCCAACAGCTAAATCTAATTCCTTCTTGAAATCACGTTTTGGTTTCAACTACATTCTATGGTAGTGAATTCCACACATTCATCAGCCTCTGTTTGAAAAAAAATCTCCTCATCTCAGTCCTAAAAGGTTTATCCTTTATCCTCAAACTATGACCCCTAGTTCTGGACTCTTCCACTGTCACAAACATTCTTTCTGAATCTACTCTGTCTAACCCTGTTAGAATTCTATAAGTTTCTATGAGATCTCCTCTTACTCTTCTAATTTCCAATAAATATAACTTTAACCAACTTAGTCTCTCCTCAAATGACAGTCCTGCCATCCCAGGAATTAGCGTAGTAAACCTTTGCTGCACTCACTTTTTTGCAAGAACATCCTTCCTCAGATAAGGACACCAAAACTGCATTCAATATTCCAAGTGCAACATCATCAATCTCTAAACAATTGGAATAAAACATTCCTGTTCCGATATTTAAATCCTCTTGCTATGAAGGCCAATGTACTGGTGGCGTTACTTACTGTCTGCATAGTTACTTCCAATGATTGATGCATGAGAACAGCAAGGTCTTGTGAGTATCCACCCCTCTCAATTCACACCGAGTCAAATAATAATCTGCATTCCTATTTTTCTACCAAAGTGGACAATCTTACATTGATCCACATTATTCTGCATTGGTCATGCATGTACCCACTCATTTCAAGGAATTGCACATGGGTTCTATATGGGCCTCCTATTTTGGAGGCCCACTTCTGTTTATTGGGACATTAGCCACTTGTATTCATGGATGTTGGCCATCTAGCTCTCATGTGTCATTTCCAACACCACTCTGTCCCATTTACCCCTATCTAACCTTTATACCTTCTCCAATCCTTTCATCTTCCCTATGCCCCTTCCGCACTTCCTCATATATATCCCACACTTTCTCCATGACCCCTCCATGTCCAGTCACCAATTATACACTTGGTACACAATCAAGAAGCCATATAACACTGGCAATTATTTAAAATGTTCATGAAAAAGCAAACATTTGAAAATACCTTTGAAAAATACTGTTCCTCTTACCTTCTCATAAATCAAACTCAGGGAACGAAGATCCTATTGAAGAAATTTTTTATCACTTCTTTCATCTTAATCTTGTCTTAAAAAACACACAATCATTGTAAAACAATTTAAATTAAAAATCAAATTATTACAAGACATTAAAGCGGTCCATCAAACAAAGTTAGCAGTCTCCTTTAGAACTGTGTAAACAGATACCTGCCAGCCTAATTCCATTTGGCATTCTTAAAATGGAGCCAGGCTATAATGATGCTATCTGGCAAAGTTATCAACAGAAGGAGGCTAAACAGGTGTACGCAGTTATGTTCCAAGAATGAGTAAGACTGACAGGAGTCTGTTTTCACAGTTGCAAAGGGGCTGCTAACTTTGTTTGATTGACAGATGTTTCATCTAATAATAACTTCATATTTCTTTGAGGTGGTATTTCAATGCCCACTTATTTATTTAGATAAATTTAAGAAATGTGAAATGGATTAAAGATTTTATTAATGTGACTTTCGCTATCTGGGCCTGACTAACACTTTACGACAAGACAAGGAGGACAATGTTTTCAAAGAGAATGTTAATTACCTGATTTTTGTTTCGTTCCAGGTTAGTGTTCCCTTATGGTTCATGATTCCTCTGAGGAATCATCATCTACATCTTTTTCAAATACCTTCAAAATTTCGTGAGTTTCAAAATGCTCATCCCATAATGGAACTGGCAAAGTTGGCAGTACTATATGTGAGCTCGCAAACCACACCCTCATCCCACACTGGCAAAATTGCCAGAAACAAAAATGAGGGTGGGAATTCTGTAATTGGTCCCTGGCCACCAGATGTGGAGGCCATTTGCCTTCATTCGAACATGGACAGATGCTGCAAACCCAGCCCTAGTTTCAGAATAAGCAACTGCCTATTAAAGTAAGAGCTGAGCCAATGTTTACTCTCTCAGAAGGTCATAAATCTTTCCAATTCTCTAACCAAGGGAGCTGTGGTGGCTTATTGAACATATTCAAGATTGAGATTGATTCCAAATGTAACAAAAACAAGGCAAGAAATTGGAGCTGAGGCCCAGATCAGATTATCCATGATCTTGTTGAATAATGGAAATGATTCATGAAGTTGTATTATTTAGTCCTCCTCTTATTCTTGTGTTCTTATGTTCTTGTGTTTCTATTGCAGTGGTGACCATTGTATCATTTGCAGAGTACTACCCATGGTGAAAATTGGCTATAGCCCCATTCCAGCATGAAATAGCTTTGTTTAGAATCCAAGACAGGCATGCAGAGATGAATCAGTTGATGGTACAGAAACTTCACGATCTGACCTTCAGTATTCTGTGTACTCTGGTGGAAGAATGTGATGTGATCCTCAATGCTAATATCACTACCCTTGTCCTCTAGACTTCTCTGTCTCTCTTCTACTTCTTTCAAAAAACATGGATTGCAAATTCCCAAGTGTATGTTCCATTTCACTTTGTCTGAAAAAGAGAGGGGGGAACAGTTGTAGTGAGCAGGGATGGGATAAATGATAGTTTCTTAGCATTGTGAAGTTGGTAATAATCGAAATTTTAAAAATGTAATAACAAGTAATGCATTTTTTACAGCACGGGGGAATAAGTAAACATTTCCCTTTTCTGTTATTTTAGCCTTAAAAATAACTCTAAATTTTATATTGTCTTCATTATGAATTAAATGTGTGGAAAGTTAGTAAGGATGGAAAGTGGGATGTATGCGCTTACTGATGTGAAGGGCTAAGACTTCACACTGTGGTTGGAATTCTCTGACCTCATCTGTGGCTGAGGTTCTTCAGTCTTGCTTCAGGAAATGGAGATTTGGCTAAGTGTCAACCATATACCATTGCATAATTCCGGCCTTTATATTTGTATAATATAAGGTTTTGCTAATATATAGGTTTAGGGTGCTGGGGAGTAGGTACAGAGGAGATGTCCGGGATAAGTTTTTCACTCTGAGGGTGGTGGGTGAGTAGAATTGGCTACCGTCAGTGGTCAGTGGTGGTGGAAGCAAATTCGTTAGGATCTTTTCAGAGACTTCTGGATCAGTACATGGACTTAATGGGATTGAGCGTTATAGGTAAGCCTAGTAGGTAGAGATAAGATCGGCACAACTTATAGGCTGAAGGGCCTGTTTGTGCTGTAATTTTTCTATGATTCTATATATATGGATATACTCATTATTACCTCTAAAAGTTATGAACTGGACAAAGACTTAAAATGGCTGAATCAATGTCTGTCTGTGATTCCAAACAAAAGAAATTACCTGGCGTTATCAAGGAAACTCACACATTGTTATCCCTGAAGTGCCACTAACAATCCCTGTAGGCTGCACAGCCAAATTCAAAGGGTATCTGCATTTCATAAGCCAAGATGGCCAACAAGAGTCTGTTTGTCTACTAAGACAAAGGGTTTCTGTGAACTTCCTTTCAATTCTTAATGGTGAGACAATTAACAATCTTGGGATTCAGATGAAGAATGCACTTTCTTTGTCAAAGGCAGTGTAGCAAGGTGGGAATCATATGGCATGAGCCTTTGGCTTGTAGAGTCAGTAATATTGCCTTGCTACACTGAAAAGTTTCAATCTGTTCTTTCATCATCTGACCAGCAGCCTTACAGACAAGCAACTCTGTTTCAACTTGGACAGCTAGCCTCATCTGCACTACTTTTGATGAAAATTCTATACCATCGCCTAGAAGACTGATTCATCTCTGCGTGCCTGTCTCATTGTGTGAAATCCACACCTTCGGAAAAGTGAATTATCCAGTATCGGTTTTCAGTTCAGCTCACTGACCTCTGTGAAGAAATACCTCACTGAACATTGATTCTGGAAACTGGAACCTATGTGAAACAATTTATTTTCTCTGGTCTCGACTCTGTAAATATTTATTTTTCTTATCCTTTTTTACTGTAAGAATGTAAAGAAGACAGTGTTATGACCACCCTCCCTTGTTTTAACCATGCAAATCAATTAACCCTTTGAGTTCATCGTTTCTCGAGTTTGCTGTGGGGTTATTAATCAAAAATTGAATCACACTAAAACTGAGGGATTGGGAAATGCACCCCACTTATAAAGAGGGAAGTAAATCAGAAACACCTTTCTGTTTATGAACAGATGATGAAGGAGAAATTAGTGCTGTTTAAATTAACCCCCCTATTGTCCATAATCATTTGTCATTGTTTCATTTGAATGCAAAATCTGAAGTACCACGTCTCATGTATTACCTAAGTTGCTGTCATATTGTAGAAAGCATTTAAATTAGACATTTTGTTCCAAAACAAAGTTTTATTTACTCAAACATCAGTATTGTGAATATGGCTTTTGAGTATTGTTAACGGGATTCAGCTTTTCACATATGGTCGGACTAGTTCAGTAAATGGCTGTAGGGTTGTTACGAAGGCAAGTGGTGCAGGGGCACTCTCAGTGGTGTGAAATATGTTAAGTTTCTTGTGGAATAACACAGCAACAGATGGTCCATTATAAAAGCCTGAAGGTGGATTCAAATATAAATTACCACGGAGTCCGGGTCAATGCTTTATTCAGTATCGAAAGTCATTGCACCAGTGAAAGGTCTGAAATGTCAGCCTTTTGAATAGCCTGTGTTGTCTGATGAATACTACAGAGTCCACCTGGCATTAGATTATAAATTTCTAACAACTGAGCCTGGCATTCTTTCCCAGAGGGTTTCTTGATATTATGGTGTGTGTTGAACATAAATACTGACCTGAAACAGTTTCCAGACTGTTTATTTATCTAAGTCACAAATCATTATGATTCCAAATCTTATTGAAGGATTTGCTCTGACCAATTCACACAGTCATTATTTAAATGGTCTTACTATGAGCTTGTCAAACCATAGTTTAATGATTTTTGTAATAAATTCAACAATATCATTGTTATTCCTGTTAAACCTGATATAAAAATATGGTAGTAGTCCAACAGTCCAACCAGCTGAATGGCTTGAAGTAATCTAATCTTTCTAAATACATTAAAAGCATGAAAATAATCTGTTTGTGTTCATTACCTGTATAAAGAGATGCATTTTTTATGGCAGGGAGGAATGCAGAACTAATGAACCACAAGTTGATGCGGCTTTAAGGTGTTCACCTGAGTGGTATCTATTTTTTCCATCCACGCTTCAAAAAGAATTGCATTTCTTTCTCTATTTTGTAGAATCACTGAATTATTGATTCTTTGAGTGCTGAAGAAAGATTACTCTTTTCTACCAATGGGTTTGTTTATGTTATTGTCTGAGCAGCATTATAAACACACATGGTCAAATTAGCTGCAAAGTTCAAATAGTGGTGTGAGTTTAACTAATATTTCTTAAAATAAGCCTATGTATCAAATTAATTTGTGATGTGGATAATGAAACAGCCCACTATACTTTTGTTTTTCCCTTTTCAATTACCATTTTTTCCAAACAACTTAAATTTCAGACAACCAGAAATGGCATAGCAGTGTAATAATATGAATTATTTTAAAACATATCCCACATAACATTCAACGGGTGGAATCTGCCAGCCGCTCACACAAGCGGTGTTTTCTGGCCCCACTACATTATAGAGATTTGACTGAATGCCAAATACTCCATCCTCACCTGCAGTGGTGGCAGGGTGTGAATGGTTGGAAACTTCCAGCCAATATTACCCCATTCATTCTTGTATTGAACATGCTAGGAACAATGTAGAACATCAACAACTTGCATTTACTGTATTTGGCATCTTCAACATGCGTGTAGGAAAACATCCTGAGGAGTTTTGCAAGGGGAGCTATCAAACAGAGTTTGATGCCTGGCTGCACAAGGAGATATTAAAATGGACACCCAAAAGGTTTGTCTAAAATGCAGCAGGAAATTTTCCAACTTTGTCCGGCACAGATCACATTGATCCCAGAAAATAGCGTGCGGGTCTAAATTTCGATTTTCTGCCCTGCACCAAATGCTTTCCAACTGTACCAGCTCCTTTCTAATGGCACAAACTGGCCTGGACCTAGAAATTAGCGTTTAAATATGCTTAGCTCGTTTGACACCGGATTTCCCCCAGCTCCTGGATCTTCTGACTTTTGGGCGCAGGTATGAAAACAGCGAGAGTCACTACTGATCTCCATGAATGGAGACCAAGCTATGACAGAGGGGCTTTGCTAAGAGGGTCATGCGTGGGAGCAATGTGGAGGTGGTCATGAAGAGAGGCTTGCTGGAGGAGCTGTGCTGGAGGTCAGGTAAGGGGACCCATCAGGAAGGACACAGTGCTGGCAACACATGTCAGGGAAACATAAAAGGGAGGCGGGGTGGGGGGAGGGGGATGGCTGCGGGACACAATGTCCATAGGGGGATGGAGGGGGTCTTCCAGTGCACTGTGAGGCCTGGGCATAGTTGCAAAATGGTGCCTGAGCACTCTGCAGCCAGACTCACTGGCATGTTTGAGCCATGCACTCCCTGTATTGATGCACAAGTCACCACTCTCCCAAAAAGTGTCTGAAGTGTGAGATGATGACAAACCTGCACAGATCACTCTGGTATTTTTGCTGTTATGACACGTAAGCTGCAATTCTCCTGAATTGGCAGTAAGTGCCCATGCCAGCAGGAGACCTGGAGGGTTTCCTGCTGGTTCTAGCAGTGTCTACCAGGTGGGTTTCTCCAGTATAATTGATGCTAATTCATGCAAAGCAGACAACCCACTGGTCAATCTCATTGTTTCAAAAAACAAGCAGCCATTTTTAAATTACGACCTCGATCTCTGCACTTAGAGATCGGCCCACCCCCCACAAAACGAATTATGCCCCCATACTGACTTTGGGAGCACCACCAACCCCTCATCACAGAATGGCATTCTCTCTCCCCCTACCCATAGAAAACAGGTGACCCTTCCACATCACGCAGACATGAGGATGACCGAACATCCTCATACAACCCCTCATCCCCCTCAAACTCCCACTCAGCCCTTTCAGACCCCCACACAGCCCTTTTCCCTGTCAGACTTCTTCACTCAGACCCCTTCAAGCCACATACCTTGGCAGTGCCAACAGTGTACTGCTCCATAATACCTTGACCTGGTGCCTTAGACCTCAGGAGGGCTCAAGGAGGTAGGTCCAGTGGCTATTTGCCTCTCTGCTGCTGCCACTTGTGAGAATCTGTATAAAAACCAACCCACTGCAAATTCCATTGGGGATGCTGGTGAATAGTGAAGATCATTTGAATCAAGCTTCAAGCTGCTAATTATATTTAAACTTATGGATTTAAATATGCATCAGAATCTCCCTGCTATCAGCGGGAATTTAATCAGGGCTAGCAGCATGGCCTGGGCACATCACAATATATTTGCAACTGGCGCAGGACCCGTTTTTCTGCCGAATCCCAATTCTCTGGGCTATTGTGATGTTTACAGGACCTGGCAGCACCGGAGAATCCCCTCTTAGTTTTTTGGGGGGATAATTCCATCAGACTATAAGACATAGGAGCAGAATTAGGCCACTCAGCCCATCGAGTCTGCTCTGCCATTCAATCACGGCTGATATATTTCTCGGCCCCATTCTGCTGCCTTTTCCCCATAACCCTGATCCCCTTATTAATCAAGAACCAGCTATCTCTGTCTCAAATTCCACTCATAAGGAACATCTTGGAGGTGGAGGAACAAAGACAGACAGGCTTAGGGAGGTAATTCTAGAGCATAGGGTCTAGTGAGCTAAAGGCATAACTAACAGTCTTGGATCAATTAAAACTGGGAATGTGCAGAGGCCTGACTGAGAAACACATAAATCCTAAAGGCTGTCAGGCTGGAGGAAGTTACAGCGTTAGGAAGAGGTAAGAATGTTGAGATTTTTGTAGGGTAAAACAATACTTTAAATCTATAACGTATGAAAAGTCAAGTATGGAAAATAGATGCAATGGCAATTGGCAGCCATTTTATGAGTTCATCTGTCAGATTTGCAATTTGTGATGAATTGTCCAGAATGATTACATCTAGTGTTGGTAACATTGCAGTTATTAATAGGACCGGATCTCTGAAGGCACAACAGTTAATGTGGAGAAATGCGGTACTTTAAAATTAATATTTGAAGAGATGGCATTGTGGCACAGTTGTTCGCACTGCTGCCTCACAGCGCCAAGGACCCAGATTCAATTCAGACCTTAGGTGGATATTTGTGCGGAATCTGTATGTACTCCCCATGTCTACATTGATTTCTCCAAGTGCTCTGGGTTTCCTCCCACACTTCAAGAAGTGGCTGTGCTAAGTTGTCCCTTAGTGTCAGGGCAATGAATAGGGTAAATATTGCTAACACCAGGTGGAATTATTCTGAACAAATCACCACAAACCACAACTCTGACAGATAAACTCACAAAATGGCTGCCAACTGCCATCATACTACTTTTCTACATTTTCCTTTTATACTTTATAGATTTAAAGTATTGTTGCTTAACAAAAATCACAGGGCAGAATTTTTTGGCCTCGCTGGTGTTGAAAAAATAAAATTCCACCTGAAGTCAATGGACCTTTCCGTGGCCTGCCTGTCATCTGCTCAAACTCCTGAGATGGACAGCATGGTAAAATTCTGCTCATAGTGTCATAGATACAATTGATTTGATATTTGCTGGCAGGGCCACAAACAGATGCTTGTTTTAAAGGCAATTAAGATCCAACAGTTACCTAAAAGATCACTTAATTTTTTCTTTCAGTGAGAACTCTATTGTGATCTGTTTGACTACACAAAGGACAGCCAGTGTAGAATTAATAGATTTGCATGCTTTTAATCTTCCATAACATTTTCTTCCGCTCTTCTGATAATAAATGGTGGTCCAACAATATCATGAAATTTAATTTTTCCATGTAAATTCTACACTGCAGTATCTTACAATATTTGCATTTTATGACTTCCTGAAGAACATGAAAAACATATATAAATACAACCAGTATAACTTTGAGGGGTTTCTAACTTCCATTATCTACATTATTTTGATATTTAAAAGGTAACAAGTTTGTACTTTGGAATTTCACTAATGTATTAGTATAAATAAGGCACCGAAAAATATTGTGTGGAATTTTCCAGTCCCAATGGGAAATGTGGTAGGTGACGGGAAATGGGAAAAATATGTTCCCCAATGGCAGGATAAACTGTTGAAATTTTGTTCTTCTGACTTTCAAAGCAGGCTGAGCTACTAGATGAATAACATCAGGACCTCATTTGCATGCATGAGATGGGATGTAAGTGGCATTTACTGCTCAGTTGTTGGTTGTTTAATTGTACACTACCATTCATCAGTGGATGTGGAAGGACAGAAGAGCTTATATCTGACCTTCTCTGGTGGAGTTGACTGACTCAGTCTACAGAAAATGGGACTTGTGCTAATGAGGAAAATTGATAACTGGTTTCAAGGACACTTATGCAGCAGCAGTTGTTCAAATCTAAGTGAGTTAATTTGGAAATTTCATTAAATTTGGGGGCCATTCTCTTCTTTGAGTAGAAATAGTAACAAGGTTAATTCTTTTCTTTTCAGACCACATTACCTCAACTCATTTTCCGAGTTAAGAGTTACAAAACATTTAGGACAGACTCGCAATAAAATCTCTAGTATTAAGATGGAGCTTAACACTGCTGAAGAAACACAACATCTGAGGACAGTAAAAGCAGCATGAAAAGCCACAAAGAACTAGGAAAGTAGAGACTTTGTCAAAGCAAACTACCGTGGATGCTGGAGATCTAAGATAAAAACAGAGAGTGCTGAAAGTACTCAGCAGGGCGGGCAACATCTCAGGGGAAAGAAACAGTGTTTAACATTTGAGCTCAATGCGACCCTTCAGAGTTTGTGGGCTTCAGCAAAGATTGAATTGGAAAGAAGGACAAACTGAATAGGCTCTTCCCCTCCGTTCATTAGGTATCTTCCTGTCACTAACCTAGGCTGTTGCCATCTTTCTCTAACTGACCTGCACATAATTCAAGTTAATACATCTCCTACACCAGTAAGAAATGAAGGTAGAGACACTATTCATACACAAGCTTTATACAAAAGAATGACTTTGCATTTACACTGTGACCTTCTTATAGCTTTTTCTTTCATGGAGCAAAATAGAAGTATATCTTTTGGTTAAGAAAATACTAGATTATTTTACTGTTTCCAATTTTTTACTAAACTTACTGTATGGTTCTGATATTATGATGCTTTCTAACTCATCAAAGATGAGAGTTCCTTTTTGAAATTTAGGATAATTCCAATGGATAAATATTTAATGCAGAACCTTTCTTCTTTCAGTACTCTGCACCAGTTCAGAAGGAAGGTGCTCTTGAATGCAGAGGGAGTAGGATTTATGAGAAAGATCTAAGATGAAGTTTCTAGATTAAAAGTAAGTTAAAAACAGTAAATCTAAGTCACATTCTGATTTGCTGCTTTGCTTACAGTTTGAGTTCAGCTCCAAGTTAATTGGAATCCAGAATGGTCACTCCAGTACTTTTTCAAAATATCTGATTCTTTTTCACACGTGAATTCAACCATACACCCAGTAAGTCAACAGATGCTCCACATGCACAGAGGGAAACTAAATATTCAAGACAGCAAGTTGGCAAGTGGAGGGAAATTAATTTGTACTGAGAAACGCATGATTAATACAAGTGAATTGTGTCTTTTGACAACAAGGTAAATTGGCAACAACCTGGGATCAACCAGCATTTCATTTGACCAATCCTTGGAGCACTTAAAATAATTGCTACTCTTAGTTGTGTATTCAAATATAACCTATTCAGCTTCCAATTGAATTATTTTCTTTTTGGTTTTGAGGAATTTTCCTGTGAAAATGGTTGAGACATACAGTACTGCTTATGCAGATGAATATCCCAAGGTACTCATAAACTGAGTGTACAACAAATAAAGATAAATTAGAAATGTGTATTTCCAAAACTTTTTCAAGCAAATTACAGGAACATGGTGTATGTGCACAATAATTTCTGCTTTGAATATTGTAAGCAACATTCTGCCCATCAGTCTGAAGGTGGGGGCGAATTTTAATTGTGTGGATTCCATTGGAATTGTTTGCTTCTTTTATGGCGTTATTGATGCTTTAAGAGGTATTTCCTCAAGGGTGTGTGTATGTGTGTGTGTGTGTGTGTGTGTGTGTGTGTCTCCAATGATCAGGGAGGCAGTGGGATGAACATAGAACAAAGAACATAGAACATTACAGCGCAGAACAGGCCCTTCAGCCCTCGATGTTGCACCAACCAATTAGGAACAAGCAGTGACCCTCTAACCTAAACCATTCCCTTATCATCCATGAACTTGTCTACTAATCTCTTAAACGCCACCAAACTTGGTGCATCTACAACTGACGCGGGCAAGGCATTCCATACCCTTACCACCCTCTCGGTAAAGAACCTACCTCTGACATCTGTCCTAAAACCACTATCCCTTAATTTAAAGCTATGTCCCCTCGTGCTAGCTTTCTCCATCCTAGGAAAAAGGCTATCACTGTCCACCCTGTCTAAACCTCTAATCATCTTATATGTTTCAATAAGGTCTCCTCTTAGCCGCCTTCTTTCTAAAGAAAACAACCTCAAATCCCTCAGACTCTCCTCATAAGACCTGCCCTCCATACCAGGCAACATCCTGGTAAACCTCCTCTGTACCCTCTCCAATGCCTCCCATCTTTCTTATAATGTGGGGACCAGAACTGCACACAATACTCCAAGTGCGGCCGCACTAGAGTTTTGTACAGTTGCAACATGATGCTGCGGCTCCTAAATTCAATCCCCCTACCAATACAAGCTAAGACTCCATATGCCTTCTTAACAACCTTCTCGACTTGACTGCCTACTTTCAGGGATCTATGCACATACACACCAAGATCCCTCTGTTCATCAACACTATTAAGAGTTCTACCATTAGCCCTATACTCTACACATTTGTTATTCCTGCAAAGTGAATTACCTCACACTTTTCCACATTAAACTCCATTTGCCACCTCTCGGCCCAGCTCTGCAACTTGCCCAAGTCTCTCTGCAAACTAGAACACCCCTCTTCACTATCTACCACTCCTCCGACTTTGGTGTCATCCGCAAATTTACTAATCCATCCTTCAATACCCTCATCCAGATCATTATAAAAATTACAAACAGCAGGGGCCCCAAAACAGACCCCTGAGGTACACCACTTGTCACCGAACTCCACGATGAATATCTCCCATCAACAACCACCCTCTGTCTTCTATCTGCTAGCCAATTCCTAATCCAATTAGCTAAATCACCCTCTATCCCATACATCTGCATTTTCTGCAGAAGCCTTCCATGGGGCACCTTATCGAACGCCTTATTAAAGTCCATATATACCACATCAACTGCCTTACCCCCATCTACCTCTTTGGTCACTTTTTCAAAAAACTCAATAAGGTTAGTAAGGCACGACCTACCCTTCACAAAACCATGCTGACTTTCCCCAATCAATTCATTTCTCTCTAAAGAAGTATAAATCCTATCCCTAATAATTCTCTCCAATACTTTGCCCACAACAGAAGTAAGACTCACCGGCCTATAATTCCCCGGAAAGTCTCTCTTCCCCTTCTTGAACAATGAGACCACATTCGCTATCCTCCAGTCTTCTGGCACTATACCCATAACCAACGACGATCTGAAGATCAGAGCCAAAGGCTCTGCAATCTCCTCTCTCGCCTCCCAGAGAATCCGAGGGTAAATCCCGTCTGGCCCAGGGGACTTATCTAACTTCAAACCCTCAAGAATAAATAGAGGGGATCTAATAGAGGTGTATAAGATTATAAGGGGTATAGGTTGAGTAAATGGTGGTAAACTTTTTCCACCTTCAGAAATGGATAGGACGAGGGGTCATGGCCTTAGGGTGAGGGGGGCTATGTATAAGATGAATATTAGAGGGCAGTTTTTCACACAAAGGGTAGTGGGGGTGTGGAATGCACTGCTGAGTAAGGTGGTGGGAGCAGTCACGCTAGGGCTGTTTAAGGGTCTCTTGGACAGCCACATGAGCTGTATGCAGATAGAGGGATATAGTAGGACTGTTTAACTATGGCTTTTTTTCCACAGGTAATTCAGTCCAACTTGACCAACAAGGAGCATGCATTCGGCAGGTGTTGCGAGGACAGCTCTTGGATGTTGATTCATGGGTTGCCTGGTGCTTCATGTCGTAAATGAGTGCTTTATCTGGACCATCTGAAGGGCACCATGACAGCTCAGTGACTATCGATGTAGCTGTGCAGACACTTGGATTTGGGCCTGTGTCTGCAGGAGTTTGCGCGTTCTCCCTGTGGTTGCGTGGGTTTTCTCCGGGCGCTCTGGTTTCCTCCCACATCCCAAAAATTCACTCTTAGGCTGATTGGGAAACAAATTGTCCCTACATTGAGATTCTTCCATATTAAGAATAACCTAAAATTAGAATAGGATAATGGAATTGTTACTATATAGTTATGATGGTGGCGCGGGCTCGTTGGGCCGAAGGGCCTGTTTCCCGTGCTGTGTTGCTCTAATCAAAAAAACTCTAATCTAATCACATCCTCCTTATCTACTTCAATACTTTCCAGTTTGCAACCCTGTATCCCAGTGTTCTCCACAACTACATTTACATCTCCCTGCGTGAATACCGAAGAGAAATATTTGTTCAGTGCCTCTCCAATCTCTTCAGGCTCCACGCACAACTTCCAACTGCTGTCCACGACTGGCCCTAACCTTGCCCTAACCAATCTTCTATTCTTAACATATCTAAAGAAAGCTTTAGGATTCTCCTTGATCCTATCTTCTCGTGTCCCCTTTTAGCTCTCCTCAACTCACTCTTTAGCTCACTCCTGGCTAATCTATAGCTATCCATTGCACTAACTGAGCCTTCAAGCCTCATCCTGACATAAGCCTCTTTTTTCCTTTTAACCAGCGAATTAACTTTTTTAGTACACCATATGAGGCTGTGAGCTGCCGGCACCAGCTGTTGGGTAGAGGAAGGTGTCCAATGTTTGCAAGGGGGGGGGGGGGGGGGGGGGAGGAGGAAGGTGACCAATGTGTGGATAGGGTAAGAGAAAGAGTCTGATGTTCATGGGGAGGGAGGCAGTGGGAGGGGTGCTGTCCCCAGTCGCTGGGGTGAATGTCAGCTCCAATTAGGGTGGGAGACAATGGTAAATGCCAGCTCTGATCACAGATCGGGGAAGTCAGGGGATCCCCCTACGCTCGCTATGGTGGGGTCCAGGACAGAAGGGAGGTGCCTCAGTCTCAGTGCAGCCAGGCTTTCCCAGTGTACTGAGGCCCCACCTTCTCTACATGAAACATGCCCAGCTGTTTATTTTGTGAATAAGTGTGGTAAGATCTGAAGAGAAAACCAACTTGTTTCTCACCAGAATTAACGCTGCCATTTCCTGGTAAGATTTTACCCTTTGTTACTAACACAAAGTTTAGTTACAAATGAAGATAAAGTCATAATTATATGAAGTGGTTGAGCTTTTGATGCAGGTCTGATATTTTTGGAATCAATCTGTGGTGATGTTTGAAGTGAAGTTTTTGAAGCTGCAGAATTTGGTAAAGCAGTCAATTGCCAGAGACTGCTTTACCAAATGAGCTTAGTAGATGAAATTAGATTTAAAGTGAGGAGTGAAGGTTCCTTTCTTCAATTTCTGCAAGTATGGAACTTTCAAACTGCCTTGTTACTACAGAAGCCCTGGTTGTTTGTAGATTCCTTTCTTTGTCTCTCCCTGGGTTGAAGCTATTTCTGGATTGTTCTCTATAGATGTGTCAACTCCCTGCTCTTTTCAATGTTTTCTGCAGATAAGTCAAGGTGGCTACCAATATCATGTGATCTGCGCAAGAATGCTGAGTCACTTTCCATATAAGCAAATGGTCAGTCCACTATGATTATCCAAGTTGTCTTTACCCTCTGCAGTGGTCAAGAGTGTTCACACCTTACTGCGACTTACCTTTAGTAACTTTGCATTTCGAGGAAAAGCCATCAAGCAAATGGGTAGGATGTTACAGCCTTGCTCATCCCAAAGCCATAAAATCCCACCAGAGGTCAACAGGCATTCCCATTGTCTGTCCCTCACCTGCTCCAATTCTGTGGCGGATGGGGTCATTGGCCAGAATAAAGGATAATGAGGACGGACAGAGGGTAAAGGTTAGCATGATGGGTATAAGAGGCCTGGGGTGTGGATGGGGCATGAGGTGACATCAGTTGATATGGATGGGACATGTGCAGGAAGGTTTGAAAGTGAGGGTTAGTAAGCCTAATTGGTTTTATGATAAAGAGAGTAAAGTCATAAGAACACAAGAAGTAGAAGCAAGAATAGACTATTGAGCCTGCTCTGCCTCTCAGTATGATCATGGCTGATCTTAGGCTTCAGCTCCATTTCCAGGACACAATGGTGTAAGTTTGGCTATTCAGATGTGAGAAAGCAGATGGTGAGAGAGGAATGAATGGAACTTTAAGAGGTATTAATCTGAGGAATGCTGTGGCAAATGAATGCTGGGAAAATCAGAATGTGGGAATTGGATCTGGGACACATTTCATTTCATTTTTCTGTTGCCACAAGGTCATTGAGCTTCCTGCAACACCGAATCCAGGATCACTAAAGTCTGTTTCTGCTAGTCACTTTTTTTTGCTACTTCTAGCCACAACTACTGAGATCTGAGAGGCTGGTCTCTTTTTCTCTTCCATAGGAAGCATTACTTCTCTTCAGACTGTCTTTGAAGAGTCAGAGAACTGGATAGCCACCTTCACATGGTGCTTCCATTCTTCTTCTTCCTGAGGCTTCTGGGCCCAACAACATTCTATTCTGACCACCGCCATGGTTACTGTAAGTAAGGATCCTTCTATTGACACGAGAGTGGATTGCCCTCATGTCCTCACTCAGAGATTGACCAATAATTCTGGAATGCTAATGCTGTGGCTGAATTAAATAACCATGATAAAGCCTGGTTCACTCACAAACAAACTTCCAACCCACTTCTCAGCTCTTCACTGTGAGCAAGTTGGTTTGCTAATGAGGTAACTCCTCCAAGGCTGATATCTCTTCATCAGCTTAGTTTTCATTTACATTGTGAGCAGTACTCTGACAAGCATTTTTCATACTGAGTATAAACCCTACGTGCCAGTATTCTGGCACTCCACATTATGTACACATGCAGGGCTTCCTGATTGGATAAGCCATTATTGCCTTAATCTAGTAGATCTTATTATAAGAAGTTCACATCGTAGGACTCGTTAAAATCATTACAGTTAAAATTTATGTCCAACACTTCTCTTGACAATTACCTTTCTCGACAACCTGCTGAAATATATGCACACAAAATGATTGGATACATTTATAATGATCACAAATTACCACTAATTCAAATCAGAACACAGTTAGAAATTGGCCTGAAACCATTTTTTTAACCCAGACTTGCAAAGCAGGAGACTTGAACATTGATGGAACTTGGTCCTCAAGTCTCAACTGAATAATCGAAGCACGATTCTAACTCTGTTCCTCCGGCTCCATGGGAGGCTGTTTTTTTGTTATGTTGCTGCCACTTCAGCTTAAATGTACTGATGTAAGACAAGGTACTGTCATTTTAATTGAAATCTGTGATTGAGACTTGAGAGGCAATCAAACTCAGGAACATTGATAATTTAAATGAAATACAGAAAAATGTTTGCTGTCGGCTGCTGTACAAAATCTGAACAACCATACCAAGCTTTTCAAATTAAAGTAATGCGTTAAAAACTGCAGGACCCCTTTTTTATATAAGAAAAGATAAACAATATGATTGATCTATAATAAAAAAAACAATATTAGCAAAACCACAGAATGTCTCAGAAGAAGCAAAGGGTCATGAAGTTGGAATCAATAAACAACCATCCTTCAAAATTGTGTTTTGCTTCGGTGCCAAGTTAGTAACTGAGTGAAACTTGTGTATTGGTAAGTCTGGTAAGAAATAAAACTGGAAAAAAAGAACTTGTGAGAGTGGATATTGTGATGGAGTGGGAAAAAACTGAGTCAGGACTTTTTGCAGCTTCCGAAAACTGAGCCCTCCTCAGAACTTTATCGCCACCATATTTTTTTCTCTGAAAGATGCGTGCACAGGTTTTGTGAGCCATAATGCACAATGGAAGAGTTCTTCTGTGCAAGCAGGTTACTTAGAAGGCCCACCTCAATTCTCCAGGACAGCAGCTCAGTTCCTAATTCTTATGATGCCTAAACCTCGCCCCTTACTCCGACCCATCCACCCACATCCCAATGCCACCACATGTCCATCTAAACTCCCTCATATGGTCTATGTCCCTTCACACTCCCCACTGTCCCTTCATGTCCTCTATACTCTGCATTTCCAATTCATGCCCCTTCATATCCCCAAGCTCTATCACACTCCCTATTATTATAAATAATTATCATTTAAACCAATTAAATGTATAATTGGATAATTATAGCTTAAGATGGATTTTGACAGAAAAGTCAAGTCCTGTTATGAAACATCCATGCCTACATTGGAAAAAGTATAAAGATTATGATAATGTGTTACTTGGGCTGCAGCTTAATCTGAAGATTGAGATCAACGGGAAATTACCATTTACTAGGTAATTCTATGTATAACCTCTTGTAAGGTATCTATGACTGACAGGCATCTTGCATTGCTATCCAATGTATCGTGTTGTTAATTGGTTCTCTAACCAAATCTTGTAAAAACACCAATGTTTAATTTGAGCTTTGTGTGTCATCTTATTTTGTGTAATTCTTGTGTTCAAACTATAAAGTAACCTGCCAAGGATAAAAGGTAACAACTTACAATGGAATTGGTTATTTGGAAGATTGAAAACTGAGGCTGCATCATAAACCATAGTAATATCTACCCTTTACTCGGAAGTTTATTACTGAATTTTATGATGGTGACTGTCCGGGAAATGTTTCCTTTGCCTCATATTGCAGAGTATTTTTTATTCATTCATTTATTTAGCCAAGTTAATTATTTTTATTCAGTTTTATAACATGATACTTTTACAGGATATCATTGTTTAGTAAAAAGCTAAACTGCAGAAGTAACTCCTTTGAAGATGTAAACTTTCATTATTTAAATCACATCTACCTCCCCTATACCTCGATGCTTGGCTTCAAATGTTAAATGTGTTGTCATCACTGCTCAAGATCAACAGCAAATGCCTGATAGTCATTATTGTCACTATAGCATGTTCTAATAAAGAACCTAGCAGTATGTGAGGTAAATCCAGCACTCTGGATGGCAAAATTCATAGCTTACTTCACTGATCTCAGCACTGTAGAAAAATCTGGACTGTTATCTTCACCAGCTCACGCAGAGCAATACAAATGTGGCCAAAAGGTTGAAGCAAATTTTGAGGATAGTTCCTAATATGAATAAGAGATGCCCAGGCTGTGTAAGTGAGAACACTGGGAATAAAATGGTTCCATCAAGAGACCATTATGGGATACCAAAGTCATCGGAACATAAATAAAAGCATTCAGGGTTACACAGTGAGGGACAGAAGATGAAATTCTATTGAAAAGATGTATGCTTCAGCAAATATCATCACAGATATCATCAAACAGAACTTCCCATATGACGCAGTATCAAAATGGTATGCTAGGTCAATACTTATAATCAATAAACATTGTACCCTACCATAAGTATGCAATGCAATTCCATTTTTACATCCACGCGATATGGTTTATTTTCAGTTATCCAAAATGAATGCTTGCCTGCAGTGAGATGTGTAAGGAATCTTTGTTGCTATTTGTCCTTTTCACAGCTAAACCTTGGTGTGTACAGAAGCACCAAAAACAATAGAATGAGAAAAAGTAATCTAAAATCATGATGTTGATGGAATTATGCCATAATTGAACTGTGCAACATGATATAGCCCATAATAACTAGCTTTTATTTAAGTAACTGCATGTCATTTTCTAGATTATTCTCTTTTGCCATGTATAGAAATGGAAGTGATTGAGCCAGGAAGGTGTAGATAGGAAGAGAAGGATAAATCTACCAGAACTACCTACTTTTTAGAATATTATGAATGTACATTATGAGGTTCTCTAGAAGTCTCTTTAAACTTATTTGAGAAAATTGTATATTTGTCCTTTGCCTATTACACAGTTGAGTTATTACTAGGCCATGGAGTCAAAGATATTTTGGATCGTTGTATATTCCTTTACATATGTGTAGCCAGAAAAATCAGTTTTCCTGAAGAAACTAGTTGCAAAAAAGCATTTAACAATGTTGTCTGTAACTTCTGTGCTGTAAAAGAAACAGTTTGTTTTTAAGTACAAGTAAGCTGTGAGGAGTTGTAGCCGTTTGTTTTTACTATTTTAACATGTTTGTAGAGGAATTCTGGATCAGGATTATTGATCTGAAAACTGAACTACAGATAGCAACATAAAAGAGGAAGAGGAATACCTGGACATTGAGTTGCAAAAGACTGTACACCTCTTAGAATAGACTTATCTGCTTCAGTTAGAATTCTGGGCAGGAGGATGTGACCATGAGTGAGGCAGATAAAGGGATTGTGTAGACAGGAGTGGAAGAGGCTCGGAGTTTGCAATTGTAAAACAGGTTTGAAGTGCTCATAACCTCTGTAGATGGAAATGACTGGCCACAAAGCTATCAATAAGAAGTCTCACAACACCAGGTTTGAGTCCAACCAGTTTATTTGATAATAATCCCACAAGTTTTCAGAAATGGTGTTCCTTCGTCAAGTGTGTAGAATATTCCCAAAACTATCATGCAGGAACTGATTCAAGTAGGGAGAGGGGATAGAAAATGGAAATGTAGTGGTAGAGGGGGCAGTATTGTGAGGGCAATAACACTGTTCTCTACGGCAAAAGAGTGAGAGCCTAGAAGGCTGTGTCATCCATGTCATGGAAGACGTTCGTTGCAGTTAGAGAGGCACCGACCCCAGTACTGGGGAAGGTGGAGGCTGTGCCATTCGGTTGGTGTAGATTTGAACCATACTGGGGCTAGTGTTCTTGTGAAATACTGAACTAGGGATTTTTTAGGTTTTTAAGAATACAAATTTATGAATGAATTCATACATAAGGCTAGAAATTGCAAGATTAATAGAAGAATAAAATACTTAAGACACAGAACCTTAATACATGTAACATTCAAACCAAGATGGATTAAATTATACTGCAAATAAAGATAAGTAAGGATGATCTAATAGTCATTACAGAGACATCACTCAGGATGGCATGGAATAAGATCTCACTATTGAAGGAAATGTGATATCTAGAAAAAAATGGGAAGTTAGAAAAAGGTAGAGGGCTGATTCTGTTAGTTAAATAAAACAGTAGCATATGAGAGAAGGGTGACCTAAGTTCAGGAAGCCAGGATATAGAAGCTATTTGTGTTAAGCTCAGGAATGATAAAATCAAAAATCACTATTAGAAATAGCGTGCAGGCCCTATAACAATAATTGCTCGGTAGGATGGGGTATCAATGAAGAAATAGTAGGAGCTCAAGGAGCTTGAGGTTAGGCAATCATCGTGGGGGATTCCAATCTACATGAGGGTCTGAAAAATCAAACGGGAATAGGTAGCCTAAATGACAAACTCATAGAATGTTTTCAGGATAATTTCTTAGAAAAGCATGTTCTGGTGCCAGTGAGGGGGCAGACGATACCAGACCTGCATTGTGCAATGAAATAGGATTAATTAATGACCACATAGTGAAGGCATCCCTAGAGATTATAATATAATTAAATTTTACATTCAGTTTGAGGATCATAGAGTCATAGAAGTTTAAATCATGGAAATAGACCGCTTCATCACAACTTGTCCATGCCACCCTTTTTTTAAAATCCCTAAACTAATGCCAATTGCCTGCATTTGGCTCATATATCCTTCCATATCCATTGTACCCATGTAACCATTTAAACACTTTTAAAAAGACAAAATTGTATCTGGCTCTACTACTACTTCTAGCAGCTTTCCAGACACTCATTACCCTCCGTTGAAAAAATTGTCCCTGTGAACACTTTTGTATCTCTGCCCTCTCATCTTAAACCCATACCCTCTAGTTTTAGACTCCCTTATCTTTGGGAAAAGATACTGGCTTTAGAACATAGAACATAGAACAATACAGCACAGAACAGGCCCTTCGGCCTTCGATGTTGTGCCGACCAAAATAACAAGCAATGCCCCTCCTAACTAAACCATTCCCTTCTCATCCATATACTTATCAACTAACCTCTTAAACGCCACCAAACTTGGCGCATCTACAACAGCTGCAGGCAGGGCATTCCACTCCCTAATCACTCTTTGAGTAAAGAACCTACCTCTGATATCCGTCCTATAACTCATACCCCTTAATTTAAAGTTGTGTCCCCTCGTGCTAGCTTTCTCCATCCTAGGAAAAAGGCTATCACTGTCCACCCTATCCAAACCTCTAATTATCTTATATGCTTCAATAAGATAATTGAAGGTGGTGAATTGAATATTGAAGGTGATAATTGATTATTGATTATTGATAATTGAAGGTGATAATTGAAGATGAGGTGGTGGAGGCTTCCTCTCTGGACATGTTCAAGTCAAGAGTGGATAGGTTTTTGATTGGCAAGGGAATTAAGGGTTACAGGGAGAAAGCGGGAAAGTGGTACTGAACCACTACAGATCAGCCATGATCTTATTGAATGGCGGGGCAGGCTCCAGGAGCTGTATGGCCTACTCCTGCACCTATTTCTTTGTCGCTGATCTGTGTCCCTCATTATTTTATAGACCTCTATAAGATCACCTCAGGGAGAGAAGATTGTGTCTAAGGCTAATATTTTAAAATTAAGTGAAAGCATGAAAGCAGAATTAATGAAAATGAAGTGGCAATTTAGAGATACAGTGACAGATATTTAAAAAAGTAGCAGACAGAAGGCAGGGGATTATAGGCCGGTTAGTTTAATGTCTGTAGTAGGAAAAATGCTTGAATCTGTTGTCAAAGCAGAAATAACAAGGCACCTGGATATGAACTGTTTGATCAGGCAGACACAGCACGGATTCATTAAGGGGAAGTCGTGTTTGACAAATTTATTGGAATTCTATGAGGAAGTGACTAGTGCGGTAGATAGAGAGGAACCGGTGGATGTGGTGTTTTTGGATTTCCAAAAAGCGTTTGATAAGGTGCCTCACAAAAGATTGCTGCAGAAGTTTAAGGTGCAGGGAGTCGGGCGCAGGGTGTTGGACTGGATAGAGGATTAGTTGTCTAATGGAAGCAGAGGGTAGGTATTAATGGGCGCTATTCTGATTGGCAGCTGGTGACTAGTGGAGTGTCCCAGGAGCCTCAACGATTTACCATTTACATAGACGATCTGGAGGAAGGGGCTGAGTGTAGGGTGACGAAATTTGCTGATGACAGGAAGATGAGTGGAAAAGCAAATTGCATGGAGGGTGTGGAAAGCCTGTAGAGATCGGGATAGGTTGAGTGAATGGGAGAGGACCTGGCAGATGGAGTATAATGGTAGCAAGTGTGAGATTATCCACTTTGGTAGGAATAATGGTAGGAAGGATTACTATTTAAATGGCGAAAAGCTGCAGCATCCGACGGTGTAGAGGGACCTGGGGGTCCTTGTGCACGAATCGCAAAAACACAGTATGCAGGTGCAGCAGGTGATTAAGAAGGCAAATGCAATGTTGGCCTTTAAAGCTAGAGGGATAGAATATAAAAGTAGGGAGGTTCTGTTGCAGCTGTATAGGGTACTGGTGAGGCCACAGCTGGAGTACCGTGTGCAGTTTTGGTAGCTGCATTCAAGGAAGGATATATTGGCCTTGGAGGGGGTGCAGAGAAGGTTTACTAGGCTGATACCAGAAATGGGGGCATTGGATTATGAGGAGAGGCTGAATAGGCTCGGTTTGTACTCTTTGGAGTTTAGAAGGCTGAGAGGGGATTTTATAGAGACATATAAGATAATGAAGGGGATGGATAGGGTAGAGGTTGAGAGACTCTTCCCGCTTAGCAAAGCAGGACTAGAGGGCACAGCCTCAAGATTAGGTGGGTGCGGGGTTCAGAGTTGCGGAGCAATTTCTTCATGCAAAGGGTGGTGAATCTTTGGAATTCTCTGCCTGATGAGGTGGTGGAGGCTTCCTCTCTGGACATGTTCAAGTCAAGAGTGGATAGGTTTTTGATTGGCAAGGGAATTAAGGGTTACAGGGAGAAAGCGGGAAAGTGGTACTGAACCATTACAGATCAGCCATGATCTTATTGAATGGCGGGGCAGGCTCCAGGAGCTGTATGGCCTACTCCTGCACCTATTTCTTATGTTCTTATAATTAAGAGGTTATTTCTGAATACACAAAATAGATATATTCCAAAGAGGAAGAAAACATCCAAGAGGAGGATCTACCATACTCAGTCAACTAAAAATACAAGATAATATCAGACTCAAAGAAAAAACATATAATTGAACAACAGCTTCCTCGATGTGCCTGTTACAAAAAAAGGAGAGAACATGCGGCCTTTAGAAACAGGAGATACAAGTCAAAACATTGTTTCCTGATCAGTATTGCAGTGCTGGATCCTCACTTGGTTTATTGCCTTCGACCTCACCATCAGCACAGGTGCTGTCAATGTCCTCCCCCGACAGTCAGCTGGATGGCTCTGTCCTCACTGTCCATGAGTCGAGGCCATCAGAGAATTCCATTACTGTGAGCCTCGTCTGCCCGGATTCAGGGACAGCTGTGCTGATAAAATTCTGGCCATTTGAGTTCTGGTATCCCTTTGCCAGTATGGGATCTCCCCCCGTCCAGCGTTGTGTGCCAGCTTGTCCTGGAGAAAATAGATGGAGACTGTCTCAGTAGGACATATGGCAGGATGCCTGGCATGTGAGGATGGTGAGTGGGATCATTGAAGTGATGAGGATATGCCTGCAGAGGAGATGAAAATGTGTGTGTGGATAATGAGTGGTGGCTTTGCTGGCAGTGAGGAAGGTCCCTACGGATGTGTGATGGTGTGTGTGAGTGAGTGAATTGAGAATAATGAGAGGAGTATCTTAACCCCACTGAATAGATGAGATTGTTCAATCTCTTGTGGCTCTGGATGGCCATCTCTTTCTGCAGGTTTTGGTACTGAACAAAACTGCCATTGTTTCCCATACTGCATTTTTCATTTTTCTTCTAAGTTTCCTAAGCGTGGATAGATTAGCCTCTACAATATTGAGGAGTCTCCTCAGGTGACCATTGGAGAATATTGGGATAGACTTACTGGCAACATAACTTTCTGGTATTTGTGAAGAATCGCAGCTGTACACTTGGCTAGTCTTTAAATGTGGTGCCCTGATGTTGTAAGAAGTCTCATAACACCAGGTTAAAGTCCAACAGGTTTATTTGGTAGCAAAAGCCACTAGCTTTTGGAGTGCTGCTCCTTTGTCAGGTAAGTTTGGTGGTGTTTAAGAGGTTAGTAGATAAGTTTATGGATGAAAAGGGAATGGTTTAGGTTAGAGGGTCATTGCTTTTTCTTAATTCGCAACATCGAAGGCCGAAGGGCCTGTTCTGCGCTGTAATGTTCTATGTTCTATGTTCTACCTGACAGCAATCTGACAGATAGTGGCTTTTGCTACTAAATAAACCTGTTGGCCTTTAACCTGGTGTTGTGAGACTTCTTACTGTGTTTACCCCAGGCCAATACCGGCATCTCCATATCATGACTACTATTGGCCCTAATGTTGCCAGCACTGAGGTGAGGCAGAGGGGGTGAATCAGAGGACACTCACCAGTGATACACCATGGAACTTGGAGATGAAACTGTTTGGGACTGAGTGCCACACTATTTGGTAGGAAAAGCCACTATTAATATTGATGGGCTCAATGCTACTTTTCAACCCATTTTCGATCTTAGCCAATTTCCAAGAAAATCTTCCCCATAATTTTTTTTAAATAATGAGGGACAGAGAAATGTTAATATTTAAAGGGATCTGGGCATTCTTATATGTGAATCACAGGAGTTTAACATGAAGTACAATAACTAATTAAGAAAGCAGATAGCATGTTAGAGTTAATACAAAGGGATTGGAGTAAGTAAGTCTCATTGCAATTATGTAAAGCCTTGTTGAGACCACATTGGGATTAATCTTTCCAGAAAGGATTTATTTGCCCTGGAAAGACTACAGTAAAGGTTCAGTAGACTAATTCCAGGGATGAAACAATTGTCCAATGAGAGACTGAATAGGCTGGGCCTACATTCTTTGATATTTAGAAAAATAAGAGTTGACCTCCCTGATACAGATAAGGGCCAGAATTTTCCCACCATTCATGCCCATGGGATTCCCTGATCCACTGCAATGAGTAGAGCTTTGGCTGAGTGCCAAATTCTCCATCCTCCTTTGCAGCAGGAGCAGGTGTGATTGTCTGGAAAATTTCAACAAAAAACTTTAAGCAGCTGAACAGGGCAGCTGCTGGTAAGATTTTTTTCCCCGGCAGTAGGTCTGGAATGAGGTTCACAGTTTCAGAATAGGACTGAAATGAGGAGAAACACTTCACTCAGAGGGCTAAGAAACCTTGGGTATCTTGGACTGAATAGTGTTAAGCATGTTCAATCATTGAGTATATTCAAGACAAAGGTTGTTGTATATTAATGTGGTCAGCTCACTTGTACAGCAAGATGAAAGGGTGAAAAGGTTGCCATGTGGTCAGTTACTTAATCAGTTTGTGGACCTTTATTAGATGAATGTTGCTTGCTCACAGTCCAGGATGGAAGAGAGAGAAAAACCTAAAAATATCTCTGATAACATCACTACAATGACATGACTAATCAAACAGAGATTCATTGGTTTACAACACATAGCAGAGATGAACAGATTTTACTGGACACTTAGGGGATCAAGAGGTAGTGTGAGAAGTGTAGCTGACTTAAAAAGATCAGAGAACACTTGAATGAAGCAACCAACTCGAGACCATATTTCCTCCTGTTTTCATTTTTCATATTTTTGTAGAACAAGGGCAAAATTTTGAATGAATAGTGAAGAGTCAAATATTACTGCTGCCAATAAATAATCTTTAAGTTTCAGGAAAGCAATTAATGACAAGGTGTATTACTGTGCTGAATTATTCCAGCTCTGTTTATTTTCAATAATAGGATTTAAAAATTCAGAAATTAAGAAAACAATGCTACTACCCTTGTAGATTGCTAAATCTTTTGGTTTATATTGTAATTGATGCAGCCCAAAGTGACAGACACATGCAGTAACATTTCATTAAAGTGGTTTGAGAGCATTAGGTAAAGGACTACGCAGAAGAAGAGCTCATTAAACTGAAGCTTGAAGTGATTAAAAAAAAGCAATTCCTCAAATTAAAGTGTAAAATCACTTTGTGTCTTTTTGCTCCTACAATGGCAAATCACCGGAAAATTTCTGCTGCAGGGCTATTGGTTCTGGGATCTTAGAAAATAATTTTGGAGAGGTGGTGGCTAAACAAATCACTCCTAATTGAGCAAGGAAACATGCAACATTATTGAAAATGAACTGTTAATTAACCTGATTACTGTTTAGGATACAGCTTTAGCTAATTAATTACTCACCTACCTCATCTTTATTTCTTCTTTTGCATATATCATTTACTTAGCACATGTACAAAATAAATAAATTCTCGTGTGTTTCGCAAATATAAAGGAAAATAGTGATGGAATCAGAAATTAAAAGGTTTGATCTAAAGCTTTGTTAAAAAGAAAGGTTCTCAAAGGGAAGGGAAATACATAGCAGTTAAATGTTGTGGAGAGTTTCAGAGAGACAAACAAAGTAGCTGAAAATTCATGCAACAGTGATGGGTGAAGGCACAGGATACACTGAAGATAAGCACCAGAAGAATAGAGAGAATATATATTTGGAATGGAGAGGTTGGATGGGGCAAGACCATTGATAGATTATACAGACATAGGGGGTGATCTTGAGTCCATGCTTGCAGTCCTTGGGAATGGCTGCGGGGACTTAAGATTTGGCCAAACCCCAGAAGTCATGGATCTTGCTGGCCAGATCATGATTTTTGCCATTTCTTGCCAGTAACATCATCAAGTTCATGCCCATAATTGGCATGATTTAAACATGTACCAGCAGGTTCAGAGATGAACCTGCTATGCAAAATCTTCAGGGGCATAAAGGTGAGTGAAGTCCCCGAGTGAGAGGTGCATGGCACCAACCTAACTTGTGACAAGATGCAGTGCCATAGGCAAGTCCTAGTGGGAGCTTCATGGGGAAGGGGAAGATTCATTTATTTGTGGTGGTGGTGGTGGGAGGAGTCAGGTGGGGATGGGAGCTGGGGATGCCAGCAATGACTGTTTGGTGGAGGGGGTTTCCAGCATTGATTGTGTAGTTGAGGGGGAGGGGTGGAGAAGGGTGGTTAGGGGGAAAGGACCCAACATTTGTAGCAGAATGGAGGAGTATCGGCATTGACTGTGTAGGAGGGTGGAAAGGGTCTGATGGGGTAGCTGTTGGCACTGACTGCTCAGCAGGGAGAGATGTTGGAGGAGAAATGCTACCTTTAACAGGAGGAAGTTATGGGTGAGAGGCAGTGTTGATTGAGGGAGGGGTAGGAAAAGAGCCCTAAAGATCTCCGCGGAGTGGGGAAAAAATTGTCATTATTTGGTCTGATCAGGGTGCCCTTTAAAAATGGCACCCTGATCTCAGTACAGACTGGCTTTGCCAGCATGCTGAAGCACTGCCTTTGTATTTAATAGCATGAAACATGCCTATTTTTTTTATGCCTATATTTTTTGTGTGGTAAAAAATGGAAAGAAATATGCCATTTTTCTCACTACACCCAACACTTTTTTTTGGTAAGATTTTGCCTATAAAGCCTAATTTTAATTCTTTACTGATGGATGGATTTTGTATAAACTAAAGGCTGACATTTTCCAGCCCACCATTGATTTCTAGCAGAAATGAACAATTCTGGGCAAGGCCAGAGGATACCACCCTAACAGGAATATAGAAGTTGGAAGGCATAGAAAGAGGCTATTCAATTCCTCGAGTCTGCGTCAGCTGAAAAAGTATCCATCGTAAACTGATTTCTTGTGGTTTATCGCATTTTGAGAACATGTGCACATTTTGTGGAGACTGAGTAGGAATCAATTAAGCCATCAATGGAAGCCTAATTCAAAGCACTGCACCACAAAATTGATTGAGATTAAAGTTTTCCAATAGAAAGGGTTTCAAAAATTTCAGCTTGTTTAGAAGGCTTTGAGACTTCAAATCAAAGCTGTGTGAATACATTGGAGCTGAGTGCACAGCTACAGAAAATGGATGCCTCCCCCCAGTGAAATTGATATCCCCTCTCTATCAGAGGACTTCAAGGGGGTTTCCTCACACCTGCAGCTACTGACAGAGAGAAAGGGAAATCTCTGCTGCAGAATGGAATGCTGCTGTACTTTAAAAGGCTGCCAGCTGTGCTGTAGGCATGGAGATTAAAGTGACCCGGCCACTTCAACATTTCCACAGTTGACACACAGAAATGAAGATGTTAATCATTGGACTGCTCAAAATCACCACACCAGAGTGATCCTCAGTACTGGAATGGCCAGTCCAGCCACAAGGCTCCCATCCCAGAGGAGAGTGGCAAGGTGAACTACTTGCCTCCAGCCCAAGCCCACCCGGTCTCCAAGACACTGGGGGGACACTCCCTCTGCAGCCAGGCAGCAGCAGAGATGCAAATGGCCACTGGACCTATCTCCTTGAACCTCCTCAGACCCAAGGTGACAGGCCAGGATATCAGTGCACTTGGCCAGTTAGGGAAGTCACAATTTCACTTATTGGTGGGGTGGGGGGGCTGATACCAGAGATTGGCCTAAATTGGTGGGGTGGGGGGTCTGAGGAGAAATGGGGTTGAGTGGGAATCTGAAGTAGGAAGAGAGCTGAGAGGGGGATTTGAGGGAGTAGATCAGCCAGAATGGGAGCCCAAGTGAGTGAGGGGAGTGGTATTGAGTCAGATGATCCTCATTTCTGCATGGCGATCACAGCATATACAGCAACATTGAACTCACTGGGATTCAGTTGTCCATTTAAACTGAACTAGACCATGCACAACCTTGGAATCTTGCCATTATTTAAGTCAGTTTGGGTGGGGGGTGGGCATGGTGGGAGGTGGTGGTGGTGGTGGCAGAGGGAGACAGTTCCTCTCTACTGAGGTGTTGGTTGTGCTCCCCCCAGTCAGTTAGGGAAGTCACAATTTCACTTTTCAGTGGGGGGAGGAGAGGAGCTGATTCCAGTGATTTGGACATCCTTTAAAACTAGCGCCCAATGTTTGAAAAGCCAGACTGGCTGGCAGGTTGCAGGAAATACTCCTGTTTCCCTGTTGGCATGGGCAGCACTAGTGCTTCATAGCACCAGGGACTCAGGTTCAATTCCGGCCTCAGGTCACCACCTGTGTGGAGTTTGCATATTCTCCTCGCATCAGCGTGAGTTTCCTCCGGGTGCTTTGGTTTCCTCCTACAGTCCAAAGATGTGCATGTTAGGTTGAATGGTCATGATAAATTGCCCCTTAGTTTAACAGAATAAATACATGGATTTGAGGGGATAGGGTCTAGATAGGGATTGTCATCAGTGTGGGCTCGATGGGTCAAACGGCCTCCTTCTGCACTGTAGGCTTTCTGTGATCCTTTTGAAATATAAGGAGTTCATGAGAAGACTAGTGATGTCAATGTCACACCAGCAGTAGTTTTGAACAGTTTGAAATTTCTGGAAATTGAAGCAATTTGAGTAATTGAGCATAAATATGAAAAAAGCACCTTATGAGAATTCCCAGAGTGGAATTGTAGAGGTCAGGAACATGGCTGATGTAGGAAATATGTGGCATTGGTGATGGACATGCTATGGAGATGAAAACTCTCTCAAGTACAATCTTATTAGGCCAATTAGCCTCCTTCTGTGCAGTGAATGTATATGTTTTTGTCTGCATATAATATTGAATAAGATTTGAAGGTTGTGCATAACCTGGTTCAGCTTAAATGGATGTATGTGCCCCAGTGACTTTAGCATTGCTGTGTGTGCCTACCATAGCTGCCTGGATAACCTCAGTGATGAGCACTTCAAAAGTAACTTATTGACTATGAAACATTTTGGGACATCCTCAGGCAAAGCACTATAAAAATTAAGTTATTTTTACTTCCTTGATGTCGAGTTGGAAGATGTTGCGACTCCTGCATGGTGTGATGTTGTAAAGGAATTCTGACAGCATGAGACAGTCAAAGGGCTGAGACAAGTTGGAAATGTAAAAGAGGGCGATCAGCATACATTTGGAAGTGTATCATGTGTCTGCAACTCATAGAGACAAGAATCACAATTATACAGCACAGAAGGAGGCAATATGATTCATCGTGGCTGTGCCAGTTCAGTGAAGGAGTTATCCAATTAGTTCCACTCCCCTCTGCTTTCCCCAGAGCCCTAGAATATTTTCCCTTCTAAGCACTTGCACAATTCCCTTTAGAAAGTTATTGAATCTGTTTTCTCTGCACTTTTAGGTGCAGGATCATAACTTACCTTTAAATAAAAAATCTCATTTCACTTCTGACTCTGTAATAGTTCTTGTTTACCAGTTAAGAGGGAAACAATAGAATGTTTATTTACAGGTAGAGGCTCGCAGCCTCATGTCTGCAGTCAGCCTCCAAGAAGGTTCCTGGAATAAAAACCTGAGCTCACTTGGATGATCCCCAACCTGCTGCCTGGTTGGTTCTCTGCATCATATGATCCTTACTCTGCAGCTGGACCTTTAAGGCACAATCACCACCGATTCTTTTACCTTAAATCTGTAGCCTTTTGGTTTTGGTTACTGACCCCACTGTTATTGGAGACAACTCTCTTAATTTACTCTATCAAAACCCTTAAAATAAAGTCTTTATCAAATCTCCACATAACTTTCTGTTCTTAGAAGAATGACTCACAGAATCATAGAATCCTATAGTGCAGAAGGAGGCCATTCAGCCCATTGAGTCTGCACCAACCACAATCCCACTAAACCTTATCCCCATACATTTACCATAGCTAGTTTCCCTGACAGTGTTGAACATGGCCAATTTATCTAACCTGCACTGTGCCACTGTGCTATCATGCTGCCCATAAGTCAGCTTATCAAGTCTTGCCATGTATCTGAAGTCTTTCATCCCAGGCAATTCTTTAAAGACATCAGAAGAAGCTCAGAATTTTGTTAAATTAACATAAAGACTTATTGGCATTTGAAAAAGGTGGAGACCATAAAACGGGGTAAGGTATGCTAAATTTTATCAAGCATTAATTGGCCCTTAATTGAAGTGTTGAGCCAATTCTGGGTGCCACACTTTAGGAAGACTGTCAAGGCCTTACAGGAGCATATTAAAAGACATTTGGGGAAGAAAGGAAGCTGCGTCAATGGTGACTTATTATTCAGTCTAATTTGTTGTCAAAATTCTCTTCACTCATTTCTTACCTCAAAAAATGATGGGTAAAAGTTAGGTCTTTTCTCAAACATAACCAAACTAATATTGCTCACTACTATTGATGAGCATCAAATCAAATTCTCAGCTGGAAGATATTTGAATTGAGAGATGGTGGGCAAGATTCTCTGGCCTCCCCTCAATATTTTACTCAGCAGTGGAAGGTAGCTTGTCATTCGCTAGTGGCTTGATCTTTCCCATTGAAACCATCCCATATCACCAGAAAACCCGGGATAGGAGATAAGAGGCATTATCCCTTCTTAACAAAATGTTTTTACTCATATACGTAGCAATGAAATAAGCTGCAATTTGTCCTACCCACTTAACCCTTATTAGTGCCTACAGCAACAGTAGTTAACAGTAAAGTTTTATTATTGCAACTTAGCTCCGTTCAGTCTCAAGAAGTATATTGACAATGACCCACATACCCACCAGAACCCTACCAAACATTTCAGGTGATACAAAGAACAAAGAACAGCACGGGAAACAGGCCCTTCAGCCCAACGAGCCCACGCCACCACCCCGATGTTCCCACCTCTACCCGCGATCCCTGTCCATGTTTATAGATCTATGGATTAAGAAACAAATTTGAGACAATTTAGAGAGAATTTGTTTTGCCAATTAGCCTAAGAGCACATCTTTGGGATGTGGGAGGAAACCGGAGGTCCCGGAGAAAACCTACGCAAGCACGGAGAGAATGCGCAAACTCCCACAGACACAGGCCCCAAATCCATGTATCTGCACAGCACAGTGATAGTCACTGAGCTGTCGTGTTGCCCATCAGATGGTCCAGGTCAAGCATACACTAACAACGTGAAGCAGTAGGATACTCTCAAAAAAAATCCAAGAGCAACCCTCTCACGATCCATCGCGTGTATGCCCCTCGTTAGACAACAAGGTGGACTAAAGCACCTGTAGGATAAAAACAAGTACATCAATATCATCATCTATTTACACACTTCCCAGGGACTCACAAGCTCATGATCCCTATTTTAAATCCGTTTTCTATACCCCTCCATTCCCATTCTGCTCATGTGCCCATCTAATTATTTCTTAAATAACTCCAGAGTACCTGCCTCCACCACTTTACTTGGCAGCGCATTCCATACCCCCACCACCTTCTGTGTGAAACACTCCCTCCAGCATCCAAATTATACCTTAACCCCCTCACCCTAAGCCCGTAACCCCTCGTGCTATTTGAGTCCATCCTAGGAAAAAGCTTAACCTTGTATATCTATCCCTTTCAAAATCTTGTACATCTCTATCAGATGTTCATCTTTACCTTGAAGGATGATATATGATAGTTTTATAATATTCTGCTTGCAATTACAATTCTGCACACATAAACTTATGCTGGCAACTCTGCAAAATTCACAATCAAGATGCTGTAAGAAAACTCAGCAACCTTTTCATATTTAGGTCCAAGGGAATTGCTACGTGTAGACAAGAAAACAGCATATTGAATTACAAAAAAAAACAGAATCTGGCCCCTGTTCTTGACCTTTTGCCAACAACAGATGTGTGCATGAGGATCCTCCTCCATAGCATAGGCACTATGTCAGAGCGGCATAAATCAGCCAACTTGACCATCAAAATAGAGCTTACAACACAAAGGCCAAATCAGTCCAAGACAACGGAACTGAGGGTCAACAGAGCAGCAGAACTAGATCCATTTCCACTTATAAGTGCCAAGTAGCATGGTTATCCATAAGGCATTCTGAGAGGAGGTCAGCACATTGAATGGCAAAAGTAAGATTAAGTAGCTATTAACTGCATTAAAAGGGCATTCAAACTCTGTAGTGATATTTACTCTATAGTGATCCAAGCAGCTTTTTATCCAGTAATGTTATCCAACAAAAAACAGAAAATAATTAAGTACTCAAAAGATCTGGCAGCATTTGTACAAGGAGAAATAGAGTTCAAGTCTCATACCTATACTGTTTACTACAAAAGTAATCTATCAGAATGAGCTCTAATTTAATAATCAAAATAAGACTTTTTTAAGTCTTTAATAATCAATGATGCTCAGTATTAGTTGCTAAGTAGAAAATATTTTCTTATAGTCACTCTTTTTCTTTTCAATAATCATTCTTTTCCTTTCTTTGTCTTTGCTTTTGTATCTAATTTGACTCTATTTAACCCTATTTTCTTCACTGTCACTTGCTCTGCCTCTCTCTTTATCCTTAAATTTGATTGATTCAGGAGACAGGCAACTGACCTAATCATTTACCATAGTCTCAAATGCCCTGTATCTGCATAATGTGAAATATATTGTCAATGGCATGAAATCTTTTCATCTTTTTATCAAGAAGATAAAAAGATTTTTAAAAGTAAGCCCTCAAGAATTCAGATAGCCAACCAGCAAGCAAATAATTTCTATGGTAAATGATAAAGAAAGGAAGAGAATGATTATTGAAAAGAAAAAAAAAGTAACTAAGCAAAAATATATTTGTTGACTAGCATTGTAGTAACCTAAATTCTGGCATTAAATAAGTCTTTACATTATATGTCTAAATGACAATTAATATGCAAATCCACCAATTTCTTAAAACTCATGGAGAAATCGATAGTGAGCTCCCATTTCTGCAGGACTAGTTCAGAGCAGCACTAATCATCCGGTGATTTGTCATGAATCACAACTCATGCTATATGTCTCCTTTATAACAAATTACTTTTATTTTTACACTCCAATAATATTGTGCGCATTTTGCTGTTACCTTGCCAACAGTTTCAGTGCCAATATTTGCGCAGAAGGCTCATTTGCTGTCACTGCAAAAAAAACTCCATAAAGTGGAGAGAGACAATCAACTTTTACTATTTTGATGTTTTAATTCTGAAATTAACATGGTTGCAGCCAGAATAAGATGGCCATTTGTCCGACAATGTCTGCTGGACAGACTGGCTTTTACCCAGTCTGGTCACTGCCAATGTTAGTTGGCTTTATGCCTGGTATTTTGTTCCTCAATTCACTTACCCAAGTGAAACAGAGACTTACCCCAGTGAAAAACAGATTGTGATACAGAAAAAAGGAATTGATTTTCATTCTTTTTTCCTACTCTGGATCTATCTTTAATCTACTAATGGTTGGGCCTTTTCCATCTTGAAGATCTCCATCCATATTGACAAATCCTCTGCAGCTGGTAATGCCACCCATGTAAATCGCAGCAATGCCCATTATTAGTGGTCTCCAGTGGTGGTCGCCAGTAGTTCGTAAAAAGTAGCAGCTTGCAACAGGAAAAGCTTGGATAACTCTAATGGGAGAGAACAAAGGATGAAAGAAAATCAAATGGATTCTATTCGTTGTGTTTACTGTTTTGTATCCAAGATTACATTTAGTTAACTATCCCTGGATGACTACCTGGATTTATTCTGCAGATAAACAAAAGAAACCCTAAAGGCCCATATTTCAAATTCCTTTGATTTGTTCATAATAGTTCTAGTGTATTCAGAGAAAGGAAAATCTCAATGGTAATCACACTTCTGAAATAAAGAGAGTAGTTGATTTTAATCAGACCAGTGGCAGTAACCTCTGATACATGCAATTGTCCTTTGAGATATCTACTTCTCTTCAATTTGGCCCAAATAGCACAACCATGAAAAATCCCAAAGATAACATGCTATTCTAATGAAATCACTGATGACTTTAGTCAATGCAACAATACTTGTACTACAATCTGAAAATTCATCATATAAAATATACGGTGTTGATTAAAATATGCGTCTTCTTTCTTGTATTATACTGAGATGGTGAAATGGAACTTTATTATTGTATTCTGTATTATATGACAGTTGCAGTTAAATGTAAAAAAAACACTTGATATAAAGATAAACTCCTGAAGGGGTGAACAGTGAAAAAATCGAATTTGCAGAACACATATTGCATTAGGTTAGTGGATTCAACTTGAAAACACAATATGTGTCATTCAAATTGTAAAACACCAAGGAATACAACCTCACTGCAATCTATTACTGATACAAAAAATCTATACCCGCCTTAGTTATAATTTTCTCAATTTGCTGCAATCTCAGTAGAGGCCAGAAACTTTTAAAAGGAAGAAATTCAAATTTTGGATATTGTTGGGGGAAAAGATCGTGCAAGGGAATGCAGTAGCACCCAACTTCATGGTGCTGTGGGTGGATCTG
The DNA here is from genome assembly GCA_024679065.1 of Sphyrna mokarran. Classification (NCBI taxonomy): domain Eukaryota; kingdom Metazoa; phylum Chordata; class Chondrichthyes; order Carcharhiniformes; family Carcharhinidae; genus Sphyrna; species Sphyrna mokarran. Next base: position 92,266,007 of record JAGIQG010000001.1, read on the forward strand.
CTGCACATGAGGGGAGGAAAAAGATTAGTAGGGCTACAGTGATAGGGAGTTGATTGTAAGGAGAACAGACAGATAGAACATAGAACATAGAACATTACAGCGCAGTACAGGCCCTTCGGCCCTCGATGTTGCGCCGGCCAGTGGACCCTCTAACCTAAACTATTCCAATATCATCCATATGCCTACCCACTGAACATTTGAATGCCCCCAAAGTAGGCGAGTCCACAACTGCTGCAGGCAGGGCATTCCACACCCTCACCACCCTCTGTGTGAAGAACCTGCCTCTGACATCCGTCCTATAACTACCACCTCTTAATTTAAAGTTATGTCCCCTCGTGTTGGTCATCACCATCCGAGGAAAAAAGCTCTCACTATCCACCCTATCCAATCCCTTGATCATCTTATACGCCTCAATTAGGTCACCGCGTAACCTTCTTCTCTCTAATGAAAATAACATCAGGTCCCTCAGCCTTTCCTCATAAGGCCTTCCCACCATACCAGGCAACATCCTGGTAAACATCCTCTGCACCCTTTCCAATGCTTCCACATCTTTCTTATAATGCGGCGACCAGAACTGTACGCAATACTCCAAGTGCGGCCGCACCAGAGTTTTGTACAGTTGTAAAATAACCTCACGGCTCCTAAATTCAATCCCTCTACCAATAAAAGCTAACACACCGTACGCCTTCTTAACAACTTTATCAACCTGGGTGCCAACTTTCAAAGAGCTATGTACTTGTACCCCAAGATCCCTCTGCTCGCCAACACTATTAAGGGTCCTTCCATTAGCCCTATATTTCATATGCCTGTTATTCCTACCAAAGTGAATCGCCTCACACTTATCCGTATTGAATTCCATTTGCCACCTCACAGCCCAGCTCTGCAACCTATCTATGTCCCTCTGCAAACTGTAACATCCATCCTCACTGTCTACAACTCCCCCCACTTTGGTATCGTCAGCAAATTTACTAACCCAACCCTCTACACCCTCATCTAGGTCATTTATAAAAATGACAAACAGCAGTGGCTCTAAAACAGACCCTTGAGATACATCCTTGATGTTTCTGTGGTCGCAAAAGAGACAGCAGGATGGTATGTTGTCTTCCTCGTGCCAGAGTCAGGGAAATCAGTAAATGGCTACAGGGCATTCTGAAAAGGAAAAATAGACTGATGTCGATGTCCATATTGATACCAATGAGATAGGTAGAAAAAAGGGATGAAGTTAGAGAGCTTCAGAATTTAGGGAGCTAGGGAGTAGATTGAAAAACAGGATCCAGGAGGTAGCAAATGTGCATCCAATGCCACATGCTAGTGGGTACAGAATAAGAAGGTTAATCCAAATGAAAGTGTGGCTGGAGAGATGGTGCAGGAGGGAGGGCTTTAGCTTTCTGTACTGCTTTTGAGGACCTGTAAAGGAAGACAGGTTGCACCAGTGATGACATTTCTGTTTTGACATACTTTATGTTTAAGGGGGGATTGCTTTATGATACAGTGTTTTCTGCGGAGTCAGTTTGTCAGTCAAAATTAGAAGCGACAGCAAGTGAATCAGGAAACCATAGAAGTTATATGTCAGTTAAAGCACAAGGGAGTTCAGCAAGATTGGATGGTATTTATTTTAATGCAAGGAGTCTGACAAACAAAGTGGGTGAGTTGAGGCCACAAATTAAACCCTGGGGTATGATATCATTGCTGTCAGTGAGATATGCTTGAGAGAGAGGGAGGATTGGCAGCTCAATATTTCAGGATATAAGATCTTCGGGAGAAACAGGGAATGAGATAAAAGAGGAAGGGTGTCAAAATTTTGATCAGGGAATTAATTACAACATTAAGGAGGGATTACGTCTTAGAAGACTCTTCCAGTGAAACTATGGGGATAGAGCTTAAAAACCAAAAATGAATAATCATATTGCTGGGAGTATCCCATAAGGCCCTGACAGGCTGAGAGAAATAGAAGAACAGATATGGAGGAAAATTTCAGAATGCAAAAGTAATAGTATACTGACGGGGTGGCGGGAGTGGAATTTCCATTTCCACTACTTTACCTGGTGTAATGATGCTGTGAAAGGTTTAAAGGGAGCAGAACTGTTAAAATACATCCAGGAGAACTTTTTAAGCCAATACATGGAAGGTCTTACAAGAGAGACATAACAAAGCCAGACAAAAGGATTAAAGTATCAATGGGGGAGTAGTTTGGATACAGAGATCATTCCTCTGTTAAATTCAAGACTGTTATGGAAAAGGACAAGTATTGGCTTAAAATCAAAGTTCTAAACTGGGAGAAGGCTAATTTTAATAAGATCAGATATATTTGGCTGATGTGGACCGAGAGCAGATACTTTTAGGTAAATCTGTCACAGAACAGTGGGAAGCGTTCAAGAAGGAAATAGAGCCAACATGTTCCAATGAACAAAAAGGCACCACTGTTCTACCATGCCAAAATATCATAAAATTCTTCTTATTTAAACTGTGGAATTCTTCAGGGCTCATTCTTTTAGTAATTAATTCAGATTTTGGACTTCTTTTTAAATTTTGGATCTTTAGCAAAATTTTAGCAAATTCTGACATTTATAACATAAGGCTGGTATAATTTTTTTGTCCTAGAAATATATTGTCATGAAGTTATATTCACTGATGTCTTAAATTTTGAATAACACATACTGTGGTTTGCAGAGAGACTTGGACAAGTTGCAGAGCTGGGCCAAGGGGTGGCAAATGGAGTTTAATGTGGAAAAGTGTGAGGTAATTCACTTTGGCAGGAATAACTAATGTGTAGAGTATAGGGCTAATGGTAGGACTCTTAATAGTGTTGAAGAGCAGAGGGATCTTGGTGTATATGTGCATAGATCCCTGAAAGTTGGCAATCAAGTCGATGAGGTTGTTAAGAAGGCATACGGAGTCTTAGCTTTTATTGGTAGGAGGATTGAATTTCGGAGCCACAATGTCATGTTACAACTGTACAAAACTCTAGTGCGGCACACTTGGAGTATTGTGTACAGTTCTGGTCCCCGCATTATAAAAAAGATGTGGAAGCAGTGGAGAAGGTACAGAGGAGGTTTACCAGGATGTTGCCTGGTATGGAGGGCAGGTCTTATGAAGAGAGGCTGAGGGATTTGACATTGTTTTCGTTAGAAAGAAGGCGACTAAGAGGAGACCTTATTGAAACATATAAGATGATTAAAGGTTTAGATAGGGTGGGCAGTGATAGCCTTTCTCCTAGGATGGAGAAAGCTAGCACGAGGGGACATAGCTTTAAATTAAGGGGTGGTGGTTATAGGATGAAAGTCAGAGGTAGGTTCTTTACCCAGAGGGTGGTAAGGGTATGGAATGCCCTGCCTGCTGCAGTTGTAGATGCGCCAAGTTTGGTGGTGTTTAAGAGATTAGTAGATAAGTTTATGGATGAAAAGGGAATGGTTTAGGTTAGAGGGTCATTGCTTTTTGTTAATTGGTTGGCGCAACATCGAAGGCCAAAGGGCCTGTTCTGCGCTGTAATGTTCTATGTTCTATGTAAATTTAAATGAGAAAAAGAGCAGTTTTAGAATGTCGTTGTGATTGGACAGTAAAAAATGATACAGGAAGTTATAATTTGGATATGGATATATATTCTGGCCAGGCTGTGATGGAAATAACATCAAATATGTGTAATGCACCCAGAGTTTCTCAAAGTAATGTCTCAGGCTCAAGCATCTTCAGTTACTTTATCAATGAACTTCCCTCCATCATAAAGTCAGAGATGGGATATTTGCAGATGATTGCACACTATTCAGCAGCATTCATAACTCCTCAGATACTGAAATAGTTCATGTCCTTATACGAACTAGACAATATCCAGACTTGGGCAGATAATTGGCAAGTAACTTTCATATTAAACAAGTGTCAGGCAACAACGATCACCGACAAGAGAGCATCTAACCATCTTCCCTTGACATTCAATGGCATTGGCATCACTGAATCCTCCATTATCAACATCCTGGTGTTCCCTTTTATCTAAAACTGAACTGAACAAGCCATATAAATACCATGGCCACAAGAGCAGGTCAGAGATGAGAATGCTGTAGAGTGTAACTCACCACCTGATTCTCCAAAGCCTATCCACCAGCCACAAGGTACAAGTCTGGAATGTGATGGAATATCCCTTACTTGCCTAGCTGAGTACTATTCCAATAACACTGAAGAAACTTGACACCATCCAGGATAAAGCCTCCTTCTTGATTGGCACCCCATGCATCACTTTAAAATTCACACACAGTAACAGTGTCTACCATTTTACCAAGGACCGACCCTTTGATGGCATCTTCCAAACCCGCAATCTCTACCAATTAAAAGATAAGTAGCAGATAAATGGGAACATAACCACTTTCAAGTTCCCCTCCCAAGGCACATACCATCCTGACTTCAAACTATCACTGGGTCTAAATCCTGGAGCTCCCTATCTAAAAGTAGTGTGTGTACCTACACAACAGGGAATTCAGCAGTTCAAGAAGGCAGCTCACCAGCACCTTCTCAAGAGTACTTAGGGATGGGCAATAAATGCTGGCCCAGTCAGCAACATCCACATCCAACAAACAAATAAAATTAAGTCATTTATTGTGTTATCCTCCTAGAAAGTTATTGCTATTGGAATGCTGCAGCAAGAAACTGAGCCACAGCAAATCATGAGAATGTTGTCACATTTCGTGATGGTGATCCTGCTGGAAAAGATCAGGAAAATTGTGAAAAAAAATTATTACACATGGATTCTCATTGGCTTTTACCTTTCTGATAGAGAAGCAGATTTACAAATCACAGATTACACAATCAGAATGACATTAGGTCTATATGTACATCTTTATTTCAAAAGTGTTCTGATAAATTTTATAAAGCTTGCAGTTTGTAGCAGCTTTTACAGAAAAATTAATCAAATCACAGCATGTGATCATGAAATAGACTTCCTAGAGTCTCATGTAATAAAAATAGAACTTAGCCTCACTTATTGAAGGAAAACACTCACTGTAATTACAGACAAACAAAATCTGGGAATGTGATTCAAATGCTCCATTAAAAAATTCCAGAACATTGCGCAGTAAAAACAGAATTTGATTTATTCAGTAAACGTAAATGACTGCACTCGTATTCCAGCTATTAACCCCTAAGCTATTAAAGACGAACACGTAGGCCTAATTTCTTTTCTTCAGCTGGGGATTCTTTTCTAAATTTTGAGAGAGTTGCTGAGTCTTCTTCACATTCAAGGGCAAAGTAACATGTAAAAAAAACAAGCAAATGTATAGAGGCTACGAATAATCACAAATAGACAAAGCAGAGCAGCTGCTGAGCGATTCTTTTTGAAATGACACTGCACCATATAATACACGGCTAAAATGAAAGTGCCAAAGATGTCAGGAAGAAATACAAGACAACTTCCAATAATGAAAGATAGGAGAAATTGATGAGAGTTCTAGTCACATCATTCTTTAGAACCAGAATATAATGGCAGTTCTCTCCTGTAGCTGTTTAATCATGTGCTGTTATTTATGAAAGTGTATTGCTCTAGTGTTCTGTCAAGCTGTTTTTTTTCCCCATTGCTTCATTCTCTTGAGGCAATTTCACAATCATTTGTGAAATCAACTGTGTCTGAGAGAAAGGTGTCTGCAGTAAATTATGATGCTGAAGGAAGGAGAATACATAGCATTATGTCTGGAACAGCAGTTAGAATTTAGGCTCACGTTTTTCTGCATTGCTCCACCTTAAAACTCTGTTTCATAATCTCACTGTTTCACTGAATAGAAAGTTGTCAATAGCAAGTTAAGTCTGACTTCTATTAAACTAAATTCCTGACAATCACTGAACAAAAGGCTTAAGATAGCCTGATTAGAGAGATGAAAATTCAAGTCGTCAACAATATTATATGCCTGACATCTCTCATTGTAAAATGAAAGAATGTTTCCTTTCTCCAAAATTAATGGTCTTCTACTAAAACTAAATTAATGCATAGCTTTGAAATATAGTATTTCAATGGGCATCATCTCAATATTCCTATCTTTGCTAATTTAAGTAAAAAGTAAGAGTAAAGGTTGCTGAAATTTGTGAATTAAACTCATTGCATTATTCAGCCATGTGTGCTAAATCAATGAGGACTCCTATTACTTTCACAGATAAATTAACAAACTATGAAAAAAATGTTTGTTCTGGAGATTGTGCATGTTGAGACCTTATTTAAAGATCGATCATGGGTGATATTCAAGGCCTTTGAAAATTGTATATTAGCAAGAGTTGGTGAGAGTGGAAATTTTATGGCGAGACTACTTCTCAAACTGCAGAATAGTTGAACATTTTCAGTTTAACTTAGAACTTCGAAAGCTACAAGCTGCCTGTCAGTGGAGACTCAGAAACAGCCAGCTCTCAACAGTCAAAGATGCTGTGTGTTAGGTGGAATAGTGGTTGGCACTGCTGCCTCACAGAGCCAGGGACCCAAGTTCAATTCCTGGTTTGGGTCACTGCCTTGTGGAGTTTACAAGTTCTCCCTGTGCCTGCATGGGGTTTCCTCCAGGTGCTCCAGTTTCCTCCCACAGTCCAAAGATGTGCGGATTAGGTTGGTTAACCATGCTAAAATTGCCCTTAGTGGCCTGAGATGCGTAAGTTAGTGAGGTTAGTGGGTAAATATGTAGGGATGTGGGGTAAGGCCTGGGTAGGGTTGTGGTCAGTACAGACTCGAAGGGCTGAATGGCCTCTTTCTGTACTGTAGTGTTTCTATGATTTCTGTGTGAGGGTAAGGTGGATTGGCCTTAGTGTCAGCAGGAATAGTCAGGGTAAATGCATGGGGTTATGGCGATAGGGCCTGGGTGAGATTATGGCCGGTGCAGACTTGATGGGCTGAATAGCCTCTTCTGTACTGTAGGATTCTATGATTCCCAGACAAGGAGGGGTTTTCTGGAACACCAGAGGCAGATGAATTCTTGGTTTCTAGAGATCTCTGAAGCGTTTCAGAGCTGAGGACAGATAACAGAGAGGTCCATAAAAATGTTCTTGTAACTCAGGGCTTTGAGCAGATGTGCTCCTCCATTTAGAAAGTGGACAATCTTTCAGAAAATCATACGCAGCACCACTCCTGAGCAATGTGCTGAAACCGACAGCAATATGGAGACCATCCCTGGCATTGACTGCTGTGTCCTTGATGGCTGTGAGATGCGAGGAGCAGATATTAGCTGTGACCAAACCAAAGCCTCATCCAGTATGCAAAGGCACCAGGAAGATGATTGAAGCAGTCAAAGAAGCTAATGAGGGAGCACCCCTTATTTTGACGTCCCTTCTAACCCAGGAATGATTCCTGCCCCAAAAAGGTACTGCAGCCCCCATAAGCACCTCCACAAAGAGGGCAGAAGCCAGGGCATCTATGATGCAAGCAGGGGAACAGTTTTCTCCACCTCATCCACAGCTACTGGCTGAAGGGAAGCACAGTGTTTAGGTTAATGGAGACTGAAAGCCAGGCAATGAGTTGCCCTTTTTGTGTCACTTGGATGAAGTTTTCTCAATCTGTTTGATCATTTATTTATCTTTAATTAAGAATAATTGGTAATGATCTTGATCAAGTCCTTGTGTTGTTAATGTTTGATGTCACAATGAAATGCAGGATATATGGGAGTTGGCAGTGAGGGGCTACGGCCTATGATACAGGAAAAGGTTTAGTGGTGGAGATCCCATTCTCAATGTAATTGAAGTGGTAATGGGATTATTCAGATGTGTGTGCTTGTTGGGTATTTCCAGTCTCTGATGGGAGTTAAGTTACAGAGTTCTCTGTTATACGGCTGAGAAGCATTCAAATGAAACATTGCTGAATCTTGTAGTCCTTGTGGTTGTGACACCTCTGCACTCTTCCTCCAATGCCTTAGCCCTGTGCTTCTCTGCAGCAATCCCCTTCATTTTCCTCTTCCTTCTGCTCTTCTTCCTCTCTATTCACCTCAGAGAAAGAGTGATGTTCTAGGTCCTCCTTTTCATCCAGTTCCAGACATTCTTTTATAGTTATAAAGTATAGCAAATGACCAATATTCAAGAAACATTAGCTGGCGCATGCTGGAGGAAATCACTGACTAGCTAAGACAACAAAAAAATCATCAAGTTGCCACTGGTAATTTGGGATCAACCATCAAATCTTAGGGGTCAAAAGCGAGGTTCAATGGACCAATGTTTGTGTCCCCCACGAAGCTGCATCTGCCAGAATTGAAGCCCTGCTCCTGCAAAATTTATTCTGATGGAGGGCCATTGCAATGCAGATGCCTGAAAACCACTTCCCTTGGCAACTTCTTTTCTCCCAGCTCTCCTTTGGCCAATGCTCTAAAGGCAGCCAAGGGAAAGGGTATGAGGATATGGTCAAAAAGGATAGCAAGAATAATCCAGGTAATTACAGGCTGGTGAGCCTTACATCAGTGGTAGGGAAATTATTGGAGAGGATTCTTCGAGATAGGATTTATTCCCACATGGAAATAAATGAGTGTATTAATGAGAGGGGACATGGTTTTGTGTAGGGGAAGTTGTGTCTCACTAACTTGATTGAGTGTTTTGAGGAAGTGACTAAGATGATTGATGAGGGTGGGGCAGTGGATGTTGTCTACATGGACTTCAGTAAGGCCTTTCACAAGGTCCCTCATAGCAGAAGATGAAGTTGCATGGGATCAGAGTTGAACTGACAAAGTGGATACAAAACTGGCTCAATCAAAGAAGACAGAGGATAGCAGTGGAAGGGTGCATTTCTGAATGGAGGGCTGTAACAAGTGGCTTCCTCAGGGATCAGTGCTGGGAACTTTCCTGTTTATAATATAAATAAATGATTTGGAGGAAAATGTAACTGGTTTGATTAATAAGTTTTGCAGACAACACAAAGGTTGGTGGATTAGCGAATAGCAATGAGAGCCATCAGAGGATTCAGCAGGATATAGATAAGTTGGAGACTTGGGCAGAGAGATGGCAGATGGAGTTTAACATGGACAAATGTGAGGTAATGCATTTTGGAAGATCCAATACAGATAGGAAATGAACAGTAAATGGCAGAACTATTAAAAGTATTGATAGGCAAAGGGATCTGGGTGTACAGGTACACAGGTCACTGAAAGTGGCAACGTAGGTGGAGAAGGTGGAGAAGGTGGAGAATTCCTAAGTCAAGAAGGCATGTGGCATGCTTGCCAACATCGGCCGGGGCATTGAGTTTAAAAATTGGCAAGGAATGTTGCAGCTTTTTAGAACTTTAGTTAGGCCGTACTTGGAATATAATGTTCAATTCTGGTTGCCACACTAACAGAAGGATGTGGAGACTTTGGAGAGGGTGCAGAAAAGACTTATCAGGATGTTGCCTGGTATGGGGGGCATTACTTATGAGGAGAGGTTGGAGAAACTTGATTTATTCTCATTGGAATGACAGAGGTTTAGGGGTGACCTATAGAAGTCTACAAGATTAGGGGCATGGAAGGCATGGACAGAATGGATAGTCAGAAGCTTTGTCTCGGGGAGGAAGAGTCAATTACTAGGGGTGCAGGCTTAAAGTGTGAGGGGCAAGGTTTAAGGGAGGTGTACGAGGCAGATATTTTACACAGAGGATGGTAACTGCTTGTAACTCATTGCCAGGGGAGGTAGTGAAAGCAAATATGATAATGGCTTTTAAGGGGCATCTTGACAAATACATGTGTAGGATGGGAATAGAGGGATATGGTTCCCAGAAAGGTAGAGGAGTTTCAGTAAAGTTGGCAGCATGGTCAGTACAGATTTGAGGGCCAAAGAGCCTGTTTCTGTGCTATAGTTTTCTTTATTCAATGCTGCTCTTCAGCATGAAACACCACTGACACTGATTGAGCAGAGAAGGCTGCGGACTGCTCAGTTTGGCTCCATATTGTCTATCAAGACATAAGCCACTCCTAGACTGAGTGATGTGACAATGAGGCATAAGTAACTTATAAAAATCTACTTCCATAGAAAATAGTTTGTATATTTTTTTTAAATTAAGCAGGTTTTGTGCAATAAATTATTCACCCAATAACTCAGTGGACAACTGATGATGACTGGTCTGTTTAATGGAGGTTTGCGATTATTTCTGGTTTTAACGCATTCCCCACCCTCACCCCCATCATGACTGGCTACTGAATGGGCATTAGCATCAACTTCTTCAGGGGATAATCCTTTTGCCAGCAGCTAGCTATCCAAGGCTACTGGATGTTGGTCTGAAGAGATGCTTATCAGAATCTGGGACTCTCACAGGGTGAAAGAATCATGACATGTGCTCAGGAACAGGATGCAGACCTGCAAGATGCACTTCCTGTGATTGCAGAGCAGCTGGACAGTCAGAGAACGTAAGCCTTTTGGGCAATATGGCATAAAGGGGGCAGCACTGCTGCCCTCACAGAGTGCCAGAGACTCAGGTTCAATTCCAGCCTTGGTGACTGTGTGCAGTTTGCACGTTCTCCCTGAGTCTTCATGACATTTCCTTGGGTGCCCCAATTTCCTCCTATAAATGTGGAAATATGATGTGAGTGGGATGCTCTGTCAGAGAGCCAGTGCAGATTCAATGGGCCAAATGGCCTGCTTCTGCATCATAGGGATTGTATGGATTTTCTGTTCCAGAATCTGAGTGGCTGATATGTCAGTGCTTTACTGATAGCATTTATACAAAAGATGACCCCTTGGATCTGAGGGAATCTATTGATGGCACCAAAGTTCAATGGCTCCTGTGCCTGTGATGCCTCAAACTGGATGTAATTCCTAACCCCCTTCATCCATTACCCCCCACTCCTCTCCCTACCCCCCTTCACCCTCATCCCACCATCCCCTTCCCAACCTCCCTGGCCTTCCTGCCACCCCTACCATGGTCACAATTGAAAATCCAGCCCAATGAATGAGAAGTCAAACACATGGTGCAAATGGCATGGTGAGATTGGGAGGGTTAATATGGGGATATGGAGTTACGGGGATAGAATCTGGGTCAGATGCTGTGTCAGAGAGTCCATGTCAACTTTTTGGGCTGAATGATCTGCTACTGCACTGTAGGGTTTTATTTAAGTTTTTAGGCTTTTGAAAGGAGTTGATGGGATAGAAAAAGAGCAACTTTTTCTACTAACCTTCAATAAGAGCCAGGCCATTCAAGATAGAGTGATAGAGATGCGTAATTCTCCCTGACAAAAAGCACTAAATGGTAGCTCAATCAATAATTTATAGATTTTGATCAATAGATTTTTGTAAGGCAAGTTTATCCAGGGATATGAAAGCATGGTGAGTAAATGGATTAAAGAAACACATCAGTCATGATTTCACTGAATTTCAGGACAGATTTGAAGGTTTAATGACTTACTCCAATTCAAATGTTGCTATGTCATTTCCCTACTAGAAGCCAGAAGTAATAATGCCCTGAAAATCCAAAGTTTCATTACCCATCATCAAAATATTAGCCACTAGCAACATGTCAGTGTCTGGGCCTTTTGTCATTGAAGGCATCTGGAAAGGACTTTGCTTATGCTATTCAGCTTTTAGTGATTAATGCATGAGGACCCCAAATCTTTCTGTGCTACAGCTTTCTATAGTCTTTCTCCATTTAAATAATATTCAGCTCCCTTATTCTTCCTACCAAAGTGCATAACTTTACATTTTCCTGCATTATATCCCATCTGCCAAGTTTTTGCCTGCTCATCTAATCTGATTTATATCCCTCTGTTGACCTTTTATTTCATTCTTACTAATTGCATTCCCTTATATCCAAAACTTGGCAATAACGTATTCATTCCTCTTGTCCAAGTCATCAATTTACATAGTAAATAATTGCAGCCCCAGCACTGATTCCTGTAGCCAAAAAATGTTCCTCTTATCTCAACTTCTACCATTCAAAAAATGCCCGCTCTTATCCCATCTCTCTGTTTTCTATCAATTATAAAATCATCTATCCATGCTAAATATGACCCCAGCATCATAGGTATTTATCTTATTACATTGACTTTTGTGCAATACCTTACCAAACGCTCTTTGAAAATCCAAGTATATTACATCTATTTGTTATAGAACATAGAACATAGAACATGTTCTCCTTTATCTGTCCTGCTCATCACCACTTCAAATAATTCTAGTAAATTATGGGGCATAATTTCCCCATCATGAACTCTTTTGATTATGTTATGAATTTCTAAATGTTCTGCAATTACATATTTATAATGAACTCTAACATTTTCCCAATGACAGAAGTTAAGCTAACTGGCCTATAGTTTTTTTTGTTCTTTCAACATGAAGACTGATGCAAAGTATTTGTTTAACTCCTCTGCCATTTCCTCATTCCCTAATTCTTCCCTAGTGTCATTCTAAGGGGGCCTATGTTCACTTTGGCCTATCCTTTTTTTTAAATTTAAAAAAGCCCTTATTGTCTTTTTACATTACTTACTGGTTTACCCTCATAGTTTATTTTATCCCTCTATTGTTTTTGTCATCTTTTGTTGTTTTTTAAAACTTTCCAACACCTCTGCTTTACCACAAATCTTTGCCACATTTCTTTCACTTCAGTACTATTCTTAGCCTTCTTGGTTAACCATGGTTATATAGAAACACAGAAACTTCTTCTTGAAATCAGACAATGTTGTGGCCTCAACTACTTTCTGTGGTAGCGAATTCCACACATTCACCACTCTCTGGGTGAAGAAATTTCCCCTCAGCTCAGTTAGAAAGATTTATCTCTTATCCTCAAACTGTGACCCATAGCTCTTGATTTATCCTTTTCCTCTAATCCTTCTTCCTTACTGGAGAAATTGTGAGTCAAAAACTATTTCCATGAATGTCTGCCATTGCTGATCAACCATCTTTCCTGCTGAACCCTTTTCCTAGTTCACTCTAGCCATTCCTTTATAATTATCCTTATCTAAAGTCAGCATATTGTTTCTAACAAGCTGAATTCTACTATATTATAGCTACTGCTTCCTGGGGGTTCTGTTACTCTGAAATTGTTAATTCAATCTGCCTCATTACATATTACAAAATCCGAAAAGCCTGATCACAATCTGGTTGGGTCCGCAACATATTGTTCTAGGAAACTATCCCAAAACAATTTTCCCAATCTACATGAAGGGCAAAGTCACCAATGAATAATATACTGCCATATATGTGCCCTGATTATTTCCTGATTTATTCTCTGTAATACAGCATAGCTACTGTAGGGGGCCTAAACTACTCTCACCAGTGTCTTCTCCCCATTAGTATTTCTTACCTCTACCCATATGGAATCTACATCTTCTGATCCAATATCATTTCTTGCTATTGTAATTATTCCATCTCGTAATAAAAAAGCAACTCGATCAACCTTTCCTTTAGGAAAATTCCCAATGAAAAGAGAACAATTTACTGACAATTTCCATGTGAAGATAGTTGCCCAACTAAGGTATAGAAATAAGATCAAACCAGATGTCACAATTTAAACCAGGAGCAGTCACCTCCACTCTAAAGAAGAGAATTGCAGTGATATTAGATTAGCTGAGCATGAAGAAACAATTCACAAAATTGTACCTGGGCCAGACCATCCTGCCCTGTGGCAAGACCTGAACAGACAAATTCAAAAAACTTTTATGGCAGTTAACATACTGAGGTCAGCACCAAAATAAGCCCTGATGCCAATCTTGTGTGTGGCTTCAAAGAGGAACAGCTGAAATTGTAGAATCTATAATTACACATTCTTAGTCGGAATATGTACAAACAAATAATAGTGAAACGTATGTTCTATTCTGAGCTTTTTGTTAATCAAAGAGTTCTATCACTTTTTTGAGTATTTTCATTTTTTTTCTTGCAAATGCACAAAACAAATTTAATCTATTGAGCCATTCTATAAATGATTGTCGTCTTGATAACTCTATTTTGAGACATTGTGTTAACTCAAAGTTTCACTTGATAATAACAACAGGAATAGTATTTGTGATTACTCATCCCACATCATCTGTTATTGCACTCAAACCTAATGCCAATAGGAAGTACGCTTCCTAGTAAAGGATGCATGTGTGCGTCAAACAACTGTCAGCAACATGCAGAGCAAGCAGATTATGACATTAATCAGTTTGCAATAATGATTTGACACCTGTTGTTTATTTTCAAACTCCACGGTCTAGCTGTGCAGTGTCTTAATTTTGCACAGCTAAACATGGCATTGAATGGCAAAAAGAACCTTTTGCATTTGATTGTACATGTTTTTGAATGATTCCTATGTTGAAATAGTCTACAAGAAGTGGACTGACTTGTGTTTTTTTACAAGCTTTTACTAAAAGCTTATGCTGAAACAAATTGCTTTTAGACGTGAGTGACCTAATAGAACATAGAACATAGAACATAGAACAATACAGCACAGAACAGGCCCTTCGGCCTTCGATGTTGTGCCGACCAAAATAAAAAGCAATGCCCCTCCTAACTAAACCATTCCCTTCTCTTCCATATACTTATCAACTAACCTCTTAAACGCCACCAAACTTGGCGCATCTACAACAGCTGCAGGCAGGGCATTCCACTCCCTAATCACTCTTTGAGTAAAGAACCTACCTCTGATATCCGTCCTATAACTCATACCCCTTAATTTAAAGCTGTGTTTAATTTAAAGAGTAATAGATCTTCGTTTTGGAATGGAGCAGGAGTGGGAAAGTGAAAAAAGACCGCACAGGGCAAAACAAGCTTCCAGAATAAGGAAGAGATGGGCTTGGAAGAAAGCTCTCAGTAAGAGGCATTATTCACTCAACATTTTTTTAGAATCGCTAATTGTGATGTCTATTCGTTATTAGAACATAGAACATAGAACATTACAGCACAGAACAGGCCCTTCGGCCTTTGATGTTGTGCCGACCAAAATAAAAAGCAATGCCCCTCCAAACTAAACCATTCCCTTCTCTTCCATATACTTATCAATTAACCTCTTAAACGCCACCAAACTTGGCGCATCTACAACAGCTGCAGGCAGGGCATTCCACTCCCTAATCACTCTTTGAGTAAAGAACCTACCTCTGATATCCGTCCTATAACTCATACCCCTTAATTTAAAGCTGTGTCCCCTCGTGCTAGCTTTCTCCATCCTAGGAAAAAGGCTATCACTGTCCACCCTATCTAAACCTCTAATCATCTTATATGCTTCAATAAGATCCCCTCTTAGCCGCCTCCTTTCTAACGAAAACAACCTCAAATCCTTCAACCTCTCTTCATAGGACCTGCCCTCCATACCAGGCAACATCCTGGTAAACCTCCTCTGTACCCTCTCCAATGCCTCCACATCTTTCTTATAATGTGGGGACCAGAACTGCACACAATACTCCAAGTGCGGCCGCACTAGAGTTTTGTACAGTTGCAACATGATGCTGCGGCTCCTAAATTCAATCCCCCTACCAATAAAAGCTAAGACTCCATATGCCTTCTTAACAACTTTATCCACTTGACTGCCTACTTTCAGGGATCTATTGACACATACACCAAGATCCTTCTGTTCCTCAACACTATTAAGAGCCCTACCATTAGCCCTATACTCTAATTAAACAGATTGTGACTAAAACCAGTCAACTGCTGCAGCTAAGATTGCAATCTCAAAGCAGGACAAAAAATATGGCTTTCAAAGTTGCCATGCCTCCTAACCTTTACATGTCTAGCCTCTTCCAGATTACTGCTGAGGGAAAATAGATCACTTCACAGTTTATTGCGTGCCCCTGCATAAAGGAGAATACCATGGTTCTTTGTACACATGGCACAACTTTTCCTCACTCCTTTTTACAGAGACAAGAAGGTAGAATGAATGCAAGGGTCTTCACAGATTGCAGGATCTCCCAAGGTAAAGGATGCCATTGATTGAACTTACATTCCTTTGCAGGCGCCTCATTAGAATTCAGTCATCTTTCTGAATTGAAAGATGTGTGACCACAGGCAATGTATTGTGCAATTGAATTCTTCACATCCATTCCCTCCTCCATCACAGACAGTAAAGTGCATGATATACAAATACACTATGTAGAGTTCAAATGTTCTGTGTTTGACTATGAGTCTGTTCACTATCGACACTCATGCTGCTTGATTAGTTGAGTCCCAATGTGGACCCAGAGAAAATTAAACAGACTATAAAAGTTGCTGGGAGCAAAGGGCTAAAAGCACGAGAGAGCAGAATTTTAAAGTTCGGTGAATAAATTTCTGTCACACAAATCAGCTGGCATGTCATCTCTGTATCACTGCAGGATCTAAAATGTATACCTTACTGTAACAACGCATGAAGGCTCCTTCAATAGCACTTTCCAGACCCACAAACTCTATCACCTAGAAGGACAAGGGCAGCAGGTGCATGGGACGCCACTACCTTTAATTTCCTGTCCAAACCATTCACTATTCTGACTAGGAATATATCACTGTTTATGTGCTGTTGCTGGATCAAAATCCTAGAACTCCCACTCTAACAGCATCATTGGTGTACCTGCACCCGATGGACTATAGTGGTTCAGGAAGTCAGTTCCCTATCACCTTTTCAAGGGCAATTAGGGACAAACAACAAATGTAGGCCCTTCCAGAGATCCCAGATCCCTTAAAAGAATTAAAACGATGAGAATGGTTTCACTTCTTGGGTACCAGAAATGATAATGGGACAAATGTTTGGTTATGTGAGGGAAGATTAGAAAGTAAGAATGTATGCTACACATCTTCAGCTTCTGAATCAGAAGACATTGTGGGATGAATAAGAATAAGGGATAAAGAATTAGGTGTGCATATACCTCCTTTATCATAGCTCCTTGAAGACCAATCCCATCACAACCAGCACTGGCTCCATTACAGGGATTAAAATATGCAGGTCGCCTTGATCTCTTCCAGTGCTGCTGCCTGCATTTATGAGCCACTTCCTATTACAAGAAGAAGGCAAGTTGGATAGTGAATGTCCTGCAGTGTGTGTGTGTGTGTGTGTATACATTGTGTGTGTATTATAAGTGTAAAGTTTGCAATAATACATGCTTGAGGGATAGGTAAAGTTTTTTGCCATAAAGAATTTTTGTCATTGAATGCCATTTGGTAAACATTGTTGGTGGGTTGGTCATGGAAATACAAAGAATTGAACAGTGACTGAGGTCAGTGGTACAGTTGATAGGGTTGTGCCATTTAAAAATTATTTCACTCACTTGTTTATTTCAAGTTATTTCACAACTTGTCACACTTCTCCCTCCACTGTATTCATTTTCCTGGAACAACATTCTGGGCACTGACTACTGCCACTATTTGTTCCCTCTGCCTTCTGAGTATATACTTCACCTCCTTTGTCTCCCTAATTGACTATCACCCAGCACCTTCTCTATCCCAATCGATCCTTTCCCCAAACTGAAACTCCAATGTAGATTTACCTGATCTTGCAGTGTTCATGCATTAGCACGACACTCGACTGAAAGATAAACTCCAGTCAATCAGACTGTTTTCTGTGCAGGGAAATGTTAGGTATGGTATTCACATGAAATGTATTAGTTAAAACTCTATAGTGCTTGGGGTATTTCAACCTCTGGATTTTCGGCAGCCTTTAAATCCCCGGCAACTGGCCAGTCAGGGAGTTAAAAATTCAGCCCTATCTGCGGAGGACATTGTGTCACTCTACCTTGCTTTTCAACTAACATTCAACGCAGATATGAGATATCACCCCTTTTTTCTAACTTTTACACCAAGACCTCAAGTGCATTGTTTGAAAATGTTGGGGTTCAATTTCTGGCATGCTCAGCTATTGGTCAAAGTATCACTGCCCAAATAAACCTTCTGAAAAAAATCTCCCACCTCTTCTTGCAACTGTAATGCACTTCTCCTTTAAAAGGCTGTAGCTGCCTTCAACTAATGGTAGCCACTTAGAAAAATGGCCCTTTTCAATTATACATGCTGCCAATGAACAGCACAGGGAGCACTGGCTGTACACAGCTGCCCTGTTAAAGAGCTGACTGCTCCAACTTAACTTGCTGCCAGCAACACCATGAACAAGCCTGCAGGGTAAATTGTGTACCAAAATCCCCAAGCCCCTTTTCGCAACTTAGCTAATTTTTGCTTGCAATATCCTGAAATTCTCTTTGGGTTCTCCTTGTTCCCAAGATAATGGGGTAGAAACCTCTGAAACTGCAAGGGAAACAACAGAAACAGCAGAAAGTAGTGATGTATACCATTTCCCCAATGATTAACTTGGAAACGTTATTGGCCTCTCGGAGGCCAATTTTGGGGTTTGTATCACAAAATGTCTTTTGCTGTGCACAGATATATTTAACATGTACTTATTATCATCATGCCTGACCCAGCTATCTCTCTCTGCTATTCCTAGCCTTCTCCTGTTGTTGCTCAAATGTGATACTTGAAAGCTAGGGGTGCCAAGGATGTTTGATTGTGAGGTTATACCATGAGCTTCTTAGTGACCCTCATCTCAAGACTTCTAAGTCTGGTGGACTTCTCAGCAAGCCGTCACCGATTTGGGTTCTGGGAATCATTTGTCAACCATGAGAAGGAAATCTAAGAAAGGAATAGCCACATGAACTGTTCTCCACAACATGAATTGTCATCAGGAGAACACACAACAGTTTCTAGTTATGCCACTGGAACTGGGTTTTGGATCTGAGTGCCCACTGAAGGATAGGGGGGAAAAGGAAAGATAGGTCCTGAAATTTTGCAGTCCAGGTATTGTCAATCCTGTTTTCATCAATCTCCCTGACCAAGACTGAAGGCTGATTGTTAAGCACAAACTGATCTGGTCATCTGTGTCATTGAGATGGGTGCAAATATTTACAGCGTCAACAGCTACTCCAGATAGTGATGCATTACTTCAAATCCTTCTCTGAATTTGTCATTAAACCCAACACTGGACGCCGCTGTGACTCTTGCTGCTGTCTCAGATAATTCAAATGGGGTCACATATCTCCATGTAAATTATACATATTTCAATTTTCTTCAGTGCTGACTCCTCAACAACTCTATTCCTCATTGTCAGATCAGACTTTCAACTTTGAGTCTTCTGAAATCTTAAAGGTGATGAATGAAAAAATAGCCTTTTTGTAAAGAGATTGTAATGAAGGGCCAAAGAAGGACCTTCAATGCTATCGTGAAGTCCTCAAAATTTCTGAATTACAGAGCCAGATTGAGATTCAAGGATGCAGAAGTGATAGACCATCTGCCTCTTTAAAGTGCAAATAATATGTTTGGACATTCTCCAACTCTGGCTCAGAGGAATCCAGCTCTGCTACTTCCATTCCATCTTCTGGTCCTTGATATCATCTTTCCTGGCCAGGATGCATCCATTTTTTAATGCTGTCATTATCCCAATAAGTAACAGAAGATTTTATATACCAACTGATCACTATCTTTACTGCCTTCTGCTATTGTTTCCTCGAAAAAGTAACTTCCTTGGTTGAAATGAGCAGCATCCTTATGCAAACCAAACGGTCTGTGGAGTGAATATCAAAGGTTGCTTGTAAGATATGTTCCTGTCAAGAAGTTTCCTCTAGCCATTGCATTTGATACAATTGCATTCAGCTTGTTCTTCTGTGCCCATAATAGAACTATTTCATCAGCTATTAAACATTTATAAGTTACATCAACAGTTACTTCTTAGTGTGTTCCTGATCTTTTATTCACGTTTCAATGCACAATTTATTAGATAGCAAAGTGGTAAGAATGACAGATTCCCCTTTTATATTCGGTTTTGTTTTATTAATTGCTAATTTGTGTATAATCTGATTTGACATTTTCAATTTTTTATATAGAATAGAGATCAAGGTTTAAGTGCATTTATGGAACAATGTTTTAGTACTGCATTTCAGAGAACATACATTGCCAATACATATCAATTCATCATCTCAGAATGAATGATTTCCAACTGGTCTTTGTCTGGAGATACCTCCCAAGATACACTGAGAGATCTTTCGGACTCCCCACATACTGACAACGTGACAATTGCCAGGAAGCTTAGACTTCTGATGGGCAATCACCCTGTGTCTGGGTCCTCCAACGATCTTAATTTAAAGCCAGAAACTTCAGATGATTCAGATATACTTTGTAGAATAGTTACCCCTGAAAAGTTAAAAGGATTAAAACCAATTCTAACTCCTGGGTAACAACTCCGTTGCAGCTTCCCCCGCAATCACTTGCCAAGCCTTTACCCATCCACTCATCTGACTGCCTGCCTGTTCCCTTGACCCTCCCTTTGTCCCCTCATTGTGCCCAAATATTCACACCATCACTGGACCACTCCTGAATCCTGAATAACCTCCAACCCAATTAGCCCCAAACCACCAACTATTCCTCAAACTATCAACTACCACCCAATTTTAACAGTAATTTCATGGCAGTATTAATGTAAGCCTACTTGTGACTAATAAATATTATAAATCCACCCCCAAGTATCACCATCTGTCTATGCCTCCACCTTCCCACTTATAACCAAAAAACAACCTTCAATTGCCCCATCATCCATCAATCACTCTCCCTCCGATCTAACTACACCCCGATTTCTTCTCCCACACCTTCCTGAATACCCGACTAACCACCAGACCCCAAATCTACCTGATCAACTGACTACAATCCTATCTGAACTCTCAATCTCTAGATTTCTTAATCTAGGACCATAACTGTTAACACCATCATAATCCATCCATCAATTGCATTTCTTTCATCTATCTAACAAGTTTCTTCAAAATCCTGAATTCAGTTTGAAAAACCCAACTTGCTTTTAACAAACTGTGCTGTTCACCTTTAATAAACTGTGCATGTCTAAACATTGATTAATATAACCTTAAGTAAGAAGTCTCATAATATCAGGTTAAAGTCCAATAGTTCTGTTTGGTAGCATGAGCTTTCAGAATGCTGCCCCTTCATCACCTATGATGAGACTGTGTGAGACTTCTTACTGTCCCTAACCCAGTCCAACACTGACATCTTCACATCAGTTTTATCTTAAATCATAAATTCTGAGATCTATAAATTCCCAGTTTATCCTTTTCTTTCCTTTGATCAGAAGATTGTGGGAGTTGTGAGAATATTGGCAAGATTTGGCAAGATTTTAGAGTCCATTATTAAAGATGAGATTGCAGAGTACTTGGAAGTACATGATAAAGTAGGACTGAGTCAGCACAGCTTTGGCAAGGGGAGGTCATGTCTGCCAAATCTGTTAGAGTTCTTTGAGGAAGTGACAAGGAAGTTAGATAAAGGAGAACCAGTGGACATGTTTTGTTTAGATTTCCAGAAGGCCTCTAACAAGGTTCCGCATAGAAGACTGTTAAATAAGGGAAAGGCCATGGTGTTAAGGGTAAGATCCTGGCATAGACAGAGGATTGGCTGATTGGCAGAGGGCAGAAAGTGGGGATAAAGGGGTCTTTTTAAGGATAGCAGCTGGTGACTAGTGTCTCGAGGTCGGTGCTGAGACACATCTTTTCACAATGTACATTAACTTTTTGGAAGAAGGAACTGAAGGCACTGTTGCTAAGTTTGCAGATGATACAAAGATATGTAGAGGGACAGGTAGTATTGAGGAATCGCAGGGCTGCAGAAGAACTTGGACAGGTTAGGAGAGTGGGCAAAGAGTGGCAGATGGAATACAATATAGGAAAATGTGAGGATATGCACTTTGGAAGGAAGAATGGAGGTATAGACCATTTTGTAAATGGGGAAACGCTTAGAAAATCAGAAGCACAAAGGGACTTGGGAGTCCATGTTCAAGATTCTCTTCAGATTAACATGTAGGTTAAGTCAGCAATTAGGGAGGCCTATGCAATGTTAATATTCATGTCGAGAGGGCTAGAATACAAGAGCAGGGGTGTACTTCTGGGGCTATATAAGGTTCTAGTTAGATCTAGTTTGGAGCAGTTTTGGGCCTCGTATCTAAGGAAAGATGTGTTGGCCTTGTAAAAGCTCCTAGAATGAAGAGCTTGTCGTATGATGAACGGTTGAAGATTCTGGGTCTATACTCAGAGTTTAGAAGGATGATGGGGGATCCTATTGAAACTTACAGGATACTGTGAGGCCTGGATAGCATGGGCATTGAGAGAATTTTTCCAATAATAGGAAAAGCCAGAACCAGAGTGCACAACTTCAGCCAGAGTGTGGTGAATCTGTGGGACTCTTTGCTGCAGCAGACTGTGGAGGCCAAGTCATTGAGTGTCTTTAAAACAGAGATAGCTGGTTCTTGATTAATAAGGGAGTTATGGGGAAAAGGCAGGAGAATGGGGATGAGAAAAATATCAGCCATGATTGAATAGCAGAGCAGACTCAATGGGCTAATTCTGCTCCTATGTCTTATGGTCAGAAGCAATCTGGAGAGCCACTGGTAGGGGAGTTCCACTCTCCACTCACCCAGAAAAGCTCTATCAGTCAAGTTAGAGTGGCAGAAACCTGTTAGGTTCAAAGTTCTATACTGAACTATAATGCTCTTTTGGTGGATTTATGGTCCAATCATTCAGACAATTTCTGGAAACCAAATATCATTTACTTTGTTCCAGAAACAGACAAACAGTCATAGGTCTTGGGTTTTCATGGAATCTGGCCATTAAAAATGGCAGATAGGAGCCTATTCTGGGATTCCTGCCCCATTACCATTGCCAACAAATTTTACTGGTGCAGGATAAAGTACAAGTAATGACCCTGCACTGCTAGGTATTTTAACACCACCACCCCCAAGCCATCAGCCCCCATCCTACCATCCCCCTCATATTTTGATAGAGCCAGACCCAGTTTAGTCAACATGGTTCACATCATCTCACAGAAGCCAAGAACCACTGGGGAATCCTAGTCTTGAGATGAAATCATAAAAAAAACTATTTACCATTCATTTTGAAATACATTACCTTTTTTAACTGCTCATAAATCTGTCCTTGAAGCACAGCCATTTCTAGCATATCACAACTCTTAATCTTCAGTAAATAGCACGAACAACACAGTGGATCTACCTAAACTACATGGACTGAAGTGATACAAGATGATGACTAACCATCATCTTCTCAAGGGCAATTTAGGATGAGCAACAGACACTGGCCTAGCCAGTGGCACCTATATTCCATGAAAGAATGAATAAACAAAAGGCATTGGAAAAAATCTTCATAGAATGATTAGGTCAAGGCAATAAAGATGCCAATCAAACAAAGCTAGTACTCCCCTGCAAGTATTGGCAACTCTTCCCATGAAGTTGAGCCGCTAATCATTCCTGGGTCTCAGGAAATTCCTCTCAGGTGTTTGACAAAATAAATTTAAAAAATATACCTCTCTGACAAGCAGATCTTCAAGTTGATGAGAGAATGGAGATTTATTTTATAAAATTAAATATGCAAAATAGAAAAATGTTTCACACTAAAATCAATAAGCTTTTGAAGGAGAAAATAAACCAGAGAAACTGCAAAAAGCAAGTTTAGAAAAGAGAGAAAGTTGAAGAGCAAACCAAGTTCAGATGAATTTATGAGCCTTCTCTGCTGAAAAAATGTTAAGAGTAAAATTTCAGAATGTTTAAGAAATCCAATTAGATGCAAGCAATTAATGTAGTGTCTCATTTGTATGTAAGATTTGCACTTCATAAAACAAAGCAAACAGCAGATGAACGAAGAGATATTACTTTGCAGTTACTGAGATAAATGAGTGAACAAAATTCTGACCTATTCTACTTTGACCAAGGATGAATGGATTGTACGAATCTCGTCAGCATTACATTGATTAGATGTAAATGTGCCTGAACATACTTGAATGGATTTCTCCGGCTGTTCATGCCAAATTCCTCTTCGCCTCAGCGTGCTGGACGAAACCCGTTAGTTAGTGTGAACAGCCAGGGAATCCCACTCTTGTTTTTCATCGCTATTTCCCTGCCAAGAATACAAAACAGCTAATCTTAAATAAACTTCACAATTTTACATAAATCTTAGATATTGTAACTTTGTCCGGTATAAAATGGAGCCTCGATGATGCTGAATTATTGTGACATGTTTAAACTATATTGGAGTCTGTGGGCCTAATTTTACCATTTTCATTCTAAATGCTGAATCTGGGCTTAATTCAGATTTGACTTGGAAAGCTGCTTTCAGGTGCCTGAATCACACTGTGGGCAGAGCTGTCAGAACAATCGGAGCTCTGAACTGCGCACACACAGTTAAAAAAAAACTTGAAAATACGCAGCTGGGTCAGATCGATTCTGAGCCGCAAACAGCGGAGAAAGCAACCCGGGAATGAAAGGTGGGTGTGATGGCCCCTCACAGACATCACTGACCCCATTATCCACGCACCCTCCCCCACCCCGCTACCCAGACTGATTGCAACCTCCTGTCCCCTTTCCCTGCACCCACGGATCACCCACAGAGTGGCAGAGGATCCCCCTTGCCCGCACTCCCTGCCACACTGGAGAACCACCAGTCCACTACTTCTCTCATCACCACCATTGAGCGATGAAGCCTCCCCTTCACCAGGGATTTATCTTACCCACCTCCCTCTTCGCACCACCCTCAGAGAGTGGTCTGACCTCATTCCCCCTCTCCCCCAGAGAATAATATGTCCTCACTACCCCCACACCCCCAGAGATGATATAGCATCACTGCCTCCCCCTCCGAGAATGATTTGGCCTCATTCATTCCCCCCATCAGAAAATGGTCTAGCCTCGCCCCTCCCCTCTGATCTGACCCACCTCTTCCTCCTCCCTCCAGCACCAGACAATGATCAACTGCCCCCCAAACCCCATCCCCCACCACCACTAGATGATGACCAGGCTTCCCCACCCTCCCCCTCCCCACCACAGATACATCAGTCCCGCCTCCTCCTCCTCCCCCACCAGCCAGTCAATGATCTGACCTCACTACCACAGAATGGTCTGACCCATCTCCTTTCCCTCCTTCCTCCCCAGCACCAACCTCAGTCAGAGAGTTGTTGGAAGCTCTGACCTCACTCTTCAGCAGCTGGAGTGCCTGATTCGGACTTTTATTCAGCAGGTTCATTTCGGCGTGATTCCTGATCGGCTAATGCACTGGTAAAGAAGAAAATGCTGATAAAGTTGGGCAGGCAGTTGAAATACAGGCAAATACATTTAAATCACCACTGCGCCCATTTTCGGTGTGAAGCGGATCGCAGCCATTCCCACATTTCAATAAAGTGGCCATCTGCGCGGATACAAGCACAGATCATGTCACACGAAAACAGGCATGACGCAATGGTTAAATAGGGCCCTGTGTCTCTATCAGTTAACTGTATTTATTATGTGTTTGGAGTACTCATTAATGTTTAATGTTTACACAGTTCTTGTTCACAAATCCCTATTCCGGCTCCATCTTTGATAATTATAGTAATTAATTAGTTCATTAACATAATGATATTATTCATTTTCTAGTTGATGTGTTTATTCAACTGGTTTGTAATCTGAATTTGTTGATGGTATACATTTCAGAGGCAGGCCACAATCTGACGCATCTAATAACATAATACTAGACTTAAAAGTCTTACCCAAAAGTAAAAGTAGTGAAAGACTTCCAAAACTATTTGTGGAATCAAAGATTCAGAGGGTGGGAGTTCATAGCCCCTCCCATTTGCTGCATTTTCTGGCCTCACCCCTATCACAATGGATACAGAAGAAAAGGTGGTCATTCCATCTATCATGACCATTCTGTTTCTCTGGAAGAGCAACTCAGCTAGTCCTACTTTCATCCACTTTCCTGTTTTCCAAGAATTTTTTTTCAGCTGCTTTTCAATTCTTCCATGAGAGCCATAACTGAATTCATCTTGACTAAATTCCCAGACAATGCATTCCACATACCAACCACTAGCTGCATAAAAACTTTAATTAATATTCCTTTCATGGTTTACAGATTTAATAATGCCACCATTAGCTTTATTATTATTATTATTATTATTATTATTACACTATTACATCTTACTTTTTACTGGTGTCAGTAATTTGTATACTAATTTAGCACCAGCTGTAAACAGCAAACATGATGTTAATGTTCATTTAGATCGTGTTATCACTAAGTTATATTTTCTGAGGGGTTTAACTCAGCAGTGAACCTTTCATGATCCATGAACTTAAAGAATTACTATTACTGATATCCTGTGCCACACCTTTGTAATCCTCCTGTGGCCACACTCCACCATAACTTCATATATCCTTTACTAATACCCTTTTTCTTCTGCACTTAGACTAATTTGTGTTCTTCTTTCTCTGCTAAAAAATCCCTTCCTAAACCCTCCCTGCATGCTTCACTCATTTCCAGTTTCAAAACATAACTGTTCACGTCTGCCTTGTGTTTTACCTTTTAATTTTGTGTGGTTTGTTGGTTGTGGGCATAGCCAGCCACGCCAATATCTATTGTTCATCCCTGTTTATCCTTGAGAAGGCGAGCCATCTTTTTAAATTGTTGCAGTCTATATGTTTGTAGGAACACTCACAGTGCTGTTGAGAGGGAGTCTCAGGATTTGGACCCAGCGACAGTGAAAAAATGGCGATATAGTTCCAAATCATGATGGTGAGTGACTTGAAGGGAAATTTGCAGGTGGTGCTGTTCCCATACATCTGCTGCCTTTGCCCTTCTGGTAATATGGTAGAGATCACGGATTTGAACGATCTGCCTAGGGAGTCTTGATGCATTGTTGAAGTGCAGTTTGTAAATGGTACACTGCCACAACTAGTGGTGGAGAGAATGGATGTTTAAGGCAGTGAATGCGAAGCCAGTCAACCTGGCTGCCTTATCCTTGATGGTGTTCAGCTTCTTGAGTGTTAATGGAGCTGCAAGTCAGGTCAGATGACCAAAAACTTGGTCAAAGTGGTAGATTTTAAAATGTATCTAAAATGCAGAAAGCAAAGTAAAAAGTTGGGGAGTTGTAGGAAGGGGATTTCAGATCTTGAGCCGAGGCAACTGAAGGCATGGCCATGAAAGCTAGAACAAATAAAACTAAGGATGAACAAGAGGCCAGAAGGATTTTCTTATGTCATCGCTCACTCTCTTTGTGTTTCTTGTTTTTACCTCTCTGTATTTCCCTCATGATTTTAATATACCATCTCATTTATAATATAATTCTCCTCTTCCCAGAAAATTATATGAGTCACTATCACAGCCCTAGATAAAATTAAAAATCTGCTCATTCAATAGCCAGGGCTGTAAAACTATCAGCTTTATAACTAAAACGTGCATCACAGTTCAGAATATATTTGTCCTTCGATGCGATAAATCAAGCTTAATGTGAAGCTGAAATCTCATAGAAGAAAGGTAAATCCAAAACTCATAATAAATCGAGCATTTCAAAATGCCTAAGGTCCAAAGAGTTCGATCCACTGATTGGCTTCCCAAAGAGACAGCTATTGGGTATAATAGTATATTCATGATTAGAAAATGCCAAAAATAAGCATGTTAAATATTGAATGATCATCAATCTTGTAGTGAGCTTACCATATACTTTGGTAGTTAAGTAGTAAGGTGAACTAGAATATTATTGCCCTCAAAAAGGTAGACAATCACCCCAAAATATATATTTTTCATGCTTCTCTGGCACAATACCACTGTTCCACACCCCCTTCCACTCCCACCTTCCTCATCCCCAGCTCTCCACCCACCACCACCCCCCACCCCCCAACCCCACCCCGAGAAGCAGCATACTACTGGCCATCTTTTATCTGAAGCACAAGTCAATGCCCAGCATATTTTCCCAGACTACCAAGCAATGGTGACCATGTGAATCGTACCCCTCTAATTGGCAAACAGGCAGCAATTAGAGTCTCACTTCGTGACTTTCAAGCTCCAATCTTAGAAACCATGGTTGGTAAGGAGCAGTTTCAAAAGAAAGTAATTGCTAAATATAAATGCAATGCTAATCAACATTAAAGGTGACAGGAATTGAAAGGGCTAAACCACTGATGACTCCATTATGAGAACTGGAATTGATTCATTGTTCTCAATATGTCCATTCCTCTGTTTGGAAGTCAAAGTTTGGTGGCAGGAAAGAAAATGAGAATGATTCCTGTTCAAGGATGGGATAGTTTGTCCCTTGCGATTTTGTATTGGTCATCTCATTATATGTGACTGAACAAGGAATTGGCGAATCTTGCCATGGGGTCAGACAAGGAGTCGCATTTCCACTTTTACCTCATGAGGTCAAAGGTCTGGTGCCTTATTTAAAGGGAACACTGATACCCATTCATTCACTGCAAGCCAAGAGCTCAGGATTGTGAATGCCCTGTGATGTGTCAGAACAGGCTGCAGTGTATAGCGATGTCTCCCTGCAGATTCTCCTTCAAGCCATCCAGGAAAAGTAGGATCTCCTGTTTCCCAGAGAGAAAAACTGACCATATGACCATGGTGGCCGGGAAGAATGTCGCAATGGAGGTCATAGTCCATGGGGTTTACAGGAAAACTGCAAAGCAGTGTGGATAAAGAATGAATGATCTGTTGTGCTCCACCAGAGTAAGTGGTACCATCTACTCGTTGCAAAGTGACAATTCTAAAGGCACCAGGCAGTGTAAGTTTGGCTTTATGGTTCTATGGAGTGCATAGGATGTTGCACAGTACTCAGCAGCAGATGGAACATGAATGTGTGGCAGCCATTTCATATTCTCAACATTCTTCTGGTAGCAGGACATTCTGCTTTTTAATCACTGACTGGGGGGCATTCAGGAGGGGATTCAAATGCAGGTCCCCTGAACATTAGCTGAGTTTCTGGATTAATTGTCTAGCTATAATTGTAATTGAATGCACCCTTTGTTACTGAATCATTTCAGAAGGCCTTGTTCCATCTTTACCTAATGCTGCAGTTCTTCCATTTTTCAGAGGGGGTACATTTACCTATGGTTAACTATATTCTTTATAGGCAGATGGACACTTATTGACTGTGATTTATGAATTGAAGAGTACTGATCAAATGATTCCAATAATTACTATACCATGATGTAAATATGAAGCATCCACAAGCTTTTCATTGCGCTGGGAGGGAGGTATGTCTCAACACTTTGAAACTTTGATATACCTACGCAGCGTGCATATGTCAATACCCCAACTTTTGTTTGTTAATCACACATTCCCTGGTCACTTCAGATTTAACATGAATTTAAATAGTGAGCGACATGATGGCACAGTGGTTAACAGTGCTGCCTCACAATTCCAGGTTCAATTCTGGCCTTGGGTGACTGTGTGACATTTACACCGTAAAGATTCTTTTACTCCCCAAAGAGACTGTTCTCAGGTGCCACTGGTAACTGTGGGTTTCTCTCTCCTGATTGTGTTCAATCCACAACCCAGAAGTGTCATGCTGGGACAGCTTTGCAAGAGAGAGAGAGAGAAAGACTCACTGTTCATTCCTGACCAGTGAGCTCACCTTTATGCCACACTAGTTACCTTTGGCTGCCACCTATGACCTCTCTTGTTCTTATAGGGAACAAAATACATCCCAGAAATGCCACACTGAAATAGCTTCACAGGAGAGAGAGAGAGAGAGGGACCACGCTAGTCCTGACGAGTAGACGGCCTTGAGTGAGCAGTTTCGAAGTGCTCGGTCCCTTCTACAGTTCTGTGCCCTAGAATTATGTTCTGACTTTTTAGTGACTCACCAAAATGGATGATGAGAGAGAGAGAATAGTCAAAGTTAATTTAAAAATAATTTATTCAAGAATAACCCGAACCAAACTCAGTCAATAAAACACAGACACTACAATACTATGCTTTGGAAAAAAACCTGTAATGGCACAACATAAATTCTTAGCAGTACACGATTTATACAATTTACACAAAAACACGAAGAATCCTAGACCCCTCCTCAACTTTTACCTAATTGGCGATTTCTGAAGGCTGAGAGAATATAGTCACCACTCCTCAAAAGCAAAGGTTCTTGCTGCTGGATCTCCCTTGTTTTTCCTTTGCCACAAAGTAGTTGTCTGGCTGGACACCTGAATTCACTCCTTCCCAACTTCACAACTCTCTTGCTCCAAACTTCACAGAACTCCTTTCCAAATTGACTGCTGAAAGGTTAACCACTGCTCCTCTGTGTGTTTCTTGGCCAGATTCGATATTATTTTAAAAGGCAGTTCCTTAATCAAATTGGCTGACTCCTCCCATCAGTCAGTTTCAAAACAATGGGGTGCAAAGTGCTTACAGGATGAAACTGATTTGATCAGTTTCAATGACAAAGAGCCCAAACTGTTTTAGGCAGTATCTGATAGGCTACTGAGTGTCTCAGGGTGGTTTCCAGGAACTGCTATAGGTTTTTCCATTAGTGGAGGTAATAATCTATAAAGCTGGGGTAAAACTCGTTACCATATCTATTGTCTCTCCTGCAGTTGGTCAGGGCTGCCTATTGCTATCCCTCTGCATAATCTTATCAGATAGCTTCGCCATAACTCGTGGCCTCCTTTGTTCACTCCTTGGATAACCTGATGGTGTTGGATATTCCGATGTCTGGTTTGCAGCCATTTTGCTTGAATGTAACTTTTTCAAATAATACTGCCTTTAAAATGTTTGTTTACTTGAAATTGGCCATGATGCATCAGGTTTAATATTATGAGCATGTATCCTATGGAGTTCATCCAAATGATGGATCTGCTGCCTTTTATAACACATTCTCCTCATGTCTGTATGGAATTTCTCTGATTCCACGATCCAGATGGCCACTTCTGCACTGTAGGGTTTCTGTGATTCTAGATTCTGTAATATCACCAGGCCATTGCCCCCTTCCTTCATTGTTAGAGAAATTAATTTGGAAGAAACACTTAATTCTAATTGGCCTTTTAATGAGCATGCAAGACATGCAAATATATGCAAAAGAAAGGTCAATTCGCCTTTAAAATCCCAAGAATTTAAGGGTGGCCCAGTGGCATCGCTGCCTCACAGCGCCAGGGACCCAGGTTCAATTTTGATCTTGAGTCACTGTCTGTGTGGAGTTTGCACATTCTCCCTGTGTTTACGTGGGTTGGCTTTGAGTGCTCCAGTTTCCTCCCACAGTCCAAAAATACATGGGTTAGATTAACTAGCCATGCTAGATTGACTGTTAGCATCAGAGGATTAACAGGGTTAATGTATGTGAGGTTACAGGAATAGGGCCTGGGTGGGATGGTGGTTGGTACAGGCTGGATGGGCTGAATGGCCTCCTTCTGTGCTGTAAGGATGCTATGATTCTATAACTTAGTTGCAAAGCTCATTCAACCATTGGGAAATTGAGTTTTGACCTCCTGCCAAATTAACATTCCCCACTTTCCAAGTTTCCTACTGCAGTTGGGCGTGGGAGATTCCAGCCATAGTAAGAGAAAGGAGGCAGGTATTTTAGAGTTTGATGACAACCCACAGCACTATCAAATGACAGAAACTGTGTTATCAACCTGTGCTAGACTGTCTCCTGCTCTCAATACATTCTCCAGCTGAATTAAGCATGAGAAGCATGTGTAGTGTTGTCAGCCTTAATTATGTATATGGTGTAACTCTGTAACAAGTAGGTCACCTGCTTGTATGTTAAGATGTTATTCTGCATGAAATGAAGTATTTATACCTTTTACATGGCTTTAAAATGCCTTACTCAACAGTTGTTGTGTTATAGAACCTTGTAAAACGGGTGTAGTTACGAATTTTATTGGCTGTGATTGCAGCACTGCGTGCAGTTTCCAATAATAAATGCAAACCCAATTTATCCAGTTGTGTCCATTGACTTATCCTAAACTGGGAACAATGAAGCCACACTTTCAAATTAAGACGCCCCGTTGTTTGATCTGTGAAATTCAAAAATTAATCTTACATTCTCTTTTGTTGCTGTTGATTTGTTTTTACTGAACTGCATCTAACTTAGAAACAGTAATAAAAACATGGAGAAATTGTGAATTTAACAGCAGACTAAACCTTAGGGACTTCATCTCAAAGCAGCAGCCAGCCTATTAAGGAAAATTAAGAGGTTTGTTTGAGGCATCGGATCAGAGTACTCCATGTCCAAGCACGCAAGCAGTGCAAGAAAGGCACATATTTCTTAAGTCCAGCTATCCCTCTCTCCCCACTTCCCCACACTACCTTTCAGCCACCAGGAAAGCTGTCCCTCTGGTGTTGAAATGAGTCAAGACTAAAACCTAAAGACCTCCAATAATAAAAATGCTTGACTTAGGGGCCCATGTGAATTAGGGGCAGGATATTGCCACTCAGCCCCTTGAGCCTGCTCCACCATTCAATAAGGTCACAGGTTGGTCAACTAAACCAAACTTGCTTCCATAAAAACTCTTAAAGGGAGTTTTGGGGAACATCCTCTTGATGCTAATACAGGTGTCTCAAACCATGGAGGAAAGTGGAATAGTCAGCTGCCATAATTTATAATTTAAGTAGATTATAAGTGGATTTGATTATAAATCAAAAGCTGAAGAATATAGTTCCTACATTATTGAGATTTGGAAAGCACTGAAGTATTCACTGAATTTAATAAACAGGACACTTTTCAGAAAGGCAAGTAGAGTGTGAGAATCTGCACAGCATTGCTGGAAAATGACAAATGATTTTAGAGTAACAATTTTGAAGAATATATCCTTCAATTGATAAAGTATATGTAATTATTACCCTATGACATCAAGGAAGAATGTGTATAAATTATAAATAATACTTGGGATGAGTTGACTTTGGATAGGGTCAAACTGGTGTGTAGTTCTACTTCTTTTTCCAACCAATTAGATCAATTTTCAATTAGTTCACTAGAAGTGTCATTTTGAAAGCAGAGTATATAAAAATGCTTTGGAGCAAACCTAGCAGGAAATATATATGGCTCATGTCTGATAATTGGATAATATTGTCCTTCAAGGAGCAACTGGCTTGGAAATGCCTCATAATTTGTAATTCAAGAAGTGTTATGAGCAATAAAAATGTAAATGTGCATCATACATGTTCTACTTCATCAGTTTCTGATGCACAAAGGTACAAACCATCCATAAATGATCCCCTGGCACATGGTTAAAACAAAGGCTGAGCATTGTAATAGATCATGGCCAGTATGGAGATATTAGGGACTTTTGCAAAGAATATTGAAATGCATTCTTCAATATTACATTTAACCATAAAATGTGTGGTAAACATAGTCAAGCAAAATTAATAAAAATATATTCCAATCAATAATTCAAACATAACAAAGAGATCAACATTAAGAAAGCAAAATAATGCTTCAATATATATAACTTCTCTCTAGAAGAATATCAGTTAAAAAAAAGAAAAAATAACTTAAAGTCAGCAGAACACAAATACAGGAAAAGCAATGAGCAGAAGTCCAATGAAACCTTGGAAATGTTAATGTGAGACCAAAAGGGCAGCATTACGTTTTGCTTTATTCTTCTCAGAAGTAAATATTGAAATGAGTTAAGAGCATTAACAATGAGAAAAGTGGGACAAGAGCTGGTATTTTAAACTAAAATAAGAGCAATTATGAGGATGTGAAAGCAGAGCTAGTAAAAATGAACTGGCAAATTGGGTTAAGGGATATTTCAGAATATTCCCTTGTTTGTGGAGGAGGCAGGGTCTTAACATATGTGGGGGCATTACTAGGTTCTTGCTTTTCTTTATTGGAAATCAAAAGAGCACCCTGATCTCAGATCCCAGTGTTACCAGCTTTTTCCAATCCTGTCTCACCAGCCTTATGGTATGGGCCACACGTGAATTTTTCTTTTGCACTGAATGCTGCATAATATGGCAAGAAAAGCTGGCTGTGCAGTCAGTGAATTGCAGGCTGGTTTTCGCACCTCACTTTGTATGCAGAAAGTGGAAAAATTCCACTCGACAAGACCACATCTGGACTAATGCATACATTATTGGTTTCCATATTTAAGGAAACGTGTAAATGCATGAGAAGCAGTTCAGAAAATGTTTATTACATTAAGATCTGAAATGGGTGGTGTATCCAATGATGAAAGAGAGGACCAGCTAAGCTTATGTCCACTGGAGTTTAGAAGAATAAGAGGTAATTTGATTGAAACATATAAGATCCTGAGGGGACTTGACAGGTTTGACGTATATAGGATGTTGTCCCTTGTGTGGGGAATCTAGGATTCACTGGATGGTATTTTCCACACATTTTGTGGCACGTTTTGTGGTGGTAGGGATGGCCTGCTATTGGCCAATAGCAGGAGGTTCTGGTCCTGCTGCTGTCAACAGGGTTTCCTGTTGTTAATACCCTCCACAGCCAGGGAAGCTGTGGCAGATGTTGCTGTCAATGGGACCCACCAGCTGGAATGGGCAGAAAGCCCCATGTTTCAAAATAACGGGCTGCCCGTTTAAGACATGGGCAACGGAGAAAAGCATTCCCTCAAATGGTTGTAAGACTTTGGAATTCTCTTCCTCAAAAGGTGGGCGAGGCAGTGTCCTTGAATATCTTCATGGTAGCTAGATTCTTGATAAGCAAAAGTGTGAAAGGATATTGAGGGTAGGCAACAATGTAAAGTTGAGGTTAATGCCGTATCAGCCATGATCTCATTGACTGGCGGAGCAGGTTCAAAGGGCTGAGTGGCCTTATCCTGCTTCTAATTCATATGTTTGTAATATATTGTTTTGCAAAAAAAAATTGTGCCAATGTTAATATTTCCATGTTCCCAGTGGCATATGCCTCATATAAACGTTATGCAGCTAAATATTTATTTGTCTTTTGAATTTATGCTATGTGGTACTGTATTCACAGTCTGACTTCTTTGAAGAAAAAGATGTTTGCAGAACTTATCCCTTCTGATAAGGCTCAGCCAAGTTTCTCTGATTCAATTTTTTTAAAAAGACTTGAATACTTTGCCTTGTGTTTTCATTATTTTTATGCTTTTTGGAAACTTCTTCAATGTTGAGAAAATCTGATGCCTACCTCACAGTTTAGCCTGAGCATATGTGAGTAGCTGAGACATAGGTAATGTTTTAAAATCTGAACTGATAGGTTAATTACCATTTCATTTTTATTTCCTCATGGAGGACAGCCTAGTTGGCAATTACTTTAGGGTGATAACAGAGCAACAACACCTTTTTCTTCATTCCTAATGTAATAATATCAAGAACTTTCACAAGGATATTGCAGAAAGGATTGCTAAGTTTATACAGCCAGACAAAAGTAAATTATGCTGCTAACAATAAAACTATTAATATTAAACTAGGTGAATATTAATAAACGGATAAGATGCATCTAGATAATTTTAGACCCATTAACTGTACTTCAGTAATAAGGAAGATGCTGGAGGAAATCATTAGAGATATTTGTAATATCCTTACCATGTTAGAGATTGTGGGTTTTAAATATTTTTTTTAAAATGGAGGGTTCAGGGAGCATTGAAAATAACAATAGGAATTGTTCTACAGAGTAGAAAATGAAACTAAAGCAGGAGCCTGTGAAACACCCCAATGACATCACCATAAAATCATGTGATCAACTCTTAAAGCAATCATGCAACCACTTAAGTTTATAACAATGTTTCATCGAACTACGAGATTGAGAAAGACATCATAGACATCTAACAGGGATTCATAAAAAGGAATAAAAACAGAAAATGCTGGATTAATTCTGCAGTTCTGGCAACATCTGTGAGAGAAACACAGTTAAAATTTTAAGTCCAGTGACCCTTCTACAGTTCTATTGAGTTAATCCAGCATTTCCTGTTTTATTTCAGATTTCCAACATCCACAGTATTTTGCTTTTATATTCATAACATGGAGGTTTTGGCTTATTAATTTGATTGTATTTTTTGAAGAAGTTACCAGCATAGCGCATCTAGGAAATCCAGTAGACATTGTCTTTCGAGGCATTGATTTGACTTTCAAAAAGTGTTGTCTAAAATTATTGGATTCCCAAAGACTGACAACTAAAGACTTAGAATAAACAAATTTTATTCATTAGCTGAGCAACTATTACATACTTATATTCTGCCCGCACTCTGGAAAGAACTCTCACACTTCTTTACCCAAAGGGTGGTTCGGGAGTGGAATGCCCTGCCTGCAGCAGTTGTAGATGCACCAAGTTTGGTGGCGTTTAAGAGGTTAGTTGATAAGTGTATGGAAGAGAAGGGAATGGTTTAGTTTGGAGGGGCATTGCTTTTTATATTGGTTGGCGCAACATCGAAGGCCGAAGGACCTGTTCTGTGCTGTAATGTTCAATGTTCTATGTTCTGTCAGTGACAATGCCACTATATCATCACATGAGAAAGCATAATTAATGGATGGGCTCTTCTCTATGGAGTCTTAAGATGGGAAGAGGTGAGGTCCACATCGGGCAGAGGGATGCTAACAGTGATGGATTTAGTGGGGAGAGCTGGAATGTCCATCAAAATGACAATGGTCTGGGGTTACTGGGAGATACTGGAGACTAACCAGAGGCAGATCTACCTGCACATTGTGATGATCCAGAAAAATTTTAGGAGCCCAAACACTGATAGGGTAAAAGTTCAAAATATCCTTGAATACAAGAAATAATCACGTAGTGTGAAAAATAAATGAAAAAGAATCTACTGGAGGAGTATGAGGCCATGTAGGAGGAGACCAGGGCTGGACTAAGGAGCACCCTCAAACCTCTTAGAGTCATAGCATTGAAATAGAGACAGAGCTGACAGAAGCTGTGAATATGTGCCTCAGCTACAAGCTGTACCAATGACAAGCTGTTAGCAGAAATGCAACTCCAGGCAATGCAGTGGTTTTCTGTTAATGAGTGGAAGCATTGCCCACTATTCATCAATCTGTTGCAATTATTAGTCTATGGAGAAAGGAGAATTGAATAATGGAACCTGGGGTCAATCCTTCCTTCTTGGTGACACAGATCCAATGGAACAATGCCATCTAGTACAAAGGAAGCTGCACTTAAGGTCCAGGAGATCCCCAGTAGGAGGCAAAAGATTATGAAATTAGTCCCATCCTATGGAGACAATTCAAATGACCAAGGGTCTTTTGAAAAAGGCTTTCCTGTCTGAAGATAAGCGAAAGAAAATGCCACTCACATCTGTGATTGTCGAGAGATGTGGTGGATCATATCTGCCACATTCTGTGGGTGGATCTAATGCCCTGTGGAATGTGAGCACAACCCCACCGGTTGCCCTGAAGTGCACGGCTGCATTCAATTTCTTTGGCCTGTGATGTATCTCTCGGTCCTCAACACATCAGTATATAGAGGAGATAACAGGTGCCCCCTACAATAAGACTCATCATTATATGAAGTTCACACTCAATGAAGCTAACCAGGCTGCTAGATTTCTCAAGTTCCCCTCCAGTACAGTTTGGGGTGAGCAGAAGTTGACTTACCCTGGCAGAATGGATGAAATCATTCATCCTCTTCCTGCAGTGGATGGCGTTCCCGGGTCAGGAGCCCAGCGAGTTAATCCCCCTTTGCAACTATCTCCCAGGCCTGTGAGATGAAGTTGATAGACTTCTTGGAGTCATCCCTGAGGTAATAGGCATATCAGTGTTGGTGCAATCCTCTTATCAAAGCCACAAGGGAGTTGTGGCTAAACTTCAATGAAATCTTCTTTCCACGTGCAGCCATCTCAAGACATCTCCTGAAGATAGCTGAGCTGGCAAGAGTA
This sequence comes from Sphyrna mokarran, assembly GCA_024679065.1. NCBI lineage: Eukaryota > Metazoa > Chordata > Chondrichthyes > Carcharhiniformes > Carcharhinidae > Sphyrna > Sphyrna mokarran. Next base: position 92,303,421 of record JAGIQG010000001.1, read on the forward strand.
AATTTGTAGATTCAGGTGATGTTAAAATATGGCACCCAGACCTTTGAGTATGCATAACTAATCAGCTTCCAAATGTGAAATCAGCACAAATTCTTGTCACTCCAAACAGCAGGAAGCACACTATAAAAATGAAAAATTCTGCCCCACATTTTTCTGTCTCTTCCTCAAGTGAGGAATGGGAACAGAACAGTCAATTCCTCCATGCATTTTGTCTATCCTTCAGACTCTAGTTGGATGTTAAGCAAAGAATATTTGCTCCTATATCATTAATGCACCTTCACTCACATATCAAGAGGTGCTTTCTCTCTTCTACATTTACTTCCAAGATCACTTTTAGGTCATTAAGCAGCACGATAAAATATTATCTTGTAAGAGAACATCACATGACAATATTCAGATGGCTCATATATGATAATAGCACACATTAAAAATGCATTGCATCATAATTACATTCAATAATTAGTATTATGCTAAGAATACATCATAGTACTCTATTTTAATTTCATCCCCATTCTTATCTGTTGTACTTAATTGTGGTTCTTTTAGCATGTGCTTCTTTTTGAAATTACCAGAACTTAACAAGAGTGTTAATGGGTAAGTATGTACTTTCATATCGATTGACGGCTAAAGATGTAAGTTTGAAGATTATTTAAATTCACACAAAACTTAACATTAACATGTAAAGATATATTGTTTAACTGATAGTTATGAACCTACAGGTTGTTATTGTTGAATTGCTGATATCTTTTTTGGTTTTAGTTAATGGTGTAGCTAAATTCTTAAAAATATTAAAATTAAATTTAACAAGAAGTGATTGTTAGGAATTCTCAAACTGTGTTATATACAAGTTCCAATAGATGGAGTGGCCACTGTGTACTCTGCTGGTGCAGAATATCCTAACTTGTGGTCCTTAAACGGGCTACTGCTGAGTACTTTGAAAACAGCACACATAACCTCACAAAATAATTTCTGTGAAACCTGGAGGATTATGAATGCTGATCCTGTAACCACCTCCCTGTTCTTTCATCTTTTTGGAGAGAATGCCCTTTCCCTTTCTTAAAGTTTTGTAATTTCAACTTCACTCCATAGACTGGACAACAAGGGTGAGGTTTTCTGGCTGCACTCACCCCAAAACCGGAAAATAGCACCCAGGGTCAAAGGCACAGTAGCACAGTGCTCTCCCAGTGCCAGGGACCCGGGTTCAATTCTGGACTCGGGTGACTGTCTGTGTGGATTTGCACATCTCCCAGTGTCTGCATGGGTTTTCTCTGGGTGTTCCAGTCTTTTCCCACAGTCCAGGATAGGTTGATTGGCCATGATAAATTATCCTTTAATGCCACAGGAATTAAGAGGGTAAATATTTGGGGATAGGACAGGGCCTGGGTGGGATTGTTGTTGGTGCAGGTTCAATGGGCAATGGCCTCCTTGTGCACTGTAGACTGTAAACATCAAACAGGCGCTCCCTTTCTACTCATTGCCTACCAATCAAATAAAGATTAATGGTAGTACATTTTTAAAAAAAGACATTTCTTTACCTTGAGCAGTTGAGAAGTTGGACAACATGAGCAAGATTTTCCAGCCATGCATACCCAAGACCAGATATTTTCACCTGAGATCAATGGATCTTTAAATGCCTTGCTGAATTTTCAGCCCTGCCCACCAAAATTCCCATGGCAGACGGAATGGGAAAATTCCTGCCAATGTTTAATGTTCCATTTGTCAACTTCAAGAACTTACATCATTGAAAGAACGAAGTATGTGCATTGTGTGGAATAAGACTTGAATAAATTGTTTATAATATCATGTAGTAAATAGAAGAAATTTCATATAAATGCATAAATATCCCTACATTAATATACTAATGACAGAATTTTAAGACGTTGATCATATAATTTATTTCCAGTGAAATGCACTGCTGAAGAAACAATGGCTAAGTTGCCAAAGTGGTTGATACCATATTGCTTTGCATATTAAACTTGCTTCAAATCTCCATTTCCATTAGTAAAAACCAATCAAGATGAGTAATAAATAGACTGATTTAACTGACCAACTGGACTAAGCAGCAATCCTGCCACTGTCTTTTTTACTTTTTCATTTTAACTTTGCCCTACTAGGGACCCGCTGAAGTGGTATTAAATGTTCTTTTTCTTAAACTATTCAGTGCATGTTACAAGGAATAACAAATAGGCAAAGCAAGGAGTTGAAGACACTGACACGTACTTGACTTTTGTTGAATTGTGCAAACTGCTTGAACACACTTGCACAGTTTATGAAGCCATCAAAACTGTTCAATTTTGCTTTATTCTTTCATGGTATGGAAGTTTCACTGGCAAAGCCCTTGATCTGAATGCCCTTGCTAGGCCACATCAAATGGCAAATAAAGAGCCAATCACATTGCTTTTCATTCCCAAGTCTCATTTAGGTCAGACTGGGTAAAAATGGATATTTATAACAATCAATATTTATTCTGGACACCATTGCTAAGAATAGCTCTGTATTGCAGATTTATTAATTGAATGTAATTACATCAGCCATTGTGATGGGATTTGTAATATCCTCAGACATTAGCTTGGACTTCTAGATTCTAAATCCTGTGAAATTACCGCCATGCCACCATCTCCCAGATTGCTATATATTTATAATTTTATCGTAAAATTTTACACAGTGGAAGTATCAAAGATAAATAAAGAAATTTGACTGCACAATTCTTTTTATCCATTTACGGGATGTTGGTGTCACTGGTTAAGCCAGCATAAATTGTCCACCTCTAGTTTTCCTTGAGAAGGTAATGAGCTGCCTTCTTGAACCATGATGTGAAAATGCCAACGTTGGACTGGGTAAGCACAGTAAGAAGTCTCACAACACCAGGTTAAAGTCCAACAGGTTTATTTGGCAGCACTAGCTTTCAGAGTCTCAAGCTCCTTCATCAGGTGAGCTCACTTCTCACCTGATGAAGGAGCTTGAGACTCCGAAACCGAGTTCTGCCAAATAAACTTGTTGGACGTTAGCCTGGTGTTGTAAGACTTCTTACTGTTCTTGAAGCACTGCAGAACTTGAGATGTAGGTACTCTCACAATGCTGCTTGGGAGGGATTTCCACAATTTTGGCTGAACAACAATAAAGAAATAGCAATTTATTTCCAAGTCAGGGTAGTGAGTGACTTGAAGGAAAAGATCCAGGTGGTGATGTTGCTCTTGCCCTTCTAAATGGTAATGGTTGTGAGATTAAAAGTGCTGCCTAAGGAACCCTGGTGAGTTCCAGCATTGCAAATTGCATATGATACACACTGTTCATCAGTAGTGGATGGACTGAATGTTTGTGGAAGGAGTACCAATCAAGTGCGCTGGATGATATTGAGCTTCTTGAATGTTATTGCAGCTACACTCACCCAGGCAAGTGGAGAGTATTCCATCATACTCCTGACTTGTGCTTTGATGGATAGGCTTTGGAGAGTGGGGTGGGGTCAGGAGATGAGTTACTCCTAGCCTCTGCTCTTGCAGCCACATTATTTATATTGCTAGTCCAATTCACTTCTGGTCGAGGGTAAGCCCAAGGAGGATGATAGTGGGAATTTAATGATAGTAATGTCTTTAAATGTCAAGGGTAATAGCTACTTGAAAGCCCAAGCTTGGATAATGTCTATTTTTTAAACACTAAATAAACTTGTAAGCTTCCAATATCCTAACAGAAAGTGCATTATGAGCCCGAAATAAGCCACACACCATATTGGTAAAAATAGACATACACAAAAAACATGAGGCCTGTTAAAACTCTGTACCCTACCCTCCTCAAAACACCACTACCATTCACCAAATATTGCTGACCCCAAACTACCTGCCATTCTGATTGATTACTCCCTCTCCTGATCTCCTTTAAGAACTTACTGAGTGCATCACAGTGGCCCAATTGTTGAACACAAAATACCAATGATTCATCTGGTTTCCATTACAGTTATAAGACTGGCATAGAAGATCAGATTTTCTGCTTCAATTCCTGAGAAGAATAACTTGGTAGGAGAAATCACTTAGCACACTAATTTGAGTAAAATACATTCATGATTTTCCTACAAAGCAAAAGATTGGTAAGTCATAAGAAACTTACGATTGATTTGTAGGATGCATTTTTGCCCCACTGTGCTTTTTCACTGTGATGCAAAAGAGGAAAATCATAGAATCAGAGAAAATTGTACCATAGAAGGAGAGCATTTGTCCCATCATGAATGTGCCAAGTTTCTGCAAGATCAGTTCAGCTAACATCTGCAAGTTATCCAAACACTAAATCAAAACATGTGAAAATGTCAACATGATTAGGATTGTGTAATGGGGCACATTTTGAAGGAAATTTTGTAAAGAAGTGGGTAGATCCTACCCTGAAATGTAACCGATGCCAGCACTTAGATGTTGACACTCTGGTACAGACTGACTATGTGCTGTAGTTTGGTGAGATGGGATTTGTATTTCCTAAATAATTTCCAAGGATTGCATTCCTAATCTAGGAGAATGATTCAAAGCAGAGGCATTATCCCAGAGATGTCAGAGAATTGTGCTCTCCTGAAGATACTAATGTCACCGAGAGTATTAGTGAGTCTCTGAAGTGAGCCTCAGTATCTATGGAGCGTAGAGCTCAGAAACATTCATAAGTTCCCACTCTGGATTGCTATTTAATAAGCACTGTCAGAAAGTATGTTCATGGAGTTCAAATGAGGACAAGAACAGGTTTAGCTTTCATAAGGCCCAATAGTCGAATCATTGTCTGACACTCACTGGCATTTGGATTTTTAGGCTCCACAGTGTACAGTTTTACAAGCACACAGAATTAATAAACTCTATTTCACAGCTGATTGAAAGCCAGAAAATTGTAAAATGGGGGAAAAGAAAAGACCGCTGTCAGCCTGAGGTCTCTTTGCACGCTGAGTTTTACAGTTCACCAAAATGCCTAGGAGATGAAAAAGATGGATTTCAGAGGGGAGAAAAGTAGAATAGAGTTAAGTGTTGCAGTTGACAATCGTATTTTGTAAATCTCTGGCCTCCCTCACTCAGCTCTTTTACCAGTATCTTGACAGTGCATCACAACCTAGTTCTTATGTTCCCCAACTCCTTGAATATTTAATGATTGGAAATTTGATGACCCAGGTTCTATCTGCTAAACACCTTTATAATCCATTTTAACATCTCTGCTGTCAAGAAAATAGTCAGTTAATATGGTGCCTGGCAGAATGAAGAAGAATTAAGCACAGTACCGAAACCTATTCATGATTTATTTATCTCTGTCAAAGGAACTTTGCTGACCAAATACAAGAACCAGTTAAGGTCATAGCTTTTATTCATCACACTTTGGCAAAGTGCTTGTAACTTGCCGTGCTGCTAGGATGGATGGCAGTGTAATAGACTCATGGACCTCAAACTAATTTAGCCACTGGTAAACTTTTCAACAAATTTATCATCATGACAACAAGATGAGTGCATCTACATGTCAGAGATTGCAACAGTTCAAGAAGGTAATTCACCATCACTTTCTCAAAGGCTATTAGGAATGGGCAATATATGTCGGCTGAGCCAATGATGGCCATATTCTGTAAAAGAATAAAAATGGTCCTTAGAAATGTATTTTAGCTCCATACAACACATATAATATTAAGCTAAATGTTTTTGAATAGCAGTGTAGCAGCGGCTGAGGACATAATGGGTAGGGAGTGGAGTGTGTGCATAGTGCAGAATAGGAGAATGGAACATCTGATACATGAAATAATTTTTTTACTATGCCCCTTTTCACTGATTATCTCCACAGGTGAATAGTCACATGGCTGAGATATTGAAGAGTTGCTGACATTGCTAAGCACAGTCAATGAGGGCAATTTTCAACTGTTGCATTCTGGTTTCTTGTGTGAAAATGAACAGCTAGCAGTGAAATATTACAAAGAAATCTCGTCTATATTATGGATGTGTATTGCTTGCCAAATGCTGTTTTCAGATGCAACTGCATCAGAACTATTACATGATCAACTGTTGTGAAGGTTAGCAAAATTGAGGTTATCTAAATGTGGGTCCTACATTACGGTACAGCACCAATTGCAGTTTGAAAATGCAAATGGGTAGAACATGCATGATAAGTAGTCTAGGCAGTAGGCCCCAAAATTCTTGAATGTTGGTACTTCTCTTGGTAACATAAATATATCTTGGCCTACTGTTGGCACAAATCCCCCCAGTTCAGGATGAGATCCTTGTCATCCCACTGACCAGTTCAGCTGAGTGTGATATACTCTGCTATTTTGATATATTTATGTGTCAGGTGGAGCTGCCTTAAGAGACAGTGTTTTGTAGCAACAATCAATTTGCCTGGTAAACATGCTAAGAATGCTGGCTAATAACTTTTTAGTTAAGAATTTGTTACTTTGTACAGTTAATGAACGTTTTGTGTATTTAGGTTCCTCTGGGATTTCAGACTAGCATGCAGAATCCTGTGAGTTTTGATCAGGTTGATTGACAGGGACAGATTTTCATGATTAATGGGAGGATCTTAGCTTTCAGGAAAGAAAGAGTTTCATTTTCATTTTGAAGGACAAGCAGTTGCTGATTGAATCTGCTAGAAGAAGCAGATGACTCTCTCATTTTCTCTCCCTCTCTCTCTCTTTCTCTGCAATACTTTCTAAAAACTCCAAGGTTGACAATGTGATCTGAAGCTAGTATTTTGCCAACTGTTTTTAAAGAGAATTTAAGTTGAAAAGGGAAATTTTGTTTGATTGGAACACATTGTGCTAAGTTAGCAGTTAAAATTGTATCTTGCCATGTTTAAGTATTGTTCACTTTTTAAAGGTTAAGCCAATTCATTTGTTCTAATTAAACTGTGTTGTTAAATAAAGCTTACTTTGATAAAAGCTTCCCATTATGTTAGTAGAATCCTACTCGGAGTAAAACACCTTGGAGGCAATTCTCCCAAAAAAATTCTAATTGCTAATTCATGTAAAAGCTGGAGTAAATCCAGATGGTTTTTTAGTATGATTTTCAAAATAAATCTCTGATACTTTGAGCGTTGCAGAGCACCTTAGTGAGATTCATATTGAAAATCTGTGGGTGCGGCCTAATCCCCCTGGAGAGGCTGGCAGTATAGTACTGACCAGGTCCCTGTACATATATTAATCTATCAGCGCTGAGATCGGCACATGCACAGTGACCACCACACTGTTGGCCTCTTGATTGCTGGCCAGCTCAATTACGGGCCAGCGCCTCAATTCCCCATCACTGCCCCTCCGAACACCCACTCCCAGATGGCTGGTCTCCAAGACCTCTCCAGGCCAGCCCCAATCTCCATGAACCTTCCCCATGGGAAGGTTCCCACCAGTTCTAGACTCCCCCAGCAGCTCTGACCCTCTACATCTCCCACCCGAAGGGCCAGCCCCAATCGACATCAACTCTCCCTCTCCCACAGGTCCTTATGCAGAATAGCGGTGGGAACTCCCATCCCCAATGATCTCCCCTCCCCTCAAAGCCCCGCTGCTTCAATTGACCTCACCAACCCTCGGCCCCATTCCCTTGGCACTGCTCAATGCTCAGGGAGAAGTGCCAGGGGGCCAGGCTGGCACTGGCAGGCTAGCAATGCCCAGGAGGCACCCTACCTTACCCCCGATCTTGGGGAGGCGGGGGGCAGGGGGGAGGGCTCCATGGCCTCTGTTCACTGAAGCGGAGTTGGCCACCAGTTCTCTGTTAGTGGGAGTTGTTATAAATTATGTTGGAGTGAACCACTCATGGCGGGGGAATGGAGAAACTAGCAGACCCGAAGACTTAATTCCTGGGCCTGCTAGTGGAATTTAAATTCAGATATTAACATTTAAATAAGCTCTACGATGATTTCCAGAAAATGGTTAGAGACATGTGGAGGCCGTGGCACCTGTCGAGAAGTCAGTTAAATGGCCTCCGCTGATGTCTTCCAGCCTGTTGTACTCCTAGGGCCAGGGAAAATTGCCCTCCCTTTATCCTCACCCTGGTACCAAAAAAGAAAATTATTGGAGTCTATTCTGGCTTCATAATACAGCTTGGAGCTTCTGATCAGGTGCCCTAACAAGAGGAAAGTTTCCGACTTTAATTCTTATTGCAGGAGATTACCAATGGTTCCCAATGCTGCCTTTAGACAGGAGACACAGCAGTCCCACTTCAAACCAGTTCCATTGGGATCCAAACAATCACTTAAGCAGCAATAGTTTTGCAACTTGAACCAAGTGGCCTGAGGAAATGTGAAGAGTGGACTCAGTGTCCACTAAAACCAAGAACGGTAAAAGCAATTTTACACAAAAATGCCCAGGCACTACAACAGCATAAAAATGTTTCAAAGCTTCTGTGAGGACATAACATTGAGCCTAAGGAACTATGTTTAGTGTGTTGGAATGTCTTTCCTTTTACCAGAAACTGTATACTGAGACACAAATTGACATTTTGTATTGGACTGTAGCCAATAGTGGTCACAGAAACCATTTCAAATTTCATTTAATCAAAATTGCAAAACTATCTGTGTGTTCATCATTGAAATGTCCATCACTGAAATTAGTCAATCTTCAATTATTATGTGTTGTATTGCATGGTTAGGTTTCCATAAAGGTTACCTTAATTATATACTGCATCTTTGGCATGTGTGCAAACTCAAGAAACACAGCATAAACACTGTTTATATTGTTTCTCCATAGTTCTGCCCAGCTTACCATTGGCCATCAACTTGAATGGTTTCAGAAGACTCAAGAGAGGATTTCAGAAATGTGGTGGGGAATTCTAACTTTCAGGATGGGTTTTGGAATGGGTGGGGAACAGGATTAAAAATTGATTGAAATTGACAGCGCATAAAGAAGCCGATTCCGGTGTATTGACGTCCACATTGAAATGCAGCATGTTAGGCTGTGTGTGAGAAATCTCTTTGGGATAAAGAGTGTTGCCAATTTAAATATTTTAACAGGTGATTTAAGAACCTTGTCACAGACGGTGTCAATGTTGATTGTGAGTTTCCTGGAACTAGCTAGTGAAAGTAAGGTGCATTCACACAAGGGAAGGGAAATGAAGAAATTAAACTCAAAATAAACAGAGATACTGAGATCTCACATGGCTTCTTCGTCTAATTGTGTCAGAGACTTGTGTTCACAGTAATTATTCTGAGAGAACTTTTCTATTTTACAGATGATTTCTACTACTTTAAAGATCTTTAAATCATAGAAACCCCACAGGCCAGAAGAAGGACATTTGGCCCATTGAATTTGCACCAACCACAATCCCAACCAGCCCTATTCCCGTAACCCTACATATTTACCTTGCTAATCCTCTGAAACTAGGGTCAATTTAGCATGGCCAATCAATTAACCCACACATCTTTGGAGAAAACTGGAACACCGAAAGAGATCCATGTAGACACGGAGAATGTGCAAATTCCACACAGACAATGATTCGAGGTCAAAATTGAACCAGGATTCCTGGCACTATGACCAAGCAAAACTAACCACAGTGCCACTGCACCATTCCAAACTCCTACTTTAACTCCTACTAAGGTGCCAGTATCTGAGCAGGTGCATGATCTGCCTGAGTTCCCCGATGACAAACACTCAGAGTAAGTGAACTCCTCTGAGGAGTTTTCCTCATTCTGGACTGTTTCCTGTGAGATGTTTGTTGGCCCTCTGTGAGATTAAAGATATTCATTAGAACTGTCACTGTTGTATTCTTATAATGATATGAAGGTGTCGATCGTTCATAAGGGATTGGATAAATGTACTGTAACTTCAATTATTAAGACTGGACACATGTATGCGCAGCAGAACTGTGTGTGCTGTCTTCTACTTATAGGCCACAGTGAAACTGAGACTGGATCACATGTCACATTTCCTTTTTGGTAATGGCATGTTGCTGTCCCTTAAAGGCATATTGTGACAGTTCTCTGCCAATATTATATTGTCAACATCAAGTCAACATGACTGAGTCTTGGATTCCATCTGGCAGTCTGATAGTAATCCAACAACAAGTGAAAAAGATCCTCTGAGTGAATGGAACTGAGGTATTCACTCGATGTATGCAGTGCACTCAGTGATGTCTCAAATGTTGACTATGCCTCAAATGTTGACACATTGCATAAGGAATAAGTGAATGTCAGCATCTGAGGGATGGTGAAGTACTCAGAAAGTGAATACTGGATGTTGCTGGGAGTTGAGTGGCTGTGAGGAAGAATGCTTAGCAGAGGTAGAATTCAAGAAATGGGGGTTTAAACTGTAGGGTGCATCAGAAAATGTACTTGCATTTTTTGACCTGGTTAGATCACCAAACCACTTTTAAAATGGCATTCAAGACATAATGTTAAGCATTCAATGGGAGTGTGTCAGAGCAACAAGAAACTAGATCAAGACCCTTACATTGATGTTAGAGGTGAACTCTCCAACTGACAGAAACATGGGTTGCAATCTTAACACCTGTTCACTGCATGTTTTTGCTGCAGCGAGGTCGGAAAATTTGGAGGCCAGCCAAATCTCTATTCATTGCGGATGGGATGGGAAAATCCTGCTTGCATGAACAGTGGAAAGATTCCAGCTATGGTTGGCAAGTTGGAAGGGGCAGACTGAGCTCTCAGAATGTCCATGTTTCCATATCCTAGTATCCCATAGGATGGCACGGAGACACCGTGGTTAGCACTGCTACCTCACAATGTTAGGGACCCAGGCTTGATTCCTGACTTGGATAATTGCCTGTGCAGTCTGCACACTTTCCCCATGTCTGGGTGCTCTGCTTTCCTCCCACAGTCCAAAAGATGTGCTAGTTAGCTGCATTAGCCATGCTAAATTCTCCCTCAATGTATCTGAACATATACCGGAGTGTGGCAACTAAAGGATTTTCACAGTAACTTCATTGCAGTGTTAATATAAGCCTACTTGGGACCTTAATAAACTTTAAAACTTCATTGCCAAGACTGATGGTATGGAAGTTTTTATTCACTTCCCACTCATTACTATCTTGGGTGCTTAAGTGTAACTATCAATCAGGCAACAAGTGAAAGAAGACTCACATCTAAAGTGAAAGCACATACCACTGGACTGTTATTAGCTTTGATCCAGTTCCTGGAAGTTCTTTGAATTTGTAGCTTGCTTTTTGCCAGACCTGTGGGGAGAGGTGAGGAATATAAAGTGAACCTAGCTCTATTGAATCTCCATCTCATTTTTCAATCATCAAAAATTCTACAGGAGGTGAAGGTAAGTATTTATTAGATTGAGACAGGAAATAGTGGACTAAGTAGATTGTATTAGAAGTACTAAAACCTATTAGTTCTATTTCATGTATGTAAAAAACAGCAGCAATTCATGGTTATAGGGGCCTTAAAAACATCAAATTTCTTCATTCACAGAGACATAGTCAAATAAAAAGAAGCTGTTGTGTTGTATGCACCAAGACAAAATCCTGGTGGAAGTGAGACCCAGGCAACTGACTAAAAATCCCAGCAACAATCAATTGCAAAAGCAATATGAGAGGAAATATTTTTGACACTGTGCACGGTTAAGGTCTGGAATGCAACGCCTGAGAGTGTGATGGAGGCACCCACAATTGAGGCATTTATTAGGAAATTAGACTGTTATTTAAAAAGGAAAAATGTACAGAATTACTGGGAGAAGGCAGGAGTATGACATTATGTGATTTGCTCATTCAGAGAACTGGTGCAGACATGATGGGCTAAATGGCCTCCATTCTGAATTTGTACAGATTCTGAATTGCACGGTTGTTTGTGGCTCCAAGGTAAGTGGCAGTTTTACATTTGAAATCTTCTATTCCTTTTTCTTTCAACAAGCTATCAGATGAAATGTTGGAGCAAATTCCCACTTCTGCCTCCATCCTGCTACCTTCCTCCTCCCAACTCTTTACTGTAGCTGCCCCACTTGCCACACAGCCAAACACATACACACCTGCCTAAATATAGAAATTAAGTTAAACATTGTAATTCGGATGGCAAGCTAGTTGGTTGTTCATATTTCCACTTCACTGCATCTCAAACAGAATGTTTGAGCATGCCGGGAATTTCAAGGTTTTACAATCTATTTCATATAGTCTGGCCCTCAATGTGCCAATAACTCCAATTCTCTAAAGTTTTAGTTTATTTATTAATCACAAGGTTTACTTTAACACCACAATGAATGACTGTGAAATTCCTCTAGTCACCACAGTCTGGTGCCTGTTCAGGACAATGCATCTAACCAGCATATCTTTCAGAACGTAGGAGGAAATCAGAGCACCCGAAGAGAACTCACACAGACAAGGGGAGAACATGCAAATTCCACACAGACAGTGACCCAAGCCAGGAATCGAACCCAGGTTCCTGGCATGTGAAGCAGCAGTGCTAAACACTGTGCTATCATGTTGCCCCCAATGCCACTGTGTGCTACAGTGCTGTGTCTGTCTCAAAAGGTGTACTCTGTTTATCAGATGGTTAGCGCACTTTATCTTGAAAGTGATGAATGGCCTCAGGCTGATCCTTAAGGAATTTCCTTGGTGCCTGTGAAACCTGTCACTGAATGTTATGTTGTAAACAGCATTTATATTGGGATTGTACTGGCACTTCCAGAGCATGGATATTACGAAGCCTGCGGCAGTCCCAAAGTAATCCTATTCGACAAACTTAGGATTGCAAAGGGAAAGTCCCAAGAAAGATGAAAGTATCACACTGATATCAATATAAGAAATGCTTCATGACTGATCAGTTTTGATTACAATAGTTTTTTTTATTTAATTTTGAAAGCTCGGGAGGGATTTCTGTTCCGTGAACCTCACCCACCCCAATTCTGGGGCAGGCGAGACAATAAAATTCTGGCCATAGCTTTTGGTATTTCAATGCTCCTCAGTCCAAAATGAGGAATGCTTTACCCCATCTTTGGACACTGGCGGTTAATTGACCTGGAGCTCGCAGAATTCCTCCACCATCCCAGAGTGAGCTAAAATCTTGAGAGAAATCTTGTCCACTGTCAAAAGTTGTCACTCCATTACAATGCTGGGGGAGCACTGCAAAGTTTGAGGTGCTATCTTTCAGATGAGACATTAAAGCTCCTTTACCTGGGGTGTGTATAAAAGATTCCATGGTACGATTTTGCCAAAGAACAGGAGAGCTATCCCTGTGTTCCAGACCAATGTCCAGCCCTCAGTTTGCATTACAAAAAGAAATAATCTGATTGTTATTACTTTGCTGTTTGTGGGAGTTTGTTATGATCATATTGGCTGTCAAGTTTCCTGCATTACCATTGGAGCTAATCTTCAAAAATTCTTTCTTGGCTATAAAACACTTTAAAAATGCAAGCATTCCTTTTCTTCTTGTTCCCTCTCGCTTTCTCTCTCTCTTCCTCTCTCTCCCTTCCCCCTTCACTTTCACAGGTGCCAGGATACGATTCCACTTTTAAACTCTCCGACAGTCTTTTGATCAGGGAACTGACCAAAAGAAATAGCAGTCATGAATCCACCCCTAGCATCCACCTTTCATCCTGCAACCTCGGAAAGTGTCAATGGCCTGCAGCATGTATGTGGCTTGGTCAGCAGCAGTGAGATGTGGAAAGACATGTACCCAATACATAGATTAACTCCTGACCCCAAACAGACTTTTAGCTTGCAAGTTATTGACATCATTTTGACAGACTCTTAGGTGGTCTAGCCTTAGGCAGAGGGAAAAGGGGCAGAGATTGCCTGCAGCAAGCCTCTAGTGGTATATTGCTACATAACATGACAGGCAGTCTCTGTGCTACGGGCATAAATTGGAAAGAAAAAGCTTCCCACAATGGCATAAAGTACATGCTTTATTATTGATTGTTTTGATCTTTTACTTTTACATTTTAAAAAGGTCTTCTGTTAGGACAGTAATAAATGCTGAGATGAACCCTTGCGTCCAGCATCACTATGGCATAAACAACAGAAGATATATCAGATGCAGAGCATTTCAATATGGGTGTCAGCATATGGTTGGGCATATTGTATACTGCTTGCCACTTCCAGGGAGGAATCCTGGAACTGACTGGAGCAATCAAAAAGTTGGCAGATCTGTTCCTATTGCACTTTCGATAGCATTCTACTGGAGTTATGCCGATTACTCAATGAAACTCCAGCAGCAAATCAAGACAATTTTCTTTGCATGGTGATTGGAAACTATAGAAATTAAGCTCTTTATATTCCATAAGAAACATATAAATATAAGTTAAGCTAGTTAATTGCCAAACTAAATCGCCTTGAATTTCCTTGATATTTTTTGATTCCAAGGGTGAACAGATGGTGCAATCTAGCAGCAGTGACAAAGGTATTCCACCTCTGTTGGTCCTCGTGTAATGTCTAATACTATTGGTCAACATAGACTGTGTATCTTGTGTTCTCATTTTCAATCTTCTTAAAAACACTGTCAAAAAAAGTACCCCATCTGGCTCCTTGTGTTAAATTGGCTAGAAATTATAAATATACAACAAATATTCTTCATTTTCTATTAGCTTTATAAAATATATTTTCTAGCAAGCGAAATTAGAGGCAATTTTAATTATCGAGAATGAGAAGAAGATAGGGAAAATATGGTGAAAATGGACACAAGGGGCAATTCTCCCTTTATGACCCGCAAATTTTCATTGGGGTGCTCCAGAATGGCAGTGGGGCTGGAGGGGGTTGGGGGTCAGGCCAGGATTGGGAATTGTCGTGGGAATGGTAACTGGGCTGTGGCGGTATCGGAAAGGGCTGCACTGCGGAAGTCGCAGGCTGGCCAGTGATTGAACTGGTTAGCAAACAGAGAGATTGACAGTTTGGGGCCACTGCGCATGCCCAGAGTTCCAGAACTGTCAATCTCTGGCGTGAATAGGCCCCGCAACACCCTCCCACCCCAGGTTTTTAATGATATTCATGATTGTGACCTCTGCACACAGTGCACAGATTCAGGTCTGAAATTGCACTCAATAAACAGTTGTGATCTAGAACAGTTTTCTCACCAACTCAGCACTTTTGAGAGAATTGTCCCCATAATTTCTGCACTCAATGCGCAGAATTTTTTGTTCCCTTCTGGATGGAGCTTGCAAACAGTATGATCCATAAAATGCTAAAGGGACTTTTTTTTGGCACCTTCCCGCTCGCCCTGTCACAGCAATGGGGGAGGCATCGGGTGGCCTTCCTATCTTTGTGGTACTTGCCACCTCTGCTACTTAACAGGTGGCGTAGGTGAGATCATGACAGATAGGAAACCAATCATTCATGGAATGTTAAGTTGGACAGTGGGATGAGGAGGATTGGGGGGTTGCCTCTTTTACAAGCATCCTGTTTCCAACAGAAGCCCCCACCATGCTTTGATCACCCTCTGCATTTCCTCTTTCCAATCTCCCAATCTAACCTGACTCCAATCCCCCTCACCCCAACTGCCTCCCCCATCTAATCCTAGTTAGCCTATGTTAGTCACAATGTTGGTTACAAAAGTTGCATTACCATTGCTTTCTATACTGGTGGACTTGAAAAGGGATACTCTTGGAAATGTTATGATGAAACAGTCGCTGTAGGTCTTAAAGACATAAATATTACTGCCTTTACTGCTGGTGTTTGAGACAGAATGTTTGAGGGGGAGGCCATGTTGGCTCCCATACAATACAGTCCTTCAAAGATCTTTTCTAAATTCAGTATTGGGCTTTAAGTTAATTTGCCATAACCTAGGTCTTTATGTGAAACATTCATCCTTGGGAGTCTGAGACAAACACTATCTTTGTTTCCGAAAAAAGGCCCAATCAGGTCAGGAAATGTCTTCCTCATGGCTTCAGGATATGAGTGTTGACAGTTCTTAATCTTGAAGTTATCCTTTTGTGCTTTCATGACGGTGTGGTAGTTTGAGACAAGTCAGTTGGCTTTTGCCGGCATCTTTTACAGCGTTTTAATGTCAATTTATAAAAGATGTGTCAGTTCCCAAAGATCCTAAACTGACTACCGTTTTTTCTTTACATGTTATGGATAGGACATGTTTCTCCTGTTCATGATAGCAGATTTCTGGGCAGGTGCAATTCTGCGAGTGTTAAAGTCAACCAACATCAGCAGTTTGAGACTCTAGTCTCTTCAAATTCAGCAGAAAGGTTTTATCAAGATCATGCAGGTCAATAGCTGCAGGCCTCCTTTGTAGCAGAGACCAAAACTCTCCTACCCCTTGGAGAAAAATTTTCAACTTATTAGTGTCCCCTTCAGCCTTCAGAGCAGTTGAGTGGCTGTGTTGGGCACATCATTAGCCCATAATTGAAAGATCAGCATCTAGCCCTTGAACAGGTGGTACAATGAACTTCATGATCATAATAGATAATCTGAAAGAACCTATGCTGTAGAAGGATGAAGACAAGATTATAGAGATTTATTTTAAAATTCTTTTACCTCTTAATGCCACTGAGTTTGTTCCTGGCTTTTTTTCTGCCTTCTGTTGCTATATGTTGTGGATAGGCGTGGGGTTGAGGGGGAGCAACTGCAAGTGTCCACCATGAGTTCAGAGCTGGGCTGGTGAGCTACCTGGTCTATTCCTGACAGTCATTTTCAAATATTTATATGTTGCTACTTATTTTGAGCATGTTATCTATGCTTGTCAAATATTATTATAAGCTGTTTGACAGTGATTACACTTACTTCCCTGTTATTTCTTCTGTCTTTGTAAAAGAAAATGCACATTAATTTTTAATGTAACTAATTTGCCTTCCAAATTATTTTATGTAACGTTAGAACTTCATTGGTCCAAAGTGGTTGAAAGAGTTGCTTATAGTTTGCCTATCTAAGCAAATCATGAGTCTTTGATCATTAAGTTTCCACTTCATTATACCTGGCAGAGTCATTTCATATGTCATAACAAAAAGATGTGTTTCTGCACAAATTAATAGGACACACAATCTGTGGTAGGCTGAACAGGGTCAGTGTGGGCCTCTGCCCCTCAGTGGAAGATTTCCCCCCCAGGAGCGCAGAGTCATTTCCTCAGTTCCAGACACCATAATAGGTTGGATCTCAAACATTGATGAGATGGGGTACACAAAACAGATAGAGAATCTGGTGAACTATTACTATGATGATAATCTCTCCCTCAATGTCAGTGAAACAAAGGAGATGGTCATTGACTTCAGGAAGCTTAGGAAACATATGCTGTTGTCTACATCAATGGAAATGAAGTGTAAGTGGTTGGGAGCTTCAAGTTTCTATGTGCCCAGATCACCAACAACCTGTCTTGATCCCCACATGCTGACACTATAGTTAGGAAAGCCCTCCAACACCTCTACTTTCTCAGGAACCTAAAAAAATTCTGCTACGACTCTCACCAATTTTATAGATACACAATAGAAAGCATCCTTTCCGGATGTATTACAGTTTGGTATAGCTTCTGATCTGTCCGAGACAATAAGAAACTTCAAAGGATTGTTAACATACTGCAGTCCATCACACAAAGCAGGCTCTCATCAATTAATTCCATTTACACTTCCCACTCCCTTAGAAAAGCAACCATCATAATCAAGAATCCCCAGACATGCTCTCTTCCATTAAGAAAAAGATACAAAGTCTGAGATCGCCTATCAACTGGTTCAAGAACAGCTTCAACACTGCTATCATCAGACTTTTGAATGGACCTATTTTATAGTCTACATGGACTTCAGCAAGGTATTTGATAAGGTCCCCCATGCAAGACTTCTTGAGAAGATGAGAGGGCATGGGATCCAACGGGCTTTGGCCTTGTGGATCCAGAACTGGCTTGCCTGCAGAAGGCAGAGAGTGGTGGTAGATGGGTCTTTTTCTGCATGGAGGTTGGTCACCAGTGGAGTGCCTCAAGGATCTGTTCTAGGACTGTAAGAATGACAATGTCAGGCCATTGCTAAACTAGTCAATGGGACACACTCCCAATTTTTAGCACATGTCCTGCGTTGTAAGTAAGGACTTTGTAGGGTAAACAAAGCTACATGTGCTATTGTCATTTCTAGTGGATAGGTTGTTGTTTTGGCGTCAATTATTCTTTTCCCCCCCTTTTGACTTTTCTGTGGCTTGCTAAGCTAATTAAAATTTTGTAACTGTCAATCTGTGCAAGCATGGACATGATAGCAAGTCATTCAGGGCAACATCAATTTGCAGACATCCTAATTTTCTAATCATTAATATTCATCATCAAAAATTTGATAGTTCTCAAATTGGGTGTGCAGACTTAGTCATTTATTACCCCTTATTCACGATCTCCAGAGTGAGGTGCTAGGAATAGAACCTGAAAAAAAATGTCCCTTACATTTCGGCAATTTGTATTAAACTTCCATTGTATAACCATGAATGAATGTTATCTGTCTATTATAGGAAATGAGAAAAATGGTTCAAGATAGTTCCCCTATTACAGCTTGAACAAACGAAATGCCAAAAGACAGTCTCTGAGTTCCATACAGTGGATTTCAGATATATACTATTGATCATTTGTCTGTCTTCACTGGTTACACATCACAGTAATTAGTTTTTGATTGAAATACTTGGAATGAAGACAGCACAGTTATTAAAGTATTTTCAGAATTATCAATGGTGTGTTATTGCAGACCTTATTAAATTTATTTTGGGAAAAATACAGTTTTGTTCAGACTACTTAATTTAAAAATATCTTATTATAGTTATTTTTAATATTCAGTCTATGAAGACAAACCTGCCATTATTTCATATTACTACTAATTTTAATTCTCACACAAGTAACCTTTAACAGGGCCTTAATGAGTATTTTCTGGAAAGCTAATATCTGTATATATAGTTTAGCATCTGAGCTAGACATCTGTGAGCATGGAATAAATATTGATTGCACTGTCTACTGTCATTGCTTCCATGTTTACTGATGTTTCTTTGCTTTCATGGAGAGGGAAATATGGTCCTTAGTTGGTTAATTGTTCTTGGTCACATCTAGTGCATCCTGGAAGTTGTGGTCTCAGTATGCTCAGCATAAAACAGATGGCAGTAGAGTTGAGCCTCAGCAGTGTAGTTGGACATGAATGGGATTCTGGCAAGGAGAAGCAAGGCAGCTAGGAGTTTTGGAATTGGACGTGTTCACTAAGGCTGAAAGTTCAATTTTCAGTAAATTAATGACAAAAGCAGTGGGCTGCTCAGAGTCTTGGCAACTTGTGACACACATGGGATTAAATCAGAGCCTCCGTATTTCCACCAAATGGAGTGAGCTCCTGGAGTGGGCAGAACAGAAAATGTATTACTTAACAGTAACTCATTAAAAGGTTGCAGCAGCAAAGTAAAAAAACTTTGATCTTGAATATCCTTGATTTTAGTGCTCTGTGCTTTTCCTGTGCCACTATTGCATCAGGGAAGATCCAGGAGATTTGCATTTACCACATCTAATGTATTTACACTATTATCATGTCACTAAGTACCATTTTCAGCCACTCAGACGTGGCCAAGAAATGTATAATTATAGCCTGATTTTAACACATTTTACAATTTGCTTTTAACATGTTGGTGGGCTTTTCAATATAGTATTCTTGATTGAATATGAAATTGTGACAATTATTTGTTCTATTGGCTTGCAATTAACAGAATATATTTGTTTCACTAGGTGCTTTGGCATGAGAAACTACTACCATCTGGTGCTAAAGTCCTGTATTCAATAATCTGGTGGCATTATGGACTACTATTGGAATTGCACTTTTTAGTAATTTGTCTAAACAAAAATGCACAGTGTTTTGGAAACCATTAAAGGTTGGCCATTGATTCAAGTTCTCTGAAGTATGATAAGATAGAATGTGAAGCGTGTGAATTGTGAGGCAATGTGGAGTAAGTTACAATTTGGTGCTCTGAGGTAGAGCTTCACATAACAGGAGCACATTTTGGGTTTTTGAGTGGCAAGATCAAACACCTGGCTGGAAAGCAGGCTACAAAAGGGTTTTGTGGACTACTGCACCCAAATTTCCACATTATACATCTTTAGGTGTCCAGATCACCAACAATCTGTTCTGGTCCTTCCATATCAATACTACAGTTCAAAAAGCTCACCAATGCCTCTACTTTCATAACACTAAGGAAAGCTGGCATGTCTGCTACGACTCTCATCAACATATACAGATGCACCATAGAAAGCATTGTCTGTGGTTGTAGAACAGCTTGATATTGCTCCTGCTCTGACCAAGACTGCAAGAATCTATAAAGGGTCATGGAAAAATCTCAGGCCATTACTCAAACCAACCTCCCTTGCATTGACACTAATTACACTTCCTGCGAGGTAGGCCAATTCCGGTGAGGTAAACCTATTAGAAGTCCACCAAACGGTACAGGGGGTCATCACCAATCAGCAGGACCAGAAGATCCCACCAGAAGGAACAACTTTGGTGGAGGGTGCAAACAATGGGGATCTCCATTGACAGCAGCAATCCAGCATAATTAGGGCCCAACACACCCAGACATTCTCTCTTCCACCTTCTTCTGCCTGAAAAAAGACACAAAAATCTGAGGACACATACAAACTGACTCAAGAACAACTTCAGCCCTGTTACTATCAGACTTTTGAATAGAAATATCTGGCATTAAGACGATATTTCTCTATACACTGTCTATGACAGTGACATTATATTCTGCATTCTCTTGTTTCCTTCTCTATGAATGATATGCTTTTTCTATATGGTGTAAGAAACAATACTTTTCATTGTATACTAAAACATGTGACAATAATAAATCAAATCAAATCAATTATCTTTGTGAAACTCTTTGCAAACAGCATTAAATTAGAAAAACACTATAGAGGTAATTTTATGAATTTGTGTTTCTAGCATATTGCTTTTTCTGAAGCATGCACAAGAGTTATTACATTTTTAACCTGCAAGAAAGCCAAGGAATACGGGAGACAGGCAGGAAATTGGAGTTAAGGCCACAATCAGATTAGCTATGATCTTACTGAATGACAGAACAGGCTAGAGGGGCAAATAGCCTACTCATGGTTCTATTTTTCCCTTGGAGCAGCATGGAGAGGCAGCAATTTGGGAAAGCGTGAAGTTCGAGTGTTAAGTAGTTTTTTAACTTTTCTCTTTGTTTAAAATAGTGAGTGGGGGTAGTTTTTGCCGTTTTTATTTAAACTAAATAGAAACCGGAAGTCGTCATTAGGAGGCTGCCGGTAGTTGTAATTTTCTCTGTCTCTATAAATTGGTCCAGAGAGGAAACCCGATACTCTACACAGGTAGAGTATCCCACCCTCCCCCCTCCTCTAACCTAATAATAAAAGTGTGTGGGAAGTTTTTTTTCTCTCTCCTTAAAGTAAATTAAAGTATCAGGGATGGCAGTGCAGGCAGTACGTTGCAACTCCTGTAGTATGTACGAGGTGAGGGACACCAGTACTGTTCCTGCTGATTATACCTGCAGGAAGTGTGCCCATTTGCAGCTCCTTGAGGATCGTGTTAAGGAGCTGGAGCTGGAATTAGAGGAGCTCAGGATAATTCGAGAGGTTGAGGAGGATATTGGCAGGAGTAACGAAGAGATAGTCACTCCTAAAAGCGATTCTTGGGTAACTATTCGGAGGAGGGGTAAGAAGCAATCGGGTAGACAATCCCCTGGGGCTGTTCCCCTCCAAAACAAATTTTCTGTCTTGGAGGCTACAGTTGAGGAAGAATCAACTGGAGATGACCAAAGGGAGCAGGTCTCTGGGGATGAGCCAGCTGAGAATGATCAGGTGGCTAGGGGGAATAAGAGATTGGGCCTAGTAATTGGAGACTCCATAGTTAGAGGGACAGATAGGAGAGTAAATAGTAATAAAAGTGACTCAGGGCTGGTGTGTTGCCTCCCAGGGACTGGAGTCCAGGATGTCACAGATCGGGTTTTTAAGATTCTTAAGGGAGAGGGGAGTCAACCCCAAGTCATAGTTCATGTAGGGACACATGATATAGGAAGGACGAGGGAAGGGGATATTAAACAGAAATTTATGGAGGTGGGGTGGAAGCTTAGGGCCAAAACTGGCAGAGTGGTTATCTCTGGACTCTTGGCTGTGCCAAGGGATGGTTTAGAGAAGAATAGAGAGAGGGAATGTTTGAACTTGTGGCTGCGGGGATGGTGCAGGAGGGAGGGGTTCAGGTTCCTGAACAATTGGGACTCATTCTGGGATAGGTGGGACCTCTACAAGAGAGATGGTCTACACCTGAACCAGAGGGGAACTAAGATCTTGGGGGGAAAATTTGCTAAGGCTATGCAGGGGGCTTTAAACTGATTCGGGGGGAGGGTGGGATCCTAAGTAGTTGGGGTGCTAAGAGGGATGAGAGTAAGGGGGTCATAGAGGAAAGCTGTAAAACACAGCAGCGTACGGGTGGGGTAGGGCATGGTTTGAAATGCGTATACTTTAATGCAAGGAGTATTCGCAATAAGGGGGAAGAACTTGCAGCTTGGACCAGTACCTGGAACTTCGATGTTGTGGCCATTTCAGAGACGTGGGTAGAGCAGGGACAGGAATGGTTGTTGCAGGTTCCGGGGTTCAAATGCTTCAGTCAGAGTAGAGAAGGAGGTAGAAGGGAGGGAGGAGTGGCATTATTAGTCAAAGACTGTATCACAGTGACAGAAAAGAAGTTTGATGAGGACTTGTCTGTTGAGGTAGTATGGGCTGAGATTAGAAACAGGAAAGGAGCGGTCACCCTGTTGGGAGTCTTTTATAGACCTCCTAAAAGTTCTAGAGAGGTTGAGGAAAGGATTGCAAAGTCAATTCTGGTCAGAAGTGAAAGTAATAGGGTAATTGTTATGGGAGACTTTAACTTTACTAATATTGATTGGAATAGCTATAGCTCTAGCTCGTTAAAGGGGTCAGTTTTCGTACAAAGTGTGCAGGAAGGTTTTTTGACTCAGTATGTAGATAGGCCAACTAGAGGTGAGGCTACATGGGATTTGGTGCTGGGCAATGAGCCAGACCAGGTGTTAGGCTTGGAGGTTGGTGAACATTTTGGTGATAGTGACCACAATTCGGTTACATTCACCTTAGTGATGGATAGGGATAGGCATGAAGCTGGGGGCAGTAGTTATAGCTGGGGGAAGGTAATTATGAGGCCATCAGGAGAGAATTAGGGTGCATAGATTGGACTAGGAAGCTACAGGGACTGGGAACATCTGGAATGTGGAGCTTATTCAAGGACCAGCTGCTGCGGGTCCTTGATAAGTATGTCCCTGTCAGGCAAGGAGGAAATGGTCGAGTAAGAGAACCTTGGTGTACAAAAAAAGTTGATTTGCTGGTTAAAAGGAAAAAGGAGGCTTATGTCAGGATGAGGCTTGAAGCCTCGGTTAGTGCAATGGATAGCTATAGATTAGCCAGGAGGGAGCTAAAGAGTGAATTGAGGAGAGCTAAGAGAGGACACGAGAAGACTTGGGCTGATAGGATTAAGGAGAATCCTAAAGCTTTCTTTAGATATGTTAAGAATAGAAGATTGGTTAGGACAAGATTAGGGCCAGTCATAGACAGCAGTGGGAAGTTGTGCGTGGAGCCTGAAGAGATTGGAGAGGCACTGAATAAATATTTCTCTTCGGTATTCACGCAGGGTGCTGTAAATGTAGTTATGGAGAACACTGAGGTACAGGGTTGCAAACTGGAAAGTATTGAAGTAGATAGGGAGGATGTGCTAGATATTCTCGAGAGTTTGAAGTTGGATAAGTCCCCTGGGCCGGACGGGATTTACCCTAGGATTCTCTGGGAGGCAAGAGAGGAGATTGCAGAGCCTCTGGCTCTGATCTTCAGGTCGTCGTTGTTTACGGGTGTGGTTCTGGAGCACTGGAGGATAGCGAATGTGGTCCCATTGTTTAAGAAGGGGAAGAGAGACCTTCCAGGGAATTATAGGCCAGTGAGTCTTACTTCTGTCGTGGGCAAAGTATTGGAGAGAATTATTAGGGATAGGATTTATAGTTATTTAGAGAGAAATGAAGTGATTGGGGATAGTCAGCATGGTTTCATGAAGGGTAGGTCATGCCTTACTAACCTCATTGAGTTTTTTGAGAAAGTGACCAGAGAGGTGGATGGGGGTAAGGCGGTTGATGTAGTATATATGGACTTTAGTAAGGCGTTTGATAAGGTGGCCCATGGACGACTTCTGCAGAAAATGCAGATGTATGGGATAGAGGGTGATTTAGCTAATTGGGTTAGGAATTGGCTAGCAGATAGAAGACAGAGGGTGGTGGTTGATGGGAGATATTCATCGTGGAGTTCGGTGACAAGTGATGTGCCTCAGGGGTCTGTTTGGGGCCCCTGCTGTTTGTAATTTTTATAAATGATCTGGATGAGGGTATTGAGGGATGGATTAGTAAATTTGCAGAGGACACTAAAGTCGGTGGAGTGGTAGATAGTGAAGAGGGGTGTTCTAGTTTGCAGAGAGACTTGGGCAAGTTGCAGAGCTGGGCTGAGAGGTGGCAAATGGAGTTTAATGTGGAAAAGTGTGAGGTAATTCACTTTGGCAGGAATAACAAATGTGTAGAGTATAGGGCTAATGGTAGGACTCTTAATAGTGTTGATGAACAGAGGGATCGTGGTGTATATGTGCATAGATCCCTGAAAGTTGGCAATCAAGTCGATAAGGTTGTTAAGAAGGCATACGGAGTCTTAGCTTTTATTGGTAGGGGGATTGAATTTCGGAGCCGCAAAGTCATGTTGCAACTGTACAAAACTCTAGTGCGGCCGCACTTGGAGTATTGTGTGCAGTTCTGGTCCCACATTATAAGAAAGATGTGGAGGCATTGGAGAGGGTACAGAGGAGGTTTACCAGGATGTTGCCTGGTATGAAGGGCAGGTCTTATGAGGAGAGGCTGAGGGATTGAGGTTGTTTTCGTTAGAAAGGAGGAGGCTAAGAGGGGACCTGATCGAAACATATAAGATGATTCGAGGTTTAGATAGGGTGGACAGTGATAGCCTTTTTCCTAGGATGGAAAAAGCTAGCACGAGGGGACACAGCTTTAAATTAAGGGGTGATAGTTATAGGACGGATATCAGAGGTAGGTTCTTTACCCAAAGGGTGGTTCGGGAGTGGAATGCCTTGCCTGCAGCAGTTGTAGATGCGCCACGTTTGGTGGCGTTTAAGAGGTTAGTTGATAAGTATATGGAAGAGAAGGGAACGGTTTAGTTTGGAGGGTCATTGCTTTTTATATTGGTCAGCGCAACATCGAAGGCCGAAGGGCCTGTTCTGTGCTGTAGTGTTCTATGTTCTATGTTCTATGTTCTATTTTTATCCTCTTAAACTTATTATACCAGAAATTCAGATGCATTGTCCCGAAAACTTACTGTCCAATTGTTTGTAGTGGGAGTTTGAGAATACATTACCATTAATGCACATAAATTTCAACCTCTTTATGTAACTGGAGGAAATTCTTGGAAAATCTATTTCTGATGTGGAATAATGTTTATAATGAGCACAGCTTGAAGCATCAAAAGTGGGGGTCAATGAATCTGATTCATGATGGTCACAATTTACAGTTTCAATTTGATGATCTTTGTGTCCCATTCTCCAAACTCCATTCTTGTCAAACAAGACTCCACATTGAAGAGTCAAGCCTCTGAAAAAGAGCCTAATAAATACAATATCTCTGGCAATTTATTATGATGGATTCACTGATCCATCAGTGGACAACAATAATCTAGCTAAGTTGGTTTTGGTGTATCAATGGGCTTGTTTTATACAAAGTTAAATTAAAACAATCATCATTGAAATGTCCAGTGATCAGGGGCAAGAAATCCAAGTTAGTTGCCTGTCTTTTTTTCTAAACTTTTATTCATATCAGATGTGAGACCAGATCGAATTTAAATCCAGAGTTGGTGAATTGCTTCTCAAAGGCCTGTTGGAGCAGGGACAAAGCTAAGTGGGCCTAAAATTTCCCACCATCTCCTGGCATGTTAGTTTGCTGGTACAGCCCCAGCTGTGGGCATTTTGAAGTAGACTGGGTAGAGGGCAAGATGGCTACACTAGCAAATTGAGGCCTTAAAGAGCATATAAAGGCCACTCAACTGTGCCAATTAGAATTTTTCAGCTACAGATGAACCTCCTGTGGTGGCTAATACACAGTCATTGAAAGGAGAGAGCCTCATAGCAGCAGATTTGTGGGCCAGCACTCGTGGGACACTTTGAGGCCTGCCCTATTGTTGATGCAGGGAAGTGGTTACAGCTATGACAAAAGGCTCTCCTGCCTTCCACATATGTGTTCTGTTAGTTTTGGCCATTGTTATCCTCCTGATTTTAGAAATGTCAAGAGAATACCTCCATCTTGAGATATCCACTCACTCCCTTACTTCCAATGGCAGGTTGTTTCCTTTGGTCATTAATTGTCTAATCAAACACAAATCGCGTTGGCTAAGATTTTTTCGTTGTTTCTGCTGGTCAGATCTTCTGGTCCTGCTCGCTGGTGATGACCTCCTGCAGCAGTTGCACATTGATGGAGAGTGCAAACAATGGGAAATCCCATTGGCAGTTGCAGTACCAGAAGATTCTAGCACTTGCTAACAGAGACTCACCTCTGCCACTACAAGCCAAGCTGGGGTGGGTGGAATGGTGGTTGGAAAATCCTGCCCATTGCATACTTATGCCCACTCCATGCGTGTTTGGGACACAGAAATGATCCTGATGTTGGTGTTCCAACTCAAAATCCATTTCCAGTAATTCTGTTAATGCTAGCAATACAGCAAATTACCCGTACAGAATTCTCTTTGGACTATTAGTAATTTTTATACTGATTTACTAGCATGCAATAAATAGCAGTCCAGGCATCAAATCGATTCAGGCATTAATAATACCAGTTCATACATTTAATGCAGGGCTTAATACATTGGCAATTTTACAGCAGTCGACTTCAGTCAGTTATTTGAGGATTGATTCAATTGACTGAAGCAGCATTCTACAATTAAAATTTTAAAATTGTGCACTCTGCCACAGTTCCATCGCTGCAATTAATATTGTGGATCAAACCAAGGTGCACATAATATGTGTACCTGTAATCAAGTTGCATGCTGCATTGTTGAGGTTTGTGGGATTTTCTTAAAAAGATGTTCAGTATGTACAAGATTTTCCCTCATATGCAGGTTTTCAAATACAGAATTAATCTCTTTGCCTCAGACAGTGGAAAGCCTGCAACTTGTATACGGTGACTCTCTGCTTCCCACAATCTCTCCAAGTCTTTCTCTGCTCAGTTACCATCTGTCTTTCAATGTATGCTGCTGTCATGCCATCTAATAGAGCAAAAATCACAAAAAGGGAAAAAAAAACATATTTGGTGAAAACCTTTTCTATCACCATCACAACGTTTTCCATTACCCACCCCAGCCGTCACAGTAATTGTCAAATTAATGCAAACTGGAGGTGCATTATTGTTTGTTTTGTGTTGTCTAGCTTGAGAGGCTGAATCGTGACTGTCAAATTCAATTCACTCGTGAACTAGCGGATATCGGAGAGAGGCAACTGATTGTGTCATTCAGATTGAATTGAAACCTGAGTCCAGCAGTTGGAAAGGTATTTGTGTAAATTTCTTGCAGTGGAAAACCACACTTAAAAGGGGTCAGAGATCAGTGAAAGAACAATACTTTATCCGTGATCACTGCTTATCTTTGAGTGTCACTTCTGAATGAGACCATGAGCACTCAATTATGAGTGTATTTACCCTAAGTCACAATGACTCAGCTCTGCACTCTAGGTGCCCTCACCGGGCCTGATTCTGACAAGCGGTGGACACATAAAATTGGATACTCATCCAATCACCTGTCCATCTGCTCTGAGCTCACCTCCATAACATGCATTGAGGATTAGGGGTGGGAGGGGCCATGGATGGGTGCAGAGATTGGCAGTCCATTCACCATGCTTAAATTATTAATCAAAGGTCAATTAGCTTTGTTATTATGCCGAGTGACTCCGATAACTTTTAGGGCCCTTGCTGTTTGTCATTTTCATAAATGACCTGATGAGGAAGTGGAAGGATGGGTAAGTTCGCAGAAGATACAAAAGTTGGTAGTGTTGTGGATAGTCTGGAGGGATGTCAGAAGTTGCAGCAAGACATAGACAGGATGTAAGACTGGGAGGAGAAGTAGCAGATGGACTTCAACGCGGATAAATGTGTAGTGGTCCATTTTGGCAGGTCCAATGGGATGAAAGAGTACAATATCAAGGTAGGATTCTTAGCAGTGTTGAGGAGCAGAAGGACCTTGGGGTTTGGGTGTATACAACTCTTAAATCGGCCTCGCAGGTGGAGGATGTGGTCAAGAAGGCGTATGATGTGCCAGCCTTCATTAATCAAGGGATTGAGTTTAGGAGGTAATGCTGCAACTTTATAAGACCCTTGTCAGACCTCACTTGGAGTACTGTGTGCAGTTCTGGTCACCTCACTACATGAAAGATATGGAAGCTATTGAGAGGGTGCAGAGGGGATATACAAGAGAGTTGTCTGGATTGGGAGGCATGCCTTCTGAAGATAGGTTGAGGGAGCTAGGTCTCTTCTCCCTGGAGAGACGAAGATTGAGAGGCAACCTGATAGAGGTTTATAAAATGTTGAGACGTATAGATATGGTGGATTCTTGGAGGCTATTTCCCAGGGCTGAAATGGTCGCTACGAGAGGACACAGGTTTAAGGTGCTGGGGAGCAGGTACAGAGGAGATGTTTTTCACTCAGAGGGTGGTGAGTGAGTGGAATCAGCTGCTGTCAATGTGGTGGAGGCGAACTCACTGGGGTCTTTTAAAAGACTTCTGGATGAGAACATGCGAGTTCGTGGGATTGAGAATTATAGATAGCTCTATGGCCTGGTAGCTATGGATATGACCGGCGCAATTTGTGGGCTGAAGGGCCTGACATTGTCATTCCTTGCTGCCAATCACTATCCTCATCATTCCCGACTATGTCCTGTCCTATTGGCAGGATGGAATCCACCAAAGCTGACACAGCACGATTTGAGAATTGTGTTGGGAATACCCAATATTGACATCAGACTCCATGAAGTCTCGCTGCAATAGGTTAATCATTGGCAAGGAAACCTCCTGCTGATTACCTCCTACCATCATCCGTATGAACAGTACTCCTCCATGCTGAACACCAATTTGAAGAGGCACTAAGAATGATATGGCAAGGGGACAGAATGTACTCTGGATTGGTGGCTTCAATGCCCATCATCAAGAGTAGTTCAGTTGCAATGCACGAAGTTGCAGGAAATCTGGCACAATGGCACAGTGATTACCACTGAAGCCTCACAATGACAGGGACCTGGATTCAATTCTGGCCTTGGGTCACTGTCTGTGTGGAGTTTGCACATTCTCCCCATGTCTGTATGGGACAGCTCTGGGTGCTGTTGTTTCCTCCCACAGTCCAAAAATGTGCAGGATAGGTGGTTTGCCCATGCTAAATTATTTCTCATTGTCTCAAAATGTGTAGGTTAGGGGGATTAACAGATTAAATATGTGGTGTTACAAGAAAAGGCCCTGAATAAGATGCTCTTTTGAAGAGTTGGTGCAGACTTGATGGGCCAAATGACTGCCTTTGCACCGCAGGGATTCTGAGGACAGTGTACACCTGAATCACTCTGGGTCGTGCGTCCTTGCAAATTCCACAGAATCCCTATAGTGCAGGAGAGGCCATTTGGCCAACTGAATCTGCACTGACTTTACTAAAGAACATTCTACCCACTTCCCCTCCCCCACCCCTTACTTATCCATGTAATCCCATAGCTAATTTACCATGGGTAAACCACCTAACGCACACTTCTTTGTACTATGGGAGGAAATTAGAGCACCGAAAGTAAAGCCACACAGACATGGGGACAACATGCAAAACATGAAACGTGTATTTCATGTTTGAAACAGTATTGTTTTCCCCTCCAGCTCCAGTAAATAAATAGTTCTTATCTTTTCAGGTGCCTTGCTCATCATTTAGCTGAAGCCATGTGACTTCTTAAACACTCAGCTTTAACCTTTCTATAAATAAGGCAGTTCCCAAGGAAGTGTCCAGGTTAGCCCAAAGATGCGCAGGTTAGATTGATTGGCCATGTGAAATTGACCCTAATGTCAGAGAGGTTAGCAGAGTAAATGTGAGGAGTTTTGGGAATCGGGCCTGTGGTTGGTACAGACTCAATAGGCTGAATAGCCTCCTTCTACACTGTAGGTATTGTATGATTCCATATTCAATGTTCTTCTAATTTTTTTAAAACGTGTAGTTCTTGGAAATATGTATTCATAACACACTGAAGTTCATAGAACAAAAGCTCCAAATATGTTTTGGAGGCTGATTTCCAAGTCTCACTGTCATTTTTACTTGGTTTGAAATTAAAAATCTTGACAATATTTTCCAAGTCAATGGAAATTAAATTGAGGTGCAGTGAATAATTGGCTGCTGATTTACTCCAACTCATTTTGCGCTTCTCATCTCACAATATTTTCTCAGAATGAAATAACTAAACTGCTACTCTGAGCTCAGTATTCTACACCTGTCTTTCATGTGGAGCTAACATGCTGATCCCCTTCTCCATTCTCTTTGGCTCAGGCTGCTTGCACTGTCCTCCCTGCCCAACATCCTAATACCCAATCCTGCCTTTGCGTCAGCAGCATTGAACCATCAAATGTACTCCTCAGTGTATCAATTCTTTCCTGCTGACACAATTGGCTTGAATTTCAACGGTCAAAATGGATAAATTGGATTGGGGAAGATATGAACATTTTAAATTCTGAACCCCGGCCCCAATCCACCTCTCATCCATCCACAACTAATTTAAACAGAAGCAGAAAAGAGGCGGGCAGCAAACCCACTCGTGTGACAATATTGTTATGTTTAGATTACTCAATAGGCAAAGTGTTTTCTGAAGCAATCTGAGTGCAAGTCATGCCTCTGACAGTTAACTGGCCAGCCAGTTTGAAATCGCTGTTTCAAGTGGATGGAAGTTGGGAGTAGATTTTACATCCGAATCCAATTCTGCTTATCTTGCTTCCACGACAAATGTGAAGTTCTGTCCATAACTGAACATTCATTATGGGATTATGAAGAAAGATGTCTCAATAGAGACCTGACCCTGCATCATTACAATTTTGATTTTATTTGATTTATTATTAATATTCACATACACATTAACATTGTATTGAAAGTATTGCTTCTTGTGCACTATAAAGACAAAACATACCGTTCATAGAGAAACAAGAGAGTGCAGAATGTAGTGTTACAGTCAAAGCTAACGTGTAGAGAAAGATCAACTTAATGCAAGATAAGTCCATTCAAAAGTCTGACATCAGCAGAGAAGAAGCTGTTCTTTAGTCGGTTGGTACATGATCTCAGACTTCTGTATCTCTTCCCGAAGGAAGAAGATGGAAGAGAGAATGTCTGGGGTACGTGGTGTCCTTAATTATGTTCGCTGCTTTGCCGAGGCAGCGGGAAATGTAGACAGAGTCAACGGATGGGAAGCTGGTTTGCGTGATGGATTGGGCTACATTTACAATCTTTTGTAGTTTCTTGCAGTCTTGGGCAGAGCATGAGCCATACTAAGCTGTGACACAACCAGAAAGAATGTTTTCTATGGTGCACCTGTAGAAGTTAGTGAGATTCATAGCTGACATGCCATATTTCCTTAGTCTTCTGAGAAAATAGAGGAATTGATGGGCTTTCTTAACTATATTATTTGACATGAGAGCACTTGGACAGGTTGTTGGTTCAGCAAGAACATTTGAATGTGTGTGTACTCTGACGTTTAAAACAATACAATGAATTAAAATAGAAATCACTCCAACAACAGATAGCAACAGTTCTTGCAGAACCAATAAATGACAGCAGCTAGTCTCCTCTCCAATTTCTCCATTGGCCTGTGCACAAATACAGTAAACTTATTTGAAGTGTAATTTCCTTCAATGTAACTAACTTTAAGTCACCTACAGTGATTGCCTTGGGTACAGATTATTGAACTATCAAATTAATTAACTCCTCACTTCTCTCTGACCCGTGACAGCATTAGATGTGAGTGACATAACATAATTAACTGGCTTATAAGATTGAGCATGAAAACTAATAATCACATTGTAAGACTGGGGAGCTTCTCCAACCAGTACTGCACCAGAGAAATAGGTTTAGCTTATGATTTGTAGAACATGTTTTGTGAGCTGTAAAAAAACTGAAAATTGCCAGCTATAAATATACACTTGGAATCACTCTATGGTCCATATAATTAAGGGATGAAAGTGGCTGAAGGCAAACATGTCTGAATTTGTTTTTTTTGTGTGACAAGAAATCATGTAATTGTAACATTTTTGTCATCTGTAATGAAGTATGAATACTTCAAGGCTTCAAACAGGTGGAATTATTATATGCCAAATGGGGAAAAAATGTTTTTTTCTTTGTTTGCCTTCCATTACTTCAAGACTGAGGATCAATGCATTTGTATCAAATTACAAAAGCGTCTTCAACATTTTAATGCTGAATGCAGTTAGTACATGTAACACAGGAAGAAGACCATACAAACAATAGAAGATTTTGCTCAATTATGTACCAGCAGCAAACACTATGGAAATGCTCTGCACACCATGTGCCCATTTTAAATCACTACTACCTTCTCAAAGATAATTGAGGATAGACAGCAAATGTTGGTCTTATTGCTAACATCTACATCCCATCAACACAAATATGAAAAAACATTCTGAAAATTAAAGTGACACCAGTTGCCAGCAAAATCAAAACAGCACTACAGCAGCATAGTAACATGCAGTATATAATTGCCAAAGTTTGCATATCACATATAATAATGCATCATAAAAACAAAAATTTGTGATTTAAACATATTTTTATTCTTGGGTTGCAGCTAAACTCACCATATTCCCTACTGACAGAAGACTCATTGAAGTCTCTTCCATGACAGTATGTTTCCAGAAACATTGGAGAACCAGAAAGCCATAGCCCAATGTAGCAAATGGTGCGCTGGGGAATTCCTCTCGGAAGTTCGAAGGAAAGGGTTTACCAGGAATCGTCCAGAAGGGCTAACTACCCCTGGATAACTGCACTGGGCTGGGGACCATCCGATTTAAATCGCTGACTTCCCAATTCCATCCACCCACTCAGCGGCCAGCTTTCCAACTTACCAGGGCGCTGCTGAATCTTACTGTATCTTGGAATTTGTTGCTTCCTTTCCAACAACTCCATCCCCCAACCCCATCCTGCTGGGCCCTACTCCTGCCCTTGCTATTCAGGAATATTTTCCAGGAGATAACTCTCACTATCTTGATTGGTTGCATCGGTGACAGTGGTGGTTGACGTAAAGCAGATGTTGGAAAAAGAATCCAAGTGTGAAATCCCATTATCCAAAAGTCAGAACTTCACCAAAACAGCAAGAATTTCTCATCCTTGTATAACTGCCAGTTTCTGTGCTCAATCTCACTGTAAAAGTGCATAGTCAAATTGAATGAAAGATTGATATACATGATAGGTCTAGTTGGACAAAAATGATTTTTGTTTCATTAGAATGCCTCTTAACTCAGTCAGCTGAGGTAAACATAGATCTTTACTAGAAAGAAAATAAACCAACACTGTATGATTCTGATGCATTTCTTAAAGCTGCAACCTTGTGGTTTGTATTAATAATCTCAGAGCCAGGATGATTCCTGGATCAAAATATTTCAGGGTTTGGATACCAAATTCCAACTGTTGTGTAGCCCATGAAGAATGTTGAAATACATGTTTCTTATTTTGGTGTATGAATTATAATCACAAATATTCAAATTCCCTGAAATTCCTTCCATAACATATCAACTGATACATTTAAATAATTATATTTGCAAGTGTTTCAAAATCTTTGTTTTTGGACAATTCAGATCAACTTAAATGTGTTGAAGCTTGTTATAGCTGACATTCCTACAGCTATCATTAACAGCCAATTGTCGTATGAGGACAAGACTTACACCCTTTCACGTCACACCAATGTGAGCTGACTATGTATCACAGTGCTTCATCATAGCCAAGTAAGAATTCTACAACTCTCCAACTAACACCACCACATGAGCATCATTAGCGATGGGATTAATATAAAAGAAAATTATTCAGGCCATAAAATTGTCTCCAGTTCATTAGTGTATGTTTTGGAGTACCAGCAAAGATAAATTTTATCTCCTCTGTGCCACTCCTTGTGGCAACTGCTTCCATGTTTTCTGAATTCAATGCTTATTTTATTACAATCTTGGCTTTTTGGCACCTTTATTTCATGCACTTCATATATGGGCCATTCCACTGTTGCTGAATCCTTGCCTGCAATGAAGGATCACACATCGGGACAAAGATAGAAAATGTTGGAAAACCTCAGCGGGTCTGACAGCATCTGTGCGGAGAAAATTGAGCTAACGTTTCAAGTCTAGATGAACTTCATTAGAACTGACAAAGCTGGGATGAAAGGTCACCTAGACTCAAAACATGGGCTCTATTGTCTCTCCATAGATGGTGCCAG
Source organism: Sphyrna mokarran (assembly GCA_024679065.1). Classification (NCBI taxonomy): domain Eukaryota; kingdom Metazoa; phylum Chordata; class Chondrichthyes; order Carcharhiniformes; family Carcharhinidae; genus Sphyrna; species Sphyrna mokarran. The sequence continues at coordinate 92,337,768 of JAGIQG010000001.1, forward strand.
ACTTGTGGAGATTTTCCAGTATTTTCTGTTTTTGTTTCAGATTCCAGCATCTGCTGTATTTCACTTTCATGCTTTGACCACACATAGGATGTGAGTACCATTACCATGTATGTAGACTCAGAAGATCCAACTGACTGAGTAATATAGTGGGGAAATAAGAGCACTAAAAGTAATGAAAGTTATAATTAACATTAATTTAACTGACTATAAGTGCAATAAGAGTAAATTAAAGCCCATAATACCTGTGTCTGATTACATTACTGAGTGACCTAGTTTTGGAGAATCAGCTTAATGAATCCATTCTAAAGAAAGATTTGTAACTAAAGTGTCTTATTCATTGTAATGTGCAAAGGTGGCCAGGACATATTATGCTATTTCAGGGCTCCAGAATAACTTGATTATTGCACAAATGGTCATAAGACTGCTGATTTTTCAAAATAGTTAGCTGATGAATTCCCTCCAATTTATCTAGTGAGTTGATATGCCATAGATCAGAAAGACTCCAATTCGATCACTGGTTTGTGCTGACGTAACTGCTCTCAAGAGGAGACTATGTAAAGGAATACAATTGCCCTCAAAAATCCTTGGCTTTGGGTTCCTGATCATTGCCCAATACCATTCTGAAAATGAATTCATGTGCGCAATGGAAAAGAATAGCAGGAGATTCTACTTTAATATTTCAATAGATTCTCATTCTAACAGCACTGTGGGTGTACCCACATCTATACTGTACAGTTCAAAAAAGGCAGCTCACCACCGCATTCTCCAGGGTAATTTGGGATAGGGAGATAATGGCCTGGTTAGTGAGGTCCACATCCCATAGGAAATTGAAATGCATATAATATATATATAATTGCTCCCTCTCCAAAACAAGTTCCTCCCATCCCCCAGATGTAGTCGTCAAATCTCACACATAAAGGGTAATCATTTGTCTTTGCAACTAAAGCCCACTCAACAGTTGTGTAGAAAGGAGGAAGAAAGTTGCTGAGTTGAGATAAGAAACATTTTGGTGCAGTTATACTTCTTTGATTCCCATGCTTGGGTGACAAAACAAACACTGCTGAAGATATGGACAGGGGGGTGGGGGAATGAAGTTTCAGACAGGAAACTTCGAAGTTTGGGTTTTGCCATATGCTGTAGATTTTAATGGGTTTCACAAATTATATACACACAGTCACCCAAACTCCACATACACAATTGCAGATCAATTTGACCTTTGTAATTCAACGTCATTCCATGTAGATTTTAGACTACCAATGTTGAATGAGTATTATCACAGATACTTGTCATCAGACTTCTGATAAAATCTCAGGTCAGAAGTTTCAGGGTAGACCTTAGTAATTTTGTTATAGAAAGTATACATTTGGCCAGCTGTGGCCCTCATCGTGACAGTTGTTATTCGAATACCCTAAATTTAACCAGAGAGAGAAACAAATGCAATTGCTTTTTAAAAAAATACATTGCATTTCTAAAGAAGCCAAAATCAGGAAGTGTTAATATATGTCAGCTTATGCTACACAGTTTTTCACATCTTTCAATTAAACTTACGTTTTGCCAAGTGAAAGAAGAACCTCTCTTACTTTTGGAAAACCTTTGGCTTTTGAATCTTTCACTAAGATCCTGGTATAATTAAATTCAAAATTAAACCCCAGATTCCCTTTTAGATTCAATTTTCAAAAATGACTCGAGAAGGCAAAATATATCCATGTTAAGAATTTTTTATCCATCCCTAGGAATTAAAAATCAGTTAAAAACAGCATGAATCATTAGCACCACCACAATAAACCTTACACATTCTGAGAGACAATTTCTTAATACAATCAAAATGCACAATGTCTTCAAGATCATTATTGTACTCTCAGCAGTATCAACACCCCCCACTCCACTTTTTTTTCTAAGTCACACATTTCAGAACTATCAAGATAATTAAACTCAAAATCATGTCAAATCATCATATCTTTGCATTAGCAAAATGTAGATTTATGTGACAGCTTCATCTCTGGGTCCAGGGTATTACAACAGTCAACGTTTCATTGGCCATGATATATGTTTTTTACATTTTAACCTTAACATTAATTCAAATCAATGGTTTGTTGACCAAATACAGTACATCTTTAAAAATGGCCAAAGCCATAACCAGTGTCATAGTAACATTCACACCTGCTTTGAACAAAAACAATACATTTTGCCATCATCTCCCTTCTAGTACTCTTAGTAATATAGAAAGAAATTAAGGAAAAGATTAGCTTTTAAAATGAAATAAAACATTCAACTTATTTACATGAAAGGTGGATAAAGGAAGAGCTTCTTTGGGATTTTCCTAATCCTTTACTTAGGATTAGGAAAATGCCAAAGAAGCTCTTCCTTTTATCTTGCCCGCTCCATGATTTTCTTTATGGAACTCTTTCACAACATTTGTTGCTGTGCACAATCATTTTCCTTTCTGCTATGTATGGCACTCTTTCCAGTCTGTAGGTAGGTGAAACTACATCTCCCTTCTTGTGCTCTAATTTTCAGCCTGAAACTGCACGAGTGGAGAAAATGTTCAAAGCTTGTAATTCTCCTTTTTAATAGTTAATTGCAACATTGATAAATTTACAAACATCAATTTCTTGCTCTCCTTAAATCAGAATGGGACTTACAAATGCTATTGTCCTTCATAACAAACGAGGGTCTGTACCCTTCTCCTGCATATGTTAAATCAGTATCACACTCAAGCAATCATCCCATAACTTCTGAGCTGATTCACATTATTAAGACTTCAAGAGTCACTGCTTTTGTTATTGCTGTTCCTTTGTCTCATGTAACTTCATCAATCTCCTCATTAAACTTATTTTCTGAGAACTCCATTCTGCACAGTGGAGTCATAAAGGTTTACAGCATGGAAACAGGCCCTTTGGCCCAACTCATCCATGCCACCCAGTTTTTACTAGTCCCAATTGCCCATGTTTGGCCCATATCCCTCAATACCCATTTGACCCATATTATTATTTATATCCTTTTTGAGACAAAATTGTATGTGCCTCTATTTCTGTCTCTGGCAGCTCGTTCCAGACATTCATCACCTTGAATGAAGAAGTTGTCCCATTGGACTCTTTTGTATCTCTCCCCTCTCACTTTAAACATATGCCCTCTCGTTTTTGGTTCCCCTACCTTAAGGAAAAGATATTGACTATCTACCTAATCTATGCCCCTCTATTTTATAGACTTGTATAAAATCACTCTTAAGTTTCCTATGTTCCAGGGAAAAAAGTCTCAATCTATTCAGTCTCCCTTTACAACTCGAACCTGGTAGCAACTAATCCTGGTAGCATCTAAGTAAATCTTTTCTGAATGCTTTCTAGTTTAATCATATCTTTTCTATGATGGGGTGATCAGAACTGCACATAGTATTTCAGGTGTGGCCTTGCTAATGGCTTGTACAACTTCAATAAGACATCCCAACTCCTGTACTCAATATTCTGACAAAGTATACCGAATGCCTTCTTCACCACCTTTTCCACCTGAGACTCTATTTTCAAGGACCTATGAACCTGTACCCATGTATCTCTTTGTTCTGTAACTCTCCCCAATGCTGTGCCATTAACTGAGTAGGTCCTGCCTTGGTTCTATCTACCAAAATGCATCACCTCATATTTATCTAAATTAAACTCCATCTGCCACTCATCTTCCCACTGACCCAATTGATCAAGATCCTGTTGCAATCCTAGATAACGTTCTTCGCTGTCCACTTTGCCACCAATTTTGGTGTCATCTGAAAATTTACTAACTATGCCTCCTAAATTTTCATCCAAATCATAAATAACAAATAACAACAATCCAGCACTGATCCCTGGGGCACACCACTAGTCACAGGTTTCCAATTCAGAAAAACAACCCTCTGCAACCACCCTCTGTCTTCTTTGTCAAGCCAATTTTGTATCCAATTGGCTATCTCACACTGAGTCCCATGAGATTTAACCTTATGCAACAACTTACCATACAGAACCTTGTCAGAGGCCTTGTTAAAGTCTATGAAGACAACATTTACTGCATTGACCTCATCTAGTTTCTTGGTTACCCCTTAAAAAAATTCAATCAAATTTCTGAGACATGATTTTCCACTCAAAGTCATGCTGACGGTCCCTAATCAGGCTTGTCTCTCTAAATGTCTGTAGATTCTGTCTTTTAGAATACCTTCTAACAACTTACTCACAACTGTATCACGGTGATAGAAAAGAAGTTTGATGAGGACTTGTCTGTTGAGGTAGTATGGGCTGAGATTAGAAACAGGAGAGGAGAGGTCACCCTGTTGGGAGTCTTTTACAGACCTCCTAATAGTTCTAGAGAGGTTGAGGAAAGGATTGCAAAGTCAATTCTGATTAGGAGTGAAAGTAGTAGGGTAATTGTGATGGGGGACTTTAACTTTGCTAATATTGATTGGAATAGCTATAGCTCTAGCTCGTTAGAGGGGTCAGTTTTCGTACAGAGTGTGCAGGAAGGTTTTTTGACTCAGTATGTAGATAGGCCAACTAGAGGTGAGGCTACATTGGATTTGGTGCTGGGCAATGAGCCAGACCAGGTGTTAGGCTTGGAAGTTAGTGAACATTTTGGTGATAGTGACCACAATTCGGTTACGTTCACCTTAGTGATGGATAGGGATAGGCATGAAGCTGGGGGCAGTAGTTATAGCTGGGGGAAGGGTAATTATGAGGCCATCAGGAGAGAATTAGGGTGCATAGATTGGACTAGGAAACTACAGGGACTGGGAACATCTGGAATGTGGAGCTTATTCAAGGAGCAGCTGCTGCGAGTCCTTGATAAGTATGTCCCTGTCAGGCAGGGAGGAAATGGTCGAGTAAGAGAGCCTTGGTGTACGAAAAAGTTGATTTGCTGGTTAAGAAGAAAAAGGAGGCTTATGTCAGGATGAGGCTTGAAGGCTCAGTTAGTGCAATGGATAGCTATAGATTAGCCAGGAAGGAGGTAAAAAGTGAATTGAGGAGAGCTAAGAGGGGACACGAGAAGATGTTGGCTGATAGGATTAAGGAGAATCCTAAAGCTTTCTTTCGATATGTTAAGAATAGAAGATTGGTTAGGGCAAGATTAGGGCCAGTCATAGACAGCAGTGGGAAGTTGTGCGTGGAGCCTGAAGAGATTGGTGAGGCACTGAATAAATATTTCTCTTCGGTATTCACGCAGAGTGCTGGAAATGTAGCTATGGAGAGCACTGAGGTACAGGGTTGCAAATTGGGAAGTATTGTAGTAGATAGGGAGGATGTGTTAGAAATTCTCGAGGGTTTGAAGTTGGATAAGTCCCCTGGGCCGGACGGGATTTACCCTAGGATTCTCTGGGAGGCAAGAGAGGAGATTGCAGAGCCTCTGGCTCTGATCTTCAGGTCCTCGTTGGTTACGGGTGTGGTTCCGGAGGACTGGAGGATAGCGAATGTGGTCCCATTGTTTAAGAAGGGGAAGAGAGACCTTCCAGGGAATTATAGGCCAGTGAGTCTTACTTCTGTTGTGGGCAAGGTATTGGAGAGAATTATTAGGGATAGGATTTATAGTTATTTTGAGAGAAATGAATTGATTGGGGATAGTCAGCATGGTTTCGTGAAGGGTAGGTCATGCCTTACTAACCTCATTGAGTTTTTTGAGAAAGTGACCAGAGAGGTGGATGGGGGTAAGGCGGTTGATGTAGTATATATGGACTTTAGTAAGGCTTTTGATAAGGTGGCCCATGGAAGACTTCTACAGAAAATGCAGATGTGTGGAATAGAGGGTGATTTAGCTAATTGGATTAGGAATTGGCTGGCAGATAGAAGACAGAGGGTGGTGGTTGATGGGAGATATTCATCGTGGAGTTCGGTGACGAGTGGTGTGCCTCAGGGGTCTGTTTTGGGGCCCCTGCTGTTTGTAATTTTTATAAATGATCTGGATGAGGGTATTGAGGGATGGATCAGTAAAATTGCAGATGACACTAAAGTTGGTGGAGTGGTAGATAGTGAAGAGGGGTGTTTTAGTTTACAGAGTGACTTGGACAAGTTGCAGAGCTGGGCCGAGAGGTGGCAAATGGAGTTTAATGTGGAAAAGTGTGAGGTAATGCACTTTGGCAGGAACAATAAATGTGTAGAGTATAGGGCTAATGGTAGGGCTCTTAATAGTGTTGAGGAACAGAAGGATCTTGGTGTATGTGTCAATAGATCCCTGAAAGTAGGCAGTCAAGTGGATAAAGTTGTTAAGAAGGCATATGGAGTCTTAGCTTTTATTGGTAGGGGGATTGAATTTAGGAGCCGCAGCATCATGTTGCAACTGTACAAAACTCTAGTGCGGCCGCACTTGGAGTATTGTGTGCAGTTCTGGTCCCCACATTATAAGAAAGATGTGGAGGCATTGGAGAGGGTACAGAGGAGGTTTACCAGGATGTTGCCTGGTATGGAGGGCAGGTCCTATGAAGAGAGGTTGAAGGATTTGAGGTTGTTTTCGTTAGAAAGGAGGCGGCTAAGAGGGGATCTTATTGAAGCATATAAGATGATTAGAGGTTTAGATAGGGTGGACAGTGATAGCCTTTTTCCTAGGATGGAGAAAGCTAGCACGAGGGGACACAGCTTTAAATTAAGGGGTATGAGTTATAGGACGGATATCAGAGGTAGGTTCTTTACTCAAAGAGTGATTAGGGAGTGGAATGCCCTGCCTGCAGCTGTTGTAGATGTGCCAAGTTTGGTGGCGTTTAAGAGGTTAATTGATAAGTATATGGAAGAGAAGGGAATGGTTTAGTTTGGAGGGGCATTGCTTTTTATTTTGGTCGGCACAACATCGAAGGCCGAAGGGCCTGTTCTGTGCTGTAATGTTCTATGTTCTATATACTACTATCAAATATTCCATTGAAGTATACCCAAAATGAGTTATTTCAATTCTCATTTGATGTACCATTTCCCTAACTCTATCCCTTACTCTTAGTCAGTTCCTCATCATTTTACACATGCAAGAGTTAACATCTTATCTGATTCATGAACCCTGAAAAGACTTTGCAGTGCAACACTGTTTTCATAATATCCTTAAAACAGAAATTAAACATCCTCATTTGATTCCAGACATAAACATCTCACTTGTTGGCTCTTTCTCTTAAAGAGCATTTTATTTTCTCAAAAGTATTCTGCAAAATTGTGTCTGATATTTTTTTGTTTGGCATTTTAAAATGATCGCAGATTCAAGTAGCAGTGTTTTTGGACTGACAGATATTTTTTGTATTCAAAAGTTATTTTTCGATAGTGCAGGATTTTATGGATTTCAGAACTTGGGGCTGTGCAGCAAAGGTTAACCAAAGAGCTTGAGACAGCAATCCACTCTGATCTTTTGAGAAGCTTACCTGACAGTCTAGAAGACATATCAGATGGAGCTTGTAAGGAATGACTTATGCAATTTGGCCAGGAAAAAATAAATCAGATAATGAAGATGATTTGCAGTTTACACAGCAGATTCCTGGACCTAGTAAATCTTTGGCCAATGTTAGCATGAGGATTTTGGGGGGAAGGCTTGATGTATGAAAGTGAGCTTTTTAATCAAATATTGGGAGGAAGAATTATTGAACACCACATCCAGTAGAAAGGGAACATGTGAAAATATAAAATTCCTACAAAGGGTTAAAGAAGGAATTGGGACACCAGTGTCTGTGTATCAGTGTGCAGAAGTAATTTGTTATATGTTGTAACTAACATGCTGGACTGTATGTGAAGCAGCACTGTAAAAAGTGTCCCAAACATGCTCAAGCACTATGACATGAAATGGTTCATATGGTCTAAAGAGTAAGGAAACATTTTTAAAAGGCACTAACACAATTCCGTGGAGGCTTTAAGACAATCGAGATGGTAATGGTCAGGAGGGATACATCTTGATTAATAAGGGCATCAGGGGTTATGTGGAAAAGGCAGGAGAATGGGGATACTAAAAAAAAAATCAGCCATGAGTGAATGGCAGAGCAGAGTCGATGACCAAAATAGCCTAATTCTGCTCTATGTCTTATGGTCTAATGATCTTATGGAGTAAAATTAAGATAAAAGTAAAAGGAATTTTGCGTTGGAACAATTGAAGGCTATGGAGAAATAATATTTCATCAGAATTATCCACAAGATGAATGTGGTTGAAAGAAGAGTCCAAAAATCTTCCAAGTTCATGCATAAACTGTTTCTCCAGTTATATGTATGTATGTGCTAATAGCCTAGAAAAAAAAAGCACTCAAGCAAAAGCATAAGGTACATTATTATGTCAGGTGATCTGTAATCCAAGTTAATAATGTTCTGATCATTCTAGTAGTGTTAGTATTTTATCTGTGAAAGGTAATCGAGAAATTTGGAAAAGACACTTGTACTTTAGAAATAACTGGGTTAGATCAAAGTTAGTTATGAGAATTCAATAAGGATAGTTCAGAGTCAAAGGGAAGAACTGAAGGAAATAAATATCTTAAGGAAGTTTTTTTTTAGAGATTTCTTAGAATCCTTATGGATTTGGAAGCACAGCTTATACTGTTAGTCATCTCTCTAGAAAAACATAATGTTAGTTCAAGAAATGTTCAGATCTCTTGGTTTGGCTTTTATGCTGATGTTTGTAAGTCAGTCGGATGACATTTTTTGTACTCTTTTAGCAATATGAGTGTGTGGGATGGGCTGACATTTGACCCTCAGCATGAGGTAAACTCAAAGATGACCTAAAGCTAAGTGATTGACTACTGAGAGGTAACTATCCTGACATCTTAGATACCTGTTCAGCATTCATTGATTAGAAAGGATCAAACAAGTGATTGACATAGGTGGCGGGATTTTTGCCCCTTCTGTGATGTGTGATTCAGTGGCAGGAGGTGACAGCTCACTGGCAGCAAGATCTTATGACTCCACCATTGCCAATGGAAGTTCTCGTTGAATACATCCCTCATTGCTGAAAAATTCGTGGCAGTGGTGCGCGATTGGAGGGACCAGAAGATTCTACTGGCATAAATGGCAGCACAATTTCGTTAAGGGTAAACCACAAATTAAGTATATTAATGACTGTTTATTAATAGGAGTGCTCCTTTTAATGGAGACGGGGGCAGTCCTCGCCAGGCAGTTGATCTGTTCAGGTGGAGGTTGGATGAAGGAAGAGAAACAAAGATGAGGGAAGAGTTTGCAAATACTTTGGCCAGAGACCAAAATGCTGCCATCACAAGCTACTGAGATGAACACACTCTGTGCCAACCATCTGTTCATCCTCTGGGATCAGTGAAGCACAGGTTGTATACTTTTCCTGTCTCTTTATTCAATGCATCATTTCTAAACTGTCACTTCTCTAAACTGTCACTTCTTAATAAATGGCATAAACTACCTCAAAATTACTTACAAATACTCACATGCCTGTTTTATGTATATGTAGCTCCTGACCCCAAAATCATATAGCTGTTCCCTTTTCCTTGTTATTATTCCACCATCACCAGACATAGAAAATAGATCACGTTGATCAATTGGAATACAATCAACACAGCTAAGAATTTTTCACAATTGAAGTTCCCCAACTCCACAGTTGTTTCCACCCTCGGGATTTCAATGCATTATGCTTCTTCCGTCATCTTATTTTGTCTTTGTTTTAATTCACACAATATATGCTGGATCCGATTTTACCATTGTGTCATGCCTGTTTTTGGGCGCGAAAATGTGCTAAAGTTGGATGTGAGACCATTAACACGATCCGCACCCATGTCCACACAGAATGCCACCTTACTGAACCTGGAAATGGCAGCAATTCAGTTCGCACCCAAAACAGGTGCAACAGCGATTTAAGTGCATTTGCAATACATTTCAATTGAATTAATGAACCACCCACCCAACTTTATCAGCATTTCTCCCTTTACCACCACATTTGCCATAATGGACCTGCTAAATAAAAGTCTGAATCGGGAGCTCCAGCTGCCGAAGAGGCGAGTTCAGTGCTTCCAACTGCTCTCTGACTCAGATCAGTGGTGGGGGGATTGAGCGGGGTTGTGGATGTAAACCATTCTCTGGTTGTGGGGACAGAGGTTAATGGAGTGAGCCCATATCATTGTCTGATGGTATGGTAGGGAGGAGAAGGCAGGTCAGATGCATCGATGGTGGGGGTGGGGAGGGACGACTGATTGCTGTCTGGCAGGAAGGGAGGAGGAAGTGGGTCAGATGTTTCTGAGGGAAGGTGAGTGAGGCCAGATCATTGTCGGGGCAGAGGGGTCAGTGAGGCCAGGCTATTTTCTGCGGGTGATGACTGAGGCCAGGTCATTGTTGTGGGGAGGGGGGGGCGATGGAGGAGGGAAATGGGAAAAATGTATCTCAGCGGGGGAGGGGGACAGATTGTTCTCTGGCAGGGGGAAATGGATCTCTGGCAGATGGATCTTTGGTTGTGGGGGCAGATATATCTCTAGCGGAGTTTATGGAGGAGCGTGCTGCCACTCCGTGAGCGATCGGAGAGGGAGGGGGGCAGGGATGGTGATTGGGCTGGGCAGTGGAGGGGAGGCGGATAAGGGGGATGGTGGTATATGTGGGTAGTGGGGGGTGGTGTCAGCGATGTGTGGGCATCCTCGCTCCCACTTATCGCTCCCTGGCTGCTTTCTCTACTTTCTGCAGTCTGGGAGCATTCTAACACATGCACTTTTTCAATTTTTTTTCTAACTGCGCATGCGCAGTTCAGAGCTCCGATTGTTTCGGCCTCACTAAGCCCTGCCCACAGTACGAATGGGACTGAAGATTTTTTTTCAGGCTGGGTATGTATGGGCATACCTAAAAGCAGATTTCTAAGTCGGATTTGCATTACGCCCAGATTCAGCACTTAGAATGAAAATGGTAAAATCGGGCCCACTGTGTTACATCAAGATCATTCATTGATTTTGTTATTTTAGCTTGAACTTCAAGTTCAAGTAAATCTAAGTCATAATCAAATTTACAAACACATTTTTCAGCTTTACCCATGTTTCCCAGATGGATGGCTGTTGAGAGACACCAAACTGGTTCACAGGCCACAATTTTGTACCATATGATTCCCAACAGAAGTAGTGACACACTCTTCATTGTTTCCTTATTTTCCCCTAGAAAAAATAAAAACAATGATTCACTCTGCATTGGCCTTGACCATACTATCTGGGTTGCACATAGCCAATTGGTAAAATGGTGATTGATTTATTTACAGAAGTTACAGGCATGCCCTTGGCAGTTATGCCATCTCATGTTATTTTTCAGATCTTTAGGGCTGAGACCTTCAGATCTCTTTCTTCTGTTTGCTGTCTCTTTTTAACTAGTATCATAAGTAGGCTTACATTAACATTGCAAAGTTACTCTGAAAATCCCCTAGTTACCACTCTGTAGTGCCTGTTTGGGTATCCTGAGGGAGAATTTAGCATGGCCAATCCATCTAACTTTCACGTCTTTCAGATTGTTGGAGGAAACCAGAGCCCCCAGAGGAAAACCATGCAGACATGTGGAGAATGTGCATAGACAGTGACCTAAGCCAGGAATCAAACCCAGGTCCCTGGCATTGTGAGGCAACAATGCTAACCACTGTGCCATATTTTAAATACAGTATGAAATCTGACAACACCAGGTTTAAATCAAACTGATTTATTGCTAGTAAACTTACAAGCTTTCAACCCTATGGTCTTCATCAGGTGAATGAGGTGTTGTCCTGATATTGTCAGACTTCTTACTGTGTTTACCCCAGTCCAAAGCCAGCATCTCTGCATCATGACTCCTATTTTAAATGGCAGATACTGATAGTGATGATAAAAGCCAAATACTGCAGGTACTGAATTCTGAAGAAAAACAGAAAATGCTGAAAAATCTCAGCAGATTTGACAACATCTATGGAGAGAGCAAAGAACCTTTGTTTTGAGCCAGGATGACCCTTTGTCAGATAGTGGTGACCTTTGTGTTGTTCCAGTAGCTGTGTCAACATAGATATGCTTCCATCTTCCAGGATCCACCATTTTATCATTTTCATAATAGTCACTTCTTTTGTTGTTTCTTTTGGGGTTTGTATTGTTTCATTTGATTGATGCAAAAAAAATTTATTCTATACAGTACAACTACCAATAAGCTATCAATATATCCTTTCCACTCTGTTACGCAGTTCCTTATACAGCAATTTGAATACTCCCTCTTGAGAATTAATCCTTACCATCATCTGTTCCTCTATATCCCATTACCAGGTGTTGTGTGGTTCTGGATTTATTTTGTGAGCACAATGTTTTCTGCCAATATTCCTTGCAGCTTGCATATTGACTGCTTCTGTTCCTCAGATCTCTCTGAAGTCCAACTCAAGTGGATGAAAATACATTGACTTCCAGTCAGGCTTATTATCTTCTCCATGTTTCTTCAAAAGGAACCCTTCAAATGTAGATAATGAAAACATAACAAAACCTATTCCAACTTATAAATCAAAGAAAAGACTTAATAAAGAAACTTCAATACTCCAAATTGGGAGTGCCCTGAGCCACTCCAAGCTTCACACAATTTCACACATGTTCTTATTTATAGTCAGTCAGCTGGTCAGCTGACTATTACATCATTCTGTAATTGGTTCCATGGTTTATTGGATCAGCTGACCCTTATACCTTGTTACAATTGATCACATTACATCCAATATAAAATTGTCACCGATTATATTCTAACATTCCAAACGCTGGGTCTGGTGCATCCTGTGGTTCCCCCAACTTCAAGATTCTTTCTTGCCCATTTCTTATTTCTTGGTGCATGTTCTATGTGAGGAAATTTCCTGCAGTTAAAGCACTGCCTTTTATTTCCACCATAGCTAATTATTTATATCATCTTTCCCACAGATTCTGTTCCTTTGAGTCATGTCAGACTCAAAATATGAACTCTGGTTCTGTCTTCATCAATGCTGCTGGACCTGCTGAGTTTTTCTGAAATTTTCTGTTTTTCATTCAGACCTCCAACATCCACAATATTTCTGCTTTTATTTCATCTTTTGTACTTTGCATTTTTTCCAGCTCTCTGCTCTGCTCCTATCCTGCTTGCTTAGTTAATCTTCCTCAAAACAAAAACTTCCTCAACACTCAAGATTCTCACTGGAGAGACGTAGGTTGAGAGGCGACCTGATAGAGGTTTATAAAATGTTGAGAGGAATAGATAGGGTGGACTCTCAGAGACTATTTCCCCGAGCTGAAATGGTCAATATGAGAGGACACAGATTTAAGGTGCAGGGAAGCGAATACAAAGGAGATGTCAGGGGTAGGTTTTTCACTCAGAGGGTGGTGAGTGAATGGAACCGACTGCCGTCAGAGGTTGTTGAGGCAAACTCACTGGGGTCTTTTAAGAGACTTCTATATGGAAAAGAATAGGATAGGGGGTTATAGATAGGTCTGTGGATTGGTAGATGTGATCGGCGCGACTCGTGGGCCGAAGGGCCTGTTTGTGCTGTATTGTTCTATGTTCTATGTTCTATATCTACTTCTCCCAAGTCAAATCTTGGCATGGCTGTTTTAGCAATAGATTTCATGTAAGCTATAAGAGTTCTTAATCACTGGCAGAGTTTGTCTTTTGGCACTCCATCCCCATCCTACCATCCTCTTTCTGCTTCATTAGAAATAGGCCATAATCTGCTAACCAACAATTGTAGCGCCCCTCCAGTCCCTGCACAATTTGTGTCATGATTTCCTATAGACCAGCCCTTTCATACCCACATGCTTCTTCATTGGGTCAGTCAGTGTTGTCCCAAGTTACATCTGTTAGTCACAGTTAGTGTCTAGTATGAGATCAGAAACCACAAGATATGTTATGAAGTCCACCTCAATTTACTTCCCTGGATTAGGCCACATGTATTTGTTATTTTGGCATTAGTGTGAGGATAAAGTGTTTCTCTTGCGGCACGATTCTATTGGCATATGAGGAAACTTTTATCAAAACAAACATTTTTTAACAATACACTTTAACTATAACAAATGAATTATCCTAATATTTACCAATTGAACAAGACTGAAACATGACAATTCAAGCACTATTTCTCTTACAGACTTAAAACCTCTCTTCAAAATCAGTTAGCAATACACAGACTTACATGCTTGTGCTTGTTAATAGTCCTAGAGCCTAGAGATAGAGAGACCGAGAAAAAGACACCTATCTTTGAGAGCCCCAAACATCCAGAGAGAGACAGACAGACAGACAGAAAGATGCCTCTAGCTTCTTTTAGAACGCAGCAATAGCTGACTGTCTCTCCTGCAAACTTACTTCTGCCTTTTCCTACCTAAGATATTATTGCTTGTCAATTGTCATCGATGAGGACCTCAACACCATTAATCATTTTGAGGCTGACTGCAGTATGTCCGAAAATGACTGATCAGACCAATTCGGGCATGGAATGTCCTGGTACATATTGGTCAGACTTGTGTAAACACTGTAGTTGTTCTGCTGGTGGCTCTGGACTTGCGCAGCTTGCACTTAAGTTGTGCTTCAGCAATACACCTTGCTTTGCGAGCTTGACAGTCTTTGTGGATGAGGCAGCGCCAGGTAGGGCGGTTTTGTGCCAGCATTTCCCAGGTGGTCATGTCAATGTCAAGTGACTTCAGGGAGGATTTGAGTATGTCTTTGAAACGTTTCTTCTGACCTCCACGTGAGCGTCTTCCAGCATACAGGGCGCAGTCATCGGCAAAAAGGAAATCTCTCAGAGCAGCCTCTTTCATTTTGGTAATAGTTTGAAGTCTCCTCAGGTTAAAGAGCTTCCCACCTACTCTGTACTTGAGGCTGATTCCAGCAACATTGTCCTGAAAGTCATCATTCAGCATGGCAATAAACATCATGCTGAACAGTATGGATGCGAGCACACAGCCCTGTTTGATACCATTGGTGTCTGGGAATGCCTCAGAGGATTCTCCGCCATCCAGTGCTCTAGCCATCATGCCATCATGGAACTGGCATACCATCTGAATGAATTGGGGGGGGCAGCCGAACTTTGACATGATGCTCCACAGGCTTTGTCAGTTTACAGTGTCGAAGGCTTTTGCGAGGTCAACAAAGGTTGTGTAGAGCTCACGATTCTGCTCCTGACACTTTTCCTGAAGTTGGCATGCAGCAAAATTCATGTCAGTAGTCGCACGATCTATGCAGAAGCCACACTGTGACTCTGGAAGCAGACTCAGCTCCAGATGAGTGACCAGACAATTTAGGAAAAACCTTGCAAGGGTTTTTCCCTGTGATGGAGAGCAACAAGGTTCTTGTTGGTTGTTGCATACTTGCCAATTCCCTTTCCTCTTGTAGAGGTGTACGATGGAAGCATCTTTAAGTTCCTGAGGAAAGGATCCTTGCTTCCAAAAGGACTGGATTAACTTGGTGAGCTTCTCAATAAGTGCAGGACCAGCAGTTTTACAGATCTCTGCAGGTATGGCATCTGCCCTGGGGCTTTGCCACTGGATAACTGGCTGACAGTTTTCGGCTACAATTGGTGGGTCATCCATGGCACTATTGATATCGACCTGGGGAATCCTGGCTATTTCCTCATCGTTAATAGATGAGAGTTGGTTGAGGACGGCTTCAAAGTGTTCAGCCAATGTCTCAGGATCTAACCCCTCTCTGTAATGAAAGTTGTATCATCTGTACTCAGGAAAGGGGAAATCCTGAGAGATTGAGATCTGTAGAGAGTGTCGAGGGTTTCATAAAACTGTTTCAAGTCGTTTCTGTCAGCATACCCTGTATTTTATCTGTCTTGGTGCTCAGCCAGGCATCCTGCATTTTACACAGTTTATTCTGGACTGTCCTACAAGCACTGGTAAAAGCATTTTTCTTGGCAGCTGAAGATGGGTTGTTCTGATATGCCCGAAGAAGATGGTGCCTTTCAACATGTAGAGCCTGTATCTTCTCATCATTCCCATCGAACCAATCATGCTGCTTGAGAGCAGAGGGCCCAAGCATCTCTAACGCAGGTGTATGGATAGCATCCTTGAAGTATTCTCAATCGTCCTCAGCATTGCCTGCAAGATGTAGGTCAGCAAGCTTGATTTCTAAGTCTTCAGCCAGTGCTGAAGCTATACTGGGGTTCTTTAGCTTGGCTGCATTGATTCTTTTCATAACCTTGCTTTCTTGTGGTTGCCTCTTAGGTCTGATGCAGAGCCTCATTTTGGAAACAATGAGCCTGTGATCTGTCCAGCAGTCAGCACCACATATGGCCTTGGTTACTCTGACATCCTGCCTGTCGTTTCTCTTGACAATGACATAGTCGCTAAGATGCCAATGCTTAGAATGGGGGTTCATCCATGAGGTCTTGTTACGGGTAGGCAGATAGAAGGTTGTGTTCGTGGTGAGGAGGTCGTGTGCTGCACAGATCTTCAGTAAGAGTAGGCCGTTACTGTTACACTTGCCCACTCCATGCCTCCCAATGATTCCCTGCCAGATTGCAGAGTCACACCCTACTCTTGCATTGAAATCGGCAAGCAAGATCAGCTTGTCACTATTGCCCACTGCTGATAGTAGGGCATCTAATTCTTCATAGAACTTGTCTTTCATCTCATCTAGGTTATTCACTGTGGGGGCATAGGCACTGATCAGGATGGCTTGAGTTCTGTTCTATAGCGGAAGCTGTAATGTCATAAATCAGTCATTCACACCCTTGGATAGACTATCAAGTTTCTGAACAAGGTAACTCCTCATGACAAATCCAACTCCAGCATCACGATGCTCATCGCTGCTGTAACCGCTCCAGAAAAAACTGTATCTACCTCCAGTTTCAGTCAACTGACCTATGTTGGCAAGATGAGTTTCGCTCAGGGCTGCAATGTCAATGTTGTATCTTGCAAGGTCTCTGGCAAATAAGGCTGTTCTTCTCTTTGGTCTGTCTGCTGTAGGGTTGTCCAAAAGCGTGTTCATCTTCCAAGTGTCAATGGTGAGAAGTGTCACCTTGTGTTTTATTTTGTTTGTTCAACTGCAAGATGGGCCAGCCATGGTAAATGGGCTAGATGTAGTGAAGCAGGCAATGTTTAGAGCACCTTTTCTAGCCCCTTTCTCATTCTACGGAGGTGAGTAGTGCATCCCTGAAGAGAACTGCTCAGTCACCCAGGTGGATACCAAGTTCCACTGCTGCTTCGGTCAATGGAAAACAACAATTAGTCCTCAGCCACCTGCTCCTAGTGTATCCACACCTGCTGCTTCACTGTTCACCCATCGCCACAGGACTTTGAGGGTTGAACAGGACACTGATGATGATGATGATGATGGTGTCAAAACTAGCGACTGATTTGGATTAAAGTGAGGGAGAGTTGCGCAGCGTCGGCTTCACTCTCTCTTCCCAATTCCCATCTAGATCCAGTGGCAAGGCAAGAGTAAAGATGACTGGAGGTGGGACTAGGCGCAGTGGATGACCAGGACATCTTCCACGACATTTGCAGAGACCGTCTTCTTGACCGTTGGACCTTCCGTTGGTCTTGTCCGCTCAATCTGCTGTACTCTGTCTTCACATGCTGGGATAGAAATCTCCCTATCTCACCAAGGGTTGAGACCCATCGGCTACCTTCACCTGGCTTAGCCGGCTTGTCGAGACTGTTGTCCAGTGTGTGGCCATTGTCGCATGCAAACAGCTATGGGGAGCCACAGGTGAGAGATGGGTGCCAGGTGGGGATAAAGGATGGACAAACCACCCTGGAAGGATGCGACATGTTCCCCCACCAAAGGTAATACCCCTCCCTAATACTCCATATATGCCACCTAAGATAAACTATCATCTCAAAGGTCTTCTCTTTGTCCAATTGTTCTTTTTTATCTGTGAAAAAGCAGTCTGCAATGTTCTCAAAACTTCTTGTGCCCTTGCAAAGCACATTCGCAAAGCTATAAAAAATTTGGTCCAGTCATATCAAATCTATCATATGATAATTAAACTAATCTTGGAGATTCATATTTGGTCAGTGCACTATAAAGTGGGATTTATTCATTGTCCTGTTTTGCAGTTAGATATATAATGAAGACTAATGCAATATGACGAGCATAAAGGTGAATAATAACAGATATAAAGGAATTTTGGAATATGAAGAAATTCACAAAGTAAGCATTTGCTGTTCACTTCCTAGAACTGGATGAGTTAAGCTTTAAGCAGAAACACAGTGGCAAACATCAGAAACACCTTGTTGTAGACAGAGCTAAGTGGCCCATGCCATGGATCAGATTTCAGCTCCAGAGTCATGCCATTCACTCACGAATAGTGGTGAACAATTGATCAACTCACTGAAGGAGAAGTCTCCACAACGATCCTCATCTCCAATGGTGGGAGAGTCGAGAACTTCAATACAAAAGACAAAGCTGATGCAATTTCAACCATCTTCAGCCAGAAGCACTGAGTGGGTGATCCATCTTGACTTCACTTGAGATATCCAGCATCGCAGATGGAACAAATTGGTGTCCCCAATGGAGATGTTTGATACAGCCATAGATTTCAGAGGCATTGCCTGATATGCTCAGTTCCAAATCTCTGCAAAAAGAGGCATCATAGTTTGTGGATGCCGCTATTACCACAGAGTTGTTTAAAATGATTCCTTGAATTCTTGAGAAACAGCCAATGTCAAGAAAAAGGTATTTTGCCAACTGTATCTCTACTATGAAGGTGGCACAGTGGCAAAGTGTGCATAATGAGACTAGTGTTTCAGTGACATTTTTAATGCATTGCTGCAGTACGGAATATCCCACAGCTGCTAAATTTCAGCTGATCATTTGAAAAGACCCTGGAATATAAAAAGTGGACATAATAAGAGCTTTCCTCAGCCTCCAACTGGGCTGCCAAGAAGTGGCATAATTTTAGCTACATCCCTTGGTAACTGCAAGCTTTGTGTCGACTGCAGGGCAATCATATCAGGTGGGTGCTATTGAGGAAGCAGGTGCTCTCCCCAGGGCATCTAATGACATGTATCGTGATGGTACAATGCTAAATGCCCTCTCTTTCAGCCATCTGTTCCCTATGATCATAAGCTGAATACAAACGCCAACAAAATCACAAATTGTGTAACGTGTAATATTGCTGCACACTCGATATTTCAACTCCAAGAATTACAGTAATGACTGAAATAAATAAGAGTGAACAAAAAGTGACACTAACAAAAGCAGTAAAGCAATATAGAAGCTTTAATTGATCTGAGTAAGCTTGATACTTGAAGGGAAAAGAAGTCAAATATTTTAGTTTCTGTTTGAAGCCAAAAGTTGTTTTTCATCTGCCAGCTCAATTGTTTGCTACACTCTACTGAATTTAGTCTGTGACAATGTGCATGACCCAGTGATGCCAGTGGATTAATTAGCTTCAGCAGTCACTGATTGCAATGGACACAAAACAAAGCAAAGAGCAGCTTCTGTTTCTTAATGAACACAATATGCAGAGGATCGTCAGCATTCTGTATTTCTGTATTTCATTTCGCCTATGGTATTATCAGTTTGATAATATCAGCAGGTATTCAGCACATGCAGCTTGCTTGATGATCATTCTTTCGGGACTTAGGGCAACAAGTTGCATGTAGCACCACTGGAACTACCATCAGTGAAGAACCACCTACAGAGATTACAACATTAGTGAAATGAATCCTCCCATGAGCAATATTTGAAGAAAGTTCCATAATGAATTTAGGACTCTGAATAGATATTCTTTGATTAGTTAAATTGAACATATGTGATTGATAATTTTTGTTATCAAAAATGGAGTAGTTTTCGTTAAATATGTTTGCCATTATTGCACAGTGTCTATGTACATTAATTACATTCTTTTTCAGTTTTTCTTCAATTCCTCAATCATCTTGCACGTGAATTGAACGGTCCATCAACAGATAATTCTCTTCAATAATTAATTGGTTGCTTAATTAAATGAACAACTATTGATCTTACATACTCAGTGACCTATTGTCCCTCAAGTCTTTTACTAGTCTTTTCACTGAATCATCTTCTATAATTGCAGGCCTCTATCTGACCCCCATTTCAGTTGTTGGGAGTTTTCATGTACGGGAATCAGTTTATTTGGAACAAAGAGATGAACAGAAGTACATTATACATGCTCACATATTTACATTTTGAAACTTGACTGAGAAAGAAATCTAGATTTTAGTTTGCATATGGCGAACAAGTAGAATTTTCTAAAAAACACTGAAGCAGTGGGTGGTCCCCACAAGACCAAGAAACTTCATGCTCAGCAACTGAATTAGGTGAGAGTCAAAGCTTTGATTTGTTGAGAGTGAGTTGCAATGCTGAGATTAAGTCAGCGGTAGGTTTGCGCTATATTATGCCTCACGCCAGCCTATGGCAAGTTCGCACTTGGAATAGCTAATAGTATGAAATGTTTATAATTTCTGAGGTTGGGGTTTCCTCTGCTGAACTATGCAGCATATGGGAGGGGAGACGGACAATGGAGGCTCAGGGCTGACAAGTTGAATCAGGGGTGAGGGGCTGGAAGTATGGAGTGAGATTGGGTATATTGAGGAGTGGAAGACAGAAGGGCCTCATGTCCTGGGTGTAATCTGGGGAGTTTTGTTTGCGGACAATGGAAGAAGGTGAAAATCTCACTGCCATCAGTCTGTGGATGAAATCCAGAACACACGTTTTCATCTCACGGTCTGCCCTCTTCAGCCAATTCAACTGCTAGAATACACATGAGTCTTAAGCACTCAGAATTCCTGTAACCTCAGCAGCTGAAGGAGAGAATGGGACAAAGGAGGACTCTTGCAAATCAACAACAAAGGTCGACAGCAGCAGAGGGAAAGGCTGGTCATTTGGGAAAGGCATCAAAGAAGATGGACTGGAGCTTTGCAGGATAAATTATGGCCTTGGTGCAGGAACCTCTTTTTTCTCCAGGTGGTTGCTTATAGCATGCAAGAAGTTTTGTCAGCAGGCCATGGAATTCTCCAATGAAAATCTTCCCCCATCTTAGGATTTTTCATGTATCAGGATTTAATTCAGATTCATAAAAATCATGGACATCATAGAATCCCCATAGTTCAGAAAAAGGCCTTTCAGTCCATCGAGCTGGCATCAACAAAAAACCTACCCAAGTTCTATTCCCATAACCAAACATATTTACCCTGCTAGATGCTCTGAACTAAGGGGTGATTTTGCATGACCAAACCGTATGGGAAAAACGCATAGTGTCCGATTACTCCACAGAGAAACCAGTTAGAATTGTGCCTCTTATCTTTCAGTTGAGCCTCTAATCTGAAGTCCATTCTGTCCTGTTAGGTGGACAGAGATGATCTCATTGTGTTATTTTGAGGAAGAGTGGAAAATTTCTCCCCAGTATCCTGACCAATATTTATCTTTTAACCACCACCAACAGACAATAGCCAATTGTGGGATCTTGCTATGCACCAATCCACATTACAACAGTGGTTATGCTTTGAAAGTCCTTTACTGAGGATAAAGCATTTTGGAATGACATGAGGTTGAAAAAGATGCCATATAAATAGTTTTTTTTTCAAACAGCAGTTAATTTAAAATTTGTCCTTTTTTTGCCCATTATTCAGGCAACAGCAGATTTTACCTCAAAAAGTTATATCTGGTTTATACTCGCTGCCAGTGATGGAACATGTAACCAAAACATCAATGTTTTTTTCAAAAACAAGTTTGTCAGTATATACTGCATCGCTTGTATCTTTTCAATTTTTCTGGTCTGATTTGTTTCACATTGCATTAAACAATGATGGAATCAAAATGAGAAACCAGATTGCCACACACCAACTCTGAACATGGTTAATCTAAAATTGCCACAGAGCTTAAAATGTTCAACTGAGATTAAACCAATGCTTCTTGTCTTTCAAACTATGAGGAAATATTATCTAATTCAGTTTTCAACCCCTTCTGCTGACTGAAAATGAACTTGTTCTGTTAACTGCATTGTCGCAAAGTATTTAAAAATAAGTTAGGAGCTTGTTATCAGAGAATCCCACAGTGCAGGAAGAGACCATTCAGCCCATTGAACACAATCCAGCTCAGGCCCTATCCCCATAACCCACGCATTTACCCTAGTTAGTAGCCCTGACACTGAGGGATAATTTGGCACGGCCAATCCACCTAACTTGCACAGTTCTGGAATACATTTGGAACACATTTTGTTTAATATCCTTCATGGCTCTATCAAACATCACTGACATGTTTCCATGTTAAGTATTTGCAACAGAAAACTGCAAGTTCTGAAATAAAAAGCAAGTTCTGCCAATATAGGAGACCACATCAACATCTTTAAATAATAGACAGCAGTTAATGTTTCACACTTCCTGACATTTATTCTGGCAGAAAATACCTAGAAAATCCCCATTACCTCAATCTTGGAGACACTGATTTGGATACAAAGCTTTTTTCAGCTCTCAAGAATTTGTTTGCAAGGGTTGAGATGTCTTCCTTGCTGCTGGTAGC
This sequence comes from Sphyrna mokarran, assembly GCA_024679065.1. Classification (NCBI taxonomy): domain Eukaryota; kingdom Metazoa; phylum Chordata; class Chondrichthyes; order Carcharhiniformes; family Carcharhinidae; genus Sphyrna; species Sphyrna mokarran. The sequence continues at coordinate 92,360,099 of JAGIQG010000001.1, forward strand.
TGGAACAGAGAAAATTATAGCACAAGAACAGGCCCTTTGGCCCACCAAGCCTGAGCTGACCATGCTGCCCGACTTAACTAAAACCACCTACCCATTCGGGGACCATATCCCTCTATTCTCATCCTATTCATATATTTGTCAAGATGCCCCTTAAAACTCAATATCATATCTGCTCCCATTACCTGCCCCGGCAGCCAGTTCCAGGCCTCCACCACCCTCTGTAAAAAACTTACCTTGTACATCTCCTTTAAACTGTGCCCCTCGCATCTTAAACCTATGCTATCCTGTAATTGACTCTTCCATCCTGAGAATAAACTTCTGACTATCCACTCTGACAATCACTCCTCATAGCTAATTCCCTTTAAATCAGGCAATATCCTGGTAAATCTTTTCTGTACCCTCTCTAAAGCCGCTTTCTGGTAGTGTGGCGACCAGAATTGAACATTATATTCTAAGTGCGGCCTAATTAAGGTTCTATAAAGCTGCAATATGACTTGCCAATTTTTAAACTCAATGCTCCAGCTGATGAAGATAAGCATGCTGAATGTCTACTTGACTACTTTCTCCACCTGCATTGCCACTTGCAGTGATCTGTATACTATGCACCCAGATCTCTTTGCCTATCAATACTTTTAAGGGTTCTGCAATTTACTGTATATTTCTATCTGTATTAGACCTTCCAAAATGCATTTATCTGGATTAAACTCCACCTGCCATCTCTGTGCCTAAATCTCCAATCTATATCCTGCTGCATCTTCTGATGGTCCTCATCACTATTCCCAAATCTACCAACTTTTGAGTCGTCCACGAACTTACTAATAAATCCAGTTATATTTTCCTCTAAATCATTTATATTACAAACAGCAAAGAATGCCAAGGCATAAAGTCTTCTCTCAATCACAAATAATATTCTTACAAGGTTCCTATTAAACTGTTTACTTGACAGCCTCATAGATCATGTTCTGCTGGAAGGACTGTATGGTTTTAAGTCTTACTGTGGGACAACTGCTATGGTATTCACAAGAGAAGTGCAAAGAGCAATATCAGCATCTATATATTCAATTCATAAACTGAACGATACTGGTTGATCAGATCTAAGGCACTTGCTAGGATGTTTGAACATAGTTGTCAAATCCTATACTTACTGAATGATGACATGATATGGTGTTTGTACCTGTGGCAAAATGTCTATTGCCTTTGCAGTAACCAATGGCATAAAGCAAGAATAAGTTGGGACTCCATATTTACACATATATAAATATACATATATATATATGTATGTATAAAGAGCAAGCAGGTAGCCAGGAAAGGGTTGGCCCACTCAAAGACATGGGAGGGAATCTATGCATGGAGCCTGAGGAAATGGGTGATGTGTTAAATGAATATTTTGCATCAGTATTCACCAAAGAGAAAAATTTGGTGGAAGATGAATCTGGGAAAGAGTGTATAGATAGTTTGAGTCATGTTGAGATCAAAGAGAAGGAGATTTTGGGGTTGTTGAGAAACATTATGGTAGACAAGTATGCCCCAAATACTGAGAGAAGCAATGGAGGAAATTGCTGGGGCCTTGAGAGAAATCTTCATATCCTCATTGGCTACATGGGAGGTGATGTAAAGATGCCGATGTTGGACACAGTATGAAGTTTCACAACACCAGGTTGAACTCTAACCTGGTGTTGTGAGACTTCTTACATGGAAGGTCCCAAAGGATTGGAGAATAGCTAATATTGTCTTCAGGGATTGATTGTAGGAGATGGTCCAGATCCAATCATCTTCCTTCCATTACATCGTCACTTGTTGGGAAGTATGCACTTATGAAGGTCGCCCATGTTATTTCAGGGAAAAGTGTAGGCTCATTCAGGTTTTCACAGTTGCCTTTGAAAAGGTTATCCATATTCTTTGTAATCTCTGTCTAGATGGCAAAACCAAACTCTGCAGCTCTGCACGTGCAGGAAGTCAGTTACTCCAAAAGAAAGTGCATATTATCCTATTTATTCAGGCTGGCTTTCTCCAGCTAGTCCTGTCTTACTAAGAGTAACTATATCTACACTGCACCAGCTACATTCCCTGGCTATTGAGCTGAACAAGAGTTATAGGGAATCAATTGTAAGGGGAATAGTTAGGCATTTCTGTGGCTGCAAACAAGACTACCTAGTGCAAGATTCAAGAACGTCTCAGAGCAGTTACAAAACACTCTGGAGGGAAACATGAACAGCCAGTGGTTGTGGGACACTTCCATACCAATAACACAGTTAAAAGAAGGGATGGGGTCCTCAAAGTGGAATATAGAGTAAAAAGTCAGAACTCAAGGTAGTGATCTCACGATTACTACCAGTGTCACTTGCTAGTCAGAATAGAAACAACATGATATATCAAATGACTACATAGCTGAAGAGATGATGTGAGGAGAAAGATTCAGGTTCCTGAGGCATTGGGACCAGTTCTAGGGGAGATGGGATTAGTATAAATTAGATGGGTTACTTGGGCAGAACCGGAATGATGTCCTTGAGTATTTGCAAGAATAATTGGGAAGGTTTTAAACTAAAATGGCAGGGGAATGGGAACCTATGCAAGGATGTTGGGGGGTGGGGGGTAGGCCATGGGAACAAGAACAAAAACCAAACACAGAAAGAGGAATAAGAAAGGTGATCAGAGAAACCAATGGCTAGATTCAAACAAGGCCTCAGTGAAAAATATTGGGAATGAAATCACAAATGTTAAAAAGATGAGCCTGTAGGTTTTGTGTCTAAATGCATGGAGCATTTGCAATAAAGTAGATGAATTAATTGCACAAAATAAATGCAAATGGATATGATATAGTCAGGATTACAGAGCCAAGGCTGCAAGGTGACCAGTATTGAAAATTGAACATTCAGGAGTATTCAGTGTTTATGGAGGAGAGACAAAAAAGTAAAGGCGGTGGAGTTGCATTGCTAGTTAAAGAAGAAATTAACACCATACTGAGGAAAGATATTAGCTCTTACAATGTGGAATCTATATGGCTAGAGCCAAGACACACTCAGGGGCAAAAAAAGTAAGTAGGGATTGTATATAGACTCCAAACTGTAATTGTGATGATGGGAATGACTTTAAACAGAAGATTCATGTCATAAAGGCTGAATTATGGGTGATTTTAATCTGCATATTATTTGGAAAAGTCAAATTAGTCATAATATCAGAAAGGAGGAATTTCTGGAGTGTAGACAGAATGGTTTTCTGGACCAATGTGTTGAGGAACCAAATAGAAAGCAGGCAATTCTGGACTGCATATTGTGTAGTGAGAAAGGAATAATTGGCAATCCAGTTGTGTAAGAATCCTCTGGGATGAACAACCATAACATGATAGAATTTTTCATCAAATTGGAAAGTAATGTAATTGTTTCTGACACCAGGATCCTGCATCTTAATAAAGGAAACTACAATGATATGAAGGGCAAGTTGACTATACTTAACACTACTTAAAGAGATAACAGTGGCTAGGCAATGGTAAACATTCAAGATGCACATGAATGAACTGCAATAATTGTTTGTTCCTGTCTGGCGTAAAAGTCAAACTGGAAAGATGACTAAATCATCTTTACAAGGGAAATTAGCAAGAGTGTTAGATCCAAGGGAGAGGCATACAAATTGACAAAGAAGAAAAACAGATCTGAGGATTGAGCAATTGAGAATTCAGAAAAGGAGGACCAAGGAACAGAATAAGAAGGAAAAGATAGAGTACAAGGGCTAGCTTGTGAAGAATTTAAAAAGTTACTAAAGATTTCTAATAAGTATGTGAGGAGAAAAAGATTATAAATAAAATGTAGATCCTTACTATCAGAAACAGGGAAATTTATAATGGAGAACAAAAAAAAAATGACTGACCAACTGAATATACACTTTGGTTCCAATTCACAAAGGAGGGCAGAAATAAGAAATATGTAAAAATTTAACAGGACTAGACAGGGTAAATGCAAAAAAGGATGTTCCAAATGGTGGGAGTGTACGGAACCAGCGGTCACAGTCAAAGGATGCAAGGTAGACAATTTAGGACAGCAATAAGGAGAAATTTTTTCATCCAGAGAGTGTTCAGCCTGTGGAATTCACAACCATAGAAAGAAGGTGAGGCCAAAACATTGTATGTTTTTAAAATGATGATATAACTCATGGGATCAGGGGATCAAAGGATATGGGGGGAAGGCAGGATCAGGCTATTGAGTTGGATGAACAGCCATAATCATAATGAATTGTGGATCAGACTTCAAGAAGTCTCCTCGGGCTCCTATTTTCTATTTTTCTATTTTTCTACCTGTTGAATGCCAAACTTGACTGTAGTATTTGACACCAACATTTAGGATTAACACAAGGTAGTAGTATGGCTCATGTAAAACATTGACTACACTTATCAAGAAAATAAAACATAAATATTCAGCAAAGGAAAGAAAAATACACCTTAATTGTACTCAACTAGATTATATATGAGGATTTTCTGTGTATGTCTTTTATTTATGATTTAAAGTTAATACTGACAAAAAAACATTCTTGTGGGCAATATTATGCATGTTTCCTAAAATATCTGTACACTTTTTTAAATCTGTAATGATGTGTAAGATTATACATTTTGAGGACAGGTAAGTTATGTGTGGTGTTAATAAGTCATTCAGAACATTAAATTGTAATAAAATAATAATTAAATTATATGACAGAATACATTAAATAAAAGCTAGAATAGGAGAACTTTTCATTATGTGCAAGGAGTAATTTTAAAATACAATTAAAGATAATTTTAATTAAAAGGAAATGATACATTATAATTAAAGTAGAATCATTTTATTGTAATTAGCATTGCTTTAGGTTCTACAAATTGGTAGTAAGATCAAAACCTCTGGATAATTATCATCACTAGTTCATAGATAATAAGGTGCAACTAAGTCTCCAACTAAGCAGAACCATAAGTTGTTAGAGGATTTTAAATTCCATGCCCTCAATCACCAGTTGTGTCAATTATTGCACCACACTACAAAGAACATTCCATGACAGAAGTGAGACCTGGTAGCAAAACTAAAATTTGAAAGGCTAACATGCAAAGGGTTCAGTAGCACTGTGCAAAATTATTTTCAGAAGGCTTGGTAGTGTCAGCCGTGAAATGATGTGCACTTTCAAGATTATTAGCAGTTAATTGAAATCCGTAGAAATTGCATTTTTTTCTTGACTCGGTTACTAAATGACGTATTCATTATAAAGCAGCGGCATGGTACAGCCTCCAGCAGATTTTTCCTTTAGGAATTGCTGATGTACAATTAACATTTAGAATTGAAAGCCTTCTAGTGAAGTGTTGAGCTTGAATGTCACCAACGTGCAGAACTGCAGCGTAACTGCAAGCTACAGCTGAGAGGGACTTTTAAATAGTGCAACCTGCTGGTTGTGTTTCGAGAAAATTTAAATTGCTTACCCCTTTGCTACAACCAACGGAAGAACACATTTAGTTGCATGTTATTTATTCAGTGGTTGTCTATTACTCTGCATTGCAAAACATTGAATGCAAATACTATTGAACATTCTGTGCCCAATTTTACCACTTTGATTCTAAGTGTTTAATCTGGGGGTGTTCCAAATCTGACTTTTAGACCTATTCTCAGGTGCCCCCATACGCACTTTGCCTGAAAAAAATCTGCGATTCTGAATTGCTCTGTAGAATCCTCTGGAACGGGCTTACCGCACCTGAAATGCTGCAACTCCGATCGCAACTTCCAACTGTGCATGCGCGGTAAAAAAAATAGAAAAACGCTCTTCTCTCACATTCTCCCAGGCCGGTAATGCCTCTATCCCCCATTCCAGCCCACACAGACATTTTCCCACCCACACAACATTACTGTCCCCTTTATCCCCCTACTAACCAGACCGATTGCAGCCCCTTGCCCCTCCTTTCCCCCCCACTGATTACGCAGAGTGGCAGCAGATCCCTTCCCAGCAAATGATCTGACCCACCTTCCTCCTCCTCCCTGCCCGCAGACAATGATCTGATCCACTTTCCTTCTCCCACTCCCAAACCAGAGATCCATCTGACCTGCCTCCCTCCTCCTCCCTGCTCCACCAGAGAACAATTTGGCCCCACCTCCCCATAACGCACCCTGCCACCCACAACCCCCCCACCACCGATCTGAATTAGAGAACACTGAAAACTCTGACCTTATCTCTTCAGAAACTGGAGGACCTGAAACAGACTTTTGCAGACCACGCATGTTTCGTACCAAATCTGGCCGTGTGAATGTGGTGCTAAAAGGGGAAGTGCCAGAAAGTTTGGGTGTCCAGCCCAAATGCATTTAAATTGACACCCATTTTGGGCACGGTGCTGATCGTGGGCATTTTAGGTACTTGGTAAAGGGGGAATGGGCGGGAAGGCTGTCACAGAATATGCTGCTTGCCCAAAAATAGGTACAACTTGTTGATAAATTTGGGACTTAAGTGTTATATTTTATACAATGATGGGGTAGAGCCAAGTCAGAGTCCATTTTCCTATGATAGGAGGAAGTTGAGGGATTGATCAGAATTGATCCTCAGGCCAGACTTGCATTTTCATAGTGATCTGCCATCATTGATCTTGCTCATGAGGCAAACTAATTTCTCAGCATTCACCCTGCCAGCACAGGCCCTCAGAAATGTCCCAAGAGAAAGGGTTGGGAATGGATTATGTAGTTCTGCCTGTAAAATTAGTTTGCCCCAGTACTTGACTTGCCATGTGATTGCCATTTGGTAGGAACTCTATTTAATGATCTCATTCCCTCCAGTCAGGTAAATTGTTGATCAAATTCTGAGCATTTTTATTTTTTTGGATGGTTTCACCATTCCACGAACAAATTCTACAATTTGGAATCAACTTTTTGCTGTCATACATTGCTTTTGTATGCATTGGTAACAGTTTTGTATAATCAGCCTGCACTTGCAGCTGACTGAGGAGGCTAAATGTAAGTGAAACAAAAGCAAAAAGGACTAACTGGGAATAGATAGAGGTGGAGGTGCTGTGCAGAAGACCATACTCTTCATAAATCTTCAGGGAACCGTAAGCCCATACCTTAGCTTCATCCAGGTGCTTGTGCTTAACCAAAGAAGCTGACACCATCTTTGTCTTCTGTGGCAACCACATTGGATCCCTGACCCAACCATGGACTGAATAGCCTGGGCTCTCAAGTGTGCATCATGTGTGGGTCTCAAGATCACCATGGCTGTTACCGTCTATGCCACAGAATCAATCCAGGCTATAACAGGTGACATCAGTAACATGTACACCCTATCTTCAATCTACCATACTTCTCAATAGAGGAAATACCACTCCCTGAATATGTAACATGTTTGCAATAACAGCGCATCAGATTGTAACTGGTTCCCTGGAGGCTGATATGATTTATTTATTCTTTGCAAGTCATCTGTTCTGCCTTTTTTCCAATCAGACTAAGTCCCAGTCTGGTTAATAGGTACCAGATGTTCTGGACATGACACATGACTACAGGCAGGAATCCTGCACTGCTACAGAGTACATCCACAACAAGAGTCATGCTGCTATTAGAAATATCAACATGCGGCATGCTGAATCGGCACTTAGCTACCTGGATGTTTAGGGATGAGCTATTCAGAATAATCCAGATTTTGTATCCAGAGGCGTCTTTGTGTGCTGCTTGCTGGACAAATTTGTCTAACTGTGGGATCAGTTTTATCTCCACCTATGATTAGATGAGGAGGAGAATGAAGAAGAAATAGCATTGTTGTAGAAAAGGGAGGAGAGATTCACCGAAATCCCTAATACTCTTCCTATTACCTCCTATAATCAATGTGTTTTTGGAAAACAAGATAGCTATGGTTCTAGGCCCTCAGAATGTGTGTGGTCAATTTAGAATTAACAGCAGCAAACACTGATGGGTTTAAATAATGAAAGTTATTTATTCACACAATCAATGTGAGAGTCTAAGTGCTATGTGATTCACTTCCACACGCACAAGAAAAGTACAGTTAAAGAACAGAGCATTCTTTAACAAACTGTGAACCAAAATAACAGTTTATAAGTCAGGATTGTGTCCATAGTAAAAGGAAAGTCACTGCGGGGCCAATAAAGAAAGGAATCTTTTCCCACTCTTGCATTGTAGATTGGATAGGTTCAAATAGTTTAAAGTCAGACATCCAGAATATTCATTCAAAGAGATGAATGTCTAGCAGATCATGAAGATGGGCACTTGTGAACTTCCTATCAGAAGATCAAATTTGTTTACAAATGGATTTGGAGTTTTGCAATCAGACTTTGAAGATGTATGGCCTCCAAGTTAAAGGCAAAGGTGACACACCTCTTTGCTGCAGCTATTGTCAATATCAGTGTTTTCTGCCAACTGCCTAGGTTGTTCTGGGTTTTCAGATGATAACTTATTATTCAAGCCATTTTTAGTCACATTTGTACATTAAGATAATGAGTGAGTTTGGATGAATTAGTTTCTGGCCCCCCCTCATTATCAAGGTTGCAGTTTGTACTCATGAATCTAAACTTGTGTTTTGGGTCAATCCCCAAACAATGCCTTGATATGTTCATTACAGGGGATGCCCCGACCCAGGGTGATGCAGTTAGCAACTTTCTGGAAGATTAAGATAATCTGTTGATGTTGCAAAAGTCACCTAACCATTGGCAGCCACCTTAACAGTTCATCACTGTTCATTTTTTATTCTTTTACGGTTTCATGGATGCTGCTGATCAGGTCACCATTTATTGCCAATCCCTGATTGCCCTTGAAAAGTTGGTGGTGAGTCACCTTCATTAACTGCTGTACTCCATCTGGTGTATATACATTCACACTGCTATTAGGAAAGGAGCTCCAGGATTTTCACCTAGCAACAGTGAAAGAATGGCAATATAGTTCCAAGTCAGGCTAGTGAGTGGCTTGGAAGGGAACTTTCAAGTGGTGTTGTTTGGGTGCATCTTCAGACCTTGTCTTTCTAGTTGGCACAGGTTGCAAGTTTGAAACATGCTGTCAAAAGAATCTTGGTGAGTTGCTGCAAAGCATCTTGTAAATAGTGTACACTGCTGCCGCTGTGCACCAGTAAGAACATAAAACTATAACAACTAGGAGCAGGAGTAGGCCATCAGGCCCCTCTAGCCTGCTTTGCCATTCAATAAGATCATGGTTGATCTTTATGTAGACTCAGCACCACTTACCTGCCCATTCACTAAAACCTTTAATTCCTTTACTGTTCAAAAATTTATCTATCCTTGCCTTAAAAACATTCAATGAGGTAGCCTCAACTGCTTCGCTGGGCAAGAATTCTACAGATTCACAACCCTTTGTGTGAAGAAGTTCTTCCTAAATTCAGTCCTAAATCTGCTTTCCCCTATTTTGAGGCTATGCTAGTTCTAGTTTCATCCGCCAATGGAAATAAATTCCCTGTTATTTTATCTTCTATCTTCATAATCTTATATGTTTCTATAAGATCTCCCCTCGTTCTTCTGAATTGCAATGAGTATAGCCCCAGTCTACTCAGTCTCTCATAAGCCAATCCTCACAACTCCGAAATCAATCTAGTGAATCTCCTCTCCAGTGCCAGTATATTCCTTCTTAAGCAAGGAGACCAAAACTGTACATAGTACTCCGGTGTGACCTCAGCAGCACCTTATACAGATATAAAATAACTTTGCTGTTTTTAAACTCCATCCCTCTAGCAAAAAAGGACAAAATTCCATTTGCCTTCTTAATTACCTGCTGCACCTGCAAACCAACTCCTTGAGATTCCTACACAAGGTCACCCAGATCCCTCTGCACAGCAGCATGCTGCAATTTCTTACCATTTAAATAATAGTCCATTTTGTTGTCATTCCTACCAAAATGGATGACCTCACATTTACCGACATTATACTCCATCTGCCAGATGCTCACCCATTCACATAGACTATCTATATCGCTTTGCAGACTTTCAGCGTCCTCTTCATACTTTGCTCTGCCACCCATCTTAGTGTCATCTGTGAATTTTGGCGCACTACACTTGGTCCCCAACTCTAAATCATCTATGTAAATTGTAAACAATTGTGGTCCCAACACTTATCCCGGAGCCACATCACTAGTCACTGATTGCCAACCAGAAAAACATCCACTTACCCTCATTTTTTGCTATCTGTCAATTAAACAATCCTCTAACCATGCTAATACATTACCCGGAACACTGTGCACCTTTATTTTATACAGCAGTCTTTGGTGAGGCACTTTGGCAAATGCCTTCTGGAAATCCAGATATACCATATACATGGGTTCCCCCTTGTCCACTGCACATGTATTGTCCTCAAAGAATTCCGCCAAATTAATCAAACCTGACCTTCCCTTCATAAACCCATGCTGCATCTTATCAATGGGACATATCCAGATGCCTTGCTATTTCTTCCTTGATGATCAATTCAAGCATTTTCCCTCTTACAGAAGTTAAGCTAACTGGCATATAGTTACCCGCTTTTGGTCTATCTCCTTGTTTAAACAGTGACGTCACATTTGCTGTTTTCCAATCTGTGGGAACCATCCCAAAATCCAGAAAATTTTGGTAAATTACCACTAGTGCATTTGCTATTTCTCCCACCATCTCTTTTCGTACCGTGGGATGCTGGCCTTGGACTAGGGTGGGCACAGTAAAAGTTCCACAACATCAGGTTAAAATCCAACAGGTTTATTTGAAATTACAAGCTTTTGGAGCGCTGATCCTTCATCAGGTGAGTGCTCACCTCACAAGACAGTAAGAATTCTTACTGTGCCCATCCCAGTCCAACACTGTCATCTTCACATCACTGTGCATCAGTGGTAGAGGTGCTGAATGTTTAAGGTGAAGGATGGAATACCAATCAAGAGGAATGGTCTGACCTGGATTATGTCAAGCTTCTTCAATGTTATTGGAGCTGTGATCAGTAAATAAATGAATAAATAAAAGACAGTTCCAGCAACTTGGAGATAAAGTCAAAGTCCATGTTTAAAGTTATGAATATAACATGACTTTCTTGGACATAACATTTAGCATCAGCATCCCTAGTTGCTGGAGTTATCAGAGAACAATTCATCAAGCAGCACTTCACCTGAACCATCCATTTTATCCTCAATACACTAATTGTCCTGCAATCTATTAATGTCACTGGCATCATGAAAATACCTTTCTTCAGATTATCCTCATGAGTCAGTTTCTCAACTACCTTGAAACAGGCACACCAATTCCAGAAGGCAAAAATTCTGCTGCAGCAACTTATTTAAGATTTGAATAAGTTAACTGAACTAAGCAAAAGTCTGCATTGCACAATCCTTTAGGATACATGCTCAATGGTTACAGCTTGGGCTGCTAGGCTTCCATGTGAGTTATTGCTATGTTACGAAATCTCAAACAAGTATAGACCTGAGGGCACATTGCAGATAACAACATCTCAACGGACACTGGGGAAGACAGGGCCAGATGATTGTATGGCAGGCACTAAGTGGGGGAGTAATGGAGTAGTGGGAACACCAGCATGCAGAAAGAGAAACTGCTCCTCTTATGGATCTAAGGTCACTTTCTTTGAAAAGCAACTTAGTACACATGTGACTCTCAGCTTCAGAGTGAGTTCTTCTAATGGCGGTGTGAATTGCCATATAAGCTGAGTTGAGGTTCAAATATGATGAGTGCATTATTATGTTTGTGAAGTTGAGCAATGTCTCTATGCCTGACATCAGGATCTCGACATCCTGAAACAGGTTAGAGTGGGACTCCTACTCTCTCCTCCATTGTGCACAAACTCACTGACAGGCTGCAGAGATTATTTGACATTCTCTTCTGTACATTCATCAGTCCAATGTCCCTCCCCTAACTCTTGTGCAATGATTCATCACATGAAAAATCCTTTTCTAATCTACCCTCTAAAGAAGGTGTGGTCATGTGTGGTCTCATGTCATTATCTGGTCCTTTCTAGGATTGGATTAGGTGACACTGTATCTTCAGGGAGGCTGCCCTGCTCTTCCAGCAGGCAGAGAGGCCTGGAAATGCTCAGCACCTGAAATAAAATAGAGGGACTGAGTTTACAATTTATTGTTGAAAGGAGAACAGAGTGGTGTTAAAAGTAATGACAATTTTGCTATCATGCAGATCAAAAGGATCTTTCAGTAACATGTACTATGGATGAAGGGGAACAAGTGGATATGCTGTACTTGGATTTTCAGAAGGCATTTGATAAGCTCCCACATCCAACATTATTATAAACGCTCATTTTTAGGGAGTAATATATTGGCATGAATCGAGGATTGGCTGGGAAACAGGAAAAACAGTGCTACTGGAAATACGTAATGAGTGGTGCGCAGGATTAGTGTCATAGAGTCATAGTCATAGAGGTTTACATCATGGAAACAGAGCCCTTTGGCCCAACTTATCCATGCCATCCTTATTTTTTGTTAAAACTCCTAAGCTAATCCCAATTGCCCACATTTGGCCCATATCCCTCTATACCCATCATACCCATGTAACTGTTTAAATGCTTTTTAAAAGATAAAATTGTACTTGCTTCTATTACTACCTCTGGCAGCTTGTTCTAGATACTCATCACCCTCTGTGTGAAAAACACTGCTCCTCTGGACACTTTAGTATTTCTTCCCTCTCGCCTTAAACCTATGTTCTCTAGTTTTAGACTCCCCTACCTTTGGGAAAATATATTAACCATCTATCTTGTCCATGCCCCTCATTATTTTATAGACCTCTATACCATCACTCCTCAGTCTCCTATGCTCCAAAGAAAAAAGTCTCAGTCTATTCAGCCTCTCCTTACATATAACTCAATCCATCAAGTCCCTATAGTATCCTAGTAAATCTTTTCTACACTCTTCCTAGTTTAATAATAGCCTGTCTATAATAGGGTGACCAGAATTGCACACAATATTCCAAGTGTGGCCTTACCAATGTCTTCAACAAGACATTCCAACTCCTGTGTTCAATGTTCTGACTGATGAAACCAAGCATGCCAATGCCTTCTTCACCATTCTGTCCACCTGTGACTCCATTTTCAAGGAGCTATGAACATGTACCCCTAAATTTCTTTGTTCTGTAACTCTGCCCAAGTTCCTACCATTAACCAGTAAGTCCTGCCCTGACTCAACCTATCAAAATGCATTACCTCAATTTGTGTAAACTCCATCCGCCATTCATTAGCCCATTGGCCCAATTGATCAAGATCCCGCTACAATTGGAGATAACCTCCTTCACTCTCCACCATGCCACTAATCTTGGTGTCATCTGCAAACTTACTAACCATGTCTCCTATATTCTCATCCAAATCTTTAATATAAATGACAAATAACAGTGGTTCCAGCACTGATCCCTAAGGCACACTGCTGGTCACAGGCCTTCAGTTTGAGAAACAACTCTCAATAAACACCCTCTGGTTTCTGTTAAGAAGCCAATTTTGTATCCATTTAGATATCTCACCCTGGATCCCATGAGATTTAACTTTATGCAACAACCTACTATGCAGTACCTTGTCAAAGGCCTTGCTGAAGTCCATGTAGTCAATATGAACTGTACTGCCCTCATCTACCTTCTTGGTTACTCATTCAAAAAACTCAATCAAATTTGTGAGACATGATTTTCCACTCACAAAACCATGTGACTGTCCTTAATCAGTCTTTGTATCTCTAAATGCTTGTAGATCTGTCTCTCAAATTACCTTCCAACAATTTACTCATCACAGATGTGAGACTCACTGGCCTGCAGTTCCCAGGCTTTTCCCTGCAGCTCTTTTTAAACAAAGGCACAACTTTTGCCACTCTCCAATCTTCAGGCACCTCACCCGTGACTATCGATGATACAAATATCTTGGCAATTTCCTCCCTTGCCTCCCATAACGTCCTTGGATATACCTCATCAGGTCTTGCAGATTTCTCTGCCTTGATGCACTTTAAGACTTTCAGCATGTCCTTCTCTGTAATATAAACACTCCTCAAAACATCACTGTTTAATTCCCCAAGCTCCCTAACATCCATGCTTTTCTCAATAGTAAATACTGATGAGAGATATTCATTTTGTATCTCACCCATCTCTTGTGGATCCGCACATAGATTACCTTGTTGATCCTTAAGAGGCCCTACTCTCTCTTCTCAAGGATCAATAAGGTAATCTTTTGCCCTTTATGTATTTATAGAAGCTCTTTGGATTCTCCTTTGCCTTATCTACCAAAACAATTTTGTGTCCCCTTATTGCTCTCCTGATTTCTTTCTTAACTCTACTTCTCACCCCCTGTACTCTTCAAGAGATTCATTTGATCCCAGCTGCCTATGAATGCCATGTGCCTCTTTCTTCTTCTTAAATAGGTCTCAATATCCCGAGTCATCCGGGGTTTCTGATTTCTGCCAGCCTTGCCCTTTGCTCTAAGAGGAATGTATTTACCCTGAATCCTGGTTAACACACTTTTAAAAGCATGCCACTTACCAGACATCTTTTTTCCTTCCCACAGACTCCCCCCAATTAACTTTTGAAAGTTCCTGCCCAATACCATCAAAATTGGCTTTGCCCCATTTAGAACTTTAACTTTTGGGACAGACCTATCATTCTCCATAGCTATCTTAAATCTTGGTCACTGGTCCCAAAGTGATTTGGTCCTTAAAGTGGTCCCTCACTAACACTTCTGTAACCTGCTCTCCCTTATTTCCCAAGAGGAGGTCAAGTTTTGCCCCCCTGTCTAGTCAGACCATCCACATACTGAATGAGAAATTCCTTTTGAATACACTCAACAAATTTCTCTCCATCCAACTCTCTAACACTATGGCTGTCCTATTCAATGTTGGGAAATTTAAAATCTCTATTACCTCCCTATTTTTCTTGAAGCTGTCTGTAATCTCCTTACATATTTGCTCCTCAATTTCCCACTGATTGTTTGGGGGCCTGTAGTACAATTTTATCAAAGTGATTTCTCCCTTCTTATTTCTCAGTTCTACCCATATAGACTCAGTGGACGAACCCTCAGATATATGCCCTCTCAGCACAGCCGTGATGTTTTCCCTAATCAAAAGTGTAACTCCTCCCCTTCTCTTACCTCCTGTTCTATCTTTCCTATGGCATCTGTATCCTGGAACACTGAACTGCCAGTCCTATCCCTCCCTTAGCCATGTTTCAGAAATTGCTATAATATCCTAGTCCCATGCAATGCCCTGAGTTCATCTGCCTTGCATTGAAATAAATGCAGTTTAATCTGGACCTCCCTTGCTCTCTGTCTTGCTTCTGTTTGATCTGTCTGGTATTAGGTTAATGATATTGCTGTTACTAATTAATGTGTTGCCTTTAACTTCCGTGCTGTCCCCAAACTTTTCTTCTGTCTCCCTACTGCTTTGGATCCCATCCCCCTGCCAAACTAGTTTAAACCCTCCCGAGTGCTGGAACCTTGGTTTATATAAATAAAGGGACAAAGCCACAAATGTTAAATCTTCTGATGACACAAATAAGTAGAAAAATAAGTTATGAAGAGAACATAAGGCTGCAAAGAGATATAGATAGGATAGGTTAAATGGACAAACATCTGGCAAATGGCATATAGTGTGGGAAAATGGAATCCATTTAGGCAAGAATAATAGAAAAAAATCCCCATAATGTCTAAATGGCAAAAGAATGCAGAACTCTGAGATGCCAAGGGACTTGATGGTTTAATGCATGAATCACAGAATGTTAGTATACAGATAGAGCAAGCAATTAGGAAAGCTAATAGAATGCTATCATTTATTATGAAGGAAATGGAATATAAGAGCGGGGAGGTTATGTTTCTGTTGTATGGATATTGGTGAGACCACTCCTGGAGCATTGTGTACAGTTTTGGTCTCATTACATGTCCTAGAACCCTACTGTGCAGAAAGAGGCTATTCAGGAATGTCCACACCTTACCCTAACTAGTCCCCCAAACTAAAAGCCAATTTAACACAGCCAATCCATCTAACCCGCACATGTTTGGGCTTTGGGAGGAAACCAGGGCCCCCAGAGGAAATTCATGCAGACATGGGGAGAGTGCGCAAACTCCACACAGACAGTTATCCAAGCCAGGAATTGAACCTGGGTCCCTGGCACTGTGAGGCAATAGTGCTAACAGTGCGCAACCATAGAAAGTCATAATTGCTCTTCAACATATAGTAATCAATACCTTAAATCCAAAAGATCATAACAGAACTACCGTCAGAGCTGTCATCTTTTCTGTTCAACAGTTCCTTATAAATTTTAAAGTTTAGAAAATGCCAGTAATTTTTACCACACAGTGCCTTTGTTTTCTCTTAGAACATTCTCAGAGGTGAACAGCATCTGGTTTTTCAGGCCTGGCTTTATTCACATTGCTTTCTGGGAGCTATGACCTGCTGTCTGCTGGGAAATCTGAATAGCACCCTATATAGTTTTCAGTATCTCCTTAAATATGTTATTTCACTTTGATTTCACCATTGTCTCTTTAGAAATACTTGCTTCCCAGAATTGATTAAATTAATTTATTTATTTCATTTACTTATTTTTTTTTGCAACCTTTGAACCAAAACAACCCATTCAAATCCATTCCTGTTATTACCATCTGTTTGTAGTCCATTTAGATTCATTACCATATCAGCCACTTCTAAATTGTTAGTTTAAATTCTCACAGCCCCCCTGTCTCTTACTCCAATTATCGTACCAACAAACCAACAACGGCATGTGACAATGATATCACCAGTAGAAAGATGTTCCAATTTCTTTGTTTTCTTGACAATGTGGAAAAGATGATTCATCTCGTGGAAGAATCCAGAACTAAGTGTCACTGTTTAAAAATAAGGGGTTGCCCATTTAAGACAGAGAAAGGGAGAATTTCTTTTTCTCAGAGGGTCATCAGTCTTTGAAATTCTCTTCTTCAAAAGGTGGTGGGTGAACAGTTTTAAGACAGCAGTAGATAGATTCTAGATTAACAAGTGGGTGAAAGGTTATTGAGGGGAAGGTGGGAATGTTGAAGTTGCAATCAGATCAGTTATTAACTTACTAACTGGCAAAGCAGGTTCACGGGGACAATCAGCTACTTATTTCCTTGTTTCCTCAGTGAAGACTGAGTCAGTAGTGAGAAAGAAAAGAGAAGGAAAGCTGTGAAGGGAACCAGTGCAACTCCTTCACAGTGTCCTGCTAACCACATCCAGAACATAATTCTTGCTCCAACCAGGTGACAAAGGGTGAACTGGTTCTCCTCTATTCAACCTCCTTGGTCACTAACAAGAAAGGCTGAAGTTTCTTTTTCATGAGGTTATACCTTTTTCAAACTAGAATGTCTTCAATGCGGGAGCAATATGAAATCAAGCAAACAATGCTTTCTTAAGTCAAAGAAGGAGCAAGTTTATTAACCACAAAACTCAAAATAAAATGAAATTGTAATGTCAAACATTCAGCCCTCATGCTATCATTCAGACGTGCACACATACACATACATGCACGCACATGCACACACACACACACACACATACGCACATATACTCACATTCACACACATCCGCATATACATACACAGATACATACAGATATGCATAAACACTTAAACAACTTGCACGTGATAGCCATCACACAAACCAGTGTCCTACCCATTGATTCTGTCTACACTTCCTGCTGTCTCAGCAAAACAGCCAACAAAATCAAGAACCCCATTACCCCAGACATTCTCTCTTCCAACTTCTTCCATCGGAAAAAGATACAAAGGTCTGAGGTCGCATACCAATCGACTGAGGACAGCTTCTTTCTGTCAGACTTTTGAATGGACCTACCTTGCATTAAGTTGTTCTTTCTCCACACCTAGCTATGATGTAACACCACATTCTGCATTCTCTCATTTCCTTCTCTATAAATGGTATGCTTTGTCTGTATATCATGCAAGAAACAATACTTTTCTCTGTATACTAATACATGTGACAATAATAAATCAAATCAAATCAAGTGCAAACACATACACATATGTACAACAGAAAGAAAGGAAATTAGAGTCCAATAAAAAGGAGGTAAAAGAATATACAGCTAACTGTTCTTTGGTGTCCTTGGAGTGCAGATTTTGGCTTAGCTGGTTTCTTGGATGTGGTTTGATGTAGAAGATATTGCAATTATTAAGAGATCTTGGTTCTGATCTAGATTTGTGGTAGATCTGGTTACTCAAACCAGGTGATAAAGTTATTTCAAAAGACAGTTGGGTAAGACAGCAGCCTTCAGCTTGTTTCTTCGACTAAAGACTGTCTCAACATCATCCTGTCACAAGATTCTCACTCTAGTGGTTAGCACCCTTCGAATCATAGAATCCCTACAGTGCAGAAGGTGGCCATTTGGCCCATTGCATCTGTACAGACAACAATTCCACCTAGGCCCTATCCCTGTAAGTCCGTATATTCACTCCGCTGATCCCTCCAATCTGCACATCCCAGGGGCAATTTAGCTTGGCCAATGCACCTAATTTGCATGTCTTTGGACTGTGGGAGGAAACCAGAGCGTTCAGAGGAAACCCACGTAGACTCAGGAGAACGCATATACTCCACACAGACAATGACTCAAGCAAGGAATCGAACTCAGGTCCCTGGAGCTATGAGGCAGCAATGCTAACCATGTGCTACCGTGCCGCTCACCCCTGCTTGAAAGACTTCATCCATGGAGTATTTCTAAGAGTTTTTGGGTCTGTTTGTCTGTGATAGCCATTGTTTCAATATCCAGTAGTTTGCATCTTTAATGTCATGTTTTTAGACAGTTACGAGTTTTGATGGTGCCTAGATTATAGAAAATGTTCTGTCTTCACAATCATCTGAGGGTGACTTGCTTGTTTCTCAATTTCACTTTGGAATGTGTCTTTGTTTAAATTGTTTGTTATGTCTCAGTTCAGACTGCAAAATTTCCAGTCATTTCTTTTGAAAACAAAAGGGTATAGTCTCATGCTATTTTTGTGTGGAAAGAGTCTAGTCAAGCAGCCATTAGTTTTACTGATTGCTTCTGCTTCCTTGTATTGTTTGCCACTTCATACAGGAGTGAAAGAGAATGTGTTCGTGACACTTTTGTAGACTGTTTTGAGACTCTGCTTGTCTTGGTTGAATAAAGAAGCTCTGAAAAAGAATCATATGGACTTGAATCGTTAACTCTATTGCTCTCTCCACAGATGCTGCCCGATCTACTGAGTCTTTCCAGTATATTTTGTTTTTATTTCAGATTTCCAGCATTCACAGGATTTTGCTTTTATTGAACAAATAAGCTGTTTTGTGCAAGACATCAGATGTTGGAAAGTGACAGATATAATAGCATCGAGAGCAGAAGGCGCATAATGTGTGAGTTGAAGGAGAACAATGCGGCATGCAATAATTGTAGTGGAATTAAGGGAGGTGGAGAATGTGAATAATGAGGTTACAGGTACTGCAGGTGTAAAAGAGATTTAAGAGCTACGATTCATATGTTGATAAATTTGCAGAAGTCTTTAAACATGTTGCAGTATTTCAGCTGTGGCACTGATATCCTGAATTACCTCTTCCCTCTTGTGATGGAGGGGCTAACTGAAGAGATGTCTGCCTCCAGCCAGGACATAAGTATCTCCCTCCTCCTGCAGGAACAACTTCTCCAAAGTACAGTTGAAGAGCATGGTGGCATTATCTACAGCATTCCAGTCATTTTTAATCTCAAATGTATTCTTGTCTGTTTCCACCCATGGTATCAACTGCCATCAAATAATATCAAAAATACCATTGGCGGATCTTCAGTCCAGGGACAAGAGCTTGCCTGCCGGCTAGATAATTTTTGCGTCTTGAACCCACTTTGTACTAGTTTCAAAGGAAAAGCATTGGACTAGACACAAGCTTTGGTGTCTAATTAGTGGCACCAAAAAGAGCCTGCAGGCAAGTTCTCATGGAGGAAAGTGATCCTGGAAAGTAAACAGCAGTTATTACTGGGCTTGCTGTTGCCTTGCAGAATAGAGCTGTCATGAAAGCAAAGAACCATCAGGCTCACAATCCAAACAAGTGCTCAAATGCTCACACTCATGTACTCAAGCTGTTCTGCTCCAGTGAACGCAACTTTGTGACACTGCATGAGCCCCTCTATTTGACTCTTCCTTTTTTATACATAATTTTTCATTGGCAGCCACAGTGAATAATGTCTCTCTGTTGAGCTCCCAACAGCTGTGTGCTAAAGTGCTTCAGGCCTCATGCTCCTCCCGTTATTAACATTCAAAATTTGATTCTGTGCCTCCCCAGACTGTTAACAATCTGTTCAAGAGCTTAACAGCAACTTACTTACAGACATGCATGTTGTCAGCTCCCCCTCCACCCCATCCTCCCTTCAAAGATTCCAATGTATTCTGGAGGCATTGGAAGACTGCTTTGCCATCCGGGTGCACAATTTTCAATCCCTGCTCATACCCGGCTTTGCCCCCATGGAAGACAGAAAATCTATTCTCCAAGAGACACACTGCCAGTAAGCATCATGGTCAAGTTTATTCTATGCTCAATCCATTATCCATCATGGTTCATGAAAGTATTTTAGGGAAGGAAATCTGCTGTTCTTATTTGATTTCGCCCACGTGTGATTCCAGAGCCACGGCAATGTGGTTGACTCTCAACTGCTTTTGGGCAATTAGGGATGGGCAATAAATGCTGCTCAGTCAGTGATACCAATGTCCCACAATTGAATTGAAAAAAAATGCAACAAACTCCTCTACAAATTTTATATGGCTCTTGTGCCCATCTTTGATTGCAATCAGGTTTCTAGATCCAAGCATCACTAAAGACACATGGATACATCAGATTAAGCACATGATCCATGAACAAAGACAATAGGCATTATAGTGGAAAGCTCCTGAAAATAGAGTTTGGGGAGAAGGCAAGAGGGAGACAATTAACCTGCATTCATTGACTGTAACACAGCAACACGCTAACCTCCTACTAACTGTTGTTTTAAATGGTTTAACATCTGACCACTGCTGACTTTACAGTTTGTTGGATATCTGATCAGGGAGCCAAAATGGTGAGTACTATTTAAAGCTAGCCTGCATTCACAGGAACACAAAATTCTTACAATGCAGAAGGAGAAAACGGAAGGAAAAAAAGCAGTTCGGAGCAGTATTCTTATTTCCCCATTTTACTGGTTTTTTCCCTTCTGGGATCAGTCTGCACCAGCTCTCCAAACAAAAATCCTGACATTGTGCCATTTCCCTGTCCTTTTCCTCTGCCCTGACACATTGTTTCTGTTCAAGTAATTATCTAATGCCATCTTGAAGAAGCTTGAACAAGCTGGATGAAAGCCAGACTCACTTTTCATAGGAAACTGAGTGGTGAGCCTGTGGAATTCATTACCACAGGAGATAGTTGGTGCCAAAACATTGATTGTATTCAAGAGATAGCTGGATATTGTACTTGGGGTGAATGGGATGAAAGGTTATGGGGTAAAAACAGGATCAGGCTATTGAGTTGGATGATTATCATGATCGTAATGAATGGCAGAGCCAGCTCAAAGAGCCAAATGGCCTCCTCTTGCTCCTGTCTTCTATGTTTCTATGTTGTAAGATGATGACCATCATCCCAGTACCAAAGAAAAGCCAAGCACCGTGCTGTAATGACTATCGTCCTGTAGCTCTGATATCCATCCTTTTGAAATGTTTCGGAAAGTTCGTCATGGCACAAATCAATTCCAGCCCCCAGGACCTACCTGAATTCAGTACAGCTCACCTATCATTGAAACAGTCCACAGTATTCGCTATCTCCCTGGCCCTGCACTCAATCCTGGAACATCTAGATAACAAGGACATCTATGTCAGACTCCTATTTATTGACTACATCTCAGTCTTCAACACCATTATTTCTATGAGACTATTTCCAAACTCTGCGGCCCAGGGCTTGGCTCCTCGCTCTGTGACAGGATCCTAGACTTTCTAACCCACAGACTGCAATCGGTAAGGATAAGCAATGGTATCCCCTCCATGGTAATCCTCAATACCAGTGCCCCACAAGGCTGTATCCTCAGCCCCTTACTATACTCAGTTTCACCATAGAATGCATTCTTTCTGGTTGGACTACAGCTTGAAATGGCTCCTGCTCTGCCCAAGACCAGAAAAAAATTACAAAGGGTCATGAACAAAGCCCAATCCACCCTCCCACCCATTGACTCTGCCTACCCTTCCTGCTGCCTCAGAAAATCCCACTGCCAAAGATGTGTGGGTTAAGTGAATTGGCCATGCTAAATTGCCCCCTGGTGTCAGAGGGACTAGCTAGGGACTAGGGTAAATGTGTGGGGATGGAGCTTGGTAGGATTGTGGTTAGTGCAGTCTTGATGGGCTGAGTGGCCTCCTTCTGCACCGTAGGATTCTAAGATTCTCTGGAAAGTAACCAGCATAATCAAGGACCTCACACACTATGGACAGACTCTCTTCCATTTTCTTCCTTTGGGAAAATAATATAAAAGCTTTAGCTCATGTACCAACTGACTCAAAAAGAAGTCCTTCCTTGCTACATTCAAACTTTCAAATGGACCTATTGTGCATGAAGTTGATCTTTCTTTACACCCTAGCTATGGCTGTAACACTACATTCTGCACTCAAGTCTTTCCTTTTCTATGTATGGTATGCTTTTCACTGTGTACTGACATATGTGACAATAAATCAAACCTTATCAAAAAAGTGAATATCTCAATTGAACCTGCCTCCGCTACACTTCCAGACAATGCACTCCATATCCAAACCAGTCATTGCGTGAAAACTTTTCTTCTCACATCATATTTAAATCTGTTGCTTCTTATTCTTGATCCTTTTAATGAGCAGGAACAGTTTCTCCCTATCTACTCTGTCCATCGCCCTCATGATTTTGGACATGTCTATTAAATCTTCTCTTGACCTTCTTTCTAAAGAGAACAGTCCCAGTCTCTCCAGCCTATCTCCATAACCAAAGTTTCTCATCACTGGAACCATTCTTGTAAACCTCTTCTGCATTCGACGTTAGTGAGTATATCTTCTGCAGTCCAAAGATGTGCAAGTTAGGCTGATTGGCCATGCTAAAATTGCTCTTAGTGTCCTAAGATGCATAGGTTTGAGGGATTAGTGATAAATATGTAGGAATATGGGGGTAGGGCTTGGAATGGGATTGTGGTCAGCACAGACTTGATGGGCCAAATGGCTCTTTTTGTGCTATAGGGTTTCCATGTTTCTATTCTCTCTAATACTTTTCTGTCCTTCCTATTGAGTGGCATCCCAAATTGTACATAATACTGCAGCTGAGGCCTAATGGATGTCTTGCATAAGTTCAGCATAACCTCCTATGCTGCTATTAATAAAGCCCAGCATTCTACCTGCTTTGTTAACAATTCTTCCCACTACTGTAACACCTTCAGTAATCGATGGACATACACCCAGATGTCTTGCTCCTACATCTTTTTAAATATTGCTTAAAGCTAACCTGGCTCTCTTAAAGTAGAGTTACATTGTGACTAGGGAAGCAATGGAATCTGTTTTATTATACTTCTACATCAAAACTTCTCAGCTTTGAGTCAAATTGTCTTTTTAAGTTATTTACATTCTGAAACCCAATCAAGCTTAAATAGTTGTAACCATTATGGTTTGGCACCAAATATGAGGGTGGGAAAGTAGGAAGTTTGATGGATAAGTAGCCAGGATTCCTCTTGTATCCTCCATTGTATGACAGAAACAGTCATTATATCATTGCCTGGAGGTTTGTAAATAGGAATCGCATTTTCATACACATTGCTGAGCACCAAATGACATGACCAGAGTTAGAACAGAACATTCTGGACTTTAATGGGAGAAATAAATAGGTTTTACCTCGAACTGTGAGGGCGCTTTGGGGAATAGCTCATGGGTAGTTGAGAGTAAACAATGACAGAAGCCAAGCTTAATCATCTCCAGTCTGCAAGAAATCAGGTGGTATGAGTTTATTGCGTAACTATACTTACTGTATTTTCATCTAAGTAATAAATCTGCATTTGGACAATACAGTCAAGACTCACTCCTCAACTAATTAAAAAGGTGTTGCCAGTCATGCAATGTATTAAACTAACCTGGGAAGCAAAGAAGATTGGCACAGCATGGGAATGGAATCCAATCCTTAGTGGAAGGTATAGAAAGAAATATCTTACACTGTATCAGTGTGGAATAGGATATCATTCAGTCATACCCATGGAAGGTAATGACAGCAGATAGCTATGCAGGGAAATGCCAGAAGCCTCAAGATATATAACAACTGCACATACGTGGTCAAGGTTAGTGAGTGTATCTTCAAATACCGTATCTGACCATCTGCACCACCATCCTCACACTTCTCAATGCATCACATCTTTGTCATTCACTTATCAATAATTTTTAGTAGTCAGAACTAAAGTCTAGCATTCATATGCTCCACTGTCATGCAGTTAGCCACAATACAAGTCTCAATCCCAAATTTTGTAGACTGAACATCTGGCTAACTATCCCAAACAATTTGGGTACTAGTATGGGGGAACAACAATGCTTGTATGTCTTTAAACCTATTGAGACACTGGTGCGAGCCAACATTGGGATGGCCATTACTGAGAATGTGGCCCCCCCATTCCAGAAGGGCTTAAACCACCAGAGCTGATAATATTCTGATTTCTTATCCCATTTCTCAGATCCCAACCTCCCAACATTCCAGAATCCTTACCAATTTACAAGCTGCAAATTTAGTAAGCATGCTCTTCCCATTTTCCTCCATTTCCTGCATCACAATGTTGCATTTTCTCCTTTCAGTTAACCAAGAAGCAAAAACAAGTTGAATGAATAGCAAGAAGATGATGAAGAAATAGCACTGTCACTCAATTTTATATTCACAGGCACCAATTCAGAGACTAACATGGGTAAGCACATAGTGAAGCATTAGACAGGAATAGCCTGCAGCCAGAGCAGAGGGGAAAGATTGTGCAGATTTCAGCTTGGCAGAGGACAAGGTTTGCACATGGATTCTGCTGCAGAGGGTTCAGATGAGCAACTTACAAAAGAGCATTGATGGGTATACATATCAAAATGTTTGATACAAAATTTGCCAGAAATCATACAGTATATTTCGGAAAGATTAAGTAGCTTCTACCTGATTAGTCCTGTGGAAGTGCAGACTGTTGTCATGCAAGGTTAGCTGGTTGCCATGCAAGCTCAGGCTGCTGCCATCATAGCTGAAGATAACAATGTGCAAAAATGGTCTGTAAGTTGTCACAGCAGTCTAGCAATGTGTCCTTCAGCAGATTACTATAATTGTTAAAGTTGTCACCTCAAGGGAGTGACAGTGATTCCATGCAGTACAAACCTGATGTCATTTCTCAGGAAGGCAACATCCACCCTCTTACTCCTGCTATTCTTCCAATGCCCTTGCTGATATGTAGTACAGACTCAATGGAATGAATGGCCTCCTGCACTGTAGGATTCTATGATTCTAACATCCCAAATCAAATTTATAGATGGAATCATTCTATATTGCCTACAAAGATAAATTAATCATTCATATATTAAATGCGCCTGTCTTCCATATGCCTTTGTCTTATGTACTGTTCCTCTGTGCTGCTATCCCAATGGCTGCAGCACAGGTGGAGTTGCAGATGTCCAGAGGACAATATTAAGTAACTCTAAATTGAGAGGGCATGGCTTTGGACTACACCATCCCACTGTGGGCAGCAACAGTCTGGACTGGACCGACTCTCCAACAGAGCATCTTACCCAGGCCCTATTCCCATTACCCCATATACTTACACCACTAATCTGCCTAGCCTACACATCTTGGGGAACTAAGGGCCAATTTAGCATGGCCAATCTACCTAAGCTTTGGATTGTGAATGGAAACTAGAGCAGAGGAAACCCATACAGAGACTGAGAGATGTGAACATCTCCCATTCACCAAGGGGCAGTGCTCTGAAAGCTAGTCGCTGTTGCTACTAAATAAACCTGTTGGACTTTAACCTGGTTGACATGGTCACATTCAGTCACAAGTAATGAAGTCCTCGCCCTGCTCTGACATTACACTTGTAACTCCAGCAGATGGAATATTTCAATCAGGATGTCCTCTACCATCTAACACACTATTCCTCACTGAGGATCAGGCTGGAGAATTGCTCTCTGAACACCATGAGGATGTAAGGCCTCCTAATGAGAGACATTCTTCTCCTCCATCTGCTTCCAAAAGCTCGTCTCACTCTGGTTTCATTCTCCCAGGCATCCTACATTTGAACAAGAATAGCTGCTGTGGCAACAGTTGTTGCAGAAGTTCTGAAGTCAGGAAAAATTGCATTAATCAGCACTAACGACAACAATATGCAGACTTTGGCAACTTGAAACAACTAAAGAAAGCACCATATCATTGTAGAATTGAAGAATAGGCTGGAAGGAATAAACCATCATCTAATCTGCAAGCAGATATTGATTCAAGTTACAATGGTAGGATTCTTTCGCAGTCAAATGTGTACTGAGCTTGCTTTATTAAGAACAGCCATCGTCATGAGGCAATGCCTCTTTATTCTTGAAAATTTGATTTTTCAACTTTCAACTGATTGAAAATTTTGCAATTTGAAGTGCAAGGCCACTTTCCAAGGTGAAGGTGAAAACCAAAAATCACCCTCAGGGGAATGTGAAGAGAGAGCCATATTCTATACTTCAGAGATGCATTGAAAGTTATTGTTGTTTGAGGAACAGATATAAAATGCAAAGTGCTGAATTTTTAAACAATGGCTGCGATGCAAACCTTTTGGAAATATGCATTAGGTGTATGTTTTCAGCAGAGGGAACCGACTGAAAGTTGGATTCTCTTCATTTCCCTTTTGGCACAAGTGTATTAGTGAGTTTAGAAGTAAACATTACTAGAGATCTACCAGTAAACTAATATCTCATAATAATTGCAACTTCTTCGACATCTGATTGCATCCATGAAACCAGTTAATTGAAATTGGCCATATTTGGTTGGTTGGCAAGAGGACTCTGATTGGTGGAAATGGTGCCATGGAAAAGGCAGCATGGAGCGGTTAACTGCACAACCTTGTTCAAATTCAAACTGAACTGATTGACTCTGATGGGTTGATGCATTTCCCTGGGAAAAGAACCAAGAAATGACTGTTCCCTAAGTTTTTGTTTAGTTGAAATAGGTGCAAAGTGTGTGCATGTTCCTTCTGTTGACAAATGAGAGGGCCTTATATGTGAATATACGTGGCTTTTAGCATGTGTAAATGAGCCAAACTGCAAGCCCAACAGATAAATCAATGGGTGCTTTTCTAGTTGGCAGTTCACACCTAGTGGAGTGCCGCAGGGATCGGTGCTGGGACCTAACTGTTTATTATTTATATAGATGATCTGGAGGAGGAGGCTGAGTGTAGGGTAACAAAATTTGCTGATGTCTCGAAGCTGAGTGGAAAAGCGAATTGCATGGAGGACGTGGAAAGTTTACAGAGAGATCTGGATAGGCAGGGTAAGTGGGTGAGGACCTGGCAGATGGAATATAATATTAGCACGTGAGGTTATCCACTTTGGTAGAAATAATAGTAGGAAGGAGTATTATCTGAAGGGTGTCAGGTTGCAGCATGCTACTGTGCAGAGGGAGCTGGGGGTCCTTGTGCACAAATTGCAAAAACTCAGTCTGCAGGTGCAGCGGGTGATCAAGAAAGTGAGTGGAATATTGGCCTTTATCACAAGGGGGATAGAATATAAAAGCAGGGAGGTCTTGCTGCAACTGTACAAGGCATTGGTGAGGCTGCAACTGGAATATTGTGTACAGTTTTGGTCCCCTTATTTGTGTAAGGATATATTGGCCTTGGAGGGAGTACAGAGAAGATTACCAGGTTGATACCGGAGATGAGAGGGTTTGCTTATGAGGAGAGATTAAGTAGACTGGGCCTTCAGTTGTTCATAACAGGCAAAGTACAGACCATACCTAACCAGCCTGTGTTTGCAAAACTCAAAAAATATTGACCAACATAAAATGTGGTCCTGCAATTGGGCAAACCATGCTAAATGATTCTGATTGTGTAAATAATTACACTGAAAACCAATTGAAGATCATAAGAATATAAGAAATAAGAGCAGGAGTGGGCCATCTAGCCCTTCGAGCCTGCCCTGCCATTCAATAAGATCATGGCTGATCTGAAGTGGATCAGTTCCACTTTTCCCCCTTCTTCCATAATCCTTAATTTCCTTGTCTGTCAGAAATCTATCAACCCGTGACTTAAATATATTCAACGAGGTAGCTTCCACCACTTCAATGGGCAGAGAATTCCAGAGATTCACCACCCTTTGAGTGAAGAAGTTCCACCTCAACTCTGTTCTAAACTGTACCCCCCTGCCCCCCTTATTTTGAGGCCGTGCCCTCTATTGTTTCCTTTCTAAGCGGAAAGAATTGAGGCAGTTTATAAGACGATTATTTAAAATGCATGTCCATGAATTTCTGAAGAGTTAGAAATTAAATCCCTTTCCAGAATATAAACACACAACCTATGCTGATGCCAAGTGCAGTACTGAAGTAACGCTACAACAATTGAAATGCTATTTTTAATATGGGATGTTTGAATGAAGTTCAGTTTACTATTAAAACAGAAGCAGAGCAGAAACTGCTTCCATTCCTCTCTCATTTAACAAACCACAAAAAGATCCTGACCTTTTTTTCAGAATTGGAGAAATTCTGAAGAACACATGTTCAACTCAAAATGTTAAATCTCCCTCTCTCTCCACAGTTGCTGCCACTCCTGCAGAGTATTTCCAGTACTTTGGGTGGAATTTTCTGCACCTCCTGCGTGGCAATGAAAGTGGCCCACTATTAATCGGCAGCAGGATCTACTGGTCTCAGCACTGTCAGTGGGCATTTTATGCACCCAGAAATTCCCGCCAGCAGGGATGCTCAGCAAATTCCGGCTTTTGTTTTAATTTCAGATTGCCACCCACAATCTGCAGTATTTTGTCTTTAGTTTTGGATTTAGATAACATGTTTAACATCATAAAGAGTTCACAAAGGAGTGAGGAAAATAGGGAGGATTTATGAAGTGACCAAAAGCTTGATGGGTGAGGTAGGTTTAAAGGTTAGACTTAAAAGAGCGAAATGGAGAGTTCCCCATAAGGAATTCTAAAGATTGGGACTTAGGTTTCTGAAGATATGGCTACCAAGGTTATATTAAAAGATTGTTGATAAGGTTGGAATTAGAGGAACTGAGAATTTTGGTGGCTGGCTACAAGCCCTCAATAGGGAGTAGGAGATGAAGGGCGAGATTATGGAGGGAATTAAACATAGGATGAGAATGTAAACAATTGACAAGAGTATTGAGTTATGCATCACACTTGTAGGAAATCTGCCACACAGTGAAACTGACTGTTCTGTCAAGGAAAATTGATTAAATTACTTGGGAAGACAAATAATCCATCAGTAACCTGCTTTATGAAAATCTGCACATAAAACTGGAAAACATGTCAAAGCTTGCTGTCCTGTTCTTTTTTTAAAAAAATACTTTAGCTTAGTTGGCCTTCTTAACTCACTATAATGGTTATTCTACAGCTTTTACAAGGCCACTTTAGTTATTGCATTAAGAATTGCATGGAAGTTGAATCACGGTAGGTTCACTTCTCTGAAGGAAGGTTATGAATTAATTGGATTTTTACAACAATCTTGATGACTCTTCCTTCTCGATGTATTATAAGTTTTGTCTGTATAGCATGCAAGAAACAACACTTTTCACTGTATAATAATACACATGACAATAATAAATTAAATCAAATCATTGTTTTGGTAATAACTCATAGATTATCAAATTTATTTGAATTCTATTTCATAATTGCACTGGTTAGTTGATATGCAGTTATAAAATAAATTTAACATAAATATAATCTTCATGACTGCCAACTGAGTGAATCACATGCTTACATTTATTTGCAAGTTAAATCCTGTAATGTGCACAATTCATGATGATCAAATTGCAAAATATTAGCCAGTGTAGTCAAATGTTTTCAGGCAGGTCCGGGGAAGTGATTGGTTATGCACAAAAATGATGGTACAAAAATGTATTTGAATATAGTATCCACAATTTTCTGGCTCTTTCCCCCCATGGGACTTTCCAGTCCCACCAACTGTGAGCTCCTGCTGCTGGGAAGATGCAAACAACGGGAAAGTCTGTTAACAGCAGCAGGACTGGAAGATCCTGCTGTTATCTGATGGTGGGCCGTCTTTGCAATGCACGCCATGGGAAGAGGGGCAAGAAAATCCAGTCTAGTGCATGAAATGTAGCATGCATTGTCTGATGCCCCCAGTGCAGAGAAATGTAGCCACATAAGTAAGAATCACCAATAGTACAGTCACTGATAACTGTTATCAGCAGATTTGAAGAGAAAACATTAGTCCAATATTTGGTCCAACAAGACTAAAATGTTGCATACACTTTTTAATGGTGACTCAATTGAAGGGAATAGGTTCTCTTTCTGCAACAAAACTATCATTTTAGTGTTCATGCTATTGCCATTGCTCACATTTAATTGCCATCATGAGAAAGTCCAATTATTAACATTTCACAAATAAATCTATATAGAATCTATTCACCATTGTTTCTGCATTGCAGTAACATGCAAAATGCACAGAAGATGTAGGATGCCAATAACTTCGTGCTCCGTGATATTCAGGGGATCTAATCACATTAGTGTTCTAACATAGAGGTTGGGGTGATTTTAATTTTGCATGACAGTATAAAATGAATAATAGCTAAGCAACAGCCCCATTTTACATCTTTCTGAATTTTTAATTTCAATGAATTCAGTAGAAATAAAAATCAGAAAATATATAAGTGGGGCTGCTGAGTTGTTTTTATCACAAAAATGTATATCATCTTTAATGAGTGTAAGAATTATACAGAAATAAACACAAATGTGATTTTTATTTTTGCAACTAGTTTTCTGTAGTCAGCTTTTTAATGATATAAGAATCTAAAAATGTCAGGAGTAATCTGCAATATCTGTTATATTTGAGCCCTTTTTTGTTGTTGTTTAATTGCCAAATAGAAATAAGGATTACGTTATTGTGGTATTGTGAAGGAAGTTTAATTGGGATATTGTTTCCTCATTCTCAACTGATATTTCATTGTTATATAGATGTTACATTTCGGATGACTAAGAATTAATAAAATTAACCTTGATCGAATTTCATTGGAGATGTTCTGCAGCTTGACGTGTGATTTAAAAAAAACAACACTGGCTGCTTTGTTTTATCCTTAAAATAGCTTTTCCTTGAATCTGGGTAAGTGGAAAAAATAGAAGGTCGTACAAACTAAAATACAGTCACATAAGTAGATTCACTTTTTTTATTGCAAAGCACCAGAGAAATGAGACAAAATTTAACTGCAGCAAAAAACTTTGTTTAATCTTTCAGATCTTGCCCTTCTGCTGCAGCTTGCAGCATGACATCAAATTATCTACTACATGAACAGCCTTCAAAGTGTACTCTGTAAATCAACAGCATAAATATCATAAAAATGGAGGAGGAGCAAGGTAATAACAAGAACTCAGAATATTCCTTGCATAACATCATTCACTTTTTAAATAAAACAAACTCGGAAAGCTTAACTCTCTCCAGTTAATGTCATATTACAGAGATGCTACTAATAGTATTCAAAGGTATATATACAAAAGGTGGCTGAGTGGGAGGAAGGAAAAATTCACAACAATTTGTCTCAGAATGGAAGAAATATAGGAAAATGATACAAGAAAATTCTAAAATGTTAGGAGTTCATTTGCAGTCAACAGAAAAAAACAAGTCTTCATTTATAGTAAACTGTACAAAGGTGATTAAATTGTTTATTATTTTATGAACAGAAGTGGACAAACATTCAATATATTTAGCCATGTTCAACAGAGCTACGTGCATGGTGACTCATAGTAAGTAAATGATGATAAATTGTCCTCCACTTTGCTATCAACACCCAAGTCACAGCACAATAGTTCATGATTATTATTACAAGCAGATCAGAAAAGCATTGAATGGATGTACTTTAATCTCATGCAATGCTGACTGGAAGCACACCCAAGGCGTGTAAAATGATAGTTTTTTTCAAGTATTGCCTAAGGAAATGTATTGCTTTAAATTAGAAGAGTATTCAATATTTCTAACAGCAGAGTCCACTGAATATATTTCACTATTTGACTGTTTTATTTTTAATTAGAATGTCATTTGTATAAGTGGTTTTTGCGAAATAAAATGATTTTTTTCACTTAGAACTGTCCCATGTTTACATTCCTTTGCCAAGATGGTAATTGTGTTTTTTAAATCATATACTCAAGGATAGGTTAAGCATTGCAACTGTAATTTTTAAATGATCATAATGGGTACTCATTGTAATTCTTATTTCATAGAAGTTCTACTGGGAAACTGTATGAATGTTTGTGAATATTATAATCAAATCTTTATACCTTGGTGCTATCTAAAACCTGCATTTCCTGGAGTATTCTTTCAGTCAGCGTTTTCCCTAGTGTGGAAAATAAAAATGCCACTATTTAAAAATTCAGACATTATGTCAGACTGTATAAAACATATAGGCTAGAATGATTTTATTTTCTTCACTATGAACTCATCGATGCTTCAACTACAAACAACAGATGCACTTACCGAAACATGGTTTTGCTTCGATTTGGTATATAAGTCAGTATAAGAAGCCATTGCTTAGAAATAATTGCTAGAAACACTAATGTAGTATGTGCATTTTCATGTAAATAAAAACACATTTGCAATGAGGTTTTCTCATGTGTAAACATACAACATTTTAATCAAAGTCAACATAATTTTGTAAGTCGATACTGACAGTTTCACTGGCCTGAAAAAGGCAATTACCCAACTGAATGTACAATTGCTTTTGATTTAAGCATTAAAGTAACACTGTATAGGCCAGGAGAGAGAAAAAAAAATCACCACACCAATTTTTCATTATGTATATACTAACTTCTTGTATGGCCTTTTATCTGATAATAGAAAATATTAAATTTTACATATCACATTTATTCCTTATATGTATGAAAAGCCAATGCACTCCAATGATAACACAAATCTGCTTTGCAGAATGTTTGAACATTATTATCGCTTCTCTCCCCTTCATCAAACCAAATGTTATTTATACCTCTAGGTATAAAAGGCACAGTTTCATCGACTGCATTCACTCTATTTATAGAAGAACTCCCGCATGCGGCATCAGATAATGCCAACATTTAATTTATGTCATAATGAAAGAGTTAATCTAACATCATTCCCCCTCAAAACACCAAAACATTTTGAAAATGGCATTTCAATCTGGATGCTCTTGCTTCATGCAAATGCTTAAATCAAAATAAATCATGAATCCTCTGCACATGTTCACACTTCATGTCATACATATGTGAACATCATTATTATGGTGTGGCTTCCACTCTTTGTGAATAGTGTTTATTATATATATGTCATATGTGATGAGAAGCTACATTGCATAACTAAATGAATACAATCAATCAGGGTGACTGCGTTTTAGGGAATATGGAGCTAATTACTATAGAAGGGACACAATCTAACTGTACCTCCATATTTGCAGTTAAGAAAACAAAATGCTACAGTTATCATTAACGGAACTTTCTTTGCATTTAGTGAATTTTTTTTGTAACGTGCAATAAAAATACTTATGTATATATTTGCAATTTATGAGAACATCCATTAACAACAAGTACTTACTGTATCTACACAGAAGCACCGCTAGGAGCAGCTTTGTACCTCACTATTGAATAGAAGTGCAACAGAAATTTGAACACTCAAATAATAATTAAACACAAACATCTTTAATTATAATTGACTGTTCAAATAGCTGACCTTGCATCGTATTTACACCACAGCTGTCCACTGTTTAACATTGCTTTCAACATGAATACATAGAATTACAGCAGATCATTCATGTGTCAAGTATTATAAGAAATATTCCAACCAGTGGCTCAAACATTATGGAAAGGATGCAGTAAAACAGTGAAAGACAGCAGGTACCAGGTAAACAAAGGGTGCAACAAGTATTTATTGAATAATTGGTCAATATTTAAGCTGCGACAACTTTAAATAACTCTATGCATATTATGAAAAGCATTGTATTCTACCAAAAGCTGTATTTTGTCCAAAATTGACCAAAGCAACATCAAGTTTCACCTTGCATGCCACTTTGAAGTTCATACCTTTGAACTTTTATTTTATATTATCTTCTCTGTTTAAATAATGATATTTTGTGATTAAGCAGAATGTGTCCATATTTGTTTGGTGTATCTCAAAGAATAACTGATCTTTTGATACTTCACTGTAATACTGATGTGAAGATTCTTCAACACTTCCAGTGCCCTGCAGTATATTTTAGGTCAATTAAGCAAACCCTGTAACTCACTCTCTTGAAGCCCAAAGAGCACAATCTCTGGTGAAAATCCACATTATGTTTAACAGTCTGGATTCTTAGCTAGTCAAAAATGCATTTCTGTTTGGTAAAACGCTAATGCGAATAATACCATTAAACATTTCAGTGAGCGGAATAAACTATACTAACTACAACAATGTGCTGTAGTAGTGCTCCAGGGTGGTCATGAATTAGATAATGCTACACCTTTACTAAAGCTATAAACATGCAATTGACTAATGCCATCTAGCATGTTTTAATGTCCAAATATGAAAAACAGAGCAGTTTTCCATCATTATAGTCTTTTTGTTCTGAGCAAATTATCAGGTTTTAAACATCCCAGATTAATGTAACTATATAATGGGATCTCTAGGCTGGTATGATGGACAGCTTGTTGCAAAAGTAGAGAACCATCTATTCACACAAGAACTTGAATCATCATTTTTTAATACAACAGCACAGTTTTGAAGCAGCAATCCAGTTTTGCAGTGCTTGTTCTTATGTGAATCAATTGACAGTGTTCCCTGGGACTGGGATAGTGTTGACTTTCACAGTAGAACCCTAGAGCAACATCCTGCAGCAAGTTTTCTCCTGGGTCTTGTTTGAGCCTTTGACTTATGTTCACACAAGCTGTGGCTTCATGTTTTATATCACAGTTGTGTCTTTGTTTAAGTTCACAGAATGATGCTCCTGATTAATATGTCAACTGCTTCTTCTACATTGCCCACAGATCAGGAGCTTTCACTGTGATTATTATTTTTGTGTCCTTAATCTTGCCAGCTCCAGTAATGTAATGGATTTGTAGATGAGCACTATGATTTTTCGTTATTATTATGCAGTGGGGCCAACCATTGCGGTTTAAAAAAAAATCAGCTTGGTACATAATGACAACATGGCTTCTGGTCAGGTCTATGAATTTTATCAGATTCTTGAAATTGGAAAAGAAAATGTATATTCTGTCTCTCCAAACATGGATAGACTTGTTTCATCAATGTCTCCAAAAGGCTTGTAAGATGCCAAAACTAAAGTCATTTAAATAGATATATCAGGCTACCTGAAGCAGCAACAGTTCAGTAAATGTCAACAGGAACATTCCCATTTGAATGTATTTTGATTGTAATACATTTCCAAAAATTCTACACTGACCCATCATCCAAATCGGGCATTAGTTTCTGAGTGAAAATGTCACAAAACACATTGCAATCCATAGCCTGGAAGTTGAAATCATGCTTCAAAACAATGAGACAGTTACATTACATAAGAGACTTGATACTGTACTACTCCTGTGCTCTTTTAATTACATATTCCCCCATTATGTACACTTGCAACTTTTTAATGTATAAAATTCAGTGAATGCACATGTTGGTGTATGTGTGTGTGTGTGTGTGTGTGTGTGTGTGTGTGTGTACGCACATGTGTATCTTGGAGGAGGTTGGGGAAGGGGCAGGTTTACAGCATGCATGTAATTGGCTAGCCGGAATGATTTCTACAATTTACAGAACTGTCAGGCAGTCCGTGGTCAGATGCCGGATATGGAATCAGAAACAGCAGACATTAGCATATCTCTTTGGTAGCCCCCTTTATGGGATATCCTGCACAATGTTTTAATTCTCTTTGATTTATATCTGATGTGTTTTTTTTTGTGAAATATCATGCTCAGATTTTTTTTCACAGGTAGACTTC
Source organism: Sphyrna mokarran (assembly GCA_024679065.1). Taxonomy (NCBI): domain Eukaryota; kingdom Metazoa; phylum Chordata; class Chondrichthyes; order Carcharhiniformes; family Carcharhinidae; genus Sphyrna; species Sphyrna mokarran. The sequence goes on from JAGIQG010000001.1 coordinate 92,396,114, forward strand.
TCTTCTAGTGAGTTGAGAAACGGAAGATGGCTTAAAATCTGCTGTCTGTGTCAGGGGTATATCTTCAGGATTGCCTTCCTCATTTTTACCATAACTAGCAGTGTTGAAGTTCTCATATGATGAAGTCAGCCTCTTGTTGAGAAGGTTTCGATTGCGATCGCCTATAATCTGAGGGGTACCATTGGCTAGTTTCTCCTGACTGCCTCGATCTGTGACAGGCATGAATGTGGAAAGTTTGGGTGGGTTCTTTTTCCTTCTCTCTGGTGACGTGCGTACTGGCATCCAGCAGGAGTCAGAGTGGCCAAACTCATCACATTCTCGTGTACACTTCCCGGTCAAAGCTACATCGGGCAAAGGCCTTGAATCTGTGGAGAAAATAAAATCCTGTTAATGGGCAATGAACATCATCAGTGTATCAAACACAGAATTGAGATTTATACATTATTTCTGTGGATTCTTAGTTGAAAATTGTCTTGAGATATTTTGCAGTTCTCACTCCACTGCGGTAATGTCTCCAGAGATATGAAAAATACCTTATTTATTTCCACTGTACTTCTGATGAAGCAGGAACAGTTCATAACAAATTTCTGATCTATCAGTCCATAACTTGTAAAATCAATTTCTTTTACATATACATGTTAAAATATTTGAGAGATAGAAATATATAGGGAGAAGGTAGAGATAGGCATAATACATAGATAATATCTGTAGACAGATATTATATAATTATATATCATTGTGTGCATTTTTTTAAATGCTCATTACACTTGCAGGATCATATGGCTTTTCTAAAACAACTTGAATTTAAAATACTGTTGAACATAGGAAATAAAAGCAAGGAGTAGGCTATGTGGCTCTTCAAAACTGTTCCACTATTCAATTAGATCATGTCTGATCAGATTTGTGGCCTCAACTTAACTTTTTTGCTTGCACTAACCACTGTCCCCACTCCTTCCACAACACTTGCAGGCCAAAAATCTGTCCAATTCAAGCTTCAATATATTCAATGACATAGTCCACACAACTCCATGAGAAAGAGAATTTTAAAGATTAACAACCTTCTGAGAGAAAATAAACTTGAATTTCTGTTTTTTAATGGCTAATCCCTTATTTTGCAGACTTATTGGAGACTTGTACCAGAGACGAAATAATCTTTCCGTATCTACCCTACCAACCGCACCCAGAGCCTCATATTTCAATAAGATCACCTCTCATTCTTCTAAGCCCCAATGAATATTGGTCCAACCTACTTAACTTTTCCTCATAAGACAACCCTTTTATCCCAGAATTAATCTTTGAATGGCCTAAAATATAAGTATATCCTTCCTTAACTAAAGGTTAACTAAAACTTGTTATTGTTTCTTGTGTTCTATACAGAGCATATTGTTCGTAGAGAAAGAGAGGATGCAGAATGTAGTGTTATAGTCACAGCTAGTGTGTGGAGAAAGATCAACTGAATATGAGGTAGATCCACTCAAAACTCTGATGGCAACAAGGAAAAAGCTGTCCTTGAGTTGGTTGGTACGTGACGTGGAAGAGACTGATGGAAGAAGGTGGAAGACAGATTGTCCAGGGTACTTGTGGTCCTTGATCATGCTGGCTGCTTTTCCGAGGCAGTGGGAAGTGTAGGCAGAGTTAATGAATACAATTTTGGTCTCTTTATTTAAGGAAAGATGTATTATCATTGGAGGCAGTACAAAGGTTTACTCGGAAGACCCCAAGAATGGATGGACTGCCATATGAAGAAAGATTAAACAGGTTTGTACTCCTAGACTTCAAAAGAATGAGAAGTGAGATGATTGAAACAGACTCAATTCTTAGGAGGTTAGATAGGGTAAACATTGGGAGGATATTTCTAGTCATGGGAAAGTATTAGACCAAACAGCATAGTCACAGAATAAGGAAATGCTCACTTAAGACAGATTTAAATAAGAGTTTATTTTCTCGAAAAGTAGTGAATCTTTGGAATCCTTTACCACATGAAACTGTAGAGGCCAAGTACTTCAACATCATCAGGGATGATATCAATAGGTTTTTAATCAGTAAGAAAATTAAGAGTTACAGAGATAAGTCACGAAAGTGAACTTTGTGAACGTTAGATATGAAATGGTCTTATTGAATGACAGGGTAGGCTTAAAGGACTGAATGGCCTACTCTCGTTCCTATTTCGTATGGTTTTATATCTATCTGCTAAATTTTAGCCTCCTTGCTTAATCTATCTATATCCTTATGCAGATACTTTATGTCCTCTTCACAACTTGCTTTCCTATCTATCGTTGCATCATCCACAAATTTGATTACAAGACAAGTCATTGTTTCATCTGAGTTATTAATACAGATTGTAGACAGATTTTAAATCTATCAACCTAAAAAGAATGCATGTACCTTGACTCTGGTCCACCTTGTTGTCTAACGAGGGGCATACACGCGATGGGTCGTAAGAGGACTGCTCTTGGACCTTTTTCGAGAGTATCCTACTGCTTCACATTGTTAGTGTATGCTTGACCTGGATCATCTGATGGGCAACACGACCGCGCAGTGACTATAGCTGTGCTGAACAGATACATGGATTTGGGCCTGTGTCTGTGGGAGTTTGCGCATTCTCCCCGTGCTTGCGTGGGTTTTCTCTGGGAGCTCCGGTTTCCTCCCACATCCCAAAGATGTGCTCTTAGGCTAATTGGCAAAACAAATTTTCCCTAAATTGTCTCAAATTTGTTTTTTAATCCATAGATCTATAAACATGGACAGGGATCACGTGTAGAAGTGGGAACATCGAGGTGGCGGCGCGGGCTCGTTGGGCCGAAGGGCCTGTTTCCTGTGTTGTTTTGTTCTTTGTTCTTTGTTTTCTGGTAGTTAGTTAATTCTCTATCCATGCAAATATATTACTGCTAACTAGATGACTTCTTAACTTGTATAGCAACCTTTAATGTATCACCATATTGCATGCCTTTGAAAATCCAAAGAAACTATGGGCCGAATTTTCCACTTTTTGTCCTAAGTGCTGGCGCAGGTGAGAAAAGCAGCATGCAGCATGCCTGTGCTATCATCATATAAATGTTCGAGGACTGCTCCATGCCATCAAGGCAGACTCTGAAAGAGACCGCTCATCAGCAACATCAACCTTTCAGAGAGTGGAGGCTGCCCTGAACTCCAGCACTAAAAATGAAATCAATGAACACCCCTTGGACATGGAACTCCCTCCCCCCGACACCCACAGGGAAATTACCCTCGCATGCATAGAAAACCACCACCCCCATATACACAGAGAACCCACCCTTTGGAAATTCCCAGAGAAAGACCACCCCACACACACTGCCTCCTCTAATGAACAGTCTGAGACTGTCCCTTTCCCCAGGGGAGGTCTGTACATACCTGTGCACCCTCAGCAGATACTCTTTGACTGGTTCATGTTGCTCCAGACCCGTTACAAACCTTACCAAAATCTGAATGTGGGACCATGATACACGATATCGAAATGTATCTAGTAACGTGCCCGATCTTTGTGCGCAGGAACCTCATTACGTCAATAGTGGGATTTGGGGACAATCTCACCAGCAAGGTACTCATTGCTATTTGCACCCTCGCATATATCTATGCTTTCCCCTTTAGCCACTCTGCTGCTCATAACCTCGAAGAACTCTAACAAATGTGTAAAACATGATTTTACTTTCATAAAATCATATTTACACTACTTGATTACACATTGATTTTCTAAATGTCCTACTACTATTTCTTTAATGATGGATTCCAACATTTTCTCAATGACAAGTTAACTGGCCTAGTGTTTCTTGCTTTCTGTCTCCCTCCTTGTTTGAATATAGGTGTTACATTTGCAGGCTTTTAATTCACCAGAATCTTTCCAGAATCGAGGGAATTTTATAAGATTACAACCAATACATTCACCATCAGTGTATTTCACCTTTGTAAAATAAAAAAAACAATTCAGGTGAAATATTCCCATAAAAAGAATAATCTCTAGCAAGAAAAGCCGTGAGAATTCCGCCGGGTGATCTGGTGCGATCCAGATCACATTTCACCATTTTATTCTCATGTAATCATTTCTTTGGCGCTTGGTGAATTTCCCGCTGCCAAAGGCCACTTTGATCTCCTGCCAACCCTACTCACCAGCAAAGATTCCCCCAATCAATCCAGCCATAACATGATTTGCCCCTGTGCATGGAGCTTGGTCCCCTTAATCTTTATCATTTGCTATTAGCTGTGCATGAGAAATCTTTAATGTGATTCATAGTTTGGATGGAGTTTGCAGCAGGCAAACAACAAGCTCTCCATCTCAGAGAATGCAAAATATTTCTCACCTTCCTCCTTTTGGTGCTCCAGTCCTATCTGCAGCACCATGTGATGCAAGACTCCACAGATCAGGACCATTCTGGATACTCTTATTGGTTCATAGGGAAGCAAACCCTCAAGGGCATTTTACACAGATGTAGATGAAAACTTTCCTCTAGTCGCATTTCGGGTAAACATTAATACAATGGAATCCTTTCTGAATGACAAACATTTCTGGATGATCCGAAGACCCCTTGCTTGTAATATGTGCAGTCTGTAACTCCCTGTACCTGTGGGAATTCAGCCATTGCAGAAGTCCAAGTGCCCTTTTGTTCTGACTAGTCTCATCTGTATGAAAATGGATGTAAATGGCAGCTCTGTCAAACATAACATCAGTCACCCAGGCGATGCACTCGTATAGAGCTGACTGTGAAATTCTTCAGATGTTGCCAGGAGATTTCTACTTCTATGTGATCTTGTTAAAGTGCAGGAGGTGAAACAATTCTAAGCCATGGGGATTACAACAACCACTGGCAATGTGTATGTGCCTGGCACACTATAGGGATGGTGGTCTTCCAGAAGACTGCAGATATCAGCAATATGTAAGCCCGAGTCTCCTGAGGCACTGAAGCTCACACAAATGGAGATAGCTGATCCTCTGCTTGTTTAGTCTGTGGTGGTGGTGGTGGTGCTGGGGGTGGGGAGTGTCATAGCCCTTTTAATTCATGCTTTATGTCCATTCCCTCTACCTGTGAAGAGACTAATGGGTCGATGGGCCTAGTTCTAATGTTGATGTTGCTGCTCCTTTTGATCTTCATCAGAGGTTCAAGTTGGAGTTGCAAAAGTTACTCCGATACTGCAGTGATGGCTGACAACTGAGATGTGCAGATCAAAGTGAGGAAAATGCAAGGCGGTAAAGTGATCTCCAAAGCTGGAAATCACCTTGATAGCAGCAGCAGCATGTTCTCAAAATAAATCCTGTGAGAAAGCCTTTCATACAGTAAAGAAGCAGATGTCATCCTGCTTCAGTTTTTAAAAACTTCCTAGCTGTCAATTTGACAGCCCTGTCAATAGTTGCTGTGGTTTCTTCCTGTTGACCAAGATGAATTTCAGAGAGTGTGGGAACTTCTGTATTACAGTTCAAATTAGAATTCAGGGTTCAATGCCCTTACAATTTAATTTTTACGTGTTTAATTCTTTAAAGCTACCTTTGTCTCAGGGGCTTCCCACATGCCTTTGCACACTGCACAAATGCTGAAATTCATGACATCATATTGGCTTCTGACATGGCAGCATTTTTTTTAATGTTTTAACCCTGTGCACACTGCCCTTGCAGGCTACAAAATTGTACCCTAATCCTTTCAACTTTTCGATATAAATTAGAGAAAATTCTCTGCCTCAGACCCTCCTTCTAAAAACTGCAGCAAACAGAAAATTGTATTTCTGCACAATTGTGTCTGAAGTTTGTGCTTGCAAGGACAAACAGAAAATGGAACTCAGTAGTATCGACCTTTGTAGAAACTGATTCTCACTAGTGGAAAGCATTTCGGACTTGCTTCAAAAACACTTATTAATCCTAATTTAGCTGCTATTCCTATTGCTTGGTTCTGCTGGTGATAGATAACAAAAATATTGAAGACTGTCAGCCTCATCAGTCCTTGAATCAACTGTGAGGCCATGCAAATTCCATATAGTGCAGGAAGAATATAAATATTTACTGCTCATTAAACCAAATCTTTATACAGTTTCTACTCCCAAACATGTGGAAGTAACAACTTGTTATATTCTTAGAACTTGGAGCAGAATAGGGAGTATGACTGCTGAAGAAAACTAGAAGTATTTGAATCTTGCAATCCGTGGTAAGGCTGAGATGTATAGCACTGACTGTGTATTACCTTTTTCATTAGCTGCAGCAGGAAATTGCTCTACTGGATCCATCTGCAATGGAAGTAGGAAAATCTAGTAGTGTAGTACCTTCTTGAGTAAGTCATACACCCGCCCCCCATCACAGCCTGCAGACATGCCCCTTCAGTATGTCTTCAGTTCCATGGCAGGAAAATATTAGAGATAATTATAAAGGGTTTGCTTTCATTTACTTTTAATTCCACCCCTGGTTCCTCTCCTGCCACCCAATTCACAGCAAACTGCCAATGAGGGTGCTCCCTGGAGCCCATTCAGACACACTGCAACTTTTAATTTGAGCAAAAGTGAGTAGTTTGGAAGTTGTAGTACTGTTTGCCAATAAATACAACCGCCCCCACCCCCAACCCCCTCCAAAACTTTCTAAAAGCTGCAGATGATGCTGCGTTAATGTTCCATGAGCATAAGCTATCCTCCAGTATCTTGCTCAAGTCACCATGTCTTCTGCCTAAACTTGGATACTGTCTGCAGGCAACTTGACCATCACATTATTCCTCCCTCTATGTTTCGGTTCTTTTGCGGTTCACTGTAAAAGCTATCAGAAGTGGAAATTTAGGTGATATTCCCCTTTGCTAGCCCAGTGGAGTCAGATAAATTGCAATGCCATTTCTGCCACAAAGTCAAGATCAGCCATCTCCATACATTCTGGCAATCAGTCAAGGTCTGCATGACTCAGAGATAGACAGCAGTGCAGTTATTACTTGAACCATTGGGGAGGCCCTGTACTTTTATTCTCCGATTTCTGAGAGATGAGAATTCATTAATAAAGTAATTCCAATACTTTAGCAATCTAAGGAGTCTTGAAGATTAAATGCTTTTCAGAAAAATCTGAATTCCACTTTTTAAAAATTGAATAAAATTCAAACTAATATAGACTCCATTGGCTAAATCTGATCTACTGGAATAGTTTGCGTGCTCTGATGACCTCATCACACTGACATTCTGAGTGTCCCTATGCTTTAATACAGGCAGCAATATAGCTTTATATGTAATTTCAAAGTTACAGTTTCTGAACCTTGATATCATATATAACGTAAAATCATTTGCAAAGAGAAAGCAAGCACAATGGTGAAAATGTTGTACCTGAATTACTGACAAGAATCTTGTCAGTAATGCATTTACTTTAGAGTTTTATATTGGATATGGGCTCTATGCCATTACTGTAATGTGTGCTTCATATTTGAAAGATTCAACATCTTTTCATACAACTAAGGATAGAAGGAGCTAAATAGCAGTTTAAGAGTGTTCTAGCAGTACCACAGGTCTGAAATCCCATCATCCTGAATCTGTATTTACAGTGTATAGCAGCACTGCAAGAAAGGATCGATGAGGGAAATCTGATGAAAATACATATTTATCTTTATTGCCACAGAGCATAGGCACAGTATTAAAAAAATCCAACATTTGAGACATGCAATTAACGGTATACGATTTAGAGGGTGATTCTCCCAGCCTGCTGCATTGCTTTAGCTGAACCTGCTGGAGGGAAGGGAAACCATGGAGGTTCTCCAGGAGGTTGGGGAGAGTAAAAGGGTGCTTTGCCAACCTGGCAGTGCCAGCCTGGCCCCCTGTCACTGCCCAATGGGCTCCTAGACACTGTCTACTGGACATCAGGCAGTGCTAAGGGGCAGAGCATCCCACTGCCATTCTGCAGTCCAGATCAGTGGCAGAGATTGGGAAGGTGGTGATTGGGCTGGCCATTCGGGTGGTGAAGGAGAATGAGGCAGCACATCAGGGCTGGCCCGGAGACGTTCCAGGAGGCCAGTGATCAGGGGTTGCTGTTGCACAGCTAACAGTACAGGATTGCTGTGCTGGACAGTGATTGTATGGTTGATAGTGCAGGGCTACTGCGCATGCGCCAATTTCCACGACGACAGATTGGCACATGTACAGTGGCCCACTTAGCACCATGCTGCTGGCTTCTTCAGCGGGATTGGGCCCCACCCCCAGATTTTCAACATTAATCTCACAAGGTCACTCTATGGTGCACTGAGTGTGGGAGATTCAATATAAAAATCCTGTTAAAAAAATTAGTGGGAGTTACTTCAGTTTTCATGCAAATTTGGCACATAGAATTTTTTCTGTAGTGTTGTCTCCTTAATTCGTCAGTTTTCAATGGAGAAGTTACATTTTGTAGCAGGACAAGACCAAGACAACAACTCTGCTGCTTTTTATTTTGGACCATTCTTGTTTATGGAATGAGGTTCCACGTGGTTTAGATTTCTGAGCAGTGACATGATTTTGAGGGAAGGCAGAGTCCCTCTGTGAACTAATAATGAAACTAAAAGTGGACATGTGCAGATAAAAATTGCCCTTTTGACAGAGGAACAGGGCTCAGAATAGGAGCATGCCATTCAACAAGATCATGGCTGAAATGGCTGTGGTCTCAGTTCACTTTCCTGACTGCCTCCCTTTACTCCCTTACCTAACAAAAATCTGTCTTGCTCTGTATTGAGTAAATTCAATAATGCAGCCTCCACTGCTTTAGGGAAGAGAATTGCACACAGTAATCAGAGAGAATTTCTTTTTATTCATTCATAGCACTTGGGCGTTGCTGGCTGGCCAGCATTTATGACCATTCCTATTGTCGAGGGTAGCTGAGAGTCAACCACATTGCTGAGAGTCTTCTGGAGTCACTTGTAGGCCACACCAAGTTATGACAGCAAATTTCCTTTCCTAAAGGACATCAGTGAACCAAATGGGTTTTTCTGACAATAGTTTCATGGTCATCAGTAGATTCTTAATTCTGTATTTTTTTAAAAATTGAATTCAAATTCCACCATCTGCGCTGGCGGGATTGGAATCCAGATCTTTGGAGCATTAGCTGAGTTTCTGATAACACCACTAGGATACCACCTCTCCTGTCTCCTCAATGTCTCCTCATTTCAGTTTTTCTTAAGAGAGGACCTCTCATTCTTAAAGCTGTGTTCTCTGATTCTAGTTTCTCCCATGAATGGAAGCATCATTCGCGTATTTACCCTCATGATCTTAAGTTTCAGGAAGATCATCTCTCGTTTTTATAAATTCCAATAGGTATTGGCCAACCCATTCAACCTTTTGTTATATGATAAGCCCTTCATCCAAAGAGTTGAGTAAACTTATGAAATTATATTTGTTTTCAAAAAAGATCAAAAGTGTACACAATACCCACGAAGGTACTACAGAGCTGCAGTTGAACTTCCTAACTTTTATATTCCATTCTCCTTGCAACATGGTCAACATTTAATTTGCTTTCCTAATCACTTGCGGTATCTGCACACTTACTTTTTGTGACTCATGTGCCTGGACATCCAGATTCCTCTGCAGTGCTGAATTTTGCAATGTCCATCTATGTAATATGCGACCTTTCCACTCTTCCTGTCAAAGTGACAAGTTCACCTTTTCCTGCATTAAACCCCATCTGCCAAATGTTTGTTCATTTACTGAACCTATCTGTCTCTTTGCAGACACTCTATACCCTCTTGATAACTTACTTTCCTACCAATCTTGGTATCACTGGCAAACTTAGCTACCCTACATTCAGTCATTGAGGTGGAATGTACATAATACTGATTTAGGTAGCATTCCATTCATTATAATCTGGTAATCAGAAAAAAGGCCCATTTATTTTTCTTCAAGAATTATGCATTAGAAAGAAAACAAAATGTAACACTTTGCATTATTATTGCCCATGAAACCAGAAATCCTCTTTCAAAATTTGAATATTTCAATTCTCAAAGGGGAATTGAAAAATTGAAAATAATGCAACTATACTGCATAGAAATATTCTTCCTCAGCTGAAGATCAAGGTGGAATCTGGGCTGTGAGCTGAAATAAAGTTAAAATACTTATTAACTTGATGTTTGCTATAGCATGAAATTAAAAAGTATATTTACAGATCCAGTTAGACAATTGTGCCAGCAAGAATTGCTATATGTCCTTACCACTTAGAGTCTTGGAGGAGTAAAAATGGTCATTAATTCTGAACTCTTCTTGAATTTTCCAATTTTAACGAGTATGATCATTTTTTATTGTTTTCTATATTGAGTCATGGAACTAAAATATCGTCCTACATTGGTGACTCAATGCCTTGATAATTCTATGTTGAACTAAAAGGGCACTGTGAAATTAATTCCCCTCCTTCTCCCACTAAGGTGATTACAAAAAGTAGCATTTTCCATATGGCTTGAATTTCAAGAGATAAATTTATATTACCAATTAGTCCTGTAAAGTGTGCTTCCTTATCTTTTGTTACACCAGCTGTATTAACATTCAAGCGACTCTATAATCAAAATCAATTAATAACAACAGCATTTTTGATGCAGAATACAGCTTCGTACATCTCTCATTAAAAGTGGGGAATATTTAAGAGATTAAGATAGCTTACTACACTCAACACTAATCGACAATACAGCTTTGCTAGAATATTAGTACTACATGGTAGTTCCAGCAATTGCAAAGGCTATAATAATGGTATGCATTGACATTAAAATAATTGAATTCTCCTCTCCCCTGCAACCACCTATCTCCCAATCAGTATGAGACGGGAATTTAATGACATGCTATTGAGGAGCAGAACAGTGGAAATGTAATCCACGTGCCTTGTAACTAGTAGCAGTAGATTGCACCTGCTTAAACAACTAATTGTGAAGGAAAGCTATGCTGCTGTTTCTTTTTTGTTTTGCGTTACGTTCCTCTTGAGACTTCTTTTGCTTTTCTCCTTTTTGGACCTTTCTGAGCCACTCATTATTGGCGAACAGACAGTTGGATGACTAACTGTGTTCTGATAATGCCACTCTTCCTCCATCCTTTTTTTATGTCCCTCTTTGTTGTTGAGGCTCAGGCCTTCATACACTTCTCTGTGATGTTATGGCTTGGAATGACTGAGACCAGCAGTCCAATGCATGTAAACCAAAGTCAAATTCAGTTTCTACCAATCCCCTTCTGTTCCAGCCACAACTATAAAATATGAAACATAGGACAGATGTGATTGATTCCGAGGGTATTGTTCACTGATAACCTCACTACCATTAGTTTGAAAATGCTTTCGAAGAATGAAATGGTTTGATTTGATTTATTATCGTTACAGTATTAGTATACAATGAAAAGTATTGTTTCTTGCATGCTATAAAGTATACTGTACGTAGAGAAGAAAAAGAAAGCATGCAGAATGTAGTGTTACAGTCATAGCTAGGGTGTAGAGAAAATTCAACTTAATATAGGTCCATTCAAAAGTCTAATGGCAGCAGGGAAGCTGCTGCTTCACCAGACTTGTGCCCTACAACCAGAGGGCTCCTCAATCCACTGAATGGACTGTACAGCTGCCTCAGACGAGATTAGGGAAGGTGGGGTCTGCCTTCTTATTGATGCCTCTAGGTGTCTAGACATAGTAACACTGGCGAGTTTCTGCTCCCCACATTTAGAATACCTGAAGATGCCCCTATCACCTTCTGCAGGACTGACTGCAGATTACATCCCGCACTACGCGGATGTGATGATCGCGCTGGACGAAATATATATGAAAGTCGTTGCACTTTCAGGGAAATTATAATTTTATTTTTTCCATCACACAGCAAAAGATATGATTATGTTTTATATAACTACTGAATCCCTTTTAAAATTGAGGAAAACTTTCAACTTGCACTGGCAGGGTTGGATTTGCCTGTTGTGCTACAAATAGGAAAATGGGGTTTACTGTTTAACAGATGGACAATCCAATACCACCCGTTCATTGCTCGTCAAAGTTAAATGTTTTCCCATTGTAAAGTGCCTGCAGCCATGGTTATAAGCTCCTCAGCTATGGATCAGATTAACCAGCATTTTGTCATGCAAATTTTATACTGAGTGAAGAAAAAAATTCATTTATACCACCAGTTTGCAAAATGTAATGAATTATTTCTAGAGGGCAGCAACTGTTGCCTATCTTTCATTAGATTAAGGCTGGATGTTGGGCCAGAATTTTCTATAAGAATTCAAGTGTTATTTCTGTGCAAATCAGAGAGTGATTTCTTGCAAGCAAGCATACAGTTAAACATAGAAATTGAGAAATAATTGTTCGAAGTGTTCTGTTCCTTCAGCAAACTATTTTTGGAATTATCATCCAAATGAATTGACTGGTATGAAATTTCTGTATATGCCTCATTCATATAGGCCGGGATTGATCGCTCAGCATGGCAAGTTTTCCAGCAGTGGCTATGGCAAGTCATTGGCTGCCAACAGTTCCTTCAGTCCTGTCAAATTCTATGGGCTTTTGTGTGACTTACCTTCTTCTTGTGAAGGGCTGACTTGGGCAGGACTGGAAGATCCCACTAGTGGGAGGGACCAGAAAGTTCTACCCATGGGCTAAAGTCAACAAAGTAGTTAGAGATTATCCATTTCAGTACCCTTCTAACACCGTGGAAAACCTTTGTTATTATCAAACAACTTCTTCAGCAATGAAATTCAATTTTACAATTGTGGCTTGGCAGAACAGAACTTGAATACTGCTGAAAAAATAACTGGCTGTCAAAGTGTTTCATCTTGTACTCAACAGTACAGATTTTTGAGAATACCAAATTTCAAAGGGAACAACACTTTATAATACATATTAATAGGATTATTGATTGGTTGACAAGTAGACTCTGATTGGTAGAGGTTTGGAACATGCACCAGGGAAGTTAACTGCCAAGCTTTAGCTTAAATGCAAAATAGGCAGATTGATTCTGATTGCTGAAAATGGAGTGAACCTCGGAATAGCTATCCCTCAGGCGTTTGTTTTGTTGAAAAATGTGAAATGTGTGGGCATGTTCTTTCTTTTTGCAAAGGACAATAGCAATCAAACATGCATAAGTGATCCACATTGCAAATCCAACTTATAGTCTTAAAGTAATTAGCAGTGGAAATCTTAATACAACATGATTGTTTAGCAAGTGTTATCCAATCATTGAATCATGTCTAACGTTGAACACTATGGGCCTGATTTTACCATCAAATTGCGCTTGCTTTGGTAAAGTTGGGCAAGAGGCAAGCGCCCATCTCTGTGCCAGATTCCCCTTTACCAAAAACAGCTGCCATTGGGACTGTGCCCGAAACAGGTGCAACATCAATTTAAATGCATTTGCATGCATTTAAATTCACTTAATGGGCTGCATGTCCAAACTTACCGGCACCTTTCCCTTTACCACCATGTTTGCCCATCCAGATTAGGTGCGAAACAGTCATGGTCCCCAAAGGTCCAATTCCGGCGGTCCAACTTCTGAGGAAGTAACTTTCGAGCTTCCGGCTCTCTGACTCAAATCGGTGGTGGTTGGGGGGGTGGATGAGGGTTGCGGATCAGAAGCTCTCTAGGGAGGGGGAAGGAGGTGGGTCATGTGGCTCTCTGGTGGGGGATGAGGGAGATGGGCAAGATGGCTTTCTGGTTGAGGGGATTGGGGGTGCAGAGTAGGAGGGGTCTGCTGCCACCCTGTGCGTGATCAGTAGCGTCAAGGGGAAAAGGGCTTGCGATCGGTCTTGGTGGTGAGTGGATAGGAGGGATAAGGGATCAGTTAAGTTGTGGGGACAGGGCAATATTTGTGGGGTCTGGGGAGAATGCATTATTCGACCCCGGAGTGAAGTGGCGGGGAGTGTTTTTCTATGTATTCTTTCCTGTGCACATGCAGTTGGAGACGCCGATTGGAGCTGCAGAGTTTTAGGCATAATAAGCCCCACCCACAGGCTTCTGCAGCATGATTCAGAATTGCTGCTATTTTTTCAGGCAGAGTGCATATGGGGATGCCTCAGAATGGGTCTAAAAGTCAGATCTGAAACATTCCCAATTTCAAGTCCACCCAGCACTTAGAATTAAAATAGTAAAACAGAGCCCTCTGTTTTGAGTTTTGCAAACACAAACTGTTGAATGCGGTCAGTACTTTACCTATTGCAAACAGGCAATGGGACATGCTGTTTCATATGTTTCACTACTCATCAGGATGTATGGCTTACATACTGGGCATCACACTGAAGTTCACATCCCACATAAGCTGTATATGGTAGGCAGATGTCTTTTTGAGTGAACAGCAGTATTCAGTTTGTGGAGACTATCACTCATACTCATATCACTCATATACCTCCAGTATAGCAGCAGCTAGAACAGCTAATATCACTTGTTGCATGAATTTTTGGAAGACTTTAGCTTTGTACAAAGTGACTGTGCACAAAGTGGCAGCCATAGGCCCATTCAGAGGTCTGCATGAAGTACAATAAGTGAAGAGCTGATCGAGATAGCTATTATATTGCAGGGTAACTGTGGTGCGTCCTGGTTTCATATGGAGTTTACACAGCGAGCAAATGGCTCAGGCCCTATGCTACCAAATGACTATCTGCAATTTTGGATATTTAATGTCTTATCAAAGACATTTAAATGCAAGTTAAAGGCATTAATTATCAAATTCTACAATGTTCCACTGCAGCTTCAATATTGCCTTCAATTCCGGATGCCAAATCATAAGGAATACTTAAGTGCTGAAGCCAATATAGAGAACAGCCATGAGATTGATCTCCAATGTCAAGATTTGAGTTATAAAAGTGGCAGTAGAAATGTTAACTCCCTCACTTGAGACACTACAGAGTGTCATAAAATTTTAACAAATTTTTAACAAAAGATTAACCCAGAATATTATTTGAATTGAGAGATTGAAACATGTTCAAAGAGAAGGTTTAAAATCTAGAGAAGGCTACGTGGTCATTCTCAGTTATGAGATTTCGGTTAAAGAATGTACTATAAGATACAGGCCATCTTAGTTAAAATTCTGGAACCATTTAAGAAACAACTGGGCACTAAGATGTGGGAAGGGGCGCGGTTCATAATCTCTTGTATGGATTAATTAGGATGGATCAATGGCCTTTCTTACCTGTGACTATGTCATGTAACAAAATGGCTTCAGGTAAAATGTTCCCTTCAACTCGCACACCACAAACCTCCAATTTTGTTCACTTCCTAATTGGTGGCACTTTTTCACAAGCTTGTTGAATAACATTTAGGAGTGTACTAAAAAGTCTTAATATTTCTCAACGGCATGGAGTTAAATGTATATTAGCAAACCTTCATCTCTGGGAGCTGGGTTCAAATCTAAGTTGATGGAATGGAAGTCTGTGGGCCTTAAGCGAAAGCGAGTTTGAGTAGTTCCAACCCACTATCTATTAAACTTTAATTCACAAGAAAAAAATATACAATTTAATACAAATTGCAAGTAATTTAATAATCCAACACAACAGGCCATGATAGTGGGTGGTGTTGGGAGTGAAATAAGAAATGGTCATCTAATATTGCAGTGAAGGGAAGGTATTGGATAGAATCAGAAATTGTTACATTCTATTTTGCTACAGGGACTCAGTCAACACACTGGATCCCCAGAGTCAAAAACTGTTAAATTTCCTGGCACCTTAACTCTGATGCTCAACAAACTTATTTTACTGCTTTAATAAAGCTAAGATGGATTTGATCTGAATGCACTATCATTTTCATTATAAATATCTCACATTGCATTTTAAAAATGTTTAGGCCCCATTCGTAACTTTAAGGCACATTTCCAGTGTGGTTGAGGGCAGGAATGCAATAACCAGTGTGAAACCCAGAAGTCTCACTGCATCATTGTCTGAATTGAATTGATTTATTATTTTCACATGCATTGCAATTGTGAAAAGTATTGTTTCTTGCATGTTATGCAGACAAAAGCATATCATTTACAGAGTACATAGGGAAGAAGGAAAGGAAACTGTTGCAGTTACTGATAGGGTATAGAAAAAGATCAGCTTAATATATGGTACGTCTATTAAGAAGTCTGATGGCAGCAGACAAGAAGTTGTTCTTGAGCCAGTTGGTACATATTCTCAGATTTCTGTGTAGTTACTGTTGACACTTCACCTCCCCTTGACAATTTGTTTTCCTACCTGTCTCGATTCACTCGCAAATTTAGCTACCATACTCTACATCCAAGGTCTCTACATCCAAATCATTGTAGGTAATTGAGACCCAGCACTGATCCTTGTGGCACTCTACAAGCTACAGCTTGTCAACCTGAAAAAGGCCCATCTATTCCTATTCTCTGCTTCCTATTTTCTAACAAAATATTTCTAATGGAGGAGGGGGATCAAACAGGCTGAAAAAGGGCCACGCTGTAGTACTTTGAAAAATAAAGAATCTCTCTCTCATCTACTATGTTCTATTTTTCAAGCTTACCTGAGAAAATTAGCCTCTGGCAAATTATCTTCAGGAGCCAACACAGCCATTGACATATATCTCTACAATTTAAAAGCCTTTATTTCAAACAACGTAACAATGTGATTGCAAAACAACAGACCTGTACCAAAAGAGACTAAGTTAAATTCCATTTTTTTAATGACTATTTTTATCTTCAGTTTTATGTGTGTGAGCTCATGAGTGAGAAAGTGAGTGAGACACCATCTTCTTTATTGCCCTCCAAACATATGTGTGGAATAATAAATTTTCCTTTTTAAATACAAAAGGTTTGCTGCAGGGTTATTTAAAATTGATTCAATCACTCAGAGAGTAAGAAATATACACATACAAAGAAATTCCACATACAAGTATATTTGATCCTGAGTAATAAAAAGCAATGTGATTGAGTCTCAACTGCCCTCTAAATGGTCGAGCAAGCCACTCAATTTCCAACTAGAGATGGGCGATAAATGCTGGCCCAGCCAGTGATGTCTATATCCCATAAACGAATAAAAAAAATCCTTAAAAGTGTCCATAACACATCAAATTTTGGAAGATCATAACCAATGCCTTCTGTATCACTGAAGGATCTCTTTCAAGACCCTGGGATACAAACCATCAAATCTTGTGGTTTATCAACCTTTAGGTCTAATAGTTTTCCCAGTACATTTTCTCTGGTGATGGCAATTATTGTAGCTTCCGCCTGCCTTTTTGCCTCTTGATTTTCAAATATCTAAATCTTTAAGACATAAAATAGATGCTTAACCTTCCAATCTTTCGCCCTACATTATGCTTCACAAAATTGTACAGTGTTTCTTCCAATTTGATAGCATCCTTAACTTTCTTACTTAGCCACAGATAATGCATCCTTCTCAAAGTATCTTTATTTCTCACTGTGATAAATCTTTACTGACAGTTATTAAACATTTCCTTTAAAGTCAACCACCATATCTCTACTGTCTTACCTTTTAACCTGGTTTTCCAGTTTACTGTGGATAACTCTGCCTTCATACCTTTATAATATATTTGGATTTAAAAAACTTCTCACCTACAAATTGAATGTGAAATTCTATGCTGTTCTGATTGTTCTCAGTGGGAGGTTCTTTTGCTAGGAGGTTATTGATTAATCCTGTTTCATTGCACCTTACCAGATCAAGAATACCCTGCTCTCTGGTTGGCATTACAATGTACAGCTCTAAAAAATTGAATGCACTCATTTGTGGATACCTTTGCAATCTCTGGTCATATCTACCAGTGTACTCTGAAGTTTGTATGCTCTGTCCCTTCCTGCCATGCCCTGAATATCACCACACTATTACATTGTAATTTCCTTCAATTTACTGCATCTCCCTTCACATGATCCCTTCTCCCATTTAGTTAAAGCCCTCTTTATTGCCCTAGTTATACAATTGCCCTAATTATATGAATACCATCCCAAAGGAACACTCCCACTTTCCCTAATACTGATGCCAATACCCTATGAATTGAAACTCATTTCTCCTACACCAATCTTTGAATCATGCATTAATCTCTCTAATCTTATTTACCCTTTGCAAATTTTCTCATGCCTGAGGTAATAATCCAGATATTGTTAATTTTGAGGAATTATAGGTCAGAGGCTGGGCATTCTGAAGCAAGTAACTCACCTCCAGAATCCCACAGCACATCCAACATCTGCTGAACATAAATCAGGAATGTGATGGAATACCAGCCATTTGCCTAGCAGGTGCAGCTTGAGGATCATGGAGAAGCTCAACACCAAACAAAGCATCCCTCCAGACTGGCATTTTATCCACAATCTTAAATATTCACTCTTTCCACCATTGACATACAGTGAGACCTGTGTGGACCATCTGCAAGGTGCACTGCAGCAATTTGATAATGTTCATTTAGCAGTAGCTTCTAAAACTGCAATCTCTGTCATCAACTTCAATGCAGCATGATACAATTCATACAAAACAAAATTTAAACTGTAGCTTGCAATGAAAATGATACCAATAGCACTCCAGCCCAAATGAAGCTGCAGTGAAAATCCAGGGAGATTTTCAGGAAGGGATCTTCCACGTTACATTCCAGTTGATTATTACTGCAATTCCTTTGGGATAGAAGAATTGGCAATATCAGTTACCATTTGAACCACTGACATGAGATTTAGACAATCCCAATGTGAAAGTCCTATTGGATTTGAACTGAATTCTGAGAGAATGAAGCAGTGCCAGGCGGTGTCAGTTACAAAGAGGGCTGCTCCTGAAAGTTCTACTTTGTATTTACCAAAGCACTGTCGTGACCATTTGTTAGGTTTTGCTCAGGTTTATGTTTACCTATTCATCACCAAAATGTGTAAATCCTATGCATATTAAAATGTTCAGTATCATGATCTAACAACAACATCTTGTCAAATAAGTGGCAAGAAGCAATTGGTATTATGGAGTTAGCACAGCACAGATCCAGGATTAAAAGAAAAAGTGCAAATGCACTGGAAAACTAAAAAGCTTAAAATATTTATTTCACATCAATTTAGTTCAGTTACAGTACTCTCACTCCTTAAGTTATAGGATCACAGAATGATTACAGTATAGGAGGAGGCCATTCAGCTTGCTGTGTTCATGCCAGCTTCCTATAGGAGCAACTTAGCTAGTTCTAATCTCCTTGTCAGGTTCCTCAACTTCAACCTTATCTTTCCCCTATAGCCTTCCAAATGTTTTCTTGTCAAATAACTGTTCAATTAGCTTTTGGATCTATCTCTATCACACTGTCTGGCAGTGCATCTCAGATCCTAACCCCTCACTGCAAAATAAAGTTTTTCCTTATGTCACATTGCTGCTTTTGTCATCGACTTAAATTTGCGCCCACAGGCTCTTGATCCTTCCGTAAATGGGAACAGTTTCTCTCCATCTAATTGGCCCACCCCTCTCACGATTTTGAGCATGTCTATCAAATCTCCACAAAGTTGTTGGTTTAAACTCTACTCCAGGTCCTGAGCTTAATTTTTCTTGCAAAGTAACTACACAAAATCCTATAGCACTATGCAATAGCCTATAATCCCGGCCAACATCAATCCCTCAGTCAGATAGATTTATTGTCATTTATCTAGTATGCTTTCTCTGTCAGAATTTGCAGCAGCCAGAAAGGTCATTGGGCTAACCTGATTGCTGCCTGAATTTATCCTCCACATGGCTCTCGTAAAGCTCTAATGACCTCTTCCCACCCTGCTCCCTTATTCCTCTATTTCGTTCTCTCTTATTAAGCCTGCCTTCAAATGTATCAATAACATTTGATTTAACCACACAACATAGGGGCAATTTTCACATTCTCACCATGCTCTGTTTTAAACAATACTGTTAATAATTTTCTTGTATCTGATACACCACAAAATGATTGAAAGATGAAAATAAAATCATTTCTTTGCATGCACTCTTTAAAATGTTAAATAATTCCATATTTTAGTCTTTTGTTTTCCAAAGAGTCCTTGCCTGCACAATTTTTCTTGATAACAGCATTCTCTCTACTCTGAATTTTTAAATCTTTCCAGCACTTTCTCTAATGCTTCAATATCTTTCGATAAGGAGATCAGAACTGTGCTTTATACTCTAATTATTTATTAATGAAAGT
Organism: Sphyrna mokarran; assembly: GCA_024679065.1. Taxonomy (NCBI): domain Eukaryota; kingdom Metazoa; phylum Chordata; class Chondrichthyes; order Carcharhiniformes; family Carcharhinidae; genus Sphyrna; species Sphyrna mokarran. Next base: position 92,416,107 of record JAGIQG010000001.1, read on the forward strand.
TTATATAACATTTTGTCCACTATTTATAGTTGTTTTTTACATTTGATTTGCATCATTAGTGATGTATGCAGCTTTATTCAAGTATTTCTTTGCCAATTTAACCTGTTCAATTTCTTGCCTTCCTAGGAATAAATAGGCTCCCTATTCCTCCTACCAAAATGAACCAGTTCAGATTTTGCTGTTTTGAATTTCATTTGCTGTTAACTCATCCATTTTGCAAGACTATTTATGTTTATACCTTGTTCTGACCTTCACATTATTAGCCATACTCTACAATTTATTCCTATTTGAAATTTCTAATACTATACCTCCAATTCCTGAGTCCAACATTGTGAATAACAGTAATCCCAGTGTGGATCACCACTTCTTACTTTCCTCTGTTCTAAAAAACCTCCCTTAGTTACTACCCTATGTTTACTGTTTCATTGTTATCTTTCAATCCATCCTACAATCTAGTTTTTGAATCCATAAACCCTAACCTTTGTTGCAAATCTGTTATCTGGTATCTTCGAATGTCAGCTGTAGTTCAGTTGGTAGCACTCTCAACGTAGTCAGAAAGTCTGAGCTCTACTTTAGAACTTGAATATCTCTCTAATATCACTCTACAGTGCCACTGCCTCAGCTGAACTGCTGTCGAAACCCTCATCCATCACTTTACTTCTAAACTCAATTACTCCAACCTACTCTAGGCCAGAATTCCATGTAAACCTGAACTCATCTAAAACTTTGCTGTCCATGTTTTAACTTACCTTCAGTCCTGCCTTCGCTAAAGGTACACTGTCTCCTGGATAAGCTACTCCTCAATTTTAAAATTCTCATCCTTGCTTTCAAATCTTTCAATCTTGCAACCCCAACCCCTTGCCTCCAGCTTCTGCAATCTTCTCCAACCCCAAAACCATTACTTCTACCATCTTAAGCATTCCCAACTTTAATCACTCCACCATTGGGAATTTTAGTTTTTTGCAGCCTGGGTCCGAAGCTCTGTAAACCTTTTTGCTTCTCTTGCCTTTCCTCCTTAAAACAAAGGTTTTAAGGCCCTAGTGACTCCTATTATGGCTTAGCATCACATTTTCTTTGCAATCTTCCTGGAAGCATCTTGGGATGTTTTATTATTTTAAAAGCATTACTTATTGTTGATGTTATCATCACTGACATTAAGCTAACTGGTCCTACTTTTCTGTTAAGCAGTTTGAGCTCCCTTTTGAAGGCACTAATTACATTTGCTGTTGTCCAGTGCTCTAGGACTACTCCTATTCCTATTACATTTTTGGATAAGGGTGTTAATGCTGATAGCCATCAGTCCTATTAGGGTGACAAAGTGATGCAGTGGTTAGCACTGCTGCCTCATAGTATCAGTTCAATTCCTGGCTTGGGTCACTCTCTGTGTGGAGTTTGCACATTCTCCTTATGTCTGCATGGGTTTCCTCCGAGTGCTCTGGTTTCCTCTCACAGTCCAAAGATGTGCATGTTTAGAGTACTGGCCAAGCTAAGTTTGCCTCAGTATACCCAGAAGGAGCCGGCGTGTGGCAACTAGGGGATTTCCACAGTAACTTCATTGCAGTGTGAATGTAAGCCTATTTGTGACTAATAAATTAACTTCCTCTTTGTTACCCTCTTCAGTGAAAAGAGCAGTAAAGTTTCTGTTCTGCATCCCCTCCCTTTCAATATCAACTCCTGAGAATTCATATTGAGCAATTCTTAAGTCACTGTACTTTAAATGTCCTTTTCTTATTTCTGCTTGTAGGAATTATTTTTTATCACACTAGCGGCTGGAAAGGTAACTTTAAAGATCCAGCTACTTTAAGAAATAAGAAGACAAGTGTATAAAGCAAATGATTGGGGTGGGAGTGGGGGGATTGAAGATGGAGAAGTTATGTCAATCGGATGGTTGTGGGTTCAGGTGGTTAGGGGTATTGATCATATGATCAGGAGAGATTGGTCAGGATGCAGTGGGGTGGTTGGTGGGGGTGGTGGTCGGGTAGTCTCAGGATAAGGGAGCAGTCTGGCAGTCATGTGGGGCGGGGTCAAGAAATAATTGGGATGTAGGAGATAGTCTGGCAATCTAGTTGAGTAGGGCATGGAATACCATAGTTACCCAAGAGTTAGAGGCAGTTTTAATTCTTCTAGCTTGTCCTGGGCCAACTATTCCTGTAAAACAGGCAGAATAATCTGAAAACTGTGATTCAAATCTGAGTATCAGATGGTTCCCAGAGTAGAATAATTGCCCGATGGAACATGCCAGGCAATTGCCATGCAATCCTTACATCGGGTCATCCAGGTGTCCCCAGCACTTTTTCGGGGTGCTCCTGGTTATGATTCGCATTTCAACTATTATTTTGTAAATTGAGTTTGTGTCTTTATATGCCCCGTTTGTGAACAGAACTCCTACTTACCTGATGAAGGAGCAGCGCTCTGAAAGTTATTGGATTTTGCTGCCAAATAAACCTGTTGAACTTTAACCTGGTGTTGTGAGACTTCTTACTGGCTATGATGCCCAGGAAATCAGAAGTTATGAGCCAATAACTGTTTCTTACTCCATAGATGCTGACTGATGTGCTGAGTATTTTCAGCATTTGTTTTTATCATTTCAACCTTTCAATATCTGCAATATGTTATGTATATCCCCCTACTGTTGTCCCAAGCTGACTTCTCTTATTCCATTACTAAATCTGGCAGTGATTTTTCTCTTGTGGAAATAAAAATGGAATTGTGCGCTAACTGGCTGCTTTGTCCACAAAATAACTCATTGTCTTTGTAGTGTGTGTTTAACGTGGCATATAAATGTAGTTTTCTTCTTTCTTGGCATATCAGTTCAAAGATGTATAGGCTAGGTGAATTGGCCATGGTAAATTTCCCCTCAGTGTCACGGGGATTTGGAGGGTAAATACATGGGGTTACAGAGATAGGGCCTGGGTGGGATTATTGTTGGCACTTCTTGATGGGCTGAATGATCTCCTTCTGCATTATTGGGATTCTTTGATTCTGTGATATCTGCTCCAACATTTGGGAAAATATAGGAATTAAATCCTCAAAAATCCACATTCTATTTGAGCACAGCCCAATATTTTCTTAAAAAATAAATACATCTTTAATTATCATAACCTATTTCAGAAATGTTTAAATCCCTAAATCCCTCAGTGAATGCGGTGAGAGAGAATGTGAGAATTTCATAGTGAGAAGAGTTGAAGAAGCAGTGATTTATCAACAAATACATTTCTGAAAATGTAATGATTTTAACTGTGTATCTGGAATAAATACAAAACATTAGAAGATAAACTGCAGTTGAAACCAAATTTCCTGAATGAAAGTGATTCAAACATATTGATTAGCTTAGGAAACGAAAGGGAGAAAAATATTGATGCAAAACAGTAAGATTATTAATTAAAAATAAGAAAATCAAATAACAAATCAGTGAAGTGAAAATAAAAATTAATTGGAACAAAAGGAGAGAAGCAAATCAAAGGAATTAGAGAATACAACAGAGACAAGATTCCCATGGGCCTGCTCTGTTGGTGTAACATGAGGGAATGGAATTCCCAATGACCTAAATCGAATGCTGCAGACTTTTGTGCTATCACTCAGATATGGGATTATCCAGGTAACAGAGGACAGCAGGTGTGCCAAACCCAAATTTTCAGTAAATGATGGATCAGCCTGCTATCACTCTAAGGTGGGTGGGGAGGGGGGTGGAATGCATCTACCACAAATCCAACGTAGATTTAAAACAGGAAGATCTATAGTTGACATGGTCCCCTCAATAGAGCAGGAGGAATGGGTCAAAGAAGTTCCTTGGCACTTTCTCATGCAATCGCACAAGGTGCAACATCTGCTCCCTTATCTTCCTCCTCCTCACTGTCCTAGACCCCAAACATCCTTTCAAGTGAAGCAGCAGCTCTTATACTCCTTCAATTTGGTTCACAGTATTCACTGCTCCCATTAGTCTCCTCTACACTGGGGAAACTAAACACAGACTTGGTGATTGCTTTGCTGAACACCTTCAGTCAGTTTGCAAGAACAGACCCTGTCACATGCCATTGCAACACATCATCTTGCTCTCATATCCACATGCCCATCCTTGGCCTGCTGCAATGTTTTAGTGAAGCCCAATGCAAACATCTTCTGATTAGGCATAGTAGTAGGCACACTACAGATCTATAGACTCAACATTGAGTTCAAAAATTTTAGCCTGTGGACATTCTCTTCCATTGTGACCTTTTAGTCCAAATTTTTTTTGTCCCAATGGACACCTCACTTTCCTTCTTCCACAGGTCCATCTGTCATTTATTCTTTCATATTGCTTTTACTGAGTGCTGATCTCTGCTGTCCTGTTAACTTGTATTGCTGATACCTTATCTTTATGCCATTATTAGCACTTGAACAGTCCATAACACTGCCATTAACACTTCCTTTATCTTTTACCCTATACATCTTTGTGCAATCTCTCAATTCTCTTCAATCACTGGTTTTCTATTTTACTCCATCAGCTTTACTCCCACTCCAACATTATTAAATTCATCATATTTCTCCCTCTCTTTAGCTTTGAAGAGTCATACAGGCTTGTATTGTTAACTCTTGTTTTTCCCTTGATAGATACTGCTAGACCTATTTGGGGCACTCTTAAGCCCACACTCGCTGTCTGCGGGAATGGTGGCAAGGGCCCAAGATTTGGCAAATCCAAGAAGTTGCATACATTACTGGTGACATCATTAGGTTCACGTCCATAACATAATTTATATTAATTACAATATATAATCATATATTAAGACCCCCACCAGATATTGACTTTCCCCGCCTTATATTCAAACTGCACTAACACAACAGATGTGAACTATCATGAGGTTTCCTCCAGGGGTGTAACTGTGAGTATAGCTCCAGGGTAATAGTGACATGGCGGGTAGTAGTTTCGCAAACCCACTGGCACTATCCTTTTACACAGGTTGGCATTGCCAGGTTGACTCCATTTCTACGCCAACCTGGCAGTGCTAACCTGATCTGGGGGCAATGCCAGAGGTGGCCCCTAGGGGAAGCTTCATGGGGATGAGGAATGGGAGTGGCAGGAGGGATTAATTTATTTGCTGTGGAGGGGGAAACAGACATGGGAGCTGGGGATGCCGACGATGGTGTTTTTGGCAGGGAAGGAAGGGGGTGCGGGTGAATGGCAGCATTGACTATGTGGGTGGAGAGGAAGGTGTCCTGTATTTGGGGAGAAATGGAAAATGGGGAGGCAGGGTGGTGGAGGGCAGAAGGGATGCCATCACTGATTGTGGGTGAGGGGAAGTGGCCTGATATTAGTGGAGAAGCAGGGAGGGTGCAGTTCCAAACAGGTTGTTGAAGGGATGGGAGAAAGGCAAGTGGTGACAGCCCTGATCAAGGAGTGGTGGTGGTGGGGAGCCCCTGAAACTGCCATGGTGAGAAGGAAGAAGGGGAAACGGAGGTAATTTTTCGTTCTGATTGGGCACCCTTTAAGTATGGTGCCTTGATCCCAGTGGAGGCAGTCGTTGCTGATGTGTTTAGGCCATCTCCCCCACCCCCACCTCACACCACTTGATGAGTGAAGCATACCAGCTGACTGTGGTAACATCTGGAGAGAAGATAGAGTGAAACATGCCATCTTTCTCACTGGAACTAGCATTCCTGCCATTTTTTGGTAAGATTTTGACCACTATATTCATCCTGAATTTTCTGTTTTCATTTCAAACAAGGTTGTGTTCCAGCACCAACACACTTTGACATATTCGTTCCTGTGTTCCTGTCACAGGCCTTCAGATCATCTACAGAGTATGTCTACTTACTGCCAGAATTAATAAAAAAATGGTCAGCCTTACTCACCAAGACATAGGTGCAACAAGTCCTCATCAGAGAGCTGCTCTATGCTGACAATGATACACTAACATTCCAGAAAAGCAATATAGGGAGTGTTGTAAAAGGGCTTGGTTTTTCCATTGCTCCTGCACGATGAGGGATCGAGTCTGGGAGCAGGTACATTCCACATTGCCCAGGAAGCTCAGTTTGAAAGTCTGGGCAAGAATGTGGATCATCAGATAAGGGTAAGTAAATAGAGACACTCTGATGGTGACTGCCACTCTACAAAAAGTTCAGCCCAATAACAAGTCACTTTTAACCAGAAGGGTAAATTTGATATTAAAATTCTGTTGCTAAATGGTTTCTGTGACTGGCCTTCTCTACAATGTTAAGGAGATTTTTTTGTTTTTGCTATAACTTGAATCCTCTTAATATCATACATCATTCTTTGCGTGTGGAGTTCACAATATGGTCTATTCCCAAGCCACTGCCAATATTGATCTATAAACATTACAGGAAGACAGTCTTTCATTAAGGTGACAAGTGTCAGCTATGGAAAATTGATTTTTCCACTTTTTGATCTTAGCATCAACTCGTTCCATAATGCAGGTTAAGTGCAATGATAATTCTGTATGGCTCCAACAAAACATCTTAAATCAAGCAATAAAAGAATAAACAAATGTCTTGTGGGTCCATCCAGTTTCCACATCACCCTCTTTAACTGAGACAGCCAACTTGATGTCAAAATGCATGAAGTGATTTTGTGGCATTGTTCTTCATTAATCAGAGTCTAGACAGAGACTGTTCACAATCACTTCACTTACGCTTGCACAGTCATCAACAGCTGTCAGTGCTATTTTTTCTATCTGGTGAGTCATTGTATACCCAGAGTTAGTCAGGTCTTTCAGGCTTCTGAATTACATAGATCTTGTAACTAATTGTCACAATGCTAACACACTGCATTGATTGAAAACTGATTTCAAGTAAATTGTGGAATAAAGAACAATAAATAAACTGTTCAATAAGTGCAGTAGCCATTTAGTTCATGAATATTTTAAAATGATTGAAATACATTTACATAAAATAAAACTGTTGCCCATGTAAGGCAGATCAACACAATCAGTGCTGTAATCCTAATAGAGGGAAAAAAAGACTGTATTTCTTCACAGAGGCCTATAGCTTTCATGACTGTATAACACGGCAAAGAACTTTACAGTCAATGAAACATTGGGAGGAATTTTCTGGAAAAAATGGCAAAGTGTCAAGTTTTTACTGAAAATCAGCATGTTTCTCCCTAGAGAAACAGGTAGATTTTCTTTTCAGATCTTTGACACTTTGCCTAAAAAAAGCAGTTGTCATTCCTGCAGAAGGGGCCTAAAGACACTGACAAGCCTGGCTCCCATTCGACTGACCTCAAGTTGAAGTTATAGTCCACCCCCAACCCCCTCCTCCAACCCCAAATTATCATCAACACTGAAACATCACAGCCCTGTTCACACTTCCACCCTGTACAACAGCATGGATCCCCATCCCGCACCATACCCCTCCAAATAATGGAAAGCTCCCAGTGGGGTTCCTAGATGCTCATGCCTGGCACTCTGGCAATGCCCTGGTACTGCCAGGGGCAGTATCCTTGTCATTTTCCTCACTATCCAGGGTTACACTCACCAATAAGCTCCCGGAGTGGTTATCAAAGCTGATTCATATTTTGGGCAACCAGTCATGATTCTTGCTGGTGTGACAACATATGGGCAACCCAAAGATTACGGCGTGAAAAAGTTTTTACATATTTAAATATATTTAAATTGATGAAAATCAAGTTCATGCTCTTGAATGGGGACAATCTTATTCTGTGACCAACGTGTCAATATTCCGCTATGGCCCTCTCGTGAAAGTTACCGGTCATAATGGAATTTGTACAAGTGTCAAAGGAGGCTGGAAAATCCTAGCCATTATTTTATGAAGTGTAGTCATTGCTTTAATATAAGAAGTGGCATTCATTTGTTTATTTCTTTGAATACATGGAGCAACCAGAAAAAAAGTATGCACCGTAATAATGTCAAAGGATAAATGTGCAAATGATTTTTATTGTCGTCATTGTTTGTGAACATAATATGTTGTCAGATAAATGCCTTTGACAGTTACATTTTCAAAAATATTAATCACTAAATTCCAAAAACTAAATAGCAGTGGAATACATTTTTGATTTTCACTTTGAGTATTTTTGTGTTAGAAGCAAAGGTGCACATTTGTGCTTTTGTATTAATAGAATTAGTTTAAACAGAGAACAGAAAAATCTGGTTGGTTTTACAGCATTTTGCGGTCTTTGTCCTAGAAGGTTAGACTGTAACTAGATCAGAATTTACCACAACATAACAGCGTGCATCCCAAGGAAATGCTGACTGTCAGTTTAAAGGAAATCCAATATTCTCCAGAGAAAATCGTGGAGTACTGCTGTGTTTGGTAACTATTACCAAACTGGAACAAATCCTTAGCGAGCCTAATAATATCGCTTTACTTTTGCAATCCCTTGTCTCAAAAACTGAACTCACCACTTACTGATTGTCCACTGAAATTCCCTTTGAACACAGTGTTAAACCTTTTACCAGTTCCCATTTCAAAATGTGGTGACTGTTCAAAAGAATTGTGTTTGTGATAACACAGGGCAGGCTGCAACTGTCATTATGAGAGTAAATGTTTTAATTCATTTATGAGAAGTTGACCTCTTGGGATAGGCCACCACTTATTACTCATCCTGAATTGTCCTTGACAAGATGGTGGTGATCTGCCTCCTTGAACCGCTGCAGTCCTTGTAGTATACTACACCTGCAGTGCTGTTAGGGAGAGAGTTCCAGGTATTTGGTCCAGTGACAATGAAGGAACGGCAATATATTTTCCAAGTCAGGATTGGGAGAGGTTTAGAGTCATAGAGTCACAGAGGTTTACATCATGAAAACAGGCTCTTCAGCCCAACTTGTCCATGCTGCCCCTTTTTTAAAAAACCCCTAACTAATCCCAATTGCCTGCATTTGGCCCATATCCCTCTCTACCCATCATACCCATGTAACTATCTAAACGCTTTTTAAAAAATAAAATTGCACCTGCCTCTACTACTACTTCTGGCAGCTTGTTTCAGACACTCACCATCCTGTGTGTGAAAAAATTGCCCCTCTGGACATTTTTGTATCTCTCCCCTCTCACCTTAAACCTATGCCCTCTAGTTTTAGACTCCCTTACTTTGAGAAAAGATATTGACTATCTACCTTGATTATGCCTCTCATTATTTTATAGATCTCTATAAGGTCACCACTCAGCCTCCGACACACCAAAGAAAAAAGTCCCAATCTATTCAATCGCTCCTTATAACTCAATCTATCAAGTCCCAGTAGCATCCTAGTAAATCTTTTCTGCACTCTTTCTAGTTTAATAATATCCTTTCTATAATAGGGTGACTAGAATTGCACACAATATTCCAAATGTGGCCTTAACAATGTCCTGTATAACTTTAAGAAGATGTCCCAATGCTTGAAGGGGCATCTTCGGGTGGTGGTGTTTCCATGCAACTGCTGTCCTTGCACTTCCAAATGGTATGACTATGGGTTTGGAAAGTGCTGCCTAGGGAACTTCAGTGAATTCCTGCAGTGCATCTTGTATATGGTGCACACTGCTGCTATTTTTCGTCTCTGGTGGAGAGAATGTATGTTTGTGGAAGGAGTACCACTCAAGTGGGCTGCTTTGTCCTGGATAGAATAAAGCTTCTTGAGTTTTGTTGAAGAATATACCATCACAACCTCAACTTTGCCTTGTGGATGGTGGACAGGTTTGGGGAATCAGGAAGTGAGTTACTCACTGCAGGATTCTTAGATTCTGACCTTCTGTGGTAGCCAACAGTATTTATAAAGCTGGTCAATGGTAACACCCAGAACATTGATAGTGGGGAATTCAGTGATAGTAATTGGATGTCAAGAGATAAAGGTTAGATCCTTGGAGATGGTCATTGCTTGGCACTTGCGTGGCAGGAATGTTACTTGCCACTTGTCAGCCCAAGTCTGGATATTGTCCATATCTTGCTGCATTTGGACAGGGACAAGTTTGCGTTGACTAGACCTTTGGCTTTGGGAAGGCCTTGGGCTGGCATCTCATGCATCAGGCAGTGTCAATAGATGTTTTTTTTCCTCCAATTTTGGATCAGACTCTTAATAGGAGTATGTCAAAGACTTGCAAATGAGTTCAAGTTGCAAATCCAGTCTGAATGAGATCAATGGACACATACCTAAGGCAGACTGCATCTAATATGTACCATGTACAAAGGTGGAACAGGATTTCATTGTCTGTCCATCTCCTGGAACTGTACAGAATCTTAGGTGCAGATACTGCTGATCTCAAATCTTTCCACAAAAAGAGCCCGATCTTACCATTGTGTCTCGCTCGTTTTCGGGTGTGAAAATTTGGTAAAGTCAGGCATGAGGCCATTAATGCGATCCAGGTTTGCGTCCGTGCAGATGCACGCTCTACCAAGGCCCAAAAATGGTTGCGATTCAAATCGCACCCGAAACAGGTGCAATGGTGAATTAAAAGCATTTGCTTGCATTTAAATTGAATTAAGGGGTTATCTGTCCAACTTTACCAGCATTTCCCATCTTTGCGCATCCAGATTCAGTGCAAAAGGTCTGTTTTGGGCGCTCCAGTTTCTGAAGAAGCTTCCAACGGCTCTCTGACTCAGATCAGTAAGTAGGGAGGATGGGGTGGGAGGGGGAGGAAGGTGGGTCAGATGTATCTCGGAGGGGAGGAAGGCCTGGTCATTCTCTGGTGGATGGTGGTAATGACAGGGCAGAGAAAGAGGGAGGCCAGATCATTGTCTGGTAAGGAAAAGGGGTAGAGGGAGAAGGAGTTGAGTCAGATTTATCTCGGGGGAGGGAGAAAGGGAGGAGGAAGGTCAGATCCTTCTCTGGTAGAGGAGAAGGGAAGTCAGATCGTTGTCTGGTTGGGGGGAGGGGAGGGAGGCCTGACTGTTCTCTGATGGCAAGGGGAAGGGGTGGGAAAGAGATCTGATGGATGTCTGTTGGATGGGGGAGTTAGGGAAGGGGGGGTTGCTGGCAAGGGGGAACCACTGCCACTCTGTGGGCAATTGATGGCGGGAAGCCAGTCGCATTCGATCTGGGTAGTGGGGTGGTGGATGGATATGGAGGGACAGTTGTGTTGTGGGAGATGGAGTGATATCTATGTGGGCCATCGCTTTTGCTTTTCACTCCAGGGCCACTTTATCCACTTTTTGCGGCCAATGAGCGAATGTGACAGGGGCACGTTTTTCAATTCTTTTCCCCACTACACATGCACAGTTGAAGGCACTGATCAGGGCTGCAGCATTTCAGACGCACTAAGCCCTGTCCATAGCGCGATTCAGACTTGCGATTTTTCTTTCAGGCTAAGTACATATAGGGATGCCTGAAAACAGTTCTCCAAGTTGGATCCAAATTGTGTCCAGCTTCAGCACTGAGAATCAAAATAGTAAAATCAGGCCCCAAGTTTATAGCACCATCCGAGTTTTATACCGGAATCACTGCCTTTTTTAGGACATGATGGGAGAGAGAAATTTGTTGTAAAGTGCCGCTTTAGCTACAGAAATTTTTATTAAGAATCTCTGGAGACAGGTTGCATTGTGGCTGCTTTCTGCATGGTTCACTTCAATGGAGGCTGTAACCTGGGCCATGTAGGTAATAGCTTAGGTGCTACATACACCCAGGAAATTATTGCATATTTGCATAATAAAAGCGCTATTACGCAAATAAATTTCTTCCTAACACTTTCCTTCTAAATCTTTTATTGCTGAGCATCTCCCTGTCTGAGATCTTAAATCACTGTCTGCAAAAGCACAATCTCATTCACAGAAAACTCAAAAGCAAGAACTGCCTACACTTAACATTGAGAACGCTGTGTCAGTTGCCACAACGTTGCATAACAGGCTGTCAAAGAGTGGGAGGCGAGGGTGGGTGGCAGGAGATAATTCCAACACACGACATGATGAAATATTACTAGTGTTGGTGAGAAATATCTTCCCTAATAAAGTAACTTGGCATTAATGGCAGGAAAAAAAGTAACAATTTACAGTGTAGACGTAAATAAGCTGGCAAGGAGGAATGATTTGCCTTTTATATAACTATTATTAAGACAATGCTGCATATCTGGATTAATTAAACAATTCTGCTACATCTTTACAGGCAAATTTGAATGAACATTGTCATGATGATAACTGGTGAAAACAGCTTGAAGTATATGCTAACAGTCATTGGCTATGATGGTGACAAAGAAAGCACTGCAATGTGCTTTATAGCTGTTCAATGTGGGTGTTTCTGTGAGGCAGACTTTCCAGATGTTGCCTGACATGAGAGAAGAGATTATGAACGTGTAGTGCAAGACTGAAGGACATTAAATGGCGACAAAATGCCCCATTTCAAAGGCATGTTTTCCAGCAGATGAGGCAGAAAGGGGAACAAAGTTACCCAAATAGTGACTTGTTTGAGGAAGGCATGGTCAGATGGTTGCAATTATATTACATGGATCTGAAAAACCAGATAATGGATCAGATAGTCTAAAATTGTGAGTCTGATAAGTTGAGGCATAAGTTGCTGGAAAAGAGGGCATGATTAAATTTTTTTTTGAAAGCTGCATTGAAAGCAGCGGACAGCCAACTTTGCAACATGAAACTTGGGACATACGTTTGGGACACTGTCTCTTCTTTGGACACAGGTGAGGTCCCAGAGGACTGGAGAATAGCTAATGTTGTACTGTTGTTTAAAAATAGTAGGGATAACCCTGGGAATTATAGGCCGGTGAGTTTGACGTCAGTGATAGGGAAGCTGTTGGAGGGGATTCTTAGAGATAGGATGTATAGGCACTTAGAGCGTTGCGATCTGATTAGGGATATACAGCATGGATTTGTTAAGGGGAGGTCGTGCCTTACAAATCTGGTAGAATTTTTTGAGGAGGTGACGAAAACGGTGGACGAAGGGCGAGCCGTTGATGTCGTCTAAATGGATTTTAGTAAGGCGTTTGACAAAGTCCCTCATGGGAGGTTAGTTGAGAAGATCAAGGCTCATGGGATACAAGGACAGGTAGCTAGGTGGATAAGTAACTGGCTTAGTAATAGGAGACAGAGAGTAATAGTGGAAGGGTGTTTTTCTAGCTGGAGGTCGGTCACTAGTGGTGTGCCGCAGGGCTCGGTACTGGGACCTCTTTTATTTGTAATATATATAAATGACTTGGAAGAGGGAGTAAGTGGAGTGATCAGCAAGTTTGCAGATGATACAAAGATGGCTGGACTTGCGGATAATGAGAAGCATTGTCAGGCGATGCAGCAGGACATAGATAGGCTGGTAGCTCGGGCAGACAGATGGCAGATGGAATTTAATACTGATAAATGCGAGGTGATGCCTTTCGGGAGAAAGAATGTAGAGGGGAGGTATATGATAAAGGGTAGACCTATTAAGAGTATAGAAACGCAGAGGGACCTGGGGGTGCAGGTGAACAAATCGCTGAAGGTGGCAAAGCAGGTGGAGAAGGTTGTGAAGAAAGCATATAGTATGCTAGCCTTTATAGGAAGGGGTATAAAGTACAAGAGCTGGCCTTTAATGTTGCAGTTGTACAAAACGTTGGTTATACCTCATTTGGATACTGCGTCCAGTTCTGGTCGTCTTACTACCAGAAGGACGTGGAGACTCTGGAGAGAGTGCAGAGGACGTTTACCAGGATGCTGCCTGGTATGGAAGGTCTGAGTTACGAGGAGAGGTTAGGCAAATTGGGATTGTTTTCCTTAGAATGACATAGACTTAGAGGAGATCTAATAGAGGTGTACAAGGTTATGAGGGGTATAGATAGAGTAAACAGGGTTAAGCTTTTTCCTAGGATGGACTCAAATAGCACGAGGGGTCACGGGCTTAGGGTGAGGGGGGTAAGGTATAATTTGGATGCTAGAGGGAGTTTTTTCACACAGAGGGTGGTGGGGGTATGGAATGCGCTGCCAAGTAAAGTGGTGGAGGCAGGTACTTTGGAGTTATTTAAGAAATACTTAGATGGGCACATGAACAGAATGGGAATGGAGGGGTATAGAAAACTGATTTAAAATAGGGATCATGAGCCTTGGGAGTCCCTGGGAAGTGTGTAAATAGATCATGATATTGATCTATTGATCATGATATTGTTTTCATCCTACAGATGCTTTGGTCCACCTTGTTGTCTAACAAGGGGCATACACGCGATGGATCATGAGAGGGCCGTTCTTGGATCTTTTTCGAGAATATCCTAGTGCTTCACGTCGTTAGTGTACACTTGACCTGGACCATTTAATGGGCTACATGACAGCTCAGTGACTATCACTGTGCTGTGCACATACATGGATTTGGGCCTATATCTGTGGGAGTTTGCGCATTCTCCCCGTGCTTGCATGGGTTTTCTCCGGGTGCTCCGGTTTCCTCCCACATCCCAAAGATGTGCTCTTCGGCCAATTGGCAAAACAAATTCTCCCTAAATTATTCAAATTTGGTTTTTAATCCATAAATCTATAAACATAGACAGGGATCACGGGTCGAGGTGGGAACATTGGAGTGGCGGCGCAGGCTCATTGGGCCGAAGGGCCTGTTTCCTGTGCTGTTTTATCCTTTGTATAATCTTACTTGCTGTTCACGCCATGCTGCTATTACAGCAAAGTCAGCCAGCCAAATCTTTGTTCACTGTGATGGGATGGGAACATCCCATCGGTGTGAATGGTGGTAAGATTCCAGCCTTGTCTCACTTCTGCTAATGGCACAACCAAGGCTGAGGTTAACTGAGTGGTACAACAGAACTCAGGCATGTGTAAATGTGAACAGCACAATTTTGAGAATATTTTAGGTGTGTCCATTTGGGAAACTTTACAAAAGATGCCTGCTGTCCTGCCAAAGGGAAGATATGGAGAAAATGTGGGAACAAAGCCATTTTGCCAAATAGTGCAAAACAAAGGTGAAGCCTGGCAAACCGTGCAAAGGAAAGAGATGAAAATAGCACAATGTGAAGAAGAAACAGGAAGTGCAGACATGAACAGCAATCATGAATACATGTTTTATGTCGTGGAAATAAACATAATAAAGTTCCAGTGTTTGTTGGTGATGTTGAAGTGAGCATTATTACAGATTCAGGCAGTGACCAAACACTGCGGAAGGAACTGAAGACAAAGCTGATCAAAATCTCCATCTCAAAAATATGTCAAAAAGCCCTATCATTACACATCAAAAACCCCACTTCAAACTGTCAGAAGCTTCACTGCAGATCTAAGAGCTGGGTATTGGGATGTAGACACAGAATTTACAACATTGAGGAGGATGGTAAGTCTCTTCCCAGTAAAGAAATGGCCCAAACTTTGAGGGCTTAACATATTGGATTGAAAGTGAATTCTGTGAATTCCATTGTGAAACCGAGAGGAGTTTGGGGCAGTGTTTCAAGGGAAGTTGCACAATCACAATGAGATTAACTATTGACGAGAACGTGAACCTGTAACTCAGCTTATTTGCATAACACCTTTTGATCTGACAGTGAAAACCAAGGCAAAAATCAAGAAATTGATTGACCAAGACACAGAGCATATTGGCACAGAATCAGGTAAAGGCTCAACACCATGAGTGAACTCTGACATGGTTATGCCGAAACCAAATTGTGACAGACTCTGTGTTGAAATGAATGCAAGTGGCACTGAGAAAACATCATCCAATTTCCACTGTGGACAAAGTCTTTGAAAAGTTGTCAACAAGTAAGGTATTTTCCATATTAGAATTAAAATGGAGATATCTAATTCAAGGAAGGAGACAACTTTTGTCATTCATTGTAGATTTTACCGATACACGAGTCTGGCATTTGGCAGCAATGTGGCACCAGAAAATTATCTAACAAAATCCATAAGTTGACACCACCAGGGATCCAAGGAACAACCAATATCTCAGATGAGCAATCAGCAAGGTTCATGTTAAATGTAGACAACTGCTCACTTGGGTGTGACAGAGCTAATGTTAATGGTGCAGAAACACACAATTGATGGAAGCAATCCATGGGAGACAAGGGAGGAGCAAAAGTGTGGCACACGAACTAGAAAATGCCAGCAAAGTGTGAAGTTTTCTGGGACTTGAGAACTATTGTGAGAGGTACATCCCAAACTTCTCTACCCTGACCGATCCATTGAGCAACTTGACCAGAAAGAATGGTTCAGATTTGATGTAAGGAAATTGATGTTTAAGCAAGAATTGGCAAAGCAACATCAGTCTTCTATTAGCTCCACATGGTCGAGGTGTGCAACACCATCAACTCAAAAGTTGTGATTCTATTTGTCCATTGTACCACCAACTACAATCTATGCCAGCGCGACATGGAAGAGAAGAACAAAGGTGTCCTCTAAATGATGTCTCACTAGTGCTGCCTACATAAGATCCCGGGCATTATATGTATAGATAGCATAAAAATGAAGAAATACTTCAGACAGAGAACACCCTGATAGGGAGACAACTGAAAGTGAAATACTGAACAAAAGACTAATTATATTGCAGTGTGATGCACTGAACTTATCTGACACTTGCAATTGAAGAAATTAATTTATTCAGCGAGGTGGGGAATAACGATTTGTTAAGTTTGTTTGCAAAATTTCTATAGTATATATAGTAAGGAATGGAATCTAAGCTAGACATCCAAGCAGAAAAAAAGCAGAGATGTATTTTTGGTCCAAAAAGGGAGGAATGTCATACTAATAGCTGATTGGATGAGTGGACTTCAGTGTTAGCTACTATAATACTAGTATTTCACAGTCTGTAAGATTGATAAGAGACTGTGAAGTACGTGCTATACTAAAAATATGGGGTCACCTGACTGAGTGAGAGGAGTTTAGAATGCAGATCTTAGGGAATTAGCTAGCATGGCAGATTAAATGATGCTGTTTTCTTCTTGAAGTTAAATGTGTGATTTTGAGAGTTGCTCTTTTAGCTTGAGATATGACAGACAAATACGGTTATGAAATTAGTCGTCATCATATGAAAACACTTAATACTGCGTAGAATTCTTTCTGAATGTAGCTGTCTACTTCTAGAAGAAGAGGCACATTACCATCTAGTTAACATACTAACACAATGGCTGCGATTCTCCCATCCAGCTGTGCTAACGTTGTTGCATGGGGGAGATGCGCAGGATTCGTGTGAGAGTTTATGCACTGCTGATGAATTAAATATCATTTAAAGGCTGTAAGTGGGCATAGACAGAATTCCCTGGACCCAACAGCCTGCCCCACCCTGCTAGTATTTTACTCTGGCAGGATTTACAGTCGGTCATCACTTTTGGGAACTGGTGGCGCGAACCCGCTGGAGTGAAGGGGGCATTTGGAGCCTCCCAAGGGGTCGAGTGATGAGGGAGAATGCCCCCTGGATAGCGGCATTCTGATAGTGCCAGTCTTGCCCTTGCACTGCCCGAGGGGCGAAGTGTAGATCAGGCATGGGGCCCTGCCAAGAGGGTGAGACCTTTGCAGATGGAAGTGGGGGGGTCCAGCTGCGACTCTTCCATTGGTACTGATCAAATAAGGAGGAAGGCCAATATCTGGGTGGGATGGGGAGTCGGGGGGGGGGGGAGTGGGGGGGGGTGGAGGGTAGGAGGGCCTTGGAATTAGCTTGGGAATGGTCAGGCGACCCACAATCAGGAGGCTGACAGTGTGGGGCCACAGCCCATTTGCAGAGGTCCTGTTGGTTTCAACCTTTCCAGCAGAAATTACTCCAGTTTTCCCTCAAATTCAACACTTACAATTTTGTGGTGAGAATTCCTATCATTGTCCATGTTACGACCCTTCTAACACATTGACCACATGCTGCCACACTATCTATTAACATCCAGCCACGTAGTGAGTTTTTGGTTGGCACATAGGATGAGGAGGTTGGGGTGGGGGGTGAAACTGGTCTTGGCTGACAGCACAAAACAGGCACCTGCAAAATCAGTAACATGTTTACATCCACTCAATCTTTTCTTTTGATTTCAACACCCAATTTCACACTCGTGACATTTTGGACTGGTGTTGAACTGGACTTGTTCTAATATTGAAAATTCTTAAAAAAAACAAAAAGATCAAATATTAAACATGAACCATAATAGCCGTCACACTGTGGAGGATGCTTAATTTTGCAGCCTTCATTTAGAGATAATTTATGCATATTATATATATATATATATATGAAATTTATGATTCTTGGAGCAAGTGCAATAACAAATGAATGTTAACGTATTATTCTTAACCTGCGTTATCCAACAACATCTTATGTTTCAGGAAACAATGAATCCCTGTTCCTTCCCCAACTGAATAATTTATTGATAGTATCATTTTCATCTTATCATATAACACTGCTTCACATGAAACCTGAATCTTGAACCTTTCCAGCACTCTTGCCTGAGCACTTAGAGATTATAACCCTATATTTTTGTTGGCTTTTTCATGTTCAGTACCATTAACCAGCTTTTATAATCAGTTACTGACAAAGCACAAAGGCTGTCAAAAATCACTGCAATAGATTCTTCTTGACTGTGACAATGAAAGTGTCTGCAAGTATTTCCGCTTTGCTGAACAGTGAATAATCTCAACACGCACATTTATTCCAGTAATATCTATGATAATTTCACTGTTTGGTCATCAGAAAACATTACAAGGGAATAAAAAAGTACAATAATTATGTTGTTACTTTAAAATGAAATTTATAAGCACCTAATGTTTTACTGGACATTTCAATTATTTTAAAAGGAAACTGATTAACAACAATTTGATTTTTTTAGGGCCTTTAATATGAAAGAAAATGTCAAACTGCTTCACAGATGTGTAAGAAAAATGGTTATGCCAATGCTTGGGTGAATAAATTCGTTTTATGGAGGGTCTTAAAGAAAAAACAAGCTGGAGAGGTGGGCACTGGGGAAAATGCCAAAACATAGAGTCTAGACAGCTAAAAGCATGGCCAGTAATCATTTGCAAGGTTTATAGAGATCAATGGGATCCAAGAAATGAAAACACATGAAGGAATTGTAGGCATTGTCGCCTCTAAGCTGCACATCTGTGCTGCAATACAAAATTTCCCACACAAGCTGAGTACAAGTTCAGCCTCTTTATGTTGCCATGTGTACATGTGAAAAAAATTAAAGAGTTCTTGGGCTTAAATGAACAGGTTGTGAGGGAAGGCTGATAGAATGGCTGATTGAGGTAGGTATTAGAAGGGCTGTGGCCAAAGAGAAATTGATAAGCAAGGACAAGAATTTAAAATTTTCAGTGTTGGGTGACAGGTCAATTAGCATAGCTTGATTAGAGAATAAAATTAAATGTAGGGCAGAACATGGCTAAGAATTTTGAATGAGCTGAATTTTACAGAAATTGCTACACAGGATCTTGGGTTGAATGGGATCAAGAGGTTGTAGACAATCTGTTTTAGTCAGAGATGTTAGGGGAAAGGAGCCAGTTTTCAGGGAAAAAGCTGAAGACAGGAGTTTTCATCTTTGAATTTTTATCTGGAGATAAATGTACATGTGGAATCTGACACAATAGCTTTCCTTGATGTCCCCAAGACAAGGTGACGAGGAAGTGAAAAAGCCAAGGAGATTGGTGAATTCTGGAGATGATGATGTGGGGATTGCAACTGGACAAGTAAGAAACTGTTGAGGGCTATCCCATGGCAAAGGACTATGACAGAGAGGTGGTAAAAAAGAATGGCATAGTCAGCTAGTCAAAGTTAATAGGGAATTTGAGGAAGACAAGGAAGAGCAATGCACCAGGGCCAAATTCAGCATTGGGTGGGAATTTTATGTGGAGGCGGGAATTCCTTGGCTTAAAAGTCAAGGCCTTCTGCCTTGTGCCTTGGAAGATCTGAGCTTATTTTACAAATGTCAGGTTGTTCATTGGCAAGGAGTGAGGGAACATGTGAAATTCCAACCATCATTTGTGATTTTAGTGAAGGTATTTTTAAAATGGAAAAAACTTGATTGATGAAAAAATGCACTAAGTGTATTAAAAATAACCAGGACGAGCAAACTTTTTCATGAAAAATATGCATGCCAATCTGCTAAAAAACAAATACAAGATATGGGGCAGAATTTTACATTTCCCTGCAGGTAAATCTATAGGCATTTTTTGTATGGCTTTCTCACCAGGCTCCCACACACTCCAACCTCTCTACAATTTTATGGTGGATAGCCTGCCATTTCTCCAATTGGTGGCCTTACGTTTCAGGGCCATTTCTTGCCCAGCCTTGATCTTCAGGCTGGAGAGAGATGTTCAGGGGCAGGGAAAAGCCTCAGAAGTGACTCAGTTCAGCCCATGGCTGGTCAGGAGATGCAGGCACCTTCATTAACAATTTTCCTCCAACAGTGTGATGGGCATCGCTGTGTGCCTCTGCAGCAATATCCCCACCTTCTTCTGTCCAGCAACCCTTCCACTCTCCTGGCTTCAGTCTCCCTTCTATGCCCTTTAGTGCCCCACACTTACCCGGTCCTGGGCTCCTGGTATTCAGACTTTGGGGACTGATTGAAACCCACTGCAGTTTCTGGCACTGCTGCGACTAGAGAATTGAAAGCCAAACAAATTAGCCGGCAGCTCTCTAAGGCAGGACTTCCTCCAGACTAAGAGGCAAAATTTCCACCTCTGGTCAATTAATGGTTGTTGAACGTTTCATGACTGCAGGACAGCCAGTATCAGTGGCAATACATTTGCAAGCAGAAAGGGAAATTCCACCATGCTCAAAGTCCTGGCTGTAAAGATATTGTAAGAAGTCTGACAATACCAGGTTTAAATCCAACTGATTTATTTGATAGTAAACTCACAAGCTTTCAAACAGCACATAAGAGATTTGGACTCTTGAGACCAGAACACGTCATTCACCTGACGAAGACCAGAGGCTTGAAAGCTTGTGAGTTTACTATCAAATAAATCGGTTGGATTAAAACGTGGTGTTGTCAGATTTCTTACCGTGTTCACCCCAGTAAAATGCCGGCATCTCTACATCATGTAAAGATATTGGCCAGGAATCTCCCAAATAAATTCTAAGTCCCCAATTCATGTGAGAACAGGAGTAACTCCTGCTGGCTTTTATAAAGCAGGATTTTCAGATTGAATCTCCCACACTCTGAGCACTGAAGAGTATCCTTGTGGGATTCCCTCTGAAAATCAGGGGGCCCGGGCCTATTCCTGCCTGAGAGGCTGGCATCATAGTGCTGAGGGGGTCACTGCACATGCACTGATCTGTTAGCGCTGAGATCGGCTCAGATGCACCGGCCCTGCACTGCCATCCTCCTCATCGTTGGCCAGCCCCATGACTCCTCCATTGCTGGCTCCACTGCACCCTGATCACTGGCTACCTGGACTTCCCCACCCCTCCTCCCATCCCTTTGGCACTGCCCAATGCCCAATGGTATTCAGTTCCAGGCCCGTTAATTATATTCAAATGAGGATTATAATATTGAAATCAGCTCCATGCCGATTTCTGGCATGGAGCTGATGACACTACAAACCTTTGCCTGGGAGAAGAGCGGAGGCCCAGGTGCCCAATGGGAAGTCCGCGAAATGGCCTCCGCGGATGTCTCCCGGCCCACTGTGCAGCCGGCTGGGAAAATCGCCCCCATTAATTGTCCTGAAAAACACATTGTGTCAGTTGCCTTTGCGATCAAACTAACTTCAGTCAAAAAATGTTGTGGAAATGCCATTTCATCCACAATCTTAATAAAAGATAATCCCCAACATTATTAATGTATTAGTTAATTACAACACCTAATTTATCTGCAAAACAATTACTACACTTTAAAATAAAGTAACTCATTGTGTTGTACTATAGATCCAGGTATCAACAACATCGAAGGCCGAAGGGCCTGTTCTGTGCTGTAATGTTCTATCTATGTTCTATCATCAAACCACCATGAAGCAACAGTGCTCAAATGTTTGATATTGAACCTTCAAGTCAGCCTTTGAATTGGTCATGTTACATCATTACTGTAGTTGTCATGTAATAAAGTTAGTTTTGATTTTGCTTTTTTTAAAAAACTGCAATGTCAGGTTTGTTTCAGACTGCAAGCCTGGTTGAAACAGGAATATTGGATTTTCCTTTTACTGAGAGTGCTCGAAGGACCAAAAGTAGATTGTTCCATTTCTCTTGGATTGCATGCTGTCAAATTCATGTCAGGGTACTCCGATATCCCATTGTATCGTCATTGAAAACTTTGGAACTGTGATGGTTACTCTGGGATTTCTGTTCATTTTTCACAACAGTTATAGAAAGAAATCAGGGGAACAAGAATGAAAATTCCAGTTGTTTGGCTGCAAGATGGAACTAAAACTATTGGGATAAATCTTTTGTGTTTTACCACTTACAACAGATATATTTGCAATGGCAGAGTCTACTGGAAATTCAAGTCCAGGCCCAAATTGCTGAAAAATATTGAGCAAAGCTCGATATCATTAGCACTGAACAGAAATACATAATCACTGGGGTGTAATAAAATGACATATTCATTTGTGGTCTGCAGCTCCACACTAATGGTAGAAAATTAATCAATTATTCTGACTGATATTTTAAGATTTCAAATAAATCACTAGTTAGATGTTTTTATCGTACATTTTATCTGTCAAATAAGGTCATTCTTTACTATATAAAAAACAAGCTATTAAAAAAAGATACTATTAATGCTACGCATTTGAAAGATCCTGAATTCACCTATATGTGCAATTTGAACTAAAACTCAAGACAATGCACCAACATATGTGCAGGACCACAAAAAAACTAATTCCTGTGCAAGGTGTCTATTAGTATGGAAAGTTGATTAAGCTGTAGTCCCCATGGTCTAAGAGATAACCAATGTTCACTGCCTCTGAATGAGTGATGAAAAAGACATTAAGAGCATCCACTGGAGATTGTCTGCTGTCCATGGACCTATAACCCAGAATGAGTCTGTACTTTCAGAAGAATAACCAAAATGTTTAAAAAAAAATCACATTACAGATGTTAAGATTTTACTATCTTGGAGCAGAATATCTTACGATTTATATATCAGGCTGATATCACCTGCAATCAAGATAAATTTCTCTGATTCTATTATCATAATGGGACTGGAAATCCATGGCCTTCCTGATGCAATTCCACTATAATCCACCCAGCTGAGTATACTAGAAAATTTAAAAATTAGATTGGGATGCAATACATTATCAATTATTCCAGGATTCCAGGGGGTTCAATCCCTCAATAGCTTATTAGAACAACAGTGGTGGACGTGGATCCCACAGCTGTAACCATTTTACAGATTTGTTACCCTCACTAATGGGTGTCAATTGGGGCACTTTGGTTTTCATCCCTCCTTCAGACCAGGTAGTAATAAGCCAACTTTCTGGGCATTAAGAGCAGCCAAGTATCATACTTGCACACGCAATGATGCAAGGCTTTTTTATAATGATCTGCAGATAAAACTGTCTTTCCCTCATTCTGTAAGTTCAATTCCACGCAGTGGTGGATGTTCCCTCAGCTGTGTCCCAGCTGTTAAGCTGAAATGGTGGTCATCACAGATTTTTGTTGTCAGGAAGATTACTGACAGAATTTTAACTGCAAGTTATGGTATGTGGGTTCAGTTGCACACACGGTGTTAAAATCACAAAAAGTGGCATCAAGATGGGAACTCAACTCCATCCTGCCCACTTCCAGATTTTACCCAAACGGGTTTGCAGGTGTGTGGGAAAGCTGTTTGGAGCTGTTGCTTTCATTATTTCAATGTTTAAATCTCCAATTAACTGAGGACTCAATTCAGCATTCTGGTGACAACAGCTAGTGCACGAGTTTCCCCGAGTGTGTGGAACTTGCTAGTGTTAGCCAGGTGAGAATACAGTGAGGACGGCTTGATCAGTAAAACTTGAAGGGCTTCAATGTGTGGACTGAATAGCTGCAGCCCTGCTCCACCGAAAGGCAGCATCTCTTCTGAGTGTGTGCTCTTACTCCCCGACAGGTGATTTCCAACTCCTTAGAAGCCAGCTCACCTGCCTTGGACTTCACTCAGCTTGATCTGCACTTCCCTGCTCTCAGTCTTCCCTGCGGCATGGCAGCAGCTAATGCAGCCCTACAGTAGATGTCTCATGAGGAACATGCCACATGCTCATGCTCCAGCAGAGAGGGGATTTGGTTTAACAAGAGTTAGAAAATCATGACACAGTGTTTACTGGGAGAGGATAGGCTTTCTCGAAATATGCCTCGGGGGAAGAGACGGATAGTGTTAAGTGGGAATATGTGGCACTCAGAGACAGCTAACCTTATCCTAGTCTCCTGGGTAGACATAGCACCTGACAGTACCTGAAATGAAAGGAGGTTACATGTGATTAAGGGTTTCACTTCCAATTTGAATATTATTAATATTCAGGAGGCTCAGACTTTCAGGGCATGCAATGCAACTGGTTGACAGTGTGCTTCTCACCAGTGGGTGCCCCTGATTCTCTTTCTCCTGGTAGTTCTGTATTTTCAACTCGTGCAGACAGGAGAAAGCTGATGGTTGTGATTTTGAGAAATGAATTGTGTGGAGAAGAGGGAAAGACATTTGTGGCACTGATTATGAAAAATGCATCTGTGCGATGACACGAAGATGAGGACGAGAGAGAGAATATTGTTTGTTCAGATGGAAATGTGAGTTGTCCAGAGTTACGGGGATGAGTAAAGCTGCAAGATCTGTTGCTTTGAAGAGTATTGTAAAGGAGAAGGCTTGCAAAGCCAAGAGTGTGGGACTTTGCACCAGAAAGTTTTATGTCACTCACCTTTCCTGCTCTCATGAAGCCCTTGAACCTCTCGGGTTATTGTTTTCAGGTTTAAGGAACCTTATTCCTGCTGCTGACTTTCATTACCACTTCCACTTATGCCTGCTTGGTTTGAGAGGTTGTCACTGTTCTTCCTTGGCAAACACCACTTCATTTCTGACCGTCAGACCACAAAACAGTCTTCTCAGGTTTCCTTCCCATTCCTGTGGTTACTAAAGAATCTGGTATGAAAGTACAGTTCAGTCATTCTGACCCCATGTGAGGATCCCTTTAAACAGAAATCCCTCCCCCTATGATAGATTCAGCTGGTCAATCCATCTGCCCTCTCAGGTTGGTGGGAAGCTGAGAAATGGAATGTTAATGCTGTTTTCAATTAAAGAGTTATGGCAAAGCTCGCTTTGATTACAAATTACAGTCCGTGAGCAGCCTCCCTACTGGATGTGAGTTGGTTACGCTAAAATACAGCCCTCTGTTTCACAGCATTAGTGGAGCCCTTTTAAGTTGTGCGTTAAAAATAAAAAAGTGCAATTGTTTGCTGCAGAAAATGCTAACCGACATCCAGCTGATTCAAACTCCTGCTCGCTGACGTGAATGTAATGTGTTCTGATGCTTTCTTTCACCTTCCTCAGATATTCCTGTGATTGAATAGTGCAAGGCAATGTAGGACTGACAGTGCTGCTGATTCAGCACATCTACACACCAGTGAAGCAGAAAGGGAAACGACATTCTGACAAAAAAGTCAAATGAGCACAAATAGCTAGCCGAATGTGAATCAGTGGTGAGAAGACACCATTGGGTTTCTATTCTCAGCCGCATGTGGTTATTCTACAGTCTGCATCAAATCAAGATATTTTATTTATTATCATGCTGTTCAGGTTAACTATTAGCAATCATCAAATGGAAAGGAGAAAATGTTAGCATTATGTGAAGGGGCAAGATAAACCTGTAATATTTAATATTCAAGTGCATTACGAAATTCTACGTGCTCAGGTCTAAAAATGCTGCAAAAGATCACAGGATGCATTCAAGAATACAATTGTAGTTATGGAATGTTCTGTTCTCCCACTTTTAGGGCAAAACAAATAAATTAACTCAAATGAACTCAGGGACAAAGGAAAACGGGATATTATTCTAAAATTGCTGTATAAATTTTCTTAAAATGTAATGAAAATCATAACTACATATCCAAATAAGAAATGTTGTACATTAAAACAGTGACTATGGGCCCGATTTTACCATTGCGTCGCGCCCACAAACGGGTGCGAAAACATGGTAAAGTTGGCTGTGATGCCATTAATATGATCCATGCCCGCGTAGATGGCCATTTTACCGAGACTTAGGAATGGCCGTGATCCGATTCGTATCCGAAATGAGCGCAACGGCAATGAATTTGCATGCTTTTAAATTGAATTAATGAACTGCCTACTCAACTTTATCAGCATTTCCCCCTTTAAACTGTGTTCGCTGATCTGGAATCATGCCAAAATAGACATGCCGAATTAAAGTCTGAATTGGGCGCTCAAGCTGCTGAAAAGTTGAGTTCAGTACTTTCAACGGCTCTGACTCAGATCAGTGGTGAAGGGAGCGGGGTAGGATGAAGGCAGGTCAGATCATTCTCTGTTGAGGGAATGAGGAGAGACAAGGAGGCGAGTCAGATATATCTCTGGGGGAGTGGATGGTGAGGGGAAAAGTGAAGCCAGATCATTGTCTGGTAAGGGGGAGGGAGAGTGAGGCCAGTTCATTCTCTTGGGGGGAAAGGGAAATGAGGCAAGAGGCAAGATCATTCTCTGGTAGGAAGGGGGGAGGGAGGTGGGTAAGATGGATCCGTAGGGGGGGCAGAGAGGGTGTGGGGGGTTGGGGGCTCCGCTGCCTGGACGACTCAGCTCCTGACCTCATTATAGCCTTGGTCTAATCATGAACAAAAATGAGAGTGACTGCAAGAGTGATATCAAGACACCAAGTGTAGAAAAACTTAAATGAATTAGGTTAATTAAGGGAAATCCCGTACTGGTTGGAGTGATACCTAATGCAAAGGAAGATGGCTGTAGTGGTAGAGCTCAATCATCTCAGCCCCACAACATCATATCAGGAGTTCCTCAGAGTGGTGTCCTCACCACAATCATCTTCAGCTGTTTCACCAATGACTAACTCACTATCATAAGCTGAGAAATGGGGATATTCGTGAATAATCATACAATGTCCAGCACCATTCATGATTCCTCAGACACTGAAGCAGTGCATATCCATATGCAGCAAGGCTGGTCAATATTCAGGCTTGGGCTGATAAGCAGCAAGTAACATGCCTAAGTGCAAGACAATGACCCTCCAGAAAAAAAGAATCTAAATATCTCTCCCTGACCCTACCATTGCTAAATCTCTCCTATCCACATTCTGGGGTTACCATTAATCAGGAACTGAACTGGACCCGCTGTACACATACTGTGGTCACAGTTCAGCTGTGATCCGAATGATTACAGCGAGAAGTCTCACAACACCAGGTTAAAGTCCAATAGGTTTATTTGGTAGCAAAAGCCACTAGCTTTCGGAGCGCTGTCCCTTTGTCAGGTGAATGGGAGTTCTATTCACAAACAGTGCATATAAAGACACAAACTCAATTTACAGAATAATGGTTGGAATGTGAATCTTTACAGCTAATCAAGTCTTAAAAGTACAGACAATGTGAGTGGAGAGAGCATTAAGCACAGGTTAAAAAGATGTGTATTGTTTCCAGCCAGGACAGTTAGTGAGATTTTACAAGCCCAGGCAAGTCATGGGGGTTACAAATAGTGTGACGTGAACCCAAAATCCCGGTTGAGGTTGTCTTCATATGCGCATTACTTGGCTATCAGTCTCTGCTCAGAAACTCTGTGCTGTCGTGTATCACAAAGGCCATCTTGGAGAATGCTTACCTGTGACTACTGAAGCGTTCCCCAACGGGAAGTGAACACTCTTGCCTGGTGATTGTCGAGCGGGTGTTCATTCATCTGTTGTCACAGCATCCACATGGTCTCTTCAATGTACCATGTCTCAGGACATCCTTCCTTGAAGCGTATCAGGTAGACAACGTTGACCGAATTGCAAGAGTATGTGCCACGTACCCGGTGGATGGTGTTCTCACATGAGATGATGGCATCTGTATCCATGATCCAGCATGTCTTGCAGAGGTTGCTGTGGCAGGGTTGTGTGGTGTCATGGTCACTGTTCTCCTGAAGGCTGGGTAGTTTGCTGTAGACAATGGTCTGTTTGAGGTTGTGCGGTTGTTTGAAGGCAAAAAGTGGGGGTATGGATTTGGCCTTGGCGAGATCTTTGTCTTCATCAAATGACATGTTGGAGGCTCCAGAGAAGATGCTGCAGCTTCTCTGCTTCAGGGAAGTATGGACAATGAAGGGTGTTCTGTCCACCATGTCCCATGTTTCTCTTCTGAAGAGATCAGTGCGGTCTTTTGCTGTGGCATGTTGGAACTGTTGATCGATGAGTTGAGCTCCAAATTCTGTTCTTATGAGGGTATCTTTCAGTGTCTGGAGGTGCCTGTTGCGATTCTCCTCATCAGAGCAGATCTTGTGTATATGGAGCGCATGTCCGTAGGAGATGGCTTCTTTAACATGTTTAGGGTGGAAGCTGGAGTAGTGGAGCATTGTAAGATTATCCGTGGGTTTGCGGTGCAATGAAGTGCTGAGTTGACCGTCCTCAATGGAGATGTATGTGTCCAAGAATGCAACTGATTCCGGAGAATAGTCCATGGTGAGTCTGATGGTGGAATGGAACTTGTTGCTTCAATGATTGTTCATCATGAGCTCAAAGAAAGAAAATGTCATCAATATATCTAGTGTATAACATTGGTGAAGAGATCTTGTTCAAACCTGTGCATGGAGACATTGGCATATTGAAGTGCAAATTTGGTCCCCATGACTGTTCTATGTGTCTGGATGAAGAACTGGTTGTTGAAGGTGAAGACATTGTCGACCAGGATGAAGTGAATGAGTTGTAAAATTGCATCTGGAAACTGGTAGTTGTCGTCATTGAGTATCATCAATATCCCACTGATTGTCAGAATAGGCTCAAGGGTTAAATGGCCTACTCCTGTTCCTATGTTCCTGAGAGTGAAGCCAAATGAGGACAGTTCTACAGAACTGGGTGAAGGAGAGGAGATGCCGGAATGGAATCACTTCGGAATATTCATAGTTTTCATTTATGAGAGAAGGTCCAAACAGACATCCTCAAAGTCTGAGACAACGAGTTAGGGCTTTTCCCAATAGATTCAATAAATTCTACAAGTTAATATCCAAGCACTTCACACCTCCCCATCAATGATATCAATGAGAAATGTCACTCAGGCAGAGTGAGCAATTATTCACCAACGGAATCAATGTAGTCTACATGGTGCTGCTTTGAAGATATGCATATAAATCTTTCTCCCTCACCTTTGAGGACTGCAGCAAAGTTTCAACACAACAATCAAAAATAATCTTGCAAAACTACCATTTGCAACTTCTGAACAATTCTCCTATATCTTTATAAACTTTTATTGTGCTGTTATAATATTTGTTTTATATATTAAAGGAATCATCTGGTGGTACGTACTGAGGTGTAAATTGTAACTCAATCTCTGCGAAAATATGCAGCTCCAATATCCCATGAAAACCACTCAGTTTAAGACTACAGAGATGGACTTACCCTCTTTATGAAGAAAGGTATCTAAATTTGTGAGAATTCAGAGCCTTTGCTTTAAATCAGTTGAGTTATATTAGATATGTTGCTTTTTATGTATGTTATTTTCACACATTAGCAATATATCAATAATTAAACAGAAACCAGGCTTTTCATGCATTAGGTCAATGCTTCTTTTTGGAACTGATTATAATTTATTAGCTTAACATATAACAAGGAAGTTAATTTTTATCCTGCTCTTAATGGATGTTACTTTCAAGAACTCTTAAAAAAATGAATGTGCAATTCTGTTTCATCAAGATCGCAAGTGTCAGCAAAAAGAATTAGCCACCAGTTATCTATCAGATTTTCAGCAAAGCCTTGCACTAAAAATCCTTTGATTGGCCCTTTCTTTTGTCCATTAGCCAATCAATTAGTAGGCTAATAGTTCACATGCAGGGAAGTGAGTAACTAATTCATCTCCCTCACTGAAGATGAAGAGATGTGATTGATACTGGCAATATGCTGGGTGCAAATTTTCCAGCTCTCCCTTTCCTGTGTGGCATATCCTATACTTTCAGCAGCAGTCTCACAACATCAGTCAATACTTGATTAACAACCACTACTGAAATTGAAGTAAGAGACAATTAATGGTTGTTTGACTTTACTTTTGATCTATCTTGCATGATCAACCCTTCTCAGGCAGAGGAAGTCTACAACAAACTGTTCACATATATCACATGAATTTTAATCACAAACGATAATGAATGCTTTAAATCTTATATTAAAGCTTAGAGGATTGACAGATTTTCAACTTTCAAAATAGGAATAGTTTGAGAGCTGGATGAGGAGCACAGAGGCACGACATTCATCCCAAATCATCAGAACAGGATCGTTGCAACAGTGAATTTTAAATCCGATTCCCAACTGCATTGTGGAATTTGAAATATGTTATGAAGTGTCCTGTGCCTCCACGGCAGGAAACCAGAATCCCTCTGCCCTGTCCGCTCAATATCTCCATTGCAAACCCAATTAGTTCATAATATTCTTTCTGGAAGAAAATCTGCTGTTCTTACCTGGTCTGACCTACATGTGATTCCAGAGCCACAACCTCCGCAATTCTGAATTACACTTGAGATATCTATAGGTACTGAGTATCCAAGAGTAAAATGTTCATTTTAAAATAAGAAAGAAATAATTAGAGTTCTGAATATATCAGTTGTGTTAAAATATTTAAAGAATAAGTGGGTGCTTCCTGAAATGTGAGGCCTGATTCCTTGGTGTCACTCAATCAGTAGAAGTGCAATCTAAGCGTTGCTAATTTCTGCTTGTAAAACCTGTTATCTGGATAGGATTCCTGCATTAATATATCTTCTGTGCCAGTGGATACCTGCGAGAAAAGTAGTTCATAGATCTTTGTGTACCACCAACTGGGAAAGATTTTGATTTTGAAGGGGGGAATAATATCATTTAAGATTTCACTGTTTCGAATGTAATCTGGATCAGATCCCTGTGTTGAATATCCTTTTGGCTCCGCTCTCCACACTTGATCTACATTCTGGACTGTTCTGGAAAATGGTATGTTGTGTATAACGAGGAGAAATTTTGGTACCATATTACAATATCAGCCAAAGTAACACAACAGTTCTTTACTCAGAGGGTAGTAAGGACTTAGAATGCCCTGCCTGCAGCAGTTGTGGACTCACCAACTTTAAGGGCGTTCAAATGGTCAGTGGATAGGCATATGGACGACATTGGAATAGTTTAGGTTAGAGTGTCATTAGATTTGTTCCCCTGTCGGTGCAACATCCAGAGTCGAAGAGCCTATACTGCGTTGTAATGTTCTATGTTCGACAGTTAAGAAGCATTTAGATGAGCACTTGAAATGCCATAGCATAGAAGGCTACAGACCAAGTGTTGAAAAATGGGATTAGAATGGATAGGTACCAGATGGTTGGCATAGACTTGATGGCCGAAATCCTATCACTTTGCCCTAGAATCCAGGTGGACAAAGTTCCCAGAATGGAAATCTCCATTGGCCTCGGACAGGATTTTACGATCTCGCTTCAGCGAGCCTGTGAAATCCTGCCTGATGGGTTGAATGGCCTCTTTATGCACTGTAAAATCCTGCACTAAGACTCAACAATTTCTCCCAGTGTTTCTGAATTCTATCTTGATTTAGATTCTAATGGAGTGGTTAGTCCTAACTTCTGTCCACTAAGCCCAGTAACCTTTGGGCCTAAATATTTTATCACCAATGCATTGCATTTCTTTAGAATGTTAGAATGATAATAATTTACTTGATTAGTTTTATGTTCTAGATTTCAGAAAGAAAAAGCATCCTTCCACTTCACTTTAACATTTAGAAATTTCTAAATAATGTTCTCCGGGAGAAAAAGTAGAATGTACCTACTCCTTTATAAATTTATCCAAAATGTTCTACAACATTTTGTACTTTTAAAATGATTTTTATCTTGGATGCAAGGCTGGATTACAAAAGTATTTGACTATAAGTTTTGAATTTACATGGCAGCTTGCTGCTGTAAACATGCCCTCGAATACATAATACCTTTAATAACGATATTATGAGATTTAAAAGCTTAATGACATAAAGTAGGATAAGATTTAAGTATAAGACAGTTATGATAATTCTTTCTTATATATTTTGTTGGAACAAATTGAAAATTGTAATATTTTGGTTAAATCCTGCATTGCTTTTCAAAGGTAGGGATTAATGCACTGAAGATTAATTTTGATAGCACTTAAATGAAACATGGCCGATTTAAGACAAAGACCATGGATGACAAATACAATCCTTGTTACTGATCTGAGCATTGAATCTATTTCAAAAACAGAATGAAGAAAGAAAGGTTCACGAAAAATGTAATTTAGAATTCTATTTACAATCTGTAGAATGGCTGCATAAGTAGTATTTTGGAAAATAGTTCCTCAAAATAGACATTTTTTGAACCAGTATAAATTATGTTGGCATTTCACATTAGAAAGAGTCACAACGGTGTTCTCGGAACTACATAAATTTGTAAACAGTTAAATGCATGTTATGGAGAACATCACTTGCAGCTTTTGAACTATAACATGTTTTTCAATCAACAATATGATTTTCTGTGTAATTCTAATGCTGGTTGTTATTTGCTCTATTATACTTCAAGTTTATCATTATTTTGTGTAAATCTTTGTCACTACAAATCCAGTGTTTAAAAATCAGAATTTTGTTCACATCTATGTAAATACAGGATAGAATATTTATTTAATTACTCCACAAAGCTTGGTAGTAGCTAATGTTGGCTTTGATCTGGATTGAATTATCTCGGTCTCAGGAAACTGCTGCAGCAGCTGCTCGGGCGGTGTCACAAATGTAAGCATCTTCAGCTGCTTCATTATTGACCCTCCCTCCATCATAAAGTCTGAAGTAGGGATCTTCGCTGATGATTGCACAATCAGAGATTGTAGCCATCTGTGTTCAAATGCAGCAAGACCTGGGCAATATCCACACTTGGGCTGATAAGTGGCAAGTAACATTCATGCCAATAATTGCCAGGTAATGGCCATTTCCAACAACAGGTTGGAAATTCTCTTAACATTCAATGGCATTATCATCACTGAATTGCCCATTATCAATGTTCTGAGGGTTACCATTGACCAGAAACTAAACTAGCCCAGCTAAAAGAATAAATATTGCAGCTACAGGAACAGGTCTGAGGCAGGGAATTCTGCAACAAGTGACTCCCCACAGCCCACCTAATACCTACAAGGCATAGCGATACTCAAAAACCTCAACACCATCCAGGACAATGCGGTCCATCTGATTGGCTCCCCATTCACAAACATTCATACTCTCCAGTACTGATGCACAGTGAAAGTAATGTGTAAGATGAACTACAGCAACTCACTAAAGCTCCTCTGAAAGCACCTTTCAGCCTCATGATTTCTACCTCCAAGAAGAACAAGGTCAGCAGACAGAATGGGAGCACACCACCACCACCCATCCCACACCACTGGCAAATGTCCCCCTAAGCCACAAACCATCTTGCTTTAGAACTTTATTGCTGTTCTTTCACTGTCACTGCGTCAAAATCCTGGAACCCCATCCTAACAGCACAGGTAGCTCCACCTATGCCAAATGGATTGCAGCAGTTCAAGAAAGCACTCATTACCACTTGCTCAAGTGCTATTAGGGATAATAATAATTGCTGGCCTATTCAATGATGCTCATAGCCCATGAAGAATAAAAAAAACAAGAGAAAACTGCCCAACTGTGAAGCTAATTTCCTCTCTCCTATCTCCTTTATAGTGTCTCCTGGTCCTTGTTCTATTCAGTGCACATAAGATCCAACCTCAGTTAATCAATGTGCCTCTAAATCGAATGAGAGCAGGAGAGAGTAGCACTGATATTATTCATGATGGTTTATGTTCTTGCTCCAAGACAATGATTCTTTATCTAACTGATTGCTGAACAGTGTTACTGCATTATGTATATTGATGCTTCACAAATGAATCAAACCCTACAAAGTAAAAGCATATGAGCTGCAGTAAAGAAGTGTTTTACTCAGTTTGAATTCTGGAAGTGTTTGGTGAGGAAGACTTGCTACCTTCTCTCTGATATGCATCTACAGCATGTCTACAGGTCTTCAGTCCATAATCCAGATCTGCTCCCTGCTGGCAATTTACATAGACACAGGAAAAATGTTGCGCTATTCAAATGGAAAGCTAATATTTATTTCATGTAACAACACTGTCACCCAGCAGAGCCACTCGCTTGACTCTCTGAGCATTTAGTACAATTTTCTTTCAACAGAAAACCAATAGCGCCTAGTGGTAGAGATAAAATAATAAGTTTGGAAATGAAAGCCTATGGACATAAGTATTATAAAAATACAGACAAAGGGGGAGGAGCACAATAACTAACGGCACAATTTTTCACTGGATAATCGGTTTTGATTCGTTTCCATGGTGATAATGCCACTGAAGTGCATGCTCCTTCAATTATAAATCCATCTTTTTTTCAATCCTGTTGTATAGAGGTGATTTCATAACACCCCACTTAAGAACATTTTCTGTGAGAAAAACTATGGAGGAGCAAGGGGCATTGTACTAAATAAAGAGAAAGGATGGGGGAAAACTACAGTGTTCTGCACTTGTAAGACATTAGTACTGTGCCCTGTAATTTGTGTCTGTGGCAATATACAGAACTCAGAACATCAAATCTTGAGAGCAATACAAAACCAAGACCTTTTTCCCTAGTCACAGACCAGAGACACATCCATAGAAAACCCAATGTATGCAGGTTAAATTTAAGAAATATGTCTTAGTATCTGATTGTCCAATCACCTATTTAATGTGTGGTGTCTATATAACAAAAACTCATAATGTGTTAGCAATCTAATCATGAAAGATGAAAATTAGCTGATGTACGAGATTTCTATAGCACACACGATTATAACAGCAATTTTCATAATGAGGTATCTCTCAGTTAGCAAATAAAGGTAGCTTTAATTTTAAATCAATTTAATTCTTCTGTGTTTTACAAATGACTGTCATTACAAGCAAATCTCATAAAAGCTAACCAACCCCAATTCAGGTTCAGTAAGTAGTGCAAATGTATTGGAAAAGTGAAGTCCTAATAACAATTATGCAAAATAGTTTACCAGGACAACTTACGTGATCTTAAAAATGTGCTCACTTCACATTGACATGAAGAAAGAGCAATTATTTTATGTTGAAATTGTATTGTGTTTTTAGTTTGCATTCAAATAAGTTTACTTAAAGTGTCCATCTCTGTATGTGGTCTACTAAAAACATAACCTTAGCCATTAACTGGGTGTATTTTACAGGCAACATCTTCATTAACAAATTAAGCAAAATCACTGTGTTAACCAAAGAAAGAAATAACAAATATATGGTAATATTGTTACACAATGCAGAATGTGGGTACAGAAATCCCCAAATACTAAGTAACATCCATTACATGAATACTGACCTTCAAACAATATCCTTGATGTTACAGCTGGAAGACTATACACTTCTGCTTGACATGAGTTTAAAAGTACAGAATGCGTTGCACCAATCAATATTATCACAAAAACTGCCTGCAAATCAGCACATTTAAATTGTGGTCTTTTGTTACTGGTTATATTCACGTGCAGTGAAAAAAAAATCCTTGAGATATTAGCCGCAGAAGTTCATTATAAATTCTCACATTATCCTTAAAGTCTTAAAAGCATTATCTAAAAGCAGAAGAGTTATCCAGACTCAACAATAAGTCTGGTCTTGTATTAAGCTCATCTGCACAAATCTAACAGTAATAAAATCTATCTGGAGGAAAACAATGGAACAAACAATTCAAAGGAAAATATAAATAATTTTTAATATGTATTCAAAAGAGTTAAATTAATTCATCAAGAACAATGACAGTGTAATTTATAAAATAAGGTTTCTGGCATTAACATTCATGCTGGTTATAGTACTTTCTAATTGCTGTTGAATTGTTACAATAGAAGTTTCCTAATTGTACATTTGTTTGCAAAGCATTAAGAAATTTGTTTAGACAAATACTGTTTAATACATAATGCATAAATACTTGGTGTAAATTAAACAATTAGTTTACACATCTGGCGTTTAATTATTAGCTGAATTTTACACCAGTTAATGATATACTAATCTGATATGACTGACAAAAGTAATTTAAAATAATAGTTGCAAGTTGCCTACCTTACCTTCCTGTTTTAAGTATAGAAAAAGAACAAAGAACAGTAGAACACAGGAACAAGCCTTTCAGTCCACCAAGCCTGCACTGATCATGTTGTCCTATCTAGATGAACTGCCTGTATCCCTCTATTCCCAGTCTGTTAGTATACCTACCCAGATAAGTCTTCAATGTCACTAACATGTCTGCCTCAACCACCTTATTTGGCCATTCTAGACCTCCACCGTTTTCTGTGTAAAAGATTTTCCCCACACACCTCAACTGAACCTTTCCCCCCCTTACCTTGAACTTGTGCCCCCTTGTAATTGTCATTTCTGCCTGGGAAAAAGCTTCCAACTGTTCACCCTATCTATATCCTTCATAAATTTTATAAACTTCTATCACATCACCTCTCAGTCTCCAACTTTCAAGGGAGAACAATCCAGTTCATTCAATCTCTCCTCACAACTAATACCATCCATACCAAACAACATTCTAGTGAACTTTTCTGTATTTTCTCCAAAGTCTCCATATCGTTCTGATAGTGTGGTAACCAGTATTGGACACAGTGTTCCAAATGTGGCCTAACCAATGTTTTATGTAACTGTTTTATATTTTATATTATGTAATGTTTTATATTCAATGCCCTGTTTGATGAAGGCAAGCATGCCATATGCTTTCTTCACCACCTTTTCCACCTGTGCTGCCATTTTTAATGATCTGTGCACTTGTTCTTCATGAATTTAGGGAACTTGGCAGTTATTGTTGGCAATCTCTCTGTCTGCCTATGCTCCTGATGGTTCTGCCATTAGGATTTTTATATTGGGTCAACAAAATGCATCACCTTACATTTGTCCTGATTAAATTCCATTGCCCATTTCTCTGCCCAATTTTCTAGCCTAACCATGTTGAAGTATATAAAATTTTAAAAGGGATTGATAAAGTAAATGTCGGCCAGCTTTTTCTTCTAATGGGAAATTTAGAACAAGAGGTCACAAATCTAGATTCAGAGATTTAAAACTGAAATAGGGAGGAACTACTTCTCACAGAAAGTGATGAATTTGTGGAACTTACTGCCGCATAGCATGGTGGAGCCTGAATCATTGAATGGTTTCAAGAAAGAGATAGATATATTTCTAATGCAAAAAAGGGATAAGGGGATATGGGGAACAGGTGGATTTGAGACTAGGAAGAAATCAGTCATGATCTGATTTAATAGTGGAGCAGGCTCAAAGGGCTGAATTTGCCTACTTCTGCTCCTAATCTAGATAAAACAGATCTGTTTGGGACTGAGTATTGGTACATTAATGGATTGTCTTGGACTTGATAAAATGGGTTGCCAATCTCAGATTAGCCTGTTAGGAAAAATGCAGTTTGGGAATGAAACACTACCCCAGTAATAGAAAAGGGAAGTCAAACAGTCAATGAAGACACTCTGTCCTCATGCAACCTTCATTAGTCATACAGTTAGCTGTCTGTAAACTGTTTATACTTTCATTCGTTCAGTTGAGTATTCAGAGACCAAGATGATGATTTTGATGTTGGGTTATATGCCAAAAACCTCTGATTTCATCCGCTGCTGAGATTCTCCAGTGCCACTGCAGTGAATGGAGTTTTGGCTGAGTGCCAAATTCTCCATTCTCGCTGCCAACAGGATGGGCGAGAGTGGAGAATTCCGCCCATAATGTAAACAAAGGATTATACATCTATCCTGGTTGAATCATGTCTTACACAATCATTTAAACTCAAAATTACCCCTTAAAATTTTGTCATGAGGGGGCTCTGTGGAAATAGCATATCATGTAAAATGCTATATTTTTGTAAATGCTGTAAACCTTGAACACTTATATTTAGGATTTATGCAGTACTTATAAAACTAAGCTGCAAACTTAACCAATGTCTAAAGTATATTTTTGCATTCAAAGCTCAATCTTGATCCAGTCCGCTCTGCAATTTTTCTGATTGCAATCAAAGTATAGAATTGGGATAGCTCACAACTTTTCTGATAACTGACTTTAGGTACTTTGCGCATACGCATATGAAATTGCACTATTCCCTCCCAGCTTGTGAAACATATCTTCAGCTATCTTGTTATTCTGAAAGCCTGCTCTTCATGTATTTAGGGAACTTGGGAATTATTGTTGGCAATACAGAGGTACAACAATCTGATTTACAGGGGCTCACAACAATGTCAAAATAAGGATGGTACAATGTCTTGTTTGACAGGATTTTTCTGAAATTCTACTGTAAAATTAACTGCACTGTCAGCCCTATGCATTTCATGTTATCATTTAAATCAAGTAATCCCTCATATTTCAACATGCACAACTTATTTAGCCTTCACGAACTAGGTTTTGTATTTGTTTCACTTCTGAATACACTCCAAACACCGAATGAAGGTGTTGTGCCTCTGCTGTGCACACGCTTGGCAGAAGTTCTTCAAGTCTTATCTATAGGTCATACATCACATCTGCCCCATGTTTGAACAAATGGAAAGAAAACTACTTGTTTAAAAAATATGGCATTTTTCCTTGCTTTCACTTTATGTAGGTCAGAAATAGTCTCTCTTGTGCCAAATGAATTTACAGAGTAAACTGCATGAGGAGCATTCTGAATGTCATCATATGCTTTTTGTCTCTTACAATTCATTGCCATTTTCATGCTGTTGTCCAATAACAGTAGCAGCCAAGCGTACCTCAAACTTCACTGAGACAAGCATTAGTAGAGCAACAGCACTCTGCTAACTTTGGGAAGTGCCCAAATTTCATTTCCAGCTCAGTTGCCTTCATGTCAGCATGGGAGCAGCTAATACAGTAAAGTAAAAGTTTACTTATTAGTCACAAGTGAGGCTTACATTAACACTGCAATGAAGTTGCAGAGAAATTCCCCTAATTGCCACACTCCAGCTCCTGTTCGGGTCAACGCATCTAACCAGCATGTCTTTCAGACTTTGGGAGGAAACCAGAGCACCCAGAGGAAACCCATGCAGACAAGGAGAGAACTTCCAAACTCTACACAGACAGTGACCCAAGCTGGGAATTGAATTCGGATCTCTGGCGCTATGAGGCAGTAGTGTTAACCACTCTGCCAAATGCACAGATGAGGAAGACTAGGCCACTCAGCTCCTTGTGCCTGCTCAGCCATTCAATAAGCTCATGACTGATCTGTCTATGGCCTCAATTCCACATTCCATCTACTTTTGTTTGTCAAGAATCAATCTATTTCTGCCTTAAAAAATTATTGGGTTCTGCCTTCACTGCTTTCTGGGAAAGAGAATTCCAAAGATTCACTCAACTCATTTCAAATGAGAGACCACTTATTTTTAAACTGTGAGTTCAGTTCTGGTTTCTCTCACAAGAGGAAAAACCTTCCTGCATCCATCCTTCAATAACCTTCTGGATGTTACATGTTTCAACAAGATCACATCTCAATCTTCAGCAACAGGACAAGCAGCAACACTGGCAACTACATTTTCCTCAGGCACATGCATAGGGGATGGATAGAGTTTCAGCTGGAAGAAGACGAGACCTACATCTCGGGGTCTACAGAGAATCAGCTCTCTTGACATATGGGAGCAGCAGTGCTTCAGAAGGGTCAAGCATTCACAGGCACCTGCTGCCTCCTGTAACAAGTCCATCTTCCCAATGAAGCAGGTGGGCATGCATTGCTATTGTCTACCAAGGTGGCTAAACAATGGAAAGATTGCTGTTTTGCATTGGCTGTGCATACTGAGCATCTAGTTATCCATTTTCAGTTTTATCCTTAACTCTGTCTCTCTCTGATTTATCTTGAGGGACGACATAGCATGCAGTGGTTAGCACTGGTGCCTCTCAGCGCTAGGGATCCAGATGTGTGGGTTAGGTGGGTTGGTCATGCTAAACTGACCCTAGTGTCAGGGGGAAGGGCAAATGTGTGGAATTAGGGCCTGGATGAGATTATGGTCAATACAGACTTGATTGCCTGAATGGTTTCCTTCTGTACTGAAAGGATTCTATGATTGAGATATTTCAACATCATGTGCAGCATTTTACATTTGCACCAAACTGTGTTGAGATTCAGAGTTCAAGTCACCAAATTCTTGAACTCTGAATTAAACACATTGCATAGTGAACCTTGGAAAAGAGAACTGTTAAAAATTAACAGTGGAACAGGTGAATTTATAAAGAAGTCTTCAAGGAGCATTAAAGTTTATAATCTAAGGATTATAATCTAAGGAGGCTATAACAATGGATGAATTACACATTTATTCCAGCATTCTCTTCCCCCATGCTATTGGGACGCAGCTGAGCAGTCTCAATCAGCAACTGCAAAAGAAATTCCCCAGCGTTAACTGCGTAATCCTAAATTGGGATCTTCATCTTGTATACAGGAGATCTCTTGATAATATTTACTCCCACTGGTTAAGTGGTGCATAAACCTGCATAAATCAGGTTGCTCCGGTTGCAAATGTAGCAACAACATTTTTACAGATTATAAATAGTTGATTTCCTATTTGTAGTCCTATACTAATACGTGTGCAAAATATGTTACTATAATACCAGTAAAAGAATTAGCAAGGTAATTTAAAGTGTTGCTTATGTCATGAAGCTTTCTTGATTTTTCTGGATCAAAATATTGCTTTTACACCGTTGCAGTTAATTTTGTGGTTTACTATTGCCTTTTCGAGCAATTAGGAAGGGGTAACAAATGCTGTCCTTGCCATCGACATTCCTATCCCAGGTCAAAAAAGCCTACTCTCACCTTAATCCTCTGTTTCCATTTCCTCCAATTAATATTGTTTCTTTGGCCTCTTTTTCTTACTCCCTTCCAGTCCAGATTTGCTCTATTTATTCCTAATGGTGAGAAAAAGCTTCAAAGCTTTAACTTTCCTCGTGGTTGAAACTTCACAGAATCATATATGCAGAAGAGGCCCTACTGTCCATGGAGTCTGCATCAACACATGAGAAACACCTCAACTCCAGCACTTGGCCTGAATCAAAGTACAAAAAATGGCTAGGTTACATCTCTGATTTTGTCCAGTTATTCTATGGAACACAATATGGCCAACTCTCTGCCAAGCATATTCAGACATTTGCAACTGTTAGTACAATTCATCAACAAAGCAGCCTTGCCTCTTTCATTTGTTATGTAAGAGTTGAAGCTGCAGCTCAACTTGGCATTATATTGTAGTCATATTTTGTTACTTTGGCTTTCTACATTTAATGTGTTATTTAAGCTGTGAAATAGAGCGGGTCGTTAAGCTAAGCTGAATTTATGGCAGTCAATCACTCTTGTGATTCTGTGCCATTCAATTGGAGACAATCTTGAGTATATATCATACACACACACACACATACATATCCATAGTAAAACTGCCTGTATATAAATGACTATATATAAATGTCTAGTTTTCATTTAAATATGCATTAATTAATCAGAAGTCCACATTCATTCTGCCAGCTACCAAAAGGTAGTCATAGTATCCCAAATACAAGTTACAATCTGTTAACTTCCATTTATATTTTCACATGTAACCACAATTATTAAACAGATTCTTAATGAGTGCAAATTAGAATTTTATAACACTAACTTTTATTAATAATTCAAAAACTATTCCAC
This sequence comes from Sphyrna mokarran, assembly GCA_024679065.1. Taxonomy (NCBI): domain Eukaryota; kingdom Metazoa; phylum Chordata; class Chondrichthyes; order Carcharhiniformes; family Carcharhinidae; genus Sphyrna; species Sphyrna mokarran. The sequence goes on from JAGIQG010000001.1 coordinate 92,457,656, forward strand.
ATGTAAGAGTTATGCAAACATGTATGAAGTCTCAGTTTTAGCTGAGAGTGGCACAGCTGCTTGTGTTACAGTGGTGGTCGAAGAGGCCCAGTGAGTTCTGGGGTCTTCTTTGCATGTATAGGATCAGGTTGGTTTTTCAGGACAGTTGTTGTTGCTCTTCTTCATCCAACTGTATGTCCATTTATAGAAGTGTAGCAAATGCAGCAGCGATAAGTAATGAGTTCTCAGTTAGGGTAGATACGCAAAAAAAGCCAAAAGAAATAATCTGGGGCTCAGAAATATATCGATTTCCTCACAACAGAACATAGAACATTACAGCGCAGTACAGGCCCTTCGGCCCTCAATGTGGAACGAATCTAATGACCCTCTAACCTAAACTATTCCAATGGCAAGACAGAACCTAATTATCCAGTTACCTGCAGAGCAATCCCCCCTTAAACTCAGTTTTCTATCAGTTTATGAAACTAATGTTTTAACTATTTAATCAGCAGCCTGCAGAACATATTAATATCTTAAAAACGTCAATTAACTCACAATTAGCTTTCTAAATTCCAGGGAATACAACACTAGTTATGTAAGCTCTCCTTATAATTCAATCCCTCGAGTCCAGCTGTTATTTGAGTAAAACTAGACCACATGCTTTCTAAGGTCAATATATCCTTACTAATTCTGGTACGCAGAATTGTTCACAGTACTTCAGCTATGGTTCAACCAGGCTTTTGTATAGTTGATGCATGATTTGTACCCCCTTGTATTCTAATCCTCTAGATATAAAAATCAACATTCCATCAGACCTTTAAACTATTTTCTGTATCTGTATCATGATTTTTTAATGATCTATGTTCCTGGTGTTAAGGGCCATGGGGATGGTAACAGCTAAATCCATTTATATTCACTTCATACAATAGTTCAGCTAAAACTTCATCCTTTCTAAGCTGTCCACGCATATTGTTACCAATGAAATGCCCAAGTGCAGTTTAGGTAATTGGTGGTAGTCAAAATTCTTGAAAATAACCATGCCACTACTCAATTTTCTACAATCCTGTGAAAATGTAATTCAAACCAAAATGTACAAGATATTTTGTGCATTCCCTGTGAGAATGAAATGAATGGTGTGGAATTTTAAATGAATTTCTCATGTATAATTTACAAAATGAACATCACAGTAAACATTCCTTTCAACTGATGAAGGCATTTACCACAGTATAAATTGAAACATTGCTTATATTTTAAGTGTCTTTCAACTAATGCAAAAAATACACTCTCTCATTTAATTACTTAATTGGAAAGTGATATGTCCAATTGAATTTTAGAAAACCAATTAATATTTAACTATGGTTGAGTAGCATATCAAGCTAAAATTCATCTGGACCTGGATTCAAATCCATTCCAAGTTGTTCAGATTGAAGTTTTTCTACAGTTGCCTATGTGTATCCTGGGTGAATTAAAGGAAGTTTCCATGCACCTCTTAAAGACACACAACAAAACAAAGTTTTCATTATTATTTTCACATCTTCACGCCTTGCCCTTCTCTATCTTGTACCTTCTCCAGCCCAGTAAGTCCCTGCTCTATTTCCAATTATCGCCTCTCTCACATACTCAATTTTCACTGCTCCACTACTGGCAGCCATGCCTTTAATTCTAGGTTCCAAGATTTGGAATTCTCTTCCTAAATGTCTCCGTAACCTCAGTTTCCTCTTTTAAGATGCTCTTCAACATTTATCTCATTGACCAAGCATCTGGTTACCTGTTTTAACATCTTTCAAGTGGTTCGGTGTCAAGTTTGATTGAATACTTTCCTGATGATGTGACTTGGGTCATTTCATTTAATTAAAAACATTAAATGCCTGTAGTGCTAACTTAGCGATTTCATACAAGAAACAACAATGATAACTCACATAGGAAATTGAAACTTCATACAGGTACAAGAGTGATAATCTGTAATTCCCACACTACTCAACTCACATTTCTCAGAAGTGACATTCTGTACATTCATCAGAACAAATTTGTCAAAAACAAAGCAAAGCAATAAGACAGAAGCAACTTGCAGGAATAACATGGGCAATACTCCTTGAAAACAATAGCAGCAACTTTAACTTAGATAATTGCCTCTTGAGTTTGTGATGAAGGATCTCACTACCAAGAATTTAATGAAAGAAAGGCTTGTTTTTTGGCAATAGGCCTGATGAGTGGCTGCTGAATGTGTGTGTGTCAAGATGGTGCAAGACACATCAGTTATTGGTAAATTAGAATCTGATGGTGGAATGCCAAGTTCCTAATGAACAAAAACAATGATTCTATTTGTTAATAACAGCACTAATGATTTTAACAACAGTTTCTATATATTTTGTGATAACGTTTCCAATACTTGTGACTTTGCATTGGGAATGAATTTGCCTAGAATCTCTTCAAAAATATAATCAGTTGGAAAGATAGGTTAATTGCTTAGTTTATGCTATGATTTGTCTTAGCATTTTAAAACTAAAGAAGTAAGGAGTACTGACCTTGCCATCCAAGGTGGAAGGGGAGGGGGTTGGGGAAGTCTGAATTCAAAAATTCTGCTGTATTTTTTTGAACACATATTATTTACGGGCGGAATTATGGTCTGCAATTATGTTGGAGGATGCTTACGTAAAATTTCTCCTGAAATTTTTCTCTCTGCTTTTTTAGCATAATGTTACCACTTTAAAATAAACATGTCAGAGTTTTCATTGAAACAGCAAAATATGATTTCAGATAAATTTGTTATGTATATTTATATATGTTTGTATATTAGTACTCACAATTTAATTCCAGAGCTTGTCACTTTTAATTGACTATCTCAGACCAAAAAAAAGGGTTCTGAGACTGATATTCTATTGGTTGTTATAGTTTAATTACTAAATCATCTACAATCAACATGAAAACAATATGTCTGGAATCCACTTGCAATCTATTGTATGCCCCATTGCATTAAAAAATGGAAACAAAGGCAGTAATTTGCAATATACAAATATCCTAACAGCTTAATTGACACAAGAGTCAGGATCTATATTCCCTGAATGATTTTATTAATCTGAATTATAAACAAAGAGGGAGAAAGGCAGCTGATGACCAGCAGTCTGGAGAACAATCAAACTCTGACTTCACTTTGTATTCATTTATTGGCAATTAGACTATACTGTCTTAAAGAGGTGAGCAGAATAACAATGAACGTTACATGATATGTTTCCTTTTCTTAAAAAGACACTGCATCATCTAATTTACCAGGAGCAAAGCTGTAGGTAATTTGTAAGTGTAATACATTCATTAAAAACAATAATCTAGATTCACAATTAAATATGTTATCTCAATCTTTGTTTAATTTGCCCACATGAACTCTAATCTTACCCTAAACCACTTGGCAATGATGAGCACGTCAGGTCATGCTGCCTGTTTTTAACCCTTGTTGATGCTAGTGGAAAGTAGATCAGACTGGCGAGGGAGAGGGGTGGGTGGGTGGGGGGGGGGGGGGGTGTTGCGGTGTGGGTACAATGGCCATCTACCTAAATCTACCCATTGTTGGCAGGTGGGTTAGAACTAGAGAAATGATTGTGCGAAAACTCAAATATTATTCGGCAGACTACTTGGTGACTGCTGTCCTCTCCTATTAGAAACACTGTGAAACCATGTTAAAAAATGTATGGACATAATTTTATATAGATAATCATTTTATATAGATTACTATTGAGAATACCATAAAATAGATACTATATTAGAGAATGTTTGTGATATTTAAGGAATTTACAAGGAAGGAATGTTTATTCCAAATTATTTACTTTACTCCAGCTAAATTTGCTGATAGAAAGATCATAGAATCCCTACAGTTCAAAAGGCAGTCACTTGGTCCATCAAGTCTGCACCGACCACAATCTCATTCAGGCTTTATTCCTGTAACTCCACATATTTGCCTTGCTAATCCCCTGACATTAGGATCAATCTACATTGCCAATCAACCTAAACTTTGGACTGTGGGAGGAAACTAGAGCACCCGGAGGAAACCCACATAGATATGGGGAGAATGTGCAAACTCCATTATGACAGTGACCAAGGCCGGAATTGCGCCCGAGTCCCTGGCGCTGTGAGGCAATATTGCTAACCACTGTGCCACTATGCTGCCCAAGATGTGAGTTTGGTTGATTGGCTATGCTAAATTGCCCCTTAGTTTGTGGGATGAGCAGAGTAAATGCACGGAATTACAGAGATAGAGTCTGGGTAGGATAGTTGTTGCTGCAGGCTTGATGGGCCGAATAGCCTCTTTCTGCACTCTCGGGATTCTATGAAGTGTATTAGGAATATTTGGCTCTTTAATCAGCCTATTTTGCCAATTAGATCAGGCTCCATTTACTCAACTTCATATCCCTTTGTTCTATAATCTTTGATACCTCTGCCCACCACAAATCTACTCATCTCATTTTAATTGACCCACAATCCTTGGCCTTTTGGAGCAGTGAATTCCAGATTTCCACTGCCCTTAGCGTGAAAAGTGTTGCTGTTTATTACAATGAACGATTTAGAGAGCTGTACAATATAAAATATGAACTGCTGCAACTGTTGGAAGTATAGGAAATTGAAGTGTTAAATATGACATTTCATTCATTGCATTTAATAAAAAAAAGCTTTTTTTTATTTCAGCTAATGGTATTTGATTATAGGTAGTGTGAAGATAAGAAAGAATCTACCCAATTGCTAATGGGGAAATAATGAGGCCATAATTGCTTTCCGGCCAAGGTGTCTGGCTATTCCTGGAAATGATTTGATGTTTGATGGTAACCATAGTGATGGGACTTCTGAAGAGTTCAAAGTGTGGGGAATACAGCTCAGAATGGTTGGTCTGACAACTTTGATTGGAGGATCACAATGGGGTTGGACAGAGCAGAAAATTTTGTTTTAATTTTATTTATTAATTCACAAGGAAGCTTACATTAACACTGCAATGAAATTACTACGAAAATCCCCAGTCGTCACACTCCAGTGCCTGTTTGTGTACACTAAGAGAGAATTTAGCGTGACCAATGTACCTAACCAGTATGACTTTCGGACTCTGGGAAGAAACCAGAGTGCCTAGAGGACACTCATGCAGACACAGGGAAAATGTGCAGACGCCACACAAACAATGACCCAAGCTAGAAATCGAACCTGGGTACCTGGCGCTGTGAGGCAGCAGTGCTAACCACAGTGCCAAACTGTTCCTTCTTGTAAAAGTATCCAGAAAGGGAAGGAGCTGATTTAAAGTATTTTGCAACACAAAAAGAAACTTTCACACAATGAGGTCAGGTCTGGAAAACTTGTCTGGATGTGTGGTGGAGGCAGGTTCAATTGAGGCATACGATTTGTCTTCCTAATTGCTTGCTTTAATTACCTGTTAGCATTTTGTCATTCATTGACAAAGGTCCCTAAATCATGTAAATAGGAACTTTTACTAGACGCTTGGTTATTGAAAAAATATTCTGCCTTTCCAATCTTTCTAGTAAAGTGGACAGTTTCACTTTAGTTTTCACAGTCTTCTGTGTCTTCCTCTAGCTTGTCCTGGGGACCTCATGGTGCACTGGGTTTACATCTGAGTTAAAAGTTCAGAGTTTGAGTCCCATCTCAGAACTTAATGGCCATGGAAAGTGTGTTCATAATAATGTGGCCAAAGAGGTTGAGCATCAACCCGTAAATCCTCATAACACATACCTATGACAAGCAGTAAGAGTGGGAGAAATTTCTGGCCAGCCATGTGATGAAAAGAAAATTGGAGCCTCTACCATCACTATCATAGCTCCAGATGACACATACATATGACAGTGAATATTGCCACAGCCTCCGAGTGACCTAAACACACCACCTTGACCATAGCTTATCTACCCACTTTTAAAAATGAAGTATCTTGTCTTGGAAACAGTTCATCCATTCCTTTGCAGTTAAGCTATTGTATATAGTTTGCATTGTTTAAACTTTTCGAAAGCTTGACAAATTGAAAATCCTTCTGGGTGCTATGAAGCATGGAATTTGTTTATGTTAGGATTTTACAGTTCTTCAACCAATAATTCTTGCCAATGTTGCTCTTTTGAAGTCCTAAATGAGACATTATTAATACACAGCACAGATAGATCCCCTGGCTAAGATGCTGACCTTTAGCTGATTGTCACATTGAATTCCCAGAAAATAGTGATTAACTAACTTATAGCATTGATTCCTGACAGTACAGAAGGAGGCCATTCAGCCCACTGAGCCTGCACCAACAACCCCACCCAGGCGCTATACCCATAACTCCATGTGTTTACCCTACTAATCCTCTTGAGATTAAGGGGCAACCTAGCATGGCCAATCGAACTAACCTGCGCATCTTTGAAGTGTAGGAGGAAACCAGAGCACCTACAGGAAACCCACATAGGCACAGGGAAACTCTACACATTCACTCTGAGGCTCAAATTGAACTCAGGTCCCTCATGTTATGAGGTGGCAGTGCTAACCACTGTGCTGCCTTGCATCTTGTTCCTTATCAGAATTTTTTTTAGGCCTGTTGCTTGTAATATAAAACAGAAGGTTAACTAAAATGTTAAAACTAAAATGCCCTGGATAAAAAAAAATCCTGCGAGCATCAGAAATACAATGTACAATTCGTTATTAATCTGCACACATTTTGGAGATCAATTGCCTTCCTAAAGAGTGTCCAATAATTCCAGCATTGTTGGTATTTATCACCCACTTTTATAAAGGTAAAATTGTTAAGTAGAGGTGTAAAAAAGGATGCGCAAAAAGAGATAGTGCAACTGAAAGGAAATGAACAGTTGATAAAACACGAAATTAAAAAAAATTAAAAATCCTTAAAGCAAAAAAAAACCGAAATTATCCAAAACTGTACTAAACCCATAAAGAGCATAACTATTGATTAGTAAAGTTTCTCATGTCCAAGATTGCTCAAATAGATGGTCATTCATTATGAATTGTTTGAGTTGACAGCCCATGGATTGATTAATTTGCCAAAGAGATGATCATTACCTGATGTCACATATTACCCTAATCTGGAGTCATCATAACCTCCTTTGGTTTCATTTTGCTCATGTTTACAATGAACATTGTGAATTTCTATTATAAGGAAGTAATAACCGCAAGGAAATGGAAGACAAACTCAGATGAAGGGTTGAACTGGATCTGGCTGAGACGGAGCTGAATTACTGAAATTTAGTTAGGGTTGTCCATGCCCTTGTTCAGATGTTTTTGAGTCAGGCTAAATTCTTGCTACATAAAAACAAGTCTGTTCAGTTATGATGAAAAGTCACAGAACAGAAACATCTCTCCCACAGAGCTGATAAGTATTATCAACATTTTCTGTTATTAACTCAGATTTCCAGTTTCCACGGCATTTTGCTTTTGAGGCAGAGCACAAATTTGGGTGCAGTAACATGTTTCAGAGTTTAGAGGAAAGAGAGGCTAGAAAGTTTGCAGGGCAAAGAGGTCAAGGGTTTTCTCTTGAGAAGTGTTTGATGATAGCAGTTTTGAAAGAGAAGGCATTTACTTGTGGAAGATAACACATGTTAACCAATATGAGGCCAGAAAGAAGAGTTGGATGGTCAACAGTTTAATAGAAATACAGTCAAGAGAGTAAACTGGATGAGATGAACTTAATAAGTGGGAAGATATGGGCTAGTGGACAAACATAGAAGGGAAAAACAAGATGCTCCTCAACAGATGGTCTCAGTTATGGTAACAAAGGAGTCATCACAATTTACCTTGGAGGCGAGGATGGTGTAGGCAGAGGTGAACCATTTAAGAAAGTAGACACTAGAAGGTGGGCAATTCTTGGAGAAGTGGATGATGTAGATAGAGGTCAATGGAGCCCCATTGTGCTTGTCACCTCTTGGGCAGATCCAGTTATTAGACAGTCAAGCACTAAATACACTGAAGTTTTGGACTTGTGGAAAGAAACAGAAGAGCAATACAGAGAAAATAACAAGGATGGGAGGAACAAAACCTCATGTGTTTGACAAATAATGATTGGGCAGATTAGTCAAGTCTTCAAAGTGCGCTTCACGACAGGAAATGAGCTAAACCTGTCTTATAGAGGTAATAAATGCAATATATTTTAATTACCAAACCAACTAAGTGCTCCAGAAATGATTCTTTGTTTGAACTTGGCAAGTATACATCTAAAGTGGTAGTATTGATTCCGAGGATCAATGGAAAATAGCCTCACTGCTGAAGTGATAAAATTTACACCATTTTACAATGCATATCAACTTTTAACCCAGCATCTAAACATCTATTAAGTTCAAACATTGAAGCATTCCTTTTAATACAGTTTCACACTAAATGCACTGAAAGCCAAGTTTAATTTTCTGGGTTTTGCTTAGCAGTCTACATTTTTGTATCATATGGGCATATTTCCTACTTTATATAGTTTTAACATAAATGAAATATTTGTCAGCTATTGTTTCAATCGAAATTGGAATGGGTTTATTCCATGTTAATTATAAAGAAAATGAATAAATTCGAAATAAGGGAATTTTGAAATTAAACAGGTTTCTAATAACTAGAAAAAGTAGAAAGTGATCACAAAAATTGAAATTAGGAAACATTCATCCGTTTTCATTCTAGTTACAGCACCTACCATCTTTTTTCATGAATGCAACATCTCAGCTTCTGTTCTAACAGAAAGACTTAGGAAATCTATATGGGTACCTTCTGTATTTTTTCAGTTCATTCTCAGGATGTGGTTGCGCTGGCAAGTCCAATACTTATTGCCCACCTCTAATTGCCCTTGAGGTGGTGGCGTTCAGCTGCCTTCTTGAATTGCTGCAGTCATTAATTTTCTGTATTAGTTTGATACAACTGAGTGGCTTTCTAGTCCATTTTGGAGGGTTGTTAAGAGTGAACTGCATTGCTGTGATCTGGAATTATCCACAGGTCAGACTACACAAAGATGGCATGTTTCCTTTTCTAAAGGACATCAGTGAATCAGATAGATTATTGTAAAAAAAATCCAATAGTAACATGATCACCATTACAGATAGCAACTTTTTAATTCCATATCTATTACTTTAAATTAATCATCTTCCTCAGTGAATTATTAGTCCAGGCTTCACGACTGGCAGTCCAGTAACTGACTACTAGAACACAGTTTCTTTAAAAATATTAAGCAATTTTGTGAAAATAAAACCTTCACATTTCTGAAATAACTGGAGAGAGAAAGAATAATGGCATACCTTACATGCATGTACTATTTGTGTGAAATATACTTTTTAAAGCATCTCCATCAGGACCCACACTGAAGGGGTTACTGAACAATTGGCAGTCATTTCTAATTTGTTTGAGTTCTGAACTTGGAAACATATTTTGCCCTATTTTAATACAAGATTACAAATAGGGGTATAACAAAGGGCACAATTGCAATATGGAGTATTGAATACTATCATGCTATGAATTAAAGCATAGACCAGCAATTTCCTCAGTACTGCTCCTGTTCCGTTATTGTGAATTCAGACAAATGGGTTTCTCAGTATATGTCAGGAGAAATATTGACGGTGACGGAGGAATCACCCTGATGCAATTTCCAGCAAAATAATCTTGCTGGTAAATATCTCAGTATTGCAGGTCAGGAATTTTTTCACAGGAGGAAGGAGAATCCAAAGGTCAGGAAACACTCTCTCCCCTGAAACCATCTCCTTTCCCTCTTTACTGGTCAAGTCCAACTATGGCTAACAGGAGAAGTTAAAGATAGTATTAGATTAATGAAGGAGGTTTACAATATTGCCAAAAAGATTAAGTAAAGATTGAGAATTAGGACGGTTTTTGAATTCAGCAAGGATAACAAAGAAATTGATAAGGAAAGAGAAAAAGAATATGGATTGGCAAAACATGTTTAAAAAGATTTGTGAATTTCTGCTCTGGGTCCCTAAAATTTGACTGCAGGAACACATTTTATACCCAAGTCGTTTGTACCAATGTAGACCACAACTACTTGCTGCTGGCCCATCCCCTCAGGGTGCTCTGCAGCTACTCATTGACATCCTTGACCTTGGCATCAAGGAGGTAACACACCATCCTGGCTTCACAGCTACAGTTGCAGAAAGGCCAGTCTATTCCTTTAACTGTTGCTCATCTAGCCTTCTTTGTACCGCACCCATCCCATCCCTCCTCCCTGTCTGGCTGAGCCATCTGGCCCAAGGGACTTGCCTCTGGTTGCATTCCTCAGATGAATCATCACACTCTTCAGTATTCAAAACTGAATGATCATTGGAAAGTGGAACCGAGGGGGTTCCCCCACTACCTGCTTGGCCCTTTGATGGTGGCCCATTTTCCCTCTTCCTGCATAGTCTTCAGTGGATCAATAATTTGAACACCCTTGAAAATAGAGATGCTGCTATGAATATTTTTGAGCCATAAACAGTACAGAAAACATTAGCAGACCTGCAATCTTTTTTTTGTAAAGCGAGCCAATTAACATTATGCTTTGCATAATTAACTGTAGTTCAGAGAAATAGAACAAGATAATAATCGCCAGATTGATATTAAATGTTTGCAAAGCACACATGACCAGTCAATATACCTACATCATAGTTTTTTAATATACTGAAAGCAAAGCAACATATACATATATATTTTTTAAATTTTTCTTTTTCAAGCTGTTAAGTAATAAGAGCGATGTGCCTAAATGTTCAAACACTGAAGACTTTACACATTTCCTTATAATGGTAGCAATGGGAATAGCAACATTTTTGTCTTGAATTTTACTTATCCATTAAGAGGACCAGAAAGGCTACATGAAGCTAGAACATAAATTGAATCTGTCTGAGCGTGCATTAGTGAGTTGAAAAATGCCTTGGGCAACACAAAACATGATGTGGAGATGCCGGCATTGGACTGGGGTAAACACAGTAAGAAGTCTCACAACACCAGGTTAAAGTCCAACAGGTTTATTTGGTGGCAAAGTGGATTTTGCTACCAAATAAAGCTGTTGGACTTTAACCTGGTGTTGTGAAACTTCTCACAACACAAAATGTACACAGTTGAATTTTAAGGCCACCCACAAGTGCAGAGACCGGTAAATTAGGACATTGTGCCATTGGTGACATGCCCATCTCTCATCTGCCCAATACCCCTCCGGCCACAATCTTATCGGTGATGCGCAAAGCATTTGGTGTGATGCCTACCTTGGTTTAATTGAGCACCTAAAGTCCACAAGTGATATCCAATTAATAGCCTCATTCACCACTGTTCCATTGTAATGGGCAGCAGGAGATGCCTGTATCCAAGATGTAACCTGGCAGATATAATCTTGCAAGCTACTGATCAGTAAAACGGAGGAGGTCTATAGCTCGGGTCCCCTGTGCCAATCAGAGGCTCTCCCTTCCCTCTGCCCAGTCAAACATGTTCCTTCATAATCCCATCATTATGGCTTTCCCACAAGGCTCTAACAAGCATCCGTGGTTCCTCTTCCTCCAGGGTCTCCTGTAATATTGGCAGAGAACACCAGTCTTGATATGGCGCAGATCCTGGTTTGATACAGAACTGCTTGATTTGATTGGCCAGCTGCTTGATGGAACAGGACTTCCTCCTGGAGAGCGACGCAAGTTCTGCCTCATACTAATTAAAGAGCTACTGGCTGAAAGCTGTGGGAGCTAATTAAAATATAGTATAAGTTCTTTGGTGGTAGTAGCGGTAGTAAGTCCGAGTTGCTGTGGTTACATGAACTTGAGAGTCTGGAGCTATGTAAACTGATGTTAGAAACTTCTTTCCATCACATGGCTGACCAGGAACCTTTCCTGTTCTTACCACCTGCCATTAGTGTATGTAGGAAGGATTTGCAGATACATAATAAATTTGTTCAGCTGCATTATGAATGCACCTTCCTTGGCTATCCTGGGGTGGGATCAAAGATGGAATCTCTGATCAGAGACATGGGTGTTACCCATTTCGCCATAGAACCTCCTACAAGTCTTTTACCTGACTGGCTGACTGGAATTTAATTGGGGTGGTGCCAAGGAATGCCATACATTTTTGAGTAAAATAAAATACTTTATGAGTGCAAAGAGAATTGCTTGTTTTTAATACATCCTCGAGTCCCCACAGTTACCTGCATTTCTATGTATAATTAACAATTCTAACTACAATATGCTGAAATCGAGGATTGTGAGCTTACTCAAGTATGAGGTATTGATTGCATTTGATATGAACAGAACTTGATGAAATTAAATTGTGACATAATAATTTAGATCGTTCTTTTTTCAATAATCTAGTTTTTTAACCCTGCAACAATGCATACCTTTTAAAGGAACCATTATTTTAGTCATTAATGAAAAAGATGTGCAGTAAGTGCGAAATTAATTGCATGATTCATCTGTGTTATAGCAGAGGACGTGCAGGCATTTTATGCTGCTGAATATACTGTATTTACAGCAGTCATTTAGCATATATAGCTCAGTTGAAAAATATTTTTTCGCAAGCCCAGATTTTAATTTAACGTTCCTTTCTCTAGGGCATGAGAAAGAAAGACTCAAATTGATTTCCAACAACCTCTTTGACCATTGGAGCAGCTACAGCTAACTTTATTCTTAGTAATGCACTCTTTGCAGCTGTGATAGCAGCCAAGAATGAGAACCCTCAGTTATTTTTCATCTCTTGATTTCAATAATGCCTAGGTTAACCACCTAGGAGAGTAGATAGAGCATTTGGTGAAGTGCACTCTGTGTGGTTCAGTTTTATACAGAAAGAAATAGGCCATTCAATCTCTCAAGCCTGTTCTGCCACACAATTAGATGCAGCTTAACTCATCTACTCACCTTAATTTCATAACATCTAGAACATTTGCCTAACAAAGATCCAGCAATTTAATTTTTAAAATTTGCAACTGATCACCTCAACAGCTTTTGTGAAATCTTGAGTTCTAAACGTCGATCATTCTTTGGGTGAAGAAATGATCCCTGACCATTAGATAGCCTAGCTCTAATTATAAGGTTATGCCTCTTGTTCTGGTAACATGAGGAAATAGTTTATCTCTATCTATCCTATCAATTTTTTTGATCATCTCAATTTCCTCAGTATGATCGCTCCTTAATCTCCTATACTCACGGGGAATACAAACCTGGTTTATATAACTTGTCTCCCTAAATTCATCCTTTTAACTTTATCATTTGGTGAATCTACACTACAGCCCGTCCAAGGTCAATATATCCTTCTTGAGGTGCAGTGCCCAGAACTGAATGCAGCATTCTAAATGGGAACTAGCCACAGCTTTATGTAAATGTTACGATGAGTCACCGCAAGAATAACAAATATTTACGTAACGTCACAAAATGCTGATTTGATAATGCATAGGCAACCAATATGTAAAATTAAGGACTAAATTTCCACATAACCTACATTCAATGTTTCTGCAAAATTGGACTATTCAATTTAATTTGATTTGATGTATACTTAGTGATAGATCGTTATGCCTTTCTTGATAATAAACTAAAAAAATAAAAAAAATGCAATTTTCCTGTATCAATAACAATATAACAGGATGGCTATACATATTGTATCTTGCATATCAACCTGCAGACACATTTACCTTTTTTTTACTGAAAACTGAAAATTTGACGTTTACGTACATGGATATTTTGAAGGTGTAGTTGTGAGATGGCACATAAAAGCAACAGTCACCAAAAACTCAAGTTCATTTTCGCACTCAAGGCTAGATTCAAGAGCGACAGAACAGAGGCTCTTACTTTTGGTAAATTTACATCAATCTGACATAGTATATGTTAATGTGCAATTACAATTTAACAAATTATTCATTGGTATTTCTGGTTGGCTTTGCAAGGTGAATCTCAGCTTCTTGCTGAAAATGCTCATATCTGCCTAAAGCAAAAGCAATGAGATTGCCCTTAAATGCATCAATAAGCACTTCTTTAAATTACTGCACTTACACTGACAGTCAATTGGAGCGTACAATCAAGGTTTGATATCTTTGACAGCAACAAGAAATATTAAAAATTTCCGATGAGCAGAATTATCTTACATAAAAACCTAATCAGAAATATATAGGCAAAGTAAAATTTAAACTTGTTGGGTATTTCCCAATGACTATGGCATGTTTAGCTTTTTGAATAATACTGAAAATATTTCAACAAGAATGTTCTGGGGGCGAAATTCATCTTGGTTCGGAGCATAAAATGAGTGATAGCAAACTTTCAGCCTGTTTTAAACTCAGCTCAATTTTGCTTTCCATTAACTTCAATAAAATAAAAAATTGATTCAGGCGTAAGATGCTACTGATTCACTGTGTCCCATTTTGCTCTGCCAGGATTAATTTATCCCCACACATGGCTCTTCCTTTAGAGAGGGCTATTTCCTCTATTTACTGACTGATCGTGAAATGTATCAACTTTGCTGATTGTGGTAAAAAAAATTAACAGCAATAAAATATCTTGAAATCAATCCCCACTCACTTCCCCGACCCCCTATTCACCTCCTGTTTTCCCACCCCCATGCCCTCTCATAGCCACTTGATGCCAATTCATGGTTCACAACCATGCCTTTTCTAAACTCCCATGCCACCTCCACAGCCATTCACCCACTATCTACCAGCAACGGCCATAGGAATCATGAAGAGATAAAAAAAACTTTTGCAATGTAATACACTCATACATACTTGACAGCAAAAAAAACTCCCATTCATGAAATGCATAAAGCTTTTATATCTGCTCAGTGTTTAGTCTGTTATGAAAACAAACTTCCATTCTAAACTGACAAAGATCCTTTAATCACCTCTTTAAACTGTCAGTCAAACAAGTAGGACTTATTGCTGAGACAGATGTTTTTTGAACTCTACTTGACAGTTTAAGTCTTGTTTTCGAGTCTAAAGAGCAGTGGATTAAAAACTTTAGATGTTGACACTTAAACAGTCTTCATCATCTATTCCCGATTCCCACACTGCAGGTTAAGGTCCTTTGATAGTGAAAATGGGTATGTTTGAACTCATCACTGATTCCAAATAGTGCTGCTGACTTTCCTTTTTACACATTTTGCCCTGCCAACAAAAATGTGACTTGATGAAAATAGAGGCAGAACTGCATAGAATAATAATCCCGATAGCGCAGAAAGAGGCCATTTGGCCCACCAAGTTACACTAATCACTGACAGAGTATTTAGCATGGTCAATCATCAAACCGGCACATCTCTGTACTGTGGGAGGAAACCAGAGCACCAAGGAGAAATCCACTAGACACGGGAAGAACATGCAGACTTTGCATAGACGGTGACCCAAAGCTGGAAATGAACGCGGGTAAGGCAGAAGTGCTAACAACCATGCCACCATACAACCCTTTTTCTTGTTCTCACTTTCCACCCATCAATAAATTATCATCCACCATTTCCAACACCCTTAGTATGATGCTATTATCAAATGCATCTTCCCCTTATCTTTCAGCTTACTGAAAGGTCTGCGCGTTGTTTGACACTCTAGTGTCCTCCTCTATCACTCCCATTCCATCTCATGACATCTTTCCATAGAATACCAACCAGAGCAGGCAGTGACTCAGGGACTCAAATCCAGGCACACAGTTGCAGCATTTCCACCCAACCCTGACAAAAAATCCTTACCCATATTCAGGCTGTAGCTTCACTTCATTTTCCTTTCCATCTCACTGTTGCCCAATACAACCTCCCTACTCCTACACTCACCTCTGCAGCTGGATCCTGCCTGCCATTTCCAAAAGTTTCCAAAGTCAGTCTGACTCTGTGAAAATCCAATACCTAGATTTTGTCAGTATAATATAGCCCTTTAAAACTGATATGAGACTGCTCTTGGAAGAACAGATTTCTAACTAGTTTCTAGAAATAAGATTAGGTAGTAATATAATGGATAACTTAGTGACTTTCTGGAGCTGTGTTTGTTGGGTACACATATCAGGATATTTAATAGGGGCAAGTTTAAAAGAGATATAAGGGGCAGATTTTTCCACACAAAAGGTGGTGAATGTGTGCAACACGCTATTAAAGGAGGTAGTGCACACAGATTCTATAATAACGTTCAAGAGCATGTAGGTAGATACACGAATAGGCTAGGAATAGAGGGATATGGATTACATAGAGGCAAGAAAATATTAGAGAGGCATTTATGTAGGCACAAACTTGGTGAATCAAAGAGCCTGTTACTATGCTGCACTGTTAAAAAGGGAGGAAATCAAGATGAGCCTAATTTCTCTTGTGCATTCTCAAACAGTGAGATGTTATGCTAAGAGAACAAATGTACTAACAGAAGGATTAAATTGCCTTTCAGATGATATACTGATACCTTTAATTATATTTCTTCCTTATATTGTCACCCCATGTTTTACATTTTCCTGTGCCATTCTGTGGCTGAGAGCCAGTGACTCAGAACTGCCATAGTGTGGCTCAGCATGACTTCCTGCTAAATTTGTTTCCTTCCTGTGGGGAACTACATGGCCCACTTGCATTGCATTTCATCAATCTGTGTCACAGCACCAAATGTCGTGCAGCATTTGCAGCTCCTCAAAGTCATCTGTTTTACTGGGCCACTATCAATGGGGGTTTCTAGGATGGATGGCAGAAATCCCGATGCAGTAGCAATTTTACAGAACCCACAAATTCCTGTCACACAGAGCACACAAATTCCTGTCAGGAGAGTTTTGTAATAAAACAGTTAATGGTCACAGTTACCATTAACCTGTAACCAGAAGGTGGCAGCCTTCTATCTTATCCTATGATGGTTTGCACCATGCTGGTGGTGTGTGTTCAGCATCACCTGGTGTGGCAGTGGTGTGGCACTCTGGCAGTGTCTGCCACACTTGCTGCATTGGAAGACAGTGGTCTGACATGATGCATGATTTGCTGGCGTCTGTTTTCTCCGGGCCCTCTTCTCTGCTGCCTGAGCTTTACATTTCTTGACAGAATGCTAAACAAGATAACTGGACAATCAAAGCAAATTGAATTACTCTCTGGAGTTATATCATTCCTTTCTCTTGTTAATAAATCGAACACTTAGCCATCAGTTATAAAGGGCACTGTGTTCTGAGTTAGAAGCAAACTCACAAAATCGAACAACCATTTCCTTGGCCCATATAATTACGAAGCCAGTCTAATGCTGCAAGATGGAGAGTACAAGGATCTGGACATTGATCAAGGGTCTCATCTTGATATTTTACAAGTCAAGTTTCATGGACTTAATGTTTCAGTCAGGAGCAGGGAAAATCTTTATAAAATGTCTAATTCAAGAAGACATACTTTATTACAGTTGAGTAACCAACATATTTAGGTGGTGAGATTTTCTGGCTTTCCCTCAGTGTTTTTCTCAGCAGCTGGAAGTATCTTGCCATTCGCTGGCAGTGGAATCTTCCAGTTCTGCTGCTATCAATGGAAATGCCCACTGAAGACACCCCACGCTGCCAGGAAACAACAGGGGCATGCTGTTGGTCGAATCAGACAATCCTGTTTGGTTTGAATGGCCAGAAAAGTCTGGCCTTAGCCTATAGCAAGGCTGTTGTTTAATAATCAAGTTAACTTCATGTGTAGGGTATGCAACACATTGTCCTTGAAAATAGATTCCTATTCAGCTCAAGCATTACTCTGCCACTAATACACCAGAACATTCAGCACTGATTCCTAATTCCACATGAAATGCACACTGGGTATCTAACTCTGATGGATCAATGAAGGCCGAAAATGTTAAAGATCTACTGAAAAAGAAACATAAATTGGCACTGTTTGTGTGCATTTCATGTGGAATTAGGAATCCGTGCTGAATGTTCTGGTATATTAATGGCAGAGCAATGCTTGAACTGAATAGGAATCTATTTTCAAGGACAATGTGTTGCATACCCTACACAAGAAGTTAACTTGATTATTAAACAGCAGCCTTGTTATAGGCTAAGGCCAGACTTCTCTGGCCATTCAAGCCAACCAACAGCACACTCCTGCTGTTTCCTGGCAGCATGGAGTGGCTTCAATGACACTATTTGTGTATATACTGAAAGCCATTTTACTGAAGTGAAACTCTATGGATATTACTACACAGGTTGATCAGCCATCTGGCTAAACTGGTGATCACCTCACTAATCATATCACATTTCAACTTGCAAACCAGTCAGTTTAAATGGTATTAAATTGAGAGATTGTACAAAATTGCACCTGGATATATGACTTATGCTGCATTTGTATGTTTTCTTTTTAGTTTTGGCTGCTAAGATGGCAGAATCCCTTGGATTCAGTCAAATACTAAGAAAATACACAAGCAAAGATCTCTCCAGGCATCCTCACACTTCCTCCATCATCTTCACCCCACTTGCCCTTTTGATCCAAAATCTATCATTGATGCCTTTGCTTTATTGCTAAATCATGCAGGAATGCCATATGGGGGTAGCAGTTTAGTAGAGGTGGACTGAAATGAAAAAAATGGCTAAATTTTGCATTCGTCGATGGGAAACCAACCCAGAAGTGTGCAGCTCTCTCACTTCTAAAGATTCCAAGTAAAATATTTTGCAGCCAATTAACAGCTGCCCATTAGAAATTTGGCCAAGTAGGAAAGGGAAGAGTGGTCAGCTTGTCCAATGAGGCCTCCAGGACAGTACTTCTAGGAGAGGAGAACTATGGGTCAGTTCATGAACAGAAAAATGGTCAATGCAATCCATTTAAAGGCTCTCAGGCACAAGTTTCTGACAGCTACACAATGAATAGCTCCTTTCAGACAGAAGCTTTGACCCAAAAGTGTGTGAAATACTTTGAACTATTGAAACAACCAAAGGTAAGAGCTCGTTTTTTAAATGTTGGTGACTATTGGGCAGCAAGGTGGCACAGTTGCTGGCACTTATGCCTCACAGTGTCAGGGAACAGGTTCAATTATGGCATCAGGCAACGATTTGCGTGAAGTTTGCATGTTTTCCCAAGGGATTTTCTCCAGGTGCTCCTGTTTCTTCCCACAATCCAAAAATGTGCAGATTAGATTGATTGGGCATGCTAAATTGACATTAGTGTCAGGGGATTAGCAGGGTTATGGGAGTAGGGCGTAGGTGGGATTATGGTCAATGCAGAGTCAATAGGTCGAATTGCCTCCTTCTGCACTGTAGAGATTCAATGATTGTGCCAGCACTATTTCATTTAGGACTCTTGCAGGGAAGAAAGAATATCTGAGCTCTTCTATGGTTGAACATCAACTGTTTATTGTGCACACTTAGAAGGGTATCGTTCAGCAATGATCTAGCTCCATGCTTGCTTCTATATAAGTCTCTGTCCAGTCTTCAAATCATGCCAGCCTAAGGTCATGTGTCTTTTCGCATTACATCATGAATGGTACTGTTTCCCAATCTCACATTAACCAATGAAATGCCAGATACCCTTATTCCAAATTTCACTCCGAAGCCTTCACCCAAAGTATTTAAATTACAATCATGCTATCCCTTCTATTCTGACTCAAATCTCTTACTTTATGAATTTAGATGGCATAGGGTTGATAATTTTTACAGATGTTATTCTTGTCACATTTGGAGAAATGATATGATCTGCTGATTTGGGCAACATTTGTGGATTTGAAGTTTGAATTGCAGTTTATGTTTTTGGCACTTAGTTGTCTTCATCTGATATGCTTTTTCTGCTTCTTGATGCTGAATCTATCTTTGTCAACTACCCACCTGCTCTGCTTGAAGACTACTGACTTGTCTCATTCTTTCCAAAGAGGATGGTAACTCCATTCATTCATGGCACCAAACCAATTTTTCGTTATCTTTACTCATCGTTATCTTTGCGAAGAGTTTGTTGTGTCATTGTGTTCTTCCATTTGTCACTGTGTGTCAGTGAGGTGAGCTCTGGTGAGTTGATGGTCACTTGGCCCTTGGATAACTTAACGTCTTCCTTTTTTGGGCAACATATGCATTCCTGCTCAAGCAAGAATAAGATTGATTTTGAATGACTATCTGCTAATCACCACACTGAGTAGTTAGAGAATCATGTCTATGACCAAAAGTCAGATTCCTCTAGGTCCATAAAATAAATGGTGTGTCTGTTGTCCATAGCCAGAAATCTCTCAGCAATGGTTCCTTATCTGAGAGGTCAAAGAGTCATAATCATAGAGATTTACAGCATGGAAACATCCAACTTGTCCATGCCATCCTTTTTTTAAAAACCCATAAGCTAATCCCAATTGCCCTCATTTAGCCCATATCCCTCTATACCCATTGTACTCGTGTAACTATCTAAATGTGTTGTAAAAGTCAAAATTCTACCCGAAACTACTACTAACTTTGGCGGTTTGTTCCAGACACTCACCACCCTTTGTGTGAAAAATTGCCCCTCTGGACACTTTTGTATCTCTCCCCTCTCACCTTAAACCCATGCCCTCTAGTTTTAGACTCCCCTACTTTGGGAAAATTGACTATCTCGTTGATCTATAAGATCATCTCTCAGCCTCCTATGCTCTAGAGGAAAAAGTCCCAGTTCATCCACCTCTCCTTATAACTCAATCCATCAAGTCCTGGTAACTTCTTAGTAAATCTTTTTGCACTCTTTCCAGTTTAATAATATCCTTTCTATAATAGGGTGACTAGAATTGCACACACTATTCCAAGCGTGGCCTTACCAATGTCTTGTACAACCTCAACAAGATGTCCCAATTCCTGTATTCAATGTTCTGACCAATGAAACCAAATATGCTGAGTGCCTTCTTCATCACTCTGTCCATCTGTGACTCCACTTTCAAGAAGCTATGAATATGTGCCCCTAGATCTCTTTGTTTTGCAACTCTCCCCAATACCCTACTCTGAACTGAGTAAGTTCTACTCTGGTTCAATCTACCAAAATGCATCACCTCGCATTTGTCTAAATTAAACTCCATCTGCCATTCATCAGCTCACTGGCCCAATTGATCAAGATCCCATTGCAGTTGGAGATAACTTTCTTCATATCCATCATGCCATCAATTTTACTATCATTGGCAAATTTACCAACCATGCCTTCTATATTCTCATCCAAATCATTAATATAAATGACAAATAACAGTGGACCCAGCACTGATCCTGAGGCATACCATTGGTCACAGGCCTCCAGTTCGAAAAACAACTCTCTACAACCACCTTCTGGCTTCTGTCTGGAAGCAATTTTATATCCATTTAGATACCCTACTCTGAATCCCAAGAGATTTAATCTCATGCAACAACCTACCATGCAGTAGCTTGTCAAAGGCAATGGTCTGTAACAATGGCTTGCATGTTCAATTTGAATTTGATGAGGTGGCAGTTTACTGAAATGATTGCATTCTAAAAAGAAGTGGAATTGGTGTGGTATCTCTTTCTAGTATGCTATCTCAATCTCATGGATTGTTTGGGAACTTTTATCCATAAGGGTGTTTTAGCTTTACACAACTTTCTGAATATCCCAAACAGTTGCAGTTCAAACCCTGCACAGAGTTTGCTGGATATTGCTCTTGCCTATGAGGTCAACTGGTTCCATAGCCCAGACATGGTTGTCCACTCGCTTGCTTTCTGTTTGGGTATTGACTTCTAAGGCCTGGAGTCTCTCTGCCGCTGTTGTTCTACGTACTGAGCAGTTGGGGTGGCTTTACACCATGGCTGGCTTTCGTCAATGGATTGATGTTGTCAGCAGGTATCAGATTGACTATTTGGATGGCTTTTCCAAGAATCAGCGCTTCCTTGGCCTGCAGGGCGGCTAAAGTAATCCGTCATTCAACAATTCTATCCCTTTTGAGTTCTGGCTTAAGATCATCATAGTCATAGCCTACATTCAACGTGAGAATTCATTTAATTTGATTTATTATTGTCACATGTACTAGTATACAATGAAAAATATTGTTTCTTGATTGCTATATAGACGAACATACCGTACATAGGGAAGGAAAAGAGAGATGCAGAATGCAGTGTTACAGTCATAGCTAAGGTGTAATGAAAGATCAACTTAATGTGAGGGAGGTCCATTTAAAAGTTTGATGGCAGCAGAGAAGAATCTGATACTTAGTCAGCTGGCATGTGTCCTCAGAATTTTGTATCTTTTTCCCAATGGAAAGAGAGTACATGCAGGATGTGTGGAGTCCTTGATTATTCTGGCTACTTTTCTGAGGCAGCAGCAAGTGTAGACAGTGTCAATAGATAGGAGGCTGGTTTGAATATGGACTGGGCTTTATTCATGATTCTCTGTAGTCTCAAATAGAGCAGGAACCACTCCAAGCTGTGATATAACCAGAAAGAATGTTTTCTATGGTGAATCTGTAGAAGTTGGTGAGAATTGTAGCGGACATGCTAAATTCCTTAGTTTCCTAAGAAAGTAAAGACATTAGTTGGGTTTCTTAACTATAGCGAATGCATAGAAGGATCAGGACAGGTTGTTGGTGATCCAGATACCTAAAAACTTGAAGCTCTCAACCATTTCTACTTCGTTTCTATTGATGCAGACAGGGTCATACCCTCCACTAGGGCTTCCTGAATTCGATGACTATCTCCTTTGTTTTGTCGACTCTGAGGGAGAGATTATTGTTGTTGCATGCTCACTAGATTCAGTATCTCTTTCCTGTGTCTCATCATTGTCTGAGATCTGACCCACAATAGTGATGTCATCAGCAACTTGAAAATTGAGTTGGAAGGGAATTTGACCATACAGTCAGAGGAGTATAAGGAGTATAGTAAGGGGCTGAGAGCACAGCCTTTCAGAGCATCAGTGTTAAGAATGACTGTAGAGGAGCTGTGGTTGTCTATCTTTACTGACTGCAGTCTTTGGTTAGGAAGTCCAGGATCCAGTGCAGAAGGAGGAGCCAAGTCCCCGACTACAAAGTTTGGAGATGAGTCTCATAGGAATGATGGTGTTAAAGGTTGAGCTGTAGGCTATGAATGGGAGTTTGAGATAGGGGTCTTTGTTACTTAGACATTCCATGGTTAAGTATAGGGTCAGGGAGATGGCATCTGCTGTGGGCCTGTTGTGGCAAAAGATGAGCTGTAGTGGATCCAGGCAGTCGGAAGCAGGAATTGATTTATGCCATGACTAACTAACCTTTCAAAGCACTTTATAATGATGGATCTTAGAGCCACTGGATGATAGTCATTAAGGCAGACTGCCTGGCTTTGTTTTGGTACTGGGATGATGGTAACTTCTTGAAGCAGGTAGGGAGCTTAGATTGGTACAAAGAGAGATTAAAGATATCTACAAATACACCCACCAACTGGTCTGCGGAGGACTTGAGTGCTTGTCCAGGTACCCCATCCGGGCTTGTTACTTTCTGTGGGTTGACTTTTGAGAAGGCTGCTCCGACAGTCACAATGGTGACCTTGGATATAGGTAGGTCCAAGGCTGATCTCTTGCTCAAAACAGGCATAGAATGCATTGAGCTCATCAGGGAGGGGTGCATTGGAGCTGGTGATTTTACTTGCCTTCATCTTGTAATCTGTCATATCTTGCAGACCTTGTCATAGTGGAGTCTGTGTGGCGAGCCTGGGATTCTAGCTTGGATTGGTACTGTCTTTTGTTATCTGTGAAAGATCTCCGCAGACCATATCTGGCTTTTTTGTTATACATCAGGGTTACCTGACTTGAAAGCCTCAGACCTGGACTGCAGCAAGCATTGGATATTCTTGTTCATCCACGGTTTTCAGTTGGGAAACATATGGTTGTACTTTCTTGGCACACAGCCTTCTACATAGTTACTAATGAAGTCAGTTACTGTAGTAGCAAATTCATTCAGACTGGTTGTAGAGTTTTTAAATACTGGCCACTCTATTGACCCTAAGCAATCCCAAAGGGCTGGCCATAGTGCAGTCTATTTGGTGGATTGAGAAGCCTTCTGGCTGTAGGCCACAGTCCGTTGAAGCAGGAATGAGCCACGCCTCTGTAAACAGAGCACACAGCAGTCCCTCTTTGGAAAGTGAGTCTGGCTTTAAGTTTGTCTAGTTTGTTTTCCAGAGATTTGACATTTGCAAGGAGTAAACTAAGGAGGAGGAGGCCTTGGGACTGCGTTGTACACCTTCCATGCTTCCTGGAGAAACTGCTTCTTTTCAGGCCTGAGAGACGATGAGAGTAGCATGTGGCACTAAGGGTATAGATGTGTCCATTGAGGTTCTTTGTTCTAGTCTGGATGGAAGATTTGTTGTCTACTTTAAATTTATAGAAATGACAACTAGTTCTCCAGGTTGTTGCACATATTTGTTGGATTTCACTCTGTCTAAAGTTTTGTTGCTTCTTAGATTAAAATACATATTGAATGATTTTAGAACTTGATTACATCTGAGAATTTGTTTATTTTAAATACTATCATTGGTTATTGGGATTACTGAATAAAATAATGAATTCACTTGTTTAGTTTATGCTTTTTGATCTAAACTTGAAGTGAACTTGCATTTTAAGAATATTTTTCATCAAAGTCCCTAATTTTTTGTTTGAACTGATCTTAGGATCAGTCCAAACTGGTCTGGCAATGTTGATTTAAAGCGGTTTAAAATTCAGCTCTGTGCAGCTTTAAATGCTGTGCAGGTTCTAAAGATGAGACTGCTGCAGTCAATTTATCAAAGAATCTTCGTGTGCTTGCTGCGTTTTCACTGGCTCCCACGGCGATGGAGGTCCTGACCTCTTTGTCTTTAATTTTGAGCAGCGATTTACTCAATCAATTTCTCTCCATCTTCCCTGCAACACTGGAAAATTTTCATGTGTTTTGCAGTGGATTTGACAGAGGGTTTTAAACCTTCTGATTTGTTTTTGTCTTTATTTGCCATGTGATATGTTGCTGACTCTGAACCCAGGTTGGTCATGGTACTTTCAGAAATAGACTGCTCTATTTAATAGCACTGAAGCTTTTTAAACTAACCCTTGTTTAGAACTGAGTCTTTTTGTTCATTCCAGTTAGGTCCTTTGACCTTGCAGCCTGTCGACATTTGTAATGGACCTCCATGAGGTCTTATGGAATCCTCCGCTGCACAACTGAGCTTTTTTCCTTCTGCCTTTTTTTTTCAATCCTATGAAGGAGTTTCTTTCAGGCAATGTCCTTCTGTGTCATCACATCAGATGCTTTTAACAGGGTCAGAATATAACTTTTTATTGACATATATCTGTCCTCACATATACAAGGTATAGCTCAAGCTGGCAGCTAACTCAATGCTTCTGCACAGGTTGCTGGACCATCCACAACTGACTGTAGTCTCTGGACATGATTTGGCCATATCACACTGTGAGTGGTACTGTTTCTCAGGCCCACATTAAATCCTGCTATGTCAGGTACTCTGATACTATGGTCGTATTAATGGCTTTTGACATTGGAGGCTTACAGAATTTGTGAACAAATGAGCACGTAAACACATTCAGTATGTGTTTTAGGAAATGTGTCTTGCTAAAGTCACCTCAAATGATAGTGTTTTTCTTCATTCTTCTCATTTGTTTCCTCCCAAGTAGAACATTAGCAGCTGTAGCCAGCAATCTGGATGGAGCGACATAAATCTTGAAGGGGGAGGAGGAGGAAGCCTCAGAGGATACAGCCTCACATTCTTGCTCTGCACTTAGCGTCAACACAGATGAACCTTGGTGGGTATGAACAATGGATTCATACACCTATGCAAGCATATCATAGCCAAAAGACCAGCTGTCAGAGACTAAGGTAGAGCAGGCCTCTGATAGTCAAAGGAGTGCTTGAGGCAAATTAGACGTTGAGCCCAGGGTGATGATGAGCCTTTAGAGGTGTTTGTCAGATGGCCTTTGCGGGATATGCAGCATGAAATACATGGAATTATGGCAGAGATTCCACAGAGGTTGCAGCCATGAGCACAGCTATCACACAACCTATCAAACATATCATTTCCTTCATTGAGGGACTGGTGACCATCATGGAAGGCCAAACTAAGCAATTCTCTGGAGGGATGGTGCATTTGTGTTCTGACCTGCACTGCATCACCTGGTTTCTGAGCTTAGGAGTCCAGAGCCAGGGTGAGAGGGAGATGAGGAACCTGGAGTTCTCTCAGAAAGCAGGAAAGGCCAACTGAACCTCATGGTGGTGAATGAACAATCGTGACTCCCACTGGAGGCACCTTTTGTAGTGATTCAGATAAGGACAGCCTCTGTACTGTCCCACTGACATTGATATCAATGTCTCAGAATGCTGCAGTGACAGTTAAACATCCTGCCACTGTGCAGGGACTCCTACCAGGGCCCTCATGACTAAGAATACCAAAGTCATCTCAGAGAGAGGGACACATGGGTCTACAGGCTGACTCCAGCACTGTTGGAGGTGAAGGGATTGGAGGGCAT
Source organism: Sphyrna mokarran (assembly GCA_024679065.1). Lineage (NCBI taxonomy): Eukaryota > Metazoa > Chordata > Chondrichthyes > Carcharhiniformes > Carcharhinidae > Sphyrna > Sphyrna mokarran. Next base: position 92,483,882 of record JAGIQG010000001.1, read on the forward strand.
GGGATGTTTGGGGTGGTAGGGACATGGTATCACAGCCACTGGAAATAATTTTTAAAAATATTGCATCAGTCACATATGGGTTCAGAAGGATGATTAAGATGTGAAAACAAACAATTATCTGTATCAGTGTGAGATTCTACTGCAATTAGTCATCAGGAAGTTCCCCTGAAGTTTCTCCAAGGGCCACTGCAAACTTCAGTGGAAGTTCAGCCACTCCTCTGCTGAAATTTGGGCAACTGATCAGGAAACTCCATGAGGAAATATTCATTGAATGTAACCAAACATACCATCCCGAGGCACAGATTTAGCCTATGATTCCTAAAGATATACTTTCATCTTAAGCATGTCATCACATTGAGATAAACGTAGAACATGATGCTTTCACTACCACTGGGGTTATAGAAAATTCAACCATGAAAAATAGCAGAAAATAACAGAATTGAGAGAGAAGATAAACATTGTCATGTACCATTTGATTGTCGCCAGCAGTCAGGGAGGAGCACTGCAGAGCTTTGCCTAACATAATTAGCTAGGAAAGATAGCGTTCATGACAAGGTAACTGGTAGATGATCTACGGAAGAAGCTGTCTGACTTGTTAAAATAAAACACAAAATCCACCATATTTTTGTAATTGCTTATATGTATTTCCTTATGTACTTCCTCACACAGAGGAAGAGAAAATCAGAGAATGAGTCATATTCTGTTATCTGGCTCAAGAGTAGTATTACAGTATTGGGAGCATGCTACCTACTTATTTTGGCAGAGAGTGAAATATGGTGCAGGGATATCCAACAGAAAATGTAAGCCAACAAAGTTGGGAAGAATATTAAAACTGAAAACTGAATTCAATGTGAGATTGATTCTATTTTAAAAATAGCATTTCAAATTGATTTCATTGAGCTGGATTAATGATAGAAATTTCTGTTGATTGCTTCTTAATTAAGTATATCTAATTATATCTTCATTTTGCTTGATAATTAATTGCAATCAACATTTATATTTCAGTGTTATTCAGTGATTCCCAACTTGCAAATAAAATGTGATCTTAAAAACATGTTAATGTTTTTGCATGCACATGATCACATGACTGTCTGTTAATTATGAGATTTTTGAACTTTATTTTAAAATACTGCCACCTAAGCTAATGTATGCAATGAAAATAATTTCTAATTTTTTTTCATGGCAGTAAAGCCCATAACATGAAGGTTACATTAAAAAATACAGTAGCTCCCTTAATATTGACTAAATTGTGCCATTTAGACAGCTAAATAACAACTGGAAAAAGTACAAAGATTCAGGTAACAGTTTTCTTTCTCAGAACGGGTATAAATAATTTATGCAGTAATCCTATTTATTGCAAATGAAGGATAAAGGAGTAATGTTTTTGAGGACACAGATATACACATAGTTGGTCTGTTTCTTTATGCTTATTTTCAGCTTAAATTTGAACCATCAAATTTATGAATTCTCTTTCTATTTGGCCTTTTTGGTGTGCAGGTTTCTGAAACATTATCAGCAGCATTCAAAAAATTCCTCAGACAACTAGTAACAATCAAAATTCCCATATCCTGGAAGCAGGTACACAATAATAAAATCTGGTCTAATAGTGTTCAACTATTTTTAGAGCAGAAAATACCATTGGTGATATTATCAAATGGCTATTTAATGGGACAGTTTTGATTTTTGGGTGATAAATGCCATTATCTGATCAGGTGCCTCTAGTATGTCTCCTCTGGTTTTCACTGAAGTGGAGGAATACACAATGCACAGTTGAATCAATACTGCATCATTTGCACTGTGATCTGAGTCAAGATTACCCCCAATCTTTGTGCATCAAATTTCTCTGCCACTAGGTTACTGGAAATATTAACCCATATGATGTACACAATGTGTTAACCCCTCTTGTTAAAATAGTAAACACTATTAATTGGTACAAGAACATTAGACTTTCATAAGATAAGATTGCCAACACACATTTCTATCCTCAATTCTATTTCAGCATATTAACTGAATTCAAGAAAGCATAAAAGTTTTACTCATGATTGGGTGTTGAAAAGAAAAAGAGCTGACCTGCATTATTAAGGAGAAGAGCTTCCTATCTGCATCGTGGGGACATTCTACCCCCTATAATATAACCATCAAAAAATTCACTGTAAATATTAACATGTATATGCTGCATATATATATATATATATATATGTATAATGTAAATAAATGAAATGGCCTTCTATCTATCACAACATTACTTCAAACGCTTTTCTTTTCTTTGTGGGCATCACTGTAACAAGACTATGAGAAACCTGCTACCTCTTGATGGATGACAGTGGGCAAGCTGACCTGAACCATTCTCAGCACCAATGAGAGATAGGTGTATTATTTAAGGTGAACTCAGTTCAACATAAAGGGTTCAATTTTCTCAGTATGATAAGACAAATACTTCATAAGCTCATTTTGTGAATAACTACATGTGGAAAGTATCTGGAGGAAAGGTGAAAACACCTTCTAGTTAGAATAACTGAGGCCAGATTTCCTCGTGGTTTGATACATAACCATACTGCTGTCCATTGGCCCCATGTTAGGTGCTATCTCTCTGAAATATATGGGTGGAATCCATGTTGGAGAGGACAAGAGGGCACAATCTTGACAAAACCACTGGGATTGTGGGTGCTAAGCTATTTTGGCTGTCAATAACTTTATGAAGTTCAATAATTTATCCATAATTCATTTTATGAATTTTAATGAGGTCAATCTTTTCTGGTTGCTGGAAATATAAAAAAAAATATACTTTTTTTGTTCCAGTATGACTCTTCTGGCTGCAACAATTAACCTCACTTTGTCCGAGTAAGCAGCAATTTAAACTGCAGTCACTCTGGTGAGAATCAATGGCTGAAACTGCGAATACACCTGAGCCATATTACAGCGCTGTCATTTTTCATTCCATTTCACCACAAGATGGGACTGTTTAAAGTACAGCAGAAAACAGACTATCAACTTAATCGTTTTCTCTTTTATATCTTTCCTAGGTCAATGCTGACATATATGGCACGGTTTGTGTTAAATTACTCCTCTTCTCAATATTTTAACACATGATTAATTTGCCTTATGTACAAAACATTTATAACCTTCCATCACCTCCAAAAATAGATTTTTCATACTGCAGTACATGGCAGTTCCTAAATTTTGAAAATATCTTTGTATCAAGAGAAAATGGGAGATTTTTACAACCATATCCTTTATTGATACCCAAGACAGCTGTTGAATTTGAAAACATAATACTACATTGAAGTGTACAGTGTGCCCTGAATCCAAAGCAGCTTTTGTTGCAAAAAATCATTATGGTAGGACAATCCTGAGTTCAGTCTTAACTACCTAAGATGTTAAATGGAATATCCTCCTCTATACTAATTCAATTGTAATTATTTATTACAATCTTTTAAATCCTAAATAAATAATTTTCTTATATATACAGGAACAATCTGACAGTATTCATAATAATGCTGTAATTCCTAAATTGGAACTGCATGATCCATACTCTGTTAGAACATAGTCCTGTGCTCTAAAATATTTGGCAGACTCAGCACATTTGCAGTCCTGGCTGCAAAACAAGATTGGCAGGTCCTCACTGCGAGCATTACTTTTGCAGAATAGTAAAAATTTGTAGTTCAATGTTCAAAAGAAATGAAAGAATGATAGATTTTAATAAATATGCAAAGTGCTAAAAATGTGTAGCATACAGAGAAGATTAGTTAGGATTAATGTTTTGGCAACAGGCTTCATCAGTTTGAATTTTGTCAGCTTTAATAAAAGTCACAGGAAATATTGACCTCTTTTTCGATGCTGACTGGCCTGCTATGTCTTTTCAACATTTTCCAATCTAATTTTACTTCGACTAGTTGTAGACTGGTATTTCATTCAGGTATAACATTTGTACATTAGCAAAAATTATGCAGCAAAAGATTTATGAATGGTTATTGTAAGATGCTGTTCTTAAATAGGAACCTCAAGAGAGCTTAAAAAAATTTTGCTATTACTTTATTTAGTTTCAATGTTTGACTTTGGTCAATAGTTCTGCATTAATAAAAATGAAATTTATACTTCCATTGCTATATTTTTTAAAGTTTATTAGTGTCAATAGTAGGCTTACATTCACACTGCAATGAAGTTACTGTGAAAATCCCCGAGTTGTCACACTCTGGCGGCTGTTCGGATACACTGAGGGAGAATTTAGCTGGTCAATGCAACTAACCAGCATGTTTTTGGACTGTGGGAGGAAATCGGAACACCCAGAAGAAGCGCACGCAGACACAGAGAACTGCAGACTCTGCACAGACAGTGAACAAAACTGGGAATTGAAATGGGATCTCTGGCACTGAAGGGCAACAATGCTAACCACTGTGCCACCATGCTGTCCACTGCCATCTTGCCGCCCTTTGCTGGAATCGTACAGTGGAATTTTCTGGCACTGTTGTGGTATGTTTTCTGGAGGCAGAAATGGCTCAGCATTGATCAGCATGGCATCTTCTAATCCAGCTGAAGTCTGCATGGTAGCGTCCTTGTAATCAGTCACTGAAAACAAGCGGATAGATAAAGCAGGCAATAAAGAAAGCAAATGGTATGTTGGCCTTCTTAACGAAAGAATTCGAGTAGAGGGAAAGGGATGTTTTGCTGCAATTGTATAGGGCATTGGTGAGGCCACACATGGAGTATTGTACGTAGTTTTGGTGTCCTTACCTAAGGAAGGATGTCCTTGCTATAGAGGGAATACAGCAAAGGTTTATCAAGCTGATTTCTGGGATGGCAGGTCTGTCATATAAGGATAGACCAAATTGGTTAGGGTTAAATTCACTGGAGTTTAAAAAAGTGGCAAGGGATCTCACAGCAACTTATAAAATTCTAACAGGGTTAGACAGCGTAGATTCAGAAAGAATGTTCCCGTTGGTGGGAGCATCCAGAATTAGGGGTCATAGTTTGAGGATAAGTGGTGAACCTTTTAGAACTGAGGTGAAGAAAAATTTAAAAACGGCACAGTGGCACAAAGAGTGGCACAGTGGTTAGCACTGTTGCCTCACAGTGCCAGGAACCTGGGTTCAATTCTGGCCTTGGGTGGCTGTGTGGAATTTGCACATTATCCCTGTGACTGCATGGATTTCCTTCAGGTATCCGGTTTCCTCCCACAGTCCAAAAATGTGCAAATTAGGTTGAATGGCCAGGATAAATTGCTCCTTAATGTCAGGGGGACTAGGAGGGTAAATATGTGGGGTTACAGGGATAGGACAGGACCTGGGTAGGATTGTTGTTAATGCAGGCTCCAATAGCCTCCTTCTGCACTGTAGATTGTATGATAAATTTCTTCACCCTGAGGGTGGTAAATGTGTAAAATTCACTACCACAAAATGTAGTTGAGGGCGAAACATTGTTTGATTTCAGGAAATTAGATCTAGCTCTAGATGCTAAAGGGATCAAGGGATATGGGGTGGAAGGGGGATCAGGATATTGAACCTGATGATCAGCCACGATCAAAATAAATAGCAGAGGAGATGGGGAGTGGGGGGGTGGGGCAGGGCTGGGTGGGACAGGGGGTGGGGTGGAAGGGAAGCAATGACTTACTGGTATTACTGCTAGAATATTAATCCAGCAACACAGCTAATGTTTTGGGGACCTAGGTTCGAATCCAGATAGTGGAATTTGAATTCAATAAAAAAGAAATATAGAATTAAGAATCTATTGATGTTCATTCAACCAATGTTGACAGTTGGAAAAACTGTGCTTAACTCTCAAGCTGAAGTGGTGAATTCTCTCTTTACCACCAGCATAGTAACAAAGAACTAATTTGAAAACTCATGTTAGTGAGAAAGAATCCTACCCTTTTGAGTTAATGATTCTACTCCCAGAATTTGAGACTGAATCAACAGTGATGTTGAGTGATTGTAAGTGCAAATCTAATGCCTGAATGGGAATTGAGAAATTTCAGCATTCCGTACAACTTCAAAGACATACTTAGTACTGAAATACACTTAATGTGATGTATAGGTATGTTCTGTATACTTTATGTATTTGTACCTCTAGTTTGGTTGCATTTGTGTAGGCACTGAAATAATTAATGGATTAATTTAAAATGCTACTTTTATTTTTCCATTGCCAACATAAACTATTTCATGCAATTAATAAAATATATTTATCCATGTATCCACAAAAGAACATGGAAATTGTGTCATATGAGAGAGTAATTTAGGCCAATAGTCACAATTAGCACAATAAACTGCATTTGTAATATAAACTTGTTTACTCTCGTGATTTAGGTACACACAACCGTAAACAGTTTCCATTAAAATATTTTATCAATAAATAATTTATCTTCACCAATATTCTCCTTTCAGAAGATGTTAACTCCTTGCTGGGGCACAGGTACATCGAACAGTCCTTTCCGTCTTGTGCCATTTCCACAAGTCATTAGGGTATGTTGTAGAGCTATCTGACTTTTTGGGAGGACATTGCATCAAAGCTTACCTGTGTTTTCAGCAAGTGTGCATGCAAGAATTGCCAGATCCATTGGAAATATTCTTCCCTGCCTTCCCCACAGGGGTTTAGACCAACTGTAGCATCCAGCAGAGTCAGCTAACTCAGCTGACTAAGTCGATGGTACAACTTTAGGCCCATCCAGTTTATGTGGTCATATTTGAGATATCTATTTTTGATTTTTTAAAATTGTAAAACCTTATTTTACAAAGTGTTCCCAGACTTTTTTCTCTCTGACAACATTCACTGATTGCTCAGAGATTGTAGTAATTTTTGGGGTGGATGGGAGGATGGCACCTGACCACCACATCTTCTGGAACAGTGTTGCTGATAGTGAGTTCTACATTTCTGCCTTATCTCATGCATATGCAAACTCCCAAAATTGTTAGTTTCAGTGGAATAATGAGAATAAAGCTGACCATTTCACTATCTTTACTGCTGCATTGATGAAAACTTCCACTTTTATTCTGCCAGTCTTGTTTTAAAAATGCTCTAGAAAGTTACATGCAGTTAAATGAGATAGCAGCATACAAAGTTCATAATTATTGTTGAGCGCTCTGAGTGATTTTGAAAAACTACGTATTTATGGAATGTCAAATTTCTCTGTATGGAACCTCAGTTAGGCCGCACTTGGAATATAGTGTTCAACTCTGGTCAACTACCAGAAGGATGTGGAGGCTTTGGAGAAAAGATTTATTATGATGTTGCCTGATATGAAGGACATTAGCTATGAGGAGAGGTTTGAGAAATTCGGTTTGTTCTCACTGGAATGACGGAGGTTGAGGAGAAACCTGATAGAAGTTGACAAGACTTCTTGGATAGAATGGACACTGGAACCTTTCTCCCAGGGTGGAAAAGTTAATTACTAGGGTGCACAGGTTTAAGGTGTGAGGAACAAGGTTTAAAGGAGATGTACAAGACAAATTTTTTCACAAAGGCTGGTGGATGCCTGGAACTTGTTGCCGGGAGAGGTAGTGGAAGCAGATACAGCAGTGACTTTTAAGTGGCATCTTGACAAATACATGAATAGGATGGGAATAGAGGGATATGGTCCCAGAAGGATAGGAAGTTTTAGTTAAACTGGGCAGCATGTTTGGTGCGGGCTCGGAGGGCCAAAGGGCCTACTCCTGTGCTGCAATTTTCTTTGTTTTTTTTGTTCTTGATAAAAGAAGTCCATATTTTTAAAATAATATTGTCACATTTTAATATAATGATTTTACCTTCTTTCTTCAACCAATCAATATTTCTAAATTTAAATTAAAAGTAAACTGATTTGGTATTTATAACTTTGTGCTTTGCTATCTGTGGGAATACTTCAGTGACCTGGTCACGTACCCTGCTTTCCGACATCACTGCTGTCATATGCTTGGAGACTCCTCTGGCTTTGTGCCAGATTTAAACAGCTATTTGAACATGATAGTCAAGAGGTCAATTTCAACCTTTTTTTGGTTAATCCTTTCTGGATGTAGGTATTGCTGGCTAAATGCCATTTATTTCCCATTTCTACTTACCCAGAGGCTACAATGAGTCAGCCATTTAATATTGGGCTGGAGTCAAATTTAGGTTGGATGAACTAGGACTGACAGATGAAGAACAATTGTGAAGTAGCTAACTTCAAAAGTAACAGTAATTGTAAAGATTCTTTTAATCTATAACTTACCAGATTTACTGAGTTTAGTTTCAACATCTGTGACAAAAGGAATTGAACCTACAACCACTGGGTTACATGTCCAATATCATCAACCACATGACTTTTGTACACAAAATAATGACTTCCCGACCCAAATTCTTAATAAGTGCTCCTTACAATCTGATAAGATCCTTATGAATCTTTTCTGCATTTTCTACAGTGCTTGCATATATTATTTTAATGATATTGATATGGTTATCGTGTTCATGGTTTCAACGTTTTCATTTTTTTTAGTTTTAGGAATTAAAGTTTAACTATAAATGCAGTTAACCAGGGTAAATGCAGTTACAATAAACATGGAGCTTATTATACGTGAAAGATTGGATATAGTGATTTAAGGAGCTAACAGCTCAAAAGGTAAGATTAGCAGGAGGGCTTATTTAACAAAAAATACACGAGAGATGGGGGGAGGGGGGAAATAGGTACAATTCTCCCAGCAGCACAGTGGGCTGGGAGACTCAAGTGGAGGCCGAGCTCACTGCCTCACTGCTGTGTGCCTCTGCGAGTCTCCGGCCCCCAGATTTCAGGTATTATCAGCTCTGTGCCAGAAATCTGCGCGGAGTTGTTTATTTAGATTGGAATGAGCATACAATTAGTGAGTCCAGAACTGAAGTCTTTGAGTTTCCCCAGCCGCCAGGAGTGTTTCACTCCAGCAGGGTTTACCAAGCTCCCCATTTGCGGGATGCTAGTGGCCCGACACTGAAGAGTGAAGATAGTCATTGAAGCTCCACAGAGGGTCAAGAGTAAGAGGCGGGATGTCCCCTGGGTATTTCAGTTGTATGTCAGCCTGGCCCCCTGGTCTGAACCAATCATAATAATATAGAAACTAGAACTGTGTACAATATTCCGAAAATGGTCTACTCGAAGTTCATAAGTTCTCTGTTTCAAATTTTTACTGAAATAATTACTGAAGCTTACATTTTCATAATTTGTCTTCCAAAGTCTCTTTTACCACATCCCAATGTGAGACTGCAGATCTTCCAAAATGATGGGTGAGACCTGGATGTGGAAGTCCCAGAAGGCGGAATGTGCAGTTTACAGATGAGAGAAACCCAACCTCAGCAGGGTCATTTGAACTAAGTGCTGAGTTCAAACAGAGCCCATTTAACTGTTGAAACAGTCTTAACCTGCATTGTGGCTGCCACAAATTCATAAAAGTAGATGTAAACAGATTTGAAGGATAGGTGACATGAAGATCTTTATAAGTGTGATGATGTGAAGTTATTTCAAGTCCCACTGCTCCTGCAAGCAAGGACATAGAATTTGGTACTTAGCCAAATCTCTGTTCACTGCAGTGGGACCAGAGAATCCTGTTGTGTGAATGGCTGAAGAATTCTCCCTCTAAATGCCTGAAATTGAAAAGGTTTGAATGTGTGCTCAAGAATTGGAGATTTGTTTAATACAGTGGGGTTATTGCCCAATTTTTAGAACTTTATTTATTTAATCTCAATGTGACTCCTGAAGTCTGCCCATGGTGGATACTAAGTGAGTTGGCATGGTGGGTACAAGAGACCATGGAGAACAGGTGGAGATTGGGAGGGGGTGGACAAACGACTTTCTGTGGAGAATGATGTCTCATAAGCTTGTTTGCAATAGGAGAAATAAGATGTTAGCGGGAATTGTGTTGGTTAGCTGCCCATGGTGGGCAATTATTCAAAATAATTAAATATTTTCCTGACATGCAGTTTTCATTGGTAAAGATCATTTTGGTACATTTTGTTGAGAACAAGAGGGTCCAGAATATCAAAAAAAAATCCCAGAAAACTGAGGCAGCCTTTTAAGAATGCCATCTTGATGGCTAGTTACACTCTATTTCTAGGGATGACAGGCTCAACTTTATTGTTTCTGTTTCACTACTTCAAACCTGTTTCCTTTCTTTTGACTTAATTCAAGTTAGCTGTTCAAATATTCAGGATCTTTATTTCTCTACTTGAGGCTTAATGTGCTCTGGTAGTTTCAGCAATCTGATATTGTGAGCTTGGTTTTTTTTACCAAATTTTTGTACATTATGTGTATGGAGCCCAAATGAGCTGATGACAGTTGATATCAGCTTTTCACCTGTCTCTCTAAATTTACATTGCTGGCAACATTTCACAATCTCATTCTGAAATTGTCAACAGGCTAATCTGGTTGCCGTCTTAGGCTCTGGAATTCATTTTGATGGATCTGATAGCTTGATTTTGGCCGGAGATGAAGTTGGCTGAACATCTCCAATTTTTGTCTGAGTTTTACTGTCATCCTCATTCATTTTCCAGCTACTGAAAATATCTCAACCTTTCTCTCTTTGCTCACAAAAGAATGAAGGTAATCCTTTGCCATTTAGAAAAATTACTGAATGTCAATCTACATTTTTGTTGAAACTTCTTAAATGCCTCCACAAGATCGTCTGCTTCCCAAATTATCCAGAACAGCTTTCTGTTCATTGCTGCACTGGTGGCCATTATGATTTTACGCAATTCACTCAGTTTGTTCTCTCACTCTGACACTGATTCTGATTGATCTTATAAATCAGCATTGATTTTGTATTTACTGATTGGATTTTACTCACAAATACCAGCTGCCACCATATTATGTCTTGCAGTTCCCAGAAGTTAGAAGTAATCATACTAATATTATAAGGCACATGAGCTAGCATTGAATGCACTTGTCAGATCTTACCACGTGCTATGGAATGATACATTGTTAGTTTGATACTCAGACTCGTGCAGAGTGAGTGATGTAATTACTTACGTATACATGCAGAAAATAATAGTTCCTCACTTTTTTGAATAATTCAACAATATAACAAGGGAGTAGCTGCAAACCTTGCAAACCTTTGTGCTTGTTCAGCTTCTGTCTCTGGCAAGAGAATGAAATGAAGTTAGCTCTCTTTGAACGGAGCGTCCTCCCTTACAAAACAAATTTTGCAAGAATCTCCAGCCAATAGGTACCAGAGATATAAATGTTCGTTCCTTGGACACCTTTACTGCAGTTAGCAATGTCAGACATTTCACTCACTGGGAGCCATTTTCCCAATGCGTCACTTGGAGATCGCTGAAAAGACTTCCCAGCATCCATATCACTGCCATCCAATGCCCACAGTCATTGCTGGCCTCATCACTGGCCCCCACAAACATCTGTGGCCTCATCGCTGGTCCCCACAACCCCCCAAGATATTGCTAACGTCATCGCTGGCTTCCACAACCATGCCACCCCCCCCCCCCCCCCCCCCCCCCCCACACACACACACACACACACATACACACACACACACTTCTCGACAAGACATTGCTCCCTTCTCAATCTCTCCTCACACACAGACATGGGTGCCCATTCATCTCTTGCCCCCATGGATCTGAGTAATGCGGGAATGCAATCCTTCCAACTCTTGAACACACTGTCCTCACTGCTGCCCTACTGAGAACTAGCATTGTGCTGATATGCACAACCCCAGCTTATGATCATTCTCTCTCTTGAATGGGAGCCCTGAGTATTGCACCCCCACTGGACATACAAGCCTACTCAATGGCAGCCAATCAGCACCCTGAGGGATGAATGACACTCAGCTGATTGCAGCCTTCAAAATCTCTCACAAGTATTTGTTGGCAGTGAGCCCTTGACTGACCACACTCACTGCACCCGCACTCCCCTAATAAGCCACAACTGTTTATAAGCTGCAGGAAGAGACACACAGCCAGTCACGCCACAAAAATGTCTACTCATAAACCTGCATCCAGATTTTCAGAAGCCAACCAGGGCCACCTGCTAGATGCCATGGAGGAGAGGCAACTTCCTCGGCCAGCACCCTCACCAAGGAGTGCATCTGCCATGGTGTTGTGGGAGGATTAGGCAGAAAGGATGAACACCAGGAGCCTGACACCACACTCTGGCAGCATTGTCACAAAAAAGATATGTAACCTTCTTCGAGCAGCAAGGTTGAGTGAACATTCCACTGGGAACCCTGCACGTGCTTGGTACGGATCTCCAACCCTGCTTAAATACCTGAAGGCCATTTAACAAGTTATCCTTTCCCTAGGAACAGAATCTAACCCATCTCCTCACCCCTCAATGAGCACCATTCAGTGGTGATCACTTTCCCCGAAACCGTCAGCACAACACCCAAGACACATTGCGCATCATGCATTGCAATATATTAATACTTGCCAGCCACCTTATGTTTCCACAGGAAAAAACATTCACAACACATGGGAAACAACATAGACTGGTGGGAGTGTGCCTGACTTGCAGCAGCTGACCAGCATGGAGAAGTGTAACATGGGGCTGGCAGGGGTTGATGGGCCATCCCGAATGATCACCGACAGGCAGGCTGACAGACAGCATGCAAATACACATCCTCAACCTTAGTCCTCCTGTCAGTAAGTGCAATGCTTCATGGAATGTTTTGTCTCCCTTCCCCTAATATGTGAAAACTACCCACAATCCCTGAACGACACCTCAGAGGGAGGCACTGAGAAATCCTCCGAGGGCAGCAGCACTGAAGTGGCAATGTCATATACACACAACCCACCAACACAGAGATGATCACCATGGTGGGTAACTTTAGTGTTGAAGCTTCTGGGTCACAAACTGATGAGCACACCACAGCCGCTGATGAGCATCAGTGGGGGCGGGAACATCCGAGGGCTTGGCCACACAGAGGTCTGCCAGAGGCCAGGATTTAGCTTCCCCAAGTCAGCTGCTGGACCTCTGGGTTAGTTCCTTCCAAGGCTGGTGGAGATGCATCAGGAAACCCAGGGAGTTGTGAAAGGAGCTGTCAGCAACCATGCTGTGACTGCAAGATTGTTTAGGGGAATCAGACAGAGTGCTCTTGCAGGAGGTGGTGCCGACACAATGTGGGAGCCAGGCCAACACTGCAACGATGGCGACTGCAGTGGAAAGTCTGGCTCAGGGGTCTGTCCTCATGGGTGACAAAGTCTAGGTCATCCTGGAGACATAGTTGGCCAGGGGCGAACGTGTCTCTGGCATCCAGAAGGCATAGCGTTCAATGGCTATGGGTGTCAGGGGCATGTGGGAGACACTGTTGGCCACGGCTGGGATTCTCGCTGACATTCTGGAGACACAGCAGGCTGAGAGTCTCGACAACTTAGCCCAGGCTCAGAGGTTTACTGCTCTGAGCAACCTGGCTTGCTCAAAGAATGCTCTAGCAGGGAACCAAGCAGGGAGCTTGGTTCAGTCTCAGAGGGCCAGGGCTGAGGGACCACACATCATGGGGCAGATGCATCTAGCCCTCAGCACTGGCAGAGCCAGGTGATGCTGGAGCTTCTGGAGCTCAGTCCAGCTAGCCTAGTGTCCCCTGGAGTGTTCCCAGGGCCTCTAGGTACCCCAAAGGAGGAGGAAAGGCTTGAGCTGAAGCCTTCCACACAGGAGATCTCAGACATCCTGAGACTCTCTGATTCCCCCCTTCCTCACACCAGGGTATCTCAGGGCCAGCGAGATAAACAGGCTAGTACCAAAACAGTGCCATTCGCAAATCAGCCAGGGCTTCCAGGTCCCGGCCACCCAAGGAACGTGCACCAAGGGTGTCACAGGCAATGGGGCGTGCATCAGAGCTGGACACCTCCACTTCTGATGTGCATCCTTGGATAGCACCAAGAAGGAGCTGTAGACAGCACAAAATTAGAAAGTTGTAGTTCATTAGAGGGCAATAGGTAAAAGTCAGCATTAACCAAGGTTTGGTAATCATTTATGTTAAGAGCACAATAAACTGTTAATTGCACATCACGCTGTGATTAATGTGCCTCGGATCCCCCACCCTCACTGCCTCCCAGCCCAGTGTTCCTGACACTCAAACATAGAGGTGCCGTCTGTTGAGCCTTGCAGACTCAGTCTATGTTTCACAGTGCCTTCCCTATCCTCAGAGTGGTCAAAGCAGTGGAACGGCATCTTCAGCAGGCCAATGCACTGGTCAACAATAGACCAGGTGGCTGCATGAGCCTCATTGTAGCAGGTCTCTGCCTCAGTCTTGGGCATCTGCACAGCCGTCATCAGTCATGGCCTTAGTGAGTAACCCTTGTCACCCTGTAGATATCCCAGGAGGTTGGGCTGGCCTTCAAAGAGCCAGGGATGTCCGACTGCCGGAGAACAAAGCTGTCATGGGCACTCCCTGGATGGCATGCATTGACTTGCATGATTTTCAACCGATGGTTGCAGATAATTTGGACATTTAGGGAGTGGAATCCCATCCTGTTCAAAAATTGCTGCGGCCCTGCATGGGGGGCCTGCAAGGTGATGTGCCATCCACTGCGCTCTGCACATTCAGAATCCTGCTGATGTATGCAAAGCCCAGGCTTCCCGCTGTGCATGGCCCACATCTACACAGTGGGGTTTGGGAAGAGCATAGAATGACAGATTATTCTCTTTGGCTTCACAGACTCAACACCACCCCAGTCCCTCACTTGGGCAAGAACCCCCACTTGTGGATGCTAGCAGTCCCACACAATCCATGATGCCATGCGTGGCCCAATTAGAGTTGTGCGAGATTCCCATTGTGACAAATGCTGGTATGGATTGTGCAGGTCAGTGTGCAGACATGGGCAATGTGCACCCTTGAGCCATTGCGATGTGTGCAGCTGCAGCATCCGTTACAGCCACATGTTGCTTATCCATGTCATAGGGCAGGCACAGACTGCAAATTAGTACCAAATGTGTGTGCAGTGACAGCAGATTCCACATAGTCCATGTCTGAACCTCTGCACCCCATCCTGGAGCAGCAACTGCTTTATCTGGTTAGGTCTCAGTCAGCAATGGCGCATTCCTCCCCAACACTGGAACACCAGCATTTAGTCAAGTCCCTGACCACACCCCATGGCAAGACAATGCCAATGCAATGTGCCATGGAGGAGGAGGGTGAGGAGGAACCTTTGAGGTTGCCTCCTGCACTGCATTGCCAAGGGCCAGAATGGGGGTGGGGGTGGGGCTGGCACGAAGAGATGTGGGTGGGGGAAGGAAAGAGGGTTAGTGGGACTCCCTGAGAGAACCTCATCCAGAAAAAGAAGAAACAGAATCCCCCCCTCCCCAGGTATCACTGATCCATGGTTAATACCTGATGACAGCAGAAAGAAAGCCATCAGACATCTTCAGAGCCTGCCTTAAACATCCTCCCTGCTAGTAGCACTTATCTCCTCGCTGCTGTTCAAGACTGCCAGACTACGTTGAGATACCTACTTTATATACCTACTCTGATTTGCACCAAAGTTACATCATGCCAAAGAGGCAGGAGAAGCAAATATGTGTGGACATTGCCATGTGGATTCTGATAATGGTTTGTAAAGTCATGCAAATCAGTGTGGCCTGCTGGTTTCCTGTGGGTTCCCAGCAGCGCCATTTTTCTCCAGTTGGGGGATGGGCACAGGTCGTAAAATCTCATGGGGAATCCGTGAAATGGCTGACACACATGTCTCCCAGCCTGACCCACCAGAAAAATTGCAGGTCACGATGGGAGAATCAGGCCTACTGTTTTTACTGAGATTCAGATAGGACCACTGCATCCTGGATAGGTGTGTCTTCCTGCTGGGAGATCTTCCTCACCATCTCTCTCTTCTAACAAGTTATCTTACTCTGCATTCTCCAAATCATGCTGTAATACAAGAAGAATGGCAATTTGTGCGCCTGAGTCTGGGAACAGCTGGTTTGTGCAGAAGTCTCAAAATCAGCAAAAGGACATTCAGCACCTGCCACATCTTACAGATTCTGTAGCTTGAACCAACTATAGATAGCAGCAAGTACCTGTACAATTGTGACAATGACTAGGAGACACTGCAAGGCATTGATAAGCCCCTTTAAATAGTGGTGTGAGTGGGATGCGTGTGGCGGAAGTGTACTTCATGCTGTTCAATCTATGTGAAGTTAAGAAGAGGACATGACATTATGGGAATAGGGATTGCAGACTCAATGTTGGTGCAGACTCAATGGGCCGAATGGCCTTCTTATACACTGTAGGGATTTATGAGGATGTTGGCTAGATTTTGGAGCTCCAAAATGGCAATGTTATGTCAAATGCTTATTGCATAAAGCTTGGAATCATGATCTGCCTGCTCTGTATACATCCAGCAGATGTTTACTGTGTGTGCTAATGCTTGTGCCAAGATGGCATCTACTGCGCTTCACAATAGGACTCCTGCAGCGGATCCCTTATTGGATTATTAATGAAACACATTGTACCCAAAAAACAGTTATTACTCAGTCTAATTTCTCACCCATTAACTTCTGACATATGCAGCAATAATACTCTGTCTTTATTTGTGTAGTCCGATTTATATAATTGAAGCTGCTGCCTAAGACAAGTGAAGGTGTCATGTAAGTAGATTCCTACTATGAGGTTCTGCGGTTTTCTGTGCATAATGTGACAAATGACAAGATAGCATTGAGTACATTAGCATAATTAATAAGAGCTTTCCTTCAGACAGAAACAGTTTTTGTTAATTGAAGAATTTTGTATTAAATCCCTAGTTGTAAATGTCTTCTTTAACAGCTGACAGAATCTTTGATTTGTTTGAATAGATAATATGTGTCAAGTAATTAGTTGGTTTGAAGTTTTATTAATCAGCTCATTTCAGATTAGTCAGCGGATAATTCTGTATTGTCTGAGAATTAATTCATGTCATATCATGTATTTATTTCACCTTCATGATAAATATTTATGTGGTCTAGTACAGTATTCCTTTCTTTACTCTCTTTTCCCACTCTCCATTGAAAATAATTACATCTTATGGTGCATGATTTCAGAGATATTAATCAACAATATATCCTCAAGCAGATTTATTTTGTGAAGCTTGCAATAAGACTGGACAGCGGAACCTGCGGCCACATTTTATGAGCGGCAGTCAATTCAGTGGCTGCTGTGCGGCCTATCATCATATCTGCCAACCCACTTCCTATAGCTGCTGCTGCATTCAGAGCTCAGTAGCGCCACCAGGAGGCCATTCAAGCAGGCCCAAGTGAGTGGGGGTGTGAGAGAGATCACTGAGGGCTGGCAATGATAACAAGGGAGTGGGGGTACTGATTGGTCCATCAATTCAATGTGACCCTAAGTGTGCCCATGAAGGAAGCTGCTGATGGAAGATGCCTGGGTTTTTCTGGCAGCCTGTTCTCATGAGGCAGAAAGCCTCATTCCCTCCACAGCTGATAAATGATTCATTTGGGCTCCACAAAGATGGACAAGTGGGTCATCTGCCACCTCTTTTTCCTCAGGATAATGGCATGGTAGCAGTAAGGCACTGAGCAGTCCCCCACACCTCTAAGGCCTTCCCTCAACATTTTGTTAGTCTTCCCACCTCTGATCCTCATTAAATTCAGCCTCAAGTACCACTGGGCTATTTGACTGAAGAGGGCATTTTAGGCAATCCCAATCCTGTCAATACCCAGTCTTTCCCTTATCAGTAATTGATGCAAGGATTGCTGAATAGCGATCACAAGTAAGAGTTTTAGTTAGTTTTACCTTTGCGAGCCCAGAGTCAAGCAAAACAAATGCATCCCAGTTAAGAGCAGCTAGTTCAGATCAATAATCTTTGCACAGATCCTGTCACTGCTGTAACCAATTGTGCCTTATGAATGGTGGAGGTGAGTTCAAAATCTATCCATTGACTCTGTTTACACTTCCTGTTGCCTCAGAAAAGCAGCCAGCATAAGCAAGGACCCCACTCACCCCAGACATTCTCTCTTTCACCTTTTTCCGTCGGGAAAAAAATACAAAAGAATGAAGTCACGTACCACCCGACTCAAGGACAACTGCATCCCTGCTGCTGTCGGATTTTTGAATAGACTTACCTTGCATCAAGTTAATCTTTCTCTACACCTTAGCTATGACTGTAATAGTACATGCTGTACTCTCTTGTTTCCTTCTCTATGAACGGTATGCTTTATCTGCATAACATGCAAGAAACAATACTTGTCACTGTATGTTAATACATGTGACAACAATAAATCAAATCAAATCAAAAATCAAGAAATCATATAATGTTCCTGTCTACAAAATATAACAGGCACATTTTCACTCAGTAAAGGTTGTTTAAATAGGACTGACTACATCGATTTTTTCTGTCTTTCCAGAGCCTTTCCTGTTACAACAAAGCACATACCTATATATTGTTGATAGTTTCTAATCATTCATTCAATTTAATAGTTTTTATACATGTGATTGATATGTCTGGTACTTTGGCAGCTTTTTATTTTCACTGACATACCTGCTTTATCCTTACTGAGTACCCACATGTCAATCCCTTGCTGAGCTATAGTAACAGCCAACAGTATTGCCTTCTGGTGAGTTGAGTGCAGTTGCACTTTTATTGCCATTCAGATTTTATGGGTTGGAAATAACAGGTCTGCAGTTCCCCTAAGTGAACAAGAAGGCTGACAAAAGAATTTAGACAATCGTGCAACTTCAGCTTTTGAATTTACCGAGGTGAAAAATTTCTCTGACAGATTGGTGTTAAATCATTCTCAGTGTTAAGTGAGTCTTGTTTCCTTTGTTTAAACTGGGACACATTTAATGGCAATTGTGGATGGGGCTGCACGAGGTCACAGAGAGCATTAGTTATTTCGTGATCACTGATTTGGTCAGAATGCTGGCAAGTTTGCTGCTCCTCATCTCACCCATGAGCCTGGGAACGCATAATTACAAAACAGTAACTTCTGTGATGTTCACATTTGCGTCCCTTATGAAACAAAAACAGTGCCTGAATTGAGAATAAATAGATTAATCAGTGCTTGAAGAATTCTATACTGATGTCTTCAATCTCATTCAGCCCAGTAACAATTCATCATCATCTCCAGCACTGGTGGCCCATATACTATTCCTCACGTCTACCTTCAAACCTTTCTCTGGCCCTGCATTTCTCCATGTAAATTTTAAACAGCTTGATTGGTTTGCTTGCTTTCAGTAATTTACATTTTATTGATACATTAAAGTTCATCAGCTAAGGTAGATTTATTTTAAAATAGATAAATTACTAAGCAGGCTTTGTGCAAATATTTGCTTCCAAAGCAAAGTAACTCAGAAAATTTGCCATTTACTTATCAAGGTGATTGAAGGCAGCCTATTCACAAGTTGACATTTCACAAATATACTGCCTACCAGTTCAAAAGCTGCTGAATGCAGGAATCAATGAACAGGCTGGTAATTCTGAAGAATTCACCAGCAAGCAATATTCCACAGTAAGAATAGGAAAAAGCCCATTTTAAATCACAAGAAGCAAGAGGTGCTTGTAGGGATACTGTCAAATGCAATTAGACGTATCATACTTTAACATACACAAATTTGAAGTTACTGAGCTCGACAATCTCATATCTGGTAAATGTGTACCGACTAAAGAGATCATAACATGGATCAGCAGGGCAGCTGAGCCTGTTAAAACCATTTATCTTGTTTTATTATGCCGGGGGACAAAAACAAATCTTCATCTTTGAAGGACTGACATAGGCTGAATGCATTCAATTAGCACACTCTTTGCAGATGCTGGTATACCAAGTAGTAAACAAAGCAGAAAAAGAATTGTTACTTACAGACAAAATCACTGAAAATTCTAATGGCACTTTACTCTCACACCACAGTGCCTTTGGTTTGCCTCTGGCAGTGAGTAGCTTATCATTATTGCTGTGATCCAGGCTTACAACAGCAATAAATGCATTTAGCAAAAATGTCAATGTGTGGCAATATCAGAAAGGGGGGACAAAATGGCCGAGGGTTCCGCCCATGATAAAAAGCAGAGCTACTGCAGAAAATTTAATTCACCTGACGCAGAGGGAAACCTCAAAAGCTTGTGAGTTTACTATCAAATAAATCGGTTGGACTTAAACCTGGTGTTGTCAGACTTCTTACCGAACATTTAATTATCAGAGAAACAGAAGGTATGGGCAAGAAGGTAGAGTGGAGATGGAGTCAAGGAAATATTTGAAGATTACACTAATGATTTTTGAAATTTAACTTGTCAAGCGTAAGGATGGAAATTGTGCAGGATAACAGTGGGTGGTGGACATCTGGATGATTTAAAAGTTTACACAAGTGGAGCTAAGGATAACAGAGAGGAGGACTTTAGAAGGTCTGGATGCAACTACAGCACTGCAGTGGCAATTATAAAGTAAAAGATAACATGAAACAATAGTGTAGAAAATGCCTTATTCCTAAACACAAAATAGTGAATATCGACACAAGTTTCTGGCCAGTCAAAGTAACACCGATAAATGGGACTAATAGCATTACCATAATAAAACTGAGAAGCAGTGGAAAATATACATGGTAGAACATTTTTATTGGATTACTTTCAATGGCAGTCCATAGTGCAATCTGTCATGGAGGGTTTTATTCACTGTATTTCTATGTCATAAAAATGTCTCTTTTCCCTCTCTTTTCATTTTTCTTCAATTGCTCCCTAATTCCTCTTTTCTTTTTATCACATTCTCTTTTCATTTATGTTTCATAGATGCTCGAGTGTTTTTTTCCTGTGTTCAATTTTTACATAAATATATCTTTTTAGTTTTAGCACACCCACAGTTAAAGGGAAAACACCTGAGAAGCCAACCAAGCCTGGGGCTATCAATCAGTGGGAAGAAGTGTCTGAGCTGAATGAAAAAGTACAAGGAGAGATGTGGCTGAGTTTTTCCAGGTACCTGAAAATCCTGTCCCCAGGACTGAAAGCTGGAGCTGACCATGGTTCAATGGGTGGAAGCACCTAAAGCAGCTTGCAGCCTCCAGAAGACTCTTGATTTAGCATTGTGTCCTGTGCCCAAGAGCTACTGTCCAATCAGAACGTGGATGGCACCACATCTGCTCCCTCCACCACCGATGCCCAATAGCAGCAATATGCACTATCCAGAAGATGCACTGCAGCAATTCATCAAAGATCCTTCAACAGCATCTTCCAGACTCACAACCACTTACATCTAGAAGGACAAGGGCAGCAGATACATGGGAACATCATCCCTGCAAGTTTCCCTCCAAGCCACTCATCATCCTGACTTGGAACTATATCGCTGTTCCTTCACAGTCACTAGGTCAAAATCCTGGAATTCCCTCCCTATTGGCATTGTGAGTCAACCCACAGAACATGGACTGCAATGATTCGAGAACGCAACTCACCACCACCTTCTCAAGGGCAATGATGCCTATGTCTCATGAATATATAAAGAAAGGCTCATTGGAGGCATCAGAAAGGGCTTCACTGACAGGGCATGCTCAAATGAGATGCATAAGGTTGGGAAAAGCAGGTCAGCAGCAAACCCTAACAATCAGGCTGGAGAGAGCTGGAGGGGTTGGTCATAGTGCATCAGCAGTGTTGCTGACATAGCCATTGCCACTGGAAGGCCCTTCAATGTCCAGTGAGCACCAATGCAGCAGCTTCAGCAGCACCACATCCCCCTCCGCCACCCCAGGTCGAGAAACCACCATGGTTTTCCTGATAGACTCTCCTTGCAGCGGGAGGTCCTTGCTATGCCAGTAAAATGCCAAAGAGAAGGCAAGTGGCCATTAATTGACCACTTAATTTGCCCACTGGGTGGGCAGCTATACCACCATGTTTCCTGATGCGAGCAAAAATCTGTGCTCCCCTCTCAACGCCTCCACCCACGATACTGAAACCTTTCTAACTTAGCCTATGGGCTCAATGGGCTCATAAAATTCAGGCCATGTTCTAATATTGTAATAAAGATACCAGGGGTTGAAATAAATAAAATTGGAATTGGTGATCTGTATTTTGGAATTAATAAGAACTTCATGGACAATAATTCTCTAATTTTACTGTGCACGACGATTCATTTAAATAAGTCTTGCTTTAAATGTCCTTGTATGGTCCTGTACAAACAACATCTTAAGAGGATTAATAACCTGTGAGTTATGTGGTACCTTCCAGGTTGCATGCTTGCAGCTTAGAGCAACATTACTTTTTGCATAAAGAGATGCTAGAAAAAATAAACTAAGAAGAGCTTATAGACTGAATTTGGGGATGATACTGAAAGAAGGAGAAATTTCTTTACTCAGAGAGTCCTTACTCTTTGGAATTTTCAACTCATAGAGTTCTGGATGCTCCATCACTGACTGTATTGATAACTGAGACTGATGATTTTTGACTTCTCGAGGAATCAAGTGATATGTGCAATAGGTGGGAAGGTGGAATTGAAGATCACCCCTTACCTATCATATTAAATGGCCTAGTAGATTCAGTGAATCAATAAACTCCACCTGCTCCCATTTCTAATGTTCGTATGTCATTATCATGCTTTATCTAAATAGGTGGCAACAGTTAGAGTTTTCCCAGCCCATTGTGGTTACCACCTTGTGTGAGCAAGTTGTAGTATCACAGTGAGGATTTTAATGATATCGGCCAATTAAGAAGCCACCAGCCAGACAGCCATCCCATGAAGGAAGGTGGCCTGCCTCTCCAGGCACTGCAACATGTAAAGACAGCTACTGATGAGAGTTTTCTCTTTGAGTGATGAAACATCTCTTCTCAATCCTAAATATTTGGGCCCTTATCCTGAAACTGTGGCCCTATGCTCTGGATTCCTGAGCTGGGGGATACAGCTTTTCATTGTCCAATTACAAAGCACACAAGAAATAAAGGCAAACAAAAGAAGTGAAGGGCAACCAGGCCCTTCAAGCCTGCCCCGCTATTCAATGTGATCATGTCTGATCTACGTTGGCTTCAACTCCTTTTCTGTATCATTTCCTCATAGTCAAATATTTATCCAACTCCACTTTGAATATTTTTAATGATCCAGCCTCACCAACCTAAGGAGTACAGAACTCCAGAGTTTCACCACTGTCTGCAGGAAGTAATTTTTATGCACCTTTGTTTTAAATGACCATCCTTTCATTTTGTAGCTATGTCCCCTTTTTTGAGATGCTCCCATTAGTGAAGCCATCTCACCATCTAGCCTGTCAAGCTCCCTCAGAATTTTATATATTTGAATAAGGTCACCCCTCACTCTTCTAAACTCCAAGGAATATAGATCCAGATTATTTATTTAATCTTGCTTTATAGAACAATCCTTTCATCTCAGGAATTAGCCTGATGTATCTTTTTGGACTGCCTCCACAGTTACTATATTCTATTTTAAGATAAGAGACCAAAGCTGTTAAGAGTGTTCTAAATGAGGCCTCAGAAACACCGTGTACAATCGCAACTAAATCTGTCTTTTTTAAACTCCAACTCCTTTGCAATAAAGGCCAAATTGCTGTTTGTCTTAACTACTTACGAGACCTGCTTGTTAGCTTTTTGTGACTCATGTATTAGAATATCCAGATCCCTCCATACATCACTTTCCCACAGTCTCTCTCCATTTAGATAATAATCTGCCTTATGATTCCTGCTGCTGAAATCCGTGACCTCACACTGGCCCACATTAAACTCCATTTGCTAGGTTTTCACTCAATCAATCTATATTCCATTGCAGAATCACAATATCCTCACAACAAGTCCTTCCACCTATCTTGGTATCATCTGCAAATTTGAAAATTTTACATTGTGTTCCTTCTCTAGATCATTAATGTAAATAGTGAACAACTGCGGGTCAATCCCTTCAGTACTCCACTGTTATATTTTTCCACTCTGAAAATGATGCATTTATTCCAACTCTCTGTTTTCTAAGTGACAGCCAGTTTTCAATCCATACCTAGGCATTTCCTCCAATTCCATGGACTTTTATGCAACACCTTGTCAAATGCCTTTTGGAAATCTAAATACTCTACATCTATAGGTTCCTTTCTATCTATGCTTCCTGTTACACCCCAAAATAATTCAAGCAAAATTGTCAAACATGATTCATCTTTCATAAAACCACGTAGAAAAATTTTAAAGGAGGATTTGAAAGAAATGTTCAGCATAATGAAGGAGGTTGACTGAGTAAATAAAAAAAGCTCTGCAGGAGGATCAGTAATGGAGGATACATGTTTTAGACAGTGTGCAAAAAAGCTAGCAAAACAACCATCAGGGAAAAAATGTTCAATGCAGCAGGTTATGATTTAGGATGCATTGCTTGGAAGGCTCGTGGATGCAGATTCAAGAATAACTTTCAAAATGAATCTTGATATTACATGAAACAGAAAAGAAAAGCAGAATATTGGGGGAAGAAACGGGGATTGAGTTGACACAAGCATAATAATCAAATTGCCTCCTCCTGTGCAGTACCATTCTATAATTCTGAACGTCAATATTATGCTCACCACATATTATGGACTGGATTTTCCACTCACTAGATTTCTTTGTTACACAGAGAGAAAAAGCTCTGGAATTTCCTCTCTAAACCTCTATATCTCACAATACTTCTTCGAAATGCTCCTTAAAATCTACCACTTTGACCAAGGTTTTAGTCTGCCCAAATATCCCCCAGTATGATTCTATGTCAGTGTAGCCAAATGGGCCATCTAAAATAGCATTTTGTAAAGCACTCTGGGACAATTGGGCAAGAAACTAAACCGACAGGCTGCAGTTTAAAGACAGAGACAAACAAGCTGCAATCTGACGAGTGAATAAACAGGATACGGGTCAACTCCAGATGAAAATGACTTATAGTCACACTGGCTTGTTTCATCTCCAGGATGAAAGAGACTTTCTGGTCACACTGGGTTGTGTACCAGACATAAAGGAACCATGAACCCTTATTTAGGAGGAAGATATGTGACCTAAGTGCTTCCAGACCTACAGACATGGCCACTGGGGACATACCCAGAAACTGATAGGGTAGCATCTGATTGGAGTCTTATCAATCAGGGTGATCAAGTCCTGATCAATTGATTGGCAATGGCCAAAAAGGGGCATGAAACCAAACGGGGTATATAAAGGGTGCTGTACAAGCAGGAATCTCTCTCTCTCTGACCCCCTGAATGAGCTACAATAATGGTGACTATTGCCAGCACAAGGACAGCATCACATCCAAGAAGAAAAAAGACCAGAGCCAGAGTGCCAAACCAGACCAAAGGACCAGACTATCAGACGACTACCGAGACCAGCACACAGATAACGGCCAACATCTGCTTGGGTATTTGCCAATCACGCAAAGTTAAGTCAAGGTCTTGTACTGGACTTGAATTCTAGTATTTTCTTTAAGATAACTTATGGTTGGTTAGGTAGGTGATTATTGATTGTGTGGGATTAAATAAATATCGGTTGTTCTAATAAGATGTCTATTCAAAGTTATTTGTTCACCATAAAAATGGTTAAAACAGACTGTGCAGCAGGCAACATCAGACTTTATTTAGTAATGTTTTAATACATCAAAGGCACAAATGAAATACACGGTGTTGCTATTGTAGTACAATTGAATTCCTTACTTCCCCATTCTAGGCTGCTATAGGAGTTATATACTATTAGGAATGGGTTAACAGACCTTCCTAATTTGATGTCAATTATTCAATAAAAGTCACTCCTATATAAAGGGGTCAAAGGTGGCATTATTTTGTTGGAGAATTGTGTGTGAAGTTGGATCAAAGAAATAAAGGTATTTTAGGAAGAAGCCCAGAATCTCCTTGTCAAGACCACAAGTGAGATGGAAGCTTTGCTAATGTTGAGCAATGGGCTCCAGTTGCAGCCCTCATATTCATTTGTTGACACTAATCTTTCGGTTGAAATATGATTGCAAAAATGCAAATAAAACACAATGCAATTTTATCTGTGCAGGCTTGGTCTATTGTGTTTAAAATATTGTTATTAAGAGTTATAAATGTTCACTATAACCAAAAATGGTTGTGGTCAGATTCAATGCACAACACAAAAAAAGTGCCTTGGTTGAATGGAGAAAATACATTTCAAACAGCAACAACAGTAAAGAAATAGAGAATATTAAGTAATTCACATATGACAAGCTCTCCCATCAGTACAAAAAGGTTGCAGAATGAGAGCTCAGAACTGGCCAGAGCTGGAAGTAGAAGTAAGGAGGTTTTATGGCAAGTGCCGCTCGGTATGAGATTTTACTATGCCAGCCCAGACAAGAAAACAAAAAAATTCCAATTAATTTTTACTGAATTTCTTAGGAACTTAAATAAGCATCTTGTGACAGCAATTAAAAGAAAAACTTGCATTTATAGAGCACTTTTCACATGCACAGGATGTTTCAACGTGCTTTCTAGCCAATGACCTAGGACATGATACTCTCATTTTTGAGGTGAAGTGCCCATGTGGGCGGCAAAACCAGGAATGTTTCCTACTGGTATTGGCAGCATCTTGCAGATGGGATTCACCATCTTGAAAGATGCAGATGATTTCATTTTGAGCAACTCATCAGTCAGACTCACTCTTCAGAGGCTAGGCTGCCATTTTTAAAGGGATCTTTGTGATCAGGATCAATAAACTACATGAAGGGAAATGAATATAAACACAGCTGGCTAGAGGATGATAGAAATTCATTGAGTTATCAGTTAAAACTTTTGAGGCATTGCATTTTGAATTTTGTTACAGCTCAAAGGTTTCCATTGGAATGGAGAGAATTTCAAAGATTTCGGCTTGTTAGGAAGTCTCAACAGCTTCAAATCAAAACTGGGTGCATGCATTGGGGAGGATTTCAAGGTTGCACAGAACGGAATCCAAACCCCAGGTGAAATTGACATCTCTCCTTCAGAGGATTTCAAAGTGGCCTCCAAATGCATACAGATTCTCTCAGGGAGAAAGGGAAATCTCGGCTGTAGAAGAGATGCTGCAATGATTTCAAATCCTGCCATATTACTAGAGGCATGGAGATTAACGTGAATTGTTCATTTCAGAATGTTCACAGCTGACAGGCAAGAATGCAGATTTGATCAGAGCTGCCCAAAATCACTGTGCTAGGGATGATCTTCACCTCTGCCAGGACTAAAAGTCCAGTCCCTTCCCTGTGGGGAGTGGCAATTTCAACACTAGTCTGAGCCCACCTAACCACCAGGACTCTTTTTAGGGATGCTTTCTTGGAAGTCTGATAGCAGCAGAGAGGCAAATGGCGGCCCTCTGGCCTGAAGGCACTGGGCCAAAGTGCTCATGCCAGGGGACAGGGCACTGTTGGCACTGCCAAAGCATGTGGCCTAAACAGAAGCTGTGGGAGGAGGTCAGAGGAGGAAGGGGTCTGACTGGGGTATCTCAGGGGGAAGAAGGGATTGAGTTGGGCCACCCTAATGCCTGCATAGTGTGTGTGTGGGGGAGTCAACCCATGCTTTGGGGAGAATGCCTCTCTTTTCTGGGATGTTGGTGGTGCTCCACTGAAGCCACAATGTCCAACATGTCATGGCCCTGCTTTTTGGTAGCAACTGTAAAGTCCACCCAACAATGTTCCTGATGGGGCACGTGAATGATGGGAGGAAGTGAATTGGCTGTCAAACACTCTAATGACATTCAAATGAGTGGGTTTGCATGATTATTGGATTGCCCGATCAGGGTTATTGGGCTGGACAGCTGAATCCCGATAGCCCATATGCCCATCAGGAATCCTGATTTCAGCAGAGGCCTCATTCACCGTAGCATCCGGCTTCCTGCTGACAGTTTGAAGAGGTTGAAGAATTGAGCTACTACTTTTTGAAGTATAATCACTGTTGCAATGTAGGAAACAATGCAGAAATTAGACAGAAATAACCACAGAACACCAAAGTGCCAAAGTGTTTTATGGGAATGGATTGGCATTAATAACATTGGAGATAATAATAATGATGGAAATGTTTATTCTTGAAGTGAACCATCAGAGCAAGCGTAATCACATAACATGCTACAGAACCTAAATAATGTATGGCAACTTCAAATCCATTTATTCCTCAAACATAGGTACATATACTGTTTGCTAATATGAGGTATTCATTATGGCCTACAATGCTTTGTCCTAATTTTGGCACTGTACTTCACTGTTGCATCTAAACCTTGACATAGGTGCAGAATTTGGAGTGAGCCAACTACAAGCTGCATTACAAGGGGTTGTAACACCATTGAATAGATGGATTAGACGAAATGAAGACTTCTGTCAGAATATGTGGTAGAACAGCTTAAAATAAAAATTATTTTGACACCAATCCAAAGGAATTGAAGGTCACAGACCATACTGAAGCAGCAGTGTGGAAGGTTCTGGAAATAATGATTGCTGTAAGGTATAAACAAAAAGGAATCTCAAATAAGATTATGGTAAACGCAGTAAGAATTTGAAAATAAAGATTGAAGTTAATCCTTTTTCAATATTGTTCAGAATAATCATTACTGCCAGCTCATGTTGATGTTCCTTTCATAAATGTAAGCTTTAGTGCAGCCTATCTAGAGGGTAGGGCAAATTCTTACAGAACAAACACTCTTACATTATCAAGCATTTTAAGTAAAGCACCAAACATTAAAATATAGGACTAATATTTGCAAATGTAACATCCTGACCAGACTTCAATATATTTTAACACAAATAGGCGACATAGGGGATAGTTTCTGCTTCACAGCAAAAAAGACGATCGAGTTTTATCTGACTCTTGGGAATCATGGTGTGACACTGCCTCGGGATAGTTGTCTCACATCACTTTGGTTTGACAGCAGATACAGTATAACTGCAATTTAGCATCAAGCTGAGTTTCAATACCTCCTGGCCATTTTCTCAACTTAAGCAGAACTTACCAAATGTTACTGCCTGCATTAACAGCACATAATTACCAGTTAGAGATGGAACATGCTTCCACAAACTGCTCACCTGGCTACAAGAATTGGATTTTCAACCAGGCAGCGTAAAGCAGATCGCAGTCATTGTGGTTCAGTACAGAAAACACCAACCCCTCTAAGCTTTATTGCTGTGCGAAATCACAGCCTCAAGTAAGTCCAATAACTCCCCCAATCAAATTAGGATTTTACTCATTAACACCATCTGAGGTATAGATTATTGACTGCATATTCATAACATACCTAGAAAATGTATAAACTGACCAATTTTCTAGTAATTGGCTATTCTGGCACAGAATCTATGATCATGAGCAATGGAACGTCCTAAACAGAGATTAGTGAAATGCTTTGTTAGTCATCAATTGCCTGTAGCAAATATTTAAACAGTCACCTAGCCAGCGATACCCACATCCTATGAAACAGTACATTTTAAAAAAATTACCCAAATGTATTCTAATCTGTATTCATATTGTAATATGGCAGTCAAACAGTTTTATACTTTGTTAAATTCAACTATTGAAATGAAAACAACAATCATAACCTGAATTCTATGTCACAGATTTTTAACACCGAGATACATCTAAAATTATGTCTTGGTCTGATGCTGACTTTATTATAAATTACCAGAAGAGTAGACAAAAATATTACTCTGATGGAAAAATATAACAAAATTCACCAATGGGGTCAGCCAACATAAAAGGGGAATGGATCACTCTAAGAGTTAATTTTTAAAAGAAAATCATTTATGTTCATATTGACCATCGATGATGAATTTGACAGTAGTTTTCCTAAGAGCAATATAATGCTTACTTCTACTGTTGACAGAAAATATTATTCAGAAAATAGCAACAAGCTTAATCATACTTATTAGTTAACAACTAAATCCTTGAAATAATTGATCTGAATTGATTTTTTTTTCACAATAATATCGTGTCTCATTACAGGAGGTGGCAATAAGGCCCATTGTGTTTATTTGCTCACTGCAAGAGCTTCCCAATTTAGTTATTCCCTGCTCTGTCACTTAATCCTTTCTTTCTTTCATTTTAAAATATTTATCCACTATCATTTTTAATAACTAGTGCTTATTTTGCTTCTGCCACTGTTTCTGGTCAGACATGCCGTTTCCTAACAATCCCCTGCGTAAAAAAGAACTGACCAAATCTCTCACTGTGTCCTTTCAATTATGTCCTTAATTTATATCTTTAGTCATCAGCTCAGCAAGCTTTGGGAATAATTTTGTTCTGTTTCACTTTATCTAAACCCCACAAAACTTTGAATAACACTTTCTCACAACTTTCAATATTGTGTCCCAATGAAAAACTCACCATTTCTTTAGACTGTCATAATGAAAGCTTCTCATCCCTAATATAATTTCACCAAATTTCTTCTGTACAGTCACTGCTGATTTAACATCATTCCTAATTAGGGTAACTAGAAACGTATGTGTTTTTAATTGCCTACCCCAGTCATTTAGAGTTATTACTTTGTATTTGTATTCCAGAAGGAGAGAAAAAAAAGAGCAAGAAAGAATAAATATGAAATAGTAAGATGTTACATTGGCTGGAATGTTATCATCCTACCCGTCACATTAATCGGAGTGGGAGCAGGCAGACAATGGGAAGATTTGTTGACCTTGGGTAGGATTTTAAGGTTTCGACTCAAACGAATCTGTAAAATCCCACCCGTTGTCTTTATATCTTCAGAATGTCCAAAGGTGTATCACAGTCAATAAGTTACTTTTGGACTGCAGTCTGCATTTGTGGCCGCAATTTGCACAAAGCCTTATCCTGCAAAGGCTAAATTAAAAAGATCAAAACACAATACAAATTCTTGGCTATTGTGTGAATAGATTGGATTTTTGTTTTATGTCCACCAGAATGTCTCATCCCTGACAGTATATCTCTAACATTGCAGTACTCCCTCTCCCAGTCCTGGATTCAAGTATCAACCCCGATTCTACCTATAATTTGCATTTTAAAAGGTTTATGTTTCTGAACTCTGCTCCTCTCTGTTACAGTGTTTTTCCTTTTAGTGCATATTTCAATACTTATTTTTTCTCCTGAAATCTATCATCTCATATTTCTTAGCATTTCATCTGCTGGCTATCTATATGTCAATCCATCCATGTCTTTCCAAAGTTAAGTACCATTTTCTTCACACAAGTGACCACACTCTCTAAGTATGTCACCTCTAAATTTTGATAATGTGTTCCCCCCCCCCCTTACCTTACACAAATGAAGATCATTTATACCTAATGAAAGTTGCAATGCTCCTAAAATGAACTCCAATGGAGAGCTGGGAGAAGAATCATGGACCTTCATGCTTCACCCATTTCCAGCCTGTTATTCACATTTAATCCTTCCCCTCAAATCATTCAGGTGCCCAGAATTGGAAACCATAGTTATGGTGGGTTCCAACTATTTATACAGGTTTAACAAACTTTGTGACTTTTGTACTTCTTAACCTTTATTGATAAAGCTCATAGTTTATTCATTTTGTAGGATGTGGGCACCGCTGGCTGGGCTAGCATTCATTGACTATCCTTAACTGCCCTCCATTTCAGAGGGCAGTTCAGAATCAGGCACAATGTTGTGAGTCTGGAGTCACATGTAGGGCTAAACCAAGTAAAGACTGCAGATTTCCTTTTCTAAAGGACATTAGTGAACCAGATGGGTTTTTACAACAATTAAGTCCTGGTAAGTCCCAGCTGAGAGTGTTGGGTGGGGACCAGGAGCCTTCCTGTTCTCTGACAAAGGGTTTTTATTTAATTTATGTTGGAGTTGGAGCAGGAACCAATTCCTGGCATATTCCAGAGTCCTGGAAGAACAATGGCACTTTGGATCCATTATGTTGTAAAATTTGGATTGACATGGAGTGAAATTTGACATCTAAAACTACAGACACAGAATGTGGACAGACTTTGGGTGAATCACAGTAGGTGCCACATCTGTGATGAAGTTAGTTGCTCATATCACAATAAAATCAAGCACTGGTAGGAATGAAAAATTCCTCCCAGAAAAAAATTACACATATTAATAAAATTCATAGAATTCATAGAATCCTTCCAGTGAAGAAGGAAGCTGTTGAGTCCATCTGACTCTCTGAGAATATGCACACTTCACACAGTCACCCCAAGCTGGAATTGAACCTGAGTCCTTACTGCTATGAAGTAACACTGTTAATCCTGTGCCACCATGCTGTCACACTATCAAACTGTGGAAAAAAAAAATATATATTTTAAAATTGCATTAAAAATAACCTGGAATTATCACAGTATTTGATGACCTTGTACTACAAAGCATGCATTAAAAAAAATCAGGACTTTCAAATTTGCACTGAACTTATACAAATAAAAATACTTGATTTGTTCATGTTTTTGGTCTATAATCTTAACAAATTAATGAAAAAAAGGTTAATTACTGAAGGAATTAAACACAAACGTTGTAACTGTTCACATTTGAATTTCAAAACTTGATGTACCGCACACATAACTGCAACTCTGCAACATAAACCATCAACGCTGCCTGAAATTCCCTGCTAATCTGAATGAAATACTGATTGCTCAGCAGAAAATATCTATAGAGTGAAATGTAGCACCAGTCAATGTTCATGAAATACAGAGAAATGGTGCAGAAATCAGTTTGAACAAGAAATAACAACTCCCTGCAAAATGGCTGAACTACTTGACAGCAGAAGATGACAGTGTAAGATAATGGGAATATGTAACAGAACTAGGCCTCTACAAGGGATGACAGGATTAACAGATGGAACAACGAAATGGAAATTTGTAACAGACTTTAATGAACAACAGAAATAGGTGACAGAAAGAGACAATCAAACCACATAGTTGAGGTAGATGGGGGAACAAGATGATAGACCAGGCAACATAACTAGTTGATGAGGTAAGGCAATAGAATAAAACACAAGTTCAATAAGTAGAACTATAACTAAGTCTGTGTAACAATACTAGTCAATTGGGCAAGTTGATAAAATTGATTAATTACGCTACACTCTTTTTCAACTCTTTTCCTTTTAAATTGTATCAAATGTATCGCATATTTCATCTAGGTCAAAACCTCAGTAAGAAAATGAAATGAAAATTTTATTTTATTGACTACTTCTATCCCTTTTATTTCTATTTCTGGCTGTGCCACATGATTCCACCCTTTTTCTAAAACCCTAATCTAATTTGTCCTTCTATCATCTTCCTTAACTCAAGCTTCACGAAAGTCATGACACTTCTCCTATTGTGAATGAACCTGATCTTTAGCTTTCCACATTTCAGTTACTGTGTAATAAAAACAGAAAATACTGGAAATACTCAGGAGGTCAGGCAGTCTCTCCGGACAAAGATGCAGAGCGGATGGGCTGATTTTCATGTTGGACTAGGGATGGTTTGGTTGGAAATAGGAGTGCAGCAATTCAAAGCCACTATGTGTGGTCTGCTTGCGTGTTTCCACCGCTGATTTATTTTCCTGAAAGCTGCCTCTGGGCTGAGTTAGGAGATTGTGCGGGGGCTGGGGGGGGTGGGAGGAGGGGAGAATTGGGAGTTGGGGGGAGCAACAGAGGTGACACTTACTTGCCTGTCAGAGTTCAGCAGCTGATTTGTCCCACTGTAGGGCTTATTTTTCACATACTTCACATCCCCTTTGGACCTATACAGGTGGCTGGTGAGTCTCGGTCCCAAATGTGACAGAAGGCCAGCAGATGAATGGGGCCCAACCTCCCAGCAATAGTGCAAGGTACCAGCAATGACTCAATTCAATTCCCTTCCCTCCCCACAAAGCAAAATTGCCAGAGTGCCACTACTAGGCCACACTGCGGATAGAGATATCCTTTAAAGATGGCAGCCTGGCAATTATTGTCACAATTTAAATATTAAACTTCCAGAGGATGCCTCCTTTGTTGGTAGAGCTGCTGACTACCTGGAGCCCATGAACAGTTCTCCTAGATGTGGAGGCTGTCCACTGATCTTAACTGGATGGACCTTTTGGTTGTCCATCTCTTTGAAAATCCCCTTCAGGGTCCCTTGGTCAGCATTGCTGGGTTTCCGACCCATTAATCCCAACAAGAGAATGAAAATCTGGACCAAAGTTTCAGACTGATAATCTTTTATTATGAATATTACGAATGAAAAGTTATCTATCTGTTTTTGTATCTAAGGTATCAAGAATAATGAGTTCATACCAACAATGGAGATAATTTTATCAAATCAGATTGACTATCTATTAAAAATGCTGCCCAATTTTGCTTTCCACTCCAGTGTAGTGGAAACTGCTGCTTTTATATTGTGCAGAGCAACTCATTACAACAAACATTAGGTAAGCACTTGAGCAACTCACATTGTTCAATCTTGCTCATGGGCAGTACTGTCTATTGTTTCTTTTACTTGTTTGAAAAGATAGCTTAGAAGTCAATGAATGAAATGCTGCTTGTCTGACCTGCACAGGACACAGGAAAGGGGTTTAGTCACTCAACCTCCTGCAGCTAATACCATTACAAGATGAGATATGGTGGGAATGTGAAGGTATTTCTTATGACTTTTTTTTCTGATAGCAAATATTTTCCATGCTGTTGGAAGTAGTATTTTACCCAAGCTGACACTGCCTCTTTTTCTGATGCACACCAGGAAAAATTCATCAATGTTACTTGGTTTTGCGGTTGTTTTACAGTCAAACAGTATAAAATGAGGCAACGACGAAAGAATGGGCAGAAAGGAAAGGCCTCTATTTGCATTGAATTAAGAAAAAGAAGTCCTCCTAATCCAAGGCTGAACCAGATCACGTTTTAAAGCTAATTCTTCTCCAGAACACAACCTACTTTTCTCAACTCTGTCTGCAGCCTTATATACAGCAAGTGGCAGAATTAAATTCCTCTCTGGTATTTGAGCTATGGTTACTTAAAAAATTACGTAGATACTCATATGCAGTAGGCAAGTCACCCTGGTTTAATGAATCCTCTGATAGAGCATGGCATAAGTTCCATCTCATTTTTGATTATCTTCAAGGCTAAGCTAGATAGATTTGTGAACTTCTAGGGAGCCAAAGAATATGGAAGGGAGTCAGGAAATGGAGCTAGGAGCGGCCATTATTGTACTGAGTGGTGGAGCAGGCTCAAAGGCCCATATAGTTTCCCCGTTTCAATTTTTTTCTATCCTTCTAATGCTCTGATTCCAGCATTGTGCCACCCAAAGATCTCCAAAAATTCAGCCTCACCTTGTCAGGTCTCACAGAGAATTTAAGCAACAAGAATTTCTCATGGCTTTAACTTTCAGAAAGTCAATGATCAGAAAAGTCTAAGATGTACAGCTGAGCTTTGACTTCAGTCCTGATTTAATTAGGTATTCAATTGAAATGTAGTTCATGTTTTGAAAATACCACTGGCCTCAGAAAATAAATCTGTTTTCTAATAACTACTCTCTGGTTCAGTATTAATCTATGTGTAGAGGTCAAAGTAAATCAGCTAAAATGTCACACAATTAGCACTGAATCCTCTTACATTTTACTATATTACCAGTCTCCATATCATGCAACCATAACACTGATTGTGTTGCTGGATGTTAGATTAAATTTACTTTTCAGATTAATTTTTGCTACTTATACCACACAAATACTTACTTAAGATTTCAGAGTTAACTTTTTTCCCATCAGAGCTATTTTTGCTTATACTAATCTGCAAGCCATTTCCGTACTTCATACATAAAGATAACAAAGTAGAAACATCAATCTTCAGGTAAGGTTTGCTTTGTGAAGAGAAAACATTATTTATTTGTTTGTGCTGATAATTGTCTGATAAAAAGCACACATAAATTCACAAATGTGTCAGCCTATTAGCTAATGTTCATATTTTTTGAAAATGTAAAGATTGTAGTTTCAAAAAGGACAAGGGTTTTTGCTCTGGGCTTGGGTAACGAGAGTCAGAAGATTTCCTGGCTCACTGCACCTGCCTCAGGAAAATGTGCTCTGAGTGGCAGGAACTTGTTTCTGGGGTTGGGTTTGAGGCGAGTGGAGTCAAGACTGGCTGCCACTAGGCTGGGCTGGTTAAAAGTCCCATGAGACTTCATCTGAACAACTTAAGCATTAAGACTTTAACCTGAACACTTCAGTTCCCTGCTCCATGCCTACCCATGCAGACCCATGCCCTTATATGTTCACCATGCCAACAAACTCATAGTCCATCACTGGTCATCCCTCCGCAGCCATATTGAGATGAACTAAAACTAAAGATCTAAATATCCACTTACAGCTTTCACCAAATTAAAAGGCCGTTCAAAATTTTATAAACCCCGCAAGTACTTAATTCCTAGTTAAATTGAACAAATTTGTATTCATAACTTCACACTGACAGTTAATCTCTTAATAACCACTTTTAGTTGCCAATCGAACTGTGAATTTACAACATCTTCTCTACTTCATTTGCTTGAATCATTAATAAGGCTATAATGATAGCTCCTTAGGCTTATGTTAACAAACAGTCATTGAAGCTGTTTGAAAAGGTTTTTCAAAACTCTCAGACACAGGCAGGCAGATTTTTAAATTAAAAATTAAATGGCTGGTTATTTAAATAACGATGTGGAGATGCTGGTGTTGGACTAGGGTAAAACAAAGAAATTCCACAACACCATCCCAAAAGCATGTCTGTTGTCTTCCTGCGTACCTACTGCCATGACCAAGTTCGGCCTGGTGTAGCTATTTCAGAGGTTTGGTATCAGGCATACACATACATGTCTTGCCAGCCGAAATGTTTTTAAGTGATCAGTGTTTCAATGCTGGGCAAACTGACTGCATTAAGGATACATTCATATTATAAGTGGCATCAGTGCAAAATAATCTTGCTAAATAACAACTCTACATTTATAATGCAAATTCAATACAAGTCCAAAGTCAGTGCCAGATATCATATAATAGTTCAACAGGATGCAGTCAGTTTAGGCTTTAAGTCAGTTGCAATAAAACAAACTGAATGTTTTCCTTAACTTTGTTCAACCTGATCTGTATATTAATTTATTAAAGAATGTTTCTTTCAGAATTAACTTGATAACTTTCTATTCTTAATTCTTTTCCAATTTTTTTTCCATTTTCATGTTTATTTTTAAGTTTGATTCTTTGCATTTAAATAGTTGTGCTCTTATATACAAACTAATTAGTCAATACAATTTGTTCAATGCTTTACCATACAGATAAATCTGATGACATTCCTTCCAGGGTTTGGCCCCAGTCTTCCATTTCAGCAAAGCCTAAACAATTTCAACATATCTTTAACCCTGTTGGATAACAGATGCACATTTGGTGAAGAATAGACATATCAGTTGTAATACCCAAGACTACAGAACAGAATAGAATCTCTACTCTGCAGAAGGAGGCATTTGGCCCACTGAGTCTGCACCGAATCTCCAAAAGATTATCTTAGCCAGGCCCAATTTCCTTGCCCTATTCCTGTAACCCCGCATATTTACCGTGGCAAATCCTACACATCTTTGGATACTAAGGTACAATTTAGCATGACTGATCCATCTAACCTGAAAATTTTTGGACTCTGGGAGGAAACTGGAGCATTCAGAGGAAAACCATGCAGACGCAGGGAGAATATGCAAACTCCAAACAGTCACCCAAGGAGAGAATTGAATCCAGGTTGCTGAGGCAGCAGTGCTAACTACTGTGCCACCAAGCTGACCAGATTTTTACAATTGTTTTGAAGGAGTTTTATTTTGTCATTATAGTAACATATTGTTTTCCAAGATGAGAAGCACAAAACCATTTTGGACAGTTTCATCAATGATTCTATCTTCAATAACCTAACATTCAGAGAACTATGCAATAATAACAGAGCATCTGATTCAACATTGGCAATCTACTGCAAACCTCAAATTGATATGGTCAAGTGCTTCAATATCATTCAGACTTTCCTCTTTGCTTTTATTATGATGCATGGACACAAATGAATAAAAACAGTGTGGCCAGATCACTGCAGATTCCTTCGAAATTGTCTGGGACATTAGTGACACTTCCAACTTATCTAATTAGTTACCCAGAAAATATTAGACAGAAAAATCCTAGTCTAACTCTTGGGTATATATACACAACTGCGCACCCGCCGCCCCCAAGTCACCTACAGTAATCCTAACCCCTCCCCCCCGCCCTGACTTCCCTCTCAAATCCCAGATTATGCCCTTTCATCTCCTTTCAGCCCAATTCCCCCAACTTGATCAGAATCATTCCCACCAACTGACATTGGCATTGTGGGTCAACCCATAGTACAAGGGCTGCAATGATTCAAAAAAGGTAGCACACCACCACTTTCTCAAGAGCAGTAGGGAAGGACAATAAATGCTGGCCAGCCAGCGACATCCATGTCCCAAGAATGAATAAAAAAACCGATAGCAACTCAACCCAGTGATCAGTCCAACCTCCCTGACTATTCATCTGAACCTCCTGGCTCCCATTGAACCCAATTATCCTAACCCTGACTCTCTCAACCAGACTTGATAAATCCACTTACTGAAACTCGACTCCCTCCTCTCTCCTCAAGATTCATCCCAGAGCTGACCTGATAGCCCCCACCATCTGATCACCCCAACATCTGGCCAACCTCCTGCTTCCCCCAACCTAACCCAAGTAGCTCCCCCCAACTGTGCCTTTTTACCTGACCCCACTTCCCAACCCTGACTAGCCCCACTATCTAACTACTCCCGCTGACACCTGACTATGAACCACTCCCTTGATGCCCACACAATGTCAAACTTGGCCTCACTAGCCTTCAGCAACTGACCCAGCCTAACTAGACTTCAATCTGACTAGCCTTCCACAGAAACCATAGAATCCCTATAGAAGGAAGCCATCCAACCCATCAAATCTGCACTGACCACAATCCCACCCAGATCCTATCCCATAACCCATGTCTTTATTCTACTAATCCCTCTGACAGTAAGGGTCAATTTTAGCATGGCTCTAACCTAACCTGCACATCTTTGGACTGTGGGAGGAAACTGGAGCATCAAGTTCTCAATATGACAGACACTCCTCACGCATGTACTGACCCACCTGCTGTCCTACTCACCTGCTCCTTTTACCCCATTGTCTTATCCACCTTACAACACTATACTCTCACTTTCTCTCTCCAGCTTTTCAAAAAAGTTGGGAGATATTTAAACCATTTTCTTTCCAAAATGTGGCAGCTATGACATAAAAAAAAAAACAGGGGAAGAGTATGGGAGAGGGTGGAGAGAAGAGGTGACTTGTCTTCTCCTGAAGGTCCAGCACTATGAAGAATTATTTTCTTTTCAGGTACGCTCTGTATTTCTGGAGAAACCAAGATTGGAGGTCCCAGCCAGATATATGGAGCACTGACATGGCACGAAAAAGTAACAGCAGAATGGAAATCCGACAAGGATTCCCATTTTTCAAAACATTCAGACCCATGTGTGTCAGTGGAATGGGTATGTCCCTGCTTGGGGGACGGCAGTTGGGAAAAATAGCAAGTTTTGTTCATAACTGGCCTTCAACTGTAAAAAGCGGAAATTTCTACAGTTTATATAACAAAATATTAAATATTTATAATTGCAAAACAATGATCATTGTAAAACAAACAATTTAAGGAATTCTTGCTCTACACTTTTCACTCAGACTGAATTGAATGAGTGTTAATAATTATAACCTTTTTGCAAGTATTTGTGCAAAGGATATCATTCATTGATACATATTTCTGGTATTTCCTCTGAACCTAATTGGCACCATTTCATAGTTCATTGTTTAGGCAGTAACACAAAAAGAAATATTGTACACCAGCAGCTTCTTTTGCATGTCATCTGATTTTTTTTTATCCAATAAGAATTTCATTCTCATTGTCTCTTCACCACATGCTGAAGCTGAGGAAGGAGTGTAAGATTGAAAAAATGTGTTAACTTTTCAGAAAGCTGCAGAAATCATTATGACTTAGAGATGTATTTTTTTTACTTCAGACCTTGAGAATAAAGTTTGTCAACTGGCCTATAGTTTCAACAAAAAAACTTGTCTTGATGACTGGTCTTTCCCTTGACCACTGGTTGACTCCTTTCTTCAAATATCTGTTCTAGCCTTTAATCAACTGAATGCCAAGGTATGTTTCCTAGAGTGATATTTTTCCTTTAAGAGAATATATTCTAACAATAAACCATACAATCATACAATCCTTTCAGTACAAAAGAAGGCCATTCGTCCCATCAGGTCTGTGCCAACCATAATCGCACCCAAGCCATATTCCTGTAAGACCATACATTCACATTGAAATTAAAATTTACATCTTGTAAAATAACACTTAGCGCATCAGATGTACAAGTTTCAAGTGTCATTTCAAACATTAGGATCAATTCAGTATGGCCAATAAACCTAATCCGCACATCTTTGGACTGTGGGAGGAAACTGGAGCATCCAGAGGAAACCCACAAAAACAAAGGGAGAAAAGCAAACAGTGACCCAAGCCAGGAATTAAATCTGGGTCCCTGATGTTCTAAAGCAGCAGTATTAACCACTATGCTACCATGCCATTCAAGGATTGCATGCACACAATGGATTATGTGCTATATGCTTATTTTATCAATGGATCAAGTATTGCCAAATTATTAGTGTTCTTTGTTAAATTTGATAGACTGGTTGCAGGTGGTAGCTGACCAATGTTGCAGAATTTCTTTTGTTTGAACTCCAGCCACAGCAACACAGTGAAATTTGGGAATCACCAATGAATTATCCAAAATCGATCTGTCAGGCTTTATGTAGTTTTGTAGGATATATTAATACACAAGGCCTGTTCTTTGTACATAGAAAGATTATGTACACACACTGCATCGTTTTAGCTAAACAAAATAGGTGACAGCCAATCACTGATTCATTCTCCTGGGCAATGCCGAGGCCAATCATAGAAACTAGAAGGATGAGCTGGCCATTCGGTCCTTTGAGGTCTGCTCCGCCATTCATTTTGATCGCGGCTGATCATCAAATTCAATATTCTGATTCCCCTCCGATCCCCCATCCTTTGATCTCTTTAGCCCCTAGAGCTATATCTAATTTCTTCTTGATATCACACAATGTTCCCTATGGACTGGTAATGATGGTAATATCTTGAGCTTCATATCAGTATGCATTTCTATTTTTAATGCGACCTTCACACTTAAGATAGTGCACTATATGAATACAGAGATTTAGTCAAACTGAACTAATGTGAAATTATATTAACAATTTAGTTTGCATGAATTCAGAGGTGCAATTCTGTTTTTGTCAAGTTGATTTGCAACCTGAAAAACATGAAGAGATTAAGTAGACTGATCAGTCTATAAGTGTCCTTGACAAACATCAAAGCATTAACATTGTGCATAATCTTACGTCCATACTTGTTCAGGATAATTCACTCAATGTTCCTTTCAATAAAACAATTAATCAACCTCCCTGATGTGTCTTCCAGAATACTGAAAGGCAGATTACATACTAATATAAGAAGAAAACCCACTGCAGACAACTGAGATACCAATCTTGCAGACAGAAAAACATCTGCAGATTATTTTAAAAAAGAACTGAGCACAACACTGCTGCTCCTTACTCAAAGTTGTGTGGGAAATCAAGACTTCTATGAATTGTGTTTACACCTTCTAGGCATCATACTTAGAATATTTAATCTAAGCATAGTCATTATTTTATTAGATGATTTTAAATAGTAAATTGTCAAAAAAATTCAAAAAAAGGCCAAGTAACAAGATAGATTGTGGGCAATGTAACAGACAAAGATTATAGGAAGTTGTAAATCTCAGTATCTCTTCACATTAGAAGTTAGAGTAACATAAATTGTTCTATGATTGTACCAGTGTACTTTATGGACTCATTGTGGATATAATTGGGTTCCAATAGGAAAGTCATCGTTGAAAACACTCAGCCAAAAATCGAAGTCAGAGTAGTCCCAAATAGTGCCTCAAATCTCAACTCTGTAATTCAGGTGATCTGCTGGTGTCTGTCAGGCTGTTTGACCTGGCTCGCTAATCCAACAATTCTGAAAATTGAGTGATTCATGCAATTGTCAGTCAAACTTATACACTACAAGTTGGTTTTGTAGTCAGGTATTAATAGCATCTTCTGGAACAGTTCATCATTTCTTTACACTGGATCTTTGTTCAAAAAAGATTTGTAGAGGATCCTATTAAGCGTCCTGGTCATCTTATGATAGCCAGTGAATCTTGTGAAGGATGGACTCCTTGCCCACCGTTATCTTCGACACATCCATTTGTGCCTGAAAATTGGGCATGGCACAATCAAATTTGTAATCATTGAAGTTTTGAGGTTTTTTGATAACAAATGAAAAATTTATCAGAGGTCAGTGAAATATTAACAGAAAACATAAATTTATGATTGGTATTAAAAACGTAAGGGAGCTTCAATGAACTATTTTTACAGTCAATGGAATAAAGTACTGTATGGTCCACTGAAAATATAATGAGGTAAATACGTGGGAGATATGAGAATAGGGCCTTGGTGGGATGTTCTGTCAGAGAGTCAGTGCAGATTCGATGGGTTGAATGGCCTCCTTCTGCACTGTAGAGATTCTATGAAGCACATCACCAATGACATTTGTGAAGTAATTATCATAGAATCATAGAAACCCTGCAGTAAGAAGGAAGCCATTCAACACATTGAATCTGCACTGACAACAATCCCATCTCAGTCCTATATCCATAATCCCACTAATTCCTCTAATCTACGCATCCTGGGATTCGAAGAGGCAATTTAGCATGGCAAATGTGCCTAACCCATACATCTTTGGACTGTAGGAAGAAACCGGAGCATCTGGAGAAAACCCAACCAGACGTGAGGAGAACTCCACAGGAAGCCAGGAATCAAATCCAGGTCTCTAGAGCTGTGAGGCAGCACTGTTAACCTCTTGGCCACCATGCCTCTCTTAATTATGAAGACAAAAATATCAGATTGACTAGAAAAAGAACTAGAGTAGAAAGTTTGATGC
The DNA here is from genome assembly GCA_024679065.1 of Sphyrna mokarran. NCBI lineage: Eukaryota > Metazoa > Chordata > Chondrichthyes > Carcharhiniformes > Carcharhinidae > Sphyrna > Sphyrna mokarran. Next base: position 92,526,635 of record JAGIQG010000001.1, read on the forward strand.
ATACCTGCAAGGACTTGTCCAGTCAGGATGCGATGAATGGTCACTTGATATGATTGGAAAAAAATTTAAATAAGCAATTTGAAGCTGTTAAAATTATGCATTCAATTAAACTGTTATAAAGCCACTGAACTAATTGGTTATATCTTCAGAAATCAGGCAGATTAGAACAATAAACTTGCTGTGATTATTTCAAAGCATCTACTAATTGTTTTTCAAATTTGCACTTCAGATGCTTTGCTGCCAATTTTCTAATGTAATTATTTCATGTGGCACATTAGAATAGAATTGGAGAAATTCATTATTAATATAATGCAGCTGACTTACGCCCCTTAACCGTCTAAAATGTTTCTCACTGTGAAGTTTTCAGCAGTGATTTTATATAATTCATATTGTATATATATAATTCTTTTTATATAAGTATGTAATTCTGTATTTATGTAATTCTTTAATGTATAGAACATCACAGAAGTGGAATCGCAGTAAAGTGTTATGAATTGTTTGAATCCTTAGTCAAAGACATGGGCTTTAAAAAAGGAGATAGAATAGAGATGAGGTTTAAAGAGGGAATTCCAGAGAGTAGGGTATAGACAGTAAATGGTGGGGCCAATGGTGGAATAAAATTCTGGGAGGGTTGTAGTGAGGGGTGTAGCCATGGGGGAATTTGAACTCAGTGAGGACATGCAATTTGAGGTGTTGGTGGGTAGGAAGTTAATGAAAGTCAGTGAACTCAGGGGTCATGAATGAATGGAAACTTGATCCATCTTAGGATTTGAATGAAATTTTAGAATTATAACAGCACAGAAGGAGGTCATTCAGTCTGTTATGTTCTTTAGCTGGATCAGTCTTGCATTCTTTCAGAGAATCAGCAGTCCCATTCATGTGACTTTTCTCCATAACTCTGCTAAATTGCCCGTTAGTATTCTAAGATGTATAGTTTAGGGGGAATTAGCAGAGTAAATGGGTTACTGAATAGGATGGGAGTGGGCCTGGGTAAAATGCTCTGTCAGACTTGATGGACCAAATGCTGCATTGTGTCGATCCCAAGATTCAAAGCTCTTCTCAAATTTTCTTCTCCAAGGCGAACAACTGCAAATTTCCAATCTATCCACATGACTATAGTCCCTCATCTATCTGGAGTCATTCTTCCACACCCTTTCTAATGCCTTTACATCTTGTCCAGGATCCTGTCTGCCTTATAATAATTTCTTAACCTTCCTTACCATCTTTAACAATTTGAGCACATTTGCCCCCACGCTCCTTCTGCTCCTGCACTCCCTTTAGAATTGTATGTCTTGCTTTTCATTCTTCCAAATAAAACATATTATTTCACACACTTCAGTATTAGACTTTATCTACCCACTCCACCAGCCTTTTTGAAGTCTATCACAATCCTCTGGACAGTTCACAAAACTTCCAAGTTTTGTGCTATCTGCAAATTCTGAATTGTGCTCTGACAACCGAATCTAGGCCCTTAATATAGATTATGAAAAGCTGTAATAAATTCAATGCCTGAGGAACGTAACTACATATCTTTGTCCAGTCTAAAATCAACCACTCAGCACTGTTCTCTATTTCCTGTCACTCAGTGAACTTTATATCCTTGCTCTCGCTGTCCATTTTATTCCATGGACTGATACCTTGTTACGTGACATATCAGCAAGCACCTTTAGGATAATCACATTATCCTCATCAGCCCTCACTGTTATCTTATCAAACAACTCTCCTTCATTAATCCATATTTGTTCAAGCAACTGTTAACTTGCTCCCAATTTTTTGGTTCAAAAAGCTTCAGATTCAACAGATTTGCCTGTAGTTATTGGATTTATTTTTCACTTTTTTGAAAAAGGCATGACTTTGCAATTTGCGAGTTCTCTGGCATCACCCTGCATCAAAGGAGTAATGAAAGATTACAGCTAGCTCCCCTGTATCTCCATCTTTACTTGCCTCAGTACCTGAGGATACATCTGAAGCAGTCCTGGTAACTTATCAACTTTAAGTACAGTTAGCCTATATAACACTTGCTCTTTTAATTTTAGCCAGTGTCTCAACTGCTACATAAGATAAAGGTGCATGATGTTACAATTAATGTATTAGCATGGATAGAAGATTAATTAACTAACAGAAAGCAAAGCATGGAGGTAAATGGGTGTTTTTTTTGATAGGTGATCAATGACAAGTGCTGTGCCTCAGGGATCAGTGTTGGGACCGCAATTGTTTATAATTTACACAGATAATTTGGAGTTGGGGACCAAGTGTATTGTGTCAAAATTTGCAGATGATACTAAGATAGGTGGAAGAACAAAGTGTGCAGAGGACACTGAAAGTCTGCAAAGGCATACTGGTAGTCTAAGTGAGCGGACGAGAGCCTGACAGATGGAGAACAATGTTAGTAAATGTGAGGTCATCCATTTTGGTAGAATAACAGCAAAATGGACTTTTATTTAAATAGTAAAAAAATTGCAGCACGCTGCTGTGCAGAAAGACCTGGGTGTCCTTGTGCAAGAATCACAAGGAGTTGGTTCGCAGGTGCAGCAGGTAATTAAGAAGGCAAATGGAATTTTGTCCTTCATTGCTAAAGGGGTGGAAATTAAAAACAGCAAGGTCATGTTGCAGTTGTATAAGGTGCTGGTGAGGCCACACCTGGAGTACTGTATATAGTTTTGGTCTCTTTACTTGAGAAAGGCTATACTGGCACTGGAGGACATGCAGAGGAGATTCACTAGGTTGATTCTGGAGTTGAGAGCATTGGCTTATAAGTATTCATTTAATACTTAATTATTAATAGATAACTTTATATCCCACTGTTTTCAACTCCGTGAAGTTCACTTTGCTTCTTGAAACAAGTCTGGAATAAATTTGTGTATCAGCTCTAACTTTTTCCCTCTGATTTTGTTTCTCCATTATTTGATTACAGGTACATTTAAGTTCATTCTTATTAAACTTTAATACTAGTTGCACATTATGCCACTTTTAATTGCATCTTGCCTGCCTCCAGGGGCTAATGCCAGGGTCACTCTGGATTAGTAATCAAGGGTAGCCTAAAGTTGAATATCCAATCAAGATCTTTGAAAAAAAACTTAGCTGACTTGATTGTAGCATTACCAGCAAACTATTAATGGAAATCAATTCAAAGATAGTTCAATTTAGACGTTCATTCTTAGAATTCAGGAGGACACATTTTCCTGTTATTCAACCTAGCTGTACTGAATTGCCTGGTCATAAACATAGAGGAAAACTAATCTCGAGGGTCTCAAACCTAGTTTCCCCATCAATTAAATCAGGCAGGCCTCCTTTCTCCTCTCGAAAGTTCTACATCATACTTTCCAGATATCAGTGTAAATAACTTGCTTAATGACAAAAAATTCAATTAAAACACTACAAAGTTAAATTGAAATTATGGCAGAAATTGTATTAATATTTTATGAGTGATTGTAATAAAAGAATGATCATAATAGCTGAACCAATAAACAAAACATGGAACAGAGAAGGATAATGTTTCATGTTGAATATTTTGCTGTGGAAGCTGCATGAATCATTGACAATAATATGGTTGCTTGAAGATATAGGAAATTTCAAATGCTCCTCCAATATGCTGCATTTAATGCTCACCTGCTGATGAAGAGGCTTGTTAAATCCAGCTGCCCACATAATTATATCAGCAGCAGGATGGCATCAGGCAGCTTGCCTGCCAGTGGGCCAATTGAGACCTTTAAATGGGCTATTAATGACAATTTAAGGGCCTGATCTTGCTGCTGCCAGACAACAGAAGTCCATTCCAGGAACTCATCCCAGGAAGATCCCTGCGGTGGATGGAAAGATGGAGGTCAATGCTTAATGAGCCCGCTCTGCCGGTCAGAGAGTCCCCATACCTTAAACCCGCAGCTCTCTCCTCAGGCTGCCCTCCTCTCAAGACTTATCAAACCCCACATCCTCAACCCCTTTGCCTGGGCTTGCCAGCTTGGCACCCAACAAGACCACCAACTACTGACCCAAATTGATCCAGTACTACACAACACTGTCCCCAAGTGCTGGAGAACTGTTGTTGTCTGATTGGTTGGCAGATGTCTTAAGCAAGACTTTCTGATCAAGAAGGGTGGAAGTTCTGCCTCCAATCTATTAACAATGTTTAATGGCTGCAGGAAAGCCATTATTCCCTTTGGCAGGTTCCCTCCCTTTTTAGCTGCAGGAAGTGGGGTAGGGAGAGCTGTGAAAGGAATTCAATGTCTTCAGCCACATGATTCACCAAGTTTATCCGATGTGTACTTGAACCATTCAGAAGAAGAAAATCCTAGTTTCCATACCAGCTTGTGTACCTTAAACAGGCACTGCATTTGGTGAAAGAGGAAGGGGAAGATTGGAAAGATGCCAAGATTGGGTCTTTTTGAATAAGATTCAGGGGCTTTACTGAAAATGTGCACGTGTGTGTGTATGTATTTGGCTAAGAGCAGAATCAATCCATGGTTGAAGTCAGCTTACAAGTAAGGGATAGTTTTGAAAATGTGATATCAGTTAGGAAAGTCAAACTTAGGAATAAGTGCTAGGATATCCTTAGCGTACTCTCCCTGTATTTTTTTCGTAAATTACTTGAACTTGGATTAGTGCCTAATCCAATTATTACAGAAAAATAGATTCTGAACACTCAGTAAAATAATTATTGGAAAACTTAATTTAATAGAAGCACAAATCAGAGCATCAAGTGAATAGATCACAAGATTTAAACCATTTTCAATTTACCGGAATTCTCTGTCCTTCCAATTTCCAATTCCACAGATTCCTGCCAACCTGTAAGAGATCTTATACCCCAATTTTTTACTCCCGAAAGACTTTATTTTCTTCAATCTAACAGGATTTTAATCTGCCTTGAAGTGGCTTGAACATTTTTCAATCAAAATACAAATGCCTTGCTGATTAATTCAGTCTCTGTAGACTCTATTCAATTATCCAATTCAGATAATACATGATCATAACTTTGTAGGTGTTTAATAAATAACAAGATACAATTATTACTCAAACCAATAACTATCAGTCATTTATACAAACCTACATAAATCATTGCTGGCTATACAAAAAAAAAATCCTAATATATGAATATTACCTGAGATGATTGCTTTAGGCTAAAACGTTAGTTCGTGAAGTACCACAAAGTGAAGATAAAATTCAATGCTGAGTGACAAGAAGCTCTGGGAATAAATTGTGTCCTACCTAATGGCTGGCACCTAATGAATTTAAATATGAAAAACAATTTTAAGCACTAAATTATTCTTTAATACTAGTCATAGTTTAAAACCTATGCTTAATCATTCCAATGAGTACGTGATTCTCAAACTCACAGGCATAGTGAATTTATTCATTTCATTTGAAATCGAACTCCTTTACCTAAGAATTTATATCCTTTTGAATTATACCAAAAATAATAAATTTTAGCTAGGATTAATAATCTGGTACAAATAAACAGAAAAAGTTCAAATAGTTGAAACTTATTTGTCTTTTTTTTTAAATTGGGGACCCATTACAAAATTATATCATCACTGAAATCATCAACTCAAGGCCATAGGGATTATGGGACAGTCCAGGGGTAGGCTTAGACATCTTTCAGCACTGGTCCTGCTTTGTTTTGTTAACTGTGCTAGAACAGGATTTCCACCACACTTATGGCAACAGGGTGGGAGTAGTGTCAAAAAAAGTCCCAGCCACAGTATTCTAATTAAGAGGCATTCCACAAAGGTAATAGGTGCATTGTCAGTCTGTATTTAAAAATAGGGTAATTTGTTAGTTTGTAAGGGAAGGTCATGTCAGAAGCTTATTAGATCGCTGTGCTTTCTAAAAAAAATTGCTTTTCTCCAGGTCAGAGAAGGGAAGAGACGCAGAACAAGGAGAGCCCCAAGAGTAAGCATCTTTCTTTCTCTCCATCCATTCTGCAATATGTTCCCTGCTTGATTTGAACAGTGCATCTTGTGGGCAGCATCTAAAACATGACCCAACGGTTGCTGACTCCAGGAGACAAAACAGAAATCATCCATCAACATCAGTTACAACATCCCATTGCAAAATTTGGAAAGACCAATAAGCCCAGTCTGAAACCATTCAAGGCATCAATCTACCAAATCCGTATATCAATGTGTCTGTGTGTGTCATTGACAATCACAGCATTTAAATGCTCTGAATTGGCAAGTATATTCTTTTTTTAAATTCTGCTGCGGTCAAATGAGGATCGGAAAGTGAGTAGGACCATTCTATCACTATTCGCCTGACTGTAATAAAGTCAAAGAAAATAGAAATACAAGAAGGTTTTTGAGTCACTGTTTAGAAAATAAAATCTGTAACGTATCATCAAGATCAGAAGCAATCAGAAGCTGACTGCCACCTCCATTAAATAAATATGAAACTAACTGGACTGGTAATATGCAATATCCAACAAATCTTGTTTGTGTTCCAAAGAAGAGTCATATTGGACTCAAAACATTAACACTGCAACTTTCAGCAGATGCTACGATGGCTACTGGATTTTCCTACAATTTCTGTTTTCATGTTCAGTGGACATGATGCATAGATTATTATTATGTGTTGGATGTTGGTGCCATCTTTTTAAATGTTTCTTTTTGCACTATGTGCAAAAAGGAATATTTTGGAATAGGTCAGGAACTGAAGAAGAGTGCACAGGTTCTCAAATGTAACACTGGAGGTCCGGGTGGAAGGGTTCCAAAGGGGGAGGGATGTCCTCTATCTACAGGGAAAAGGGAACAACCAAGTCAACACATTTATCTCTCCTATAGCACTTTGGTGCTGCTTCACCTAACTTTAACACCTCTTCTGTATCTCTTCTCCAGAACAAGTGGGATCTCATGCAAGATCCCCATGAACAGACACTCCCATTCATGTGTTGATTTTGTAAGGTTTTCAGTAAAGTCTGGTGGTACAGCACTCATTTTCTTCAGGTCAAGTTCTTAGAGAAATTCCAGATCAAATCTGAACAGTGCCAGAAAAGACTTGATCAGGTGTTCCAGGAAATTTGCCTCAAAAGTCTTCTTCAAAAGCAGTGCAGTTAATCTCCAGCATCAAATGAAAAGTGAATGTTGAGTGTGGTTGGTGATGTTCACAACCCCACCAATGACTTAATTTCTCCTGTTCAAGTTTAGGAGAGGTTGCTAGTTGCAGTGTGAGCCAGAAAAATGGTTATAGCCTCCTTCATGAGCACTAGCAGCCACAGAACCTTAGTGGCCCTTGGGTGGCTGGCCTTTGAATTCTTTTACCTGAGTCGTGTCTTGCACTGAAGATGAGCTAAAATTGCACCAAAGGTGGGCCCAGCACTCCATCCTTGCACCTCAGAGACTCTTTACTGTCTAAAGTATCTGAGAAAAAACATCTCCTCAGAGTCATAATAAGAGACTCTACAAAATTATATCTATCCTTTTCTGGCAAGAGCTGGTCTATACTTACATTGGTGCAGTATGCAGAAATCTCAGGTCAGTCTGAAATCAAACAGGCCCCTCAATAGTAATAGTGACAGAATACTGTCCCACTCTAAACCCTGACTGAAGATTTCCACACTAGTAATCCAGGAGCAAGTAGAACCAGATTCTACCCAAATTCCAATATGAAGCAGGTAATGCACCTCATCAACCCTTGGAATTTCACACCTGAAGCATATTTAGTGATTGCTTCTATTCCCATAGCATTCCTTAACCTGTTGAAGCTATTGTAGAGTAATATTGGCTAACAATTTCTGACAATGACATTTTATAACCTCTCATTTCTAAAGTGCTGTGCGACAATGTTCACACATGTAAGAACTCATTAAAGTTAGCTCTCTTTGATTTCACAACAAAATCCAATAAATCAAAAGATACCTAGCAGAATAAAAGAAAGGCTGCATCATTAAAATCTGCTCAGAACATGAAGTGGAATTCTACAGGTTGAAATAACATCATCTGCTTTCTGCATCCTGAAGTAAATGTCTTCTTCAAAAATTAGATGACACCACAGTGTGCAGTCATGTTTGACATTTCTTCTGCCAAGAAAATCATCCAAATGGAACTAGGTCTCCATCATTACAGGAGAAAATAATCCTCTTGAATCCTCAAGATATGGTGTGAGTTAATGTCAAAGAATAAATATAATCAAACATACATTTTTCAAATCATGGGAATGGATAGATCTTTTTTGTCAAAGTTCTTTGGTTCTGATGTGTCTTGAGGAAAAGGTATAACTGTCTATTAGATTTCTTCATACCGGAATCAATTTTTGATACAGAAAGGTGAAATTTCAATTACGTTACAAAAATTGTAGGCTATGGTTTCACTACTTTATTTGCCCCCATTACCAATAATTCCTTTGCCTATCTCTGCTATAACAGCCCTGCAAATCTTACGATAGAACCACTTAAAACGAAAATTGGGGGCAAAATTCTCTGGCTGTGCTGGTCTAAAAGCCAGAAATTCCCATTTTACCATCAATGGCATTCACATTCTTCACAGCCACAATCCCTGCCACCCTCCTAAAATTCTTGTGGTGGGCGGGATGGGAGAATTCGGCCCCGGTGTCTTGTGATGTACTTAGGATCCCAATTTCCACTGTTGGACTGAACTGGTCAACAAATATACAGCGCATTAATAGCAGCTCAAGAAGGCACAAAAAGAAAAATCTTTACTTTTCTGGTGCCAAGGGGAGCAGTGGTGCTCCTATTAGACTTCACAATGGGCCATTGTTGTTCTGATTCCATTGGACAACAGCAAACTCTTTCCAGCCTGGATACAAACCAGGCTGCCAATACTGTTACAGTTCAGAGCTGCTGAGCTGTCCTAGTGCATGGTCACGGCCTGTCATCCATTACTAATGATGACTCCCAATGTCAGGCAGTTGGTCAGTACGTTATGCCAGTCGGCAAAATGAAGTCTGCTCATGTAGAAAATCCATCTTTTATTGTTCTGTTAGTAAAAAAATCTGCTAATAAAACTATCTGCTAACAATGAAATTTTAAAGTACTACTATTTTACATATGGTTATTTGTGGTAGAAGTTATAGATGAATGTCTGATAGATAGCTGTCAAATGCTACCAGCAGTCACAATCCACATGGAAATGTATTCACCCGAGACTGCCAGTAGAGTAGCGTTATTGGAATTTTCTGTTAGTAATTTTGCCTATTAAGCATTTAACATAATCACATGACATTGCCTTTTCCTGTATTTTACTGGAGGCATTGACCCATTTAAAATAATTATGTAAATATTTGTGTAAAGTCAATAGCTAAAATGTAAAATACTTACCAAATCAAAGTGATAGCTATCTTCATTTCTATGCTCTTGCAATATGAGGAAGTGTGTTATTAACCACAGTGCAAAAAAAAACATTTAAATGGGTGGCACCAATCATCCCACACATAACAATAAAGTTATCTATGCGTATTGTCCACTGAACATGAAAACACAAAGTGCAAAAAAACATGGTAACCCTGGTAGCATCTGCAGAGAGTTATAGTGTTAATGCTTTGAGTCAAGCATGACTCTTCTTTGGAAAACAAACAAGATGTATTGGATATTGCATATTATCAGTCCAGTTAGTTTGATATTTATTTAATGAAAGTGGAGATATGAGGGTAGGAAGAGAAGGCTTATTGTACCTTCACATGTGATACTGCAGAGAAGCACTGCACTTGTTCAGAGATATTTACTTTATGTAAATTGGTATCAAGTCCAAATGATGTCTGAATGTGTTCAAAATTGAGCAATTTGTCATTTCAGCTTTAATAAACCTTACTGTCTGGAACTATAATGTTTTTTTTTGAATGATGAGTCCATTATGAATGCTTGGCTGATTTTCAAAAAGTAATAAACCACTTAGTTTTTCAGGTTTTTTTGTTTGACAACTTAAAGTGGTTATTAATGGATTACCTGACTTTGATGTGGTTTCTGAATGGTGGCTGCTTATCTTTACAACTGAACGACCATTTAAATTTTTTTCAATGGTTCTGGAGTTTTTATTTCAGTATGAATGGTTATGTGTTTGAATGAGAGTTATATCAGATTGATTGAAGTTTAGTTATTTTCACATCCATTTCAAAGAATTTCATTGCTTTAATATGGCTCCTGATGTCTGCAAATTAAGCTATTTAACCTGTTTGTTTACTGAGCTAGTGGTACCCTAATTGGACTGAAGAATGCAATTCTTAAAGTTTGCTTAAAGTTTATTTACTAGTCACAAGTAAGGCTTACATTAACACTGTAATGAAGTTACTGTGAAATTTCCCAGTCTCCACACTCTAGCGTGTGTTCAGGTCAATGTACCTAACCAGCATGTCTTTCAGACTGCAGAAGGAAACTGGAGCACCAGAAGGAAATTCACAGAGATATGGGGAGAACATACAAACTCCACACCGACAGTGACCCAACTCGGGTCTCTGGTGCTGTGAGGCAGCAGTGCTAACCACTGTGCCACCGTGCCATCCCATAATGTAACTAGGCCACAATGTAATCTGACTTACAAAAAAACTATTTAAGCTTAAGGTGGTGGGAATGCAGCGTAAACATTGAAAATTGATAAGAACCTGAGTGAAGAGGAAAAGATGTCTGTTGGGGATGTAACGTCAGCTAGGAGAAGGTACAAGATGGATATAATTTTGTTTAGGTCCACATTCTTTATAGTTCCAGTAAACAAGTTGGATTCAGAGGCTAAAGACAAATTGCCAAATTTGCAAATACAGCAGACTAAGAACAACAATTATGTCTGGGGAGGAGGCTCAGGAACCACAAATCAAAATGAAAAAAAGTATATATCTGTAGAACAATGAGAACAATAGCAAAGTGCTGAACATAGGAAGGGAAATTAGGCAATGTAAGTACTCCTATGCTTTATGTCTAAATGGCTAAGGGTAAAGTTCTAAGAGATCTATAGATCTGATTAGACTAGGCATTTACTAAGCATAACAGCTGCAAAATTTCAATAATAGAGTCATAGAGGTATACAGCATGGAAAAAGGCCCAACTTGTCCATGTTGCCTTTTTTTAAAACCTATAAATTAATCCCAATTGCCCACATTTGTCCCATATCCCTCTATACCTATCTTTTCCATATAACTATTTAAATGTTTTTTAAAGTAGAAAGTTGCACCTGCCTCTTCTACTACTTCTGACAGCTTTCCAGGCATTCACCAACCTCTGTGTGAAAAGATTGCCCCTCTGGACACTTTTATAACTCTTCCCTCTCACTTTATACCTACGCTGTCTAGTTTTAGACTCTAGCTGATCTGTGCCACTCATTATTTTATAGATCTTTATAAGATCACCCCTCAGCCTCCTGCATGCCAGAGGAAAAAGGTCCCAGTCTATTCAGCCTCTCCTTATAACTCAAACCATCAAGTCCCAGTAGTATTCTAGTAAATCTGTTCTGATTCTTTCTAGTTTAATAATATCCTTTTCTATAATTGGGTGACTAGAACTGCACACAGTATTCCAAGTGTGGCCTTACCAATGTCTCATACAACTTCAACAAGACGTCCCAGCTCATCTATTCAATGTTCAGGCTGATGAAACCAAGCATGCCAAATGCATCTTCAACACTCTATCCACCTGTGATTCCACTATCAAGGAGCTATGAACATGCACAGCTAGATCTCTTTGTACTGTAACTCTCCCCGACATCTTACCATTAACTGCGTAAGTCTTGGCCTGGTTCAATCCACCAAAATGCATCACCTCACATTTATCTAAATTAAGCTCTATCTGCCATTCGTCAGCCCATTGGACCAAATGATCAAAATCCCGTTGCAATCGGATAACCTTCTTCTATGTCCACTATGCCACCAATCTTGGTGTCATCTAAAAACTTACTAACCATGTCTCCTATATTCTCATCCAAATCATTAACGTAAGTGACAAATAACAGTGGACCCAGTACTGATCCCTGAGGGACATTGCTGTTCACAGGCCTCCAGTTTGAAAAACAACATCGACAACCATCTTCTGGCTTCTATCAAGTCAACAAAAGAAAATAGTATCAAAACAGAAGAATACAAATCAGAAGTAATCTACATATTAAACCAAATTTAACCTGTTCAGTTCCAGTCATCATGATATAAGGGTTCCAAAATGCTGGAAACAGTTCACAGTGGTGATTCTCACAAAAAAATTCTAAGAGTCAAATTTGTGTGAAAATTGGAGTAAATCACGCTGATTTTTTCAGTGGGAGTTTAGAGAAGAATATTCCACATTCTGTGCCCTGTGGGATTCCTCAGTGTTAATCCCATTGAAAATCAATGGGCAAAGCCTGTCCCTGCTGGAGAGGCTGGCAGCATAGTGCTGAACAGGCCATTATGTAGGGATCGATCGATTAGCATCGAGATCTGCACATGCGTAGTGGTCTGTCTGCCAGCCTCCGAATTGCTGATCAGCTCAATTGCTGGCCAGCCTCTTGACCCCGCATCGCTGGTATATGAACACTTCCCCCATCCATGGCCCAGTTGCTGGCCCCCCCATGCATGCTCGGACCCAGCCTTGATAACCCTTTCCCCCGCGCGCAGCAGCACAGCCCCAATCTCTGCCGCTCCCTCAACTTCTCTCCCCTCCGCTTCCCATCAGCAGCTCCCCCCCCGATGGCCAGCCTTAATCTTTGGCCTCCCACCCTGCCCCATTGATCCTGACTACAGAGTGGCAGTAAGATCCCCCCACCTCTCTCGATCAATCCTTGCTCCTTTATCCACTGCCCAACCATCTTGGGGTGGAGGGGATCCAGATTGCTCCCTTTCACTCAGGCAAGGTTGGGCCACCAGCTCCCTGCAAGTGGGGAAATATAGCAATCCCTGCTGGAGTGAAATACTCCTGGTAGGGAAGAGAGGCTAGCAGGCTCAGATTCTTCAGTCCCGGGTCCGCTAATTACATTTAAAATAGAATCCAAGATTGCACGTGTAATGCAGCTCTGTGCCTACTTCCGGTATGAAGCTTATGGTGCCAGAAATCCAATGCTGGGAGATGGGCTTGGATTAGAAACCCAGTATGGGTTGCACTAATCCAACCCTGCTTAAATCTCCTGGCCTGCAACACTTAAAAACTTGCACAGTGGGATAGGAAAATTACCCTCACATGTTCGTTGCCCATATCAAATGAAAGAAGTATGAGAAAAAGCTGGATTCTTGGGTTTTGAAAAAGAAATGGCTGAGAGGCAATATGAAAGAAGGTAAATTTCAAAAATTTCTTCAAACTAAATGATAGAAGTGATAGAAGGGGATATGGGAACAATTTGTGTAAAAGGCAAATTTACTGAAAGGTAACTTTTCACACAGCATATTAGATTATATTGTTATTTTGAATTTTTGAAATTCCAGATGGAATTAGCTGAATAGCTTTCTTTTCTAGGTTTATCATATTATTCTTTGAGTATATGAAACGAAAAGAAATGGACTCAAATATTCCCACCATATTTTCACTCCAGTCCAACATATGGACCAGAAACATTCTCTGAGTTGCTAACCACTCAGTTACCACAGTTTCACTGAAAGTGCAACTGATTATGCCTGCAATGAGTGTTTTTACTGAATATCAGAGTGATTTAGTTAAGTTTGAAGCTGGGATCTTATAACTTGAACAAAGCAAGCTACAGCATTATGACAGCTGATTGGTTAAAATTAGGAGGCTAGATGAAGAGATGTGACTGCAGGTAGACAATAGCAAACATGGATAGAATTAAATTATAATTTACAATAACTATACATACCCTAAAGGAATTTTAAAAAAAAAGTGATCTAACTGTGACTAACAATAGGAGTTATAATAGTATTAAAGGAACAGTTTTATGCTATTGCTAGAAACAATAATAAATTTGGAGGATTTTGGAATGAAGCAGAAGATACTCAAGAAACTGGTAAAGAAAGGGAAAACAGGATCTGAGAGCAAATAAGGAAAAGTATAGTGAGAAGAAACATGGGCCACAGAGAGGTAGAAGAAATTATCATGGGGAACAAGGAAATGGCAAAAATATTAAACAAATACTTTGTAAAGTAGAAGATGCTGAAATATTCTAAAATTGGAAATGGAGGGCTTAGAGACTGCATTATTAGGGAAACAATAATAGAGAAATTATTGGGACTAACAACTGACAAATCCCTCAACCAAATAGCTAAATGGTTAAAAGATAGTGGATGCATTAGTTTTGATTCTCTTGAATTTTTCAGATTCCCTATGACCTCCATGGATTGGAACACAGCAAAAGTAACATTCTATTCAAGAACGAGAGAGGGCGGGTTAGAGAAGACAGGCAACTATATTCAATTAATCATTGGCAGGAAAAATATTAGATTATATTGTTATGGATGCGATAATAAGGCACTTAGAAAATCATAATTTGATTAAGGAAGGTCCACACAAAACAGAAATAGTATTTAACAAATCTGTCACTTATAGGATGGACAAGGGGAGAATCAGTTGAAATTATACTTGGAAGAACAGATAAGACTTCTACATTAGGCAGTTCTGAACAAGAGCAGAGCTATTTGTGATTCCTCACTTCCAACTTTATGCTAATTGTTCCATAGTTATTTGCTCAAAATACAATGGGTTGTAACGAAGATCCTTAAAGTACATCATTAACTGAATGTCTTGACACAAAATCACCGTGTCACATGATTGAGTTTTGAATTACCTTAATTATATATCTTTTAAAATTCTGCCTTCAGTTGCAGCATAACCCCAAAAGAGAAAACCAGATCCAAATTTGCAGCCTGCCTCTGACCTCCACCTCTCTCGGAAAGAATGTTGTATTTTGCCCAGAGTAAATTATCGCCCAGAATACAGGAATAGTTTGCCGCATCTTCTCGACTGGCTCAACTGAATTCCTCAGATAAAGAGCATGAATTCTGCCAGACAAAGCCATCTGAAAGAACCTTCATCAGACAGAATGGACTCTACTCATGAATTAATCCACATGAATTAAAAGAATTTTGATTCTTTTTCAGTAACTCACCATTTGTAACTTTTTCCCTTTCTTTCTCTAACTTGCTAACTTGTATGCTTGTGAATATAAATGTGTGGTATGATCCATTCCTCGGGTTTTGAATGTATTAAGAAATCATGGTTTTGTTTCACTTCGAAGAACGTATTGTGGGGTTATTTTTAACATTGAATCTTATAAACCAGGGTTTGGAAAACACACAGCGGTCCATTTCAACAAGTTACTAAGGGAAACAAATTAAATGAAAAATTAAGAACCATTGCTTTCACAGGCAGAAGAGAGGAACAGTAATAATATTCCATTTCACCAGTTCTCATGTCATAATAAACTACATATTTCCGATATCAACCTCAAGAAATCTTCTCTGTAGCCTGATCAATGCCTCTATATCTTTTTTAAATATGGTGACCAGAACTGTATATAGTATTCTGAAGTGTGGTCTAACCAAATTATGATATAGATTTTAGCATAACTACCCTACTTTCCAATTTTATAACCAAAGGTTGCAATCTTAGAATCAGGGTTGAATATTTATGACTAAGAAGATAAATTTCTTCATTCAAAGGTTGTGGAACCTTTGGAATTCACAACTGCATAGAGCAGTGGATGTTCAGTCATCAAGTATATTCAAATCAGAAATCAAGAGATTTTGCATACTAAGGTTACTGTAGGAAGGAAGATGTTGCCAGATGCAGCCTCCTATTTCGTATGTTCAGCTAGTGAAATCATATCAAAAGAGTGGGAGCAGGTCCAAGGAAATTCCTGGCCATGCCCACTTTGATGTCTTCTGTTGCATTTTAAAGTATAATTACTGTGTCACAAATAGGCTTACATTAACACTGCACTGAAGTTACTAATGAAAATCCCCTAGCCGCTACACTGCGGAGCCTGTTTGGGTACACTGAGGGAGAATTTTGCATGATCAATGCACCTAACCAGCACATCTTTAGGAGGAAACTTCAAACTTTTGAAGGGATATGATCTCCAGAAGCAATTATAGTTGTTGTAAAGGTTTTAGCCATCTTTAAGAGCTTTCAAGCGGTTATTGGATAGGTAAATCTGTGACATTCATCAAAAAAAGTTAAAACCAGCGTCAAAAATAGAATAAATCTAAATTATCTAGAAATAAATCAACCAACATGAATAATAGAGTCAATACTAAAAGTCAGCAAAGTCTCAACGAAGGTAAATGGCTGAGATGACTAAGGAAAATAGAAACTTTAATTGGCCTTTGCAAAGTACCATAAAACAAGGATGGTTTACAACATTTCATAATTAATCAAATAACAAATGGCAGATTAACTATCTCTTTTATGTCTAAAAACCAATTAGTTGATAGGAGGAGAAATTAGAACCAAAACAAATTCAGATTACAATCTAGTACAGTTGGAATGGGGAAGATCAATTGACTAAAATATCAACATTATCCTTCCCATTTCTTCAAGATACATAGAGCCCCAGGTGGGGTAGATTAGTAAATTTGCTGATGACACCAAGATTGGTGGAATAGTGGATGAGGTGCAAGGAGACACTGATAGGATGCAGAGCTGGGCAAAAAGTGGCAGATGGAGTTTAACCCTGATAAGTGCGAGGTGATCCATTTTGATACGACAAACTTTAATGCAGACTACAGGATCAATGGCAGGATTCGGAGGAACATGGAGGAACAGAGAAATCTTGGGGTTCATTTCCACAGATCTCTGAAGGTTGCCACTCAAGTGGATAAAGCTGTGAAGAAGTCTTATTGTGTGTTAATGTTTATTAACAGGAGGTTTGAGTTTAAGAGCCGTGGGGTTATGCTGCAACTGTACTGGACGTTAGTGAAACTATATTTGGAATATTGTGTTCAGTTCTGGTCACCTCACTATACGAAGGATATGGAAGCATTGGAGAGAGTGCAGAGGAGATTTACCAGGGTGCTACCTGGTTTGGAGGGTAGGTCTTATGAGGAAAGGTTGAGGGAGCTGGAGCTTTTCTCTTTAAAGTGGAGGAGGATGAGAAGTGACGTAATAGAGGTTTATAAGATGATGAGGGAGATAGATAGCGTGGACGTGCAGAGACTATTTCCTCGAATAGATGTAGCTGTTACTGGGGGCATAACTATAAGGTTCATGGTGTGAGGTATAGCAGAGATGTCTGAGGTAGATTCTTTACTCAGAGAGTGGTTGGAGTGTGGAATGCACTGCCTGCTGTGATAGTGGAGTTGGACACTTCAGGAGCTTTCAAGTGATTTTTGGATGGTTACATGGACCATATCAAAATGATAGGGAGTGGAATAGCTTGATCATGGGTTTGGACATAGCTCAGCACAACATTGAGGACCGAAGGGCCTGTGCTGTGTTGTACTGTTCTATGTTCTAAGTAATTATCAAAAAATGCACAACAGAAATAGTCACTTCAATCCAATAGATCTATCCTGGTGTTTATACTCCACAGGAAACTCTTTACCTCTGCATTTCAATCAACCTATTGACACAGTCTTATATTCCATTCACTCATGTTCTTATAATTTCCCTTTAAATGAACCAGGAGTCTACGCAGTTATTTTCTACATCTCGGTGATTTTCATCAACGTGTAATTCTTCTGTTGTGTCAGATTTCTCACTATGCATCCACAAAGTTATGAGCTCAACCACAGTTGCAGAAAGAATCAGGATACATGTGAAATAACTGGTTTTAAATTATAATGCATTTTCAAGACTTGATAAGAATATTTTGAATATAAAGGCCTTTAATGTTTCCATGGGTTCTACGAGTGACCAAAGTAACTTTAATTCCACAGGCTTTCTGTTCATGATGTTTTCTGAGATTCTTGCAATCCTCTGCCAAAATTAAACTGGACAATCAGGAGATCACTCTATACCCCCTATCCCATCCCAAGATGAAATTCAATACCAAAGGTTGTTCGTAGCTCAAATTGTTGTAGTATTATTTTTAATGAAAGCATGAATTTAATTTGGGTAAGCATCACATGCAATTCCCAGTAATACAATATCCCATTTTAATGTGAAAAATTAGCCAAGAAATACTGTTAACATGGTCAGCTACACCACACTTAGAATGTGATGTGAATCAACAATTCCCAGTAGCAAACCAATATGAACGTATTGGATTGTTTAATGCTGCATTTAGACATGCAGTAGGTGAAACTGGCTGTGGAGCAGGATATTACATGGAGCATGCTGCTCCACATAATGGTGTGCTGCAGGTAGGCTAAGCATGACCAGCATGGGAGTTCCACAAATCACTGAAAAGAAGGTTCGGTACTCGAAAGCTGCCTGCTAATTAGACTGGCTGGCAGCTTCACTGATACCAGCAGCACCAAGAGCTCATTAGTCGGGATTCCAAGAAGAGGAGGAAGGACCAGTGGATCCACAGATAGCTAAATTCTGGATTCTTGGGCAGAGAAAATTTGAGGAGGTTAGGGAGGATAGGCAGGGAGAAGCGTATGGTGGGTTTAGTGCAGCAAATGGTTCAAAAGGAGGGGTCAGTATGGCAACCGAGGAGGGCAACCCCCTAGGATAGAAACCCCCATTTCTTTCCCACGCTGAGAATAAGTTTTTTTGAAAATCGGACTGCCAACTCAACTCCTGGCTGAATGTCCAATCAACCATTTTATGGCATCGACAGTGTATCATCAGGATCAACTGTCTTGGTAAAAAACCCAATGTTCCTTCATTATCTATTTAATTATGACAGCAGGCTAGCAATTTCAGCATTCATCCACACACTTGTATTTTGGTGATGAGCTTGGAGGTGGACAGGAAAGTGCTTGATTGGCACTCGCCCTATTTTATGACTACCCTCCACATACCAGGTGGGCTAGACGTAGAATACAGCCCATGGTCATGGACACGAAATAATGAGTCATCTTTTCCCATCTGTTATTAGGTACATACAATTTTTAATGCTATTCCATTCAATAAGCATTGGAAGGATAAATACCAGGATGCAAACTGTCTGTTTTGCGTCTCCACTCAAGTCCAGCTTCATCCTCAACTTATCCTGAGTGTAAGACTTGATTACATTTCTAAAAATATTTCTTTAATTCAAATTATCATTGCTGTAGCAATGTCACATGTAAGGCAAATCTCAATGAACATATGATTATACAGACATATGTTTCTATTTTGAACTCAGAACTCTTACTCGTTATGTCCTTCATTCTGGCAATCTGAACTTGTACAACATCTGGTCCGATATTTGTCAGTTATTAGGTTCAATCTTTGACTGACAAATTTTAGGCAGTGATCCAAAGGAGATGGAAGTGGCAAGTTGCTCTGAGCTTTACCAATATGATTAGCGTTCAATCAGAAGAGGCTTTTGATTTCTCTCTTCCTTGCATCTTTTATAACACAAGTCTCTGCAATCATCCCATTTAACCACCTTTGGGATTCCCACATTGACAAATAGACTTTTATCTTCATTTCGTGATATTTAAAAATATATATTTTAAATTTCAAGGAGATTTCAATGCCCGTGTTCAGCTTAGACTCTTGTGAAAAATGGTACCAGTATGCTACAGAAGTTAGATGTAATGAAGATGTGATCATTGTTTTTAATTTTTGAATGCAAGGGACAAGGCACCATATGTTGTGAAACCAAATCCTTGTATAGAGTTCTTTTTTGTAGATATCAATCAATGCAGAGCAAATAGATAGATTAATATGCTCAATGACATATTACAGACTTTGTTGAATTTAACATAAAATTAAACATATCTTTCAGTCAAGATGAGAAGGAGAAATCTTGTTTCCTTCATTTAATTCTGCCTTACATATGGCTGGCTGGCTTTGTTGTTGGCGATGCATAATAGTGGCATAATAAAGTGGATTCAGATTTTTTTTAATTTAGTGTAAACACAGAAATCTGCCAGCAGCTCTGTTTTCAAATACTCCAGCTTTGGTGACAGCAAAATAAGGCCCCCATGGTTCTCTTAATATTTGCAATTGAAAAGTTGCCTCCTGGGTATAAAATGGGGAAACAAAAACACCCAACTCTAACACTGACTTGCATTGGTGGGTAAGAGTTTAACCATTGATTTAAAAAAGAATAATTTAAAACTCTACTGCTCATATTGTTTTCAAATGACATAAATGACATAAAGCTCCTGCTTTATGAAGCTGGAATCCAGAATCAAAATTTATTCAGTGCTGAATATTCACTTAAAGTAGCAGTGCTAAGAATGACTAGGTTTGAAGCAACAGAACCTGGAGAAACTAATGGTTATTCGCCTGGAACTGAAATTTAATTATTGCTTATAATAACACAAGGTATAGAATTATACAATTTGTATGCTGCAGTCTTTGCAATCATGAAGCACTTGCATATCTCACCTGTTCAGATGGCATACGCAGCTTCAAAACTTACAGTTTTGACAGTAAAGTTTTTTGAAGAAAAAGTATTATATTTAAGATAGTGGAATCATCACAAATAATACTCAATTGCAATTGAAGGAGGAGGACTGGTACACAAAAAAATTATTATGGTAATAGTGCACTTCCTTAATATTACTTAAATGAATTTTTTCTAATGATTTGTACAGGTTCAATTTTAAAATAGCTCCAGACACACAGCTCCTACATGAGTAATTCCAGCTCTAAAAACTAAATGGAACAGGCTCTCATCTGGTTTCATGTTGCATGCAGGAGAATTAGTGGATATCTGTTTTGCTTGACCAACCCCATTCTCCAAACATTCAACAATATAACTGCAGAAATCTCCTATTTGAAGAATTATCTATTACCTGGATGTCACCGGAGAGCAAAATAGTACAACTTTCTTCACTTTAAGTTTACATAGAATCCCTACAGTGTAGAAGGTGGCCATTCCATTCATCGCTTTTGTACCAACTCTCCAACACAGCACTCTACCCAGCCACCTCCCCCTTGCCACATCCCTTTATCCCATTAATCCCCCTGCCTACACATCTTGGGTACTAAGGGGCAATTTAACACGGTCAATCCATCTAACTTCTCATCTTTCTGAATAACCTGATTCCATGTTACCTATGTGATACGTAACTTATAACTAAAAAGAGAGGTTAACATGATTTTACTCTTATGCATCTAATGCATTGTTGCAAAAGGTTCAAGGATCTCACACAAATAGTCAAGGTTATTGAATGTCTCTCAAAATGCTATGTCACTGAACTGCACCATCATCATCAGACACTACTCATTGCTCTATGCGCAACCACTCATCCAACATTCATAACTATACCATATCCACACTGTTAGCACTGATGTCTATGTTCCCGTCCATACTGTTTGCACATGCTGTCAGCTATTCAGCCATGATGGCCACATCATCCAAACATATCGCACAACATTTGCTGCACACTTATCTCTCTCTTGCAGGATGACGCGGTACATAACCAGAGGCAGCACGAACAAAACATTAAGTGACAGGCACACCTATACATCCTTCTCCTATGGAGAAGACAATGCTGGCCATTATTGGACTATCATATCTGAGCCATAGTTAGTGATAGAACGAAAACCATATAAAAGATGATAGGAGCCTGAAAACAAATGTTTTATAAAGCTCCTGTGGAGCATCTTGGGACATTTTAATATTTTGTAAAGAAATCTAAGTTGTTGCTGTTGTTTTCACACAGTGCCTGGTCAAAAAATCTGTCTTGGTCCTCCCTCCTTCTTCTTCCACCTGTTCTCTCTAGAGCTGGAGGCAAGGGCTGCCTCATGATGTGAGGTTGGGCAGCATTCAACAGTCATCACGAATTTTGACACAGCTCAGGTGAGTTCTGCAGAGCCTTTTCAATGACAATAAAAGCAGTGAATGAGGAAGCTAAAAGTCTACTCCACCGCATTTAATGTGGCAGCAAGACCTCCACTCTAAACATGAATCTAAGTAGCATCACTCACCAGAGCTCTGAACCATCACTGACCCATTTGAAGCACAAACCACAGGCAAAATAGCATCAGATGAATCGTAAAAAAAATAAGCAATATGAGTAGGAAAGGGCCAAATTGACCCTTAAGTATTGTCTGATATTCAATAAGATTATAGCTAATCTTCTATTTCAACTCCATCCAGTCTTATCACTCATTTCTCCTAATTCCCTAAAAACTATCCAATCTCTGAATGTGCTCAACGACTAAACATCCATTGTTCTTTAGGAAACAGAATTCAAACAGTTCACAATCCATTTGGGTAAATAAGTTTCTTCTCATAGTCTGAGATGACTCGTTATCCTCAGGTGAGTAATTCTAACATTAACAAAAAGCCCAAGTGATGATAGATGAAGAATGGACAGCCAGTACAGGTTGAAAACACAGCTTTTGGCATAGTGTGAAATTTATGGGGATGGAGAATCGGACCTCCCATATTGACTGGTATGGTAACACCTTGTTCACCCTCACTGCTTTCTGTTTCCATTCTTGAGCTTCATCTGTTACCCATCAAAACCCACCTTCACTAGCACAGTTGTTTTCTCAGCAAGTATCTCTGGCTATGACAAATTCTGTGTGGACTCCCAGTGAATTTACACCCCTCATGTTTTGAATACAACCATGATTAGGTATTGCCAAAACATATGGCATACCTTAAATCACAACTCTTGCAGCATTCTGAGGTTAATGAGCAATACCATGTGCCACACATACACAGTCTCAATCTTTCTCTTCAGTAGCACCAACTTGCTCCATAACATAAACTTTGGTGTGAAGTATTTATTTCTTGATTTACTTGTGCAGTTGAGGATCAGAGCAGATTCCTTCATTGATGAGCAAAAAATGATAATTTTGCTGATTTTTTTAAACATATGCAATTTTGGATGTGTAGAAATCAAATAAATATGACAGAGCAAATACTTCACTCACATATTCATTAATATTGTACCACTCTTTATTTGTAACTTTTTTCACTAAAAGTAGCAATGGAAATAACATAATACCTATGTTTCCAATTTTACTCAAGTTGCTAAAAACAGCCAATTGTGGATTGCTGTCATGGTATTGGAAGCAACTAATAAATTATCATCAATACCTTCTCTGCCAAAACTACTAACTATTCAAAGGTCATCTTGGAACGCAATGATTTTCTTCTCCACTAGAAGTAGTCTTCTCCATCATTGTGTGTTGTGTCTTCCACTTTCACCATCAAGAAGGGTAAAGAATTCCTGGATGGATTTCTTTGTTAAGAAGATCGAGGCTATCAATTAGTGTTTTTTTTTGCCTGCTTTCCTCCCTCGCTTAGTCGATCTTCCTCTAATGTTTCCCGCTGCCTAGCCTTAAACTCACAACTTCCTCGAGTTTTTATTCCTTCCGCTGATATGTTCACTCTGAACACAACTTGACAATGATACCCAGCTTCTGCTCCTTCGGCCTTATTCCAACCAAACTGTTGACCATTCCATCTTCTGTGTCTGGCACCTGTCAGCTGATATTGTTAACATTCCCCTCAACTTTAAATATACTGTCATCATATCTTTCATCCAAAACCCACTTTCTTAATGTACACCATCTTTTCTGCAACTCTTCTTCTGAAACCCCCAATCAGATTTTCACACCCATCAAACTGTTCTCATCAAAATCACAAACCATATTCCATGTTACCATGAATATCTGAAACCTTCTTTCCTTATTCTTCTCATGGGACAGAATTGTCCCAAACCACCGATGATAGGTTTGGTGGTGGGCACAAAGAATCTGGCAGGAACCAAAATTTTGGAAATCCACTGGTGTTAAGCCATGTTGTAATTCTCCCAATGATAGGTTGGTCATCCCACTGTCAGGTGGCTTGAACACCATTTGCATCTCATTAAAAAGCTCATTAAAACAGCTGTCCATCAGTGCTCTATCAGGTCTTCCAAACTTGTATCACGCCAGTGGGAAATCACCTTGGCATCAAATATGACTATTAAAGAATGGTGTGTACAAGACAACCATCAACTGGCAAGACACTTAAGGTTTTTGGAATAGTGCTGTGCTGCCCCTGATATGCTGTACAACTCTTTGCTAGGATGGAATGGTTCACACTCTCCATCTCTAAGACTAAGCTGGACTGAGCACTGTGCTGCTGTACTCTCCTATGTCACTGTTTCATTTCAATAATGTGCCTCAGCTTGAAGAGTATAAGAGTTTCTCTGGATAACACTGTGCCATAAAACTCATGCAGACACTGCAACCAAAGTCCAAAATTTTGGTGCAAGGTGTCTGATGAAGGTAAGAGTGAGGGGCAATGTGGAAGGATAGCTCTGCATGGAGGGTGGGTAGTCTAAGAACTCGCAATGCTATGCAAAGGACTAAGGAGGTGAATGAAGAAGAACAATAGAAAGCAGCGAGAAAACTATGGGGCAGGAAGGTAGACCTTGACAAGGCTGCATCAGAAGCTTGCAAACGAAGGGATTCTACATAGTTTATTAAAAGAGAATGCTCAAAGACTCCAAATGTGGTGGATAGATGTCCGAGTGGGGCATCTATCAAGGAACAGATTTCTTCTTGACACAGCTAGCCTTCTTCTGCTGGATTGCTGACATTTTGCACAATCTGATGAAAACAGGTAGGCTGGAGGAAGAATGCTGGACTGGTATTTAAACATGACACTGGGACCTTTGAACTCGTCAGCTGAGGGTGGGTAAATGCATCAGCTGCCGGCCTGCCAAGAGAGTTGGAGAGGAACTCATCTGTGCATAATTAATGAGGTTCCAAACACAGAATCTGGTGTAGAATCCTGCCTTGGTGATACATGGACCTTTAAAATAAAGCACCTATTAAGGTCAAATATGACACCAGCATTGTGAATAGTCTGTTTAGCCACAGAGGTAATTGGGAGTGAGAGGTATGGAGTCAGTGGGACAGGTACCATCGGAGATGCCCACTCCTGCACTTAGTCTCAAACTGTCCGGAGTGTATGCAGCCTTTGATATAGTTAACAACTATCCTCCTCTAATATCTCCTCCATCATCCAACTGGCTCAGACTACCCTAGACTGATTCTGTTCTGACCTTTCAATTCAGAGCTGGAGAAGCTGTTACTGCTTCCACAGCATAATATCTGGGATCTCCTTACTCTCATGATAAGCTGACTTTCAGAGGTATAGTCTGAAAACATAATGTCAAGTTCTACAAGTTTGTTACACTGCATGTATGAGATGGCACTATATCCACTGGATAAGCATAAACTTCACCCATCTAGATGCTGGGAAGACAAAGCCACTGTTTGCACCCTGCCACAAACTCAATTCTCTAGTCACTGACTCCATACCTCTCACTCCCAATTACCTCTGTGGCTAAACAGACCATTCACAATGCTGGTGTCATATTTGACCTTAATAGGTGCTTTATTTTAAAGGTCCATGTATCACCAAGACAACCGAGCCTCACCTCCGCATCAGTTCTGCTGCTGCTGAACCCTCATACTTGACAGGTGTATTCCTCTCCTGGCCAGCCTCCAATATAAATGGAGTCATTGTTTGTGTTACTTTGACATTGTTGTTCGAGTTTGAAAATTAGGAATGTTGAATTTATCTCTGCCAGAAAACACTGTAAATTCTCTTTTTTGAGCATCAATAGTCTAATTTATAAAAGCAATCTGTTGTTGAGCTATGGGTCCAAATTTACCATCAAGTTGTGCCCGTTTTCAGGCACAAAAACTTGGTGAAATCGGGCAAAAGGCGAGTAGCGTGATCCTCGCTTGCCTCACGCCCATTCTCCATTACCAAGAGTCAAAAATGGCTGCCACTGAGACGTTGCTTGAAACGGGCATGACATCAATTTAAATGCATTTGCATTTTACCTTTGAGGGTATAAGTTCAAAGCTTCTGGTGGTTCACTGACTCAGATCAATGGTGGTGGGGGGGGGGGGGGGGGGGGGGGGTGGATCACATGGCTCTCTGGTGAGGGGAATGAAGTGGTCAGATGGCGTTTTGGTGTGGAAGAGGAAGGTGGGTCAGATAGCTGTCTATAGTGGGGGGAGGGAGGTGGGTCAGATGGCTCTTGGTGAGGGGCTGTTAGGAGGTGGATCTGAAACTCTCTGGTGGGGGGTGTGGTGGAAGAGGGTTGGGCGGCAGTGGGGGGAGATCAATTACCACTCTGCGTCTGATTGGTGGGGTGATTCCATTGCCATTCTGTGTATGATCAGTGAGGGAGAAGGGGAGGTCTGCTACCATTTTGTGTGTGATCGATGGGGGTGGAAGGGGGGAGAGGGCTGATGGGGGTGGGGAATAAGTGGATCAGTAATGTTATGGGGGTAGGGCAATATCTGTGAGGTTGGGGGGAGGCATTATCTGGCCTGGGAGTGATGTGGCAGGGGAGAGTTTTAATTTTTTTATTGTGCATGCGCATTTGACTGTGCCGATTGAAGTCTCGGGTGCAATAAGCCCCACCTATGGGCTTCTGCAGCTATCTGATTCGCAGTGCATATGGGGGCGCCTGAGAATGGGTCTAAAAGTCGGATCTGGAACACTCCTAGTTCAAATCCATCCAACATTTAAAATTAATGTGATAAAATAGGGCCCTATATGATCCTATTTGATTGCTGGTCTGTACTATAGCTGACCTCAGATAAGGGAGCCATAGCAACACTTAAATTGACCTCAATATCTCAGGATTAGAGATGAGAAAGTCAACGTGGATTACCTTTTCTAGTCACTATCAGCATTTCCCGTTGGGAAGATATCTGCATGGAAACAAGGTAAGCAAAGGATTGGGTTCAGTTTTAAATTCTAATTTTAGGTTGGAATTTTGTGCAGTCTGAAAAACTCTGAAAACTTTTAAAAATGGTGGACAGGAATTGAATGCATTTCTGACAGATCCCATCTTTAACTGTAGGGGAAACGTAGTGGGGTGTCAATCACACAGTACAGAAATATGACTCTGACTGTTCTGCATTGAAGGGCACTTGGTCTAACATGGCACTGAATACTGTATTAAAGCACATGTGAATCAAAGGGAGAGGCAAAATGGAAAGAAAAAGCAGGAAAAATCCATGTTACACTAAATCATGTTTTTTTTCATTATCTTTGTTGCTTTTCACTTTCCTCCAAATATTTTAACTTGTTTTGGCTTTAATGGAAATTGTACAAAAGTACTTTTTCAAATATAAGTTTAATTTACATTCTCCTATCACCATGCATCCAGAATTGATGAGAATAAAAGTATGCTTGGATGAGTTTGCTAGGAACCGCTTTGGAAATTTAAATGAAGTATGCAGCTTAACATTTAAAGTGAGTGTAATGACGCTGGTTTATTTTATAACTATAAAAATATAGCAAGGAAATCTATTTTTCCTTTAAACTGTGATAATTTAATTATGCTCATCAAGTCAGGTTGACAATAATGTTACCAGCAGAAGTAATATTTTTGACAATAAGTTGTTGGCCACACTTAACCATACCTTTTGATAATGTCCTCAAAAATACTGAATTTCCTGATATATTTTAAACAGATATAGAAAACAAGGCAGTGGGATTAGCAAAGAGTTGGCCCAGATAAAATAGGCTGAATCCTTCTGGACTGTAAACTTCTATGATTTGGTGGTTTTAAGTTGCAAAGATGTTTCTGTGGACACTGACCTGCTGTATAACTGTATAAACATTAAGCATCATATCCTTAATGTTTCGGAGTCATTATAATATTCATAGTGATTTCAAGTATAATTAGTTTCAGTTAATATGCTTTACTAATTGTGTCAATATCTAAATTTATTGATTTTTATTTACTCCTGCAAAACTTTTTGAAATAATTTAAATAAGTACATATCCAAGAAAATTGCTTATGATTGGTCCAAGGAAACTTTGTGTTTTAGAAACAATTAAGCACAGAAAAACAATTTCTCTCAAGACAGACTGTCATGTCATAATTACTATGTAGTTTAATATACTTTTTTCTTCCATTGTACAGAGGCACACCCACATTCTGTAAGATTGAACTGCCCTTTGTTTGCCTTACAGCCAAAAGCAACAAGAAGCCTTTAGAAAAAATAATCAATGAATGCATTAAAACATAGCTTGAGCTAATCACTGCCTTGGGTCTCACTTAATGTATTTCAGTTAGAAACGTTAATTTCATGTTCAAATAGTTCGGTAACATAAAACAATAAATTAAATAAATGGACCGTGAGGATAAACCTCTGCAAAAGTATTTGGTGTCTATTACGCGCTATTCTGTTCTCTATTCAGAATAGTGGGTACAAATAGTCTAGGACTGTCAGAACTGATCTTACAGTGCAAATCACAGAACTGACTTAATCAACAGTATCAACATCTGCCACAAATGTCAACAGTGAGATAAGTATAACTGCTTGAAATCTGAAAAAAATAAAACGCTCATGTATTTATTGCTTCATCAGAAGATACATTTATTAATGTACAGAAGTAGTTTCCTTGATTATTGGTACAATTAACTACTGTAAAATAAAACTAATGAATATTTGCATAGCAACTGTTCGACAATTTTTATTCCCAAGCAATTCCTTTCACTCAAAATGTATCCACTCAATTTTCAATTACAAAATCACAAATAGAAAGAAAATGAACTCCAGTGGATTGTTTCAAAAGTTACTGCATCATTTTGTTTTGTCCCTTTAAAGTATCTTAAAAATAAAAATCTCTAATAAATAAGCTTTTTATCACCTTTGCATTATTGATAATGCCGATATTAAATTTTGCTATGGTAATGATGGCAAAACTGGCAGCATTTACCATCATCTTCTGACCGCAACTTCAGGAACCCACATACTGCAGGACAGCACAGAAGTCTAGAAAGTATATTAAATAATTCTACATTTTTCCAGAATGTGTGCTGAAGGCACTCTCAAGCTGCAATCAATGCTCACCACTTCTACACTGTTAGTTTCACTGGAAAAACTCTTGAAAAAATTACATTTTGTTGAAAGAGATGTAACTGGGTTTTCAAAAGAGTACGAACATCAGAGATTGCCTCTGTGGAATGCCAAGTTTCTCCAAAATGATTTTTAAAAATTCTATATAAAAAATATTTTTTCCCTTTTAAAAACGTCAATTTTTACGTTATGACTGGAATTCTCCGACCTTGTCCATGGCTGGGATTCTCCAGTCCTGCTGCTGTGAACGGAGATTTGGCTGAGCGTCAAATTCTCCATTCCTGCTGGCAGCAGGTCGTGCAAGACCGGAGAATTCCGGCCTGTACCTTCATCCAATCATAATTATTTATTTCACCACCTAAGAATTTAAAAAATGAAGGATAAGGAATGCGTCCAGCTTCCTGTTTTACTATATGTGAATATTTCAATGTGGAATACTTGCTTCTTGATATCACCTTTGCTGCATGCCAAACATCTTCCTGACTTGGTGTCACATTGGCACTGCTGCCAAGAAAGAGGAAATTTGTGCCACGTCGTCTTTGTGGGCAGATTTCTTTTGAGGTCATTGGTGAGCACCCTTGTTTCATCATACTAATTGGGATATCTACGATTTGAGGTGTATTGGAGGGCAGTAAGAAGCATCTCTACCTGCCTTCCCTCTCAGTCAATGTCTTTGAGTACATATAAGAGAATGCTAATTTATTTCACAGATCCTATCTCATTCTCAAAGATGTTCAGTTCTTGATTTAATTGATTATTCATTGTCACATTTATTGGTACACAGTGAAAAATATCATTTCTTGCATGCTATACAAACAAAACATACCATACATGGGGAAAGAATAAGTGCAGAACATAGTGTTACAGTCATAGCAGTCATATTCTACTACATAGAACGTAGTGTTACAGTCATAGAGAAAATCAACTTAATGCAAGATATGTCCATTCAAAAGTCTGACGGCAGCAAGGAGAAGCTGTTTTTGAGCTGTTTTTGAACTACTGATCATAAAAAAAGATAATTCACCCAAGACTGAAGATCCAAACGCAGCAGCTTTTATGCTTCGGTTGAAGGGCAATGAAATGGTTGATAAAGAAAGCTGATGAGAAGCCAGTGGGAGAACAATAAACACAATAGAATGGAGCTGTGTGACAACAATGAATTTTAGTTTCCATGGTTGTATCATATAATTAGTTTTTTTTTAAATTATGTTATTCTATAAAAAGGCTTAGAAAAAATACATGCCCAAAAAAAGCCCCAAATTTTTCTGAAGCAAAATATTCTCAGAACAGACCTTTCATTTGGCAGGTATCTGAAGTAGGAATGCCCAGTCAATTCAACATAAATATCATGTAAGTTTTGCTTATATATGCACATTTATATATGTGGCATGGTGGCATCATGGTTAACACTGCTGCCTCACAGTGCCAGGGATCTGAGTTCGATCCCTGGCTTGGGTCACTTTCTGTGCAGTCTGCACATTCTCTCTGTGTCCGCGTGGGCTTCCTCCGGGTGCTCTGGTTTCCTTCCACAGTCCGAAAGACATACTGGCTGGGTGCATTGGCCATGCTAAATTCTTCCTCAGTGTACCCAAACAGGCGCCGAAATGTGGTGGCTTGGGGATTTTCACAGTACTTCATTGCAGTGTTAATATAAGCTTACTTGTGAGAGTAATAAATAAACATAAAAAAAATTGTCATTTTTTAACTTGACAAATACATATTTAAGTTTTGAAAAAAACACTGTCTACTATCTTGTTCAAATAGGACAAGCTTCTGAACCAATCTGAGAGAGACGGCTAGACTATGGCACACTCTGCATAGGGTCAGCAACAAAAGGTGGTTATTCCGGATTTTGGAATGGAGTTTTCTCAGAGTCTGCAGTGTGCAGGGACAAGGATAATAGCTTCATCAGTTACCTAGAAACTTGGCACATGGAAAGGAAATAAACCTGCAGCTTTTGGTATCATCCTCAGAAATTCCAACAACTCTTAACCTCCTCTGTCTCAAATGAACTAGATGGTGACATGATATTGACATGTAACTGAGAGCAGCAGCGAAATAAATCCATCAAACTGTCTAGGCTACAGTCATGCCTCAATACCCTGAAAAGTGTTTACCCAAGTGAAGTCAATCCTCTTATAAGTGTCACCAGATGTTTTCTTCGTTTTGGCAAGTAGCAAACATGATATTTTTCTTTCTCCCCTCACAGGGTGCCCAAATTTCACCAATATTGGCAAGGATGCCTATCTACTTTATGGCATTGGATGAGATTAATGTTATAAGCAGGCTGCATCATACTTTATTCATTTGTTCTTGGAATTTGGCCAACATTGGCCTTGCAACATTTATTGCAGATCATTAGTTGTTCTGGGAGTGCTATTAAGCCACACTTTTGCTTTTACAGCCTGTTCACTAACACTCAGTTTGACTTCCATGAAGGTCACCAGTTAGCTCAATAGGTCCTTGATTTAAAGTCCAAACATGGACAAAAGCACCACACTCAAGAGATGGGAATAGTTTATCCTTAGCATCAAAGCAACATGTGACTGAATATGAATGCAAACCACCCTAGAAAAACTGAAGTCAATGGGGATCAGAAGGAAGTCATACCTTCTGAGTCTAAAGTCCAAAGATGTGCAGGCTAGGTGGACTGACCATGCAAAATTGACCCTTGGTTTTGGGGGGATTTGCGGGGTAAATGTACGGAGTTACAGGAATAGGGCTTGGATGGCATTGTGCTCAGTACAGATTTGATGGGTCAAATGGCCTCCTTCTGTACCATAGGGGTTCTATGATGACACCTTATTGCAAACAAAATGATTGCTGTCGTTGGATATCAATCATCACAGTACCAGGAATGATTATTGTCGTTGGATATCAATCATCACAGTACCAGGAATGATTGTTGTCTTTGGATATCAATCATCACAGTCCCAAGAAATTGCTGCAGAAGCCCTCAGTGCAGCATCCAAGGCACAACTATCTTCTATTGCTTTATCAATGGCTTTTTCTCCTACCAAAGCTTCAAAATGAAGATGTTCAGTAATAATTGTGCAACATTGCCATCTAGGTCATACACCATCTGGCTTTGAAGTACGGTCTAAATATACATTCTGAAGAAGGGTAGGTGAGTCCAAGCTCAGCCTGTCCACCTTGGGAGGAAATGCCTGACAAGAGGGGATCTAAGTGTCAATCATTCAGGCCCTTTGAAATAAAAAAAGGCTATGAACCACAATCACTTGAATCTACTTATGTCAATAAACATTGTAAAATTGACTTCAGAGATCAGAGAACCTGAGCTGGCAATCAAACAATTACACTGGGAGCAGATGTTCCAGTATTATAATGGCTATCTGTGCTCTCAGCCAAGCTTCATTATGAATGCTTGGCTGAGAGCATAGGCATCTGTTTGATAATCAGATTACCTTTTAATTAAGCTTTCAAGAGATCCATCATGCACACTAGGGTCATAAACCAGGTGTTTATCAATGCCTGGAAAGACTGCATATCACTAGTCCCTTTGGGATTGCTATCAAGTTATATTTTTACTTTTAAAATTAAAAGTAAAAATTTTTAAAGTAAAAATTACTTTACTTTTAAATTTTAATTTTAAAATTAAAAGTAAAATTCCATGAAAATTACAGAGAAGTAGAATATGTCTGTCTCCACAAAAGAATTGGCCAGGTCGAGTGTGCCTGATGCAGGCTTCTAATAGGAAATGGCCCGTATCCATTAAAGACAGTCACAAAAATAATACAGCCCATTATTAAAGGTTTCCTGAATCAACCTGACTCACTGAAAATTCAGTCCCAGTTCATTGTTTTTTCAGTTAGATAAAAATCCTCAGACTCCTTTCTGAGTGGCATTATAGGTACCCCATACCACATAAGTGTCCAGGAACGAGATTCACTATCATCTTCTGAAGGTCAGCTGGGGATGGGTAATAAATGTTGGCCATGCAACTATGCTAATATCCCAAGAATTAATAAAAATGACCCTAGAAGAAGCCAAAGACAAATAAATTCAGGGCTGTGGTTACCTTGATAGCCATTAGAAATGTGCTCACACCTGTTCCACTAGAAATACACTGCAGATGGGTGTCTCAATTCATGCAAGCTAAACTTCTGTGGCTACCCCTCTATCATTTGAAGCAGTAGGTGACTGATGAGAAGACAGCTGATCCTGATGCTACTGCTCCTCTTGTTCCACAGCAGAAGTCTAAGGCATTGCTACGCAAGTTCTTCCATGATGCTGAGAAGGCTGACAACTAGATAATACATATCAAATAAAAAAAGAATTCCAAGAGAGTAAAATGACCTCTAAAGTATTGTGTTAGAATGCAGAGGTTAATCCCCTTTATCTAGCTTTGTAATCTGGTAAAAGTGTTTTCAAAGGTGCTAACTATTCTACATTAACGTTTAGAGGTTCATTAACATAAAGATATGACACTTGTTTTAAGTGAATAATTAACAAGGTATTTTATTTAACCAATCTGAACTTTAACTAAACAAGTAATATATTAATTAAAGGAAGGTTTCTCTGAAATGCTGTTCAAAATAAACACAAGGCTAATTAAATGGAGAATTCTCTTTTCTTTAGCTGGCAGGATGCAGAACAATTTAAAGATGTCCTTCTGTGCTGGCTCTTAGTTGAACTGAACTGAACTGAATTGAATTGCAGTCAGGCAGTTGAGTTCCTGTTTATATTCCTGATGACCTATCCATTCCCTGTCCCTGGATCAGCCTGAGTTGACAATAACAGCAAATTCAAATTGATAAGTTCCTGATCGCTGAGTGTCTTCTTTAAACTCACAGACTGTCAGAATGCAAAAATCTGCAGAACCTGACATCAAGGCAACCCTTATGTTTTGGTCTCCACAACAAATGTTGCCATTTGTGTACTCTGTATTCCTGCATTTTAAACATCCCAGCATTAAACCTAAAACCACGCACTGTTGTTCTCCTTCTACTAATTTACATTTTTTACAAACATTCTTTATAGCTTTACAAACTCAACTTCACAACAATTGAAAATAACCTCCAAAGCACAATCACAGAATAGGCCCTCTGAGCAAACGCCTTTTGCTTTGGCAAAGATGCAGCTGCCATGGTTCATATTTAAAGCCTGTCAATTTCACAGCCCTGCCACTCAACCAAGTGCTCTCACCTTGTTGGCCCTGCTAAATTTCAGACAATTCGGGAAAATTAGTGCACTCAAAGTTAAATCCAGAATCCAGTGTTAAGTCCACAATCCATTGCCTTTTTGCATTACAAACTCACTGACCCACTGATTTCATGGGAATTTCTACACTTCAGTTAAACATGAAAGTCGGTGGGCTCCCAACAAGTGGCATCTTTTGTTGTTTTAAAATCCACATGTACTGACATCCCCATCTCATCCTTGCATGTTAAAACTCCTCCCCAAAAGGTATGCAAAGCAATCTTGATAAGTTTATTGAGTGGGCAAGAGAGTAAAAATGTAGGCTCGTTCACTTTGCAAAGAAAAATAGAAAAACTGAATATTTTTAAAAACTGTAACTATGGTTACAGTAGGTTATTCAGAGAGATTTGGATGGCCTTGTCTAGGAAAAACAATTAGCAGAATGTTATGCCCTCTCCTGTGGAAGAACACTTAATCAAACAAGAAGGTGGGATGTTAGCGCCTCATTGTCTTTCAGCTTCAAGGATGGAAGGCTTGTGATTAGATTCCCTTCCCCAGCTACAAATGAGACTTTTAGATGAGTTATTAATGATCACTGAAGGATCTCATCCCACCACCTTTGTATTAACTAAGCGCTGGGTGGACTATCACGACATGGGGAGCATAATCAAACCTCTGTGGGCTGTATATGGTCTTCCTGTTCAAAGACACTTAGTGCCTTTGGATCGCTGGACCCAATATCAGATAGGAAGAGCCCTGTGAGAAACCATGACTCTGTTCTTGCTTTTGACCCATTCTACATCTTCTCCCCAGCGACCTGATCCCATAAAACTCCTCCTTCTCAATGTCAGTTTGCACCATCCTGGGACTTTGGTTTCCCTAACAGCAGCTACCATCTTGTCAGTACAGCTGCTGAGTTAAAGAACTGCCTGTCTCTGATTAACTGGCAGCTCTCTGTGAATGCAGCTCAGCTTCTTTGTTCCTTTACCGTTGGAAAGGCTTCTGCTGGCCACTTACCTCATACAAGCAGGTCTTTCCAACTGAGGCAACACGTGCCTCGCGAGGTCTCCAACGCAAATGATAAACTCAGATGCCTGCATAAACAACATTCCTACTACCACCACCCCCACCTCCACCCCCACCACCACTCTCCCATTCCGCCTTCCTATCCCCACTCCTGCCAGCAAGCAAGTACTGGAAACAATTAGGAAGACAAATAGTATGTAGGCCTCAGTGTAAGGAAGCTTTGCTCCAACTGTTCATGGCTTTTGCCAAATCTCACCTATGATATTCTGCCATTTTACTTTCTGTACATAATAAAGGATATAATTGACTTAGAAGAGCTGTAACAAAAAGTTGACTAGATTGATTACCGAGGTAAGATGTTTGTTTTGCAAGAAGAATGATAATATGATCTATACAGTTTAGAAGAATGAGATGTGATGTTATTGAAACAAATAAAGTTCTGTGGACCTTGTCAGGATAGAAACTGAATAACTATTTCCTTGGACTGAAGAGTCTAGAACCAGGAGGAATTATCTCGGGACAAGAAGATGACTATGATAGACTGAGTTGAAGGAAACTTTTTAATAGTCATTGTGAATTGTTGCAATTCTCTATCCCGAGGACTGTGAATGTTCAGTAGCTGAGAATATTTAAGGCCAAGGTTGGCGATTTTTTGATTTCAGGGAATTAAGAAATATGGAAATTGGACAGGTAAGCAAAATTCAGCTTGACGATCAGCCATGATCTTATTTAATAGCAGAGGCAGCTCTGGACACTGAACGACCTAATAGGCTGCTCCAATTTCCTATCTGGTTAGTTCAAGCTTGCTGTAATTTCTAAGTCTCGATATGTTGTTAAAAGTGAATTGTCATTTGTAATCCTTTTTTTTCATCTTCCACTTAGTCTGGAATTGCTCAACAGTCTCTACAAAGTTAGTGCTGTGATGTGGAGTATAATTAAAGATAACTTTCTCAGCATTGCTTACAAGTATTTCCCTGGGATGATTTTATTTTATCAAAAGCTGAGAACTTGTTAATATCGAAAAGGACAGAAGGCTGTTTGTTATTTTAATACACTTCTGCACAGAAGCAAGCCTTTGGGACAAAAATCTCAACATTTGATCTCACATAATGTAAGAGAATAATGTATTGAAAACAACTACCATTGTCAATTTAGATTACACAAAAGTAATTTGTTATATAATGTTACAGCTATTTGTCTATGGGGTGAAAAAAATCATCTCTTGGTAATCGCCTTTGATCAGTTTGCATTTTCACACACAGATCTTTGCGCTGTGTCATTAAGTTCAAGTCTAACAATTTGCAGAAAACCAGGAACAAGTCCCAGGAATCATACATTCTGAAAATTGCCCTTAGCGATTAAAAGTTTAATACTGAGTCTCATGAAAATAAAATATTATGATAGATGAACCACTAGACCTTTCCTTTTAGCTTCTTTTTTTAAGATTGGGAAACAACTCTGTAACAACGAACAACTACTGTATTTTAATTAAGGTCAGTCGCAGCTCACCACTAAATTGACTGACACTGAAGAAAATAAAAATGGCTCACATTTTTATCAGAAATTCAGGATTTTTCTTACATCTTTCAATTTAAGTCCTTCTTTTGTACTGAAAATCCATCAAGAAATTCAATACCACTCATAAAAACCTTTTATTTTTAAAGATAAGATTTGTCTTCAACAGTGTGTTATTTTTTAATCAAAAAAGGAGCCTTCACATTTTGTCTAGCTCTCAGTTTGCACAATGAATTTCCATAAGGTGTGCCAAATGCTTTTGCCAAGAAACAACGCAGCAGCTTTTTTTGAAAATAATGGTCTTTATCACATTCTGACGGCACAGTGACCTGATTAATATCTATGATTGTCCATGTGAGATTCCAAATTGGACCAACCTACCAAAGTGAGGTCCAGAACCTTATCCAGAGGGAAGGTGGAAAAATTAACAGAATTTTCTCCAGGCTGCCCCAGAATATGTCTGCTGCAAGTTATAAAACCATGGGGGAGGTGGAATTGAACTGTAGGTTTGCATTTACAGCTCTAGCATTTAAGCCTATAATGCCCAGAGTTAAACAGAAAATCTTTAGTCTGCTAGCTGTAAGCATGTTTGTTAAAATATCACATGCTAACATTTGATACAAAAATAACCAATATAGTACAAAAATAAATCTTGACCAATTATGTCTTCCAAAGTATAGTAATTCTTTGAAAGTTGCTTCATTATTACCAATAAGTGAAATTCATTTTTGCTATTAATTTAATCAAGAAACAAAGATTTTGAACAATACTTAATAAAATAAAACAGATGAACTTTGCAAGAGCACAAAACTTCCTATTTCCTTCTATTACTAATATGGACATTAAAGCTCTGAAATTCTTGGAATTCCACATATTCCACAAATCCCCAGATCCAGTTTAAGGTAGACTCCAAACATGGCTCCCTAGCAAACCCAGAGCGTTTCCTCAGCCTACTGGCAGACCCTTCTCACTTTTTAGTGAATCTCTAGACAATGTGATTTAGGAGGGCTCAAATTACTCAGGAATTTTCTGAGTTTTATCCAAGCATAGTGCAACTGGTCACTCTTTGATTGTGCACCAATCTATATGGATTAGACTTCTGGTTAATTTATAATGGCAGCAAAGTTGTTCCCAAAAGATTATTTTCTTTGGTTTCCTGCATGTTGAAGCAAGGAAGGGATTTGGAACTATGTTGCTGAGTACCTCAGCTTACTATTGTCTGGGACCACTGCTTTAATGCCAGGAACATAAATCAGTCCGACAATTGCTTATTAATAGTTATTTTTATTTTCCTACTTTGTGGTAGTCATCTATTGGTTTGTAACCATAAAATGGACTTTTATAAGAATCACAGTCACAAAACATTATGAACATGCCTTCTTAGGTTGAGCTTTGTCATAGTTAACTTGCTTGAAATGAACACGCTCTTCTTTCAAAATACTCAATGGTCTTTTGTATGACCATTTTGTCTTACATTTCACAGTTGACTTTTTGATTTCAATGTGAGGCCACTCAGCTATTGATGCAGATGAATTAGCATTCTGGTTTTGTAATATGTCTGATGCATATTTAATATGCTACATGCCTAAAAATATTTGACATTGCAACTACCATTCATGTATGCAGGCACTTATGCAAATACAGTCAATCAAACCTATTTATTATATTTGGAATGTTTGCCAACAAATTATTTTGCAAAGGATTATCCTTTTTTTTCAGGATCTTATGTTCAAGGAACTTAATTCCCCAATTTTAATTTAATTGAACCACTTGTAGTTCATAACTATATTCCTTTTGACAAATACAGTGTGGGGCTTAGGCAATGTACTTACTTATTTGAATCAAACATTTCAGTTTTAACATGTTTTCACTTTGTAGTAGTTGTACATATTTAGGCACTGTATAAATTCAGAAGCTAAATAGCTTTCAGACCAAACACCCCACCATTTTGAGTGTCTTTTACTGCCATCCTAATTATGGAATTTTTATTAAGAAATTAATAAATCAGTGATAACAATTATGCCAACTCTTTTGCATGCTTTATTAGGTATCAATTTCAAATACCATTTTTTAAAAGTGAATGGTTTTATACAGATAATAAATATTACCCCGTCAATGACTTACCATCAAAAGATGAAATCACAGAAAATGAGTACTGTCCTATTATAGCAGGTATCACTTTCATATCAGAATAGTCTTGATTATTAAAGTTGTCATACAGATTAGTCAAAATTTTTATCTATGCCATTGTGCTGCATGGTTTACCATAAAAACTATGACACAGCTCAGCTGCATAATAATTTAATAGTTTTAGTCCAGTTACATAAAATTGCAATACAAGCTAAATTTATTTCAAACGAACTGTTAGACAAAGCCATAATGCAATTAAATTTTTCAAGCACTGGAACAAGAGGTTGATCACTAACCTTTAAAAATGTCTTCACGATTCAATTTAAGACATTCTTCACACTTCTCTACCTATCAAAAGTCCAAGAAACATTCCAAAAACAGTAGCCCATTTTTAGTAGACTTTTCAACTCAAATCATTTGGTTTTGTCTTCCTTACGTTATAAGGGAGGCCAATTTAGCTAGACACTTTATTTTGTTGTTGTGCTTGAAGGAAAATAAGTTTAGCAAACAGAATTTCTTAAGGAACTTAACAAGCTGTCAACTGGAGACAAGTGGGTTCCCAGCTGCACTTGACTTTGAAAATTCCAGCACCACCCAGAGACTTGGCAGCAACATAATTTTCAATCCTAATCTTGTGCCGGCCCCCATGGGCAATTGAAAATCCTGGCTAAGTTTCTGTAAATGAGCCATCTAAATAAACTGCTTTATTTATGTGTGATAATGTCAGCCAAACCAGTCATATGTCAAAACTAAACCTGTTAACATTGTTTTTGTCATTTGAATGATTTGTATGACTGCTCTCCCCTCCCTGCCTTTCCTGACAAATACAAGTATCATAGAACCATAGAACCGTAGAAAATTATAGCTCAGAAACAGGCCTTTTGGCCCTTCTTGTTTGTGCCAAACCTTTTTTCCCTAGCCCCACTGACCTGCATTTGGACCATATCCCTCCACACCCCTCTCATCCATAAACCCATCCAAATTTTTCTTAAATGTTAAAAGTGATCCCGTATTTATCACTTTATCCGGCAGCTCATTCCACAGTCCCATCACTCTCTGCATGAAGAATCCCCCCATAATATTCCCTTTAAACTTTTTTCCTTTCACCTTTAACCCATGCCCTCTGGATTTTTTTCTCCATTAGCCTCAGTGAAAAAAGCCAGGTTGCATTCACTCTATCTATACCCATCAAAATCCTGTATACCTTTATCAAACCTCTCTTCATTCTTCTATGCTCCAGGGAATAAAGTCGTAATCTATTCAATCTCTTTCTAAAACTCAGCTTCTCAAGTCCCGGCAACATCCTTGTGAACCTTCTCTGCACTTTTTCAACCTTATTTACATCCTTCCTGTAACAAGGTAACCAAAACTGGACACAATACTCTAAATTCAGGTTCACCAATGCCTTATAGAACCTTACTCTAACACTCTAACTTTTATACTCAATACTCTGATTTATAAAGACCAATGTACCAAAAACTCTCTTTACGACCCAATCCACCTGTGATGCCACTTTTAGAGAATTTTGTACCTGTATTACCAGATCCCTCTGTTCAACTGCACTCTTCAGAATCCTGCCATTTAACCTGTATGTTCTACTTTGATTTGTCCTTTCAAAGTGCAATACCTCACACTTGTCTATGTTAAATTC
This sequence comes from Sphyrna mokarran, assembly GCA_024679065.1. Classification (NCBI taxonomy): domain Eukaryota; kingdom Metazoa; phylum Chordata; class Chondrichthyes; order Carcharhiniformes; family Carcharhinidae; genus Sphyrna; species Sphyrna mokarran. The sequence continues at coordinate 92,566,855 of JAGIQG010000001.1, forward strand.
CATTTGCCATTCTTCAAATCCCTCTGCAAGCTTTGAAAACCTTTCTCACTGTCCACTACACCTCCAATCTTTGTATCATTAGCAAATTTGCTGATCCAATTTACCACATTATCATCCAGATCACTGTTACAGATGACAAACAACAAAGGACCCAACACCGATCCCTGTGGCACAACACTCGTCACAGGCTTCCATTCAGAGAAGCAATCCTTCACAACGATTCTCTGGCTTCTTCCATTGAGACAATGTCTAATCCAATTTACTACCTCTCCATGTACCTAGCGACTGAATCTTCCTAACTAACCTCCCATGAGGGACTTATCAAAGGCCTTGCTGAAATTCAGGAAGACAACGTCCACTGCCTTCCCTTCATCCACTTTCCTGGTAACCTCCTCGAAAAAATTCTAATAGATTGGTCAAACATGACTTACCACGCACAAAGCTACGTTGACTCTCCCTAATAAGTCCCTATCTATCCAAATATTTGTAGATCCTTATCAACCTTCCAATAACTTGCCCACCACCGAAGTCAAACTTACTGGCCTATAATTTCCTGGATTTTTTTTGGAACCTTTTTTAAACAACGGAACAACATGAGCTACCCTCCAATCATCCGGCACCTCCTCTGTGAATACTGACATTTTAAATATGTCTGTCAAGGCCCCTGCATGTTCAATACGAACCTCCCTCAAAGTCCATGGGAATATCATGTCCGGTCCTGGGGATTTATCCACTCTGATTTGCCTCAAGACAGCTAGCACTCCTCCCCTGTGATCTGTAAAGATTCCATGACCTCCCTATCTGTTTGCCCTATTTCTGTAGACACCAAAACCGTTCCGTCAGTAAATACAGATGTAAAAAACCCATTTAGTATCTCCCACATCTCTTTTGGTTCCATAAACAATCTATCACTCTGGTCTTCAAGAGGACCAATTTTATCCCTCACTATTCTTTTGTTCCTTACATCCTCTAGAAACTCTTTGGATTTTCCTTCACTCTGTCTGCCAAAGCAACCTCATGTCTTCTTTTAGCCCTCCTGATTTCCCTCTTAAGTAGCTTCTTGCACTTTTTATACTCCTCGAGCATCTGATCTGTTCCTTGCTGCCTGTACGTTACATACAACTCTCTCTTTCTCTTAATCAGTGTTACAATCTCCTCAAGAACCAAGGTTCCTTATTCCTATTTACTTTGCCTTTAATTCTGATAGAAACATACAAACTCTGCATTCTCAAAATTTCTCCTTTGAAGGCCTCCCACTTTCCATTTACATTCTAACCACAGAACAATCTGTGCTAATCCACACTTCCCAGATGCCTTCTCATTTCATCAAATTTGGCCTTCTTCCAGTTCAGAACTTCAACCACAGGACCAGATCTAACCTTATCCATGATCAGATTGAAACTAATAGCATTATGATCACTGGATCCAAAGTGTTCTCTCACACTCACATCCATCACCTGCCCTAACTAATTTCCCAACAGGAGATCCAATATCGCATCCTCTCCAGTTAGCACGTTTATATATGATGTAGAAAATTCTCCTGAACACATTTTACAAATTCTATCCTGTCTAAACCTTTAACAATATGCAAATCCCAATATGTATGTGGAAAATTAAAATCCCCTACTGTCACAACTTTGTGTTTCTTGTAGTTGTTAGCTATCTCTCTGCTGATTTCCTCCTCCAGTTCTTGCTGATTATTGGGTGGTCTATAATACAACCCCATTAATGTGGTCATATCTTTCCTGTCTCTCAGCTCCACCCATCGTGCCTCTGCAGACAAGATCCCTAATCTATCCTGCCTGAGTACTGCTGTAACATTTTCCCTGACCAACAATGCCACCTCCCGCCCCCCACATCTTTTATTCCTCTGCCTCTATCATGTTTGAAACATTGAAAGCCTGGAACATTGAGCTACCAATCCTGCCCCTTCTGTAGCCAAGTTTCACTAATAGCTGTAATGTTCTATTTCCACATGTCAATCAATGCCTTCAGCTCATCTGTCCTCCCCACAATACTTCTGGCATTGAAGTAGACACACCTCAAAAGATTATTCTTTCTTAAACTCAACCCTTCCATTTGTGACGTTGCTTGAACTTGTCTTTTTACCCCCTCTCCACTACCTACACTGGCACTTCGGTTCCCATCCCCCTGCAAATCTAGTTTAAATGCTCCTCAATAACACTAGCAAATATCCCTGCAAGTATATTGATCCCTTTGTAGTTTAAGTGCAACCTGTCTCTCTTGTATAGGTCTCACCTGCCCAGAAGAGGTCCCAATGATCCACAAATCAGAAACCTTGCCCCCTACACCAGTTCCTCAGCCACGTATTCATTCGCCCAAGCATCCTACTCTTACCCTCTCTGGCAATCTTGAGATTACTACCCTCGGGGTCCTGCTTTTTAACTTATATCCAAGCTCTCTATACTCTTTCTTTAGGATCTCCTCACTCTTCCTTCCTATGTCATTGATACTGATGTGTACCACGACATCTGGCTGATCACCTTCTCACTTTAGAACACTGTGCACGCAATCAGAGACATCCCTGGCTTTACATTCGGGAGGCAACAAACGAAGCGGGAATCTCTGTTGCGACCTCAGAACCTCTTGTCCGTACCTCTGACCATTGAGTCCCTTATCACTACCACTCTCCTCTTCTGCTGCAGAACCAGACTCAGTATCAGAATTCCGGCTGTCGCAGCGTGTCCCAGGTAAAGCATTCCCTACAACAGTAAACAATTCAGTATATCTGCTGTGGAGGGAAATGGCCATAGAGGACCTTGATCTGCCTGTCCTTTCACATTTCCATTTCCTCTCCTTATAGCAACCCAATTTCCTGTGCTCTGCTACTTAGGTGTAACTACCTCCCTAAAGGTAAGGAGTTGATAGGGAGTGACAAGGGTTTAAAAATATTTCACTTGTAATTTCTTCAAATTTCAACTATGCAACATGAGAATTTAATTTTTAACTTGAGCTTAGAAACAGGGGAAACTAGTTTGCCAATGGCAACTGGCAAAGCTATCATTTTGTCACTTGATAGAAAACGTCAAAATGAGATAATGGAGGAACTAAAAACTTGTCATTTGTACAGAACAAGTACTCATATTTGCAGCTTTGGGCGAAACAACCTATTAAAAAAATACAGCCAAGTTTCTGAGAATATTGTTCTGACATTGCAATAGGCTCAACAGAAAACTAAAGGCAGAGCCTATCGCTGCCATTGTTAATGTTTCAGTTGTAGGAACATCTGTAATGAGGATGAACTAGGTAATGTATTTGAAACCCGAGGCAGGTTGTAAGAGTTTAGTTGAGTTCAAACTTGAAACAAATTGAAGCAAGTTTGCTCATCAGTTATCTGCAGTCTTCAGCTTGCTTTTACGAGGTTCTAAAAGCATGACATACGTTCACTCCTATTGGGACTTAATAATTGTACAATATGTTCCAGGAAGGCTAACCTTTAAACAAGATGTTTCACGAGCTTGCTAATATTATTATAATATTTTTCTGAACAATGAACAAACAATTTTTGAATGAGTCAGGGAGGGATTTTTCTTCCGGGGACAGGAAATGAACAAAGGGAATATTTGTAGCTTCCCTGGCCTACCCATCCTCGCACCTTCTCCTGGCAGGAAGCAGTCACAACCCCAATTTTTAATCAGAGAAATTTATGAATTAGTTGGGAGGCTGTTTGGTCAGCCAATTAGCAGATGTGGGCTGAGAGAGAGATTGGGAAAGAAAGAGAATGAGGTAGATTTAAATTGACCACACCAGGCATTACTGTGGCTGCTGTTTCATTTAATAATTTGCAGTGAGACTGCGAATGATAGAGCAGGGGAGACAGAGCATAGGAACTCAGGGCGACACTGCATCGCATTTTACGAAGGCTGATCTAGAGGTCTTCCTTGAGGGAGTGAGAGCAGTTGTCTTTCTGAACACCTCCCGCCACAGACCAAGCAGACCTGGATTGAGCTGCCATGGACAGTAAGCAGACAGAGTGTGGTCAGAAAGAATTGGCTCAGTAGAGGAAAAATTTCAATAAGCTACTTCGTTCTGCTAAGGTGAGACATTCAGGGAAGGCCTCAGGGTATTCAACCTCCAGCCGAAGATACCGAGTGTGCGTGCTGCTCCTGAATATGGTACAAGTGTGAGCCTGGTTACCTACTGATCCCTTAACAAGATTCAAAGCTGAACCACTGTGGAGCACCATACTTACACTAAGTTCCATATGTTAATAAGCCATTGGAATTGACCATCCATTTCTTAGTTCTCTCTCTCTCTTTCTCTTGTCCTTGCAAGGGAGATATGCTCACAATACCCGCAAATGGACCCAGATAGGATAAGTGGTTCTCATCTTGCACATCATCACCAGCATGGAAGACAGAATCATGGAAGTCATTAGGGCAACTGACTACAAGTTCGAGAAGGTAAGATTGGCATCCTTGGTGGAGAGCATAGGTGAAGGACTCCTGTTGTCCGACGGCATCTTATAGGCTCAGCTGCATTGGGAAGCCTCTGAATTACAAAGGATTCAGCTCTCCAAAGCTAACTCTCATGATCTCTTCTTGGGACTTCTGCAGATTTTAATGTTAAGGCATATAGATAATCTCTTGGACCAAGGTTCCTGAATCACCCAGCCAAGTGCTGCAAAAGCACATCTCAGGCGAAGCATTATCATACCTTAGAAGCTCACCTCCACAACTCAGATATAGTCATCTCAGTGGCTTTTTGTGAGCACATAGATGGGGTGACAATGGGTGACGAGCACATCACAAGTGTGCAGGAGGAGCTGACAGAGACAAAGGGAACTCTGAGGCAGTGGAGGTCCAAAGGCTCAGTCCATTCAGTTTATGTGCACCACTATTATTCAGGGCTTCGAACAAGTGAGCTGAACACATGAGTTCCTCCATTGACAGAGTGGTCAACCCTATGGAGAACCTGAGATGGCAGCATGCAAAGTGAATACAGAAACTTGCCGTACACTGTGGCCTTGATCAGCCAGTAATGCAAATGGTACAGAGATTGTTGAGAGAGATTGCCAGCTGGTGCTCTCCTCCACCATCCAGAATTCCAGCCAAGTGCTGAGGCAGTCATCAAGAAAAAAGAGTATACCACATCTCATGCGGCACCATCATCATCATCCATCTCCTTGTCCCTCTGACTGAAGAATCATCTCTGGGGAGAAACATGCTGGTTTTCGGTCTGAACCCGACACTTTGCCATTTTTTGGAAAAATTTCAATCCTTGTTTTTAATGTGTCCCCTAGTTCTAGTCTTATCAACAAGAGTAAACATTCTTTCAGTATCTCATCAAGTCTTCTCAAGATCTTCTTTGTTTCAACATGTTCTCCTCTCATTCTTCTAAACTCCAGGGAATGTAGGCCCAGCATGTTATCACCCTGTTCAACCTTTCCTCATTAGATAAACACCACAACTCCACGTATCAGTCATGTGAATCTTCTCTGAACTGCTTCTAATGCACTTATATCTTTTCTTAAAAAGCTGTACAGAGTATTCCAACCATGCAGTTGTAGCAAAGCATCTCTACTTTTATATTCCATTCTCCTGGCAATAAACAATTATCTTTCTCAAGACCTAGTATCATATGGATTGAATCCTAGACAATAGATCTGCCACTGAATGCCAAAGGTCTCTGGCAGACTGGAAAAGATGTTGACAGCAAATAATACTGATGCCCTCAACTTAAAGGAAATGCAAGTTGCTCATGATAAACAAAGATATTGTTATAAAATCTATGGTTATTACGTGCTAAAACCTTTTAAAAAAAGACTTGATGATTTATATGACAGATTAAATTACTAACTATATTACAATCTCAAGTACAGCACACAGAATGACCTGGACAGTGGCTAGAAAGATTGGCAAGCTAATTGTTATCAACGTATATAAATGGCTCAATGGAGAACGGCATAATCCAGCTCCCACCCCCTCAACACCCCATCACATACATGTGAGAAGTCACTAATTCACCATTCTGAATGGGCTTTGAATCCAATGACAACAACAAGGAACATAGAACATAGAACATAGAACAATACAGCACAGAACAGGCCCTTCGGCCTTCGATGTTGTGCCGACCAAAATAAAAAAGCAATGCCCCTCCAAACTAAACCATTCCCTTCTCTTCCATATACTTATCAATTAACCTCTTAAACGCCACCAAACTTGGCGCCTCTACAACAGCTGCAGGCAGGGCATTCCACTCCCTAATCACTCTTTGAGTAAAGAACCTACCTCTGATATCCGTCCTATAACTCATACCCCTTAATTTAAAGCTGTGTCCCCTCGTGCTAGCTTTCTCCATCCTAGGAAAAAGGCTATCACTGCCACCCTATCTAAACCTCTAATCATCTTATATGCTTCAATAAGATCCCCTCTTAGCCGCCTCCTTTCTAACGAAAACAACCTCAAATCCTTCAACCTCTCTTCATAGGACCTGCCCTCCATACCAGGCAACATCCTGGTAAAACTCCTCTGTACCCTCTCCAATGCCTCCACATCTTTCTTATAATGCAGGGACCAGAACTGTACACAATACTCCAGGTGCGGCCGCACTAGAGTTTTGTACAGTTGCAACATGACGTTGCGGCTCCGAAATTCAATCCCCCTACCAATAAAAGCTAAGACTCCATATGCCTTCTTAACAACCTTCTCGACTTGACTGCCTACTTTCAGGGATCTTTGCACATACACACCAAGATCCCTCTGTTCATCTAGACTACTAAGAATCCTACCATTTGCCCTATACTCTACACATTTATTATTTCTGCCATAGTGCATTACCTCACACTTTACCACATTAAACTCCATTTGCCACCTCTCGGCCCAGCTCTGCAACTTGTCCAAGTCACTCTGTAAACTAAAACACCCCTCTTCACTATCTACCACACCACCAACTTTAGTATCATCTGCAAATTTACTGATCCATCCCCCAATACCCTCATCCAGATCATTTATAAAAATTACAAACAGCAGGGGCCCCAAAACAGACCCTGAGGCACACCACTCGTCACCGAACTCCACGATGAATATCTCCCATCAACCACCACCCTCTGTCTTCTATCTGCCAGCCAATTCCTAATCCAATTAGCTAAATCACCCTCTATTCCACACATCTGCATTTCTGTAGAAGTCTTCCATGGGCCACCTTATCAAACGCCTTACTAAAGTCCATATATACTACATCAACCGCCTTACCCCCATCCACCTCTCTGGTCACTTTCTCAAAAAACTCAATGCGGTTAGTAAGGCATGACCTACCCTTCACGAAACCATGCTGACTATCCCCAATCAATTCATTTCTCTCTAAATAACTATAAATCCTATCCCTAATAATTCTCCAATACCTTGCCCACAACAGAAGTAAGACTCACTGGCCTATAATTCCCAGGAAGGTCTCTCTTCCCCTTCTTAAACAATGGGACCACATTCGCTATCCTCCAGTCCTCCGGAACCACACCCGTAACCAACGAGGACATGAAGATCAGAGCCAGAGGCTCTGCAATCTCCTCTCTTGCCTCCCAGAGAATCCTAGGGTAAATCCCGTCCGGCCCAGGGGCCTTATCCAACTTCAAACCCTCGAGAATTTCTAACACATCCTCCCTATCTACTACAATACTTCCCAATTTGCAACCCTGTACCTCAGTGTTCTCCATAGCTACATTTCCAGCACTCTGCGTGAATACCGAAGAGAAATATTTATTCAGTGCCGCACCAATCTCTTCAGGCTCCACGCACAACTTCCCACTGCTGTCTATGACTGGCCCTAATCTTGCCCTAACCAATCTTCTATTCCGAGCATGGTACAGGATATTCACCTTCTTCATGCTGCTCTAAACATCATGCAAGTTTCTGATCTGCAGGTAGGAGAGGAACCATAATCCTGACTACACCATTTCATGACGTAGAGATGTCAGCGTTGGACTGGGGTAAACTCAGTAAAGTTTGACAACACCAATTTTAAATCCAACCAATTTATTTGATAGTAAATCTGCGAGTTTTTGGCCTTTGTGGCCTTCGTCAGGCAAATGAAATGTTCTGGTCTCCAAAAGCACACATATCAGCACAGACAGTTTACAGATTGCTGATTAGATCAGATAGTTAAGGTATCTCTAAACACCTGTCCCAAACTGTTCTTCTTGACTTCCCAGGTTTAGAATTCCTGTCATGTCATCAAAGCAAGTATCAAGAACTTCCATAAGACAAACTAGACTGGAGAAAACCATCTACCATATCCTCCCCCTGCCCGAATGCCTGTGACCCTGCTTATTGTAGCAAAGAAGAACATTCCTCAAAGTTTCAGGAGGTGGTGCATTCCCTGCTGAAGCCCTGACTGTGAAATGCTCTATTAACAATACCAACAAACTGGAGATCCTCCAGCAGCCATAGCATTACTTGAATTGTTGAACAACCTTAAACAATAAAATTGATGGACTATGTGAAATCCATGGATATTATCCATTAAAGCCATTGGTCCTGAAATCTCAACCCAGCAGAGGCTGTTAACCCATCTGTAAGCACAACTGCTGTTATTTCCAAATGTTGGCAAACTCAAGGGGATTTATCGATGAACAACACAAACAGAAAGTCAAGAAAAATCTCCAAAGAAGCAATGACAAGTTTTCCAGGGTCTTCTCCACTATCAAACAGCTTTACCCTGATGGAATGGAACGCTGGCCTAACAACTACTAAGAAGAGAAAAACCTTTAGGAAAGATGGTATTCCACGGGACATTCCTGCAACATCTTAATTCACTGACAAAACAATAATTACTGACAGAGATAGAGAATGGCCACATTTACCAAATCTAGCCTGAGGCCCTGTCAAAACCAGGAAAGGCAGCAGATGATCCTGGGAGCTGCAGGCCCATTTCACTGCTCTGTACAACCTATAAGCTCTTGGGGCAATTCATTCTTTCAAGAATTAACCTGAACACCAACTACAGCAAGCTGGCTTCTGTCCTAACACTGTTGCAATGAACAAATCCTTGCTCTTGCCACAAACATTGAAACTGGTTTTCATCACAAAACTCTAGGCTAGAACCACATTCACCAATCCTTCTTCAGCCTCCAATACTGTGTGAAAACATTGACAATTCTCAAACTGTCCCTGCTGTTGCCATATATCAAACTACTCCAGCTGCTGTAGACATTCCTCAGCATCAGAAGGATGAAAGTCTACCTACAAGGTGAGGTCACCACGCCTAGAACACTCGACAATTGCATCCTAAAGGACAGTGTCCTGGCACTGACACTTTTTAACATCCATGTAAGTGATAGACATATCATAATATAAAAATTTATTTTCACCAACGATATTTCCTCGATAATACAAGCAAAATTCATTCCGGTATATGGAAGCCATGTTAAACACAGGTTTGTCAGAAACAGCTGAATATTTCTCAGTGGAGACTGAAATCAAACCTTGAAAATCTCAAAGTATAAAATACAGAGCTTGGCCTCTCACAACAACCTAATATGATTTCAGTCCCATCATTTCACCCAACCCTGCAATTCACACTGAGTGCCATGTACTATCATCATCAAGCCCACAAAAACCCTTGGATGCATGATTAATGGTGTCGTGCTGAAAGATATGATGTGGCTTCCTGTCATTCTCCATTGTGGGAAACACTCTCAGACCCTGCCCCTTCCATGGAACTTAGTGTCAAATGGAAGAAGTCCACATATTGTCTCTGATCCACATCTCAACAACCAGACCTCAATCCATCATCTTCACCCCACCCCCTCCACCCCAACAAGAATATGCTAAATAGAACACTGAGTGAACAAGGTTGATACAGCCACCTGATGCATAGCTGGCACTTAAAACCTCACTAGTTGCGACTTCAAAAACCTTGATCTAACCCTGGGATACACAATAACATCACACCCCCTGACTCAGGTGCACTTGCCCTCCAGCAGGGCATGGATTGGTTCAGGAACTTGATGTGAAAACTCTTGATGGCAGCTTCTGATCCTGAAGCCATAGGAAAGAAGAAGCAATACTCAATGAATACACAATAAACTTAATTCAGTCTACTAATGGACTGGATGGATTCTCGTGGCTGCCATCAACACCTCCCCAAATCCAGACAACCCTTATCGCCCTGCTGAAACTCACTGCATAGAGAATGGCATAGGAAGCCATCACTAGTATGCCAACTGGGTACTCGTATTTGCACCATGCGCTAATACCGATCTCCATCAGGGCCTAACATTTCTGCCCAGAGTGTTGCGATTAAGAGAATGGTTTTTCCATCATTAATGTGAAATGGCTAATCTAAATTAGTACTTAATTAAATATTACCTATAAATTAACAGCTAAAGAAACAAATAGACCACCGACCGAACTTTGAAAGAATGCATCACAGTTTGAACACTCAAATTAGTTATACTTAAACAAAACAATTTATGGTTCTAGAAACAGAATGTTATGAAGCAACAGCAGTCTTGTTTTAATAATATTGTTTGCAATTGACTCTGCGCTAATTGTGTTAAACTGTTATTCTTCTGATTTATCATGTCTAAAGCTAATTACAAATGCTTATTTTTGTAAATAATATATTGCATCTCCAGCAGAAAGATGTTTCTGGAATGAAAGAATTAGTTTATGAGGAGAGATTTGAATAAAATGAACCACTGAAGTTTAGAAGGATGAGGATGAAATGATCTTATTAAAATATTTGAAAGAATAGATGCTGAGAGACTGTTTCTCCTTAGGTGGTTGGGGTTTCTGGAAGTAGGCATTTTAGGAAAAGGGGTTGGCCACTTAATCATGAGACGAGGAGAAGTGTTCTCACTTAGACATCCATGAATATTTGGAATTCTCCACCCTGGAGAGTTGTGGGTGCTCAGTAGATATGTTTATATTCAAGACTGAGACTGATGAAGACAACCAAGGGATAGAGCTGGAAAATGGAATTGAAGTTGAAGATTAATCCAATCTCATAGAATGATGGAACAGGTTTGAGGGACTCTATGGTCCCTTTCCTCTTATGTTTTAATTGCCAAAGTTCCACACTAAATCTTTGTGATGTAGCCTGTTACAGAATGAAGTTTTTGTTATTCGTCAAATATACTTGTGCAACATCATTAGAACTAGCTCATTGCCTATGTGTTCATTCACATTCATCCCTTTTAGGCATACATTAAATGGATAGCGAAGATCTTTAAATATAAAATTTACATGTTTTTTGTTCTCTAAACCTCCCTTCTCCAGCATACTGATTTTTTTTTTCACAACCCTATGCAGAGTGGGATTTTATGGTACAGCCCATCTGCGGTATCATCTGGAATATCTGAAAGTCAATGGACTTTGGCTGTGCATCTGGCTCTCCCATGGTGGGTCTTTTCTTACCATAGAAGGGGTAGAATTGTTGAATAATAGCAATTGTATTTAGAGCAATTATTTTGCAAGTAAACCATATCCTTTTGCTGTTTGTATAAAGCAGCTTGTCCAATTTGCTTCTGTGTAAGTTAATTTAGGCAGTATTTCTTTGCAAGCTCTGAATTTCCTTAATTATCACTATATTCCTGTCAGTGGAAGGTCAAATAACAGCTTTAAAATTGAGTCCTTTGCTACTCTCTTCAATCCTGTTGCAGTTAAATTACAAGACTGTGTTTAAGCTCAGGTCTCAGCATTTCTAAGTCTGCCATTTCCATGCATGAGAGGCTACATATTTGTTTACCTCCCAAATGTAGATCAATTTCTATACTCGGTCACATAGCTTCAGTGAAATAAAGAGCAATGTTCCCCTGGATTGGGATATCTCGACTCAGCAATGTCCTATATTCCAGGTTTTGCTGACAGGGAGAAATGCTACTCCGCAAACTGACTTGAAAAATTTGCAACAAACACCTGCAAGGTTGTTGTAGGCTGCATGAGCAGCTGCTGCAGAGAGATTAACAAAAACATAAAATCCAATGTTTCAGAATTTTATCACCAATTCTTCAGTAGATTAGTGAATTATGAAGGTCAATGGAACATACTTAATCAACCCCACTCCTTTTGCCATATATTATTTGAGGGAAATTAGATTTGGACTTTAAGAGTCCTTTTTTTTACCCCGAGGTGCAATTCTCTAATATTCCAATGCATTCAATTTACTGGGCTGATTGAGACTGAACAAAACTGACTAGCAAACTGGAGTATCAGCCAGCTTATTTGATAAAAAAACAGAAAATATGATAGTAAAACATTAGGCAAAAGCTGAAATGCCATATGGCAGAGGGAATAATATCATGGAAATTATGCTGTATGATTTCACTGTGCTACTTTGGAATCTATTACTTTGAAGGAGATGTTAAACCATTTCATTCACTGTTCCATTTTAAATGGGTTAACTTCTCTAGTTAAAATAGCAGGCAAAGCAATTTGATACGAATTAGTTAAGTGTATGTATAATATCATGGAGTTTAAGTTCCAGGCTAAGGTGACTGGAACATCTGCTGTAGAGGCCACTGGGGTAAAGAGGCAGAAGAGAATTATAAATAGCATTGATATATCAGCTTTCTATGCTTAGCAAATAACTTCTTTTCCCTCAGAAGAATAATATGCAGCTTACAGGGCTGACCCACAGATGGTAGAAAAATAGGGGGAAGGACATCCTCCTTCTACTTAGTAATTGACATTTCCATAACTAAAATAAAGTACATGATATTTCCATAATAATGAAAAATGTATTTGAATGGAGGACAAGAAAAGTGGCAGAATCGCTCATTTTTAATTCACGTAATTAATCCTAATGCACAGCTTAATGCAAGCTTTGACCACTAAGTTTTAGTATTTGCTGACAGATGCAACCTGCCTTGTTAATGAATGGCATAGAAGCCTGTCTCCTGACATAGTAACTGATTTAACTTTCTTTCGAGCCAATACATCTTTGAACAAGGACAAAGAGGATCACTCAAATCACTTATCTTTCACGGCAAGAAATATCCTGTCGGCCAATAGTGACTTGAACTCATTTTACCAATATCACTTCTTGTGAAGACCTGAAAAAAGGGCTTCCAATGTTAACGTAGCACACACAATATACCTTGCCGAGAAATCCTATCTAGCGATACCCAATTGTACGTATCCAGGTCAATTGATTCTGTGTGGTTATTTTTTCTCTGGTCATGAATAACCTTTAAATATTTATTTAATAATTCAGCTGAAAGCACAGTTGAAACAATAAAAACTGAAGAGAACGTGAAAAAGCAATGCCACAGTTGATGGGACAGGTAAGACAGTAGATAAAAGCTAATATTTTATCCTGGCTAGGATACACCAATATACATCGGATGAGAACAAATTGGACAGATAATGTGACCAAACAGCCTACTGAATTCAGGGCAAATTTTAGTTGGAAATGACTTACCACTATGTTTACGATACCACTCCAATCACCACTATCTTTAAACAGTCCTTCCACTATGTGGATGAGGTGCCTGTTTGTTTCACGGGGTAGACCATTTTCATATGCAAATCATGGTTGCACAATGTACTTAGGACCTGAATGAAATTTTAGGCAACTCAGAAGGAGCATGTAGCTTTCATACTCCACCTAGTTCTACCAGATGGTACAAAAGATGCATCAAATTAATTTTAAAATGATTTCTGCGGAAGTAGAAGGAGCAGGAATGTTTTTCTGAGTTCCACAAAAAGAATACGAGCTGCTGTTGACTTGGACACCTTTTTGACAATTGTATCCCTCATCAACGTCATGAACGCTCATCTGGACTGATGAATCAGTTTCCCAGTAGTCCAATATTATGCTGTATCAGACCAAGCAAGTTATGATGAGGTATCCACAGCTTGCTGGCAGCATGCTAATGGATAATGGTACAGGTCTAATAACGTTAGATGTCAGACCAGCACACTCTATTGGTTAGTTGTTCAGTAATCACCCTTTACTGTCCAGAGTCACACATAAATAATGATCACATAAGTAAGAGAGTAGAGCATAATCAGAATCCTTCAAAACATTTTTCACTTAGGAGCTAACACCTTCAGGAGAAAAAGGGAAGAGAAAATTGATGGGGAAACTTGCAATTGAAAAAATACAATTAAAATTAAACTGTTTCCAGTTCAACAGCTGTATTAGATGTATTTGTGGATGATTCTGCAAGAATAATTCTCAGGAGCTAATAATAATACAAGATCTTTTGATCAAGAATACTTTGAATAAATGCACCACCACATTACAATGCTGTGGAAGTAAGAATGATGTCTACTATCTTGTAACTGTTATTTGATGTAAAAGCAATAATCCTATTGTACTCCTGGAGAAATATACATGGTATCATTCTGAAAAAAAATGTTTCATGCTGTCTATACTTTGAATTTTGAATTAAATGATTGTGTAATCTGACTAAACTAGTCTCAAGTATTAATATTAATACGCTTTGTTGTTTGAAGAAAAGAGGTCAGTTTTATGACCTTACCATTTTCCATATGTTCTGCCTCACCAACGCTGCCATCAGGTGTGGTCCTCTCATAGTTGTCTTCTGGAAGTGGGAGTGAGCCTAGTCTGGGTCCTGATGAACTCTTGCTGCTAGGTGTTTCTGATTCCTCCAAGCCACTGTCATAACAGCTCTGTAGGGACCCCTGGTGTGGATCCTGAGGCTGACTCACCACAGAGAATGTCACTCGACGAAAAGGCTAGAAGAAACATGATCGTAAGTGTCACAGCTGCATTTGCATCATCAAGTTCGCAATGTAAATCAACAATGTTCTTTAAGGCATAGAGAATAAAGTGGCGGTTTACTGAAACAATGACTGAAAATGTTCAATTGTTAGTCAAGTGATGAACATCACTGTTTGCAACTATTGCATCTAAAAAAATTGTTTAGTGCAAGAGCAATTGCCAGAGTATACTTTTCATAATTTCACACAATTAATTTTAATTGTTTCACAAGCATATTGCTATATTCCTTTCTAACAATCTACCTTCAATGTCTGAACAGTTTGAAGACAACACAACAGTACTTCTTGTGGCCATGGGATTTTTTTCTGGTGAATTACTAGACGTATAATACTCACATTAATTCTCTTAACCATTTTTTTTTTGGATTCCTGACCAGATTAATTGGAGGAGACGACATTCTTTTTGGCCCTATGGTCCTATGTGTACCATCTGATCTTTCTAGTGCCAATTATACCATCTGTGGAAATTTTCCCAGCCAGACCTGCTATGTCAACCAAGCCAAATTTCCCATCTGTTCTAAAGTTCTCAGATGTACCATCTGTGCCAACTTTGCCAACAGTCACATATGCCTGTTTTACAATTGTACCAACAGTGCCACCTGTATTGCAAAAGCTTCCTGTATCATTTTGCTTAATACGGTGCTACCTATGTAAACTGCTGTCTCTTTGACTGCTGCAAACAAAATGAGTTCCACCCTATGCAGCAACTGATGTGCTAAATACAGTAAAATAATGTGGAAACAAAAGAGGAAGAATGCTTTGCTTTATTCTCCCATCAAAACAATCAGGTGGTACTGGTCTTAACAAAAGATTTCTCACTGAAGACAATGTCTCCTATTCCTGTCAGTGTCATCATGCTCAGTCATGTGAATCAGATGTATGTCTCACATTAATAAATGACCCATTTGAAGCAAACTCAAATTGTAATTTTCTCCTTCCTTAAGAACTGAATGTTCATAAAATACTTTGAATTAACATCTTCACAGATTGCTGACAAGTAAATTATTGCTAATGAATGGCAATTGCATTGGCAAATTGGAAGCAAATTTTCTACAGATATTATGAAATTTTAAAATCTAGATCAAGAGTAACATTAATATTGTATGGTAATACAATCTAATTATATCAATGAGTTTGTCTATTTCAGTGATGAAAACATTTAATAAGTTGAACTTTGGAAAACAAATTCATGCTTTTAATTCAAATTATACTGTGATATCAATTTGTCCCAGAAATATATAAAGGAATAGGATCCTTGTTCTCTTTTGTGTTCAGAGTACTTAGAATTGGAAGACAGAGTAGTTATATTTCTTGGATTTCCAATAACTGCACAATAGGATTTATTTGCTGGCACATACTGGTACATCCTTGCATAAAGCAACTTTTTAGACAATAAGTCACACTTATGAATATCACAAAACAGCTATTTGTACATGCTTTGGGCAGGACAAAAAATGCATAGTGCTTGTGCCTTCATGTAGATTTTTAGACTATAGGCTATGGTTCAATGAGTTATTCACAGAATCTTCGAACATCAGAATTAATAAACAACAAAGTACAACTGTTTTTTTAATATTATTTAATTATGAAATAATAAGCAAGGATTATCCAATTGACTCCTTTAAGATTTCTTCCATGAATATGTAATAGAAATATACTGCCATCAATGTCATTACAAAAGTTTGTAAAAATACCAAGATTTTTATAATTAAATCTTCTTCCAAATTTTAATTTTTCCACCTTTATTTGCATCCATTTATTTTAAGTTTAAGTTTTCATACTATTCAGAATGAAAGACATCTCACCCTGGGAGATTTGTGGAATTCATGCATGCATTCCCACCTTGATAGGGTCCCCTAATACTGGATTTTCAGTGACATCAGCTCCATGCTGGAAATCAGGGGCAAGGTGCCAAGACCATTTGAATGGTCATTTAAATATAAGTCAAATTTCATTAGCGGGCTCGGAGACTTCAGTCCCAGGCCTGCTAGCCTCTTGTCTTCCCACCTCCCCTCACCCCCAGCTTCCCCAGAATGGTTCACTCTAGTGGGATTCATAGTAGCTCCCCACTAATGAAGAACTAGCGACCCAACAACCCTAGTTGTACACAGAGTACAGAGAGGCAATCGGAGCTTCCCAGACAGTTGGGTGGGGGGGAGTTCCGGGCACTGGCACCTTGGCAACGCCAGCCGGGGTCTGTCCATGGGGCAAAGTGTCAATGCCCAGGTGACATCTTGACACTATCCATCAGGCATTCAGCAGTGCCAAGGGGTCAAGACCTATGGGGGTGGAGCTACAGGAAGGATGATTGGTAGGGGTGCGGGATCCTACAGTTATTCTGCTTGGGCAAGTGGGATCAGGATTGCGGGTGCCAGGACTGTGGGGAAGGGGTGGGGATTGGCACTGTATGGGGGGAAGGAGGAAATCAAGGGGGGAGCTGGAAGTCAGGATGGGCTGGGAAGGGGAATAGTTTGCAGGGCTGGCCAGTGATCAAGCTGGCCAACAATCAAAAGGCCAGCAGACAGGGACCATTGCACATGCACCGAACATGGTGTTGACAGATTGATGCATGTACAGTAGCCTGCTCAGTACTGTGTTGCCGGCTTCTCCATTGAGAATAGGCCCCACCCATTGGTTTATAATAATATGCACTTTAGTGCACTCTGCAGTGCATAGACTATAAGCAATTCTTCTCTGAACTCCCAGTGGGAAAAAAAAGCATGAGTTACTCCAGTTTTCACACGAATTTGACATTTAGAATTTTTTTGGAAGAATTCTGGTCATTAATCTGAAAAGAAATTGAAAAATTTCTCACTGGGAAACCAACAACAAGAAGCGTGCCTGGGTTAGGGACCACACAATAGTTTACAGAGTAAAGCTCTCTTTGCTTTTCCTATCTATTTCAATCTCAACTTCAAGTTGAAAATAGAATGGATTAATGAATTAGTAACAGCTTCTACCTCATCCTCAATGTTAGTAACTTCTAGCTTTAAATGCATACGAAAGAATTCCATCTATATTGTATAAAATATCCATAAAAGCTATCCCACTAATGTATATTTTGAGACCATTTGATGCTGAGGACAGCAAAGTACGGATCAATTTTCTATTCCTGATAGGAGTTACTTCCCTTCACTTAACACCACTTAAAATGAAATTTGAAAAGTAAAAACTCACTTGGCGATGAATGGGTGGGGGGGCAGGGATGGTGGGAATTTGGTTTTTGCAATCAATAGGCTGCTGAGATCTATCATCCATTTTATGCTATTACTCAACATCAAATTCAAGTCCACTAAATAAACTTAAAACAACTTCAGGATGATCCAGAGCTCTTCATAAGCAATGATGGATTCATTGTTGCAATTGTAGAAACATGGCAGCCAAATTGTGCACAGCAAGTTCCCACAAACAGCAATGTCATAATAACCAGATAATCTGTTTCCAGTGATACTGATGAGGAATAAATGTTGGTTGGACTCCAGAGAACTCTCCTCTTCTTCAAAATAATGCCACAAGATCATTTATATTGAACAGCAAGGTAGTGCAATGGTTTAACATCTCATCTGAAAAGCAGTCTCTCCAGCAATGCTGTACTGGAATGTAAGCCTAGTTTTTGTGCTCGGGTTTCTGGAGTGGAATGCAAAATGAATTATTTTGTATTCAAATTCGAAAATAGTTCAAATCTTAATTTTAAATTTATTTTTATACACAAATCACTTCATTTTTCCAACATTTTAAATGTGGAATACTGTGTTACGCCAAATGGCTTTATACATAAAATATTCTCATACTCCCACTGCTTTGGATAGTTTATACTGTTGGGTGCAATCTTGTGATACGAGTATAAGGCTTGTGGCAAGGATCAAAGAAAATTTATGAATGTTGTATAGAAAGGCGACATTTTCTTAGATGTCTTCATTGTTCAAAAGAGCATGGGAGGATTGTTACATGAAAAAGCAAATATAAGGAAGATTGGCTGTAATGGCTTTGATTAAGAATTGACTATAATGCCCAAGATTCTCTGAAATATATAAAAAATGAATAGACAAATGTTCCATTGGGTCTGTTCGAGGGAAAATTTGAAGAAACCCAGATATAATTATTTATCATTATACATCTGAAAGCTTAATTTTCTCTTGCATACTACTTTAAAATAATATTTTCAATGCAATTCTCACACTTTGTTAGTTTAATTATGATCTTTAAAATGTTGTGTAAGTGCAAGTCCAAAGCAAGAGGACCTGGGCGAACACAAAACAGGGCACTAGCCATATTTAGATATTCTAGATGAGGCTCTTGCACATGTTACACCTTCACATGCTACCCAGCTTTTAAGAGGATCAAATTGTAGACTGTTGGCCTCAACATCAGCAAATACAGGTAATTCGGGACAGGTGGCAAACAGCAGCAGACGGCTACAGGGAGAGATCATGATCTGAGTGTTTTGGAGTTAGTTGGAGAGTTCCTGTTCTTCATGGCCCGAGATGAAAATTTTTGCTTCTCCTTTTAATAGCCGTCACTCACTGGGCTGAACTTATCAGCAAAACCTGAACAAAGCAGGTCCACTGTTGCTTATGCTCAGCATTCGGCCTGAGGGGGCCTCACATATCGTTTAGACCCTCATTAGCATAAAGCAATGCACTCGCATGCTGCTGGAGATTGCTCCAGATACTTGAGAATCATCCAAGGCCACTGCTAAGCAGACAAAATTGGTCTCTTTTGTTTTTATTATCTGCTCAGAATGATGCCCAATTTCTACCCCAGTTTGTATTTTGTTATCATTATTGCTTTCAAAACAAAAGTCATGTGATCTACTGTTGTCATTGTTAGGGGAATGCATCTGACAGGTCAGACATCTTCAATATTGCAAATGTATAAATTTGTTTTTGGATCTTTAGGAATTAGTTTAACAAATACATACTTACTATTTTATGATATCAATTGGTGCTATTTTTTTCTTCCTTATAATAACCAAACATATCAGAGCAATTAGATTATGTTGACATAAAATTAAATATGTTCAAACAACATTTGCTGCAGCATTGTGGATCAATACTGACTGCAACTTTAAATTATTCCCATTGCACTTTCGTGGCAAGTATGACATGTTGGTTTCAGATAAGAATTACTTTAGGCGCTCTCCTTCCATTTCAGCAATTTTTATTCCTGCATATATGACAAATTGAATACTTGCCTTCCAAGAACATTCATACGTTTCAAACATAGCCAAGTAATTAATGCTACTGTATTGCTTGATAAAACGAGTCTAAAGCCTAAAGCACAGCATGATTAAGTTACCATATATAGTTCAACAACTGAATTATGAACGAAATTTAGTAAGTTCGTACTATTGTATAGTAGTCCATCTTCTTCTGTCTCCTGAAATATAACATGATCATATTGTCCCTAAAAATGCACAAGTAAAAATCTTCTACTCTGTTGCCTTGGTTAAAAATCCAATATACTCTTATGAAACATGATTTGCAAGGCTAATTTTTAATGCATTTCCATCATAAAGAGTGCTGACTCAAATCACAAAAGGCTATTTGCATGTTTCACTGAAACCTTCTGAACTGAAAGTAACTCTGTACAATAAGTGCAACAAACCAACAATTACAGAACTATTGTTTGGTAGAATAGCAGAGCCATGGAAACATAGTGCAATATATTTTTTGATTGCTGCAGCTCTTACACTGACAAAATCAGTAGGAGAGCCCCATGGAATTTGAGCAGCATGGTGGCATAGTGGTTAGCACTGCTGTCTTACAGCGCCAGAAATCCGGGTTCAATTCCAGCCTCAGGTCATTGTCTATGTTGAATTTACACATTCTCCTTGTGTCTGGATGGGTTTCCTCTGGGTTTCCTCCCACAGTCCAAATATATGTGGGTAAGATTAGTTAGCCATGCTAAATTGCCCCTTAGTGTCAGGGTGACTAGCAAGGTGAATAAGTGGGATAACAGGGATACAGCCAGGATGGGACTGTTGCTTGTGCAGACTTAATAGGCTGATCGGCCTCCTTCTGCACTGTTGGGACCCTATGAAAATGTGTGAAATGTGGTAGCAGAAGATGTCTGACACTTGGCCTATACAGAAAAATAACTATATACAAAATTAATTGACAGACAGAATGTTTGATCACAGTGCAATAACAGACAAAGATTTCAGGTCCAACCCGAAGGTGTATAAGCTAAGTTCAAACATTTTATATATGGTGGCACAACTTTTCCTGTTTAGCATTTAGCCATAAATGATCATGTGGTGGGGCGTCTAGAAAAAAATCAGGTATGAAAACTCATATATCCACAAGAAAACTGACCAAATTTTCTGTTCATCACTTCAAATGGATGAAAAACAACTGGGCTAAATTACAAGCATAAAACACCCACTCCCAGACATTCATACAATCTTCACATCCAAACATTAAGGATTAAAATCTGCTACATGAGCTGAAGATGCTTTTTTTATGCTTTTAAATATAACTGTCAACCTTTTTAATTCAACAGATTACTATGACTTATCTCATCCATACTTAATCTGTTGTATAGGAATAGGTTTCCATTTAATGTTCTAAACCACACTGGGAGAGAAGGGAAGGGATTTATTGGAATGATTGAAACAAAATGTAGAGACAAGTTAAAAGGGTGATCAGTGGTGCAAAGAGGCAGCTATTAAAAGAAGGCATAGCCAAAGGCAAAAGATAACATTCAAAAATAATTTCAGTGCTATCTTCTTCTTAGGTGGTCCCTCAGGATCAAAGATCATTTGCTACTCTGGTTTGCCTAGTTCTGAAAATATTGTGAAGTCGAAAGTACAATCTGCAGACTCTGCTACATATTGGGCAGGTGATGCTTCAAGTGTTAGATAGATGGGTTATTTGGAGGTTCTCCTTTTCTCTAATGTCTTGACTTCTTGATTCCACGTTCCCAAGTAAGTGTCTCAATATGTTTGCAGTCTTTTCAAAGGAGCCTTCTGCATTTTAATCAGCTAAAGCTGGAGCCTCCCATGAATCATTACTACTTTTGATCTCATCAATGATGCATTCAGTACATTCCTAAGTGTTTCTGTTGTGTCCCTAGGAGTCTCCTGCTGTGACTGAGTTCCAAGTAAAGCAATTACTTTGGGAATCTAATGTCAGGCATTTCAATGACATGTTTGTCGAGTGGAGCTAGTTGAGCGATTAGTGCTTTAATGCTGGGCAACTTGGCTTGGGAGAGGATGCTGTTGAATCACATTTCTTTCCACCAGATTTCGAGCATCTGCAAAAGCACCGCCGATGGAACTTCTCCAGGTAATTTCTTTGAGGTAACTTCTGTATGTCATCCAATCTCTGAATCATTTAGGAGCATCGGGATTACTGCTGTGTGTAAATCAAGACCTTAGCCTCATGTTTGAGATTCTGGTCCTCAATATTTTGTTTTTCGTTAGTTGGCTAAGGGCTGAACTGATATACTGAAAACAATAATGAATTTTGCCAACTCCATTTGCTATCTTCAGAAGGTGTTTCCCAAACTACACAAAGTGATCGACATTTTCCAGGATCTTGTCACTGATCTTAACTAATGGAAGTGTTTTATTGTGGGAGTTGGTTAGAAGATGTCTGTAATAATAAATGGGCAGTTGGGTAGAGCTGAAAACCATTAAAACAAATAGCTGTTTGGCAGTACAGAATTTGAGTATTGTTGAAAAAAGAGAAATGTTAAAGCTTTTCATCTTGTATTCATCAGGAGATTTCACAAGAATACCAGTATAAGGGGAAAACAACAATTTATACTGCATGAGAAGAGAATGCTGATTGGTTGGCAAGCAGACTTGGTAGAGACAATGCCATGGAGAATGCACCATTTGATGGTGACTGACAAATAATATCAAGTATTATTGAAATTTCAACCAAGCAGTTTGAAATTGATCGGTCAAGGCAGTGTCCTAAAAAAATGAATCAGCAAATGGCTGTCACTTACTTTGTTTAGTTGAAACAGGCACAATGTGCATAAATGTTCATTAGACTGCAAAGAAAAGGCCACATGTAATAATATATTTGTACCTTCCAGTACATATAAATCACCACAAAACCACAAACTCAGAAAGGCAAAGAAGCAAAAGTCATTAATTGGGCGAGGAGACACATGTGAGGTCTAAGTACTTACAGGATTTTCTATACGCCATTTGTTTAGTCCCTGCAACTTCTACTGACCTCTCATCTTACATACATGGGCAATTTCTATAAAGCCTGGTACACTCAAGTTAAATTCAAAGTTCCAGTTAGAGTAATCGTTAATTGCGTTTTTGCACATTATGTGGGGCATCACAGTGGCACAGTGTTTAGCATTGCTGCCTCACAGTGCCAGGGACCCAGATTCAATGCCTGGTTTGGTATTGTCTGTGTGGAGTCTACACATTCTTCCTGTATCTGTGAAGGTTTCCTCCACGTGCCCTGGTTTCCTCACACAATCTGAAAGACATGCTGGTTGGGTGCATTGGCTTTGCTAAATTCTCCCTTGGCATGCCCGAACAGGTGCCATAGTGTAGCAACTACAGGATTATCACAGTAATTTAATGTAAGCCTATCTGAGACACCAATAAATAAACTTTAAAAACTTTACTTAGCTATCTGCCTCTTCTGAAGATGTTCCTGTGGGCAGCTGAATGTACAGAAATTAAAAACCAAATTCAGTAGATTGCTATTGGCTTTTTTATGCAGCGTCAGTTTCAGTTCTTTTAGCCAGCTTCCTCACAAAATGGCTCACTTTTTCAGGATAAAATTCACTCCTACATGTTTAACTAATGTGGAGCAACAGTCAGACCCGGGAAAATCTTCACACAATAAGTGATTAATACATGGAGTAGAATGCCAGATAGAATCTTCCTGTCTGTCCTCTGAGATTAAAATGACTACGTTCATTATCTGTTCTGATAAGATTCGGGGGGATACATAGAGTACAAATGCCAATCTGTGCTCAGATATTCCATGCAAATAGGACATCACAATGCAGGCAACTAAATATTGGACGAGTTGCTTGGTTGGGATTTCCTCTCCTTGCATTTGCTCTCTGTCTCTGACATGTGCAAGTTTCAAAGAAGGCTTACCATTTTTTTACTTGGATGAGCCAAATTCAACAATCCTGGGCAAGCCTTTCCCAGAACTTGAAGTCAATGTCAAAACTCCTAAGTGAAGCAGTCAAGAGTGTCCTTGTAGTTCTTTTTTTCCCTTAATTCTTTCATAAGATTTGGATGTTTCTGGCAAAGCCAGCAATTATTGTCTATCCCTAACTGCCCTCAAATTGACTTTGATAGGTGTTTCTGTTCCTGTGGGTCCAGAGACACATGCTGGTCAGACCAGGTGAGGACAGTTGATTTCACTCTTAGAAGACAATGAATGAATCAGATTTTTTACAATAGTTGATGTTAGTCCCATGGTCACGATTACTGAGACTTGCTTTCAATTCCAGAGTTTATTAACTGATTTCAAATTCCACCATTACCCTGGGTCTCAGGATTACTAGTCTATTGACATTACCATTATGCCAGAATAATGGTATAATAATATAATACTATGGGAGCTCACCACAAAGGTTTTGCTTGGTAGCCTGACTACATGACCAGATAAGTTGTGACTGTCTCAATATAGCATGAATACTTGGCATGCCAGCTTGGGTGATCACCTTTGTGTTGTATCTGGCCTGTCATCTAATCTTCAGAGACTTCCAAAGGCAGCTCAAGTGAACAAAACAAAGTAAAAATAGTATGATTGAATGATGGAGGAAGAAACTTTGGAATAATTTAAGAAACAGTTTAATGTTGTGTAAATACCTTCAAATGGAATAATTAAGGTGTTCAGATGACTTTCCTCATTTGTAATTTTATTTGGATCTCATGATTCATTTAATCTGTAACCAATTATTTTTGAACACAAAAACACTTGTGTGTATTCATTCTCTGGTCGAGAGCTTGATGCTATCAATACATATTATAGCACTGCCAGAATTATCTAACCACATAATGACTTCTCAACTGAACAGTGTAAATAGGAGAGGAGCCAGAGCTGGCTTCAATATAACTCAAGTTATTGTCCTCCAGGCAGAGATCTTCCCATCTATCATTATCTTCTACTTCTTTTTGCCAAATCACTGACATGCCATTGACTTAAAAAGCATTAATCTTGTTTTAAGCTTCACTGGCAAAAGATTATAAGATGCTTTCTAAAAGCCAAAGTAAATGATACACACTGGATAGTTTTCATCAACTAATTGTGTTATCTTCTAATAGAACTGCGTTAACTTTGAGACATGAGGTTTTGCTCCAAATCCACACTGACTATTCTTTCTTGTCTTTGTGTTTTTAGATGAAAAACACAGCTGCCTGTAAAAATGTTGTTTAGCATTTTTTCCAAGAATCAGATCAGACCAACTGCTTCACAATATTTTGATTCTTTCCTTGCATATTGAAACATTAGGATCACAATTTATATCTTCAAGTTTGTACGTATATTTTTTATTTAAATTATGCAGCTGCTAAAAATATTTCGCACAAGTTTGCCCAATTCTACATTATCTATTTGATAATCAATGGCATTTTGATCCAGATGCCCATCATATGTTTGGCTGCTGCTTAGTTTAAGAAAGTGCTGCCTGAGCCACCCTTTCAGTTTTGACTTTGTTAATTATGTTAGTGGAACTCTGTTTTCTAACTAAATGGTAACTCATCCAACATAGATTCATTGCATTAACCCACAGAAGTTAGCTACTTGGACTGTACCAATTATACAATTAATTACACTAATGTCAGTAAACCTACAAAATTAAACTGAATATAAGTGACTGCACTTGCATGTAAGGAATATTGATAGTCTCTATATTGTCATAATCCTTGGCCAGATCTCAAAATTGTTGGTAAGATCTGGTTAGGGACCAATAACTTTTTGATTAAGTAGATAAATTTTGAGATTCAAGGTACTTAGTAAGTACATAAAGCTACAAGATTCCGCAGATTTTGGATGAAATAAACTTAACTATATGAGGTCAGAAAGATAAAATAAATTTCCAGGTTCTATCCTAAATTCTAACATTCAGGGTTAATATGAGAAACACGTGAATTCTGATTTGATTTTATTTATTACTGTTAAAATAAAGTGAAAAGTATTGTTTCTTGCATGCTATA
Source organism: Sphyrna mokarran (assembly GCA_024679065.1). Classification (NCBI taxonomy): domain Eukaryota; kingdom Metazoa; phylum Chordata; class Chondrichthyes; order Carcharhiniformes; family Carcharhinidae; genus Sphyrna; species Sphyrna mokarran. The sequence continues at coordinate 92,592,718 of JAGIQG010000001.1, forward strand.
CAAAATATACCATTCGTAGAGAAGGAAATGAGAGAGTGCAGAATGTAGTATTACAGTCATAACCAGGGTGTAGAGAAAGATCAACTTACTGCAAGCTAAGTCCACTCAAAAGTCTGACAGCAGCAGGGAAAAAACTGTTCTTGAATCGGCTGGTATGTAACCTCAGACTTTTGTATCTTTTTCCTGACAGAAGAAGGTGGAAGAAAGAATGTTCAGGGTGCATGGGGTCCTTAATTAGGCTGGCTGCTTTGCCGAGGCAGTGGGAAGTGTAGACAGAGTCAATGAATGAGAGGCTGGTTTGTGTGATGGATTAACAGGTAAACTATAATTGAACATAACATACTTCACAATAAATGATAGATGTGACTGAAACAATTACCACAGATTTCTCAACAACCTACCCAGACCAGCAAACACTGTAAATCAACCAATCTCAGTGAAATTCTGTACATGTCACAAGGAGTTCCAGTCTTCATTGTTGAAAATTTAACATGGAAATTCTCTCCAAAAGTCTCTCTGACTTAGATAGCATCAATTTTGTCTCCCAAGATTCTTTGCCCTGGATTCCCGCATACGCATTCAAGCACCAATTCACAAGCACAACTTTAGTTCTTTGCTCATGCTGAGCATAACATTGCTGTTCCAAAGGGATATCTTTGTCCCAATGGCCTGTAGGAATCATCAAACTTTGGCTGCTTTTTTTGAAGTTCAGGGCTTCTTCAGAACCCTCTTCAATTATCAGGGCTTTATTTGAGCCCTCTTTTCCATGCTTAAAGTCAGCTATATGCATCTTTTCCCCATTTGGATCTTTTTTTCTCCGCACCTCTATTTTTAACCAAACTGGGACCACTTACAGTCTCTGTCCCCTCTCTGGGATTCTTTTTTGTGGCCTCTACCTGCTGCCTTTCCCAAAGGCATCTCTCTGCTCCTCTTCTCTTCCCCTGCATGGGACACGTCTTGTTTTTGTGCTGTTTTTCCTTCTTGCACGGGTATGCTGGATCCAAAAAATGTAAAAATGCCAATCTACACATGCAGCTTGATCCTGGTCGCTGCCAAGCAAAAGATCTGAGGCTCATCGAGAGATGAAGATCTCCACGCTCAACCTTAAGGAAAGTTTATCTTTCATAACCATATCGATAATCATGATTTTATTAATGGTTTCTTGATTTTTCATAGAAGTGGAAAGAGAAACTCGTAAACAGAAGTGTAGTAAAAGAGTCTGGAACATAAAAGATTAAAGTGGGACTGAGCACAATAATACCAACACAGTGTTGTGAGGAAACACATGACCCATTCCTAGCTGTCAGTGCAGTGTTGGACAGAGGCATGAGTAGAAGGAAGCATGGAGACAGCTCCTAGATTAGACCCTTACTGTACCTTATAGTTTCCAGCAGTTGATAAATGCTTACTGTTGAATTACCTATGACTATAAATATCTTAATTAGGCTTACTGAATTACACCCATACAATATACAACAGACTGTACAACAGCAGACAATTATTTTTACTGTAAAGATACAGAGCAAGCATATTCCACCAAAAAAAGAAGGGAAGTATATTTATGAATGCTATGAATAATGAAAAAGTTTAGACATTAATTAAAATTGAAGTATGCTGTGATGGACAAGATAACAACAAAAAAGGAGAAAATGAAAAATTAAGAGGGATCAGGAATGAGATTAAGGAAGCTCATGATTTTTTTAAAAGCAGGGTAAAGAGCAACAATGTATTTTATAACTGTGATGTAGAGTCAGTAAAGTTTGACAACACCAATTTTAAATCCAACCAATTTATTTGATAGTAAATCAGCGAGCTTTCGACTTTTCGTCTTCGTTAGGCAAATGCAGTGTTCTGGTCTGCAATAGCATACATATCAGCACAGACAGTCACAGATTGCTGATTAGAATGTGAATCCTTACACCTAACCTGCTATTCAAGTGTTAAAGTGGCTGACAATGTGAGTGAAACATTGGTTAGAGAAATGTGTATTTTCTCCAGACAGCACAGTAAGTGAGGTTTTTTGCTAACTCAGGCAAGTCATGAAAGTTACAGATACTGTGACATGAAGCCAAGATCCCTATTAAGACCGTCCTCATGTGTGCGGAACTTGGCTATCAGTCTCTGCTCAGCAACTCTGCGCTGTCGTGTGTCACGAAGGCCCCCTTGAAGAACATTTACCCGCAGGTCGGAGGCCGAATGCCCATGACTGCTGAAGTGTTCGCCCACAGGAAGGGAACTGTTTTGCCTGGTGATTGTTGAGCGATGTTCATTCATCCGCTGTTGTAGTGTATGCATGGTCTCCCCAATGTACCATGCTTCAGTTCATCCTTTCTTGCAACGTATTAGGTAGACAACGTTGGCCAAGTTGCACGAGTATGTACCGTGTACCTGGTGAATGGTATTGTCACGTTTGATGATGTCGTCCAGTCTATGATCCGGCATGTCTTGCAGAGGTTGCTGTGGCAAGGTTGTGTGGTATTGTGGTCACTGTTCCCCTGAAGGTTGGTAGTTTGCTGCGAACAATGATCTGTTTGAGGTTGTGCGGTTGTCTGAAAGCAAGAAGTGGGGGAGGGGGTGGGGATGGCCCTCGCGAGATGTTCATCATTATCAATGATATGTTGAAGACTCTGGAGAAGATGTCGTAGCTTCTCCACTCCAGGGAAGTACTGGACAACAAAGGGTACTCTGTCCACCGTGTCCCGTGTTCATCTTCTGAGGAGGTCAGTGCGGTTTATCGTTGTGGCACGTCGATCATTTATAACAGTATTTATAACATTTATAACTGTACCAGTAACAGGTGAATTGACAAGACCACAGTTTATCTAAGTAAATTTGAAATCAGCCCGAACTAAATATTTTCTAAAGAAAGATTTCGACAAAATTGACAATCCTATTATATGTTAGTTCTGTTATCAGCAATTGAGGAAGTCTATGGCAACAAGACTTGAATCAAGTTATTATTATTTGATTAACTTTTAAACTAGGAACACACATTCAGTAATTTGACATCTTTTGCACACAGCATAGTTCAATATGAGCTAATCATTCCTGTAGATGTTCAAACTAGCTGACCATATACAAACTTAGGAGCAAATCATAACCTATTTGAGCCATCTTTCAGCTGACTGACAGATTAAAGTGATATTTCATGTGGCATTGGGAGTGATGTAACTGGAACATTCTGGAACCTTTGATTGGTCTTATGTGACAATTGAGGCAAAAAAAAAAAGTGGAAATCAATTCAGCCAGATTTCTTTTTGTTTTGGGGTTTGGTGAATATTTTAATTTGGTGGAACAAGTACCTGAATGTCCTATCTGAAGCAGATGGGAAATTTATTAGCATATGTAAAAGAGGGGCAGAGAAAAATGCAATTTCATTTAACCATCTGTGCGTATAAGGAACATGGGAATTAGGAGCTAGAGTAAGCAATTCAGCTCTTCGAGCCCACTCCACTATTCTTTATGGTCATGCCTGATCTCCATTTCATCCTTGCCTTTTTACCCACAGCCCTTTACCCCACTTTTGATCAAATGCTTATCTATCTCTTTCTTGAATCCATTGATTGATTCTGCATCCACCACACCCTGGGGCAGTGAGTTCCATAGATTCACAACCCTCTGTGAGAAGTAGCTGCTTCCTATCTCTGTCTTGAACTCCCCTCTCTTTCTCTACAACTATGACCACTTGTTCTAAACTGTTCTAGAAGGAGGAATTGTGGGTTAACATTTACTTGGTCAATCCTGTTGAGTATTTTATATTCCTTTCCTTCAACGGAAATGGAGCCAATTGAAATATACATCAAGTGAAATGTACTATATTCTATAATGGCCAATTAATTCACCACGCCTAGATTTGTATCCCTGTTGAAGTTGAAAAACTGCACCAAATAATTTAGTGACTGGCAATAAAACAGCTGTCATTAACATTTTTCAAAGCGTTTGCCTTATGGCCAGCAAATCTAATTTAAGTCAAACTCAATTGCTGCCCATCTTCCCTTGTGCTAGGTCTGATTCCAACCAGTAGAGAGTTTTTCTCTGATTCCCACTGATTTCAATTTTACTAAGGCTCCTTGATACTTGGCCAATTGCTGCCTTAAAAGCAAGAGCAACCACTCTCACTTTACTTCTTGAGTTCAGCTCTTTTATCCATATTTGGACCAAAGCTGTAAGCAGGTCAGGAGCTGAGTTGGCCTGGCAGAACCCAAACTGAGCATCAGTGATCAGGTTATTGCCGAGTACATGCTGCTTGATAGCACTGCCAATGATACTTTCCATCACTTTACTGATGAGGTGGTAATTGGCTGGGTTGGATTTGTCCTGCTTCCTGTGCACAGGACATGCCTGGGCAATTTTCCACAATGTCAGGTAGATGCCAGTGTTCTACACTGACTGGACCAGTTCAGATAAGGGCAAAGCTAGCTCTGGTGCAGAAGATGGGTCTTTATGAGAATCAACAATAGTTTTCTGATCACTATTATTGAGGCTAATTTTTAATTTCCAGGTTTAAATTCCAGACTGCTAGTCTAATGCTGCTAGTCCACTGAGTCATCTCCTCTGCTTTGCTATTTTCTAGCTCAAGCATACTAAAGATTTCAAGATTTCAAACTAATAAACATTACTGCTAAGGAAACATAATTATGTTTGTACAAAAGATATGAAAATCAATTACAGATTTAACCATGTGTAATTGTCTGGTATCAAAATGTTTTGGAAACGTGTCTGTATTGCTATGGAGGTTATCCCATTTCCTTTCTGCAAATTAGATGGATGAACTGTAAAAATCACAAACAAATGCATAAAAGCTTCTCAAGATGGAGTTTTGGCAACATCCACCAAAGTAACAGCAAATAAATGGGACCATGTGAGCATTCCAGCCATGTGCTTTCTGGTAATTAAAAAACTGCCCACTCAGCACTGTTCTAACTGTCAGCTTTGAATCAATCATCTGCCAAAATGCTTCCCTTTTAAAAAATGAAGCGTGTTTAATTCAGCGAGCTTTTTAATGTGCCTGGTACCATCTTTCTTCACTCCCTTATTGACAATTTATAGAAACATACCATACAGGAGGTTACCATTTGGCTCACCATATTGGCATCAGGTCTTTATAATATTAGTTCCATTGCTCTGCTCTTTAGTGCGGCACAATGGCACAATTGTTAGCACTGCTATCTCACAGCACCAGGGATCTGGGTTCAATTCCTAGCTTGGATCACTGTTGTGTGGAGTTTGTACGTTTTCCTGTGGGTGCATAGGTTTCCTCTGGATGCTCCAATTTCTTCCCACAGTCTGAAGGATGTGTTGGTTAGGTGCATTGACCCGAACAGGCATCGGAGTGTGGCGACTAGGGGAATTTCACAGTAACTTCATTGCAATGTTAATGTAAGAATTATGTGTGACTAATAAATAAGTTTAAAAGCCTCTCCTTTTCCTGTATCATTCCAATTCCCAATTGACTAAATTCAACTTTGTAATTTTCTCTGCTGGAAGCATGTAGTAGTTAATCAGAAATGCGAAGACATGGGTGGAAGGCTATTTTTCTACGTGGAAAAAAAATATTGAGAAAAATTTGGAAATTTCTCAACATTCATTCATAAGCACCTTTATTCCACATATGTGTCTTTTTCTTAATCCTGATTTTATTTTAGGACAAAAACATGTTTTTTCTCTTGGATGGTTCTAATATTCATTTTAAAATTAAACCAGGTAGCTACGTATATTAAGTTGTTCATTTTTTCTTTCAACATGTCTCCAGCATCATAAGTATTCTGAAAAAGAGTCACTTGATGCCCTCCCATTATTTCATGGAACATAGAACATTACATCACAGAACAGGCCCTTCGGCCTTCGATGTTGCGCCGACCAATTTGGAAAAAGCAATGACCCTCTAACCTAAACCATTCCCTTTTCATCCATAAACTTATCTACTAACCTCTTAAACGCCACCAAACTTGGCGCATCTACAACTGCAGCAGGCAGGGCATTTCCTACCCTTACCACCCTCTGGGTAAAGAACCTACCTCTGACATCCGTCCTATAACTACCACCCCTTAATTTAAAGCTATGTCCCCTCGTGCTAGCTTTCTCCATCCTAGGAAAAAGGCTATCACTGTCCACCCTATCTAAACCTCTAATCATCTTATATGTTTCAATAAGGTCTCCTCTTAGCCGCCTTCTTTCTAACGAAAACAACCTCAAATCTCTCAGCCTCTCTTCATAAGACCTGCCTTCCATACCAGGCAACATCCTGGTAAACCTCCTCTGTACCCTCTCCAATGCCTCCACATCTTTCTTATAATGTGGGGACCAGAACTGTACACAATACTCCAAGTGCGGCCGCACTAGAGTTTTGTACAGTTGCAACATGACGTTGCGGCTCCGAAATTCAATCCCCCTACCAATAAAAGCTAAGACTCCATATGCCTTCTTAACAACCTTATCGACTTGATTGCCAACTTTCAGGGATCTATGCACAAATACACCAAGATCCCTCTGTTCATCAACACTATTAAGAGTCCTACCATTAGCCCTATACTCTACACATTTGTTATTCCTGCCAAAGTGAATTACCTCACACTTTTCCACATTAAACTCCATTTGCCACCTCTCGGCCCAGCTCTGCAACTTGTCCAAGTCTCTCTGCAAACTATAACACCCCTCTTCACTATCTACCACTCCACCGACTTTGGTGTCATCTGCAAATTTACTAATCCATCCTTCAATACCCTCATCCAGATCATTTATAAAAATTACAAACAGCAGGGGCCCCAAAACAGATCCCTGAGGTACACCACTTGTAACCGAACTCCACGATGAATATCTCCCATCAACCACCACCCTCTGTCTTCTATCTGCTAGCCAATTCCTAATCCAATTAGCTAAATCACCCTCAATCCCATACATCTGCATTTTCTGCAGAAGCCTTCCATGGGACACCTTATCGAACGCCTTACTAAAGTCCATATGTACCACATCAACTGCCTTACCCCCATCCATCTCTTTGGTCACTTTTTCAAAAAACTCAATAAGGTTAGTAAGGCACGACCTACCCTTCACAAAACCATGCTGACTATCCCCTACCAATTCATTTCTCTCTAAATAACTATAAATCCTATCCCTAATAATTCTTTCCAATACTTTGCCCACAACAGAAGTAAGACTCACTGGTCTATAATTCCCCGGAAAGTCTCTATTCCCCTCCTTGAACAATGGGACCACATTCGCTATCCTCCAGTCTTCTGGCACTATACCCGTAACCAACGACGACCTGAAGTCGTCCTATAGTCGTCCTATTTCCGCCTATAACTGCCTATGAGTGGTTCAAAATTCAATCCCATCCCTGCTTCCCCAGAGTGAAAATTATACTGAAGTCAAGTTGGGAAATTTTCCAAACTGAGCTACCTATTATGATTGCAAACACTTTGCTCGTTAACTCCGGTTCTCACTCCATAGATACTGTCAGACTTGTTGAGTATTCCCACTATTCTCTTTTTATATTTCCAATTTCAATCATTCACAGTATTTTATCTGTACCTTTAATCTTGAATAAAGGAATCTCAAGGCAAAATTAACAGGATAATACTCCTTTTCACACCTTTCTATTGATCAATATTGTTTATGTTTCAAAGGTTTGTTGTAAGATGTCATCTCTTCAAGAATCTCAGCAACTATGGCTGTCATCCATTAAGAAACTTTAAATCTTCAAAAACACTTAATATTAGAATTTATTTAATGCTAACGTTTTCAAACTTGTGATGACTTTAAAGAAGGAGGGTCACGTAGCGTAGTGGGTGTTTCTGCCTCTGAGCCAGAAGCTCTAGGTTCAAGTCCCACACTAGGACTTGATGGCTAAGGAAGGTGTATGTGTGTTGATAATCAACCTGTAAATCCTTCCAAATTACCTACGATAGGCAATCCTCACAAACTTTAAAACATATCTGGATGAGCTCTTCAAATGTCATAATTTTCAAGACTATGGGCCAAGTGCTGAAAAATTGGATTAGCATAGACTTAGTGAAGTTTTGTTGGTGCAGACTCAATGAGCCGAAGGGTATCTTCTGCATCAAATGACTCTATGACTAATAAGAGTGGGAGAAACTTCTGGCTGGCCATACTTGATGCTGAATGCTTGCCCCCGTTGACCCTGTTCCAGAAACATGTCTGTATCATGCATCTATGATGACTTTTAAAATGCATTATAAATGAATAACCTGCTGTACATAGCAACTCCCAAGGGTTTGCAATTACAAGACATTCAAAGAGAAATAAGAACTAGCAATCATCATATAATTCTTTGCATATATATAACTCCAATAAAAAAACTGCACGATATGAAGCATTCCATAATGCTTTAACCTCTAATTTGGTAGATTATTAAAATATTATTAAAATGCAACAAGTAATTGTCTGAGTTAGGCTAGAAATATTGCAAAATACATAATTTGGGAAGGAAAATCGTTTTACTATGTATAATAATATGAAGGGGCTATCAGATACAATCAGTAGAGATAAAACATGTCACAGTGGCACAGTGGTTAGCATTGCTGCCTCACAATACCAAGGATGTGGGTTCAATTTTTCTTCAGGGACACTGTCCATGTGGAGATTGCACACTTTTCCTGTGTCTGAGTGGGTTTCCATTGGGTGCTTCTGTTTCCTCCCACATTGCAAAGATGTGCGGGTTAGGATGATTGGAAATGCTAAATTGCCCCTCAGTGTCAGGGGGACCAGCAAGGTAAATACATGAACATAGAACATAGAACATTACAGCACAGAACAGGCCCTTCGGCCTTCGATGTTGCGCCGACCAATATAAAAAGCAATGCCCCTCCAAACTAAACCATTCCCTTCTCTTCCATATACTTATCAACTAACCTCTTAAACGCCACCAAACTTGGCGCATCTACAACTGCTGCAGGCAGGGCATTCCACTCCCGAACCACCCTTTGGGTAAAGAACCTACCTCTGATATCCGTCCTATAACTATCACCCCTTAATTTAAAGCTGTGTCCCCTCGTGCTAGCTTTCTCCATCCTAGGAAAAAGGCTATCACTGTCCACCCTATCTAAACCTCTAATCATCTTATATGTTTCGATAAGGTCCCCTCTTAGCCGCCTCCTTTCTAACGAAAACAACCTCAAATCCTTCAGCCTCTCTTCATAAGACCTGCCCTCCATACCAGGCAACATCCTGGTAAACCTCCTCTGTACCCTCTCCAATGCCTCCACATCTTTCTTATAATGTGGGGACCAGAACTGCACACAATACTCCAAGTGCGGCCGCACTAGAGTTTTGTACAGTTGCAACATGACGTTGCGGCTCCGAAATTCAATCCCCCTACCAATAAAAGCTAAGACTCCATATGCCTTCTTAACAACCTTCTCGACTTGACTGCCTACTTTCAGGGATCTATGCACATACACACCAAGATCCCTCTGTTCATCAAGACTACTAAGAATCCTACCATTAGCCCTATACTCTACACATTTATTATTTCTGCCATAGTGCATTACCTCACACTTTTCCACATTAAACTCCATTTGCCACCTCTCGGCCCAGCTCTGCAACTTGTCCAAGTCCCTCTGCAAACTATAACACCCCTCTTCACTATCTACCACTCCACCGACTTTAGTGTCATCTGCAAATTTACTAATCCAATTTGGTTTGGGAATAGGGCCTAGGTGGGATTATTGTTGGTGCAGCTTGATGGGCTGAATGGCTTCTGCCTGTTCTGTAGGGATTCTATGACCATAGATTTTTAATTTCTGTGTTGAAAATATAATTATTTTTTGGACTGGAATTTGTTTAAGTGGGAGAAATGAATACAAAGCTCAGTTGAAGATCTATTAGATTTTGGATTTGTTAGAAGTAATTTAGGCAGGTTAATACTGTGTAAGATTGTTCTTTTCTAACACATATTGCCAATCTGCAGACAAGTTTTCAATGTAGAATCAAAGAAGAGAATCATAAAATCCCTATAGTACAGAAGGAGGCCATTCAGCCCATCAAGTCTGCATCAGCTTGCCGACATCTTAACCAGGCCCAGACTGCACCCTTTCCCTGTAACCCCATACATTTACCCCATTAATCCCCTTAATCTACATATCTTTGGACTCCGTGGGGCAATTTAGCATGGACAATCCGTCTAATCTGCACACCTTTTGGGCTGTGGAAGGGAACCAGAACATACAGAGGAAACCCAAACAGACATAGAGAGAACATGCAAACTCCACAAAACAGCCACCCAAGCTTGGAATTAAATCTGGGTGCATGCAACTGTGAGGCAGCAGTGTTAACTGTGCCATACAAAAATGTACAAACATAAGTTAATACATAATATATATTGTGTTAAGATGGCCATTTAATTGACACCATCCTTATCATTTTAATTGTAATATTTTCTTGAAATTAACCATAAGCCATCTGCTCTAAGTGCAGAGAAAAAGTCTCAAAAGGATTTGAGTGCTTTTATGAAATAACAAGGGTTGATTTTAACTCTTTCCATACAAGGTCAAACCATACAGATGGGAATCATATGAAAGCTCGAATTAGGCAGGGGTAGGTCATTTAGTTTTTGTGAGCCTGCTCGCCATTTAATAAACTCTTGACTGATCTGATTGTGGCCTGAAGTCCACATTCCTGTCTTCCTCCAATGCCCTTTAACTTCCTTGTTAGTCAAGAATTTTTCTACCTTGATCTTAAACATATTCAGTGAGCCTGCCTCCACCACTCTCTGGGGACGAGAGTTGCAAAGATTTACAACCCTTTGAGACTGAAAATGCTGTTGTAAATGGGCGACCTCTGATTTTTAAACATGTCCCTGAGTTCTAGTCTCTCCTACGATAGGAATATCCTTCCAGCATCCACACTGTCAGGTCCTCTCAGGATCTGATTGTTCAATTTGAAACAGTCTTTAACTTCGTTAATTAACCACGGACCAATTCAATAGCATTTTAAGATCCAACTATGTTGCTATTTCTGCATGTGTGCCTTAAAAATTGACATCCTTAGCTATTGGAATCACATGCCATTCTAGATCACAGTTTAATTTTAAATTCCATCTGGAAAAAGACTAAACTGGAATACATTTACTGACCTGAAACTGCATTGGTGCCGAGTGTTCCTGGGATTCTTAACATTATATTGTTACCAGTGGCCATTTACATCTGTCAGTGCCAATATTTTGACCAAGGAACAGGCATGGAAGTACAGTACTGCTTGTTACTTCCTATTCAGATGTGTATCTGGCAATATAAATACCCTGATTATTTATGTCACCAGAGAGGAGCCTTGTGGTATCACAGATCCTTGTGTTTCACATTTTTATTTTATTCCATGATGCTGCTAGCTGGCAATTTTAAATCATGGAATATAAAAACATAAAGCAGAACCAGGAGCACACAGGTAATGTCCTTTGCAACCTCTGGAATTATCTGCTAATTTGAATGAAGTCAAAACTTAATCTACCCATGTTATTATGACAAAATAATTATAATCCTTTTGTGGCTTCAGCAAGGCACATTCAAAATCTCAACTCCCATAAATATCAATAGAAATATATTGGCAAATAATGAAATTATAGAACAGAATACAGCTGATCATTGTGTAGATCCTATAAAAGAACTGCAGCTGGCCCGATCCTTAATATGGTTTGTTGTTACCATGGAAGATACACTTCGACATTTCCTGAATGCAAGAAACCCTTGTGATATTTCACGCTTATTTAAAGAATCAAAAGATGCACTAATTTCATATAGAAAATGTTTGGGAAGTCTCATTGCTATCATGTTTGGGGAGATGGATCTGCTATTCAATTTTATTTCATTATTAACCTGTTTTACATCATTTTGTTCGTAAAATGAAAAGTAAAAACTTTCCTAAATATACAACCACCTGATTTAAGATGTTGAGAGCTAATATGCAAGAAAGTTAGTTTGCTACAGTTCTCTGTCATCACTACTGAGAATTGGAAAATGGCATTTCAGTGGGAACATTTGTGCATCTGATGCCTGCATATTAACAGCTGCAATGGCACTGGGACACTCATAGCAGCACATAAATTATCACATTTCCTGACCTGAAATATAACAGTGTTCTCTCTACACTTCTTAATCACAAGAACAAATGCCGACATCAGGAATGGCTTAAACTGAAAACTCGATGAAGATGAGAAGACAGGAAGGAGTGATGACATGTGTATCATTCATTCAGTATGAGAAGTGTTCTCTTTTATAAGTGAAATCTAGATTAGACAAGTTAGAATATCAATGGTCTTAGTTGTGATACATTAAGAAAAATAGAGAAAAAAATAATCAGTAAAGTGCTGATTTCTGCAGTTAGTACTATCAAAAAGTAAACACCTCCAGACTGGTTGGACTGAGTGACCAGTTTCTGTGCTGTAATTTCTAAGTTTTTTCTATTTGTTGTGCCATGATATTAAAAGGTACAGTGTAATTTAGAATTTCCAGCTCATAGTTGACAAATTTGCAATTAAACATGGATGAAAAGTATCTAGCACCATGAAGTTGGAGTACATCAGTTCAAATCCTCCAATCCAACAGTTCCTGATTTGGGTCATACCAAGCAAGAAAATATTAATTAAATTTAACTATCTCCCAACCTGAGGGCAAATGTTGGTTGACATTATTGGTATGAGGTAACTATTGTATGCATCCCATAAATTCTACTCCTATTCTCTGCATCCTCTCTTCCCCATTTTATCCCTGAGTCACTACTAAAGTCAATGGATTCAGGGATGATTGGTGTCAGGTGTCTAACAAACAAGTCTAATTGATATTGTGTGATGGGTGAGTATGTTTCCTTCATCTGTTCTTCTCATCTCCAACCAAATCACAGAAGTGTCTCACTGCTGGCAAAATGCCAAACAGCTTTCCACACAAGTTAGTGGATTTGGCCACCAGATTTCTTGCCATTTGGACTGGATCAAATTCCACCTAGAATTACTACATTTCATTTGTCAATTAAGTAGAAGCAATAATGATATACCAGTATCACAGACCAAGCTTCCTAACAGTGTTAGTCGACACAAATTAAAGCAACCACATCTTTATGATAATTAAGTTCTCATTCAATCAAATTTTCAGCATGGCATTTGATCCCAGTAAAATGATCCTGGATAAATGTAATTCTAGAGTAAAAATTATCTTCAGTAATGTTATTGAATGAGCACTTTATATTTTCATATCAAATGACTATTTGCATGATTTTAACAAAGGCATTGCTTTGTTCAAAATGGGTAAACATCATAAATATAGTGAAAGGAATTTGATGCGAGTGTATCAAGCTATGATAATATGGATGACAGTAGGTGATAGTTTCTGAATGTTCATTCTGAATGTTGCAATAAATTATTTGAGCCAATTACTTAAAGTAACAATCATATTTGCCACAAAAAGGCCAATAAGAAAAATCTGGAAATATTATTGCACAATATGACTGATTCATTGAATCCACCTCCCCACAGTTGAAAATGTTTATAAGCCATAAAAAAAATAGAAGATAGCAGCAGAAGGAGGTCATTTGGCTCTTCGAGTTTGCTCTGCCATTCATTACTATCATCCAAGTTAATAGTGTAATCCTGCTTTTTCCCCATAACCTTTTCTCTTATTTGTCCCAAGTGCTATAATAAAGTTAAAGTTAAAGGCCTACTAAATTTTGTGGAAAGCTGTATGGCATTTTGCCATCAAGTTACATAAATTACAAAGTAGTAGATTTGCAAATACATTATTACATTTTTTGCTTATGCGACTTCGATATAAAGAATTAGCAGGAAATCCTTCTTTGGCAATCAAACCAAATCCTCCTTATTTTAGGGAACAAGAACTGCTTTCCCCAAAGACCTGAAGGAAATCATTAAATGTTATTAAGTATTTCTAAAACACTGAATCCTTTTTCTCAATAGGTAATGATTCAATTCCTTCTTGAAGGTGGCAATTGACCCACATTAACAATCACCTCTACATATTTATTCTATATATTCATAAACAACTTTTTAGTTTCAAATGAAAAACAGACATGCCAATTCCCTGATTTAGCTCTGACATAAGAGGTAAGAAGGTGATAACATTGATAAAATTGTAGAAAAAGATAAAAGGCATTGTGAAGTGTATAAGACTATGATACAGATACATGTGGTGTTGAAATGGTGTGTGAAGGGGAGCATGAAAATGTGTTCCTATGCATTTACTGCTCTTGTCTTTCTAGGTGATAGAGGTCATATGTTTGGGAGATGCTGTCTAAGGTTTGGTGATTTGCTGCAGTGCATGTTGTAGATGATACACACTTTTGCCGCTGTGTGTCACTGGTGAAGGGGGGCGGGCAGATTCTAATCAAGGGGCTGCTTTGTCCTGGATGCTGTCAAGCTTCTTGAATATCATTGAGTTAAACTTATCCAAGCAAGTGGAGAGTATTCCATTCCCTTCCTGACTTGAAACTTCTAGATGGTAGACAAGCTTTGGGTAGTCAGGAGATGGATTATTCATCACAGAACCCCAGCCTCTGACCTTCTTTTGTAGCCACAGTATATGCATGAATGTTCCAGTTCAGTTTCTGGTAAATGCTATCCTCCTAGAATACTGAAAGTTAGGAATTCAGCAATGGTAATATCATTGAATATCAAGAGGAGATGACTGGATTCTCTCTTGGAGATGGTCGTTGCCTGGCACTTTAATTCATGACTTATCAGCCCAAACCACATTATTGTCGAGGTATTGCTGCATATGGGCATAAATGGCTTCAGTATCTGAGGAATATGATGCCAGACATTGTACAATCATCAGCATACATCTCCACTTCTCACCTTACGATCGAGGAAAGGTCATTGATGAAGCAGCTAAAGATAGCTGGACCTAAGACACTACGCTGAATAAATCCTGCAATCCTGCGACTGAGAAGATTGACCTCCAACCACCACAACCATCTTGCTTTGTGCAAGGTATGGCTAGTGGAGGGTTTCCCCCTGATTCTCACTGACTCTAGTTTGCTAAGGCTTCTTGATATATAATCGTTCAAATGATGCCTTGATGTCAAGGACAATCACTTTCACTTTATCTCTTGCATTCAACTCTTTAGATTATGTTTCAAATAAGACTGTGAATGAGATCAGGAGCTGAGTGAGCTTGGCAGTATCCAAACTGAACATCAATTTACACCACTAAAGATTAATTTAACCCCCACAACTCTTTTATTTCTACATGGTTCCTGAAGTAGAAAACTAAGAAACAAGACAGGACAAGACATTTACAGAAATATTTTTAAAATAGAGAATGGTTATCTAACAACTCTGGATTTAATAGACTGCACTACAATAAAATAGCATAAGTATGGAAGACTATCTATCGAAGATAGTTTGTCATCTCAGAATTTTACAAAATACAGTTCATACATTTTTATTTTTAAACATAGAACACCACTGCACAAACAGGCCTTTTAGCCCACAAGTTGCACCGATCATATCCATACCTACCAGGCCATAGAACTATCTATAACTCTCAAACCCATTAAATCCCATGTACTCATCCAGAAATCTTTTAAAAGACCCCAACGAGTTTGCCTCTACCACCACCGACAGCAGCCAATTCCATTCACTCACCACCCTCTGAGTGAAAAACTTACCCCTGACATCTCCTCTGTACCTGTTCCCCAGCACCTTAACCCTGTGTTCTCTTATAGTGACTATTTCAGCCCTGGGAAATAGCCTCCGAGAATCCACCTTATCTATGCCTCTTGACATTTTATAAACATGTATCAAGTCACCTCTCAACTTTCGTCTCTCCAGGGAGAAAAGACCTAGCTCTCTCAACCTATCTTCGTAAGGCATGCCTCTCAGTGCAGGCAACATCCTTGTATATCTCCTATACACCCTCTCAATAGCTTCCACATCCTTCCTGCAGTGTGGCAACCAGAATTGCGCACAGTACTCCAAGTGGGGTCTGACAAGGATCTTATAAAGTTGCAGCATTAGAATTTTCTACCATGAACAAATTTTTCTTCTAACCAAACACTGTGCTCATGACACTTTATTTCTTTTTATCGTTCTCACTCAAGCACTGGCGATTGTTTTCCAATTAACAAGTTATCATCATAATTTCCACTTTGTTCTTTCATTTGCTTCTTCTATTCATCTTCTACCCTCTCCAATCGTTTTCGAATAAACCTCTACATTTACTAACTGCCTCAGACTATAAGCTCCCTCTGTAAACAATCTCTCATCCTCTTGAGATAATGATTATGCAACCTAATTTTATTTGAGTGTGGGTTGAGGATGAGTTTGGCAGTTCATCTTTACCTCAGCAGTGTCAAATCTTGGAGCTTTAACTCTTGGACCTCAATTGCATAGGCCAAGTTAAGTCCACTTCCAAAACTATCAGAAAGTGGTTAGAGGGCACTGAGCAAACAGTATCTGACACATGGGTAGGTCAATTATCAGCACCATAAAAAGACAGCATTTCCTTGTCTTCTTCATCCTGACATGTGACAGCAAATCACCATTTAAATGTCCAGGAAAACCTTGGCATAGGTCAACTCTTGCAGAGTCTAGCACCTGTTTAAAAGGAAAGCCAAAGGTCTCTCAGGCAACTGCCAATAGGGGTTT
The DNA here is from genome assembly GCA_024679065.1 of Sphyrna mokarran. NCBI lineage: Eukaryota > Metazoa > Chordata > Chondrichthyes > Carcharhiniformes > Carcharhinidae > Sphyrna > Sphyrna mokarran. Next base: position 92,609,327 of record JAGIQG010000001.1, read on the forward strand.
GAGGGGAAGAGAAGGTTAGAGGTGGACAGGATCAATACAATCAGAAGTGCTGTCACTTGAATTCTTGACTTAACCGCAGAGCCCACAGTCCACAGTGGTTTAATCTAATGATGCTACTTATAAGCAGCTTAATGCCTCTATAAAAGTAGCAGCAAGAATATTTTTAGAAAAGCACATTACGTTAGCAATTTTCAAATTTTGGGAGGTTTCAATCTAGAATTAATTGGAATGTATTGTATACCTGTCCAAAATGATTTAAAGTAGAAATCATTTGCATGATATTGCACCACAACTAAGTTTTTTTTTAAAAGTTTATTTATTTGTTACAAGTAAGGCTTACATTAACACTGCAATGAAGTCATTGTGAAATTCCCCTAGTCGCCATTGTCTGGCATCTGTTCGGGTCAATGCATCAAACCTAAAGTTATTTAGAAATGAATAACAATTTCACTGTAGCATAAATACAAACAAAGCAAAAACATTAAAGACCAATTACTTGATCTTGAATAACTTTGGTATTGTGTTAAGTTGCTGCACAAATTTCCCAGACACCTGTATGGCCCAACGTTCAATTCTCCTGCAGAAATTAATTCTATTTTGCTGTATATCAAATTAAATTGGGTCTAATTTAAACATATCTTACAATTTCAATTAAACTTGAAAATGAAGGAAAGGTTAGTTTGTCTGTGTGTATGAAGTTAGAGAGTTAACAGGCTAATTTTTACAGTGATGGTGGGTCATATCGTATGCCCTGCATTCACACAAGTCAGTCAGGACTGCCCACAGTGGTATGAAGATGTGGGTAGTCTCAATAAGCAGAATGGGGGACTTGCATGCCACAGTGGAAGGAAGTCCTGCCCTTTAGAGCAATGTGACTGGCTAGCAGCTATTGCAGTCCTAATAGTGCCAGAATTCAGTAGTGGGCACTTCTGGTGCTGGAAGCATCTCCACAAAGATGAAAGAGGGACACCGGACCCAAGTAAGTCTGGGGCTTATTGGACAGGAAGGGTCCAATAAGCCCCAGAGAGGGAGGTAAGGGAGTGTGGGTAATCAAGTTCTGGAGGGTCAGGGGAAAGATCACAAATGGAAGGAGCGGAAAGCATCTGGGGGTGGGTGGATGTGCCTGATGTGCACAGAGCATCCTCCAAAGAATGTATCCCCACTTACTTCCTTCTTTCCAACAACTTTGGTGGAGAAATGGCCTCCCCACTTTCATCTGCCTTGCACTGTATTGTGATGGCACTGGAGGTAGATTTGGTTCTTGAAAGGCCATTAATTGGCCACTTAAAGGTCTTATAGGCCTATGGGTGGGAGGGCTAGTAGCTGCCTTACCCACATTATAGGGACTAGGTCAGGGATGAGTGTTAAGGCTGTGGACGAGCAAATCAACATATTTTACATGACTCCCAACTCGTCGTAAGCACACCTGGCAGTGCAGTGGAGAATTGCCATAAATCCAGCCCAATTTTTAGCTTGATGATCTTTCATCAGTTCACAAGGTTCTGATGAAAGTTGGTATGTTGACTATTGTTTCCCTCTTAATAGATGCTATTTAACCAGTTGAGTATCACCAGCATTGTCAATTTTCCTTTCAGATTTCCAGGTTGCTATCTTGCTTTTCTCTTCCACTTTTAATTTTTACTGCATTAGACTTATTCTTTCAGTGACCACTTTCACAGTTTAAAAATTTATTGGAATCAATTTTCATTGCTAGCAGAAACTAGGTAAGATAGAAGTTAACTCGAGCCACGCCAAGCTAACAGTGTTCTCTTTAAATGCAGATTAGGTTCTCAATGATACTTATCTATCTATCTGCCATTTTAACTTGAGATCCAATGGCTGGTGGATTCCCAGCTAGACAAAACTTGCCTAAATAGTCCCAATACACTACTTTTAAAAGATAAAAGTTTTGTTTCCATGTGGACTAGGAGGAGCAAAGTTGTCCCTCTAGGCTCCACAAGACCAGCTCATTCCTTTCCTGCCCACGTCTATCTTCCCACCATTCAAAATTGTTTTCTTTGCACCAGTACCACTCCCCATACTTCATGTGATTTGTTCAAAAACACACAATTAGGGGACATTTAAATCAGGAATTGGATAAGTAAGACATAAGAATAGTCTGAGACTCCCTATTCCACTCTCAAACCATTCACTTTGCCATCCTGCAGTTAAGATCAAGCTACATATGTCCAGCGCTTTGCATAAACATGTACACAAATACATTAGTGGTGGATTTTCATATTCTATTTCCTGATTAAGGTGCAATGTCTCTAAAGGTAATAAGTGTCTGGGATTTCATCCAATGAAATGCTACGATACTTCTAACCTGTGCAATCTCAGGGCAATTGCAATCACAGAATTATCACATTATCAGTTCTCACAGTACGTGCACTAAAAATAGTAACTTGCTTTGTTACTTGGGTGTTGGGATCAAAGGAGGCAAAACTGTGAACTGAAAGAGATAATTGATTGATTTTTCTGTTGCAAATAGTGAAACTGTTGTGGTTTTATCAAAGGTCAACAGTGAATTCCACTTTTTCTCCCTTTCATTCTAAAAACAGAAAATTAGTGCTTCTCAGCAATGTAATAACATCACCACAAATTTCTCTGAGGCATGAAAGGACTCAATAGTTTGTATTTTTTCGTACCCTTAAAGATGAAAACAAGTGCTGATATACACTGCACGGTGGCACAGTAGTTAGCTCTGCTGCCTCACAGTGCTAGGGACCTGGGTTTGATTCCCAGCTTGTGTCATTGTCTGTGTGTAGTCTGCATGTTCTCCTGTATCTGCACAGGTTTCCTCTGGGTGCTACGGTTTCCTCCACAGTCTGAAAAACATGCTGGTTAGACTCATATTCCCAAACAGGCGCTGGAGTATGGTAACCAGGGGAATATCACATAACTTCATTGAAGTGTTAATGTAAACCTTACTTGTGACTAATAAATAAATAAGCTTTAAGATTAAAGACACTATTGTTCTTTGAGGTGACCTTGCACAAACAAAAAATAAAAATCACTAGGCCTGATTTTTGGCGTGAAATCGCGGTAAATTCAGGTGTTGGGCTTTTAATGCGATCTACACCCAAATCCAAGCAGATTGCAGTTTTACTGATACCCGATTCAGGTGGAGATCCATGCATTTAAATCGATTTAATGAACAGTGCGCCCAACTCTCCCACAAATCCCACTTTACCTACTCCTAATCCGTTTCGGATCCGCGCGCCGTAAGCAACCTGCAAAATAAAAATCCGAAACCAATTTTTATTTTGCAGGGGAACCTCCAAAGCGGGGGGGTGGGGGAGAGGGAGCGCAGATGATCTCCGGTGGGGACAGCAGGGAAGTCTGCTGCCACTCTGAGGGAGAGCCTTCCTCCCCACCAGAGGAACAAATCCCTCCTCGCGGAGTGGACGCACAATATGAATGGGTAGTGGGGGCGGGGGGGTGGGGGGTGGTGGGGGTAGGACAGGTGAATAAGAGGGACAGTGATGTGTGTGCGTCCTTTATGCACCCACCCTGCTACCCACACACATCGCTATTCCCCTTCTCAACTCCCCACTATCCCACTACCTAGACCAATTGCCACCTCTGCCCCCCCCCTCCACCAATCACCTGCAGAGTGACAGTGGACCCTCCTGCTCCCCCCCCCACACACCAGGGATCCATCTGCCCCTCCCACCCAGTGAATGATTGGGCCTCCCCACCCCTCCCTGACAATGATCTAGCCTCACTCCCGGCCTCCTCCCCAGAGATTGGTCTGACCTCTCTCTCCCTCCACTCCAGAAGAACATCTGACCAGCCTCCTCCCCCCTCCCACCACCAGACAACAAACAGCCCTCCCCCAAGAGATACATCTGACCTGCCTCCTCCATGTTCCCTCTGCCAGAGGATGCTCTGATCCGCTCCCTCCAGCCCCTCCCCAGAGGATGATCTGTGTCAGAGAGCTGCTCTCTCCGCTTTTTCCTTTCCCAACTGGAAGTGCTCTTTCAGAATTTTTTCGAACTGCGATCAGACGGGAGCTGGCAAAAAGCATATGGGCACGCTATAAAGTGGATTCCGTGCTCAGATCTGAATTATGCTGGGATCCAGCACTTAGACTCCAAATGGTAAAATTGGGCCGACTGAAAGTCTGTTTACTGCACAGACAATCTTGAGCATCGCAGAGAGCACAAAAAAAGGTAAAGAAAGAAGCGTAAAAGCAACATGGGGTTGATATAAATGACAATAAAATGAAAATGAAGAAGACAATTAATCAGAAAAACTGACAATTTTGATATAATAAAGCATATGAACTTAATGCAAAATGTGAATAGCAGAATTCTTTAAAGACGTGAGCCTTTTTTACAAACAACATCACAGACAGAAACACTAAGTAAATTGAAAAGCCTCATCTTAAAATCTCTTGTTTTCCACTGCAAGTGTCTCATCTCTTGTGCACAAAATGCCATTAAAATGGCATCATAATGATAAGTACTTCTGCTACTGCCAATGACTCAATGCCCTTCATTGCATAAACAAGGGTGATATTTTATTTGATGGTTGGACAGGCACCTTCTGTTTTCACAATATAAATAATTTCATGTTTGATGTTGCTTGAGACCAGTTCTATAGTGTAGACACCTCCAGAAAAATAAATACTACATTATAAATGCTGTATCTTTGATACACTTTGTTTTAATGCAACATTGCTGTTTTTGATCATTTTGAAAGCAAATTGTGTCTTCACACTATTGTCTACATAAAGAAAGAATTTGCTTTTGAAATGCAAAACTCTAAAAGTCAATATTAAACCTAAAAAGAGTCCATTTTCACAGCAGCAGAATCATCAAAGAGACAATTTGACTTTCTAAAGAGTTTCATTTGAAAATGCTGCACAATATTTGGACCATTCTCCTGTTGAATCAATGTCAAGTGACTAATTATTGGGCTATTTAGAGAGGTGCCTGGTAGTCAGACTCTATAGACACGCAGGACGGGATTTTACTGCCACTTTACACATGTTTTGAGGTAAGAAAATGCTGTAAAATTGGGCATAAAGAGGCTAGCGCAAAAAGTGCTGGTTTTCACAACTGGCAGGATTTCATGATGTCTGTATTTTCGGTGCGGTCAGTCTCTTGCCCGAAATGGACAAGAGGTGGAGTGAGCTTGGCGCTCAGTTGTCTGGGCTCATTTGCCTTTACGGCCTCACCAGAAGAGGTTCTCGCCAGCAAGAAAACATCTGTTCCTCATGAATAGGGAACAATTGTGTTGGCCTCACCAATGGGAACCAACATTTAGAAAAAAAATCCTGCAAATTTCCACCCTCAATGTGTGATACAGGACATGGCTAGTATGAGGGTGAGGGTAGGAATAGCATTTGGGGAAGAGGGGGTTTGTTGCTGTTGAAATCTACCAACTTGATCTTGCCTCCAATCCCCCTTTCCTCCCAACTCCCAAGTTCTCCAGATAGCTATCCCTATAATGCCTTAGTTTATCTTTGGTCTGTTTGAAACTTAAATCTATGATAATGTTGAGCTGGGAAGTCAGGAAGTTCCAATAAAGCATGGACTTCCCACAGATATGCAGACTATGAGTGGGTTGCATATACGCAATCCAGCAGTTATGCATCTTTAAATTGTTCAGGCCCAGTGTGCCTGCATATAAAAAGGGGAGTGGGAAGGGGTACGGGGAGCATAAAAACTTGGGTCAGGTAACTGAATGGGAAATGCCATAGCCACCAAGTGTCCTTAGCAGGTACAGGGAGGAGTCCCAAAAATGGCTGAAGGGACAGGGAGACATTCAAAATGGAAGCTCTGGGTAGAGGACAGAAACAGGTTCCACTTAAGGAAGAGGTGGGGAGCAGAGAAATAGGCATCAACAGAAACAGGACTGCAGGGAGCAGGCTTTAAGTGAAGAAAGCATCAGAAAGTTGGTGGTTCAATTCAGCGGGCTATCTGGGCAAAGTTATGTGGAGCAATAGCATGTGGCCAGCTTCTCCAAAGATCTGAAGTTGTGCCCATAATTTGGGGTATTCAAGTACAGGCTTGTATTTATAACAGGTTTTAGGTAGACAAAAAGAACACCTGCTTGACACTATCAATGAGAGACCTGGAGGATTTTAACTAGTAGACCCCTTCAGTAATCAATGTGCTACATTTTTCAAAACTTGTTTCATCGTGCCGACATTTACACATGACATAGCTGTAAAGATCTCAACATCAAAGGTCAGTCATAGACAGGGCCCCAGGCCCTTGGACATATCACTGATCAGGTTTGGGCACAGTGGGAGAACATATTTCCATTTGATAGAAAAAAGCCGCCAAAGAAGACCTTATAATAGGGCTGAAAAATATTAGCAGAGGTTGTGAGGTCTCAGAGCACCACCTCCAGTATTATATTTCATGCATGAAATGCTTTAATGACCTGAACAATGAAAATATGTGCACAGGTTTATAAATCTTATCTCTGTGCATTAAACCTGGCAACATCTCTCCTCCTCTTCTCTTCAGTTCCCTCCCCTTGCACGCATTACAAAGAGATACTCAACCACCTTTTGTTCTCATTCCAATAACATGCAGCTTCACATCAAGCATTGGGTGCATTGTGTTCTCATGAAAAAATAAACTCTCATTTCACAGTATAGCCACTTTCTTTTGTTTCAACACATCACTATTCTGCTTGAAATGTACTCCTTTGCCATTAGCATTCATACTATCTGTAGAAATTCCACATAGATATAATTTGCTTTACAAAAAGTCATAAACGTCCTCTATTTTCTTGAGGACTAAATGGCTCAATGCACAAGAGATAAGTAAGACAAGGGAAGGTCCAACTAACATCTAGAGCCTCATACAATAATATTCAATTTGCTAAGTAGATGGTTTACTTCCAGAGATCCCGAGCTTCATAGATACCAGTCTTCAGCCAATTCGATTCACTCTATATGATATCAAGAAATGAATGAAAGCACTGGATACTGCAAAAGCAGTATTCAAAATACTGACAATAGTTTACAGAATACTGACAAGCCTTGACAATATTTCAGAAACAGTACTGAAGATTTGTGCTCCAGAACTTCTTGCACTCCTAGCCAAGCTGTTTTTCTACGGCTACAGCCCTGATATCCACCCAATAATGAGGACAAGTCCAATCTGGATGGAATGGATCATCAACAGTGTTATCAAGCAGCCCTTGTGACGCTCAGTCTAGATTCTGCTAGAGCTATTCAGCTCCTGACCTCACAACAGCTTTGGTTCAAACTTGGACAAAAGAGTTGAATGGCAGAAGTGAGGTGAGAGTAACTGCCCTTGACTTTAACGCAGCATTTGATGGAATGTGGTGTCAAGAAGTCCTAGCAAAACTGCAGTCAATGGGAATTGCAGAAAACTCACTAGTTGGAGTCCTGCCTAACACAAAGGAAGATGATTGTGATGATTGGACATCATTCATCTCATTTCCAGGATATCACTACAGACCTTCCTCAGAGTAGTGTCCTGGGCTCAACCACCCTCAGCTGCAGAACTTATAAAGCAACTAGTGACAGCTGAGAAAAAAGATAGAAACAGGGAGATTTGGCATTGGCAGCACACAAGTCTATTCCAACACTGGAATAGTATCTTGTGTAAAACAAGAATCATAACTGAGAGAAAGGGGTGATTAAGTTGCAGCATACAAAGCTGACAGAGACCCAGGCACCCACAGATGGACTCCTCCTACCCTGCACCCTGTGAATGGATGTGAGTAGCAGATGGTAGTATTAGCTTGTCCATATAGCTTGGTTTGAATTTTAAAATACAGAGTAAAAAATTGGACAATGATACAAAACTTAAAATTGTGTCAGACAGTGAGGATGATACTCGTGGACTACAGTAGAAGATGGAAAGGCTAGCAGAATGAGCAGACAAGTAGCAGATGGAATTTAATGCAGAGAAGTGTGAAGCGATGTGTTTTGGCAAAAGGGATTAGGAGAGGATATATAAATTTAATGGTACAATGGTAAAGAGCACACAGGAACAGAGGAACATTGAGGTGCATGTGCTTCCATCTTTGAAGGTGGCAGGACTTATTGTGAGAATGGTTAGCAAAACATATGGGATCTTGGACTTTATAAATACATATAATGAAAACAAAAGCAGAAAGTAATGCTGAATCTTTATAAAGTTCTAGTCAAATCACAACTAGAATATTGTTACCTTTTTTGGTCACCACACTTTAGAAAGGATGTGATGGTCCTTGAGAAGGTGCAGAACAGCTCCAGGCATCATGAATTTTAGCTGTACAGTTCGGGGTTGCTCTTCATGAATCAAAAGTGATTGCAGGGAGAATTGATCGATGTGTACAAGAGATAAACTAAACAAAATGTTGTCCTTACTGGCTGATTGCACTTTTGGGCAAAACATGCAGGGGGAATAAGAGAAAGAGATTTTTCACTCAGCATATGCTAATAATCTGAAACTTGCTGCCTAGGAAAATGGTGGAAGCAGTATGAAATATTTTAAGAATGAAGTGGGTGGGTATTTGAAGGAAATAAACTTGTAGGGCTGTAGAGGGCAGAGGGGTAAAATGGATCTGATTGTATTGCGCTACGGAGAGCTGGCATGGTCTCATGGGACTTAGGAACAGGAGTAGGCCATTTAGCCCATCAGGTCCAATGGGTCAAGTGACCATTTTGTGTGTTGTGATGACTCCGCAGGCTCGGTTTAGTCCTACTATTGTAACAGACCTGGCAGTCTTGGACTCCACTGGAGATCTGGGTTGATCTGTGGCACTTGGCTAAATCTAGTTACATGGCGCAATCTCATAAATGTGGGTGACGTGGGCTTGCCACTGAATGACGTGGCAGGGATTGCTGTCAGGAAATCAGCATCACCTGATGACCATGTTGAAGCAAATGCTATATTTAAAGGGCAGCCAGTCCTGTATTAGAATTGGAAATTGTCTTGGAGGCTTTACTTGTGAAAGATCTGTGATTTGAATCTTCAGCATCTGAATCTTTGCTGTTCTAGCAAAATAAAGTTGCAAAGTCCAGGGAGGTGATTCCTGCATCTTAAGACCATGTGTAGCATCAGAGGGTTCAACTGAGGACACAATTCAGTTAACACATCCCCCCCAGTGGTCAGGTACACTCCTGCTATCACTACCTCTCCAATTCCTTGCAGCCTTCTAAATGTCCTCCCCATGGAGATTCAGATCTGTGATACCATTTAAAGGATGGTCCCTACTGCATTTTGGTTGTGCGCTGTCCCTTTAGGTTTGAGGATCAGTACTTCTGAGATCTGTATTTCCTGCTTGATGCTCCATCCTTCAGAGTGTCAGCTCAGCAAGTTTATACACAGAGAACATCTATACAGAACCGATCTAAGACTCTGTGACTCAGCCTCCTGGAAGGCCCAAGGACTCCCTCGTCGAGTCAAAGAAGCCACATTTAAGTCATTTGATTTAAGTAGGCAAGTTATTGAAGGCATGAGAGACACATGAAAGTTTTATTAAACTGGAGAGGCAGGATTAAAATCCATTAAGTTGTATTTAAATTTTCTGCAAATGAGCAATTAAACATATCATTGAGCATCCCACTGCTCATAGGCATGTTTCCAGTTCTGTTTCAGTTCCAATTTCTGTCTAATAATATGCTTACAATTTTTTCGCCACCAGGAGTCAAACATGTGGACCACAATTCTCCCATTCTATAGAGTTAAAAGTCAGCGCAGCGGACCAGGAGATTCTTGTGTCGGCTGATTTGTGGAGTTCATGCCTCACTTGCATCTTCCAGCGCCAGATTTCTGGCGGCTTCTGCTCCATGCTGGAAATTGGGAGGAGCGGGACAGGTGCAAAAACCATTTACATGGTCATTGTAACATTACTTAAATATAATTAGCGGAACCAGGACAGAAGTCCTGGGCCTGCTAGCATCTCCATCCTGCCAGAGTATTTCACTCCAGCGGGGATCACAGTAGCTCCCCATACTCTGTGGAGAGAGTAGCTCTCTACAGTAGCTAGAACTTGCTGGAGTGAAGAGCGGCAGGTGGCACCCCCAGAGGGTTGGGTAGTGGGGGAGTGGCCCTCTGGGTATTGGCACCCTGGCAGTGCTATCATGTGACTCCCAACACTGCCCAAAGGGCAAAGTGCCAACGCTTACAGGGCATCTTGGCACTGCCGATCAGGCAGGGATCAGTGCCAAGATGGTGGGGCATGAGAGGTCAGGGGGCGGGGCTTGATGGGGGCAAGGTCCCCTGCTACTCTGCACAGGGATCAGTGAAGGAAGCAGGTTTGGGGGGGGGGAAATCAGTCAGGAGGACAGTTAAGCTGTTGGAGATGTCGGCACTGCAGGTGGAGGGGCTCACAACAGTAGGAGAAGGAAAATGGGGTGTTACTGTCAGAGGGGGCAGGCTGGAGAGCTCAGTGGGCCGGGATGGGGAAAGCGGGTTCAGGGCTGGGCTGTGGGAGGATGGGCAGAGTAAGAAGTCTCACAACACCAGGTTAAAGTCCAACCAATTTATTTGTTGTGAGACTTCTTACTGTGTTTACCTGAGTCTAACATCAGCATCTCCACATCAGAGAATGAACAGCCAGGGTTGCAGGGAGTCACAGAACTAGCCAATGATTGAGCTAGCCAGCAATCAGGAAGCTATTTATGCAGGGCCACTATGCGTGCGCCTATCACAGCATTGACAGATCGGCACCTATACAGTAGCCCACTAAGCCTCTCCAGCAGGGATAGGCCCTACTCCCTAGTTATTATTGATGTTCACACTGCTTTGCTTCTGCAGTGCACAGAGTGTGGGCGATTCTTCTCTGACCTCCCACTGAAATAGCCAGCACGAATTACTCCAGTTTTCACGTGAATTTGACACTTAGAATTTTTTTGGAAAATTCCGCCTATGGTCTCCACGCAATTCTTCAGATCTCCCGACATCTTGCCCATTCCAGCAGGCTCTAAACAGTCCAGTCTATGTCTCAAAATTGTATGGACAACTAACAAAAAAGACTCCCCTCAGAAGCCATCCATGCTCAGCAAGAGAGATCTACTGATTCCTATTTTTCTGATCCCTGTTTTCATTTCCATGAGTTAGGATGTACCAGAACAATGCTTGAAGCAGTGCAGCAATCTTCTCCCACAGCCTCAGGCATTACACACAATCCATACAGAAAAGGTGAAAGGGCTCAACCAATGTTCAAATAAAAGTTGTTTCATAATCAAGTCCATTGCTCAACTAACTGAGCTACCTAAACCATCAGTTATGGACTCTTATCTCCAGTATGAGATATAATCTTGTTTTTCTATCATTTGAAAATAGAAGATCATTACTTATCTTCTTCCAATTACTTCTTTTACATCATGACTCACTTCAACATCAGTCCTGGAGAATGAGAATGAACATATTTATATGACATCCTCCATCCTTTAATGTAACAGAAGCTTTAATTTGTATATTTTGAATGGTTTTGTGCAGAGGAAAGTCATATGAATATTAAGCACATTCACTAATATCATCACCGTGGTCATTTCTTTATATTTCTGTGCAATCAATTAACTGGCAATATAATGAACTAAAAGTCTAACTTCTTGCACAGCGAACTTGTCGCCTGTCCTACAAAGGTCACTGGAGGCCTGCACCATTTTCATGGACAAGTCTCATTTCAATAAAATCAACAAGCTGCCAAAGCTAAGCTAGGATTGGCTGGCATCTTTTCAACTGGGGTCAAAGGGGGGTTCAAATGGCTATCCACTGAACTATGCTGAAAGAGACCCCTTAAAGGGTGTGGGGTAATAGCTTGGATGGTGGGAACAAGTGTGAAGGATGATTGAAAGTTCAAGTGCAGTCGAGAATTTTTATAGGCTCATTCGAAGAATTCTCCTGCCCCAAAAATCTGCTACAAAGCTTAATTCTTGCCTTTTCCCAAGTTCCGGCAATGAAATAGTGGTATTTTTACTAGACTAATAATCCAGAGACCCCTCCCCAGAGAAGTTCTGTTTAGTTCAGTTGGTTGAATGACTGTTTAGTGATGCAGAGTTCACTTACCACAAGTGATTTGGGCTGGTGCATTGTATGGACTTTAGATTTTAGCTTTATATATGCAATGTATTCTCTGCACATTACAGGACTCTGTGCAATAATGAAAACTCTATCTATTTCCAATGGAATCTTTGGCTTCCAATTTCACAGGCTGCTCCAAGATTGGAATGGAAGCAAAAAGATTGGTGAGTATTAACACTGCAATTTTGATTGTTACTGTCCTGGTCCCACTGGAACAAGGGTAGTATAGACATCAAAATTCACGACACACAATTTCAGCTGAGGAAATAAGAGAGCAAGCAGAAACTCTGGTTGTTTTTTTTTCCCTTCAATTCTCCCCAGTTGCATGACACAGAAGGCAACAGATACACAGACTGGAAAAAAATACCTAGAGATAATTGCTAAAGATATTTCTTTTGGGATATAGAGGAAATTTCTTTGATATTTCTTGCTCTTCTGCCAATTTCTGATATTGCAATGTTAGTATCTACAGGAATGCAGAATGAGTTTCCAATGTGTTGCACTTTAAGGCAGAAGAGTATTTCCTTGCGCATACGGTTGTCCATGTGGGAAATTCTTAGTCTCAGCCAAACTATCAAGGGAAAGCCAGTTTTTTCCACAGATTGAGGGAAATAGAGTTATCAGGCTTATTCACCCTCACACACACATATTAGAACAGCATAGGCAATTGTGGGAGAATCAAGTTACCTCTTGCTCTCTATGTTGCATTGCTACAGAATAGACCAAGAAAGGAAAAGGAAGAAACAATAACTATTCAAAAAAGAAATCTAAATGCAACCAATCTGCAAACCATCCTCAAATATGTAGATACTCAGGATTACATATATACATTCTACACTTAGAAAAACTGGTGTTAAAGTCTTGTTAAGGCTCTAACTGCCTTACTGCCATGTTAACACAGAGAATCAACCTAATTTGTTAGGAGCCTATTACTTGAAAGCTGAAGTTCTTGACTATATCACTTGGTACTCCCTTTATAATATGAAAATTGGATTCTTACCATTCAAATAGAGTGGCAATTCCATTTTAGGGGAGAACTGCTATGTGTTTGGTAATATCCGTTCCACAAGAGATCCAAGAGTTGTATAAGTCAAATTGCTTTTGTGGGGATAGAGGGAACAAGGTAGAAAGAGCACCTCCCCCCCACCTATCCAGTGTCCTCTCCACCCCTTTACAAACAGATTAGCTCCAGAGGTATCCCCAATACCACTCTCAACTGATGAATAAGGTTCCAGCCGCAGCTGAACATTCTACTTGCTAGCCAATTAATCACATTGGTCAGTTCTGGGAGGTATCTGCAAAAAACTCTATTCAAATGAGGCCTGCCTTTATGACTGTCCAAATCTTGGGTTCCTTTTCAAACATTTACTCACCTTTAAAATCAGGCCAGTGTGTGCACAAATAATGGTCAAATGAGTTAACTCTTTAATTTTCGTACTAAAAGCAAAAACTTGGTACTCTCCTTTGTCCCCAGTTGTCAAAACAAATTCCTAATGTTTTCCTTCTAATTGTGCTCAGTTTTATATTTAGGAATAGGCTATTGAGTTTGGTACAAAATTTGACATAATTTGACATTGACAGATTGGACACAAGAATAGAATCATTTTCCAAAGCATCTGGGTTGCGCCCCTTCAGTAAATTCCAGATGCTGAGATATAAACATTTTCATGTATTGATTTGAACGTATTGGGCTGAGTGAGCATATTTACTTCATCCTATAGTAATGAATGTTACAGTCAATTTCAATGTTCCACTTAACGGATTGTTTTAGTGGTATGTCTGCATAAGATATTAAAGATCGAATGTTGAAATCATGAAGAGGTTTAACTGGAGGTTTACAAAGAATGATGGCTATTTATGTAGCTGGTCTGACTTGTGGGAGGTTCCTTTTATTAAATGTTGTGGGATCCAGCAACTTCAGCATTCCTCCACAGTTGAATATTTTACATATTTTTCATCACAAGAGTGTTTTAACATAAAAATAACACATTCATCTAGTAAGTGATTTTATTGTAATATCAGCAGTATTTGTCAGTTTGAAAGGAGCAGAGTGGACAAAGTGAGGACAGGTCTAGTGGAAAGCATCTAATTTCATGTGATGGCTCCTGCAGAGTCAGTGAAGGGCACAAGCTAATAAGAAAACTGCAGAAAAGCAGTAATGACGACATGGCTGCTGAAAACAGCAAGCTCAGCAGATACACCGTGGCTAATAGAACCATTACTAGCACATGTCAGCCTATGAAAAATATCATGGGACATATGCATCATTATCGGGTGGAGGAGAGGGATGAGGAGTTCAAATCTAATAGATATGTATGGAACTGCAGGCAAGTGCTTGCTGGTTAAATTAGACTACAGGTTGAAGATAAGACTCTTGTACTCCAGTTTTTCACAATTTCACATGTTTTTTACAATAGAATAGTTGATACAAAAATAGGTTGTATTTAAAATCATAATCTAAACAGATAACAATAACTCAGAAGGAATAATTCAAAATGAATATGTGTTGAGCAATCAGGTTTTTTTTTCAAATCAGACATTAATTTTACTGTTAAAATGCAGGAATATTCCTCCAGATTCGTCAGAAGTATAATTCTGTTTTTCTCCAGTAGCAGTGTACTGAAGTTAGATTTACATAACTGAATATTCAACGTAAAATATTCTATATGTGAAGTTAACAGTCATGAAATAAAATAGAACATTATTGAATTTATTTCATGATATCTTGATGCCATAAGCATCTACTCATGAGTACATTTTTAATATGAATAACATTTTTTTAATAATAAAGCTTGTCCACTATAAAATCATTTTTTAAAATTTATTTTGTACATTCTCCACTGCACAATTCCTTCAGATCATCTTGCAGCTTGGGAAGAGAGGTTTTGAACTCCCAGGACACTGCCAATTGTGATCTACAAAATGGATACTGTATAAGAGCAGCCTAGGAGAGTGTGTCCCCAGAGTTTACCTTCCCATCTATGGGAAAGTACTAGCCTGCTTTTAAGCATCTTTCCTGATAGCATGGTTGAGATCAAAGAACTACATACAAACTGTAGAAGCCACCATGGATTGAAACACATATGAATTGTGCAACAGCACCACTGCTGTTTTATTTTTAAACCATGCTTTCGTAAAGAAAAAATGAACGACCTCAAAATGCGAAGATTAGAGAATGATAGAAAAGTTCAGATTAGATCAACAGAGCTAAGGATTTCAATAATCTTAGAGGAGCCATGTAACTGTGGTGCAGTCATAAACTACACACTAACTGCTGTTTTATAAATTGTGTTCATCCATGATGGTCAATCTTTGCAGTCAACAATGAAGTAACAATACTCATGCTGACCTTGAAAAAGACCCCCAATGCCCTCCCCCCCAAAAAAAAATTCAATGACCCCTGTGATGTAGTTTTCCTCTTTCCCAAAAATAGTTTAGATCTGGTGCAAATGCAAAGGGATCTATCTCTTGGCTTGCAGCATCTGTGATGTCAGCTAGCAGGTTAAGCCACAAATCATAATGAAACATGCATAAGAACAAAGCAGGAAGTTAAAAGCACTTAATATCCTTCACTTTTAATTCAGATTTTCAAACAGCAAAATAAATTATTTTGATTAATAAACAACAAAGATAAAATAAAAATCATAAACTTTAATTTTTTTAAATGTTTGTTTTCAAAGATGGAGGTATTTGACATTTCCCAACTATAAAATTAGCTTCTCAGGGTCATATGGGTTATGACATTGAAAACCCCAACATGCTTCATTTTTTATCAAGGTGCAGTTTTTATCAAGGGTATTTTTGGGAGAGACTAAAAGCAAAAGAATATGGGGGCAATTAGTTCAGTTGACTAGATGGCTAGAGAGTAGTTCAAAATATTGCCAGCATGGAATAGAAGTAGGCCAAGTCTGTTGAACATGCTCCCACATTCGGTTAGATCATGATTCATCATTTACTCAGCGTCACTCTCCTGCAATACCTGCATGTCATTAGTTTCCAGAAGTCTATCTATTACTGCTCAATGATTGAGCTTTTGCAGCCCTCTGGAAGAGAAAATTCCAAGATGACTGCCCTTGAGTGAAATAATTTCTCTTCACCTCAGTCTCAAATGACCTATCACTTATCCTGAGAATACGTCCCCTGGTTTTAGACACATCATCAAGGGGAATACCTTTATCCACGCTGTTAAACCATGTGAGAATTAGGTTCAATGAGTTCACCCCTCAATTCTTCAATATTTTAGGCAAAGACCCAGTCTCCTTAACGTTTCTTCATAAAATAATCCCACCATCCCAGGGATTAATCTGATGCACTTCTATTGCACTCCCTTTATAGGAAGTATATCCCTCCTTCAATAAGGGATCAAAACTTGGTACAATACTCTGGATGAAGTCTCACCAAGGTTCTACACAACTGCAGCACAATATCTCAACTTATAAGTTCAAATCCCATACTGAAAGCCAGTATATCATTTACTTTCCTAATTGCTTGCTGTAGTCACATGTTAATTTTTAGTGACTCATGAACTAGGATACCCAGCTCCCTTTCGACACTTGCACCTCGTAACCTCTCACCTTTTCAGAAATATTCTGCCGTTCTGTTTTTCCTACCGAAGTGAAGGACATGGCACTTTTTCAAATTATATTCCATCTGCTGTGTTCTAGTCCATACACTTAGCCTGTCCAACTTCTCTTGAAGCCTCCTTGCATCTTCGTCACAACTTGACTTCCCATCCACTTTGGTGTCATCAGCAAATTAGCACCCAAATCTAAATCATTTAATTAAATTGTAAACAGCTGTGGACCTACACTGATCCTTGTGGTACCCCACTCGTAAGAGCCTGCCATTCTCAGAATTACCCATTTATTCCTACTCTTTGCATTGTGTCTGTTAACCAGTTCTCAATCTAAACTGACATGTTTCCTCAATTCCATGCGCTCTATTTCAATTTACTAACCTGTTTGGGACCTTATCGACAGCCTTCTGAAAATCTGAATACTCCACGTCCACTGGTTCTCTTGTAGCAGTGTTACAAGTAATACGCTCAAAAAATTTCAATAAGTTTGTAAAATGTGATTTCCCTTCCATAAATCCATGCTGACTCTGCCCAATTTTATCAGTTTTTTTCCAAATGCTCAGTTATTACATCATTTATAAAATATTCTAACATTTCCCCCACTATTGGCATTATGCTAGCAGGATTGCAGTACTCCATTTTCCCTCTTCCACCCTTCTGTTTATTTTCAAATAAAAATGAAAACTGGGAGAGAAGTTTAACATGTGATGAAGTTGACATCACCGATTTTATATTATTGTCAAAATTACTCCCAATGTTTCTGCTGATAACAAATGCTCAGAAAAGTTGTCATTCAAGTAAATTAAAAGTAGCCCCTTATATAATTTCTTGTTGCTGAGCTTCTATGAATATGGGTGGCACAGTGGTTAGCACTGCAGTCTCACAGTGCCGGAGACCTGGGTTCAATTCTGGTCTCAGTTTCACATTCTTCCTGTGTCTGCATGGGTTTCTTCCGGGTGCTCTGGTTTCCTCCCACAATCTAAAGATATGCAGGTTAAGCTGTTTGGCCATGCTAAATTGCCCCTTCATGTCAGGGAGATTAGCAGGATAAATATGTAGGATTACGGTTATAGGGTCTGGGTGGGATTGTTGTTAGTACAGGCTTGATGGGTCAAATGACGTAGATGAGCATCAAAGTGCAATGACAACAAACTTCACTTTAAAAAGCTTGACAGTTCTCGAGGGAAACTAATTGTTATGTGAGCAAATGTCTTAACATGTTGATGTCTTAGGAAAGTAGGAAAAATTATGAATAATTTGATTTCAACACAAGTGAATATGAAAAAAAGTAGCAGCATTTAAGAGGAAGTTAGGTATGCACATGAAGGAAAAGTTTCACATTCTTCCTGTGTCTGCATGGGTTTCTTCCGAGTGCTCTGGTTTCCTCCCACAGTCTAAAGATGTGCAGGTTAGGTTGTTTGGCCATGCAAAATTGCCCTTTAGTGTCAGGGAGATTAGCAGGGTAAATATGTAGAGTTATGGTTATAGGGTCTGGATGGGATTATTATTAATGCAGGCTTGATGGGTCAAATGGTCTCTTTCACCACTGTGGAGTTTTTATCTTAATTTTAATTGAGACACCAAAGTGAACAGAGGTGATCATGACACCACTGAGCGTCAAAGTGCAATGATAACAAACTTCATTTTTTAAAAACTTGACAGTTCTTGAGGGAAAGTATTTGTTGTGAGCAAATCCTTCAACATGTTGGTGTTTCAAGAGAGTAGGAAAAAATTATGAATAATTTGATTTCAACACAAGTGAACATGAAAAAAAGTAGCAGCATTTAAGAGGAAGTTAGGTATGCACATGAAGGAAAACAGCACACAGAGATATGCTGACGGGGTTAAGCGAAGTAGAATGGGAATGAAAATGAATATGAACACTGGCATAAAACAGTTGGACCAAATGGCCTGTTTATTTGTAAGTTCTCTGTAATTTTATGTAAAGCAGATGATACGGGAGCATATCAGCACACGTGAGCAAAATAAGAGAGCAAAGCTCAAAAACAGTTTCATAATAGCACTGATAAAATAACGGGAGACAAAAAAAAATTGAACTGGACAAAAAGTCAGAAGCAAGAGGTGACAGAAGGGTTGCCTATCAAGCAACCAACATTTTTTGTACCTTGTCCAGAAGAACTGTTAGAAAAGTTTCTTTGGATACTGAAATTATATTCATAACTTGGGTCTACTAGAGATGATCTCAAACATTTATAATATTATTTACTGTGTCTGTAGCAAATATAACAAGGGTCAATTTCTGTGACTACTGTGTCCTTCATACATCACAAGTTCAATGGAAAGCCTGCAGAAACTCTGGCAAAATCCTAACAAAACCATCGCCAGTTACTCCACAGCTCTTTTGCTGAAGTTTTGAAGTAAGCAAGAAAAGTTCTGTTGAAATTCATTTCTACTTCATCAAATAGTGAACAGGATATTACAATAAATATGACTCGTAATAAACATGTCACAGTTTCTGCACTGCTCCTCTGCAAGTCTTAATTGAATCTTAATTTGCAATATCTAATGTAATTATACATATTTTGCAGCACCAACAGCAGAGATCAAACGTTCTTCATAAATCCAGAGAGACAGCGATCCCTGTGATGTGTAACTTCGAGGGGTTTTGAGGTATAAAACCCTTTTAATTAAAATATCTAATTTTTAATTTATACTAATGGAGTCCTTAGTTGTACTGTAACCTAACATGGTACAAACAACTACTATTTGTGAATAATGTCAAATTTATTATGTCAGATGTTAGATATAATTAACAAAAATCAGTGAAAGTAGTGTGGTAATTTCTTATCCCCTGAGGGCCTCAGTTTTCTCAAGTGCTTCTGGCATAGGCAAAGATTTTCTTTTTCTGTTTCTGAAGGTATGTTGAACTGTATCTCAGAAGAATTTCACCACAAAAGAATGGTAAAAGCTATCCTAAGGAAGCCTCAAGTTTCAAGTTTTATCCCTAATTCTCAGGGTGCCTTCTGTCTTATTAAGAAATAGTCCAAATTCACTCTTTTCATTGGCTGTGAGTGAAGATCATCTAACATCACCCCATCTTCATGTTCTTTACCAACTGACCTGCGGTCTGGAACAAATGTTTCTCTCTTATTTCCTTGGCCCCCAGTTTATTACCCCTGTAAACAAAAGCATGCTAACATATTCCCACAGATACTAAGATAATTAAGAGTAGATTTTATTGGTAGTTCCTGGCAGAATGTCATAAAAGGATGTGTTTTTAAACTGTAGTGTCCTATCCTATAGATATAGTTAGTTAATCCAAGCAGTTAGTAAGCAAAAACCTAATCAAAATACATGATTTTTGTTGCAAGATACTGGGATTCTCTAGCCTCTCTGTAGCATTTTGCTTGGCAGTCAGAGGTCGTGTGCCATTTGCTCGTGGTGGGATCTTCTGATCTTACTGCTGTCAATGGGATTTCCCATTGATTCCATCTCACGCCACTGAGAAACATGCAGTGGGGGTGCATCATTGGTGTGAAGAGCGGAAAAATCACAGCCAAGATGCCATATTAAATTCAAGCTTCTGAGTTCAGAACTTTTGCTTATTTCTTTAAAACTGACAAAGGAGCTTTGAACTGCAGAAAGAGGAATTAAAACAAAATTAACTGCTAGAACCCTGACTTTGACACTTTTAAAATCATTCAGTTTATCAAGAACTTTTTTTCACAAGGCACTGCTTTCTTATTCTCAAAATGCTTGAATTGTAAATTGTCGGACTAAGCAAGCAGAAATTCAACCTGGACTAATAAAAAGTGAATAAGAGAAAATCCACAAATATTAGTTCAAACTAATATCAAAGCCCTGAAGATTTATTATTGAATTCTTGCAGTCATTACGCCTGGGAAAGACGAAGATACACAACTAAAAGGTTGTATTCTGAAAAAGTTGTCCAAAATGGCCCTAGAACATCAATAACCTTTCTAAAGTTGATTTTAATATTGAAGTATTTCCAGGGGACTTTAAAACTTGTTTAACAAAACAAATTGCATACTGTGCATTTGATGGATTTTTAGCCACAAACCACTCTTGATAAAATCCAAAAAGGACTGATGAGTTATGTTGTTCTCTGTCACTCAAATCATTTATTTTACGTAGTTTTCCACTCTTCCATCATGCATCTTCTATTTATCGTGCCTTTC
This sequence comes from Sphyrna mokarran, assembly GCA_024679065.1. Lineage (NCBI taxonomy): Eukaryota > Metazoa > Chordata > Chondrichthyes > Carcharhiniformes > Carcharhinidae > Sphyrna > Sphyrna mokarran. The sequence goes on from JAGIQG010000001.1 coordinate 92,630,074, forward strand.
AATTAGTGAAATGATACGATAAAATGCACTTAATTTAACTTAAATACGGTTGAAAGAGAAACATCCTGCTGCCACATCAGGCCTGGTTTGTGGACACCTTACAGCGTTCCAAGTATTCATCACGACGGCTTTGATTGATCACACATGGTACTGATAGAGGAAAAGCTATTTAAGCTCTACTTCAGGCTTCTGACTCTTTAAAATAAACACCACTATGAGCCCACTAAAGTAAAACCAAGTGTAAAATTATATAATCTTGTAATCTCAAACAATTCCTCATTTGCATTAGCACCTGCTGTTTGCAGGAATATTACTTTTTTAATCATCAATTTATCTGCTCTTTAATTTGACAGTTAATAAAAAACGAGCAGCATGCTGCAGCACAGTAGAATCTGAATGATGCCCCAGGGCTACAAGCTCCATCTAGCTTAGACTTTTCATCCTTTGCTATCAGTAAGCAGTGGCAGCTCCAGCAGCACACCTCCCAATTTTTTCATTCACCTGCTCAGTAATGTATACACCATAGAAGCCAATTGCAAAACAGTTACACCTTAGTGGAATGATGGGTGATAAAAGATTCACTGTATGAAATTACCTGAACAGATGGCTGATCAGCTCTTTAAACAATAAATGCTAGTGGCCCTAAGCCAGTAAATGCTTCTTACATGATGAAACAAAATGGGACCCCATACTCTCAGTGCAGATAGAGTAATGTTACAATCAATAAAATTAAATTCTTTTTTGGTGGTGTGTACCAGATAACTGTGCAGTTGTGTCTGAGGACAATTCATCCTTGTTGAACTCTATGACACAAAGGAGGGGAGAAGAAAAATGGAAGCTTGCATTGATGTCTCTGGAACAGAAAGACTGAGTCAGTGGTGAGGCGGGCGAATGTAGAGTTGCGTCAGGGACATGAAGAAATGAAAAAAAGATCCAAGGGAATGCAGAAGTTGTGGTGGGGGGCATTGGTATGAAGGGATAAAATGGAAAGGGTCTATCATCCTGGATTGATGGATGGAGTGGTGGGAACAGTCAATCACCATAAGAAAATAAGGGGTCTAAAGGGCATTGTCAGTCCTGCCTAAGTGTGGATCGATTTCAGCATCTTGACTGGCAAGAGTCCTTACAGGGTTTTGAGTTTACTCACAACTTCTCAATTATACCCAATGAGAGTGATCTTGGACAATGTCTTTTATAATGTAAAGAGAGAGAGAGCCTGCAAGTTCAATCATATCCCACAGGGTGCTTTATTGGACACTAACATGAACATTAAATAAAAGATGATCAAAGACACAGAGGTTTCTTCCACATGAAAAAGATGTCCCTAACTCCCTTATAATTATCAACTTATGCCAACCATGATGTGCACCCATATAGTTAGCTTTCAGACTAAGCTAGTTTCAACAAATGACAATGAAGCACACATGAATAAAATGAAATCAATGCAATTTGAATTATTTACATATGAGATTTAAATTTGAAAAACACTTTGTCCTCTCAATATTTATTATGCTGATGGTAGGTTCCAAAGTTCTCCCCATTGTTAACTCTGTGGAACCTGGGCAGTAAGTAAGAAAGGGTTGATCAAAACAGTGTGGAGGATGGTGTGATTCCTAATATCCTGGGCTGTTTTGGTTACATGAGGACACTAGAAATACTCAGCAGATGGGGCTCTGACAAGTAAGTCCTCAATGACAGAATGGACATAGGAAATTTTGCATCTGGAATATCTCAATGGTTGTTCTGGCAGACAAAAGTCGCCACAGAATTAAACTTCAAATTCTCTTAGTTTCCTTGCCATTGGATCAAGACACATGTGAAAGTTGGTGTGTAACAGCTTCTCCATGCTAAAAGACCACTTCTCTGAAGCCCTTGGTGATCAGCAAATGGTAACAGGAACAGGATTGTATTGTCTGGATATTTCTAGCCATGATCTGACAGAGTTGGCAGTTAAATGGTCATTGAGCACTTGGAAGAGACAGGGGTATCTAGCACCTGTAATTCTTACGGTTCACTCTGCTCACCTTTATTGGGAACAGATTATAAAAGGTACCTCTAACATAATCTCCCTCATCTGTCCTGATTGGGATAGTCACATCTAGAGGGATCATTTTCCTTTGTGACAAAGAATACAGACAGTAGTGTTTGGGACCTGGAATCTCTGGACTGTCAAGTGGATACCCAGTGTGTTGCTCTGTGGTCGTTGCCTGGGAATTCCAGCAATATGACATATAATATCAACATCATCACTTTGAGTAAGACTCAGTGAGCTGAGACCCAAAGGAACTCTTGAGACAAGGAGTCAGTTCACCAACATAATCAGCACATATGCCCAACTCTGGATGACAAAACCAAGGAAGATTTCTATGCCAAATTTGACTAAATTCTCCATGAGGTCCCAAAGTATTTCAAGCTTTTCATTCTCTGAGATGTTAACACCAGAATTTGCAGAGATTCAAATCTCTAGAATGAAGCCAACGGCAAGAAAGGAATTGGAATGTGAACTCTATAGGTAATCTTCTCCTTACCAAATGCATACAACATTGGGTTATCATCACAAATATCCTGTTTCATTAGGGGAACAAGTATAAAATGTCAACAGAACACCAAAATCTAGGACCTGATTGATTATATCCCTCCCCGGAATCACAAAGATATGTCTGGACTCACAAAGGTATCCATACCACAAGAGCAAAAACAGAAGCTAATGATTTCTGAATCGATCACAGACATAAGTCAATCAAGCTAGCTCCCAAATGGCAAGTGCAAGAAAAGTAATGCATACGTAAGACTGAAGTTGAATTTTTGAAGGATCTAATCAAAGAGTACATCAAGAAAAAACTTTCAAACAGTACATCAAGAAAAAACTTTCAAACATCAAGCAAGAACAGAAATGTCCCTGTTGTTGGTGTTGAACATAATGCCAATATCATTAATGCCAGTAGAGAGACACTTGGATTTTCTGTCAGGAAATATCAGGATTGGTTTGATAAAAATGAACAGGATGTCAATGAACTAATTGATCACAAGTACAGGACTTTCAAGGGCCATGAAATCCAAAAATTCCCAAAAATAGGGCTATACATGTGTCATTGAACTTTGCCTATAGCATCCCACTGCAGGCAATGCAACCTACTAACTGAAATAAGTATAGCTTGTATCCAGAAATAGATAGGATGTTGAATGTTTGCACATTTAGGCAGATGGCATAGCATTTATGAAGGATTAATAAGAGTTTAAGCTTATTACCAGCCCCCACCTCATAAAGGGAGGAGCATTCTGGCTGGATCAAGAGCTGGAAGTCATTCTAAAATTACAGAAGAGGCTCAAAGATATACCCATGACATGAAGAACATGCAATGGGCAGACAAGGCAAAGGAAACTCAATGTCTATCTGACATGAATGATATCTATAGCTTCTTCATTATCACAAGCACCATTTATGGCCCAAGTATCCAAGAACCACCTCCTCTGAGACATAAGGACTGGGGAGATCTGATTAATGCATGGTGGAGGGAGCATCTTGAAAAGCCTTTTGAATCACGAATTAATTGTTAATGAGTGTGGTTTCAATTCCATCCCAGAGCACCCAGTTCGAGACTAGCTCGGAACTCTGCCAGCACCAACAGAGGCAATGAAGCCATCACATAAATGAAAAACAAAGCAACTATTAACAGTTACTCTGGACCAATGTTTTGTTACTTTACTACTACCATTCCCACTTTCTCTGCTTTTCATTCATCGAAAGTTTTGTAAAGAGACACCAATCTGAATGCCTATGTGAGTTGCCTCAATTCCACAAAAATAATCACAAAAGTGGAATCCCACAAGTGAGCTCAACACCTAAGTCTGCTAATGAAGGTGACCTGAATGTCAAAACTCAAGGGCCACAAAATCCAAAAAATTCCTGGATTCCTGGCTACAGACAACAAATGTGTCATTGAACTGTGCTTCTTGCATCCCACTGCAGGTAATGCCATCCACTAACTGAAGTAAGTATAGCTTGTATCCAGAAATAGGTATGCTGTTGAATAATTGCACATTTGGGCTGACATCACAGTATTTGTGAGGGATTAATAAGAGGTTAAGCTTAAAATCAGCCACCACCTCTTAAAGGGAGGAGCATTCTGGTTGGATCAGGTACTGGAAGTCCTTCTAAAAATAATTTTGAAGTGGGAATGACAGAAGAATGGCACAAAATGAAACAGCAAGTTCAAAGATTTAATGACATTGCAATACAAGCCTTGGTGAAGGAGTTGGAGAGATGCCAATTATTCAGAGGAATCAGGACAACTTCCAAATAAACTTTACATAGAAAAAGGCATCAGCTAGCCATGACAGTCAATACCAGGTGTCTAACCCTGAGGATCTGGATACTGTGCGACAAGAAGTTTAAATGCATCATCAATGCCAGTGAATGGATCTCCAAATACCATATCGCACCAAGTGGCCCACTCTCTCACGCTACCTAATGTACCATAGCTCATTTGCCCACATATCAACAATCTGTGCTAACACTCAAGGGGGTTATGAAAGCACATTGCATTTTTTGAACTACATATTTTCTTAGTTAACTCACAAGTACCTCCCCTGACAAGTGTTCTCAGTCATGCTCAAGATGAGGCCTGCGGGCTATACCATCCCAACTTTCAATCTTATCTAACTCACAGAACTCTGAACTTTTCCCAATTCTCACTAGCAGCAACAGATGATTTTGTACTAGGATCCTGGGAATTCCTGAAACAATGGATTCACATGTGCTTTCTGTCTTCCTCCATCAGGTGGGACCTGCTGTATAAATTATAGCAATTAATGTCCTAATTGAAGGAAAATGTTCATACAACAAACTAGAGATGAATGTCAGTCATTGCGTTCTGATGTGAACAATCTTATTGTAATATTCTGTTCATAACATATCTTGTCTTTCACCTGTTGGGTCACAAATTCTTTTTTTAACATGAGCTTGCCCTATTCTGAGAAAACGATACCACCATGTTCACTTGTGCTTTGCACATTTTTCTCAATTAAAATCAACATCTATTAAATAATTCAATGCAACAGATATTCTACAAGAAATTAGGCAGTCCCGAATTCATGGCTTGCATAATCTTTCTGAATTTCACACAGCAGTTCTTTTAAATTATTATTTATTGAGTTAAGACAACACTGTCTTTCTTAAGTTCAAATCTAGGCTTTTGATGCTAATTTTAAAATCAAATCTGCCATTTTTGGAACAGTGATATCATGTCGCAGGCTTGTAATTGCTTAATGTAGTATACTTACTTAATGTTTCTTTGGTTACCAATAATGCACAAAACTAATATCACTGATGTTTCTCAACAATGTAACATTTATCATATGATCCTATTCATATCCTTTTGTTGTGATTACATCATGTGCTGTAATTTACCAGTGTACATAAATGATGCAAATAAGCCCGCAAAGCACAGTAAATGCAAAGGGAGACAAACTTTTTAAAAAATATTTAGCACAGTGAAAGAAAAAGATGTTGCTGTTTTACATAATTTGGTGACAAAAGTCTAATTTAAAATGACATTGACATTAGGTTTGGAAATAAGCAGATTTGTGGGAATAAATTACATTTTAATCAGCTGCAGTCCAGATAGAAACTTACTCCTTTTTCTTATATTTCATTGCATATCATGAGTAACTTTGTACCTTGTTTTTGTGGAACAGCTTTGTTATCCAGGATTGCAAGCTCCCATTTTATGTCATGAATAAATACATGTGACTTGATTTACATGCATGCATTTATTTTGTCATCGTACGCAATTATGTTTAGGTATTAGGGTAAAATTAGACTCATAAGAACACAGGAACAAGAATAAACCATTCATTCCCCTGAACTTCATTCAATGGTTGATCTGAATCCAGGTCTTCATCCAGCTGCCTTATTCCATTTCCTCAAAAACATCTGTAGATCCTACATGATAAATTATTAATTAAATTGGAACCTACAGCCAATTTTGCAGGACCACTCTCAACACTTCAACCAGCCATTGCATTGTTAAATATGTTCTAACTTCTATCAGGAATGACCTGGCTCTGACTTTACCTTATCTCCTCTTTTTGTTGATTTTCCCCAAGAGTAGAATAGTTTTCTCTCAATTACTTAACAATTATTTATACATTCTACAGACTTAAACCAAACCACACCTTCACAATTTTGGAGGGATTTTCTGCCCCTTCCCATCAGTGGGATCTCCTGGTCCTGCCAAAGATAATCCCCAGTGGTGGATTTCCCAGTGGTGAGCCACGCAAAACACCGTAAACATCAGTAAGACCAGAAAATCCCAGCAGCAGCCAAGGGTGAAAAGCGCACCAGAGTGGAGGAAACCCTATCCCTAGTTTATATGATTTTGCTTTCACAATCTATCCCTTGCAACATTGGTAATATTTTGGCACATTTGTGCTATAGCCCTTCCAAGGTCATAGGGTGGTATCCAAAAATATGTACAGTACTCCAGATGTGAGTGATTTAATCAGGGATTAAATTAACTGTCACAAATTATTATTCCCTTTTTATTCAAGTCCTCTACAAAGGTTAACATTCAATTATCCTTCATGATTATTTCATGTACGTAACTACTACATTTTTTGATCTGTGTGTCGTGAACCTTAAATCTCTTTGTCCATCCAATGTTCCCATCTTTCTTTTAACCCATTAAATAATACATGGATCCAAAATAAATGATCTCATTCTTATCTGCATTGATAACCACTTGTTCCTGCTCTGTCAGTCAATAAGATCATGGCTGAACCTTTAGATTAATTTCACCTTCTGCCTAATTGTTATATCCCTCGATTCCCATTAGTGTTCAAAAATCTATCAATCCCAGTCTTGAATATGAATTTTGAAAAGAGTAATAAAAATGTGGAAATTGCTACCACAGGGAATGGCCAAAGGGAATAGTATAGATGCATTTAAGAAGCTAGGTATGTGAGGGAGAAGGAAATGGAGGGTTGCAGGGATAGACTTAAATGAGGAAAGATGACGGAAGCATGATTGGAAGATAAACGCCGAAAAGGACTGGTTGGGCCGAAACACCTGTTTCTGTTCTGTGCATCTTATGCAATCCTATGAATATATTTATCAACCAAACATCCACATCCCTCTGGTATAAGAATTTACAAAGATTCACAATCCTCTTAGTGAAAAAAATTTCTCATCCTCTCAGAATTAAACGGCTAATCACGTATGCTAAGATTATGACTTCTAGTTTTAAACTCTACAGTTAGGAGAAAAAGCCTCTCAATATCTACTGACAAGCCCTTGCATATGTTTCAAAGAGATCAGCTCTTATTCATTTAAAGTCCAGAGAAGACAGACCCATTCTATTGAGTTTCTTATGAGTTTAAACTAATTTGGCAAGGGTGTCGGAACCAAAAGTTAATACCAGAGAAGAATACCAAGGTACAGATAATTCTTGGTATTAAATGAAGGAATATTAATTTAATAAGTGATGCCAGAGTAAGAGGGAAAATAATAAGGTCTAAATCAGGGAAACTGTGCATGTATGTGGTAAATGAAATTGGTGACTTACAGGCGCACATGGAAATGCCATGTTTGATTTGATTTATTATCACATGTATTAACATACAGTGAAAAGTACTGGTTTCTTGCATACTATATAGACAAAACATACCACTCACAGAGAAGCAAATGGGAAAGTGCAGAATGTACTGGTACAGTCATAGCTAGAGTGAAGAGAAAGATCAATTTAATGCAAGATAAGTCTATTCAAAGGTCTGACAGCAGCAGGGAGGAACTTCTTCTTGAGTCAATTGGTATGTGATCTCAGATTTTTGCACTTTTTTCCCCAATGGAAGAAGGTGGAAGAGAGAATTTCTGGGGTGCGTGGGGTCCTTAATTATGCTGGCTGCTTTGCAGCGGGAAAGGTAGACAGATTCAATGGGTTGGGCTATATTCACGAACTTTTGGAGTTCCTATGGTCTTCAGCAGAGCAGGAGCTATACCAAGCCACAATACAACCAGAAAACATGTTTTCTATGGTGCATCTGTAAAAGTTGGTGAGAGTCAGAGCTGACACGCAAATTTCTTTTGGCTTCTGAAAAAGTAGAGGCATTGATGGGCTTTCTTAACTATAGTGTGGGGACCAGGACAATTGTTGGTAATCTGGCCACCTAAAAACTTGAAGCTCTGACTCTTTCTACTTCATCCGTGTTGATACAAACAGGGGAATGTTCTCTTTACAATTCCTGAAGTCAATAACAATTCCCTTCATTTAGTTGTGGCGATAACAGAAAACTGACTCAATTAAACAACAGGACTGGGTATTAATTATTCTTGGATCCAAGGTATTGGGAAACAATAGGAAAGGAAGAAAAGAGAGGAGATGTGACAGTTTCAATTAAGGAGAGCAGGGAAATGCTGGAGGGAAACAATGTCTATGACTGTCTGTGCTGATGTGTGCTATTGCAGACCAGAACACTGCATTTGCCTGACGAAGACACGGCAGAGTGTTGAAAGCTCGCAATTTTACTATCAAATAAATCGGTTGGATTTAAAATTGGTGTTGCTAAATTCTTACTGAGTTCTTACTACCCCAGACCAACACCAGCATCTTTACATCATGGGAGACAATGTCCCAGAGTAATCAAGGACAGAATCTACTTGGTTAGTGTCAAGGAACAATAATGGTGCAATTGCATTGCTCAGTATATTGTGTAGGCCACTAACTAATGAGAAGGATGCAGAAGAACAAATTGCAAGAGAGCGGTGTAAAATTTATAGGGTAGTTCTAATGGGGAATTTTTAATTATCCAAACAAAAGCTGTGATAGTTGCATTGAAAGCCAGGAGTTCCTAGAATACATTCAGGAAAATTTTCAACTGCAATTTGCATCCAGTCCAATGAGAAAGGGGTTACAGTTGGACCTGCTTCTTGAGAATGAGGTGGGCCAAGGAAATCAAGTGTCAGTCAAGAACATTTGGGGGACAGTGATCATTACACCATAAAATTTCAGTTGACTACAAAAAAGGCTACAGTGCAATGTTGAGAGGTATTGATTGAGTGGATAGCCAGAGGCTTTTTCCCAGGGCTGAAATGCTTGCCACAAGAGGACACAGGTTTAAGATGCTGGGGAGTAGGTACAAAAGAGATGTCAGAGGTAAGTTTTTCACTCAGAGAATGGTGAATGCGTGGAATGGGATACTGGCAACAGTGGTGGAGGCAGATTCGATAAGAGTCTTTTAAGAGACTTTTAGATAAGTACATGGAACTTAGTAAGATAGAGGGTTATAGGTAAGCCTAGTAATTTCTAAGATAGGGACATGTTCAGCACGACTTTGTGGGCTGAAGAGCCTGTATTGTGCTGTAGTTTTTCTATATACCTAATTCATAAAATGATGATAAAAGGAGGACTGAAGCTGAATAAAGACAAAAAAGGGGAGTTAAGCAAAGAGGCAGAAGATATAACTGATGTAATAAATGGATAGTCTGTATTTGTCTTTACCAAGGAAGATGATGCTATTCATGCCATGTGAAAGAGGATGTAATTAAGATGTTATGTAATTAAGACTCGAGAGGGATTTAAAATTGATGAGCAAATGGTACCAAATCAACTGTCTGTATTTAAAGTGAACAGGATACCAGGACCAGATGAGGTGTATCCAAGGATATTGAGAAAAGTGAGGGTGGAAATTGCAGAGCCATTAAATCATGATTTTTCAGTCTTCTTTAGATTCGGGGTGGTGCCAGAGAACTGGAGAATTGCAAATCTGATGCCCTTGTTCAAAAAAAGGATGTGAAGTTAAACCCAGCAACTATAGGCCAATCAGTTTAACTTCAATGGTGGTACAACTTTTCAAAACAATAACTTGGGACAAAATTAATGATCACATGGACAAATGCAGGTTAGTTAAAGAAAGCCAGCAAGGATTCTAAAGGGAAAATTATGTTTAATTTTCTGGAGTTATTTGAAGAGATAACAGAGAAGATTGTTGAGACAATACTGGATGTGATGTACATCGACTTCCAAAAGATATTTGATAGAATGTCATCCAATCGACTTGTAGGCAAAGTTGTAGCTCACAGGATAAAAGGGACCTTAGCAACATGTATACAAAATTGGCTAATTGACAGGAAATAGAATAGTGCTTAATTGATGCTTTTTGAGCCAGAAGAAGGTTTGTTGTGGACTTCACAAAGAGTTAGAGTTGGGACCCTTGCTGTATCCCTTTGTGAAAAAGGCTGTAAGGAGATTTGATAGCAGTATTCAAAATCATGAGGGGTCTGGGCAGATTAGATAGGGAGAAAGTTCCCACTCGTGAAAGAATTGAGAACAAAAAGGCATAAATTTAAAGTAATTCATAGAAGAAGCAAACATGAGGAAAAACATTTACATTTACACACAGCAAGTTACAGCTTGGGATTGTGCTATAAGCTGATTAAATTGAAGCATCAAAAGAGAATTAGATGGTACAGAAAAAAGGAAGAATGTGTAAGGTTAGCGGGAGAAGGTAGAGAAGGCACTCAGTAAACTGCATGATGGGCTGAGTGGCCTCCTTCTGTGATGCAACGTTTCTATGATAATTAATCTTATAGGACAATCCACTCATCTCAGGAATCAATTACGTTTATCTTCACGAAGGGTACAAGAACCCAAACTGTGCACAGTACACTAGGTGTGACCTCTGTGATGTCAGGTATAATTGCAAGACGTCCTTACTCTAATCTTCTCGCTACAAAAACAAACATCATTTGTTTTTGTAATTACTCACTGTATTTGCTTGTAAACTTTGTGATTTATGTACGAAAGCCAAATTCCTCTGAATATCAACATTTACCAATACGTCACTTTTTCAAACTATTTTGCTTTATTACTCTTCCTACTAAAGTGGACCATTTTGCACTTACCATATCATACTTGATCTGCCACCATCTTGTTCAATCACTTAATCAGTTTATTTCCTTAGCTGCCTTTTTATGCCCTCCTTACAGCATAATTTCCAACATTACTTTGTATTGTCTGTTACATTCTTCCTTTCTTCAAATTGTAACAATGATATACAAGAATTGATGAAACAATGATGTGTGTTTATTAATGAAAAAATAATGTGCATTCTTTATTTGAAGATAGGACTTTATGCAGAAAATGTTCACTGAGAGACTGCGGCATATATCTGATCTCAACCACTGGTACTTACAGATTGCCTACAAGTTATGGGATGAATATATTGTATCCTGTCAGGATATTGATTGACAGCAGTTTAAGATATATTCCCTTAATGGTGTGTGCCATCATATCAAAACATCCTGTTTTCTTTCCAAACAAACACTTATTCTTAAAGAATCAAACTATTTACATGAAACTAAAAGTTTGAATGTATTTTATGTCTGAATGTATTTTACCATAAGAGTAATACACCTATAAGGCTCTGAATCGTATTGGTGTTTTTTTTAATGTGCCGCCTTAGTAATGGCTTTCTTTTGTGGAGACTGATGGACATTTTCAGAATGCTGGTTAGGGATGCTTTGTGTTGCATATTAGACCATGTTTTTGTTATTTGGTGTTCCTGGTTATGGAACTATTGGTATCTGTTATATCACATTATCACTTCACTTGGTGTCCGCACATGATATTTTCCTGGAATTCCAGGTGCTGAAATGCTTAGGCAACTGAAGATGTGACTAACATTGGTGGAGCAGTTAAAACTAGGGATGTTTACAAAACCAGAATTGGGGGATTTGATTTTGATTTATTATTGTCACACGTATTATCATACAGTGAAAAGTATTGTTTCTTGCACGATACACAGACAAAAGATACCATTCATAGAGAGGGAAACGAGAGTGCAGAATGTAGTGTTACAGTCATAGCTAGCGTGTAGAGAAAGATCAACTTAATGCAAGGTAAATCCATTCAAAAGTCTAACAGCAGCAGGGAAAAAGCTGTTCTTGAGTCAATTGGTATGTGACCTCAGACTTCTGTATTTTCTTCAAAGAACAAAGAACAAAGAACAAAACAGCATGGGAAACAGACCCTTCAGCCCAACGAGCCCGCGCTGCCACCCCGATGTTCCCACCTCTACCTGCGATCCCTGTCCATGTTTATAGATCTATGGATTAAAAAGCAAATTTTAGACAATTTAGGGAGAAATTGTTTTGCCAATTAGCCTAAGAGCACATCTTTGGGATGTGGGAAGAAACTGGAGCGCCCAGAGAAAACCCACGCAAGCCCGGGGAGAATGCGCAAACTCCCACAGACACAGGCCCAAATCCATGTATCTGCACAGCATAGCGATAGTCACTGAGCTGTCGTGTTGCCCATCAAATGGTCCAGGTCAAGCGTACACTAACGACGTGAAGCACTAGGATACTCTCAAAAAAGATCCAAGAGCAGCCCTCTCATGACCCATCACGTGTATGCCCCTCGTTAGACAACAAGGTGGACCAAATTGAACTTAGAGCAATTGAACTTACAGCAAATTGAACTTAGCTGTAAGGTGGTATACATGATTAATCAAGCAAAGTTAAAATCTAATGTCATCCATCCATTAATAGCTCAACAAATAAAGTCCCAGGTGTGGTTGCTGATCTCAACTAGGGCAACAATGTGCAAGTGATCTCAGCATCACTGGAGAAGAACAAAAAGAGGTGAAAGATTTGTGGAGGAAAATCCAGTACGCTTTGTGTCTGTTATCAATGTGGTGACAACTCTGTCAAAGTGGATGCCTTGACAACAAGATCAGATTGGTAGCAATTCTAAATAAACTTACAAGTGGAGAAGCCATTTGTATATCATAGACACAGCGCTTTAGCATAAGTTACTTCAGAAAAAAAGGGACAAGAGAAGAAAACTGGATAAAAATTAATATATTTGGAGCACTAATTTTGAAAAGATTAGGATATAGATTGCATCACCTTGAAAGGACTTCTTTGTTTAAGTGTGGACGGTCCTCACCTTGCATGTTTAAAGAATTCAACGTGTGCATCGTGGTCTTCGGCATTTCAGAATGATCTCCCTGGTTGGGCAGCAGGGGCACCAGATGCCTTTGTCTTCTTCCCAAAGGAAGAAAATGGAAGAGAGAATGTCTGAGATGTGTGGGGTCCTTGATTATGCTGGCTGCCTTATCAAGGCAGCGGGAAGTATGGACAGGGTTAATGGATGGGAGGCTGGTCTGCATGATGGATTGGACTACATTCATTTTGTAGATTCTTGTGGTTTCGGACAGTGCAGGAGCTACACCAAGCTGTGATACAACCAGAAAGAATGCTTTCAATGGTGCATCTGTAAAAGTTGGTGAGAATCGTGGCTGACATGCCAAATTTCCTTAGGCTTCTGAGAATGTTGGTAGGCTTTCTTAACTATAGTGTCGGCAATAGTGGGACCAAGACAGGTTGTTGATTATCTGGACACTTAAAAACATGAAGCTCTTGACCCTTCCTACTTTGTCCTCATTGATGTACCAATTTTAAATCCAACCAATTTATTTCATACTAAATCTGCGAGCTTTCGACTTTTGTCTTCGCCAGGCAAATAGGTATTTGCCTCTTGAAAGCTCGCAGATTTACTATCAAATAAATCGGTTGGATTTAAAATTGGTGTTGCCAAATTCTTACTGAGTTTACCCCAGTCCAACGCCGGCATCTTTACATCATGACTCATTGATGTAGACAGGGGCATGTTCTCCTTTATGCTTCCTGAAGTCGATGGCAATCTTCTTTGTTTTGTTGACGTTGAGGGAGAGATTATTGTTGCTGCACCAGTTCACCAGATTCTCTGTCTCATTCCTGTAGTGCAGATATCTTGAATGGTCGTGGGTTACAGAACTTAGAGACAGAGAGAGGAAAGTCCACTGATGAATTTGAAAACAAAAATGAGAATGACAAAATGGAAGTGTTGCTTGACCAGGAAATTACACAGGTCAATGAGCAGAGAGGTGAAGGGTGAACAGAACTTGGTTCTCACTGATCAATTCAATATTCTTTAAACATTTGTCACTCTCTCGTAAATTTTAGATTCCAATAACTTCCCCACAAAATTGTTAGAATAGCAAGTGTATGATTTATTATATTTTTTCTCACCTCTCTTATATGCAATATTTACCATTAAGGGGTTCACTTTTTCCTCAATAATGCAGTGACGAGTTTTACTATTAACTTGCAAGTATGAAGATGATTGACAACCCAATGCAGTCAAACAATAGGAGAAAACAGAAAATCACTTGAAGAGGAGAGGCAAAGTGACAGGAAGACTGACATATTGGCCTTCGTTGGTACATCCTCCCATCACTTTTAAACGGACACTGTTTTTCTGAAAATCTGATTTAAGTGCCAATACCTCTTGTGATGCTGCTGTGTTTAGAAACTAAAGTAGATCTAATAACACGTTCACAGTTTTCTGAGTTGCAGAGGAGGCCAAAATGATCAGGTCTCCTTATCAGATTTGGATTATATGAAAATCAAGGCCAAATGACAAGATGTAAGATTCACAAAACACAGAAAGATGAAGAACGATAAGAAGATTACATGACAGTTATTATTTGTCTACTAGCTTTTCTAATTATCTTCACCTATGCAGAATTCAGGTGTCATTACTAACCAAAAGTTATTGACTTTTGTAACCAGAGATCATTTGCAAACCATCTGGTGTACAAGTGGGTGAACATCTATTAATAATGATCAAATTTTAACTTTCTTTTGGCTAATTACAGTCGTATAATGGACCTTCAAAATAGCAACTGCAAGTATATAAAATAACATAATTATTAAAGCAAATCTGTAGATAGATTTTAAGCTCATGTTAAATAGAATCCCTGAGACCTTGATGCACTTTTTAAAAAAAATACACCACATATAGATTTAAATACTATACTCACTGCCGTATCAGTAATACATTTCCTTCTGTTTCACCAGTGAACTCAGATAATATTGATAGGGCAAACTCTAAATAGAGGTAATTCCATTGTACTGCTCTGTAGCCAACAATGGGCTTCTTTATTTTCTGCTATTTTGGATCCTACACAGTAATAGCTGTTTCAGTTCCTTGCAGTAACTTTTTCAGTAAGCCACATTTAGGGAGGCACTAGCACTGGCAAGAGTCAAAAAAAATGGCAGTTGGCAGGTTGATGGTTTATGATTGGTAGAACAGGAAGTCCACATAGTGTTGGCAAGCTGCCTAATAGGCTGGCACATGCTTGTGATATGCTGGGCGGACTGCCTGCAAAGCATTGGCTCAGTACCATCTTGTCATGATGTTAAGGGAAATGATTGGCTATATATCCAGGAATAGCTGGTCAAATGTCATCTATAGTTGCTGTGGTTCACCAAAAATTGATCCAAAGGAAAATTATATTTAAACATATAAATGCTGATCGAGTTGGATTGAATAAAATGTAGAGGATTAAATGACTTCCATGAAGTGCTTATCTCTGAGCTTTATCCATGCAGTTTGTTTGCCACCTGAACCCTTATGTAAGATTACCAACTATAATCTTCTGGCAACAATTCAGTATCTTTTCCAGAATATTGAATTTCAATCAATTTTTCTCCTTTTCTGCTGTCATTGGTTAATGACGGAGCCTGAGAGAACATCATATTTTGGATGGTGTGTGAAAAAGAAATTCACAAAGCCAAAATTGGTGTTATGATTTTGGTGGAGGTCAGTAGCTTTGTTAGTTTATTTTCAGAATCCAAGATTCAATTATTCACCAGAAGAACAGAGCAACAAGGGTCACACTTCAAATAAAATAATTTAACCACACAAAAATCAAAGAATATGAATGACACTGACTATATTCTACCTTGAATAGTCAATTATGCTAAAGGTAGTAAAAATTCAATGAACAAAATTACTTATACAAATCAAAATTTATATTTCGTTTTCTTTTTCTAAACCCTTACCTAAACGCTGTGAACTTGTATCTCAGAAACTCAAATCAAATATTTATCTGAACTTGGAAGATTATTCATTTGGATGAACTACTATGTCAACAACTTGTTTTTAGGCTTAGATTTCTTGGGCATTGTTTATTTCCAGCAAGTTTGTCCCTTCATACCTTCTCTATGGTTTCAAATTGCCAGTTCAGCAGAGGTATCTTAAGTAGAGGTACACCAGGTTAGAACGTATCTCATTCCAATATACTATGTAATTCTGCATCCAAAACACACTCTCACTCTCTCTCTTTCTCCCTTTCTCCCCTCCAGCTTCATTATACCAGAAATTCAACTGTTGTGAGTCCTTCAGTTAGCACATGTTTTAAATCCTTTAGCCAACACCAGCACTTTTTAAAAAAAACAGAAATTAGATCCTCATTCTGAAGAAGAAAACCAGCTTGCATGAAAAATATTTTTTCTTAAAAAACACATGGGCCATCGCATAGGATAAGACTGTGCAATACCTTTCTCCGAACATCTTGTACGTATATCTAGCTGTGCTTTTGCTAGGAAATACCTTCAAACTGAAAGAGGTTCGTGTATAATTGCCCTTTGTTCAAAACCCAAACTTCAACATCACTTCAATTATAGTTATTCCACTTCAAACCTGTCAAAAAATATAAATTGAATTTCACTACTATATTAAAAGCCATGTTGGTGACCTATAGCTGTGCTGCTGGGGATATTAGATGCAAACCCCAGTTTTAGTACTTTTGTCTTACCAACATTCAGATGCAGCCCTCAGGCTCAATTCATTTCCTTGAATAGGTCAAGGGGCCTGTAGGTCTTTCTCTGTGTGCACCACGATAACACAGCCATCCGTATATTGGATATTTGTTATGGTTGTGCACAAGACTTTAGTCTTCACTTTCTCATTGAACCTGTACTCAATTAGACCCTGGGTGGGAAGGTGTCACCGACATGTCAGAAATGGCCACAAGGGAAGTTGGCAAAAAAAGTAGACGCAGGCATCCATCCTTGTGTGATGCCAGTTCTGGTGGAAAGGTATCGGAATCCAGTCCTTTGCAGAGAATGGTAGCAGTCATTTTGTCAAGGAGAAAGTGCTCAACCTCAACGTATTTCCCCAGAGAGTTTATGTGGCCTAAGATCTTCCAGAGGGCTTCCTGGTTGGCTGAGTCAAAGGTCTTTGCCAGATTGATGAAGATCACAGAGGGGGCTTGGTTTTGCTTACGTTATTTCTCTTGGATCAGGTAAACTGCAAAGGTCCATTGTGCCTCCTAATGCTCCAAAACAAACTTTAGGATTCCAGGATAGTTTCTGCACACCTGGTGACAGTTGACACTTGTTATCTTGATAGCCATATCAAGTATGATATGACTTGATAGCCGGTCAGTGACTACAGACTTGGAGATCCTGCACAGTATCCAATGCATGAGCCCTTCCTTTGGGGAGCCGCTCGACTCAATTTTAGTAACTACCAACTGCCCACAGATGGATATAAAGATCATAGTCAAAAAAAGGCAGTTGTCCTTCTAACATTTCTCTATAGCTGCAAAAGTTGAGTGATGTATCACTGATACCTGAGAAAATTCAAGATTTCCTTTCTGTTCTGCCTCTTCAAATACTCATCTCCATTTCCACTACAAGATGCAATAGTTTCTATTTGAACATTTAATTGTGAAGAAAGCATATACTATTCTCACTGTATACAAAAATCTCATTTAACCTTTAGTGCTCATTCACTTAATAACAAATTTAGTACTCAATTAAAGGAAATAATCTTTCCTTATTCATGAGCAAGCACCCTCATGATTTTGAAAATTTCTATTGTGCTTTCTCTTTGGCTTCTTTACTCTAACATAAATTGTCCTAAAACATTGTTTCTTCTCATAACTATAATTTTCTTCGCCTGATATCCAGATGAATTTAAAGGTTATAAAATTTATTTATCAGTCACAAGTAAGGCTTATATTAACACTGAAACAGAGTTATTGTGAAATTCCCCTAGTCGCCACATGCTGGCGCCTGTTCAGGTCAATGCACCTAACCGGCACATCTTTCAAATGTTAATTTACATGTAATATTCTGTGCTTTTTATGATCTTAATATAATGAGGTGACCCAACTACTAGCCAGTACTGTAGCTGTGTCCTAACAATTAATCTGTATGAATTAATTGTTACATTGTTATACTTGAAGTTTATTGCCTTCTTTACAAAACCTGGCATGGTGCACAATGGTTAGCATTGCTGCCCCAAAGTGCCAGGGACCTGGTTTCGATTCCTGGCTTGGAATTTGGAGTTTGCAGCTTCTCTCTGTGTCTGTGTGGGTTTCCTCCAGCTGCTCCAGTTTCCTTCCACAGTCCAAAGATGTGTGAGTTAGATGGATTGGCTATGCTAAGTTGTCCCTTATTTTCGGAGGATAAGCTCGGGTGAAATGCATGGGGGTTATGGGATAGGGCTTGGGTGGGACGGTGGCCAAATGGCCCCCTTCTGCCCTGTAGGATTCTATGATTCTCCTGGTCTTAATACAGCTTGATCTCCTTAACTGAGCTTCAGGGAATTATGAATTTGAACACTTAGATTTTTCTATTCATCAGCATCCTTCAGTATTTTCCCTGTGCGTGTTTGTTCCCATTACCTGCTTTCCCTCCCTAAAGTGACATTACCTCACCACCTGCACACATGAAACTGAACTTGTCTTCTATTTGTTATTCCAGCACATCAGGTTTGTTTTACTGGGTGCCAATGTCAGATTGCAGGAGGAAGATAGACTGGCAGAAGGAACAGATTTATGACAGATGCAGTTGAATGTGGAAAAAAAGTGAAATAATGCATTAGGATCAAAGAATAAGAAAGAGAAATCTATCTTCAAGAACAAGGCTGCAGAAATAACGTGGCAGCAGTACTAACCACTGTACTATGTACCACCCAAAAAATAAATAGACAATAAAATAGTTTTGCTTTAATCATCCTTTTCCTGCAAGTAAATTATGAAATAAACCATGAAATCTTGCCTGTAGATCCTACCTTCCTGCATATGTTTGCACATATGATGCTATTGAATAGTGCTTGAATAATGATAGGCTTGGTAGGCCATACAGACCATCTCTGCTCCTATTTCTAATATTTTTGTTTTCTTGTACACCCTCCAAAGACATGGAAAATGATGCATAGAAAGCAAAAAAAAGGATTTCATGAACTCTAGAATTGCAAAGTGCATCACAACCAATGAGGTACTTTTAAAATGTAGTCATTGTTGCAATGTATAATAAATAATGATTTATAATCTTTCACTGGAATGATAACTGTACAGCAGACCAAAAACTCCCAGTTTGGCAAATTCAACCCATCATTGAAACAACATTCACTTTTTAACATTTAATTTAAAATACTAGCAAGTATAAAGAATTCAGCTCAAATGCATAATACAACATTTTCTTCAAATATTCAGACGCAATTGAGCACCATCCAAGTATATTGTTATCAAATTCAGGCTAAAGGTACGAAGAGAGAAGAACAATAAAAACCAGCAAAGAAAACAAGCAGCTGACAAGCTAAACTAGATCCCAGTTCTTTAGTTTATCTAGTAGTAGCATAGAGTGTAATCTGCCACTGAAGCAACAAACCAATATTTTAAATAATGGGCACCATATTACCCTGGGCATCTATGCTTTTGACAGTACTTAATAAAGAGGCTAAGGAATATTCAAAAACATTAACTTCTAGCTGAGAGCTGTGAGTGCTACCTCTGAACCAAGATTTAATGAAAGAAGTGATTCACATATGGGTATGAGTTAGTTTCCAGCAGATTATTTAAATCAACCTTGGTTTTAATATGTGGCCAGTCTCGAGAGTACAGAACTTTTATTCCAAAATGAGAGTTTTCACTTGTAATAAACTCAAGCTGGGCCTACCGAACAAAGATTCTGTCAGTATTTATTGCTTAGGCTTGTGGGTGCAGAATGACATTTGGATGAGGTACCACAGAGCTTCCAGAGTGTAAGGAACTCATCTTCAAGAATTTGTTGTCATCAGAAAGGAAAGGAAAACATATTGGTGAGGACAACTGAATCGAGATTGACACTTACATTGAAGTCAATATGATTGGTTATGTTGTGAAGTTATCAAAAATGTACAGACAAATTTGGAATCAAACTGACAATTGCAAAGTAAGTAACTGTGGCTTACCAAATTATGACGACCTTGTAAATGTTGTAGTATCTAGCTGCAGAAATAAGCATTAAATTCACAAACCCTTACTCAGCACACATATACACAGAAACTGCTAGCACTCGGCACTCAATGAAAACATTAATCCTGAAAATGGTCCTACAGTGAAGCGACAGGTTAAAACGTTGACAGAGTGCATGTTTTATGGTAAAAGCCTTTTTCAAGGTTTACATTAAACAGACACTCTGCAGTCCTTAAAATAACGTACAACAGCCTAATGAAAAAAATGAAGTTCTTTTCCTCCCCTTAGCTTTGGCCTAAATTATGTATGCTGAATTCACCTTATAAATCCCAGAAGCACAACTGTACACACATCTGCACATTAACCTAATCCCAAAGGGCAGTGAAGTATACATTGGGTACTTTTAAAATCTACACAAGGTTTAGCGTTTTGCTGGTATACTTGGGATAATTGTGTTCAGGAAGAAACTCGCCTTTTGCAAACCAATGCACATCAACATAATTAAATTTCCTGCGATCACTTATTTGATTTATCTTCAGTAAGCTTCAAATGGCAGGCATGGGAAGGGGATCAGGGTGGCAAGCGCAGTCACTCCTGCAGCTCAGAGAGATTGATGCCAATTCTCAAACTGAAAAGCCTCTTCACTCTTTTTTTATTATTCACCAATTAAATGTTATGAGCTGAGGAACTGGTGAAAAGGAATACATGAAGTAGCTTTTTCTAAACTTCTATAAATACTGTGGCTATACAGTGGCACAGAAGTTAGCACTGCTGCCTCGTAGTGCCAGGGTCTCAGGTTCAATTCCAGCCTTGGGTGACTGTGTGAAGTTTACACATTCTCCCTGTATCTAAGTTGGTTTCCTCTGGGTGCTCTGGTTTCCTCCCACAGTCCAAAAATGTGCAGGTTAGTAGATTGGTCTTGTGAATGATAAGTTGCCCTTTAGTTTGTAGGTTAAATGGATTAACAGAGTAAATACATGAGATTATGGTGATAGGGCCTGGCTAAAATACTCTGTCAGAGAGTCGGTGCAGGCTTGGTGGGCCATATGGCCTTCTTCTGTACTGAAGGGAATCTAGGATAAAATGGTATTTTCCCTTCCTGTTACCATCAAGGCTCTCTTCGTATAACACCACCAGAAGAAACTAAGTCAAGCAAAGGAATTCAATACCTACCATAAATGTAGTTTTGTAGTACCAGCCTGAATGAACTTTGAAAGACGAAAGACCATTATTAGTTGGTGGAAAACCAAAATAAATACATCATCTAATTAATCTTCCCCTCAGTATTCTAAGCTCACGACAGTTTTGGCAAGAGTCACTATCACAAGAGTATTTTGTGAAGACAAAGTCAGAAATTTACAGTGAGGAAAATGTTACAGTGAGGGGTGATTCAACCAAGATGCTAAGGATAGCATGAAGAAAACTGCCTGAAACTGGGAAGGTATTCATGCGAACAATTACCAATAGCTACGAAGTAATCTGGAGTAATCTGACACCTCATAACTTGACATATTCTTCAAACATTCTTAAAGGAGGGAATCAACTTGTTCAATTTAAGAAGGAAAGGTATTTAAAATGTAACTTTAAAGTCAGATACAAATCTAGTGAGTTTATCTCCCGACATGAAAAACACCAAAAGAAATAGTTTATGGACTGAGCTAAGCAACAACTAACTGGTCACAGCAAATTTCCGTATTCCTTCCACATCCAACCAAGAATGGTGGCCAATAATGAGGCCATATAATGAAAGTGAAACCTCCATGAATGTTCCCATCAACAAGCATAGTGTAAACCAGAGACAAGTTAATATTTGAATATGTGCGCTGCCCAAGATGCCAAGTAGGTATCGCATTCAGCCTCTTTTTTATGTTGTTATCATCACAAACACCAATGTACAAGTTCGATTTTTGCCACGTGACATGACTGAGAGCACTGGACATAGTAAAGGCACATGAATATCAGAAATAGCCCTCTCCTAACCTAGCGATTTATTCCTAAACAGCTATGACACATACAAAAGAAAACGGAAAATTGACATGTATGTTGGATGCAGAAAAATCAGCACGAATCAAACCAATAGGTCAATTATTGGCCTATTAGCTGCTTCTTTTTGTCAGTAAAGTGAGATATGAATCATCTGCGGTATTATCAAGTAATAACTACTCACCAATAACCTACTCACCTATATTCTGTTCAGGTTCTACCAGAAACACTCTGCTCCAGACTTCTTCGCAGATTTGATGCATACATAGATACAAAAATGGAGGGCATGAGGAAAAATTCTCAGTGGCTGAAGTCATACGTGACACAAAAAAATTATTATTTCTTATTGTTCAGATGTTGTCCTCACAGTCTGCAAACATCCATGGGAATTCATTAGGTAAGCAGCTCTATGCCAGTCATCTTCAGCTGCTTCACAAATGATCTTCTGTTTATCACATGATCAGAAATAGGGCTGTCCACCAGCAACTCCAAAGGCTTCATCATCATTCAGTACTACTATTCTTTATGATTGAAGAAGCTCTTGGTAGCAGCTAAATTCAGGGGAGGAACTGCCTGTTAACATTTATGCCACACATATGCCAGACAATGATTATCTTCAGGATCAAAAGATCAAAGCATTTCATCCCCGCCTTCAACAGCACCATAATTGCTAACTACCTGATCAACATCCTGGGGATCATCGGTTGTTTGTTGGAGCAGCACACAAACAACTTCACCACAGAGTAAGGGAGAAGCTGGATATTTTGCGATGAAGTTCACTGGCTGGTCAAACATTCTTGCTGTAAGCAAATACAAACTGTTGTCTGCAGTTCTCTACTGAAATGATCTATTTCATTTTATGCAGAACATCAGGATCCCAAAAGAACACTGGTTTGAATATCTAATTTTTAAAAATAATCTGGACATACCTTGCCACTATGCTAATATACAAAAGATCAATGTCACAATATTTAAACTAAAGAAAGTTCACTTAGACTGGCAAGAGAAGAACAAATACCAAGTTTATTGCTGGCTCACCTTTTATACAATGCAACTCCAGATTAATAACTGTGCGCTTTTCACATAATCATATGTGAAACCTGTTAAACTCTGGTCAAATAGACAGAGAAATTGCTAGCACGGTGGCAAAGTGGTTAGCATAGCTGCCTTTCAGCACCAGGCACCTGGGTTCAATTCCTACCTTGGGTGACTGTGTGAAGTTTGCATGTTCTCCCTATGTCTGTGTGGGTTTCTTCCAGATGTTGTGGTTTCCTCCCACTGTCCAAAGATATGTAGGTTAGGTGGATTGGTCATGGTAAGTTGTCCTGTGGTATCCCAAGATATGCAGATTAGGGGGACTATCTGGGTAAATGCATGTGGTTATGGGAATAGGTCCTGGGTAAATTGCTCTGTAGTATAGTTGATGCAGATCTGACGGAGCAATTGGTCTTGTTCAGAACTGCAGGGACTCCAAGAAGACTTCCCACATCTTAAAGCACAGGAAGTCGACAAAGCACCAGCTTATGTCTGTTTTCTACATCTTGATTTTTCTGAAATGGGTAACTAGCCTGAAGGCAAAGGCTATAGCTTGAGGAGCACTACTCCACATCAAGCAAACTGAGTAGGAGATTTGCTCACTCTTAGCGGCTGCCATAAGCACACTGAAAGAGTTTACAGGTTGAAAATCAACCTGTCTGGGCACGTCATGAACACACCTTCCATGGTTGTCAATCCTGGGTTGGAACACAAACCCAAAGCTTCTGGTTCGGATATAGAGACCCTATATCTGCTCACAAGGCTTTCCTTCTTAACAAAATAATGAGGAAAAAAAACATTGTACTAGTCAATCTTTCATGCTGTAGTACTGTAGGAATCAAGACAAGGTGTAGTCTTCATGCGACACTGCTATGGAAAACATGTGATAATTGTTCCAGAGTGCACAATTGTAACAGAGACCAATCGTCTAATTAGGACAATTTAAAGTCCTAAACTCTATGTTTACTGCTAATGTGCAAAATTCTCCCCAAAAAATTCTAATGTGGAACTTACATGAAAACTGTAGTAATTCACGCTGTTTCTTTTCAATGGGAGCTTAAACAAGAATCTCCCATTGCACTGTAGAAGCCACCACATGAATATCATTATAAATCAGTAGATGGGACATATTCCTGCCCGGGAGGCTGAAAGCAGCAGGCCACTGTTCGATTGCTGGCTAGCTCAATCACTGGCCAACCTGGGACTCCCACACCGCTTTCCCCTCCCATCTCCTTCATGGTCCTCCAGATCATGAACCTCCCCAACCATTCCTGGGCCAGCCTGACACCATTCGCCCCTCCCCTCACCTCTACCCCCGCAAGCAGCCCCACCCGCCTGCCTGACTGCCTCCCCAGCTAAACCCACCCAATCAGTGGCCTCCCTCTTGCCCCCACCGAATCCAATGCAGGCACTTCTAAGCTTTACCCTACCCCACTGGTTGCCATTACACCCTGCCCCATCAAGCACTGCCCCTAAGTCCCATCCTTACCAGGCCACGTCCCCTAGACACTGCTACTTGTCCAATAAGCAGAGTCAAGGTGCTCCCGGGGAGTAATAGGAAGGCACAGGCTGGCACTGCCAGGATTCCCATGCCTTTGGGGCATCACACCCCTACTGCCCAACTACCTAGAGGACACTAATTGCCTCCCATTCACTCCGCGGGGCCAGGCTGCTAGCATCTCCAAAGTGAAGAGCTACTCTAAATCCTGCTGGAGTTTGTTGGGAGGGAGAGGGTAGTGGCCCACAGAATTCAGGCCCACTAATAGCATTTAAATGATATTTAAAATATCATATAAATACTGGCCTAGCCTCCCCACCAATGAAGACCACGCTGGGAGACGCAAGCAGGGTACAAACTCCTGCGCAAATCCCACGTGATTCTCTCAGCCCACTGCACTATGGGAGAATCGCAACCAATATAACAGCCTATAAGTTGAAAAAAATAACACTTATGTCAATGATCCTTGGGATGTCCCACTCTAGTACAATCCAGGTCAATATTTTAATTATTAATGATTACATGACAAGGTATAAAACAATGTGGGGTGGAAAGCAAAGTTGGTTGGGAATGTGAACAATTACCTGGAGAAAAATGTTGAGGAACTGGGAAATGCTAAACTGAGGGATGGAATCTTATTAGTTACATAGAAATAGCCATGGAGAGTGGGGAATTTTGTGAGGTGCCCAGTGGGTAATCTACCTCTTCCCAACTGCAAGCAGTTTTGCTGAAGGCAGGGTCTAACTGTCACCAGCCACCTTCCCAGGAGCAACAAGTGTCAATTATGGTAATTAAGTACCAACATCGGGGCAACAACACCAGGATTGTCCTGATGATTGATATGAGTCCTCTGCTGTGGTCGAAGCTCAATAGAGACTGGAGGTGGCCTTACAAGGACAGCCTAATGAGCCCGCATGGTCTAATTTAATTCTATACCCTCTTTATCCCCATGGAACCACAGGACTCAGAGTGCCCCAGCTGCTGATGGAGACCAGCTTGTGAAGTGGTTCCTGCTCTACAATGATTGCCTGCCAACTATGAGCACATTTTATTTTTAAAACTAAGTCTTCAGAGGCAGCCTCCATGTTGAAGCACCTTCTTAGACCCTCAGCTACAGTGGCCTTCTCTCCCCATGGTGCTGCCAGATATCCACAGTCTCAACCACTCTATTTAGATTTCATGACTGCATCTTGATCACCACTTTTAATTGGGCAAGGTCCCAGAGGCAACCCACTTTAGGAAAAATCATGCAGGCAAGCGGCTTGCAGACACCAGTTTCAGGCTCCAGAAATGATCCCAGCCTGTGTTTAAAAGTTATGTTGGTAACATTCAGGTCCAAGTATTAACCTGCTGACAGTGTCTGATGTGTAATTACTGTGGACAATCTGGCAATTGTATTTCCATTTTCATAGCAGTATTCACAATGGTAAAAGTTAATATGAAATGTAAAAATATGACAAGAAAATGATAGTTTTGCAGTTAGGAAATATGGTACACAAATTTTTGTGATATAACATGTATAAATAAGGAACACTTTTTAGTCATCAACATTACCTTTTGACCTAAACCATTAGTGGTTAAATTAAGGATGTCGTTGCTTTGGTCTCTTGGCTTGTATATTGCTATTAGTGTCAGTACACTTGCTCCTGTTGCCCTTTTAATGTTTCCTCGGCATCTACTATAGTATGTATAGTCGAAAAATTGCTTTGTGATCACAGAGCATGCATACAGCAAACATTTTCACTTTCCTGTAATTAAGTCAGCATGGTGTTTGACTTTCTCACTCCTCAATGCTAGTAACATTTGATTCTGAGGATCTACTTTCACTATTTCCTCTCAAATACTGGTATTTTTTTCTCGCCACAATTTTTATCATCTCCACGTGTGCCCTAAAGAACAATGTACTAATCTGGCTTGAGAGGCATTTAATATGGCAGGCCTTTCCAAAGGCAGTACAGGGTTCTTGTCAGATTTCCTGCTGGCAGCCAAAACTCCCACTGTCTGGATAAAATACCATCCTTTTCACTGAGACAACAAAAACAGTCCTTGTTCAGTGATACTTGCAATGGATTCTTCTGTTGCCTCGATGGATAAAGAAAGTTCACACTCCAGACTAATGTTAGCTCATGCTAATAAAGCTGAAATATAAAGCTAATCTCAGCAATGCTGATCATGAAACTATTATTAAATGTCATTAAAACCCATCTGGTTCCAAATATCCATAAGGAAAGGAATCTGCCATCCTTATCTAGCCTGCCTGGCCTACATGTGACGCCAGAGACACAGCAATATGGTTTACTCTTAACTGACCTCTGAAATGGTCTTGCAAGCCACTCAGCTCAAGGGATATTAGAGGTGGGCAACAAATGTTGATTCAACCAATGATGCCCACATCGCATGAAAGAATAAAAAAAAGTATGTGACATTAGGCCAAGTCTCAATTTTCATAACTGATTGCAAATACTGCATATGAAGTCAGTGGAGGAAAGTATGGTGGCTTGTCAGCACATGATACATATTTGAAGGCATCGTGAACCTAGCCATGCTTTTCGCTGGATATTCAGCAGATGAAGCTTAATGCAGAGAATGTTAAGCTTTTCATTTTCATAGAAAGAGTGAGAGGCAATATAAACTAAATGATGCAGCTAAGAGGAAGAGATCTGGGGCGTACACATGCAAGTATTTGAAGATGCTGATCAAGTTGAACAAGATGTTAAAGTGATAGCTAATATGGAATTCTTGGCTGTATAACTAGAGGTATGAGAGAGGAAATTTACCCCAAAAAGAATAGGATTGCGTAGGTGGATTAAATGTTCCAATTGAACTTTCCAGCTCCTCTTCCCCATCACAGGTTTTCCACAGAGGAGCCAGCAAGCCACTGAAATTTCCATTCATACTGGCAGGACCAAAAGATCCCGCTGGCCATAATGTGAGTTGCCAAACCCAAGCCCATCTGTTCACGTTCAGTTTAAACTGTTGCAAAGAAGGTGCACAGGTGACGAACGCACTGTGAAGAGACATGATAATGAGGCAACTAGCTTCATTCAGTTTTTCAACTTAACGGTTGATTGCATTTTCTGAATCTCATCGCTTAGCAGTAATATCAGGGCAAGGACTTGATAGGTCCAGGAATGAGTGCCTTTACATTTGCTTCCTAGATCCAATGTAATTGCTGGGGAATCATCCCGTATTGGACGCACCCACTTCACAAAGTCTCCAGCCTCCACCATGCCTTGAATTTGTACCCCAGGATTCGGATTTCCCCACCATCATCACCATAAGCTCAGACACCTCCAGGTTTGCAAACTCCCCCCAAAGTCCCAATCTCATCACTCAAACCACTAATCCCAAAACAAGACCGCCAATCCTCCTTATCCCCAATCTCCCTGCCACGTGTCCTATCAACACAAAGCTTCTGATCCATACATACTGAGCTCACCATAATCCTTAGCCCAAGCCTCTTGGCTACACTGAATACCATCCCTGACAAAACAGCCAACTTGATCAGTACCCCATTCATCACATTAAGCATGACTTCCTTTCACTATCAACACATAATGGCAGCAGTGTGTATCGTAGACTAGATGCATTGCGTGAAATCATAAGCTTCCTTCAATAGTACCTTTCAAATCTGTAACCTCTTATCACCCAGAAGAAAGGTAGCACACACATGGAAAGAAATCACCTGCAAGTTCTTTTTGAATTGAAACAATACCCTGACTTGCAACTGTATCACTGTTCTTTTGCTGTTGCTGGGCAAAGTTTCTGGACTTCACTCCCTCCTTAATAGTATTCTGGGTATTCTGTTCCAGAACTTGCTGCTGCTCCCCTAGACAACTCTTCTAGTAAAGTTATAGCTCTGGCAAAAGCCTAACAATGTGAAAAATTGCCCAAGGTATGTCCTGCACGCACAAAGGCAAATCCAACCCAGCCAAATATAATCCAGTCTATTCTCGATCATCAGTGAAGTGATGGAAAGATCATCAACACTGCCATCAAGCAGCCCCTGCTCAACAATAACCTGCTTGGTGACACCCAGTTTGTGTTTCCCAAGGTCACTTGCCTCCTGACCTCATTACAGCCTTGATTCAAACGTGGGTGAGAGAGTTGAATTTCAGAGGTGAGGACAGAGTGACAGCCCTTGACATCAAGGCCGTATTCAACCAAGTGTGGCATCAAAGTGCCCTAGAAAAATTGGAATCAATAGATTTTGGGCCAAGTTCTCTGCTGGCTAGAGAAATACCTGATACATAGGAAAATGGTTGTTGGAGGGTCAGTTATTTCAGCTCCAGGAAATCTTTGCAGGAATCCCTCAGGGTAGTTTCTTAAGCCCAACTATCTTCAGCTGCTCCATCAATGACCTTCCCTCCATCGTAAAGTCAGGCAGGGGGAAATTTGCTGATGATTGCACAATATTCAGTACTATTATGACTCCTCAGATACTGAAACAGTCCATCTTCAAATGCAACAAGATCTGGACAATTCCCAGGCTTATACTGACAAGTGGCAAGCAACATTCACACCATATAAATGCTAAGCAATAATCATCTCTAATAGGAGACACTCTAACCACCGCCCCTTGACATTCAATGGTGTTATCGTCACTGAATTCCCCACAGTCAACATCCTTGGGGTTACTATTGACCAAAAACTCAACTGGACTCACCACATAAACAGCGTGGCTGCAAGAGCAGGTCAGCAGCTACGAATACTATGATGAGTAACTTACCTCCTGAGTCCCTAAAGCCCTTCCACAAGGCACAAGTCAGGAATGTGACGGAACACTCCCCATTGGCCTACAGCTCCAACAACACTCTAGAAGTTTGGATAAAGCTCCAACAACACTCTAGAAGTTTGACACTATCCAGGACAAAGCAGTCACTTTATTGGCTCCACATCTACAAACATCTAGTCCCTCCACCATCAACGTTCAGTAGTAGCACTGCATTTAGAAGATGCTCTGCAGCAATTCACCAAAGATTCTTAGACAGCAGCTTCCAAATACACAAACACTTCCATCTAGAAAGATGGAGATTGAGGGGACACCTGATAAAAGTATGCAAGATTATGACAGGCATGGACAGAAGCTTTTCCCCAAGGTGGAAGAGTCAATTACTAGGGGGCATAGGTTTAACGTATAAAAGGCAAGTTTTAAAAGAGATGTACAAGGCAGATTTTTTACACAAAGAGTGGTGGGTGCCTGGAAAGAGCAGGGGGAGGTAGTGGAAGCGGATATGGTAGTGGCTTTTAAGGGGCGTCTTGACAAGTACATGAATGAGATGGGATTTGAGGGATCTGGTCCCCAGAAGCGTAAGAGGTTTTAGTTAAGTCAGGCAGCATGGTCAATGCAGGCTTGGAAGGCCAAAGGACCTATTCCTGTGCTTGAATCTTCTTTGTTCATTATACCACACTCTGTGCAAAAAAGTTGCTCCTCAGGTTCCCATTCTTTCCCCTCTGAACTTAAACCTATGCCCTTTAATTCTCGATTCCCCAACCCTGGGGAAAAGAACCAAGAACGCTTGGAAATATATCGCCATTCCTTCACAGTGACTGGGTCAAAATCCTGGAATTCCCTCCCCAGTGGCATTGTGGGTCAACCCACAGCATATGGACTGCAGCAATTCAAGAAGGCAGCTCACCACCATTTTCTCAAGCAACTGAGGATGGGGAGTAAATGCTGGCCAGCGATGCCCACGCCCCATGAATGAATATAGAAAAAAAGTTCAGCCCATTGAGTCTGCACCAACACGTTGGCAGAGCATCTTGCTCAGGCCCAACCTCCACCTTATCTCCATAGCCCTGCGCATTTACCCCACAAGTCCCCCTAACATACACATTTTGGGACTCCAGCAGGCAATTTAGCCTAGCCAAAACACGTAAGTTGCACTTCTTTGGACTGTGGGAGGAAACTGGAGCACCTGGAGGAAACCCGCACATGGAAAGAACTTGCAAACTCCACACTGTCACTCATGGTTGGAATTGAACCCAAGTCCCTGATGCTGTGAGACGGCAGTTCTAATTACTGTGTCACCCTGCTGCCCCCAATCAACACAGATCTTCCCAATGATGCCCACATCATGTGAATGAATAACATCTCTGCTCGTAACATGGTCTCTCCTCAGGCTTTGTATCCATACATTAGCTTCCAACTTTCACTCCCAACTTCCACCCTCACGCCTTCAATCCACAAACTGGCCTCCAGTTTTCACACCCAACGTCAATCCTAAGACCCTCAAACTTTACAGAAGGCCACTGATTCTCCCGAAGCCTGATATCTTCCACACTTCTGGTACAGTTCACCTGGCCTTTACCCCCTTCTTCTAGACCAATTCCCCCACTTCCCCAGTGCTCACCTCCAATTCCACATCTGCAGCCCACCCCAGGATCAACACTACCTCACTACCTATTCCCCAAATCTGGGCATCTTCCACCTGCATTCCTATCTGGTCCTGCACCCTCCATGGATTGTTCCCCATCTGATTGGAAGCCAGTCTGGTTCATCAGGCAGTGAAATAATCAGTGACGTAATCACTAAAACTCCAGTTAGTGCCAGAATTCCAACTTCTAGTTTGCATATCTTTATGACTATTCACTCCTGATGGATTAGCAAAGTTAAATTTCATACCAGACAGCATTGAAGCAAGTAAGTTATGAAGGATCTTTATAAAGCACTGGTTAGGCTCCAGCTGGTATATTGTAGCCAATTCTAGACACAGCATTTTAGAAAGGATAGCAAATCCTTTGAAAAAGTGCAGAGATTTATTAGAATTATGCCAGAGATGAAAGATTTCAGTTAAATGGCAGGACTAGAAAAAAAAATCTAGGATGTCCTCTTTGGAGAGGAGAAGATTAAGTGGAGATTTATTAGAGCTGTTCAAAAATCTTGTAGGGTTTTGATAAATAAGCAAGTGTGAATAAATAAAGAGAAACTGTTTCCATGACAGATGTGTTAGTAACCAGAGGACACAGATTTAAGGTGATTGGCAAAAGAAGCAGAACTGAGTTGCAATGATTTGTTATGCATTGCCTGAAAGACTGGTGGAACAAGATTCAATAGCAACTTTCAAAAGAAACAGAATAAATAATTGAAGGGAAAAAAATGCAGGGCTATGGGGAAAGAGAATGAGAATAACTGGATTGTTCTTTCAAAGAGCTGGCACAATGGACTGAAGTTCCTCCTTTTATTTTGTTTCATCCTCTGATTCTATGAGCCTCTTTGGGATCATGTATACATGTGTCCTGGGATTCTTCCTTCGTTTTTAGTGAGATTTTCATGAGTGCCTTGCATTGTTAAATTGTATATTTTTCCCATGCATTATTATAGAAATCTGAAGACAACTAAATAAGTACTGTGTGAGTCCAAATTTTTCAAAAGATCAATCCCTGAAGCACTCAAGCCTGATTTTGTGTGTGGGTGTATCAGAATGCATATAAGGAACAAAATGCAGCCCATTGATAATGTGGTATCTATTTCCTCTATACCATTTTTACATCACAGTTAATGACAGGTGTCAGTCAAGCAGCAATAAAGTACAAAGTCCAGAAATATTTAACCAAAATTAACATTTACTTTATTATTTAATTTCTTCGGTGTTTTCCAGTTTGACATCATTTTAACACATTTGTTACAAAATGCATGGCCATTGTGACATTTCTAATTTGTTACTTCCATGCACTCAAGTGTTGAAATGCTCAGGTTTGCAGACATAATCCAGTCATTCAATACTAGGCTTTGTGCCATGTCGGCATCTGTGCTTCCATTGGCAAATAACAAGAGCATAAATGAGTAAGGAATCTATCTATATTTTCAGTGCTTTCAGAAAAAATAGAAGGTACTTCTGATACTTTCAGAAAAAATAGAAAATACTTCCCAAGCTAACCAACACTATAGCACTAATCTACATGTTCAAAAACTATTTTTTTCATAGAATGTATATTTCAAAGATAAAGCTTTGTCCTTCATATGAGCAATACATAAGAAAAAATTCAAAATGCACCATGCGATGCTCTGGAAGTTGATATGGAGAAAGGGGACAGTAAACAGAAGCCCAAAAGGGAATCTTAAGACTGACGAACTAAAATGGGTAGATAATAGAGAAATTTACAGGTGAGATTTTTGGGACATGGAGCGAGCACGTTTCAACAGAAATAACCAAAATTAATGATGGACGATATATGGACAGCGGAATATTTGAATATTGAATTATGGAGGGTGGAGGGTAACAAAAGAGACATCAGAAAAGTTAAGTGCTGAGGCAACAATGTGCTGGTATGAAGAAGGCAATGGAGATTAAGTGGGACAATGTTGGACAACGCTACTGAAGATGAAACTCAGCGTGTAAATGAAGAGTTGCAGCTCTAGGTCAAAGAAAATGGCAAGATTATACGCAGTCTGAGAGCAGAAGAATAAAGTTCGCAACAGATTTTCATTAAGAATTTTTGGCAGGGACTGACAACGATACCCCTATACTTACTGATTTTCCATTGGACGAAATTCTGGCTCATCAAAGGCTTATCATCAAATGGGAAAGCGGGATGATTTCTGTTTTAGCATGTTGATTAGTTTGGTAGGTCTGAAAAAGTCTTTGTAGTTAGACACAGGTTAACTGCAAACCTTTACAGACTTTTAGAATAATTTAAAAATATACAGTAAAAGGTAGGGGACTCTACAGACAGTTGATCTAGGTACCTATTGTTGAAACATTTTTTGTCAAGCTGAGGGAGATTACCATTGTAACAAAGCCCACCAAAACCACAAAGTCTCCATGCTTGTACAAATGGCTCTGTTCAGCATGAGATTGACCCTGGGGTAGGGATATCCTCTGTTATATCACAATGTGGGTGGTACTGTACTCAGTTCTGCATTTACCCTACATGTGCCAGACACTAACACTTATGCCTTACACATATAATATCGTAACTAAATTACCATTATCCCATC
This sequence comes from Sphyrna mokarran, assembly GCA_024679065.1. NCBI lineage: Eukaryota > Metazoa > Chordata > Chondrichthyes > Carcharhiniformes > Carcharhinidae > Sphyrna > Sphyrna mokarran. Next base: position 92,663,607 of record JAGIQG010000001.1, read on the forward strand.
TCCCTCCACTTCAAGTCCTTGAATTCAAAAGTTCAGGTGGTCTGGTGCCTGATAGCTCTTCCCACTTTACTTACAGTAGAGTCAGTGGAATGTTGGAGTCTGTCACTGCTCGTTCTTTGAGTTTGGAGTTTGTTCTGGAATCTGAGTACTTTCTTTTCTTCCATTCTTTCATGCTGAACCATATTCGGTTGGTTTGGCTGTTGTACTGATTGGTGATTGCTATCTTCAATCCTTTCTTGCCAGTCAATGAACATTATGCTCATGTACTTGTCAATAATTTTGCTTCTTTCACCATGTCTAACAAGTTCCAACATCTTTTGTGGTCTTGCCAGGCTGCCTGGGAGTTAAACGGAATGTTTGGTTGTTGCAGCGTTGATCTGATGTACTGTCATCAGAGCCGGTGGTTGAGGCTCATTGGACTGCCTGTCACTTTCTTTTACAAGCATTATTGCAGGTATTGTGGCTACCTCCTGAATGAGTAGCTGGTCTGACAATTGTGGGTTTTCTAACACCTCTAACAGAAATGGACAAACTTACTCCACAAAGAAAACAGTCAGAGCTGAAATCCCAGTCAGGATATTCTTTTTGGTTTGAGTACTTGGGAATTTGCAGTTTTGTATGATTAACAGTGGCTGTTTTGGCATCTTTTGTCACTTCTGAGCTACACAGGCATCATTACTTAAAGGGGAGAAAGGTTGGTTACAGAAGATGTCCATCAAGTCAATGTTTGCTGCCATTTCTTAGTGGTTTCAGAATCATCCCTATGACTGGAAGTTGGATTCCTCTAGATCCATAAAATGGTGTGTTTGTTGTCCAAAGCCAGAGATTTTCAGTCAGAGTTCTTCGTCCAACATGATTGTTACACTAGTTCTTGTACCTAATTTGAAATGTTAAATGGCCGTTGACTAAAATGCCACATTCCGAAATGAGAAACCAATATCTTTGAACTGGCCCAAGAAGCATGGCATCTTCCAGCCTTGCAGTCTTAACCTCATGGATGATCTTTGAGCCTTCTGTGCATTTCAAATTTTGTATTTGTATTGCATAATTTACTGCAGTGTCCAACCTTGGTCCACTGAAAGCTTTAGACTGAAATTGCAAGGCACTGATCTCACCTGTGGAGGCACTTTGATCCAAAGCATTGGCACGTTTGCTCTAATGGCCAGTTTGGTTACTGCCTTCCCTTGCCTGAAGTGACTTTATTGCATACTTAACTGAACTGTGGATTGACCTCTGCATCACTGTTTATTTTCTCCCTGAAAATAGTTCTGTGTTGCACATGGAGTTCTGACTGTCTAACTAGTTGGATTGCCTTTTTCAGGGTTGGATCTTCCTTTGCCTGCATGAGGTCAGAGAGCATGCCATCCACTATTCCTATCACTGTTTTGACTCAGATGAGTTCAGACTTTAAGTCTCCATACTTGCAACCTTCTGTTATCCTGTACACTTCAATGATGAATGAATTGACCGCTTCTTCTGACTGCTAGACTGGCTTGTTAAATTCAGTTTTTCACCACTTGGAGACAAAGGGATTTTCTGTACTTGATGGTTTTGGTGGGCTCTGTTACAATGGCAATCTCGCTCAGCTTGAAAAAAAATGTTTTAATAATAACTACCTAAATCTACTGTAGAGTGCCCTTGCACAGTGTTTACGTAAAGAGAAATTTGTCAAATGCTGGCCTTTGCTTTCTCTCAATGGAGTTTAAAAGTCACAATTCTCTCCTGTTGTGTTTTTTCTCATTTTGGACCAAGCCCAAACAGGCATTTGCCGCTGACTTGGGGATCAGATTTTACTGACAGTTTTTGCAAGATGCAAACCTTACTCTGAATTATTTAAAGCTTTATCAGGAATTGTGATAGCCTGAAGTTTTAAAAGATGTAGTCCACCCCTGCTAGGTCTGCACTCAGGGATTAGAAGCTAGACTTCTAAAGGAGATTCAATGAAGTCTTCTGCTGCAATAGGCAATTTTAAATTACTACCTCTAACTTCCAAGTCTTTCTTCACATTTTTTTTCCTGGAGAATTTTCCTGCGAGCCTCTGCTTCTGGAGATTCTTTTCAGGTCCATCCGCTTTGCTGGATTGTTCTCAGTTATCCGACATTCTAGTTTTTCCTCTGTATTTTTAAAGTGTCTTGCGTTTTTTTCCATCAGCTGCCACCATGTTGTTGGCATGTTGATTACAGTTCAACAGGTCTGAAGAAGTCTTCGGAGTCAGACGTAAGTGAACTGTAGGTCTTTATTGTATAATTATAAATAATTCTAATAGTCCATTTAATAAAAGGTAAAGGCTCGCAGCTGTCTCTATGCTTTTTGGTACAGATGGTTCTTCCCAACACTAAACTGATCTTCAGTGCAGGTCATGTGCTCTCTTATAAGACTCTGCAAGTGATATTGTACTAAGTCCCCCATTAACCTTGTATGTGCCACACGCTTATACTGCAATTTCTCACTTTACTAAGGCAGTAATCCATCTGATTTTCATCTCATTCAAATCAATAGGGTGAAAATTAGATGCATCCTACAATGAGTGACCAATCCATTCTGCCAGGTTACATTCAGACATTCAATTTTAATATTACTCCTGTTTAACAGATGGTTTCAGTGTTAAGAGATATGAAGATACAGAGGTAAGTGTCATTAGTGTAGATGGAAAATTTGGCCCCACATCTGCAGATGATCATATTGAAACACAACTTTTGCAGTGTGATAATGGCGGGTCAGTCAATGGATAGGAAAATCCCACAGGCACTACAACTGGTGGGTGATTCAGTACTTTCTATTTTGACTGCTAAAGTTAAACTTTGCCACCATTTGTTACCAAGCAGCAGCATATATCTGAAGAAAAAGAAAGACATCAAGAAATAATGTATCCTGAGAGAACTCTGAAGTTTGAATGTGTGGCTGCTGCAAAAAACTTTAAGACATGTTTTGGCTGCATAGGGAGTTAAGAGTAGAATCGAAAAAGGGGTAATATCATTGAGGTAGACCATGGAGGAGAAGAATGGCAAGATTGGCTACCTCAAATACTGCAGAGAAAGCAAGGAGGACTCAGTGAGATAAGCTGACGGAATTGCAATAAGCAGAAATTGCCAATATGTGCTCTCAGTGGAAGGCACAAGTGGAACCAATGCAAAGTCATAAGATTACTCTTGGTGTCCTAATAGTAATAAAACATTCAGAATAGTAAAAGTTCTTTCAGTACGAATCCTGGGTCAGTGATATAGCTAAATTACACTTTTGAAGCATATCAACTGGAGCACTGAATTAAATGTTCTGTTTGTCAGTACAGCATACTGCTTCATAGCACAGAAAAAAAATTTATTGTGCAGTTTATAATTTTTTTTTATCTGTGTATCTTCTGTGTTAGTGACTTCAAATAACATAGTGCAAAACTCAAAAGCAGCTTTCTGCCCCTAACATAAAGCAGCTTAGTCATTTTTATTGGGAGTGGGATTGGAAGAGGGGTGTCAGAAAGATCATTTTTTAAAAAGTAGCTTTGTTTTAGGGAAATGTGACTTTAGAAATGTATGAAATGCTAATACTCAACCATTGCACAGGGTAATGTGCAGGATAGCAATTATTATAAAAATGGTTTTAAGAAATTATTGGTTTCATGTGCACAGCCCCTGAGCACCATTTTAATCCAATCTGTGACTCGTTCTTTAGGATAGGCTGCAGCAGATATGGGAGACGAGATCATTCGCACTATGCCAGAGCAAAATGTGTTTGTGGAAGAAAATGCAAAACTTATAATTTTTCTCACTTTGCGCACAGAATGAACTTTTGAATAAGAAAAAGTAAGGAGTCCAATATACAATGAGGGTAGGGTGTCCAACCCATGGAACAGGAAAACAGACACACAGGACTATTCTGCAACTTCAATGACAGAAAACTCATACTGTGTCAAGCTGTCAGCTATAAATAAGGAATGCAAAAATATCTTCCATACCAGCAACTTGGGGCTGAGCAAAGTAACTCCACACTTGCTTTAGTAAATATGATGGTGATAACTTTTAATGGAATCCAGCCTCAGAACATATCATGTTGCTTATAGGACAAAAATCCAGTGAACTCTTTAGTGATAATTTTAGGGTTATTTTAATTCTCCACTTTACTCCCATTCTAAATGTTATCACCGGATGGGTTTTTCCGCTTCCCACTTTTTAGTTTGTCTTTCATTTTGTTTGTCCTTACTTTTTTTTCTCTCTCATTTCTCTCCATATTTCCTTTACATTGCTTCTGAATGGCAGCTATTCAGAATCCACCATTCACACCATCTCTAGACATATTTTGTTTGTTTTTTGGTTCCTTTAGTACCTTTGGCCTTACACCCTAAAACCTTCTGTCATTTAATCCCTACTACTTTCCAAATTACCATAAACTTTGCCTTTTGTTCTTCCCAAACTCCACACTTACATTTGCTTAAAACATCATGTGTTTTTTATTGTTTCTCAGACCTGAAACATTGGGATGATATTTCATGGTGCCAATTGGGACTAAACAGAGGTAGAACTGGAAAAAAATAGCCACCTAGTCAAATCTCCTGCTTCTGTTCTCATTCTCGACCTTTTTCATAAGCACATGTAGAGCTCATTTCGGTGTGCTTTTAAAACATTTTCATGGAGGTGGATGAACCTTTTTGACTTTGTGTTATTTGCATGAACTATTACTGAGAGATGGGAAAAATTTTAAATTAAAATGGTTTTTGCTCCTCCACAGTTCATGATTAAATGATGTTGCTTGAGTTGTATTTGTGTTCATTAAGGCCAGTTATGACAGCATTGTGATTGAACTGGGCAATATTTACTGCAGCTGACTTACCAGCTGGGGAACAAGTGAGACTCTGGCATCACCTCCTTTTGAGGACGTACACTGAATTAATTTGTTTGTTTGGTTATTTATTAGTGTCAGAGGTAGGCTTACATTAACATGGCAATGAAGCTACTGTGAAAATCTTCTAGTCACCATATTCTGGACCACAACCGAATCAGCCATGATTTTATTGAATGACGCAGTAGGGTTATGGAGAGGCCAAGTGGCCTACTCCTGCTCCTAACTCCAATGTTTCTCTGCTTCTTCATAAACTTCCAACAAGTCATTCTTCAGTTTTCTATTTCCTAGAAACAGGTTCCCCAGACTATTCAACATTTCCTGAGGGTTAAATGCTCTCAGCAGTAGTGAATCGTTGTTGTGTCTTCTCCAATGCAACAGGGTCCATGGTGTCATAGTGGTTAGCATTGCTGCCTCACAGCACCATGAATCTGGGTTCAATTCCCAGCTTGGGTCATTGTCTGTCCGCAGTCTGCACGTTCTCCCCGTGTTTGCATGAATTTCTTCCAGGTACTCCAGTTTCTTCCCACAGTCCAAAAGACACGCTGATTAAGTGCATTGGTCATGCTAAATTCTCCCTCAGATTTAAGGCTAAACAGGCACTTAACAGGGCAAAAATGGGTCTTCCCCCAAGATCAAGGTGGTAGTATCAAAGGGGGAGCAGTGGCAGTTACCAGCAGCACACCTACTAGAGGCACAGGATCAGTATGGGTCTTGGTCACTTGTGAGTGATGGCTCTGGAGTCATGTTGTGCAAGGTGTGTGTGTGTGTGTGTGTGTGTGTGTGTGTTGTGTGTTGGTGTGTGTGTGGTGTGTGTGTGTGTGGGTGGGGGGGTGAGCGCGCGCCATGGTGATGGTATCGACAGCATGGTTATGGCTCTCAACAGGCCCTTTCTTTCACAATGCCAGTCTTTTACAATGCCGGCCACCCGAAAATTCACAGCAAAGATAACAGGTTTTGCTTTTCAGGCTTCCTGCCTGGCGAGACCCCATTCTGCTTCAGTTTGAATATTAATAGTGACAGGATGAAGCTCTTACGTGTGCATTAATTGCTGCCCATGAGCCCTCCTTACCTGGACTTAATCAAATCATGGTGGGCTCCCCATTCAACATCCTCCTGATTAATGATCCCTGTATGACTAAACCCATCTCAACAAGGGCATTAAATTCTATCCGGTCTGAGTACCAGATTGCCGTTTCTGTTAACTGGCAAGCTGTCAATTAAAAGATCAACAATGTAAATGTCGGAAAAATCTTCCACTGAATAAAAAACTTATTTAATGGATAAGAAAGTACAATACTAACACACTACAGAAAAGGTAGATTCGTATGACAGTATGATATGATGGTTTGAAGAGTCTGTTTGTTTAATGGGCTATTCAATGCGTCCTAATTGTTACAATAAGGCTTGCGAGTTATGTTCATAAAGTGGATAATGGGTGAGAGAAGTGAGAAGTTGTGGATGGGGGGGTGGTGAAAATGAAGAAGGTGAGCTAAGAGAGGTGAGAATGAAACTGAATGGGGATGAGAGGGAATGCGGATAAGTAGGAATGGGGTGAGAGTGAGAAGGAGATGGTGCAGAGGGGTAAGTAGGACACTTTAACACAAAGGAAGTGTTAAAGTGATCAGAATGTTTACCTATGCACAAATGAGCGATGGGAGCTCATTGGGAGCATCCGATTAAAGCTTTTAGGGAAGGGAGATGGGCTTTTCAATCTGCCCACTCCAGCCTTGGCCAGTAAGCAGCAAGTCAGTCTCCAAGCCACATAAGGCCCAAAACTTAGAAGATCCTATCTGCAGAAGTCTCAAGACAAAGATGGGGTTATAACAGTGGGAAAAGTCCAATCTCCTGATTTCCACGTCCAATATTAAAATCCAGCCTGTTAATTCTGTTTCTCCCCCTCTGATGTGGTTTTAGGACAGATGTCAGAGGTAGGTTCTTTACCCAGAGGGTGGTAAGGGTATGGAATGCCTTGCCTGTGTCAGTTGTAGATGCACCAAGTTTGGTAGCGTTTAAGAGGTTAGTAGATAAGTTTATGGATGAAAGGGGAATGGTTTAGGTTAGAGGGTCACTGCTTGTTCCTAATTGGTCGGCGCAACATCGAAGGCCGAAGGGCCTGTTCTGCGCTGTAATGTTCTATGTTCTATGATGTTTCCAGACCTGCTGATTATTTCTAGTATTTTCTGTTTTTTTTTATTTCTTTAGGGTTAATAATGGGATTCAATTCCACCTTCAATGCTAGGGCTGTAATCAGGCAGAGCAGATGTAACATCCATTTTAGAATCATCCTGACTTTCATGCCAGGTGAAGATCAGGTGAGTTCTACAACAGCCAGCTGATCCTCTCCACTGGATTGCTGCTGGGCAGAGAAAGTGAAAATGTACCCCAGTGAGCTGAGAGGAATAAATGGATAATAATCCCAATCGACTTTTAAAACAGGAAAGTATCTGAATTGTTGCAGTGTCTAGAGATCAAGTCCTCTTTTGTAAAATGTAAGTCTCCAATGACATAGCATAGTTTGTTTTCCTATTGTAATACCTGTACATTGTACTCATTTTTTTCTCACTTTAGAGCAACATGACATTTTTATTTCCCACATCAGCCATACATGTGACGGTACTGAATAGAATTGCCAATTTAAGGCCAATTATTAATGAGTTATGAGCGCTTTCATGTCGTGGAGTGGTGCCTTCAAGTTTGTGAGTCATAAGACCTTGGCAATGGGCACAGCCAGAAATTTTCAGCCATAGGAAAGCTGAGTGAATTAAAGTTCATTGGTTGACATGGTCACATTTCAGAGATACTGACCTGCTTACTGCCTTTGAAAGCAAAACAATCTCAGGGTGCAGAACCGCCTTCACTGCTACTCCCTGTTATTTGTAAAAGAAAATACTCAAATCTTGAATTACATCACCGGCAACTTTAATATCATTACTAGCAAAAATATTATTTTTAAATTTACAATAAATTCAAATTTGGATTAGTATCACATTTTAACTGTTCTCAGTCTACGAGCAGTGGTGATTGCAAACCACTAGCAAGGCTCAACAAGGGTACAGGTCAGTTAAGCCAATACATTATTTCAACTTCCTTGTTCATTGCCACAACAATATCAGATGTAAACTGTTCTTATTGTTGTCTCTACCCAACATTTTTCTTTAAATCTCTCTAAATACATTTACAATTACAAAGCAATTGTCCACCTTGCTACAAAGACAGGGAATTAAATTTAAGGCCCTCCCCTGTTACAAGTTTGTTGACAAGGAACATTTAATTGTGTGGGAGGGTGGTAGGTGGGAGCCTTCCACTTTAATCTAGTTAAGCCCATGATGAGAAGGAAGAATGAATTAGTGCCCAGCAGCAGGAGATGGGCTCACCATGTGGGAACTACAACAAGCAAACCTCTTCAAGATTATTTGCTAGGGGAAGGGGTTATTGATTGGATATCTGTCCTAGCATCAGAAAACGGGTGATGCTCAGAGCCACATGCTAAGAACCACACCTGCCCTTGCTGTTGATCCCAACCCTCATCTTCCCTGTGATCTCCCTTTCTCACCATCACTCCCTTGTTGTTTGGGATGCACCAGTGATCACAGGCATTAGGTGGGTATCCTTATGGCAGCAGCCATAAGTGCTGCTCCCTGGTGCTGCTGCTGTTCAGTAGACTGCTGACCTCTGACTGACTAGCAGCTCTTGGCAGGGAAGACTTCCAACCCGGGCTCTTTGTTACTGTCCAGTTAAGTACCTGAATAGCACTTAATGAAGTGGGCTATCCCTAATAAAGGTGAAATAAGGCATTCACCAGCTATCCAGTCAGCAGGCAAGACCCTCATTGCTTCCATTAAATATGGTACAGGATTCAGCCATTTATTGGACATTTGCTTTACAATATTTTCCTATTTCACTTATTTTTTTCGATTTGTGCATAATTACAATAAGTACAACAAAACACCACTTCACAATACTGAAAACATCAGAATTGCAGAACTAAATATTGAACAATACAATGCTGAAGAGTTTTAAAGAAAAACAGACAACAACGTACATAAATTTGCCAAACTGATAACAACTGTTTCTTAGGCTTTCCCAGTGAAAAGGAGCAGTAGCCCTGGGGTAAAAATGATAAGGCGTTGAACTTTATAAATGAGGGGGAAATATCCTAGTGGAGGCCATGTCATCCCTATACACATGTTTTTAGGCTCCGATCTTGATTGGATTCACAAAACCATCACGTTTATTCCTTTCTGGGATAATTCCACTCTTCTAACATCCTTCAGCACTGATTCATTCTCCTCTTTGGCAGCAAGACTGGATCACTTTAGGATGGAGGCAAGGGGTCTGGTGGAGTTCTGTCTGCTCCACATGAAACAGAAAAATCCTATCCTTAGCTTGGTATTGTTTTGAACTTTGGGACCTGTCAAAAGGATGATAATTGTCTTTTTTGAGCCTAAATATTTCTGAGTTCCTATGAAGTTATTCAAATAAAGATAGCAATGTGGAAATATGCATTGGTAATGCCCGAAGCGCCAAATTTAAACAGTTCTGATGCGTGCAACTGGTATGTACCCACACTGAAAAACCAATTAGACATTGTTAGGGATACAGTAGCATAGACAAGGAAACTGCATCTTAAAATTACTGTATCATTTTCTGTAAGGATATTTAGTGCCTTTGCATCAAATTCTTCTGTGTGATACCTTAACGGCGATACAAAGGCATCTATTATGTACAGGTTAATGGCAGTATTAAAATTGTGAAGCGAAGTCTATTATGAATGTCATGAACTGCAAACAATGAAATAGCTCATGAAGAAAATTGTCAGAACTTTTTTGCCTGGAATTAAACAATACTTGCAGTAGACCATAACTCAGAATTTCAATTATGAAACAATCCTTCAAGAATTGAAAATATTTAATCTTCGTTGCAATATCAGGGTCACTGGACAATATACTGTAGCATCTAGTCAGGACAGGTACTCTGCAACTTACTACAAATAGCAATTAAAAAATAGAATTGCAAATGAGAGCACTTGCTCCAATCTATACAGAGGATAGTTGTCTAAAGTTATGAATTCAATTAATGAAGAAGTACAGGCATGTTGTATTGATCAGTAATAAAACAGATAATTGGAACCATCCCCTATTTGTATGGCTGTTGCAAGATATTTAAACAAATAAAATGGTACTTGCTAATCTAAAGTTTGATGCTCTGCATTCCTTATACTTCATCACAGTATTTGTACTTGGATTGTTTGAAAATCGACACAGTTCCATCAGTTAACTGTAAATATAAGCAGTTTGCTACTTCTGACAACATATATTGACATCATCAACTAATTCAGGCATTGTACCATCCACATACAAACCTTTCAACCAGCTCTGTGCAAGTTCTGAAGAAGAGACACATTCAAATCTAAATTTTAACTTGATTTCTCTCAATGCTGCCAGCCCTGCCGAGTTTTGCCACCCCTTTCTGCTTTTAATACTTAAAAAGCTTGCCATTGTTCACTCCACGTTGTTGAACTCAAACTTTGGTATTCCCAACAATGTTTTGAAATGTGTCAGCAACATCAAAAACAATGACCCTTTTTCTCCTCTTCTTGTTCAACTTTCTTCAACCAGGCTTTGATTAACACCATCTTGATCAAATCACCAATGACATTCTGTGTGTCAATGGCACATTATCAATCTGCATTTTCCCTGGCCTCTCAGTGGACTTTGATATGGTCAATCATCATCTTACCTAAACATCCCCTTGTTCCACTATATTTCTTAATGCCTTCAAAGGACTCCTCAAAGTCGTTCCTCAACTCCAACCACCCTCTCTAATGCCCCATCGACACAAGTTTGGCTGTCTGCTGTAAATCTTCTTGCAATGAGTAGCTATGGTAAACAGACTGCGTTAATCTAATTTTTTGTTGCTAGTCAAATCATAAAATATTGTTGGTTGTCTGTATTCATAAAAGTAGGCACAGATGGGCATGTGCTCAATATTATAATACTGGAGGAAAGGGAGCTTCTTTCCAGCACTTTTTGAAGAGGAGAGAATATCTCTGATGTCTGATTCATCCCAATCAGCACAATTTCCAAGCAACGGATTTACTCTTCCAGCTGCCTCCAGCAAGACAAATCTCTTTTTTGTTGGAAGCAGAAGCCACAATATTACGACATAGAAATGCCTTGGAAATTTCCCAACGCAGAATTACTAAGGTTTCAGAGCTGAATTGAGTTCGAGAAACTAAAACAAACATTTCTGAAGCTGGGTGAGGAACTGCAAGTCCCAAAGGAGAGATACATTCATATACCATCTGTTCAGCCTCCGAAGGAGTCCTGGAAGCATCAATTTATAACAAAATAAGTGCCACACATTAGTGTCAGCTCTTCCCTGTAATCCTTTACATAGAATGAGCTCCAGTTACATGAAAAGTCCACAGAGAAAGTGTTAATACATTCCGATTCTTTATTTCTACTATTGATAGGCCAATGCATTTTTAGCTAAAAAAAAACCTGACAAAGAATCCACACCTGACCATTGGGGGACCGTCTATTCCTACCAACTCTCTTTCTGACACCTATGCCTTTAAAGTATCTGCAGAGATTTGGGGTTGAATAAAGATGGCAGGGAATCTCTGATCACCCAATGTGAATATTCCTGATACCCATCTCCTCTGGGGTCAGGCCAGTTTATATATCTTAAGACTGTACCATCACCATTTCCACTGCCAGTTTGGAAAATGGTCTCCTAAGAAATCACTAAAACTGTGACTTTCTTCATCAGCTGATTTAGACAATCAAATCAATCACTCCATTCCACCCCACCCTACCCCCAACCTCTACATTCTCCTTTAATGGCCTGGCAATTCTGAAAGCTGGCAACTTACAGGTGTTTTTAATATTCAATGGGCATAAGTGAGGAAAATACATTATATCCGTACAGCAAACTTTACTCACATATCTGATTGTAATACACTTGCTCAATTTTGGGCTTACCCTATAAACTGTTGATAATTTTGATAGGTTAAGAATGGAGATCTACGTTTCATCCTGACTTCTGTTGAGTAATCTGTTGAACGACTCTTTATAGTGCCAGTAATTTTGGGACTAATGATTGTTTGCATAATTAATGTAATATACTTTTAAGGCACAGTAATTAAGTGTGTACATGCGTGTATGTGTGTGTTATGGTCTAATTCCATGTGGAATCTGACCCCAGTTGCCTTCGTACGGAAGAAAGATTTGATAGGAGTAGGCAAGAGCATTAGAAGATGGGACGGTGCACTCCTGCTCCTTCTGGCCCATAAACAATGCTGTAAAGTCTGCTCTTGCCTCCATTTACCTGCTGCATTTGCAAAGGCCTGGGAAACTGGCTAGCCACTGCAAAACCTGCAAAGTAAATAAAGTCAGAAGCTGACAAATAAATTTAGATATCTGAGTTGCCACACCAGCTCTTGGGAGCAGGTTGTCTGTCCATTCTTCATCTGCCCCCGTACAACACAGAAACATGTTGGGGCTGAATTAGAATCTAATTTCAGATTTTTAAAGTATTAACATCTGACCCAATCTCAACACACCCATTGTGGGTGTTAAAACTCAACCCAAAGATGCTCAAGTTAAATGGCAATATCCTTTTATGGATAAACTAAGACTTTTCCTAAAGAATAATTTGTTTTTCCATAATAATGCATTTACATTTTTCTTTAACATTCATAATTTGCATCCCTAGAATATGATTGGGAAATGCTGAATTATATAACATAACAAATAATTTGAAGATTTAAAATTCTACCAGTAGCACTGCATTGTCAGAAGTACAATGAACTGACAATTCTGCCCACCAGTCAAGCTTCACTATGTCCTATATTCTAGGGAGCATGTCAGTTGAAAATTAGGATCAGGCATCAATCCTGTGGAGTTGTTGGGAGTTTTGGAGTTGCACTTAACATTGCCATTGAGTGTTGTGGTTCGGGTTGCAGGTAATGAGGAAAAGATCAACATGGCAAAGGGAAGAGAACCATTTTTTTTGTTGCATCCTCACAAACAATAATCATTTTTCTTTGATCAACTGCAATTTAAATCCTGCATTGGTAGGCCTTTTGATAGCCCATTTCGTACAGGCATGAGGTTTACCAGTCACTGAAGAGGTAAAAGTGGTAGGATTTCCAGATGAGCCCAGTACTTTGCTAACCCCACTTCTCTGAGTCATGTCAGACTGGAAGCAGTCAGGACTTAAATTCAATGAAGCAAAATCTTGCCCCAATTTTCACCTCTTCTACAGTCTACTGCACTGGATTTTCACTTTCAAAAATATTGGAATTTCTGGGCTAAGAAGTCTTGAGAGATTTGAGACTAGTGCTTTTATGTTTTATTTACATTGGCTGGAATAACTGATGACAAAACTCTAGCATGGCTTTCCAGCTGGGTGTGTTTATCTGTTTTATTTAGTTCAATTCAAACATAAATCCAAACTGCAAATCTGCATTTCTGGACTGGCGGATCCACTGGTCAAAACAAACCATTTTATTAGAAACCTTTTATTTTGACTATAGTATTACGACCATTTATTATAACAAAATTTGCATGTGCATTGATCAATGTTCAAAACCCAGTGAAGTGCTACCAGCCTTCTCAGCATCTCTTTTTTATCTATCACCAAGCTGCTCAGTTCCTTACACACACATTTTCAACTGGACCATTGTCACCATCTTCTAATTTGATAAAGACAGAAGCAGAGCACTCAATTGAGCAGCACAGTGATTAGCACCACTACCTCACAGTGACAGGAGGTCCTAGTTCAGTTCTCAGCTTGGGTCATTGTCTGTGCAGAATTTGCACGTTCTCCCCATGTCTGCGTGGGTTTCCTCCCAGTTGTCCAGTTTCTTCCCACAGTCCAAAAGATGTGCTGGTAAGTGCATTAGCTGTGTTAAATTCTCCCTCAGTGTACCCAAACAGGCATCGGAGTGTGGTAACTAGGGGATTTTCACAGTAACTTCATTGCCGTGTTAGTGTAAGCCCACTTATGACATTAATAAATAAACTTTGAAAAGTTTAGTATCTCTGCCATTCCTTCTGATTCAGTGAGCAGTTCACTCTCTTTGTCTCATGGTCCTCACGATATCCTTCATTAATCTTTTACCATTAATATATTTGAAGAACATGTTTACTTTAGCGCAACCTGCCATTCTTTCCTCAAGCTTCCTTTTGGCTTTCCTTATCCCAACCTTAGCCTATTTCCTGCATTTGAGATACTCCTCCTGCTTTCCAGCACTATTATTATTCCAGCATGCATCAAATGCTGCTTTTTCCTTCCTTATTTTCTCATCAGTATTCTTAGCCATCCAGGGTACTTTAGCTTTGGTTACTCTATTTATTTGTCATTAATATATACTTAGCTCACATTCTACACATCGCTCCTTTGAAAATCTCCCATTTTTCATCCACTGTTTTATCCACTAAAATGCATTTCCAATCAACCTGCTCCAGTTCAACTTTTAAACTTCTAAAATTTGCTGTTTTCCAGTCTGGGATCTTAATCTGTGATTGATTTTTAACCTGTTCCAATTTAACATTGAACCTTATTATGTGATTATTTCTATTTCCAACTGCTTCCCCACTTACATCCTCCACCTGGCCGGCCTCATTTTCTCGGACCAGATCCAGCATAGCTTCCTCTCTGTTAGGATTGAAAATGTACTATTCCAAAAAATTCTCCTGCAAACACTGCAGGAATTTCTCCCCTTCCATGTCCCACTCTCTACCCATTTCCCAAGTCTTAAGGTAATTCAAATCCCCAATTACTTGTACTGCAAGTTTCCATAATCTGTATAAAAATGCTGTCTTTGACTTCCTCCCCACCAAACTATAACGAGTGCAGAAGAGATTTACTAGGACGCTATCAGAACTTGTTGGCTTGAGTTATAAGGAGACGCTGAATAAACTGGAACTTCTTTCTTTCTCAAGCAGGTCTTATGCAGGTCTATACAATAAACCGGGGCATAGATCAGCAAGATGATCAATATCTTTTCATTAAGGTAGGGGAGTCTAAAACTAGAGGCATAGGTTTAAGCTATAGGGGAGATATATAAAAGTGTCCATAGGGCCAATTTTTTCATACATAGGGTGGTGAATGTCTGAAACAAGCTGCCAGAGGTAGTAGTAGAGGTGGATACAATTTTGTCTTTTAAAAAGCATTTAGATTGTTGCATGGGTAAGATGAGTATAGTGATATGGACCAAATGCGGCAACTAGGAGTAGCTTAGGGATTTAAAAAAAAGGGCGACATGGACAAGTTGGGCCGAAGGGCCTGTTTCTATGTTGTAAACATCTATGACTCTAAGTAAAGCCCTAATATAAAGAGCTATTCTATCTCTTGGTTTGACAAAAGGGAAGCTGACTGTATATGCCTTTCACTTTGCTACAGTCTGTTTCGATACAGTCTAGAGAAAAAAAATAAGCAGCTATTCTAGGCAAGTAGTTGGTGCTTTGGGGATTGGAATTAATCTTGTTGCTTATGATAGTCTCCTGCTATGTGACACTGCTGTGTTCAGCCTGCCAAGTACCATAATAATCAACACTATTGTCGATCAGTTCACTTACAATCAGAGAGAAACTGATGAAATTACAGAAGGGTTAACAGGAGTACCCATTTCAGAGCTATAACATGGCATCTCGAACACGGGTCAATTTCAGTACATTCTAATTCATTAGCAAAGTGATTGGCATTCAAGCTTTCATTTACTAATATGCTAATTTGCCACTTGTTTTAGTCTCCCACGCATGACTAACTGATGGGAAAAAGTCACTTGAAGGCAGGACTTAGTAAGCATGTTTCGATGTTATAATGTCCTTTTTAACCAAACACAGCTTATACTTAACAGATATTACAATTGAGTATGTTTTATCAAGCTTTTTTTTGCACAGCGGCCTCACTGCTGTAGACAGCAGATTAAACATTAAATAATTTCAAATTAGTACAACCTGTCCCATTTTGAAACAAAAAACTGTGATAAAATTACATTACATAAAATTACATAATAGCAGCTATGGGCTGTTATTTTCAGAATGTTTACTTTTAAGTCCAAGCATAGTTAGGTGCAACTTAAACAATGAGTTATGGTTATATTGTACTATGTTCTTACAAATACAAATAAAATTCATTAAAAATATAAGATTCCAGTCAGTAATGTGGACCTTCACTCCCTGTCAAGTCAAGGAGTGGATCCAGGGCCAAAAGACCCAGAGAACTAAGTTTTTTAAATATAGTTTTCAAATCTCGCTGTGCTCCAGGAAGAAGAATGTCTCTTTTAGCAAATATTAGGTCTCCACTGCATTCCTCTCTCTCTCTCTCTCCATCAAGCATAATTACCATCGGATTCTACCCTCCTGCTACCAACATAATCAGGAGCTGCCAGGGTTCTGAGACGTAACAGCCTGCTCAATTCTCCAAGCCCACCGCCATCTTGCCCACTCCAGCAGGCTTCACAAAATAGAGCCCAATGTTTTAATAAGCTAATAATGCCCCTTCTGAGGTGAATATGCTTTCTCCTTATTATTGATTAACTTATTCACTCAAATGCCAAGCATCCACTCATACTGGCGCAATGTGCTAGTTACAACGAAGATAATGAATCTCTCAGAAACACAGTACAAGTAAAACACCTCAGCCCACAAGCATGATCCTGCCCTTTTCGTTGCAAGCCATTTCAATTTAGCATTTTGCTCTTGTGCCCACATGTCCATCCTTGGCCTGCTACAACAAGTTCATTTGATATAGGAGCAGAATTAGGCCATTTGACCAAATGAGTATGCTCCTCCATTTGATAACTGGAACATGACAATGTTCCAGTGAAGCCTAAAGCAAACTGCCAGAGCAGCATGTCATTTTCCGATTAAACACGTTACAGCAGTTAGGACACAACATTGCATTCAGCAACTTTAGGCAGCAAACCTTCTCCACCATCTTGACTCCCTTCTTTTATTTCAATTTTTTCGTCCCAATGCGAAATCCCCTTTCCCCATTGGGCCATTTTGTTCTTTAGTTTCACTTTCACTGAGCACTGACCTTCGTTTCCCCATTAGCACATTCTGATATCTTATCTTCATTATCATCATTAGCACCTTTTATTGCCCTTCACAATGTCACTAACACTTTGTCTTCTTGTGCCTTTGTTGCAATCTCTCCTAGCTCCCACCAACATTAACACTGCTCCAGCTGCTCCGCACCTTTTTATAGTCCAACATATTTCTCCCTCTCTTTGGCTCTGAAGAGGAGTCATATGGACTTGAATGTTAATTTTGTTTCTCCCTGTCTTCAATTCTGCCAGACCTATTGAATTTTTCCAGCATTTTCTGTATTTATTTCAAAATTCCAGCATCCGCAGTATTTTGATTTTATACATAAGAAAATCATTGCAACTTTCGTGTCACTTGATGCTGTGTCAATGTTTTCAATACTATAGGTAAGATTTTTCAGATTGCAGGCTTTCCAGCCCTGCCACGTGAGAGTTGGCAGGAAATGATCCCCACTAATACTGGCAGGCCCACAGCCATTTAACACTCCAATGGATCATTGATTGTTTGGAGGTGTTTGGGAGGACATTCTGCCTCAAGAGAGTTGTCCACCATCTGACTATTGGTCCCAGGAGTCTGCGGACCAAGTGTCAGAGCCCACTGACTTGATTGGTACTAGGTATCACGCCAGTAACAGTTAAGGGGAGAGAGGGGTTTACATCATGGTCGCAAGACAGCTTGGACAGATGCAACATTCACTCATTACTGAAGCATTGCAATGAGCCCCACACAATTTTTTTTTAATATTAAAGGGAAATATTAACATTTAATAAATGCAATTACATATCAAAGATATCAAGACCCTGTAAATTACAGAATCTGCTAAAAGAATGTGAACATCAAATATATGCGACAGAAAATTCCTTATTTTCTGTCAAATGTGTTAATACATTTAAACTAAAGCTCCATTTCAGGGATCAAGTATACTCCTAGTATAAGAAAACCATTTAAAAATGGGCATGCAAAATAAAAGAGCATTAAAAAAATCAGAAGTCATAGCAGATCAGAAGCTGTAATTTAATCTAACTCATAGAGATCAGGTGACAGCGTCAAACTACTCTATCTTTCCCAGAGTGATTTTTTTTACATGACTGGTTCTTTAAGGCTAGATAGCTACCAACTCATTTACTTCTGGGACCAATGTTCAGTAGCAACAGATAAATTTTGGCTCTAACCCTTTCCATCCTCAATGAAATCCTTTCACCCTTCAAATTGCATTATTATCCCCAAACTTCTTCAAATAATGGGCTTATAATAATAATAATGTTTGTTGTTAGCAAAGATTTGTCTTACTGGAATTTTTTAACTGGCATAAGGTGTTGATCGACCACATTTGCAGAAAAACAAAACAAAACCTAAGCAGTTTTCATGTGGTCCAGAATTAGCCCTCAGGTACATAGATTGAATTAGATTTTCAAAAGTTTGTTTATTGTGATCACAATAAATTGGGAGAGGGGAGCAGGTTGGCTGTAAATTAGGACAAATTAGGGGAGGGGAGTGTGCAGTGGGACTTGTGTGTCCTCGTATGGCGGGACAATGTATGAGGAGAGTTTTAGTAGGTTAGGATTATTTTTGCTGGAATTCAGAAGAATTGTGGGGTGGGAGGGGCGGGGGAGGAGGAGGGAGGGAGGGAGAGAAGAAGGCTGTCTCATAGACACTTATAAAATTCTAACCGAACTGGACAGAGTAGATGCAAAGAGGATGTTCCCGATGATGGGTAAGTGCAGAACCAGGGGTTACAGTCTGAGGATTCAGTATAGACCATTTAGGACATAAGTGAGGAGACATTTCTTCACCTAAAGAATGGTGAGCCTGTGGAATTCATTAACACAGGAAGTAGCTGATGCCAAAACATTGAATGTATTCAGGAGGCAGATAGAATATAACACTTAGGGTGAATGGGATCAAAGGTTGTGGGAAAAAAGCAGGATTACACTACTGAGTTGAATGATCTGCCACGATGGTAATGAATGGTGGAGGAGGCTTGAAGGGCCAAATGGCCTTCTCCTGCTCCTATTTTCTATGTTTCTACATTCATTTGCTTAAAATATTATGGCTAAAATTATGTCACACAAATGAAATAGGTCAAAAATGAGCAAATAAAGGTGGTGATTGGATTACAATGTGGAGTTCACAACTGAGGTTTACTATGATTAACAAATTGAAAGATAAGTGAGAATGATGGAAATGGAGATGAGAGAAAGGAGAGGAGAGAGGATCTCAACTAGGAGAAAAAGGCAGAAAGGCATAAACTTGGAAAAAGAATCTGGAGATAAATAAGAATCAGTAAAAGAGTCACATTAACTGTTGTAAACAAAACTTGAGATCAAAATTAACAGTAAGGAAATGAAACAGAAATGAGTTGAAGCCCTGAGTTAATAGAGAAGCAATTCACCAGAGTTAGCAGTTCATAAGGAAACCAGTTCATGGACAGGCCAGGCCTCAGAAAAGCACACCTGTGAGGGGCAATTTTACAGTGGAATGGATGAGGGTGAAGCTGCACGTCTCCCCCAAAGCACTCACCAACTGAAGCCTTTAACTGGCCCTATAATGACC
Organism: Sphyrna mokarran; assembly: GCA_024679065.1. Classification (NCBI taxonomy): domain Eukaryota; kingdom Metazoa; phylum Chordata; class Chondrichthyes; order Carcharhiniformes; family Carcharhinidae; genus Sphyrna; species Sphyrna mokarran. Next base: position 92,683,058 of record JAGIQG010000001.1, read on the forward strand.
GTTTATGGACCATTTCCACCACAGCCTCAAATTTCAGGTTGCCGAAGGACTTCATGGGGTGGGAGAGCCCAGAAGTGAACTTGCTTAGACCCCAGGCAATAAACGGAGGATGCTTCCATCATCAGCCTCCTTTTAACACTGTCATATCCCATACCCCAAAGAGACTGCCAACTGCAGGTGCTTCCTCTCCCCACTCCCCCCCCCTCAACACCCCCCCACCCCCGGTCTCTACTAACACCCTTATCCCACTTTACCCACACTTCCAGAGCCCACCTCCCCTCTCTATCCAGCCTCCAAAACTTACCTGGTTCTGGACTCCAGAACTTAGTCTCTATGGATTGTTCAGATCGAATCCTGTCCTCTGCAGCTTTTGAAGCTGGTGATGCTGGACAACACCCAGCCAGTCAAATTAGCCAAATTCACCAGGGTCAAAAACTCAGTTTGAGTTTAATCCGACCCAATTTAGGTTGATCCAGCAGTTTTCACGGGCATGTGAGAATCATCCTAGCAACAAGCTATCAAAGTCAATAAATAAAGCTTTCATTTTTAGTTTTTAACTAAATTATACACTTTCAATTTAGAATTTTTGCAGAGAAATAATTAACAGTTCTTCATTTGGTACTAAATGCTTTGTTTTCCCAAGTTTGTACCATGATACATACCAAGGTTCAAATGTACTGCGACCAAGCTGTAATTTCAACTGCATGTTGAAATTACTACAAAATAGTGTTGATGATGACACTTTCAATGCATTAAACCTGTTGGAACCTTTTACTGTATTTATAATAATCTATCAGCCAACACCATAGTGATTTCAGCATAATTAGATTTGCTGTCATAGCTGTCCCAAAAAGACACTTCAAATACAAATAAATTAGCTTCAGTCTGAAGTAAGGATGCTCTGAGAATATAACATTATTTGAGAGCTCAGTTCTTATCAGCTTGCAAAATCACTGATCATTACTTTAACAATTTCTACCTCAAAATATCACAAATGATGTCTGGACAACAGTAAAGCAACAAACAAGAAGTCTCAATTGCTTTGCCACATTCAGAGCAGAGTTTAGCAATTAAATTCTGACATATAAAGGGTCTTACGAATAGATACTACAAGCTTTGTTACCTCTACATTATAAACTATAGATATAATTCATGAAAATACAACTTGAACAATATTGTACGTAGATTTATTTCTCTCTGCTTTATGCATAAGTCAAAGAGGTCAACCAAGAGATGAAGAAGATAATAATCAAGAGTACAAACTCAATAATACAAAAGCTTCAAACAATATGAGTCACTCAAATATAAAGAACAGAATATAGTGAAACTATTTGGCATAAGTGAATTCATTACTTTTTAAGTAACTGCACTCCCTGCAAAAATAATGATGACTTTGGTGAATAAATGCGAACGTCCAACATGCTCATGTCTAGTATAATGGTAATGGAGAAGGGTTTTTCTCTCTCTCACATTCCATTATTAAAGATGACTTATTTTTATTATCTACCAGTGCTGTTTTTCAACTGTCCCAGGAAGTAATCTGAAAAATGAAACATAGCCATCTAGTTTATACTTCCCCAATTATACAAATCTGCATCGTGACATGATCATCATCTTACCATTCATCAAACCAGCACCTGAAGGATTTTATAAATAGCACTGAAAGTTCACAATTCTGGATAATGGTATTGCAACAGGTTAATTTTTTTTTTCTGTTTTTTCCATATTTTTCAGTACCTCACAGTAATAAATGTGAACATTCTTAAAATTATTGAGAATCAGAGATCTGTACCCAAACTGTTGCTCCTTTGGCAATACAATGTGCATAATCTGGATTCGGGTAGAGGACTTGCATGTTAATTTTTTTCTACTGTGGATTAATGTTTTGAAAAATTCTAATCTCTTTGCCATTTACCTCTGTACTATTCTATTTCTTTCATAATTTATTTCACGACTTCCATGTACTTGTTCACTATTTTTAATAATTGTTAAACTGTAATGATGACAGAAAAAAATTTAATACCAGTGCACTAAATAAAGAGGAAACCAACCACACAAGTATAATTGTATAAGATTATGTAACTGGTCAAAGAGTGTTTTTTTTCCTCTGTATTTCCAGCGTATTGGCCTATTGAATACCTGTTTTGTACAACTTTATAGTACATGTACATTAAAATAATAAATTCAGCTAATATTACTGGATTTGCTACATAAATTCTCTGTTTCCATTGTCCGTTGTGCTGTTTGCTTAAGTAATAAAATAGGGCACCCAAACTTTCCATTAGCAGTGAGGAAGACATTCTTCACCGAATATCTTTCTTCCTGTCCCATAGTTTGGCTATTGCCACTTTATCTGTGGCCATTTGCCCATCAGAGGAACCTCCTGCTGTCCAAGTCTTCACTGCCCACATTAGCAAGCTATTTTCTAAATTCCTACTGAACCTGTCTAAGAAGCTTTGAAGAATGGAGTTTAGAAGAATGAAAGGCAATCTCACTGAAACTTTCAAACTCTGAAGCAGTTTGATAGGATGAATACTGAGAGATTGTTTTCATAGGGCGGGGAATCTAAAATATGGGACAAAATCTCAGATTAAGGGGCCAATCATTTAGGACAGAGATCAGGAGAAACATACTTATTCAAAGGATTGTGAATCTTGGGATTCCCTTCTCCATGAGGATTGAATATATTTAAGGCTGGGACAGACAGAGGATTAAGGGATATTGGGATGGGCAAGAACATTGAATTGAAGTCTAATATCAGCCATGATCATACTGAATGGTAGAAGAGGCTCAAAGGGCCTTGTAGTGTATTGCTGCTTCAATTCCTTAAATTCTTATGTCCACTTTGAATAACAACCGAGTTGGCACTTCAGTTAAGACTTTCAACACTGTGGCATAGCTCAAACTAGCAATCCCCTACTTCTAATTGTTCACCATTTCACATGTAGAGCACAGGATGGGTTTTGAAAGGTCAATCAGAACCACGCCTCCATTACATTCAGTCAGCTTCGCTAGAACAAAACAGAAGCAAAGAAAATTGCTGTATGTTGTCACAATTTTGTTCAGTCGCTTTACTATGGTGATGGTGGGTTGAAATTTAAAAGTTAAATTTAAGTTCAGAATGGTTCAGAGTCAGCAGCTGATGCAGGGGTGGCTCTTAGCAGGTATATTGCTCTTTCCAACATCAGGTTCCTCAATGAGGTACTGAATGCCTTTGAATGATGAATCCTCACTGGCAGCTCAGAGGCATGTTGAGTCCCCAGTCCACTGCTGTGTGAATAGCAGAATAAGACCCTTAAGTGGACATGAATTGCATACTTAAAACCTCAACTTTTGATGGGATAGGAGGGCTATTTATGGGTCTTTCTGCCTTGGACTTCATTTGAGCATTGATCGAAAAACAACTGTGACCCCATCAACCATCTGATTAACTGTCCTTCTGCTTCCAAACAGCCCACAAGTTTGGGCATTAAATTCTGTCCATGGAATCCAAAATAATTCATATTTAAATTAAACAGAGGGGATAATGTTCCAGACTCCAACTAAAGAGACACATCAGGACCAATGTAAAATTGTTTGGAATATTTAAACTTCTGTTGGGCAATTTCTGTGGATATTTCTGAATCTGAACTAGAGTCATTGGCATCAAGAAGGTCTTCAGTTCTTATCCAGATAGTTAGCCATGAAGTGTTATTTAAAAGCTGGCCTTACACCTGGATTTCTACAGAACCAATTCACTCTCCAATTGCCAACCCGACCTTCCATCATCCCTCCTGTCCTCCTGACTATCTCCCAACCTGACTACCCCTCCTAACTGATCCAAAAATCCCCTGACCCAACTCAACCCCAGTGGCCCGACCACCCAAATGCCCTCCAACTCTTCTATTACAGAGCTCCCCCAAGAGATGCTTGTAAAAGGTCAGGGTTGGAAAACCCTGGAAGAAATGCATAGCAGTGTCAAGTCAGGGAAAATTTCCAAGTGCAACAACAATCTGTTTGTCATCGTTGTGGTTTGGAAAATTTGAGCCACAATTTTAAAAATTCTGCATTATTTAAAATTCTCCAACTAATGCAGTTGGACATTATTTTTGTTTTCAATCCCACTTTTCCACACTTACCCTCCTAAGTTCCTTTTTATTGGATCATTATATTGCAAGTACCAAAAGTCCAGCCAATGAAGGAGCTTATAAAGCCATTGATGAAAGCTCACCCATTCTGGATAATGGAAACGCTTTAGGAACTTCAACTACAGATGAAAATATTTTCTTTTTTTTATTTCTTGACATTTTGAAAGACTGTATCAAGGAAGGTTCAACTGAAGTTAATCAAAGGCACTCAATCAAATGACTTGTTTATTTTTGATGATATTTCTTTCTGCAGACAACATTGCACATTTGTCACCAATAAAATCAATCGAAAAGTGGACAACATTAAACTATAAAATAACGATGAAGGTTTAAGATGTCCTCTCCTAATAATAATGTCAAATGTTAGCACTTAACATACATATTGGGTTTTAAACAATTTGAAATGTGACCATGATCCGACTGAGCATTTCACTCTGCTTAAACAGAGAGTCATGCTTCTGAATCTCTGCATTTATACAAGTCTCTTACAATTAAATAATCTTATATGATACATAGTTTATTCATTAAAAACTGTTTTACTTGAACAATAGGTTATGTTTCAGATTTACGGCTATTCATATTGATATACTGTTAAAAAGATCCGCTCATATTCTTCATTACCTGAGCAGATGATTCTAAGGTGACAGCAAAATACCAAGATAACCTAAACATTATAACACAGTAATCACTATCTCTAAATGGTGCCCTAGTGAAACTTGACCATTCTCATTCTTTATAATAAAACTGTCTCAAGATAACCAGGTCTGGCAATGCTTCCTTCCATGTTGGATCATAAATATAAAGATCTGGAAAATTCTCCTAAACAGAGATCAGAAATTCTTTTCTTTCTCAGTCTTTTACACAATTCCTATCCAACGGAATACTAGGATAATAAAGTGTCTGATTATAGCTACTCTATAGATTATATACCTGTCATTTCTTTGCAATCTTATTCCTCATCCTTCCCACTGGTTGGTGACCGACAGAATACACAGCTTAAGCCAAAGTTACAACTGCTAATTTATTTACCAAAATGATTAATATCTATTCAGGCAACCATTTTTAGTTGACTGACAGTTGACAAATTGCCACCAACAATTTCAGTTAACTGGGTAGTTTACGAAACTTGCTGTTTATTTTAATTACTTTTTAAAGTCAGGAAAGATAATGGGCAGTGAGCTGGCACATGGGGGGGGGCACCGTTGAAGTTCCAAGAGAATGGATGTCAGTAGTAACAGCTTACTAGGGATGTGTGATTGGGTCAGTAGGTGATCATAGGCAGCGGACAGGTCAGGCTCACAACAGGAGACACTCAAGATTTTCTTGTGAGGTACAAAAGAAAGTACAAATGGGACATTCTGAAAACTTGAAATGCAGGTTCCTCATTTCTTTTACTCTTTACAACAAAATTGTCTCAAGATATTTAAACAATGGAGAATATAAGCCCTCTTTTAATTTAAATATGAACTATTTTGGATTCCACGGCCTCAAAACTGAATTAATAAATTTTAAAACAAATATTCTAACTGTTAATAATTGATGCTGGAAGGTTATCGATGAAATGGTCTAGAATGGAGGATAAGTATGTAGGAAATTCATTTCAAATCAAATTCTGCAGGTGTTTATGCCATTTTGGAGTAGGTAGATGTTATTCAAAAAGATGTTTCATTCACTGAAATTCCTATTTTTGTAAACGCACAGTAAAATACCACAACGTTAATTTCTGAACATGCATTAAACAAGCCAACACTCTAGACAATTCAATCCAAAGTTACAGTACCATTTTTTAATATGCACAAAAATAAATTAAATATGTTAAAATCTCAGACAAGAATGACAGACATATGTAGTGTGCGTATACTTATATTACTTTTAAATTATTCTTTTCATTAGATTCTATGTCTTGGAGCCAAATAGTTTTCTGACCAATAAGGATACTGCAATGAATGATAATATCTAGATACCATTAAAAAAACTTGTAAAACATTATAGAGGGAAATATAAATCAAGAGTGACAGTGGCATATTCAAGCATTAACACCCCATCAGATTAAACTGTGCAAAAACTTGTGGACAGTGCCTAAAGGCTATGAGCATTGCAGTGTGTCTCTTCAGATAGTTGGATGTGCAATAATAATTAATAATAGAAGTCCGCACAGGATATTTGATGTTAATAGATATAAGAATAATTAGCCAATGGTAGAGATGACAAGCAGATCAAAAACACTTCTGAATGCTACACTTGCATTCTATGCCTCCAGCAGAATCTTGAAACACAGCAAAGTGATGCTACGATCAGAACTTTGTCCAGTGCTTCAAAGTCAGTTCTCCAAAATTAATTTTAAAATTCTTACAAGCATATTTTCCCAATTATAATTACTGTTATGTGAACACTTTCAGAAATGCATCCACAGAATATTTGACAGAATAACAAAGTACTCAGAGAATCAATGCATATAACAAAAATCTATACTGTACTCTTTATCATGAGCCAGTTTTTCTTTCCATCAAAGCAATGAATACCAAAAGAATTATATAGACTTGAGTTTTTTTCTCCACAGATGCTGCCAGACCTGTTTTGTCATGAAATGGCAACCTTGGTAGAATAGATTATCTTCTACTTTTCAATTACTATGACCAATACACCCTTGGAACACATACCAGCACATGGTGAATGTAATGGTAGGTTTTCCTAAATTATTCTATATCATGACACTGTTCTTAAGAAAAAGTTATACTCTGCAAAATATCCTCAATTCTGCAATTGGTCAAATAATACATCCTTTTCTCTCCCAGGGCTGAAGTGATTGATGTAATTTTATCAGAGTTTTGTGTTGTAGGCCAGCCCCAGTTTCATGTTGGAATTCAACATCACCAATGCATCTCAAAAGCTGAACATCAACTTGGGAGAAGTTGCCAGATCAGAGGTCTAAACAGTCATCAAGACCCTAAAGAACAATCAGGACCTGCAATAGACAATATACCAGCAAACATATTGACACATTACAAGAACACTGTCACAACAAAGCCCACGAATCTGTTCAACAAGATTTGGACTCCAAATGTTGCCCTGGGTAACTGGAGATGAGGCATAATCATTAAAGAAAGGGAATCTCAGCAAATATATTTCAAGGCTTTTGACAACATCCTTCAGCAGTCACTCATTTCATATACTGCAAGACAATATGGCATCCCGGAGGAGTGTACTAACACCTTCAGAGCCTTATGCCTCCAACTGCACCACAGACGCCTTCAACAGTGAAACTGTATATACTCTCCCTATTTCTTTTCCTCTGAGTCATTGATTTCATCATGAGGAAGGCGATAGTGAGTGCAAAATTTGGCATCCTGTGGTAACACTACCTGTTAGATATAGATCCCTGGGGTAGCCAATTGGACTGTTTCCTCCAGGCCTTGGTTTCATCTCCTGTGTGCTTCTTGAACCATCTGTTTCGGAGTAATGGTTTGATGGCATCTGCAACTGACAGAAGCAGGACTCGCGAGATTTTGATAAGGAAACCAGTGTTCCAGACCACGTCATGTGCTGCAGTGAGATTGAGAAAGACAATACCTGTTTTGAAGTAATTTTCAAAACGATTGTTCAATGAAGGTTAGGGCAAGGACCTGTCACATGTTCTTCACCTTCAAAAGCCAGTTTGTTCAGATTTTCACCAAATTTGGCTCCTGCCACCTTTAGATGAGACATTCAAAGGCACTGCAGCACACAAAGGGCGGAGTTATTGGCCAAGACATTTGAAGGTAAGTTTGGTTTTGGGAGGCCGATGATTTTAGACATGCGCCAGGATTCAAAAAGTCTTCCTTCACAGATAATCCTTTTGAGGAATCAACAATGTGCTTTCAACTGCATTATGAAGTTCATCTATGCTGACAATGTCTGCTGTGCCTCTCAGGCTCAGATATTTTTAACTTAGAGGAAATGCTAAATGAAGCTGGAAAGCTAGCTAACTAATGTTGGGTTTTCAGCCCAGAGGCAACAAACCAGTCTCAAGTACATGCCACCTCCACATTGCAAATGCTAAAAAGGAGCTGAACCTCTCTTTGAACTGCAAGAAATTGAATCACAAACAACATCTTGTTTATCATTGTGTAATCCTTGACCAAACATTGACATCTGAGTATTACAACAGAAAATGTAAAATAGCTTCCTCAGTAAACTGCTAATTCTTCTTAGACTGCAGATCCTCAAACCTTAAAGACCTCAGCTCTTGCCATCATCCCCTCGATGACAGAATACTGTGTACCAGTAAAGAACAAAGAATAAAACAGCACGGGAAACAGGACCTTCGGCCCAACGATCCCGCGCCATCACCCCGATGTTCCCACTTCTACCCGTGATCCCTGTCTATGTTTATAGATCTATGGATTAAAAACAAAATTTGAGACAAGTTAAGGAGAATTTGTTTTGCCAATTAGCCTAAGAGTACATCTTTGGGGTGTGGGAGGAAACCAGAGCACCCGGAGAAAACCCACGCAAGCACGGGGAGAATGCGCAAACTCCCACAGACACAGGCCCAAATCCATGTATCTGCACAGCACAGCGATAGTCACTGAGCTGTCATGTTCCGCATCAAATGATCCACGTCAAGTGTACACTAACGACGTGAAGCACAGGGATACTCTTGAAAAAAAACCCAAGAGTAGCCCTCTCACGACCCATTGCGTGTATGCCCCTTGTTAGACAACAAGGTGGGCCAAAACACCTGTAGGATAAAAACAAATACATCAATATCATCATCTATTTACACACTTCCCAGGGACTCCCAAGGCTCATGATCCCTATTTTAAATCAGTTTTCTATACCCCTCCATTCCCATTCTGTTCATGTGCCCATCTAAGTATTTCTTAAATAACTCCAGAGTACCTGCCTCCACCACTTTACTTGGCAGCGCATTCCATACCCCCACCACCCTCTGTGTGAAAAAACTCCCTCTAGCATCCAAATTATACCTTACCCCACTCACCCTAAGCCCATGACCCCTCGTGCTATTCGAGTCCATCCTAGGAAAAAGCTTAACCCTGTTTACTCTATCTATACCCCTCATAATCTTGTACACCTCTATTAGATCTCCTCTAAGTCTACGTCTTTCTAAGGAAAACAGTCTCAATTTGCCTAACCTCTCCTCGTAACTCAGACCTTCCATACCAGGCAGCATCCTGGTAAACCTCCTCTGCACTCTCTCCAGAATCTCCACGTCCTTCCGGTAGTAAGGTGACCAGAACTGGACGCAGTATTCCAAATGAGGTCTAACCAACGTTTTATACAACTGCAACATTAAAGGCCAGCTCTTGTACTCTATACCCCTTCCTATAAAGGCTAGCATACCATATGCTTTCTTCACAACCTTCTCCACTTGCTCTGCCACTTTTAGAAACTTGTGCACCTGCACCCCCAGGTCCCTCTGCGTTTCTATATTCTTAATAGGTCTACCCTTTATCATATACCTCCCCCCTACATTCTTTCTCCCAAAATGCATCACCTCGCATTTATCAGTAAGATAAGTGAAAGTTGCTATGACTCCAGGTGACCATAAGTGGCTCTCTCCTTTGAGGGAGAGAACTAACTTGTGATGATTTAACCTGAGAATCACCACACCTCAGGCAAAGGGCAAGGTTGAGAAGATGGGCCTTCACATATAACCTCAGCTAATACATGATTTAAACCCCTGCATCATGAACCAGCTGTCCAGCCAACTGATAAATTGACTATCAACAATGGCACCCAATGTGTGCACCAGTATGATAAACCCATTCCTCCCCCCCCCACCCATTTCACATAAGGAGGGAGATTACAATATGAAAGCTCCTGAAGAGAGTTTACAACAACTCAAACCTGCCTCTATACAAAGGTCTTGTCAGTCCTCCTGTCAGTCGTCCACCTACCAGCCTTTATGATTAAAACAATTGTGCCAAGGAATAACAGCAAAGGCCCTATGCCAGCAGCAGGAAAGCACCCAACGTTTCATCACTTAAAAACCACTTCCTCATCGCAGCGCACACACCTAGTTGCAGCATGCCATGCCAACATTGGGCACTCCTCAACCATTTCTACACTGGCCATGGCAGCATTTTGGCACAAATAGGGCTTTGCAGGGAACGAAGACTACAGTTTTGGTGCACCCCATTCAATGACTTACATTATAGAAACATAGAAACTAGAAGCAGGAGAAGGCCACTTAGACCTTTAAACCTGCTCTGTCATTCATCTTGATCATTGCTCATCATCAAATTCCCCTGATCCCCCTGCTTTCCAAATCCCTTAATCTCTTTAGCCCCAAGGGCTGTATCTAATTTCTTCTTGAAATCAGACAATGTTTTGGCATGAATTAATTCTGTGGTAGTGATTTCCATACATTCCCTTAGTTCTGTACTCCCTACTATTGGGAACATTCTTTCTGAATCTACCTTGTCTAACCCTGTTAGAATTTTATAAGTTTCTATAAGATCTCCTCTCACTCTTCTAAACTCCAGTGAATATGATCCTAACTGATTTAGTTTCTCCTCAGATGACAGACTTGATATCCCAGCAATCAGCCTGGTAAATTTGCTGTACTCCCTCTATAGCAAGAACATCCTTTCCTCAGAAAGGGACACAAAAACTGCACACAATGCTCTAGGTGTGCTTCACCAAAACTCTATGCAACTGCAGCAAAATATCACAATACCAACTCAAATCCTCTCACTATGAAGACCAACATGCCATTTGCCTTCTTTACTCCCTGCTGTACCTGCGCACTTACTTTCAGCAACTGATACGTGAGTGCTCCAAGGTATCACTGAATATCCACCTCTCTTAATTTACACCCACTCAAGTAATAATCTATCTTCTTATTATCACTACCAAAGTGGATAACATCACATTTATCCACTGCATCTGCTGTGATACTATGTCTAATTTCCATTTCATGCCATGGTTTTGCCACAATTCCATTATATTCTTGCATCAAACATGGAGTTCATCTATTCGTTCTTTAAATGCCTGCAATTGCCTGTCCACTGCCTTTCCTTTCAGTAATGTTTCCCAGTCCATTATGGCCAATTTATGCCTCATACCGTTAACTATAACGGTATGAGAGTCAGCACCCTGATCTCAAAATCAACTATGTCACTATTCACCATGACAAAAAATTCTAACTACTAGACTGCTAAAATCCTTTTTTCATTGCACAACACTCAATCCAATATGGCCTGCCCCTTGTTTGTTTCATCACTGGACTTCACCCTGACAAAATTTCAAGAGCTCAGAGAGCTCTACTTAGTCAATGCGGAAGCTATTGCCTGGCTTGGTGATTATTACATACATGAAAAAAAATTGTTGACAGACCTGGAATTCATGGACAACATTGTCTTGTTGATCAAAGAATCATGCACGCTATGATATCACCACCATTCTTAACAGCATGGTGCCAAATTTGATCTATGCATCAATTAAGCTAAAACTAAGACAATGATGATTAGATGGCAACAAGGCCCTGCCAATACTACAGAACATTGAGAATGTCGACCATGTCTCCTACCTCGGAAGAAACAACTCCAGTGAAAGAGATGATGATCAACTCCACCCAAGAACTGACAAAGCAGCATCAATCTTCCAACTGCTCCAAGAAATCTGGATGTCCAACATCATTAATGAGGCCATGAAGCAAAGACTTTATATGTCTATACTGCAATCTGTGCCAGTAAGACACGGAAGAGACTAGCAAAGGTGTCACATTAATTTGGAAATATTTCATCAGTGTCACCTATGTAAGATCCTCGGCATCATATGGAGATGTTTCATCCAAACGAAGAGTTGCTATAGAGAATTTGTCAGAAATGTTTGCAGGACATTGTGACATAGAGAAGACTGAGGCTGGAAGGATATATATTTTGCCACCCAGACATAGAGAGAGGCAGTAAAACAGACATCACCAGATTGAAAATGTCAGGGATGGCCAGAAAAGGACCCAGCAAAGTACAAAGTACAAAGAACAAAACAGCACGGGAAACAGGCCCTTCGGCCCAATGGGCCCACGCCGCCACCTCGATGTTCCCACTTCTACCCATGATCCCTGTCTATGTTTACAGATCTATGCATTAAACCAAATTTGAGACAATTTAGGGAGAATTTGTTCTGCCAATCAGCCTAAGAGCACATCTTTGGAAAGTGGGAGGAAACCGGAGCATCCAGAGAAAACCTCCCTAAATTGTCCCTAAATTCTCCCTAAATTGTCGCAAATTTGGTTTTTAATCCATAGATCTATAATCGTAGACAGGGATCACGGGTAGAGGTGGGAACATCGGGGTGGCGGCGCGGGCTTGTTGGGCCGAAGGGCCTGTTTCCCATGCTGTTTTGTTCTTTGTTCTTTATAAAACCCACGCAAGCACGGGAAGAATGCGCAAACTCCCACAGACACGGCCCAAATCCATGTGTCTGCACAACACAGCGATTAGTCACTGAGCTGTCGTGTCCCCCATCCAGGTCAAGCGTACACTAACGACATGGAGCACTAGGATACTCTCGAAAAATCGAAGAGCAGCCCCTTCATGACCCATCGCGTGTATGCCTCTTGTTAGACAACAGGGTGGACCAAAGTACCTGTAGGATAAAACAAATACACTCAATACCATCGACTATTTACACAATTCCCAGGGAACTCCCAAGGCTCATGATCCCTATTTTAAATCAGTTTTCTATATCCCTCCATTCCCATTCTGTTCATGTGCCCATCTAAGTATTTCTTAAATAACTCCAGAGTACCTGCCTCCACCACTTTACTTGGCAGCGCATTCCATACCCCCACCACCCTCTGTGTGAAAAAACTCCCTCTAGCATCCAAATTATACCTTACCCCCCTCACCCTAAGCCCGTGACCCCTCGTGCTATTTGAGTCCATCCTAGGAAAAAGCTTAACCCTGTTTACTCTATCTATACCCCTCATAATCTTGTACACCTCTATTAGATCTCCTCTAAGTCTACGTCTTTCTAAGGAAAACAGTCTCAATTTGCCTAATCTCTCCTCGTAACTCAGACCTTCCATACCAGGCAGCATCCTGGTAAACCTCCTCTGCACTCTCTCCAGAGTCTCCACGTCCTTCCGGTAGTAAGGCGACCAGAACTGGACGCAGTATTCCAAATGAGGTCTAACCAACGTTTTATACAACTGCAACATTAAAGGCCAGCTCTTGTACTCTATACCCCTTCCTATAAAGGCTAGCATACTATATGCTTTCTTCACAACCTTCTCCACCTGCTCTGCCACCTTCAGAGACTTGTGCACCTGCACCCCCAGGTCCCTCTGCATTTCTATACTCTTAATAGGTCTACCCTATATCACATACCTCCCCCCTACATTCTTTCTCCCAAAATGCATCGCCTCGCATTTATCAGGATTGAATTCCATCTGCCATCTAACTGCCCAAGCTACCAGCCTATGTCCTGCTGTATTGCCTGACAATGCTCCTCACTATCTGTAAGTCCATCTTTGTATCGTCTGCAAACTTGCTGATCACTCCACTTACTCCCTCTTCCAAGTTATTTATATATATAACAAATAAAACAGGTCCCAGTACTGAGCCCTGCAGCACACCACTAGTGACTGACCTCTAGCTAGAAAAACACTCTACCACTATTATTCTGTCACCTATTACCAAGATGTAGACATGCCAGCGTTGGACTGGGGTAAACACAGTAAGAAGTCTGACAACGCAGGATTAAATCCAAGCAATTTATTTGATAGTAAACTCACAAGCTTTCGATTCTATGGTCTTCGCCAGAACACTTCATTCACCTGACGAAGACCATAGGATCGAAAGCTTGCGAGTTTACTATCAAATAAATCGGTTGGATTTAAACCTGGTGTTGTCAGACTTCCTCCTATTACCAAGCAAGTTATTTATCCATCTAGCTACCTGTCCTTGTATCCCATTAGCCTTGACCTTTTCAACTAACCTCCCATGAGGGACTTTGTCAAATGCCTTACTGAAATCCATATAGATGACAACACTTAGGCTAACAGAAGCCAGAGGGTGGCTGCAGAGGGATGTTTTTCAAACCGGAGGCCTGTGACCAGTGATGTGCCTCAGTACTGGACCCACTATTATTTGTCATTTATATTAATGATTTGGATGAAAATATAGGAGGCATGGTTAGTACGTTTGCTGATGGCATCAAGATTGGTGGCTCAGTAGACAGTAAAGAGTTATCTCTGATTGCAACTGGATCTGTACTCGTTGCAGTTTAGAAGGCTGAGGGGGCATCTTATAGAGACATATAAGATAATGAAGGGGATAGATAGGGTAAAGGTAGAGAGATTCTTCCTGCTTGGAAAGAATAGCAGAACTAGAGGGTACAGCTCAAAATAAGGAGGTGGGGGGGGGGGAGTTTAGATTGGAGGTGACGAGGAACTTCTTCACTCAGAGGGTGGTGAGTCTCTGGAATTTTCTGCCCATTGAAGTGGTGGAGGCTACCTCGCTGAATATATTTAAGTCACGGGTAAATAGGTGTCTGATAGACAAGGGAATTAAGGGTTATGGGGAGAAAGCGGGAAAGTAGAACTGATCCACTTCAGATCAGGCATGACCTTATTGAATGGTGGAGCAGGCTCAAAGGGCTAGATGGCCTACTAGTGCTCCTATTTCTTATGTTCTTATGCAACAGGATCTTGATCAATTGGGCCAGTGGGCTGATGATTGGCAGATAGTTTAATTTAGATAAATGCGAGGTGATGCATTTTGGTAGATTGAACCAGGGCAGACTACCTCAGTTAATGATAGGGGCTGGGGAGAATTACAGAATAAAGAGATCTCAGGATAATGTTCACATCTCCTTGAAAGTGGAGTGACAGGTGGATAGAGTGGTGAAGAAGGCATTCGGCATACTTGGTTTCATCGTTCAGAACACTTAATACAGGAGTTGGGACATCTTGTTGAAGTTGTACAACACATTGGTAGGGCCAGACATGGAATACTGTGTACAGTTCTGGTCACCCAATTATAGAAAGGATATTATTAAACTAGGAAGAGCACAGAAAAGATATACTAGGATGCTACTGGAACCTGGTAGTTTGAGATATAAGGAGAGGCTGGATGGACTAGGACTTTTTTCTCTGAAGCACAGAAGGCTGAGGGGTGATCTTATAGATGTCTATAAAATAATGATGGGCACAGATCGGCTAATCAATATCTTTCCCAAAGGTAGGGGAGTCTAAAACTAGAGGACATAGGTTTAAGGTGAGTGGGAAGGGATACAAAAGTGTCCAGAGGAGCAATTTTTTCACACAGTGAATGGTGAGTGTCTGGAACAAGCTGCCAGAGATAGTAGTAAAGGCGGGTACAATTTTGTCTTTTAAAAAGCAATTAGACAGTTACATGGGTAAGATGGGTATAGAGGGATATGGGCCAAATGCAGATTAGCTTAGGGGTTTTAAAAAATAGTTGGGCTAAAGAACCTGTTTCCGTGCTATAAACTTCTATGACTCAATGACATTCAAGAGCACTACATCACCTAGATTGAAACAAAATAAATTGCAATAGACTGGGGCCAGTCATGTGACTTGCTGCCCATTTTCCACACAGGGCCAAAAGAATTATATCTAAGCAAGTGTTGTAGGTTTATATTCACAGGAAATTGAATAAAGATTACCAATAACCATTACATTTATAACCATTTAATAATTTTCTCAACCTCTCTTTCTGGGTCAAATTTAACGCAGTCTTGAGGTGAAGAGGTGGAGCTTCAGAACAGAGTTCTTGAAAAGACAGAGCTTCAGGACAAAGATCTAGCAGACTATACGATTAAGAAACAAATATTAAGAGTGATTATATTAGTGATATGGGTTATTAATCTGACAGAACTTCTAAGTTTAGCTTTGTTCACAAAGTCCCCATCAACAGCAACTGAAAACATATAACATCAGGCATTACACTACCATCAATACTTTTTTTCCCCAGGACATATGGCATTTAATTTCCAGAAGCTATTTTGAACTAAAGGGTGAAGCAGGAATCTTTGAAAAAACTGTCAGTTCTAAAATACTGTAATTTTTCATGTTTTCCACACTGCATTTTTGCTACATTTACATTGCTCACAACCTCAAAATGTTCTCAACAAATGTTGTGGTCAATTTGTCATGTCTGTCACTGGCCAGTAAATCTGTTTTAAAATAACCCATTCTATTTAAGATAGTGAAAATATTCTGATAAATTTTAGCCCAGATTTTCCGATCAGCATCAGTGAGGATGTATTTGACACTGACTGTAATTAAATATCTGCTCACAGTATCATTTTTTACTGGAGCCTTTGCACCTTGCAGGTCCAGCTCAGCAGAGATGAAGGGAGAAACAATAGTGAAGTGTCCAATTGTCAAATGTAATTCCAGCAAAGCCCTCTTCTCTCATCATGAGTTCAAGACACTTTGAGATCTGTCTTCACTTCAATGAGTTACATTGTTTATAACATAAGAACATAAGTAGTAAGAGCAGGAGTAGGCCATCTAGCCCTTTGAGCCTGCCCTGCCATTCAACAAGATCATGACTGATGTGAAGTGGATCAGTTCCACTTTCCCGCTTTCTCCCCATAACCCTTAATTCCCTCGTCTATCAGAAACCTATCTACCCATGACTTAAATTTATTCAGCAAGGAAGCCTCCATCACTTCAATGGGCAGAGAATTCCAGAGACTCACCACCCTCTGAGTGAAGAAGTTCCTCGTCATCTCCAATCTAAACTCCCCCCCCACCCTTATTTTGAGCTGTACCCTCTAGTTCTGCTATCCTTTCTAAGCGGGAAGAATCTCTCTAGCTCTACCCTATTTCATTATCTTATATGTCTCTATAAGATCCCCCTCAGCCTTCTAAACTCCAATGAGTACAGACTCAGTCTATTCAATCTCTCCTCATAGGCTAGCCTCCTCATCTCTGGTATCAGCCTAGTGAACCTTCTCTGCATTCTTCTAAGGCCAATATATTCTTTCACAAATGCGACAACCAAAACTGCACACAGTACTCCAGCTACGGCCTCACCAGTGCCTTGTACAGTTGCAGCAAGACCTCCTCACTATAGACCAACACTCCATTTTGCCTTCTTGATCATCTGTTGCACCTACAGACTGGGTTTTGTGATTCATGCACAAGGACCCCAAGGTCCCTCTGCATCGTAGCATGCTGCTGCTTTTGGTCTGTTAAATAATAATCCCTCCTACTATTATTTCTACTGAAGTGGGTAACCTCACATTTGCTAACATTATACTCCATCTGCCATGTCGTCGTCCACTCACTCAACCTACCCAGATCGGAGGTGTCAACCTGACACTGTTTAACTTCCCCCTCACTGACAATGCTAACCCCCCTCACTTCGCAGACAATGCTCCCCATCACCTCAGCAAGGTTTACTCTCCTCTATTTCCCCCAACAATGCTCCAATGCCCCCTTCAACCCTGAAAATACTCAGCCTGCCTCACACTTCTCAGTCTGTGAAAATAGTCAACCCAAGCCCATCACTCCATGACAAAACTGACTCTTGGAACATTGGCCTGACAGGAGCCAGAGATTCCAGAAGATGAGTCAAGACGGTGAGCACTGTCCAGGGAGCCGGTAGGGGAGTGAATGTTGGGAGAGATGGTGTGAATATTGTCAAAGACACTGTGTACATTGCTGGAGGCTTGGAAAGGGGGATGACGGGGGCTGATGAATATTGATGTGGTTGCTTTGACACTCCAGCTTATTTACTCAAGTTATGCTACTTTTATATCTGCCAGTCAAGGCAATTCCGAATGCCAATGTTTTGACCAAAGTTGACATGCCTTTTTATAAATTAAATCAAAAGCTTGGGGGAATACTATTCCCTGGCATCTTCTCCATGTTTTAGAATATGTTCCTCATATTCCAAGTCCACTTGTCAATCAACTTTTTTTCATGTGATATGAACTGTTAAATTCTTGGCTTTGACCTGATGAATACAAACTGGAAAAACTTTGACCACAGGATTCATTTTTGAGCTATACTTCTTTATTACAAAAAACACCCTTAGTGGCCCTGAAAACCTGAGCTTCTATTTGGGCACTGTCAAATTTCTCTGTCATTATATAAACATGCGCGTCTGTTTCTTTTTAACTAGTTTATATGTAAATCTTAATCCAGTCAAAACCATTTGCTTGCTTGGTAGTACAGAACTTAACACTTGGTGGTGAAGCATTTGGCAATTAACTGTTCCCTAGTGTATTTTCCATGGCAATGCCTCTACCAATCAGGATTCATTTGTTAACCATTCAATAGTACTCTCTTCACGGGCAGCACAAATTGTTGTTCCTTTTGAAATTTGGTATTCTTGTGAATCTGTCCTAATGAGTGAAGGACAACAAGCTTCAAGAGTTGTCTCTCGATTCAGCAATACACAATCATTTACTTCACTGTCTGAAAAGTTAAATTAAAAATGAAGAACTTAAGCAATTTTAATTTCCTGATTTGCTGTGTATGAATACTTCATTACAATTGGCTGTTTACCCTGCTTGCTGACATCACTGCTGCTGCATAGCTGGAGATCCCCTTGACTGAGCTTCTAATTTAAACTGCTGTCAGGAAAGAAGAAAACAACAACGCGAAGATCACTAGATCCTTGCGAGCAGTTGTCATTGTGGTCAGCAACAAATACCCTTGCTTTACAGCTGATCAAAAAATCCAAGCTGTGATCTTCTGAAACTCGAGAGGAAATTATGAATTCTAAATAACTGGATACTTAAATTGATTTTTGGTTTTCTAGTAACTAGTTCCTTGGATTATGTTTTTATTATTTAAGAATATTTCAACGCATTTTGCGCATTATTGCTGACTGATAGTAATCCTTTGGAAAAAAATCACAAATGACTTTTTGTCACCTCATGACATTAACAGTCTATTTCTAGATGATATGGCAAGTGGATCAGCTCTGGAACAATGGATAAAAAGGCAATGCACATTAACATCAAAGTGTCAATAATGTGACACTTCAGCAGAGACATAAACTTTTGAGTGCTATAGCAGGTGATTGCAGATATAGGAAAATTAGCAAAAAGACTCATTATGTCTCTGATGGTTATATAATGAGGGCAGAAAGACAACCCTTTTCTAAGGTTAAAGTTACAGCCAGTAGAGAAAGGGAAACACAGATTAATTCTAAATGGAAACTTCTCACAGTAGAAATTGATTACAATTGAAGGTCATGGATAAAAGTCTTGTAATGACATCTAAATGATGGGACATATAAATCCCATCTATTTATCATCTTTTGCATCTAAAACATTGATCACCTTTTCTTTATTGATAAACAAAATTTTTGGACAGTCCAAGATATGCTGAAACCCTTCCACACTCATTACCAACAGGCATCTCATCAGAGGACAAGAAACTTGCAACATGCAAAATAATCGCATCTTAGAAAGTCAACAAACATTTGGGGTCAATGGAATTTCTGTCACTGTCAAGATGCTTGTGGGTCATAACAAAGCAAAGAATCCTTAAGTTCTGTTTGTTAATCATTTTTGTATATATCCTATTATATATGCTATCAAAATTCTTCTGGATCTAATACCACTTTTCCCAAATGTGTCAATATCAATAAGTCTATTTGCACAAGAATTAGGAATTAGTGTAGAAGCAAGTTGAGCACAGTCCAATCATGCCATTGCAAGTACAGTTTAATTAATTCTTCCTTGCTCTTATTACTACTTGTCATTATGTGAAACATGTTTAGAAGGCATGAGAAATGATTAATGGCAGAGTTGACAGCAGAAGTTAGCTCAGTAATTTTATTTATTGCAAGCTATTTATATACAATTCTTCATTATTTCTTTGTTTTTTTTAATATTTATGTTACTTTCTATTTTTTCTTGTCTTTCTCTATCCCTTGTCTAAGTTTTCAGGCTTGCAAGTATTCTGGCTCCCTCTGATAAAGTTACATTGATCTGACTCAAATTTTGAAGAATTTAAACCACATCCCATCATTGTGACACTCAACAGTCTAGATCTTCCAATCCTCAGGTTGTCAGAGACCAGACTTACAATCCGCATTGCGCATTGGAATCCAGTGCAAGTGCCAAAATGCTGACTCTGTGGAAATTGTCCAATAAGTTTGAAATTCCAATCAGCAATTTCCCTGCCTTGTGACCATGCAAAACTCTCCAATTCACCTACCTGTCACCCTATCACTTGCCACTCTACCCACATACTACTTTGTCCACCTAACACCCAACCATCCTACCCTCTTATCTCACCCATCTATCCATTCACTCATTTTTCCTCCCTCTCATTCACCAATACACCACCATTCATATTTAAACCTCTGTTATGGCAGCTAATGCCATAAAGAGTGGATGCGTCCCTCTGAACTGATTCTCTTCATTGTGTTCTGCGAGGATTCCAACACTGAGATGGTCTTCTGCATTCTGTATCAGAGGACTGATCTTTTTAAATGTCATAAGAAGTCTGACTTCTTGTCAGAGATGCCAACGCCAATATCTCTACATCATGATTTTTTAAACGTCTCCAGGTAACTGAGTAATTTTTTTGTCCATCTTCCTTTATGCCAGGTATAAAACAGCAGAAGATCCCCCCGCCCCCGCAACCTCAATTCCAATTAACTCCATTTTGATCGGAGTCCTTGTTACCACACTTGGTCAAATGCTGACATCAATGGCAGTCACTCTTGCCTAACTATAGGAATTCAGCACTTTTGCCCATGCTTGAACCAAGGCTGGAATTAGGTCAAGAGCTGAGTTACCCTGGTGGATTCGAAACTGAGCATCAGTGCTAAGTAAGTGCTGCTTGATAGTACTGTTGTTGACCCTTTCCATCAAGATACTGATGGTCAGCAATGGATGGGCCAATAATTTTACTGGTTTCAATTTCTCCTGCTTTTTGTTTACTGAATATACCTGGACAATCTTCCACATTGCTGGGTATTTGCCTGCCTTGTAGCTGTACTGGAATAGTACCAATGTATTTAAAAGTGGGTCCCACCTGCTACAAGTATATTATCTTTTGATGGTAAAGGAGATGGGCAGAGTTTGTGTCAGGAAATCTAGATTTCCTTGCATGCTGTGGAGTTTTAACTTGTTAGTTTTGCTTTGAAAGTTCCTTACTCAGAAGTCAACCTGATTTCATTTACGTTTAGTTGAATGCAGAACACACCAAAGCAGGCCATAAACCAGATTTGCATGTTTGTCACAAGCTTCATCTGGTGGGAGTTTATAAGATGGGCTAAACTCTGATCTCCCACTTCAGGGTGGTCTGCTCTTGGGTGGCTATGACCTCTGATTTCAGGAGCTGCTGATCTCAAGGAGGTTGTTGATCTTTGACGTTGCAGAGAGTATGGAAGGAGTTGATTCGAGATCTCAAAGAATCTGGCTACCAAACGATAGGGACAGATGCAGGGGCTGCAGTTATGTAGTCTGATGGGCTGGGTGGATGGGCTGGTGTAGGGAGGCGTGAGAAGGGTGGTCAGGAAGCTGGCGAAGGTACATACAGTTGACCTAAAGCTTTGCTCAAATTCTTTCAGCTGCCATGTTTCCTTATGCCTGAAAAGCCCGTTTGATCACAGTAAAACCTGCAATCAGAGGCTGCCAACTTCATTCAAATAGTTAATTGGCCAACTTGCACTTACTGGGAAAGGATTGACTGCCTCTACTTGCTCCGCCTCCATTAAACCCAGGAATAGTTGGGTTGAAGGCGAGTTGGATAGAATTCGTTTTAACATCTAACTAGATCTGAAACCAACAGGGAATTAAGATTCAGCTCTTTGGTTCCACATAATTTTCCACCAATTAAATTAACGGTTAGAAAATCATGTACAATTTCTACTTAGATTACTAACATTCCGTCTGATAAATGGTTTGTCCCCTACAAAACTGTACAATTATTTTTACATTGCTCATCATAAACATCTTCCCAGTATTTACTAAAATCATGATATTAAAAGATGAAAATAAGCTTTTTAGAGCCAGAAATAAACAAGGTAGTATCAGCAATTGATACCAAAAAACTGAGATAGTTTCAATGCTTAATTATTATTCTCAAACGGGCCACTGTTTGAATTGGTCAGCAGAAAATATATGGAATATATAGCAGAGTGGGGAAAAAGAAGGAATCACTTAACCTATACCCTACAAAATTCTTCATGGTCAGATTGGGCAGCTATTGACAATGGTATGCAGGAAACCAACTCTCTTTCAACCAAAATTGTTGCATAATCTGAGGAAACAAAGTAAAATGGAAGGGAGATGTTACCCAAAGGAAATGGATTCCAATAGTTCGGCATATAATTGATGTTAAAAAGGTTGTTCTGGCAGCTATAGAACAAATGCTTGCAAATTTCAAATTTGTACCTGGGAATCGCTGATGGATAAATTATAGTCTGACAGTGATTTGAAATCTCAGCATAGCTGAGACTGACACTCTGTACAAGGTATCTACAATCAAAGTCAGACTTACTATCTTCAAAATGCAGTTATCTGATATCTTCAGATTGTTCCTATTTACAAAATTAATTCTACAATCTGCACCTGGAATTGCCTATGACGGCTGATACTCTTCACACATTTGTTTATGTCATGATACAAATAAATTCTGAGGGTAAGTTTGACTTTCTGTAATAGTGTAAAATGAGTTTTAGAAAATCAGCAGCCTATTTTCCATCTCTCCCAATTTCAATTTTTATTTCCATTGGTGTTAGTGGAAATAAAATTACAAAAGGTACAAAATAGTCTATCAATTTGCTGTTGTCTGTTTTATATGCTTGCACAAAATCAAAATTAACCCTTGCCCCGAGTATCTATTTTCTACAAACAATCATTCCTCATTAATTATGGTTTCTCATGCCACAACAGGGTACAGAATTCTTTACAAGAATGTTTGTTACACGGTAGTCATCAATTGTCATATTGTATGCATGATATTGCTCTCCTTTGTTTTCAAGAGCTTGCTTTCAGTAATATAACAAATTCACTGATATGATATTGGCAACCTTTCAGGAAAGGGTAACAATTTATCAATTTATAGGCCAACACGGGCAATCTGTGGAGAGTTATTAAAGTACGGAATATCCATGGTGGCCCAGTGCATAATCCATGAATAGCAAAGTGACCAAATGACGACAAACTATTTCCTTTCAGTCAGTTCTTTTCATTCCATTTAATGAAAAGAATATTGCTAATCTGGATCAGTTACAGATTTATTTTACTGTTTAAAACTTCTGTTACATCCTTAATGTTGTAGCAATGTTGAAATTATGTCGTAAATTTTTACCTTGATAAAGTAGTGCTGGTCACTCCTGTTGAAGGAACCCTTTGTCTTGTACTCAAGAGTCCGTGTCCAGTGTTCATTACCGTAAAAAAAACTCTTTATGATCAGAGCCAAATAAGTATGCTGAACCTTCAGCTTTGGTTAGGGTACAAAACTTATGATCTCAGATCAATTGCCAGTTACATGCTGTCACTCAATACCCCTTCTATTTCATACGGAAATTATTAGAGTGTATTATCTCTGATGTCACAGCTCTTTATCACAGACATCATTAAAAGTAACAATCGATGCAACTATAGTTTTTAACCATTTACTCACTGTGAATATTTAAAACAAAAACCACAGTACTGGTAAAATTTCCCTAGCTTTTCTTGTTTCACTCTCATAACTTTGATAGATAGGGTGGGGCAGAGCTGAAGAAAATCTGAAGAGATCTACCCCAGTGTAATAACACCTGTTAGCCAAGTGTTCACTTCATTTTGTAAGTGTTTATGGCAAGCAATACTCATTTAACACAGGCTAAGATCTCAATCTGCAGACTATGACACAAAAGGGAACAAACTGAAATGAAGAGGAAATGGAATACTCCTCTCTTTCCACTTTAATCAGGTTCTATTCAAAGAAAATAAACCAACGGCCAAGATATGCTCCAATTATCTTTATGAAGAAAAATCAACTGGGTATTCAATTTCGTTAAATAGTAACCGTTGTTATGGTGCATACACTAATATTATTTTAAGGCAAATTGGATGTAATAGGCCACATTCTGTGCAAACACAGTTTGGTTTCAGAAATGCAATAAAGCATGACCATGGCTATCAACAAGAATCTATCATTCCAAATGTGCAAACTATTCATTATAATTATGTGTGTCTATTTCCATTCTGCTTATTTCTACCAAATCTTCTGTAATTGCATTGTGACTGTTAAGCACCAAGAAAATTATGTAGAGTAAACTTAATTACAGTCATAAATATTATCCCCTTAAAAAAGCTGAGTCTTTACATCATCTCGCACAAGTATCTTTTTTCCAACTCTAAAAGGAATTCAAATGTCATGTTTTGCTCTCTATTTGTCAAGGACATGTACATCACTGCAGATACAACACACTTTGAATTTGGAACCTTTGGGACAAGTCTGGTATGCATTGTTCTACTATTATTTACAATAAAGATGATGAAGTGATACGTTTCACTTTTCTACTTGCTTGCCACCGGAGTCTAACAGTCATCTTCCCTGTGGTTTGATGGATGGATTTTGAATTTTCACCAGTCTGTCTTGCACATTGTTAGTCTCATTTTGGGACATATGCTACTGAACCGTGGTAAAGGGTAATAGTAACCTACACTTCATGCCTTTTTCCAGATATGCCCCAGCTGCTTTTATCAAACTGCTGCTGTTAAGATAGTTAATGAGGGTTGATTGATACCAAGAGAGTTTCAATTGCAAAATTCTTTCCAATTTCAGATGATTTTACGTAGGACATTCTTATAAGCTGTTGCTACAAACCAAGTGCTAATTGAAACAAGCTATTTTTATCCTTGTAACCATATACGTTGTGCATTCTATAACAGCAGAGAAACATATACTAACTCTTTTTGTGAAAGTGTTACCTTCTCTGATAAACAAAGCTATTTTTGTTCTTGCTACTACTGTTTTGCATTTGTTGAAAAAAAATCAGTGAGTAAGATTGCACAATAAGTTTATGGTCTTGAAATTACATAATTGAATTCTGCTCAACCTTTTTGTCAGAGATTACACTTTTCATATTGTTATTGGTGTTTCCCTGGTTCAAATAAAATTAGCAACTCTACTAAAATAACAGAGAAGTTCAGACATGTCAAATGTTTGTCTGCTAGTATCACAGATCATAATTTCACGGTCTGTGTTTTTACTATTCTAACTACAAAATAAAATATTTATGGTTCAAGTAAAGCCATAATTTCCTACATGCTAGCAGTATTACTAAGGCAAAAAGGTAAATCAACTTCTCAATAATTGCATGCAAAATAATTAGAAGATAAAATTAGGCACACTTGAAGTTGCTTTTTTGGAATGTGCTGATCATATTGTGTTATGTTGTTGTATTATTTCAATGAGTTATTAAGTATCTAGTTATACACTTAAACATCCAGGATGTTACATCACTCACTCTGCATTACAGCAGTGTACAAAAGCCACATGTATCAGTCCACCAATTACATGGAGAATTGTAAGAAACGCTTGGCAAAATTCCAGCATTTGAGTCTTAAACTGATCATTCAAAACATCTTAAACTCTGTCTCTTTTTCATAAAAAGATTGATCTCAGAAAGTGCCCTGAAATTATGACACTAATAGTAGATTCTGCCATTTTTCCTATTGCTAACATCAAATCAGCTTACCTATACTTTGCATGTTTTCTTTCCCCTTCTTTCCTGAATAGCATGATTACACTTGCTACATTCCAATACATTGGAGTCTAAGAAATTCTGGAAGTTCAAACCAATGCATCCACTATCTCTTTCAAAGCACTAGGATGTCTGTCATCAGACTCAGAGGATTTACCAACTTTGATTTCCAGTAGTTTCTTTAGTACTATTTTACTGTTTCTAATTACATAAAATTTCTCAGTTTCATTAAACCCTTTGTTTCCCAATATTTCAGGATTTTTTTTTTGTCTTATGAAAACAGATGTAAAGGTTGGGAATTTCAACAGTTCAGATAACTTGCTGGGTCCAATGAATGCCAGCATGAGCATTGCCCATTTGTAAATACAATCTATCTTAAAGAGCTGCCTGCTAAATCCCAACATGTCTGCTATCATCCCTCCTCCTGACCAAGTAGGCCATTTGCTTTTAAAGGTTATGTTGCAATCAAACCATAGATGCAGAAATCAAACTGACTCAGATGCAGGGTCAGTCCTTAGAATTCACTTAAATTCTGAGTTCCTTACAACATAATAAAAATGTCATTTCAAATCTATTGAATGGGCTAGATTTTCACAAGTTGGGACAAGTGATTTCTTTCTGCACTTCTATATTTCTAATGGGGGACTGGATACAGAAACCTTGCCTCCCTGTCTGACTGATACAATTTTCACCAGTGACAGAAAGGGGGAATGGGGTGCGAGTCACATGCACACAACACGACTTTGCGGAGCCATTTGAATCAGTTTAAACAGACTCCATTTTCACTGTTCCAGGAACTTTAATCTGCAGTGTGAAAGTCACAAATTTATGGGGGAAACACAAAACTTTTGAAAGGTCAATAAGGTTTTTTAACTATCATGACCTGAAGTTATTAGAATACCAGCTGATAAGAACTTATAAGAAAACTAGGCTGCAGCTGTCACAGTAAAAGAAAATGATATGCTTTTGAACAGCTTTGATTGACAAGCTGTCTTTAGCGACCTAGGGAAAAAACATTATTAACTCTTTCTACAGCTCCAATAGACATTATTGTTGACACTTCCCGAAGGTTGTTGTTAAGCTGACCTAATTATGAAAGATTGGCGAGTTTCAAAAGGTCCATATCCACTTATCTCAGCAGTGGACAATGTTCACAAATTGACTGTGATAAGAGCAATTAAGGAATGGGCCATCTCTAATATGATTACTGAAGTTTTTTATATGTAACAGATTGGTCACTTGAGAAGTTTGAAATATTTTACTGGGTTTCATGAGTGAGACAGTTTTTTTGTCTAAGTATGCATTGAGTTGTAGAAATGTAATTCTTTTTCATATCCACAAAACCCTGAGGTCTGTACATTGTGGATATGGGAGAGCTGCCAAGAAGATAGCATAGAAGGAGAATGGAGCTAGTTTGGAGTGACTTAAAAGCCTTTTTAATGAATCTGAGCCATTATCTCAGAAAACAAAGGTAAACTTTCTAACCAGCACACCTCCAGTCACCTAGTTCTATTGTCACCTCTAAACTGTCTCCAGAGGTGGCAAGCAGCAGAGGTTTCCTTATCTGTTGACTTGCAAATAGATTTTAATCACGCTTTGCTTGAATATTATTGACATAAACTAATATTCATTACACCCTTCTGAAAAGTTATATGGGAAATCAATCAAATTTTTTCACTGTTATTAAACATAGAGAATGAAGGAGTGTCAAATGCAATCTCCCAGAACACTGGTAAGATATTCAAATTCCAAAACATCATGATCAAACTTTCCATGAGACATGAGTAACTAGATGAGCCATTCATTGGAGGATTGCTAAGATTAATTCCACATGCCCAACAGTCCCAAGTTAGCTTATATTTAAAATCAGAGAACTGAATTTTAAATATTAAGCATTTTGAGCATTGCTTTCCCCCATTGCAAAAGTCCAGCAAACAACTTTAAAACATGTTGCCCACAGCTATAATCTAGTAGGGGTAGCATTAACAGGGTCATTGTTTGATTTCCAACCTTCAGAGATGGGAAATCCCACCCCCAATGACTGATGGGTGATAAGACTGACTGGCAACTGGGCAGTTGCCTGCTGCATCAGAATTCAGCAACAGGCATTGCAGAGACTATAATCAGTCATCAGGAAGAAGACAACATGTACATCAGACTCAGGCACGTCTGGGCTTTGGGGACGGAGGGGGATCGGGAACTCTTGTGGTTCAGGGTTTGGAGACCGATGAGTGGTAAGAAGGGAAACACAAAGTTGTGGGGGATAACATCCTATCAGGTGTTGCTTACAATGCACACAGGAAAAAGATACCTCTCCCATCTCCTTTTCACTTTTTCACTAAAGTTAGTGTAAAAGTGGCCTGCCCACACTCTTCTGCCTTCCATTGGCAGCAAAGGTAGAATTAAGCCTAAGAATGGATGGTATGGCAAATACCTTAACTGCCCACCATATTTTTGGGACAGCTTAGGGGTCTGCATAAAATCAGTGGACTAGTTGTCCATCTCATTTTTGTGTACCCTAGTCTCAAACACACCCAACAGGGGGCAAACTTCACTTCTTAGAATCCTGACTCCAAGTTAATAGATCACTTATACTATGATAAACATAAATGGTTTTACTACTAATGTTTGCCAAAATGGAAACTGTCAATATGTAGCGCGATTAAAAGGAGCTCAGAAATATAATCAAAATGGAACCTTCTCTAGGGCAATTAGCAATAGACAACAAATGCTGGTCTAACCAGTGAAGCTCATACCCCAGGAAAGAATTAAAAACCGGCATTGCAACTTTCCAAAAACTGGAAGAGATACCGGCATATAAATTCGAACAACAATTTTTGGTATAAAATAATCATCGTCCTGTCATTGTCTTGATTCATTTTTTGACTCATTTTTTCAAATTTCATTACCCACTGGAATACACGAATAATCAATTAGTAAGCAACCCTTTAACAACGTTTAAGAGTTTTAGAGATCAGATGTTCCTGGTAACGCACAAAATACAAATTATGATAACTTATTTATGCAAAGTGACACAATTTTCAAGTTTATACTGATGAAGTATAAAGTTAACCACTTTACAGAAGGTTTTGTCATCATAGAAACCCTACAGTACAGAAAAGGGCAATTCAGTCCTCTGAGTCCACGCTGTCCACACTCCCACCCAAGCTCTACCCTCATATCCTACATATTTTACCCACTAATCCCTCTAACCTACGCATCTCAGGACACTAAGGGCAATTTTACCATGGCCAACAAACTGAACCCGCACATCTTTGAACTCTGGGAGGAAATCAGAGCACCCAGAGGAAACCCACACAAACACAAGGCAAGGAGAATGTGCAAACTCCAGACAATGACAGAGCCAAGAATTGAACCCAGGTCCCTGGAGCTGTGAAGTAGCAGTGCTAAACACTGTGCTACCGTGCCGCCCTGTCCATTATTTTTTTGCTGTCTTTTAGTGAATTGAAAGTAAAATTTCTGATGCATCACTTTTTGGTATATCATGTAATTGCATTTTCCGAGCTGCAATTTTTCATCTCTTTAAATGGAGACATGTTTAAGATAGACATTTGGTGATTGGGAGTGAAATATGTGCTTCAGGAACATGCCTCATGATTGGGTTGTGCATCTGAATTTTTATCCCATTAGAAACCATTCAAAAAGATTTTTTTCTTTTAGTATTTTTAATAAAATTAAGGAAACATTTTTATGAATTACTTTATTACTTGGTATGTAACTGTGCATTCAGAATCTGGATGAAAAGGGATCAGGTCAACATCAGGTACCAGGATATCCACAGAAAACAGTTTCGGTGGAGGCCAGGGATATCGACAACATTCACAATGGAATCCTGAAATAGAAAGCGAGGAAGGAGAGTGACCAGAGGGTGGGATGCCCTTCCAGCCGGAATGAAATAGACTTGGGTCAGTCAAAGGAGCTGGAATTGGAATTTGGTTTTATAGTAGAAGCAGAGCAGCACTATTTGCCAGCCTATGAAATGATGCTGTTGAAAAAAATACCTAGGGGAAAACAAAATCACCAGAGGAAAGGCATAATGTTTATAGGAGTTGACTGCTGCACTTTGGGCCAACTGAAGGATACCCTAATATTTTTCGCATCAGGACTCGGAAAGCAAAGATCAGTTGAGATATGTTAAAGAATACTCAAATGCAGTTAAACGACACAGATGCTAATGCTGATAGACAATGGCATGGAGGTGTTTGGCTTGATCAAGTGTGTACCAAAGACACTTTGCATATCTATAGATGAGTGGGGACAATGCTGTTGATGCTTTTCTTCTCAAGGCACGAGGTGGCTCACATCTGCCACGTTCTTTGGGATGGAAGAAACCACACGGCAGGCCATCACTGCCAGCAACTCTAAAGGTGTTTAGGAAGGTACGTAATTTCATCCAGTTCTTCCTCGGCGAATACAGCCAGACTGCCACAGCAGTGGGTTTTGCAACAATCTCTCACTTCCTATAAGTACAGGATGACAAACTGACTTCACAACTGTGGCTTTAAGAGCTCCCTGGCAGCAAATGATCCATCAACAGGAAAAGCTTTCACTCTCTCAACATACAGTTGATGTGTAACCACCAGAAGTAATCTATTCCACAAACATTTACTCTTTCCACCACCAGCACACACTAGCATGAGTATTTACCATCTACAAAATGCATTGCAGAAACTCACCAAGCTTCCTTAGATAGCATCTTCAAACCCACAACCACTACCATCTAGAATGAGGGTAGCAGATGTATGGGAACACCACACCTGCAAATTCCCTGACAACTTGACTTGGAACTATATTGCTGTTCCTTCATTGTCGTTTATCAAAGTCTTAGAACTTTGTTTATCAAAGTCTTAGAACTCTCTTCATAACAATACTGTAGACGTGACTACAACACATGGACAGTAATGGTTTAGGAAGGCAGCTCACACCACCTTCTCAAGGGCAATTAAGGATCAGTAATAAATACACGCCTAGCTAGCGACACCCATATCTTATAAAAAGAATTTTTGAAAAATTCCACATGTACCAAATTGACAACAGCATATTTGCCATAGGAATCCAATTACTTCAACATATTGATGAGCATAAAATACTAATATTTTCAGAAAAAAGGACGGATTTGATAGTTGGTGATATTGAAGTAAAGATGTCAAATTTAATCCAACCCAAGGCCAAGACATGATTGTGAAAGATGCAGATTTTACACGTTTTTAATTTATATTCCAAAGTAAATGTGAGCAGGATAGTGCAAGACAAGTATCCAACTCATTCCTGATTCATTCTTTCTGGGCAGGTTAGGTTAAAATCAGCATCAAGGATTTTACAAAATCCTTGAAAGAGACAAAAAAATTGATTCAAACATAAGTCACTGTTAAAAAATAATGTACAGCTTACTGTATGTGAAATGATCATTTTCAAAGCATAAAAAGGATGTTGAGTGCAAAAGGTAGATTTTTTTTTCACAAGTAATATTTCAGTGTTTTGTTTCTTGCAAAACATAAAAGGTGACCATATTACTTATGGCATGACATGTCTTTACCACAACTGAATCCAAAAATGACAGATTGCTCTCACTACATCGAATTATCCAGTTTTCTTGGCATTCCCCAATCTGTATTTAAAAGTCACATTGTGACAAATGTATCTTGTCTTGTGGGAGCTCTTTCTGTCACAGCTCAGCAGTGCCCTGGCAACATCTGAGCTTGTAAAACAATTGCAATCAAAAGTTCAAAATTAATAGCCATGAAATCCTAGGCACTCATGAAGCATCCAGTTATTATTCCTTCTTTATGGATATATCATCCTTGTTTCTTCCAAGTAACAATGTACAATTTCAGGATTCTGAAAGTTTTGCTTGGGGCTAAAACACAGAGAAGATTTAGGCCGTATGAGAAACAAAGTACTTCATTCATAGTGAAACACTAAGAAATTATAAAAGCAGAATACCAATCATGCTTTTTAAATTGAAATAGCATTGTGAGGAGTCGCTATATGAAGCAAGGTTTGAACTCCTGGTCAATTAATACAATTAATAATCAAGCAAAAGAAATAGTTCAAAGGTTCAAGGTTGCAAAATCAAGTAATATATTATACAATGGCAGAAGTTTTATTACAAGAAAAATGTGTTTATTCAAATCCTTTTCAAGATATTACAGAAATTGAAAGATTCAATCATTTTCCATACAGCTGTGGATGAATACACTATGTGACTATACACTGAAAGAAACTTCAGTCTGTGAATGAATCAAATGAGTCATTGTCTTATTCACAGGATGTCCAGACTGCAATAGTCCAACCCTTGTTTTTATACAGACAGTGTCATATGAAAAGTACATCAAAGTTGCTTCGCAAAATCAGCAATGATAAGTCAATTATGGGAGGAAGCAGATCCAATTAAGTCAAGCTGCAAATTTCAAATAGCTACTTGGCATATTCAATCAATGTTGCAAATCACACTTTCAAATGAGTTTAATTTACTCCAACAGATTAAAGTTAATACGATCAAGTCTTTGCAGCCTTGGAATTTTCTGCACTTTTCTCTCTTCTTTTCCGAAAGGCAGTGATTCATGCTGGCAGACATTTTCATCAGCACTGCAATTCTCTGGTATCTTGCCTGAGCAGCTATTCTTCAGGGTTAAGCCTTTATGTAAGTTGTATTACTGTTCATCCTGAGTCGTGTCTGATTTCAACTCAAGTTAAGCGAGTCATTGGATGTAAATCTGGCTGGTACAGGTCTGGTTGATTTTTCTCTCTAGACTGTCCAGGTAGTGAAGTCAATTTTTATATCCAAACTGCTGACCTGGCTAAAATTAACTAATTTACGATGACACTGAATATGGAACCAATGGAACCAACCTGCCTAGTACCACAGCATCTATATATATATATATGAACCACTGAAGGAGACTCTCATTTTTAAATACTTCAATGAACATATTCATTAGCATAGGTGTGCATATCAATACCAACACATATTGAGGTACCATGTGCTAATACCAAATTTTGACACATTGCTGTGTCAAACCCTTTGCATATATTTGACTATGTATTATGTTTAATAGCAAACCAGGAAAAGGATGCAAGTGCAACACTTATGTGGAGGAAAACATTTATTTGTTATAAGTGGAAGACATCAAAACACTGTCTCCATGAATACTAATAACAGAAGAACACAGAATTCAAGTGCCATATGTGATTGAACATTCCTGGAACCTTTGGTTACACATCCAGGAAAGTGAACAAGCATACACATAAGGCTCTATTGTACACATAAAATGGGATTGGAAACTTGCATGGTTCGGAAAAGTTGACCTTGGAGATATGTATAAAAAAATAAATGCTTTTACTTTAAGAAATAGAAACCCATTTCACGTAAAGACTGACTTAGCCTGTAAAACCTATTATATATTATGCACATATTGTAGGCCTACTTATCTTTATTACAACCTGAGACAATAACTGTAAATAAATACATGGTAGTGTAACAAAACATGAAAGTTCTTGTGCAATATTTATAGCACTAGACTATTTAATACTGAATAATAAGTACTATTGTGAAAGATTGGCTGGTAAACGGTATAATTTAGAATTTATGATAGTTTAGTACGATCTGTGCACTTCTATTTTCCGATGTGCAAAGTACTGACTGCTAGCTTTCAGAGCATCTAGCACTTAAACTAACACAAGGTGATATTCAGGATTGGAAGTAACTCAACTAAACAAAACTGAATATTATACCCAGAATTCTGATGGAAAGTATCAGAAAATTCTGTACAACTGTAACAGGTAGCCTGGAGAAGAGTTACTCTTTCGGCACCAATTTGTTGAACAAACTGACTAAAAGCTTACCTGTGAATATCATCAATGCAAATATTATGCTGGGTACTAATTCAGCATACATAGGGATCTTAGCAGGCTGCACTTGATAAAGGCAGCTGTATCCCCTCCTTCAGCAAGCCCTGGGCTAATGACTGATGTTATTCCCAACTTCTATTGTGTACTCCAGTGAAGGCCCTGTGGAGGATCATGGTGGAGTCACGAAGGCCTTACGAAACAACATAGGAGAGACCTCTCCAACGATTTTCAGTACAGTGACCCTGGATAGTACAATATTGATGATTGATATTGGCTTTCCCTTGCCTGTGGTCTCAATATCCTTCTGTGCTTATAGCCTCATGGACAAATGCAGCACATCTGGATGATGATGACTCATCTGTGGAGACATTAAAGATGTTGATTCATTAATGATTTGAACTCAACTTGCAATGGAAATGCAGAAGGTTCTCTGCAGATGCCAGAAAGGCATCGATAATTTAAATATTTCAACTGCAACTTATTAATATGGACAGATAATGTTATTCATCTGAACTAATTATTTTACAAACACAATTTAGCAAGCTATTAAAGTAGATTTTATGTACTATGCTTTCAAACTATGTGTACTGCTCAGGGCGATTTTTTTTTTAAAAAAACACTGTATTTCAAACTTACCAGACTTTTCAGACTGCTGACACACTAATTCCCTCATGGAGTAAATAGCTGTTTTTGACGATCATGTATTCAAGCCAACAAAGATATTTTTTGATTCAGTGCTTTGATGGCTTCTTTGTTGTCCTGTGGACTTTTTGCTTTAATTGTGTTCCACCTTCTTTTTGTCATTCATTTGAGGTCATTATGTGAAGCAAAATAAGTGCATATCATTTGTGGAACTTTTAACACTTTATTGACTACAAGAGGTATAATGACCCATTCCTGCTTTTATCCTTACTTGGTCATGGACGGTGGTTAAATTCCAAAGAGATCAGCCATTAATTTTCTAAATTATTCCAGCAAAATAAACAACATAGTTTCTGTATAGCTTTAGTCTTAAGGGCTTGTTTTCAAGAGTGTTTGCAATACATAGCCTGGCCCACAGGGAGCAAATTTTGACATTTTGCAGTTCTTTCCCTATAATTTCGCTTCAATGGATATATAATTATGAGAGATGAATCTTCAACATCCACACATTTTATCCCAGCTCGAACAACTCTAGGCCTTAAGTGTGAATTTGGAACCACAGCACAATAGCTTCCAAACATAACTGCAATCATGGGGCACAATTTTAACTCTTGTAGAAATGAATTCGTTTTGAATGGGTTAAAATTGGGCCTTATAAGTCATTATTGCTTGTTGAAATGGAAGTAGCAATAATTTATTAGTGTTAGTAAGTTAAACTTACGCATATCAAAATTTGTATAAGTGGCTTCTATTACACCCAGACAGTAAA
This sequence comes from Sphyrna mokarran, assembly GCA_024679065.1. NCBI lineage: Eukaryota > Metazoa > Chordata > Chondrichthyes > Carcharhiniformes > Carcharhinidae > Sphyrna > Sphyrna mokarran. The sequence goes on from JAGIQG010000001.1 coordinate 92,718,124, forward strand.
GCATGCACAGATGTTGTCAGATTGCAGAATAATTTTCAGCATTTTCTGGATTTTATTTCAGGAATAGCATATCATGCTTGCAATAAAATTAACAGAACTTCACAGCAAGAAGCATTTTGAATTCCAAAACAAAAAGCAGTAGATGACTTTATTCATCAATAAATGTGAAATGCTATAAGTTTTGCAAAAGTAATGTTCTCACTTTTGAACTTTCATCCATTTAAAATAATAGAGAAAAAAGTTCGTGGTTGGTCTTTTAGGCCTCTCCTGCTATAGTGAACTTCAACAGACTAAATTAGAATGACAATGCAAGATAAGCAATGGTGCATGTCAAAGACCTTCAGATAAGAAAGTCTCTGGGCAGGGTTCCCATTCTAGATCATTATTGCTCATCAAATCATATCTCAAAATGATTTGCTATCCTCAGCAAAAAATGAAAAGGGGAGAGCATTAAAATAAATACTTGGGGACTGGAACTCAAGGAAAATAGACGAGAGCAATGGATAAGATATAAGAGATACATATATGATAACAAAATACAGTAGAAATTAAGTGATGAAAATAATCTTCTAAATGCAAGAACATAAAGCAAATATAGTCAATATTTTTTTCAAGCATCAAATTCACCTCTCATGTCACCATTGGACACACTGTTCCTTTTTTTTAATTCTGTTCATTTCTTATTCAATCATAAAATGTGGGTATGATTGACATCCTTATTGCCCATTCTTAACTTCTCTGAAACCTGAGATGGTAGTAGCAAATCACTTCCTGTGCCCATGCACAGTAAATTATTTTGTCACAGGGTTTTGGTGCAACTTAGTGGTTTGCTCAGCTATTTCAGACTCAACCAATATGCTGTGAGTCGTGAAGCAGGTATAAGCCAAGTTGCATGAAGGATGTTTTTGCATTTTGCTGTGAAAATTTTACCTGGGAACATCTGTTGGGAAGGACGGTTTACCAGTACATCTTTGGGGTACGATAGCCTGCAGTTCAGTGGTTAAGGGATGCAACTGTTCCATGCCATGAAGGTTTTCTAGTTACAGAGAGGTTGGTAACCAGAGGATACAAAATTAAGGCAACAGTTGTGATCTGGAATGCACTGCCTGAAAAGTTGGTGCAATAAAGTTCAATAGTAATACTCAAAAGAGAATTTGTTAAATATTACATGGTAAAATTCTTCAGGGGTATAGAATGAGAACAGTGGAAAAGATTAAGTGAATACTTCTACCAAAGACCAGTACTAGCAAGAGGATGTTGTGTTGACCTCTTGCATGTTGTCTCATTCTAAGATGTGATCAATGGGATGACAATCACTTTTAGGAAATGTGCATAATAGTAAAATACCATCATAAAATATGCTTTTTTTCAATAACAGTTGCAAGTACATGCAAAAATTCCACTGTAATAAGTAAACTTAGTCTGTATAATTCGACTGAAATGCAAAGATTCAGGTATATTCATGAAAATAAATTCCCAAAATAAAAAAAAGCTGAACTTGAAAAATTTACTTTTTATACTCCAATATAATTTGTGTAATGTAATGTATTTCTGCAAAAGCAAAAGCCAATGATACTTTTTACACTATTTGGATGTTGTTTAACATTGCCCACTTGGGCAGCTCAGAATAGGTCAGTGACAAAACATACTGCCAATCTTTTTTTTCAGTTACTAAAATGATTAATAGATTATGAACACTTTAAGCAAGCATAACAAATGATAATGCTACTTCATTAGATGCCTTGATTTGCAAGGTAATACTGACTATATCCAGATGTCCATCTGTAAGTGTCTGTACATGTGCTTGATATCCAAAATCACACAAGAACAATACTGCTGAAAAACTAAGGGCTTGAAATCAACCCTGTTCCACTAATGTCACAGAATAATAGTCATAGCATTTTACAGCATAGAGAGAGAACATTTGGCCCATCATGTCCATACTGGCCATCAAGCACCTATTTATTCTAATCCTAGTTTTCAGCACTTGATAGGATAGGAGGGGATCAGTGGGGGAAGCTAGATAATTAAATAGGAAGACTATTTAATGTGCACAGTTAATTTAGAAAAAAGGTAACAGATATTCTTAGATCCCAATGTCTTGCTATTGAATAAAAACTTTAAGTCAGACTCACAGTTTGAAACAGAGCCAATTTAAACCTTACTGCTGTTGCACCACTTCCCAGGTGTTAGAAAACAGGCAGTGAAAGAGGCACTGGAGCTCCTTACTCCACAAGCTCAACCAGCATTGCTGGAGGAGCAGCACTCTGCCCAGTCCCATCAAGGAACCTGGACTTGGTAGCTTCTCCTGCCCAGACAGATATTATAGTCCAACTGAATTAGACAGCAATGTAAATGGTTTGCCACTCCACCAGGGTAAAGCCATAGAATCCTTGCCAGGCTTCCTCCAAGTCACAATCGCCAGACTCTCTCACAACAACTCCCTCAGAGGCAACACACAGCTCCCCCATACCGCTGCCAGTCCAAAACTGCCAACTTCCTCCCCAGTGGTCCCAATCACCCCACCTCCAATCACAGAATTGATCCTCGTGGAGGATCATTCCCAAATGTCCCTGACTGCACCTTCTTATTAGTGGCATCCTCATCCAGGCGAGAGAGATAAATGTTACAAAAATTAATAGCTATTTATATTTTGTCACTGCAATTCAGTTACCTTACTTAATCCTCTAAATTGTACGTATTGATTTCAAATCCTGTCTAGGTTCTCTGTTTTGTTGCCTCTATCAATAAAAGGTGTCAATGAGGATTCAGCAATATAGTAAATATAATCAAATTCTGTTGATTGTTATTGTAGTCATGAATCATATGTCAAAGTTAAATGGTATTTTTAATTGCTTTAGAATTTAAATTTTGCTTTACTGAACACTGTTCAACTGAGTTCAGTTTTTTCAAATACTTTACAATGCATACAATTACACTTGGTACAATTACAGCTAACATTAAATTTAAACGTAAAAAATGAATAGTTCGGATGTTTGCTATTTACATCATCATAGCCTTGGCTAGAAAAATAAAATTTTTGCTTGTTTCCATTCAGCTCTGAGCACCTTTTAGGATGATATGCCAACAACAATGCTGTAGTATCCTAATGTAGTAAAGAAGCAAACAAATAAATAAGAGTAGGCTGTTAATCCAATTTGCTTCTTGGAGGCAAGTTATAAGTGTGTTCAAGTGAAATGGATGCTAAAACTCTCTGTTGTGCAAGAAAAATCCTTGTACCATACATATGTTGCAGGATTGAGAAACCTGAACAGAAATGGGTAAATTTTAAAGCAAAGTTAATGAGCGTGCACATGATCTGTCATTGAGCAGTATCTTAATTCAATTTCCATCTTTTAATAATTCAACAGTGGCAGAGCTGCAGATTCAAATAGTAGAAAGGTGTTTGAAACAACTGCCAAATGCACTGAGTCATTTTAATTTAAAAATCCAAGACCACCGTGTGGAATAAAAATGCCCATGAAAGCTCGACCAAGAACACTCTCTCTCTCTCTCTTTCTCTCCTCTCTCTCTGTCTCCCGCACACCCAGTCTCCAACCAACTTGCAAACCCAACCTTCTCCCTCTTTCTCCTGCAAATCCACCAGCCGAAACCACAAAATTCTGAGAGATTCTAGAGATCAGAGCTGTGCATAATACTCCAGCGGTGATCTAACCAAGGTTATTTCCTGGTTCCCTGCTTTTCAATTCTAATCATTCTTGAAAGGAATTCCAGTGTTTGGTTTGCTTTTTAAGTTGTCTTTTAATCTGCATCACTACTTTTAGTAACGTGTAATTTTGTACTCCTTTGCTCCTTTACCCCATTTCCTCTTACTTTCCAAGCAACATATGGCCTCTTTATTCTTCCTATCAAAACATACCACTTCACACTTAGCTACATTGACATTTACTTGCCCAATTACATGGCCATTCTGCAGGATTATTTGTATTATGTTAGATTCTTCCTTTTTTATTACCTACAACCCACTACCAACCTTCAAATTTATTGCTGTTCTCAAATTTTGAAATTCAACTTTCAATTCCCATATCCAAATCATTAACCTAAATTGCAGACAAGAGTTGTCCCAGTACTGATCTCTGTGGAATGCAACTTTCCACCTTCTGTCAATCTGAAAAGTTGCCTTTAATGCCTGCTCGTTATTTTCTGTTTGGTAGCTAGATTGCCAATTGCTCTGCCCATCCCATTCTTCAGCATGCTTTAACCTTAGTTATGGATGTACTCTATGATAAATTTGTTAAATTTATTTTTGAGCTGTGAACCAGCATTGAGTGTCCATCCTTTATTACCCTTGTGAATGTTGTTGGGAGCTATCTTGGTGTAGGTACATCCATAATATTGTTAGGAAGCAAGTTTCAGGATTTTGACTCTATGACAGTGAAGTTGTAGTTCCAAGCCAAGACAGTGTGTGTGTGGCTTGGAGGAAGTTTGTAAGTGGTGTCAGCTGGTCTCATTCTCTGGTCCAGGCAAACACAGTCATACTCCTGACTTGTGCCTTGCAGATGATAGACTTAGCAAGGGCCTATTGATAATCTAAATATATTCTGCTTATTCAGAAAATCCAATAAAGGTGGCCAAGCATGATTAGCCCTTTGGAAACATGTATAGGCTAATTTTTAATGATATTATTAGCTCTGACTTGATGGGTTGGAGTGTCCCAAAAAAATTCTAAGTGTTGAATTTGCAGAGTAACTGGAGTATGTCCTGCTGTTTTTTTCAAAATCTCCCATCACAAGAAACCACCCCACAGGGAGGCTAGAGAATCCAGTGTCACTGTTATCCTTTGCCGATTTCCTTTTAATATACACAGAGATGATTCATCTAGGGCAGAGGTTTTTACTTTGACTTATCAATTATCCCCCTTCCTTCTATCTTGTATGTAATTTTGGCTCACTTTTACTAATGTCAGTCCCACCTTAAATCTTTGTGATAAATACTTAGGCAAGCAACAATCCAATATTTTTGCCATTTCATTGCTGTTACCTCTAATTTATATTGTGTCCCTTAGTATCCTATCTTTATTCGATATTTTTTATTGCTGCTTCTATTCGCACCTCTTTTTACAATATTTTGCCACCCATTCCTTAATTATCTATGAACTTGTATAGGACTTTATCTCTTCACTCATCCATGGTTTTTGCTGTAGTTTGTTCTTTTCTTTAAGAGGAATAGATTTCTTCGGAATGCTATTGATCAACATTTCCCACTGTTGTTCTACTAGTCTGCTTGTTAATTTTTAGGACTTATTTTTCCTAGACTCATTCTTACCCACTCAAAATAAACTTTTTTCCAATCAATTTGTCTCATGTCTTTCTTAATCATCATTTTAAATCATATTTTGTTACAATCACAATTTCTTAAATGTTTTCCTCTGCTTGTTTCTTTCAAAGAATCCCTTTACTATCGAAGGACTGTCATTCGAACCATCAAGTCTGCACCGACAACAATCCCATCCAGGCCCTATCCTCATAATACTATGTCTTTATCTCGCTAGCCCCCCCGACACTAAGGAGTAATTTAGCATGGCCGATCAATCTATCTTTCAATATCCAATACATCTTTGGATTTTGGGATAAAACCACAGCCCCTAGGGGAAACCCATGCTGACACAGGGAGAATGTGCAAACTCCACACAGACAGTAGCTCGAGGTCAGAATTTAACCTGGGTCCCTGATACTGTGATGCAAGATGCTAACCACTGTACTACCATGCGATGCATCTGCTCTAGTTATATTCTATTACCAGATTCAAGTGATTCCTATCTTGTTGAGCTTCCTACACTGTGTAAGAAAGGAGTCCCAAATTCTGACACTTTCCAGTTCTGACACTTTACAGTGCAGTACACCCAAGTTTCAGAAACTTGCTGCAGCAAGTGAAGCTTCCCAATAACTAGTCAGAAAATTATCTTATTTAAAATATTAAAAGTAAATGATTGTATTATTCCAATTAATAAATGCAATGTTAAAGACATTCTCAACACGGATGTTATTATTGTTCAGCTTCATTTGAAAATTAAAACCTATAATGTAATAATTTATCATTTTCCCAGCCCACAGACCTAAAAGTGAGGGAGCTCATAAAATGCAGTACATGGCATGCCTGCCCCAACTTGTCTCCCAGTTTAGCGGGGACAATAAAAAGTGTTGGGTCCTCAGATCTATGAAAGCACTTAACTGGCCAATTAATAATCATTGTTACGAAATCCTGCTGGTGTTATGTGTGAAAGTGTTCCAACCTGAAACACTGGTTTTATATTTTTTTGGATATTAGCAAGAAATGTTGTAAAAAGTGAAAACTCAAACATCTCTTCTGTTCATTAAACACACTTAAACAAACAAATAGAATGATTTAAGTGGAAGAATAACAATAAAGCAGTATAAAGAGCAATCTTATATTTCGACAAATTAAGATTCAGCACTTCATTCCTCAAAAACTGAATTCCCAAAAATATCTATTCTCCTATACTTAAAATCTGTTAAAACTCTGTTTCTTGAATAACCATAAACCTCCTGGTCAAAACTAGCCAGTGATCACCACATTGCACAGCTAACTAACCAGGATTTTGGTATGGTTTTTGGTCCAATGAAGAAAGCAGCATAGAGTGAGAATTGGTTTGCACACAGGAAACAGAGTAGGAATAAGTGGGTCTTTGTCTGAATGGCAGGTGGTGACTAATGAGGTCCCATAAGGATGAGTCGTTAAACCCAAGCTATTCACAAGTGACATCAATTATTTGGATAAAAGGAACCAAATGTATTATTTCCAAGTTTGCTTATGATATGAAGCTTGAGTGGGGAGGAGGATTTAAGAGACTTTAAGGTGATTTAGACAAGTTGAATAAGTGGGCAAATATATGGTAGATATAGTGTAATGTGGATAAATTTGAAGTTATTACCCTTCAACAGAGAAACATAATGGCAGAGCATTATTTAATTGGTGGCAAATGTTGACATACAAAGAGGCTTGGGTGCCCTAGTACACCAGTCGCTGAAAGCAAACATACAGTTAGAGCAGGCAGTTAAGGCAAACACTATGTTGGCCTCCACTGCAAGGCAACATGAGTATAGCAGCAAGGATGTCTTACTGCAGCTGCACATGGCCTTTTTGAGACCATATCTGGATGGTGGGCGTATTTTTGGTCTCCTTATCTAAAACAGGATATACTTACCATAGAGGGAGTGCAGCGAAGGTTCACCGTACTGATTTCTGAGATGGCAGGATTATCGTTATGATGAAAGGTTGGGTCAACTGGGCATGAATTCACTGGAATTTCGAACAGAGAGAAAATCTTATTGAAATATATAACATTCTGATAAGGCTGAACAGACTAGTTATAGGGATATTTTTTCCTCTGACTGGATCACAATCTCAGAATACAGAACATCCATTTAGGACTGAGATGGAAGAACTTCTTCAGTCAAAAGAGCAATGAATCTGTGGAGTTCTCTACCATAGGAAGCTGTGGACACCAGTAACAATACATTTAAGAAGGAAAAGGGTAGATTTCTAGGCTCTAAGAGTTAAGGAATATGGGGACATTGATGGAGAATGGCATTGAGAGAGAGGACCAGCCTTGGTCATACTGAATGGTGGACTAGGCTCGAAGAGCCAAACAGCCTACTCCTGTTCCTATTTTCTACTTTGCTATGTCCTTGCCACTGTATTACCTGTGGCACAGAGAGATTCAAACCAAATAGGTTGCCATCAGTTTTTACTTCACAGCCTGGTGAAGGGCAATATTCTACCAATATTCTGAATTTACCTGAAATCCGGCATCCATAACCTTTCCTTCTTCGGGAACAGCCTGTAATTCCAGCAGTGGTAATTGCTTACATCTGAGGTTACAGGAACTACAGAGCTGCTAGCTCTGATTGTTTGGCAACTCTCTAAGACAAAACTCCCTCCCCAAATGGGGACAGAAGTCTCAACCACTGACAACTAATGCCCCATGCAGTAGGCCTATAAATCCTGTTGATAAACTTCAGAGTCCTTGTAAAGGGACAATTTCAAAGTCTGCAGATACAAAACATGGAAGCATTGTGAAGCAGGAAGAGAGAGTAGAACTTCAAAAGATAGACAAATTGATGGAGTGGACAGATGAAGTCCCAATGCAGAGAAGTGAGAAGTGAAGAACATGGAGGGACAATACCAAAAAAAGGGTGCAACTCCAAAGTAAGTGCAGGAGCAGAGGGACCTGGTTGAGGTGAAGGACAAGTGGAAACAGCAATAAATAAAGCAGATAGTATTATGGGCTTTATTAATAAGGGCATATAGTACAAAAACAAGGGGGTTATGTTGAATTTATAGAATCATTAGTTAAGATTTCAGCTGGAATTTTGTATAGTTCTGGATGACATTCTTTAAGAAAGGTGTGAATACATTGGAGAGAGTGCAGAAAAGGTTTACAAGAAATCTATGGAAGTAGATTGGAGAAGTTGGGTTTTTCTCCTGGGAGAGAACGCGGCTAAGAAGAGATTTGATATAAGCATTCAAAATAATGAGGGGGCTCGGCAAAGTAGATAGGGTGAAATAAGAAAGAGGGCAAAGATTTGAAGTGATTTGTGGTGTGAGAAAAACATTATGTCACACAGCAGGTGGTTCGAGTATGGAATACAATGACTGGAAGTGTGGTGAAGGCAGATTTACTTGAGACAGGCAAGAGGAATTAGCTGATTGTTTAGAAACATTGTACAGAGATAAGGGGAAAATGGGAGAGAGTGGCAAGTTACAGTACCCCCTTGGAGAGCTGATCCAGACACTAGGGGCCAAATGGCCTCCTTCTTTGCTGTAAAAATTATGTTATGCTGTTAAGTAACAATAATATCTTTCAGATCTAAATGTGCATACCAAAGAACCTATGCTAATATTCAAAGAGAAGCAACACGCTTTTCACGTTATTAACACTGTGTGAACATAGAACACAAAACATTACAGCGCAGTACAGGCCCTTCAGCCCTCAATGTTGCGCCGACCAATGGAACCAATTTTATGACCCTCTATCCTAAACTATTCTAATGCTATCCATATGTCTATCCACTGACCATTTGAACACCCTTAAACTTGACGAGTCCACAACTGCTGCAGGCAGGGCATTCCACGCCCTTACTACCCTGAGTAAAGAACCCACCTCTAGCATTTGTCATATAACTACCACCCCTTAATTTAAAGCTACGCCCCCTCGTGTTATCCATCTCCATCCAAGGAAAAAGGCTCTCACTATTCACCCTATCTAACCCTCTGATCATCTTATATGTCTCAATTAAGTCACCTCTTAGCCATCTTCTCTCTAATGAAAATAACTTCAAGTCCTTTAGCCTTTCCTCGTGAGACCTACTCATTGTACCAGGCAACATCCTGGTAAACCTTTTCTACACGCTTTCCAATGCCTCCACATCTTTTTTATAATGTGGCGACCAAAACTGTACACAATACTCCAAGTGTGGCCGCATCAGCGTTTTGTACAGTTGCAACATGACATCTCGGCTCCGGAATTCAATCACACTACTAATAAATGCTAACACACTATATGCCTTCTTAAAAACCTTATCAACTTGAGTACCAACTTTCAGAGATCTATGCAGCTATACACCGAGATCTCTCTGCTCATCTACACTACTAACAGTCCTACCATTAGTCCTATATTCTGCACACGTATTACTCTTACCAAAGTGAATCACCTCACACTTTTCCATATTAAACTCCATTTGCTACTTCTTGGCCCAGCTCTGCAACTTATCTATGTTCACTTATCTATGTGTGAAGGAGTTAAAGAAAAACAATCAACAAGTCATTTGGTGTTTTTTGTAATTTGATGAGGGCATTGCTGATTGTTTAGAAACATTGTACGGGGATTCATATTATTCCTGAGAATAATATGTTTGTCCAAATTTTTCTGTCCCACCTATGATAATGCTCACTCGTGTCATAGCTGGGAAATCTCACCCTACATAATTGTTTATTTTCTTTTACTTGTGTAATTAGAGACATCATCCCTGTATTGTAACTGAATTATCAATTTTGTTTGATTAAAGTACCAGTTATATAGTTAAATTACAAAGGTGACTTTTGGTCAATCACAACCTGTGAATTATCAAATCACTGTTGATAGTTTGGCCTCATTCAGATGTAGAGATTGGCTCAAGTTGATCATTGATAGTGTAACTATTAAAAAAAAACAGGCATTAAATGAATAAAAAGGTGGACTAATTTCAGGAAAAAGACTCTTTATTGTTTGGGACTACCTAAAAAATAAACTGTGCTCTTTTATCAGCCTAAGGAACAGCCATTAAGACTGTTACAAATGCTAATGAGGTGTCTCATGCCTACAGCAGAAAATGGACTGCGCTGAGTGGAGTAAGAAAGGTCCTCCTCCACTGTGCACTGTGTGGAGAATGGCCTGAAAGCTGTCCTTAGGTTAATTAGTAGGCCTCTACATTATTGATCAAATCACAGATAAGATTTTTAATCAAAGATTAGGTAACTTTAATTGTCCAAGATGCCCTGATAAACGGAGACAGTCATATTTTAATAAAAAAGGAGGAACTTTTATTCTTGTTTTATTGTTCAATGGTTCTCAGCAGTGTAACATTTCAACCAACTAGCTAATAATTCATGCAGAGAAATGGGGTAATTAAGTAACAGCAACGTAGACACTTTTTGTTAGATTTTCAGATGAATGTGACCCCATGAAATAGAAAAAAGATAAAGTAACTTTGTGAAGTCATAAATGTTTTCATTTTAATTGAATAGATTATTAGTGAGCCTATGATTAGCCAAATATTAGATAAAGCATCAAATTAAAAGCAATCATGATCTCCCATCTCAAATAGTGATCAATGTGATTTTCCATCTTGAGGCTTTTTTGATCATATCAAATTTCTGAAAAATGAGTGTTTTTCTGGAATATTTTCTTAATTACATAAATTAGTTCCTTTGCAACTAAAAATGTTGATAATTATGTAACTCAATTACCATGCAGTCACCAGTTAATGTCTTCTTTTTTCTGACATTGTTATATTGCAAGAACAGTTTGTGACTGGTGCCACTTTAGGTTGCCTCTAAACTGACAATACTGAACCATATTGTTGGATCTGTATTGCTCTCTGTTTATACACGTACAGTACTCTACAAGCATAAAACAATACTCATATTTTTGTTGTACAAAGTTAGATAGCTTTATTCAGAAACATCCTAAAACCAGCTAAATCTCTAATCATAGAAAAGAACCAGCCTGATAGTTCAACCCTCATGAACACTGAAGTTTCAATTACACGCTAGCTCTGTAACATTGAATATGATATTCAGCGTAAGGTTTGATTTGATTTGATTTATTATTCTCACATGTATTAACATGCGGTGAAAAGTAACATTTCTTGTGCATTATACAGACAGACCATACCTTTTATAGAAAAGGAAACGAAAGAATGCAGAATGTAACTTTACAGTTATCACTAGGCTAGAGAGAAAAATCAACTTAAAGTAAGTTAAGTCCATTCAAAAGTCTGACAGCAGCAGGGAAGAAACTGTTCTTGAGTCGGTTGGTATGTGACTTCAGGCTTTTGTACTTTTTCCCGATGGAAGAAGGTGGAAGAAGAATGTCCTGGGTATGTGAGATCTTTAATTATGCTGGCTGCTTTTCCGAGGTAGCGGGAAGTGTAGACAGAGTCAATGGGTGAGGGGCTGGGTTCTCAGATTTATGCAAAAAAGCAACGTATCCTCATCGTTCAAAACATCACTGCTGAGTTACATTACAGTTTTTTTCAAAAGTATAAGACAACAGAGCTATTATTTTACTGTCGTTATATATATGTTGAGTAATAATCTAATAGGAAAACTGTAATGCTGTTCAAAAATCTAATCCAATTAGTTGCTGAGATCACAGCTGCACCTGAAATATTCTGACAGGACTGCCAACATTCCATCACTTATATTCCACAATGTATGTTAGTCACTATACTCAGGACATTACCTTATTCTTATTTTGGGATTAATCAATAACTACATCAGTTAAGAATGAGTTATCTGCAACCTTTCACTTTATGTATGTATGTTAATTATTTAGTCGTACTTAGAGTTATATATTGGGGTTACAGGTGGCATTGAATGTTCGGTGTGTGGATGTGGAGTTGTAAAAGAGCATAAAGTGAGTTTGTGAAGAAGTTGGATTTGCATCAACTTTTATCACTGGACTGCAACTGAGAGGCTCAACACATCACCAACAATAATCTATGTTTCAATGGGATAAGGATATTGAATTTGATGATCAGCCATGATCATAATGAATAGCAGAGTAGGCTCAAAGGGCTGAATGCTTTATTCCTGCTTCTAGTTTTGGTGTTTCTAAAACTATTGCATGCAGTACATCTCCATTTTGCAAATCATTAGCATAATCGCTATATGTTCATTTTACAAATCAATTTGAAATACTGAGTCTGCGTTTGAGCTAATTATAGTTTTACCAAATTATACGTTGATTTTCTTCCAATATAACTTCAATGTAATAATATGCACAGCAAAACTGTCATACACAAAAAATAAATTTTAATATTATTATACTTTATCTTCATTTGAAAATAAAAAGGAGCCTATAATTCATTTGTAATAAAATATTTAGAACATTTGCATTACTCGTGACTTCATACAGATAAATAATTCAATATTAAATTCAGAACTGTGACTTCATTTTGTGGAATGGAAATCATACCTAAATGAAATACTAGAAGGTTGAAAATCGATCACTAATACAGAATGAATGGACCTGAATTATTATTGTACAACTGCACAGAATTCATAAAACTAAAAGGAAAAGTCTTTCCTAAGCACAAAACAAGAGAAAACTTTTGTTACTGGCTTGACTTCAATGGTCCAGTTAAAACACATCAATACATATCTTGTACACTTAACATATGCCTAGATATAAAATATTTCATGAATTAGTTTGTTAAAGGCTCTGACAATTCTGTCTTTCATAGCAAAGTATCTAGCTGTTTTTACTACATTCCTTATGGCACAACTATGGCAAAGAATTCACCTTTATAGAAGAACGTCAGCTAAAATCTATATTTAACCATATTCTGACATAACTCATGCATATCTTGTTTTTTTAAATTTTGTTTTCCAGCTGTATTTTTTTTACATAATTTGAATATCTTTTACTGTTCTTTTTTCACTTCTACAGGTCATATTTATGCAAATTTGCATCTCTTTTTGCATCATTGTTATGCTTTTGAATTCCCCTAATATTGCAAGATGGCAAAATAATTCCAGAGAAGATTCTCAAACCATCTTCAGATGTAAAATGTCTCTTTCATGTCATGTTGGTCAAATGCGAACATAATGTTGTTGCACCACAGTTTTTCATAATTTCATTAAAACATATCTGAACTTACATTTTAAATTTTTAGCTATATCATTAAATGTTTTCTTGAATTTAATGATTGGTTTGCCCTATGTTTCTTAATTTCATCCTGAACTAGTTTAGCAGAACTCTGAGTAGATTTGTCATCTATCTTGTCTTTCCTATAAACTTGTGTATTTTTTATCTCCTATTATTGTGAATAATTTACATGTTATATTAATCATTCTGGGTTATCAGCTCTGATTTCACATTTGTCATACAGAAATGTTCATTTGAGAACATTAATTTTCTTCAGAACATTGCACAACTTCACCTTTGTCCCAACTCATCTCCTGCTGAAATCCTCACGCCTTTCTAATTTTTAAACTTGATTATACGAATGATTACTAGCTGGTGTCCTACAGTCTACCCTCTGTAAACTTGAAGTCATCCAAAATTCTGTTACCCATTCACTCACCACCCCTGTGTTTGCTGATCTACTCCCAGTCATGCAACATCTCAATTTTAAAATCATCATCCTTCTTTTCAAGCACCCCACACCCTCTTTTTGTTTTGTTATCCAGCCTTACAATTTTCCAAGATATCTGTGCTCCTTTAATCCTGACCTTTTAGTCATACCACCCTTGGTTGCCACATTCTAAGCTCACTAGGCTCTCAACTCCAGAATTCCCTCCCTTTACCTTTTCACCTCTCTATCTTGCTTTCTATTTTTAAAACATTCCTCAAAGCCAATCTCTTTGATCAAGACCTAATATTTCCATGTGTAACTTGGTATCATAATTTGTTTTGTAATGCTTCTATGAAGCATCTTGGGGTTTTAAGGCACTAATTAAATACAAGTTTGATAAGGTTCCCCATGGTAGGCTACTGCAGAAAGTGCAGATGCATGGGATTGAAGGTGATTTAGCAGTTTGGATTAGGAATTGGCTAGCTGATAGAAGACAGAGGGTGGTGGTTGATGGGAAATATTCAACCTGGAGTGCAGTTACAAGTGGTGTACCTCAAGGATCTGTTTTAGGGCCATTGCTGTTTGTCATTTTTATAAATGACCTAGATGAGGGTGTAGAGGGTTGGATTAGTAAATTTGCTGACGATACCAAAGTGGGGGGAGTTGTAGACAGCGAGGATGGATGTTACAGTTTGCAGAGGGACATAGATAGGTTGCAGAGCTGGGCCGTGAGGTGGCAAATGGAATTCAATACGGATAAGTGTGAGGTGATTCACTTTGGTAGGAATAACAGGCATATGAAATATAGGGCTAATGGAAGGACCCTTAATAGTGTTGTCGAGCAGAGGGATCTTGGGGTACAAGTACATAGCTCTTTGAAAGTTGGCACCCAGGTTGATAAAGTTATTAAGAAGGCGTACGGTGTGTTAGCTTTTATTGGTAGAGGGATTGAATTTAGGAGCCGTGAGGTTATGTTACAACTGTACAAAACTCTGGTGCGGTCGCACTTGGAGTATTGCGTACAGTTCTGGTCGCCGCATTATAAGAAAGATGTGGAAGCATTGGAAAGGGTGCAGAGGAGGTTTACCAGGATGTTGCCTGGTATGGTGGGAAGGCCTTATGAGGAAAGGCTGAGGGACCTGAGGTTATTTTCATTAGAGAGAAGAAGGTTACGCGGTGACCTAATTGAGGCGTATAAGATGATCAAGGGATTGGATAGGGTGGATAGTGAGAGCCTTTTTCCTCGGATGGTGATGACCAACACGAGGGGACATAACTTTAAATTAAGAGGTGGTAGTTATAGGACGGATGTCAGAGGCAGGTTCTTTACACAGAGGGTGGTGAGAGCGTGGAATGCCCTGCCTGCAGCAGTTGTGGACTCGCCTACTTTGGGGGCATTCAAATGTTCGGTGGATAGGCATATGGATGATATTGGAATAGTTTAGGTTAGAGGGTCCACTGGCCGGCGCAACATCGAGGGCCGAAGGGCCTGTACTGCGCTGTAATGTTCTATGTTCTATATTCTAAGTTGTGACTGTTATTCAAATAACAATGGAATACATAGCAAAATTTAAAGATCTTTGATTAGAACAAAAGATAACGTTTTTTAATTCTTTATTGGAATATATTCCAAATGGCTTAAATTACTGGAAATTAAACTGCAGTGACCCATCATCAGGACATCACCACTGTTGACTTAAGTGGTCAGAGCTCAAAGTAAACCGATTAAACATGAATGTTAATGTAAAAATGATTCTTTCCAGGTTTTCAATATGACTTCAAAAGAATAAAACATTAATCTAACACTAATTCTCATACAAAAAATTGTCTGGTAGAACACCATCTTTTCATACTTGCTTTAGGATTTTGGATTTTATTTTGTAAGGTAACAATAATCTTTTTCCTCACAAAGCATTACAATCTTCATTTTAAGTATACGAGCAACCATTGAATGTAATCTAGAAAATGGAATTTTGATTAAGCTTTATTAGATTGAATAAAAATAGATTTTAGAGCAAATATGCTGAGGTTAAAAAGCATGAAATGCAATGTGTGTTGTCCCTAGTATAAAGGAAAACGAGTTGGGACATGGCTAACATGCAAGCTAGAGACAGGCTAACACCCATCGTTAACAAGTCCGTAGATTTCTATTGTAACCTATGTCTTGTTATTTGATAGTATGTTTCTGATGCTCACCATGACACAGCACAATGTTACACTGTTTACTGTGGTATTGATATCTGATGAAAGCACATCATGGCACTGATTTGGTTACTAATCTTAATTTATAGGCTTAGACAAAATGCAAAGATATCAAACTAACATTAACGTATTGCCGGGTATCTGGATTTTCACATTTTTATTTCAAAGTAATGCATTCTTTTAATTTCCTTATTTTGTTTCAACTGGACAACATGTGCTGTTGTCCGCAACATCTAACCTATGTTCTTCATATTACCAGTAATAGTTTGCATTTATATAGCACCTTTAACATAATGAAATATCCCAAGGTGCTTATCATAGGAGCATTGGAAAACAAAGTTTGCTAGCAAGCCAAATAAGGAGATGTTCAGGTCTGATGACCAAAAACTCAATCAAAAAGATATGTTACAAGGATCATCTTAAAAGAAGAAAGTGAGATGAAGAGGTGCAAGCACAGAATTCCAGAACTTGCGGACCAACCAAGGCAGCTGCTTGTAGGTTTTTAGGTGTGTGTGTTTGTGTGTGCGTGTGTGGCCGGCCCGGGGGGGGGGGGGGGGGGGGGGGGGGCGGCAGAGAACAGGCATGGTGGTGGCCTGAGATGGCATGAATAGGCTTCTAGCTGGATTCCCACTCATTCCCCTCTCAGCAATTTTACATTGGGGCAGACAAGGCCTCAGACTACAACCTCCCTTTACCACAACTGTGGTCCTTTAATAGCTAATATTTTATCATTTAAGGGCTGTTTCCCACCAACTCTCAATTTTCTATGATGGCAGGAGGATCACCCAGGTGTGGCAGAAGCCCGAAAATGATTAGATTTAGGCCTCATTCTGAAAGTGGAAGGAGAGATGCACTGCTATCAGAAGCCCCCTTCAATTATAAATATTGTCATTGGACACCACACACGCCAGGCCTAGCCTCTCCCCAACATCTCACTATCCACTCCATCACGCCTTCCATACCTTCCCTACCCCATGACCCTGAAAACACACCTATTAACTCAAGGGATTAGGTTTTTTTAATGTTATGAATTTCCATTTCTGCCCACTGCAACTTCTATCACTGCAGGGACTACAGAGCAATTAGGAATGCACACAAGGACAAGGTGGAACTTCCTTCTGAGTGACAGTGGAAGTCCTGTCTGCAGGCAATTAACATTCATTCAGGTAGGAAATCACTGTAAGGCAGGTAGTATCAGCAAGCACTCTTCAAATGGTGAATCACTGTGACGAAGAGAAAAATGACAATGAAGGAAAAAAAAGCAATCATTAAAGCAATAGAAATACAACAAATATGGGTAGAGTTAATGAACAATAAGATGGCACTGAAGGGAGGAAATTGAGGGATGAGGGAGGAACTGTTTGGAGAATGTAAAAAAAAATATAAATATATATCAGGAGGCAAGCAACAAAAAAAAACATGAAAAAGGAAAAAATCAGAAAAAGTGAGGAAACCAAAAAGGAAAGGACAAGTAGAGCATGAAAGAGATGTAGACAAAACTGTAGGGAGGAAAGTTGACATATCTGCAAATCAAAATAATCGAATAACAATCTTTTCAAAATGCCAATATTCATGTAAGTACTTCAGGCAAAATTTTTGGCATTTCTTTGAAACTTGTGGAAGCAAGATCTAAATCACCATGGTCAAAAACTAACTTCACAATTGGAGCCATCTGCCAATGTCTTGCAAATATTTAACTGCCAAACAACAGTAGTTTGAGGTCTTTTGTGTCAGAAAGATGAATCATTTCCATACATGCTAATTAAAAGCTCAAAAGTATCAGAATTATTAGTGTGATTCACAAACCATTCTGAAACCTATAATCAAAATAAGGATCATTACCCTTATGTCAATGTTTCTTTGCATCTTAAACTGAAACCCTTAACTATCAGTTAAAAATCCACCATAATCAGCAATTTTTGGTCAAAATACTGAAGATTCCTGCCAGGAGGGAAAGGAATCCAAAATATTGTCAAAGTTTATTCAACAGATTTAATAAGCACTAACATACAATTATATCAAAAGCCACAACAGGTTCTTTTGTACTTATGATGCTGCCTCAGCATTTCTCTCAAACAGAAATTCCAAATGTAAATATTTTGTTGCATTCAGTTTATAATGATTACAAATGTGTTAAAAAGATATTAATGTTTATAATATTTAGTAAATAACATTGCTTTTATTGGTGCTCTTCCTGTACCTAGTGGTGTACAAGGCAGACTTCCATCTGTCCACAGCGATGAATTGTTCCTGGAACAGATCACTAGCTTGTCAGCAGAGGCTTATAAGCTTGAGGGGTACCAGTCCACATTAAGCATGGCTGACCAGGAATCTCTACCTCTCTTAGTGCCAGCTATTAGCATATGACAGAAGCATTTTGCAGGTTGATACTCAACCTGTTGGTCATGTGTTCAATTAATCTTCCTTGGCCATCAAGTCCTGGATTGGGACTCAAACCCAACTTGGTTCAAGAGACAGGGAGCGGCACCACAAGACCTCCAATAAATAACATGGAAGTACAAAGTACATATTTAGTGATAATGTTGCTAAATGAGTTTGTATTTGTTACAAGTATCAGTGTAATATTTAATGGATCACAACATACTTTATTTAAGAACTAAATGCTTGCATTCTCCAGTTTTTGACTGTTTCTATAATAATGAATGGGTAGGTTAGCTTCTATGTTGCCTAAGAAAACCAAGCACTCAAAATAACATTGAGCGCAATTTATATGATGTGTTACTGAAGGTTCAGCTTAAACATCCAAGGCATATAAAATTTATTTTTGCCAATATTATTCACAACCTATATTCTGGAGGAGAAAGGCACTTTTCTTAATTTGAGCCCAAATTTCACTTCAATATTGGATACATTCTTCATTAAAAACACAAATCCAAATGTACTGCAGAGAAAATAACTTACCTCAAGGTATGGCATCATTAATCATCTCATGTTGTTTTCTAAGTTATACTTCTACCTCAATATTTTACTATTGGCTATCATTCCAAAAACTCACGATTGAGAATAATTCAAAGGGCAATTGCTGGTCTCCGATTGCAAATAAATTTTTGTTCATTTGTCCAACCAGTGTACTAAATTATGCATATTTTCATGGACTTGTTACTCGATTCGAACTACAAACTAAGTTTTCTTTAAGCAAGTGGACAATGGACTAAAAGTAGCTAATGCTCAGTAGGACGATAACACAAAGCTAAGTTTGAAACCTGTTTATTTTATGTTTATTACATAATTGTCACCTTTCTCCTGATATTTTCCCAAATTGCCTTAGCCGAAGTTTATGGCAAAATTAATCATGACAATTGTACTGGAAATGATAAAATATTGCCCCAATAGTTACACAGCAATCTTCATAATAATTGATGCAATGGCTTCAGGTTTTATTCAATCCCTTCCAAAATCCTTGCACTGGCAGCCTAAATTGCAGTCATGTATAAATATATATGTGTTATTTATATATATGTGGACTTGACTCTTGCTAGGATTTATTTCTCAAACTACAGACCTACAGATTGATTTACCACTACCAAATGAATTCCAAACATGACATGGTTTTTAAAAACTAAATTATGTAAGCTTATTAAAGAATATGATCTAACCCAAACATGCTGGTTCAGTGCCAGTGTACAATGCTTACTAAACCAATGATGTCATAATCTAAGTCATTCCATTCATTCCTGCTTGATAATGTCACAGCAAGTCCTTCACTGCCGTGAAACAAATAATACCAAGCATTGCTTAAATTAAAATGGTCTTTCATTTAATTCAGCTATTCTTTGAGGTAGTTGAATTCAACATCAATAGCAAACTGCTGAAACAATGCCTACTGAATCTTTAAATAATTAACAACTTGGATAGAATGCTTCGGCTAATAAAGGCAAGTATCCCATATGTCTTCTTAACCTTAATTAACCTGCCCTGTCACCTTCAGGAGTCCATGGACATGCATTTTAAGGTCCTTGTGATCTTCAATATTATCCAGGGTCCTACCATTCATAGTGTAATCCTTTGCCTTGTTAGCCCTCCTCAAATACATTACCTCACATTTTTCCAGATTGAATTCCATTTGTCACAACCCTGCCCATCAGATCAATCCATTATATCTCCCCACATTTTACAGCTATCCTCCTCACTACTTACCGCCCTGCCAATTTTCTGGAAAATAATATTTCATTTAAAACCTCTCTCAATCCCAGTTCACAAGATGTGCAAATTAAACTCAGACCTCACATGGCATTACAATTTCTGTAGGAACATTGTTTTTCAATTCCTCCTTTACCTCACATGTTTATTTCAGTATTTTGAATCTCAATTCATGAACAGTACCAATGCCAAGATAGCCCCACAGTGATAGCCTGCTCTGTTGTACTGCACCTCAAGGCAGTGCAGTACTTACCAATTCACTACACTGCTGAGTCTAATTGTATAGTGGAGTGAAGAAAAGAAGTGAGGTTGGCAATATAATGCTTGTGTTTACACTAGATTAAAAATCCAGCAGTCCACACTAATGCTCTGGAGTTCAAAACCCAGCCAATGGAATTTAAGTTCAATAAATGAATAAATTTGGAATAAAAAGTTCATCTCAGTAATGGCAATCTG
The DNA here is from genome assembly GCA_024679065.1 of Sphyrna mokarran. Taxonomy (NCBI): domain Eukaryota; kingdom Metazoa; phylum Chordata; class Chondrichthyes; order Carcharhiniformes; family Carcharhinidae; genus Sphyrna; species Sphyrna mokarran. The sequence continues at coordinate 92,738,766 of JAGIQG010000001.1, forward strand.
GGCCTACTAGATTGTAAAAATCTATACGGTTCAATAATGCCCTTTAGAATAAAAAATCTGCTGTCCATATCTGGTCAGGCCTTCATGATTTTTAATTTCCTCTGAAATGGCCTAAATTAGAAGGCATATCATCTTCTCAAAGGCAATTAGGGATGGACAACAAGTATTGGCTTTGTCAACAAGGTCCACATCCCATGAAAGAATAGAAAAGTCATCAGTGGCCATGACGAAAGACGGAAAGGAAAAGAAAGCAAAATTTTGTTGGAGCAACAGAGAAATGTGTCAGGGCAGAGGGTTTTTAAAGTATCCCAAAGGCAGAGATTAGAAGAGGCTCAGAAACACAGCAGGTATCTTAAGACATGAAGTTTACCGAGCTTGGGTCGCCTCTGAAATTTGATCCAGATGGGAAAAGTTGGAATAGGCATGATGTAGAACAACCTGCCTGCATCACTTTCAAAATTATGAAAAACCATCAGGAAGTCCTGTGATAATTATTAATTTGCCAAGAATAATGATCCCTGGCTAAGAAAAGTTAATATTTATAATCTTGAAAATAATAATTTGATGTATTTGTATCTGTACTCAGACATATGTCATCTGGAAGAGGGTAACAGACACAGAAAGAGAGGATGAGTGCAAGTGATAAAGGTAAAATTCTCTCAGTTTTATTAAGTGTAGGTTGAAAGGATTACAAAGCGAACTGGTTCCATTCATCAGCAATCTCTCCTTCACAATTTTTCTCTTATGTGAGGAAGCCAGAGGAAAAAACAAGACTGCAAATGATCATATAATGCCTAACTAGAGTAATTGCCAAATAATCCTGGTAGAAATGTGCAAAAGATGCTGTACATTAACTAATGTTTTTCCTATTTATATTAATTGATAAAAATAGAAAACATAAAAATCCAAAACAACTATATTTATTTATTTTGTCATTATTGTTTCTATAAAACTACTTTTCTAACGCAGAGGTGAAGCAACTTACAGGAGGAAATCTAGTTGTATTCTCAACACAAATAATTCTTGGGCCTGTTATTTCTAGGTGGGTAGCATTTTAACTTCTGGGATATGGGCTGTGGATTCAAGTTTCCCTCCAGGACCAGAGCACTAAACTCAAAAACTGACACTCCAGAGCAGGAGTGAGAGAATGCTGTGCTCCTTTAAATTAAACGTTAAATCGAAACCCTGTCTTTCTTCTTAGGAGACACCATTTCAAAGAGGAACAGGAGAATTATCCTCAATATCCTGGCCAACTTTTGTCCCTTAACGATGATTCTGATCACACCACTGTTTTTGGAAGCTTGCTGTGTACAAATTGGCTGTTACATTTTCTGCATCACAATAATGGTTAAAATTCAAAATACTTAATTGGCTGCAAATTGCTTTGGTTGTGAATGGTGCTAGATAAATGTAATTTCTTTCAGACAGCTACTTATTTAGGTCATCGGATATCTTATATTGCAAAACTATTATAAATACTATATAACATTCTTTTGATACTAGTCTCCTCACTTTATTCCTTTCTTCAATCTAAAATTCCTGCCATTTGTGTTCTTAACAAGGCAGTAAAAAACAGCAACTGATATTTTAAATAGAGAATAATCTACCTGCAGTTATCAGATTGAATTCAAAGAACATGGTGTTTTTATATAGCTCTTTAAACATTACATTACACCTTCTTGCACAACAATGACAGTACTCAGTTACAATGACAGCACTGGATAACCTCTCTGTCTAAAGAAAGCAACTCTAACATGTGCCATTGAAATGAAAGAGCTGCTTTCAAATTCCAACTATGGTCATATATTACCAACTGAAAAGACAAGAAAAGTATGTTTGCTTATTTTAAAAATCAGTGAACACTGAAAGATGACACTAGAAAGCTTTTGAAATAAGTTTGTTAAAAGGGAAGTTTGTGCCAGTAGCAATTATAACAATGTGACGCCACCTGTTGGTAAGTTTTTTCTTCTTGTATTCATACTAGACTGCAACAGTAGTTGGTTTACTGTCATTTTGCCCCATATGTAAAAAAATTGTTAGTAAAACATTACTCCTCCCACACATCTTACCACTCTCAAATACTACTTAAATTGTTCAAACCTCATGTAATTCTTATTCTACAGGATTTCTTCCTAACCTTTCTCCCATCTCATATTCAAAGTATCTTAATATTTTTCCTCCAAACATTTCTGCAATCACTATTTGTTCTAAATAAGATGAGAAAACTGCAATGGTCTTTGAAAAAATGATTTACAAGACTCGCTTATTGTAAGCGTTTGGTTATTTCATAAATAACGTTATTTCATCATATTCTGTAGTTTTTTTCACATTAGAAAAATGGCAAACATTTTCAAAGAAATCTTTTAAATTGATGTCTGGTCTACAAATCATTGGAAACTTCCTATTTTTGGATACTGATGGAAATTGCATGGTGCTACATTTTAAAACTTAACTGAAAAGGTCAAATTAATTAATTTTAATGCTTTACAAATATATGACCTACTAATTATTTTATTGCCAATCACAATGGGGAAATTCCACTTCAAGTCAATCCCTGTACTAGAGCTATTGCTAATTTATGCTTGAAAAGTTTATTTGAAATGCCAGCAATTCCAAAATAGTGCAGAATCTCAAATCAATATTATACAATTTTTATTTTTCTTAAATGTGGGATGTGTAAATTTCTGCATACTGAAGAGGTAGCAATTCAAATGTTGTAAAATAAAAGAAATAAATGGACTGCATAAAGCATTAATGTTGTACACAGCACTTTCACTTTTTATTTCAATTATACACAGCTTTCCCAATTCTACTCTGAACACCCTTTTTGGATATTATATTAAATGGAATCAGATGAAAACAAAGTTAGCAATGATTCCAGCAAGATATTAAAGACAAAGAGGACAGAAATAAATGGGGCAGAAATAGAGGGATATAAAACAAATAGACACAGATTGTAAATCACAAACAAAGTATTGGATAAATAGGGACTGAAGAGATAAAGAACAAAAGTGAGTAAAATTACATCAATGCTAAAGGTAGAAGAAATAACAATGCAATTAAGTGACAAACTGCCGAACAGCATCAGCAATCACTTATTCAATCACTCCAAATCCTCAACCTAGTAGCTATTGTTTTGTGCAATGGGCAGATTATTTCAAAGTGCATCTCTAACAATAGTAGCTATCATTATTTGCATAGTATTGTCAATTTTATCTGTTTAGGACACTGATTGTGATTTCTTTGCTGTGATCCAGGTGAGATTGACTTAAGTTAAAATAGGCCAGATATCAAAGTTTATTTATTTATCTGGCCACCTCTGCTCACTCCCACCATCACGTAGTGTATTTACCATTCAGCCATCAGATACTAACTTGGCAGATGTGTCTCTGATAAGCAATCTTATTCTTTAAATAGGTGGTCTTAAATGCCCAAATACCATCCGGCTATTTAGAGCCATAGAGGTTTACAGCATGGAAATAAGTCCTTCAGCCCAACTTAACCATGCCACCCTTTTTTTAACCACTAAGCTGGTCCCAATTTCCCACGTTTGGTCCATATCCCTCTATAGCCATCTTACCTATGTACACCCATATAAATGCTTTTTAAAAGTCAAAATTGTACCCGCCTCTTCTACTACAGCTTATTCCAGACATTGCCCCTCTGGACACTTTTGTATCTCTCCCTATCACCTTAAAACTATGTCCTTTAGTTTTAGACTACCCTAAATCTGGGAAAATATCTTGACTATCTAGTCGACCTATTCCCCTCATTATTTTATAGACAATTATAAGATCAACCCCAAACTTCCTACGCTTCAGAAAAAAAGTCCCAGTCTATTCTGCCTCTCCTTATAACTCAAATCATCAAGTCTCAGTAGCATCCTAATAGTTCTGCTCTCTTTCTAGTTTTATGATATTTGTTCTATAATGGGATAACTAGAAGTGTACACAATATTCCGAGTGTGGCCTTACCAATGTCTTGTATAACTTCAACAAGATGTCCCAACTCCTGTATTCAATGTTCTGACCAATGAAACCAAGGATGCCAAATACCTTTTTCACCACCTCATTCAATCTGTAACTCCACTTCCTAGGAACTACGAATTTATACTCCTCGATTTCTTTGTTCTATAACTCTCCGTAACGCCCCACCATTAACTGAGTAAGTCTTGTCTGGTTCAATGTACCAAAATGCATCACCTTGCATTTATCTAAATTAAACTCCATGTGCCATTCATCACTGGCCCAACTGATGAAGATCCGGTTGCAATCCTAGATAACCTTCTTCAATGTTCACTATGCCACCAGTCTTGGTGTCATCTGCAAACTTAGTAACCATGCCTTCTAAATTCTCATCCAAATCATTTATATTAATGACAAATATCAGTGGACCCAGCAACGATCTCTGAAGCACACTGCTGGTTACTGGCCTTCAGTCTGAAAAAAACCCTCTAAAATCACCCACTGTCTTCTGTCATCAAGCCAATTTTGTATCCATTTGGCTACCTCACCCCGGACCCTGTGAGATTTAACCTTATTCAACAACATTACATGTGGTACCTCGTCAAAGACTTTGTTAAAATCCACGTAGACAGCATCAACTGCACTGCCTTCATCCAACGTCTTGGTTACCCCTTCAAAAAACTCAATCAAATTTGTGAGTCATGGTTTGTTACTTTAATCATCTAAAACTTGTATTTTGTAAAGTAAATGACTGTGTCTTATAGTTTCTGAAAAAAATGCTTTTTGTTAGATACATTTTTAGAAATGTACATGCTTTATGCTTTTTCAAGGAAGAAAAAGCACATAAGTATTTTCAAAAGAGACCATCGAACTATAGTCTCTATAATGGGTCTTCACCAATTCTCCTAAACAGCATTCTAACCAGATCCTCCCTGCCATCTTATCTCCGTAACCATGTGCATTCACTATGGCTAATCCACTTAACCTGGGCATCTTTGAATTGTAGGAGGAAACCGGAGCACCCAGAAGAAACCCACACAGATCTGGGGAGAATTCCACACAGAGTCACCCAAGGCCAGAATCGAACCCAAGTGCCTGGTACTGTGAATTTTAAGTGTTTTATGTTGCTGATATACTCAGTCATTGCTTGAATTACTTTTTTAATTAGTGTACCAAATTAGAATCAAAATTGATGTCTGTGAATAATTTAAAATATTAGACACTTCATGAAATACAAATGATGAAAACAAACTTCAAAAATTAAGCTTCAAGTTTTGTTCGTACTGAAGTCACTGAAACTAAATTGGAGGTGAATGGGTCAGTTATACTATATCAGAGTCCAAATGGTTGTAACTTCATAATCATCCTGTGAATTCAAGAATTCTGGTCATTTTTGAACAAGCAAGTGACTGAAAGCTTCTAAAATGTCAGAACTCATTATAGTTCTTCTGGGTACAGCATCCACTAGCTTTAACTGGACTGGATGCAACTGCAAAAGGTTGTGATCTGTTTCAAACAGGAAGGTATGAAACTCTCTCCAGAAGGCTCTGGCTCACATTAATTTGAGGTTGCATTTTGTGAAGTATAATTCCAGCCAGTTGTAAAGCTACATTTTAAAAGCTGACCAGGTCACTCTTCAATACGTGCAATGTGAAAACAAAGTAGACAATCTATGTCATCCAAAAAGCAGATCTTACATTCGGGGCCAAGGATACATGCACAGAATACTTTGTTGCTCACTTTAGGAGATCAACAGTGCTATGCAATAGGCTGAAAACTGCATTCCACACATAATCTGACACTAATAGTTGAAATATATCTGAAGCCCAAAGAGCAGTTACATTTTGCTCATATTCATTCAGTTTTCAGATTTATTTAATGCCACTGTTCAGTTTCACGATATAAGCAGAACCTGCATATTGACATATTTAAGGCATATACACTGCACAATGTTCTAATACTGCATTCTTAAATTCCCAAATGCAAATTCCTGGTAATGATGCAAATAATTTGGTGGGGATTTTTAAAATTAACAAACGTGGAATTTATTAATGGAAATGTTTTTATGGTCATTGTTTTAAGTAGCAAAGCCCAAAAGTGTGAAAGTTAAATTTAAATTGCACTTAACGGTTATAATTTAGATGGCAAAAACAGATGGCAACCCCTCCTCCAAATAGTTATAAACTAACTTCCACAATTTTCTTTTTCAATAAAACCAGTGCCCTGGAGTTAGTTATAGAGCACATCATCCATGTCACACAAACACTATGTCATAATGGTTGTACAATTGTATTTTCCACTAGCAGCTTCTATTGTCAAGCACTGATACAGATTGAGAAACATAAGTAAGAAATAGTTTAGTCAAACATATTTTTAGACTTCAAAGAGCTTTAATTCAATTTTGGTTCACCTGAAAAGGTGTATAAAATTAATTAAGACTGAAAGCTAATGGTATTATCAACAAAGCAAATGATTCATTGATGCTCTTTCTATAGTAAGCTAGCAGAATTGCAACTTGTATCATTTGACTTACATCCAAAACAAACATATCAGACAAGAGATGCTCAGCTGCCTAAAAACATCTCATTTGTCTAATTACTTTCAACTTCCTCCACACCTAGTCTTCAGAAAGGTTTGAATGTCATTAAGCATCTCACTATATTTACAATGTTCACTGTGTATTTTCAGAACGTATTTGAAATTCTCATTTATTTCTGCTTGGTGATGAAGATTCATAGAATTTTACATGGAAAATTTCGAATGGATTGAAGTTGTTAAGCTTCTACATAAATATTATCAGTTAACTTTAGTACCTTCTTCAGTTCCAGCTGTCAACAAAATTCATTTGAGTAATATGCATAGCTTTTTATTTGCATTGACAACCTACCAAAAAAACTCACTCAGCAAAATGTACAAAAATGTGACCAACAGATTTATTATCTGAATGAAGAGTCACTTAGTATGGCACAATAGGTATTAAAATACAAACAAGTACCAGTAGCGTGAAGTTATAATTTATGTCACTATGTTTTTTCTTGACTTGAAGCTATTTTCAAGATTATGATACTTAATTTCTCTGCCACTTGAAGTACACAATATTTATTTTACATCATGACAACAAAGAATATATCTGATCTGCAAAACATTACATAATGACCAAAAATATCATTTATGCCAAACGACAGTGCACAAATTCTCTTTTTTTGGCTGAACTCTTACTGTACACTCTCAGATTTGTGGATAAAAAGTGCAATATTCTGATGTAGCTGAACTTTAATGCTTGGACAAACATTCATAAGGTATGCCTTCTATTTAACAGTTTCAAATGCATCAGGTCATGCAAGCGATCTGACTTAACTCAGGAATGTATGCAACTACTGTGATAGCTTATTCTCCATCTATACCTGGGATAGCAACAAAACCCAAAATTTGCTGTAGCCTGTTTTCATAATTTTGGGGAGAGAGTATCTGTCATTCAACACATATTGATAAAACATGGTTGAGTTGTGCTTGTGTCCCAAATTCAGTTTCTGACAAAAGGTATTACAAATCTTAATTTACTAGCTTCAGAATTATACTTTTAATAGTCTTCAGAATGGTGGTCACAATTTTAACACGCCATAGTCTAGAATTTTAGCCTTATACAGCATTATTCCATTTTGATTCACAATGTTTCAAGAAAGCTTCAAAGAAATATAAGACTGAAGCCATTTGAAAACATTCAACTCTGCAATAATCAAAGGTAAAGCTGTCTAAATTAAGAAGCCATACTATTGAAGTTTGTAGAAAATTGTTTGGCTATAAATAGAAATGCTCATATTGTCCTATTTTGCTTTAAAAAAACAGGTCTCTAGCGTTTTTAGTAGGTTACACAATAAACGTTTTCTTCTAAATTTTAAAACATAGGAATAAATGCGATTGCTAGTGTGCATGGTCTTCAGTTCAAAGATGGTATTTGAGTTGCTGCTAGTTAGTTACCAAAGCAGCAAGGCTAACTGTTTTTGTGATCCAAATTGGGACAGCGACACACATGTTAGAAAATTTCAAGAGATTTATTTCAACAGTAACATTTGCAACATCTGAATTTTACCATTAATGATTGGCATATGGCAAAATGTTGATGTTGTCAATACTGACACTGAACAGAAATCTCAGCAGATTTTATTTTATACGCTTATTTCACACATTACAAATCCTAACTGAACATGAATGTACTTCAATGTAGTTGTCACTGTGAAATAGATCTGTAAGCAACTGATGTTGCACAGTAATTCATTTTGATTCAGAGATAGAGGAGGAGGAGAAAGAGGAGGATTAATGCAGTGACATCACACAAGCTCAATTACGCAAAATGCACAATCCAAAAGGACTGATTATGTACAGTTGTGTTGGCTTTGCAATGTACATAAATTTTTAACAGAACTACATAGTTAAGTTACATTTATTCCCATTTAGGATTTAAATAATTCAAAACTCTTTCATCTGAAGTTCCAAATATTTCTCAATCTATCTTGCAACGTCCAACATTACACTTTACAGAAAATCAATTCTGAATGTGCATACATTATTACAAGTGCATGTGTACGTTAAACATATAAATAAACATTGTGCATTCAAACCAATATTTAATTTCTAAGCTACAATTAGACACTACTTTGGTAATTAGTGCTTCTTACCTGCTTGCTGTACTTGTTATTGATCTGGCAGCTATATTCAGAGCAGTGGTCTGATTCAATTGAGATGTTGTCACCTGTCCCTACGAAGGTATTGGCTGGTGGCAGTTCTTGCACTGCTTGATGTTTCTTCCCTGCAGTAGGTGACTGGGGATGAAGCTGAACCGTTGGCAATGGAGAGCTAGATTTGTAATGCCTACCGAGGTCAGGACTTCCTGGTCCACCATTCATAGAGCGATAGCGTCCCATGCCAGGGCTCTCTGTAAGTTTCTCATTCACACTATCATATCTCTGTCCATTTGGTTTTGATGCTTCCACAGTCACAATGCTACTATATAGAGGCTGTTTGGACTTCTTGCCCTTTTTGTCCTTCTTGGGTTTCTTAGACTTGTCATGTTGCTGGGGAGTGAAAAAGTCTTCGGGATCCTTTTTGCCAGCCTCGTATCCATTCTTGGATTTTTTGGGTCGACAGTATCTAGCCAAAACCACAACCAGTATGATCAAAATGACTGTCATGACACCAGCAACAACCCCAATAACAATGCTAAGTCGTTGCTTGCTCATCTCGTAATTCGGATCGCCGGCAATATCTTGCCTCAGTGAAGTGCGAAGACTTCGGGCTATCTGAGCTTCCACTATTGTCGCATTGGAAACGCTTTCATTAACAAACACGTGGACCATTGCCGTCGTGTACTGCGAAGGCTGCCCGCTATCATTGACCTGCACTACCAAACGATGCAGCCCATAGTGCTTCTGGGTCAGCTTTCCCACCAAAGAGATGACTCCACTTGCAGAGTCAATCTCAAATAGTTTGAAGGGATTTCCCCCCACGATGCTATAATTGAGATCAGCATTGATGCCAGTGTCCCTGTCTGTAGCCAGGACAGTGGCCACCACCGTGCGCAGGTTACTGGAAGGGGGGAGTAGAGTGTAAGTGGCGTTTTTGGGGAAGGTGATAGTGGGGGCATTATCATTTTCATCCATGACATAGAGAGAAACCATGGCCGTGGAGGATTTGGGGGGCTCTCCCCCGTCCACAGCCTTCACTTTGAAGGAGTAGGTGGTCTGGTGCTCCCTGTCGAAGGACATGGTGGAGTAAATGGTGCCGGTGTCGTTGTCGATGGAGAAAATGTTGTCGTCCTCTTCGATGAAGAGGCTGAGCTCGGCGTTCTTGCCCTCGTCCGCGTCCATCACGGTCACCATCCCAACCGGGCTGTTGGGCGCCAAGTTTTCCTTCACGTAGAAAGTGAAGATGTCCTGCATGAAGCGGGGCTCGTTGTCGTTGGTATCCTGGACCTGGACCACCACCATGGCGCTGCCCTCCAGGCTGGGGACGCCCTTGTCCCGGGCCACCACCCTGAACTCGTAGCGGGGGGTCTGCTCGCGGTCCAGCACCACGTTGGCGATGATGGCGCCCTTGGCGGGCTCGATGGAGAAGACGCCGGCGGCCGCCGGGTCCAGCGAGTAGGCGATCTCGGCGTTGCGGCCGTCGTCGGCGTCCGAGGCCAGCACGGTGGCCACCTGGTCGCCGGGCGCGTTGTTCTCGGCGATGGCCACCCGGAAGACGGCCTGCGGGAAGACGGGCGGGTTGTCGTTGATGTCGGCCACCCGGACGAGCAGCGAGTTGTTGCTGGAGAGGCTGGGGCTGCCCGAGTCCACGGCCACGATCACCACCGAGTACTGGCGCACCGCCTCGTAGTCGAGGGGCGCCGCGGTGTGCAGGAAGTACTTTCTCTTCTGCTCGCTGTCCGACTCGCTGGCCGACTTGAGCTGGAAGGGCACGTCGCCCACGATGGTGCAGGTGACGGCGCCGTTCTCGCCCTGGTCGCGGTCGGACACCTGCACCAGGGCGATGGGGGTGTCCACCAGCACGTCCTCGGCCACGCTGGCCACGCCGTCGCGCAGCACGATGCGCCCGATCTTGCGGATGTCCACCTGGGGCACGTTGTCGTTCTGGTCGCGCACGGCCAGCAGCACGGTGGCGCGGTCGGTGCGCGGCGGCTGCCCGCGGTCCTTGGCCAGCACGCTGAAGCGCAGCTGGCCCACCTCCTCGCGGTCCAGCCGGTGCAGCACGCTGAGCCAGCCGCTGCTCTCGTCCAGCCGCAGCAGGCGGCGCACCGACTCGGTGGCGGCGCCGAAGACGTACTCGAGCTGCCCGTTGACGCCGGTGTCCAGGTCGGTGGCCCGCAGCTGCAGGATGGGGGTGCCGGGCGGGCTGTTCTCGGGCAGCTCGGCCTGGTAGAGCGCGCGCTCGAAGCGCGGGCTGTTGTCGTTAACGTCCGAGATGAGCACGCGGAGCAGGGCGGAGGAGGAGCGCGCGGGCTGCCCGCCGTCCCTCACCCTCAGGCTCAGCTCGTACGAGTCCCTCAGCTCGCGGTCCAGGGCGCCCTTGACGATCAGCTGCGGCTGCTTGTCGCCGTCCGGCGTGTCGGCTACCTGCAACTCGAAGACGCTGCTGCGGCCTGTCCCCAGCGCTCCCCCCTCCTCCGTCTCCATCTCCCGCTGCTGCTCCTCCCCTCCTCCTGCCCCCTCGGCGGCCGCCTCTCCCGGCCGGCGGCTCTCGGGCAGCAGCTGGTAGCGCTCGATGCCGTTGGTGCCGAAGTCGCGGTCGGTGGCGGTGGGCAGCAGGTAGAGGGTGCCCACCGGGCGGTTCTCCTCCACCGTCAGGGTGAGCACCGGCGACGGGAAGCTGGGCGTGTTGTCGTTGATGTCCTCCACGATGACTTTGCCGTCGTACAGGTCGACCCAGCTCTGCGCCGGCCCGATCACCGACACCTCGAAGTCGATGAAGCACTCGTTCTCGTCGAAGATCATCTGGCACTGGGGCAGCTTCTCGCGGTCCGTCCGCCGGCCCGTCGTGCTCAGCTCGCCCGTGATGTTGTCGATCTTGAAGTAGTCGGAGCCCGACTCCAGGCTGAAAGTCACCTCCCCCGAGCCCGCCGCGATGCCCAGGTCGTTGGCCACGTTGCCGATCCGCAGGTCGGCCGGCCCCTCCTCGGTGATCCGGTAGCGGAGCGCCTGCTTGGCGCTGGCTAGCACGGCCGCCGTCCGCACGAACAGCAGCAGCGGGAAGCAGAAGGGCATGGCTCCCGGAGTCAATATAACCAAAAAAAAATACAAATTCCCCCCTCTCTCTCTCTCTCTTCCCTGTAACCGGGGGAAAATCTGCTCAAAGTGCCCAGGCTCACACTCTAATAAAGTCACTGCAGAGTCACACACATCGCTGGAGTTTCTGAGCCCCTCTCATCTCAAAACTGGATCACTCTCTTCCCCCAGTCTCGCTTCTTTTTTTTTTGCAATTGCCACTCTCGGGATTCCCAGCCCCAAAGAAAGCAGCATTTAAGTCAAATTGATCACCTTGAATCCTTTAGTGGTTTTTGGACGTGTCTCTGGAGTCACGTTGTTCCAAGTTTGCCCTGCATCCGCAGTTACTGTGTCTTTACCTGCGTGCTGCTGGTTACTGGACTGTGTGTGTATGTGTGTGTGTGTATGTGTGTCGGCAGCACTCGGAGTGCCCCAACCTTGCTATTGCAGTCTTTCCCTTTCACTTCACACTCTTCTTGTCCCTTTTTTTTTGGTCGTTCTTTCTCCGCCCGTCCGTACTGACTCCAGAGGCAGCTCCCGAGTGGTGGAAGAAATAAAAAGGGGAGGGGTGGTGGCTGTGGGTGGGGGGGCTCTGGAGCCCGATCAGAAAGTTGAAAGCTTGCGAAAGACGAATTGGGGGAACGCGATCCGCTTCCCCACGTCGTTGAAGATTGCGGCGAGCAAGAGGAGTCCCGCAGAATGAAAAGGTTGCAGTTAGTGACTTTCCTATTCAATCCGATAAAAAAAAACTGGTACAAAAAAGAGAAGGGGTTGTCAAGCTGTGTCTAAAATGCAGATACTCCTCTGGATTGAGGATGAATAGGGAAATCCTAGTTGGTACAACGGGAATCCGAATGAGAGCAAACTGATTGCACGATGCGGACCTTTAAAACAAACGACGGCTGCAAGTGCAATGCTTCTGGATCTGATCCGAGCAGTTGAATAAAAAAAAATCCCCGATTAAAGAACGAATAGGCTGCAGCACTTTTGACAACGGCAAGTTTTCTTATTCCAAACCCCGAAGTATTCCCTGACGCAGTCCTTTCTGTGGTGCTGAATCTTTCTTAGAGGGGGGGGAAAAAGTCCGTCCTTGTTATTCGATTAGTCGTGGTCTGCTGAGTAGTTCATTGCTATTCCTGCAGTTGAAGTTGGGTTTGTCTCTCTCTCTCTCGCTCTCTCCCCGTACAATTCAGCCTTCTGTAGTCAGAAAGTAGCTGCAGGTTATAGCGCAAGCCTGATTCCGAAGGCGATGTTGCTCAGAGAATCGGAGTCTATAAAAGAGTGAATGTAATAATGTTCTTTACTCTCCCTCGGGCTAGCGATCTGTAAATTCCGTTGCTTCCCTCCTTTATATCTGCACGTTGTTAGCTGTGAATTCAGGTTAGCAGCAGAGTCCTGATTTCTCTCTCCCACCCTCTTTTGTATGCCATCCCGCTCAGAGTGTGGGTGAATGTGAGAGTTTTCTGACTCATTTGAGGTAGCGTCACCTACACGAGTGAAAAGGAACTGAAGCGCGGTCAGGAAATGCAGAGATTCCTCTTTCTACATCATCCATCTCTTCCCTCATTTGCTTCCTTTTACGTTCGTCGTTTCCTTTTTTCCCCTGTTCCGTTGCATTTATTTTAATACAATGTTACTTTCCCATTAAACAAAATACTCATTTTATTTCTTTACATTATCTCCCTATGTTCTTATTCGGAGCATTCGGCTACGTGTTTTGGTACGCTGCGTTAAAGCCATTCAATTTCACCCAAGTATATTTGTGAAAAATTATATATTTGCACGATCGATGTTTTTAAAAAAATTCCAGTTCGTCCTGTAGCTTTGAAGGAAGGTGCGGTCTAAAATTCGTCTTTTACTCAGACGCAGAGGGGTAGGAAAGGCTCGCGTGTGTGAGAGAAACCAAGGTTTACTGCGAGTTTGAAATCGTTAAATCGTTTTTCCCTACATTGTTTTATTTGCAAGCATGATAAAGATGTGCATTTTCTCCGTTTATCTTCCCCCGCCAAAGCCGAGATTAGATTCTTGGGAACACGTATACCTACATACTTGACAAAACACGTTTTAACAAAAGAGCCCATCGCGTTTTCTCTGAAACCGAGTGAGCTGGAGCTCCCGTGTTGCGTTTTGGGGGTGGAAAGGGTTGTGCAGGGAGTGCTGCAGTTACAAATTGCAGCTACGAGTGGTGCATCGCCGCACCGGCTTCTTTAAGCGAGAGGGAGCGGGCAGGCTCTCGCAGCCGTCGTGTTGAGGAGCTCGGGATGAAAGTTGGCTGCCTTGCTCTCTTTGCCCCCCTCCCCGCTTTTTGCTGGGCTAAGCTGGAGGAAGCTCACGGACCGCAGCGAGTCTGCGGCAGCAATGAGCAGCGCCTGCGCGGGGAGGCGTGGGACAGCACTGGTGACAGCCAGAAAGTGATGACAGAGACAGGAAAAAATACTGGCGAGAGCAAAGAGGAGCCGCAGAGAGAGAGTATATGGAAATAAATAGGGAGAAAGAAAAAAATCTACCTGGTGACTAGCAGGTTAGAAATCAGCATCTATTTTACCTCATCAACTATTACTTATGATAATTGCAGTTTAGGATCGAGAGCTAGATTCCCGGGGAGTGGGAGAGAGGCAGCTTTAAACGGGGGTTGATTATTGTGTGAATCAATCTATCAACGTAGTTCGTGCTAATCGGTTTCAGAGACTGTTTAAAATCAGTGTCCTCATTTACATTTCAAAGAAACTTTTGGTGCGATTTACATTCTTATGCGTGCAAAGTTCTCGGCAGGATGCGCAAGCGGCACTATCCGTGAATGGGAATTTTAATTACAGGACAAATTCACGCTTGCCAATAGCTTTTTGAGTGCTTCGTGTTTAACACAAAGCGACTTGCAATGTATCGCATTTTCAACTTTGCGGTCTTTAACAGTGGACGATCTCATTCTGCGTGTGATCCACTTAAGCTGACAGGTCACATTATGCGGTTAAATCAACATAAGCGATACACAGCCCCGATGTGAGAAAATCCTGTAAGATCCTGATTATATGCAAATTGTAACCAGCTTCCAATTCAGCTTCTTGAGCTCAGTTTCCCCAGTGTTGCGTCCTCACAGCTAGTGAAGGTTCACATCGCTGGCAAAATGAAATCGTTAGTATCTTTGTATAAAATTTTAAGGACACCAAGTGGGTTCCTAATGTCCGGAGCGATGCATTAATTTGTGTTCCAGATTTGAGCACACGCTTGAACCTTCGCACCAATTTTAAAATTCACATCCAATATAATTGTTTTTCCTCTCTGCTTTACAGAACACGATCCTTAGGTTTTGGTAATTAGCATGAACCGCTGTGCAATTTTCAATCCAATACAGATGTACAGAATATTAATTAATGTATTAAAGTAAAAGTAGTAAATATATACGTTTATATTATACCAATATTAATAAAGCCATTAAACTATATATTCTGGCATTTCAGATATCTGATAGCTTGTTCAGCAAATGTATTGTCATGTGACATTGAGCACTTCAGACCAAGAAAAATAACGGCGTGTTAGAAATGTCTTCACCTTACTTGAAATCATCAGGAAGTCTCCGATGCTGATCCGCAGCTTGAGTTAAATTAGCTGATTTCGGTAGTTGGGTCACCACAGTTAGTTTCAATGCCCCGGTCTAGTAAGAGGGATAAGAAAATCCCTATTCCCACTCATGATCACAGATTTAATGTTTCTAAGCATATATGAACATCGGACAAAGATGACCATCCCAAGGCAATAACACCCCGTGATGCTGAATAATCAGCAACGCTGAATTGCTTATGAACAATGGCCACTTGGATGAGTTCTAATGGTTTCCAACTTACGTAGAACTCAAGAGTCAGTAGCGTCAAGAGACACTTTTACCGGAAAATATTGAGACTTTTTCCAAAAAATATAATTAATATTTTTGGCAAACGAGCCAAAAGAGAATACACAATTAAATTGTTCTTTTCTCTCTAACACCAGGTAAGAGGCACATATATCTTACACACAACTTGCTTTCTTGCAGTTAGGCACAAATAGAATCCTGACAAGTGACATTTCAGCCTACCCGTAATTATAAGTATCTAATCTGCAATTATAAGCAGGGTGGAGTTGACCTTTAAGAAGACTATTTATAGGAAAATAATGTTTTAGATTAGCAGTGTGTTGTGTCGCAATTCTGTTTCTTTCCTAATGTGCTTTATTTGTTTCCCCTCATGCGCAGTACAGTAATAAGCGGGAAATAAGGAACGTTGGTCACTGAACTGTAGAAACAGAGAAGCGAAAATAGCATTTATGTATCAGAAAAGCAATATCAACATGTGCTGCAATTTGGGACATTACATATAAATACACGCATCAACTTCCAAGCATCATTGGTCACCCTGCTGATTGGAGAATTTATCAGAAACAAGGGGCTATTAGGGTTTCTGTGTGCCTCCTCCTTCATTAGGCCAGGTGCCAACCAAAAAAAAACGATTCAACAGTGAAGCTCTGGTCATTTATTTTTAATATTGCACGTTAAGTTTATACTTGCAATGGGGATAATGCCAAGGGAACTTTTGGATAATGTGGTGCATCAGAGTAATGTGCATCAGAAAAGCACACTAATGCAATAGTGTGAATATCCAGTACCAGCTATTCTTCTGTCATCTATGAGTAAAACTGCTGAATTTTCTTTGGGCACACCAGGACTCCCTAGCCTGCTCTCAAGGAGAGATCATTGGCCACCCTCTTCTGGAATATGTGCAAAGAATGTCTGTAAAAAGATCCAGTGTTTTTTGTCAAACTTTAAACCAAGGAGGTCCATGATTCCTGACTCAGTGCTCCTAGGATTTCATAAGGTCGCATCAATTGCAGCTGGTGGACCCTCAATTTGGTGAAGGACTATCCTTAGTTTTCCAAAAACTTGCTAATCTTGACTACAAAAAGTTTTCCATT
The DNA here is from genome assembly GCA_024679065.1 of Sphyrna mokarran. Lineage (NCBI taxonomy): Eukaryota > Metazoa > Chordata > Chondrichthyes > Carcharhiniformes > Carcharhinidae > Sphyrna > Sphyrna mokarran. Next base: position 92,755,429 of record JAGIQG010000001.1, read on the forward strand.
GTTGCAGACTGGTTCATAGCAAGATCCAGGACCATGTGCTGAGGGATGTACAAAAGCTGCTGCTGCAAAGGCACAATGAGGAAGAGTCATGAACACAGGCCTATCGGCTATAGTCCACCAAGAGACTGGAGACTGGGTACAATTCCTCAGACTGTATAGTAGTTAATGAATTTTTTTTTTAAGCAACACAGCACGGGAAACAGGCCCTTCGGCCCAATGAGCCTGCGCCGCCGTCATACTATATAGTAGCAAATACATTATCCTATTTTAATATTCCTATATAATAATATATATATTGTTCCTAATATGGAAAATTTTCACCATAGGGACAATTTGTTTCCTGATCAGCCTAAGAGCGAATTTTTGGGTTGTGGGAGGAAACCGGAGTGCCCGGAGAAAACCCACGCAACCACGGGGAGAACGCGCAAACTCCCACAGACACCGGCCCAATTCCAAGTGTCTGCACAGCCACATCGATAGTCTCTGAGCTGTCATGGTGCCCTTCAGATGGTCCACATAAAGCACTCATTTACGACATGAGGTACCAGGCAACCCATGAATCAACATCCAAGAGCTGTACCCGCACCACCTGCCGAATGCATGCTCAAAGTATGGACCGAATTACCTGTGGAAAAAGCCGTAGTTAAACAGTCCTAATATATCCCTCTATCTGCATACCGCTCATGTGGCTGTCCAAGAGACCCTTAAACAGCCCCAGCGTGCCTGCTCCCACCACCTTACTCGGCAGTGCATTCCACACCCCCACTACCCTTTGTGTGAAAAACTGCCCTCTAATATTCGTCCTATACATAGCCCCCCTCACCCTATGGCCATGACCCCTCGTCCTATCCATTTCTAAAGGCGGAAAAAGTTTACCTCCATTTACTCTATCTATACCCCTTATAATCTTATACACCTCTGAGATCCCCTCTAAGCCGACGTCTTTCAAGGGAAAACAACCCCAGTCTATTTAATCGTTCCTCATAAGACAGTCCTTCCATACCAGGCAGCATCCTGGTAAACCTCCTCTGCACTCTCTCCAAGGACTCCACATCCTTCCGATAGTACGGCGACCAGAACTGGACGCAGTATTCCAAGTGAGGCCTAACCAACGTTCTATACAACTGCAACATCAAACTCCTACTCTTGTATTCTATACCCTTTTCTATGAAAGCTAACATACTATACGCCTTCTTTATCACCTTCTCCACCTGTGAGGACACCTTCAGAGACTTGTGAACCTGCACCCCCAAGTCTCTCTGCGTCTCTATGCTCCGTATAGTTTTACCTTTTATCCTATAACTCTCTTCTACATTTTTCCGGCCAAAATGCATCACCTCGCATTTATCCGGATTAAATTCCATTTGCCATCTATCTGCCCAGTCTACCAACCTGTCTATGTCCTGTTGTATTGCCTGACACTGCTCTTCTGTACCCGCCAATCCAAGCATCTTGGTGTCATCAGCAAATTTGCTGATCTCACCACCTACCCCTACTTCCAAGTCGTTTATGTAGACCACAAATAGAAGAGGATAGAATAGAATATTGTAAATGTAGCAGGTAATACAATTCCTACAGGGCAGAAGGAGGCCATTTGGCCCATCAAGCTTATCTTAATAACCCCACATATTTCCCCAACTAATCCCCTGACACTAAGAGGCAATTTAGCATAGTCAATCAACCTAGCATGCACATCTTTGGTATGTGGGAGAAAGTTGGAGCCCCCAGAGGAAACTCATGCAGACATGGAGAGAACATGCAAATAAGTTTAAGTTTATTCATAGAACAAGTAGGCTTATATTAACACTGCAATGTACATACTGTGAAAATCCTCTAGTTGCCACACTCTGGCACCTGTTCAAGTACACTGAGGGGGCATTTAGCATGGCCAATGCACTTAACCAGCATGTATTTTGGACTATGTAAGGAAACTGAAACATCTGGAGGAAACTCACACAGCCACAAAGAGAATGTGTTGGCTCCACACAGACAATGACCCAAGCTAGGCATTCCTGGTGCAGTTAGGCAGCAGTGCTAACCACTGTGCTACTGTACTGCCCGTAACATAGCACTAGAAGAAACTGATTTAGTTTGCACCTTTATTTGAGCAGTTATATAATGTCCTTTCACAAATTTTATGAATGAAGTAGATTTCCTGGGGAGAAAATGGCACAGTGGTTAGCACTGCTGCCTCACAATGCCAGGGATCTGGATTCAATTCTGGCTATGCGTCACTATCTATGAACATTTGTACATTCTCAGTTTCTGCATTCTCCCCATGCCAGAGTTTTCTCTGGGTGTTCTGGTGTCCTCTTACACTCCAAAGATGCACAAGTTGACCATATTAAATTGTCTTTAGTATCAGAGGAATTAGCAGGGTAAATAACGTACAGTTACAGGGATAGGAATTGCCAGTACAAGCTCAATAGACTGAATGGCCTTCATCTGCACTATAGGAATTCTATGATTCCAGGATTCTGAGCTTTCCATGCCAAGGTGCAGAATCAGATGTTGACTAAACTTTGGGGCAGCTGCTGCAAAAGCTCAATGGGAAAAAGACAATGTCTAAAATCCACGTGCCATTTTATACTGCAATACTGGAGACTGTTAAATCCATTACATGGTATCTTTGACATGAAATGTATGTTGTAAATATCATATGTAATTGCAGTTGTATTGAATCATCCCAGGTTGCCACATGCTGCATGGAAACAATGTGTACAGGATCAGGATTTCAGTATTGTCTACTTTGACCTGTTTGGAATTTTACAATTCTTTTTATGAATAAAGTGTATTTTGGAAAAAAAAACTATTGAATTTATGCCAATTAATGCAAAATTATAATGCATCAAACTTGTCCCCTTGTTGCATCACTTATTCATAAGAATACCCAAATTAGAATTCTCACAATTATTTGTGTCCTTTAAAAATACAAGTTATGCAAAATGTTCCAAAGCTTCAAAATATCTTTTTTTCTGAATATTATGGTATGAAATATGGATTAATGCCCAAGTTATATCATTTATACTTGTAAGTTGCTGGTACTGTTTTTTCAATGATGCAAGCGTTCAGCATGAAATGATATCACTCATATGCAACACTTTTGAAGCGAGAAAGCAGTTCAAACTTCAAATTCTGATGATATGTTTACCAGTAGAGAAGAGACATCAGTCTATCATTGAAGCTTTGGAAGTCAGTTGAGATTAATGTCAAGTTTTTTAACCTTTAATTGCTGATTAATTTTGAATTGTTGCCCTTAATAATGCAGTCACATACAATGCAAGTGGTATGAGGCAGCCACCTTTAACTTGATAAAATGTTAAAGATGCTTCATAAGTTAATTATTAAATAAAATTTGATGGAGCCACATAAGGAAATTATATAATAAGTGACCAAAAATTTAGTCAAAGAGCTAGATTGTTTTGTCTAGTTTTCTCTCTCTATAGATGCTGTCAGAATTGCTGAGCCTTCCCAATATTCTCTGCTTTATTTCAGATTTCAGATTCCACAGTATTTTGCATATTATTTTTTTTAAGAGATGCTTTTTAAAATAAAATGATAGAGTGGATAGATTGGGGCAGAAGATAATTCAAACTTTAGGTCACAGCCTAATGAAGATAAGCATTGGTTGTGCGAGTTTCTTTTCCAGTATACCCAAATAGGTACCATAGTGTGGCAACTAGTGGATTTTCACAGTAACTTCATTGCACTTTTAACATAAGTCTACTTGTGACACCAATAAATAAGTAAGTAAAAATAAGACCGTGGTCAAAAAAAATCAGCTGCACAAGAGGCAACAACAGAAAGAGCACAAAGATCTCACGGGTTGTAGAGTCAGAAAAAGGTTACAGAGCCATGGAGAGGTAAAACCTTTGAGGGTCATTAAAACAGAGATAAGAACTTTCAAATGGAGCCATTTCCAGACCAGGAGTCAATGATCAGTGAGCACAAAAGCAATGGGTGAACAGGATTTGGTGCGAATTGGACAGCAGAAGTTTGAATGATCTCAAGTTTTGAAGTTTAAAAGATGAAATGCTAATCAGGAAAGCTTTGGAACTGTTCAAAGCATGTATTTACTGTTGTTAATATTAAATTGACAGCTGATATTTGAGTTTCAACCATGTCGAAGAATATTAACATTTTTTGGGCCGCCTTTAATCATCCTGCCTTGGTTACAAACTTGTGAGGAGCTCTGTCCCACCAGTTAAAATTTTTAATGGTTAGATTGGTGAACATCTAAACTAAAGTTAGGTAGATTAAAATTATGCTGAGCACTAAAGTTATTGTAAGGATCTCAACTCTGGGTCTTGTGTCATCTTCAGTGGAAGATTATTTCCATTTTACCCAATGCTAAACTTGGAGCTTTCAGTGACCCCCTATGCCTATAAACTGATGCAAATTCAACACAGTTATACTCTGCAGTGTGTTCCAAAACAAATTGGCACACAAATGAGAGGTTGGAGGGTCCCTCCAACATTGAGCTCATCAGAAAAAGAAACAGATTTTCTTCTCAACTGCTTAGTAAAATCTAAAATCATTGATTATCAATCATGAGTGTGAAAATAATAAATGTTACTCCTAAAAGAAGGGTATATTGTCACAAAATAGCATGCCAACTGAACTCAGTATTTGTGGATTTCATATGATGTCAGAAACACCTGCTACTTGCTTGCACAAATGCAAATTCTGCTATAATTTGGATATCCTCATTAATCATTTTGCTGCAAGTAAAAGGCATAGGAATTTCTATATTTATTCATTCAATACTTGAAAACAATAATTTATTGTTTCAATATATATAAAGTATAATGTATTATATAATATATATTACATAAAATAATAGCTTTTCCTTAAGGTAATACTCCTGAAAATAATGTATGGGACCACCTTTATGAATTTCAGGAAATCTGTTCATAATTAAAAAACAGCTGACTATGCACAGAAGCATGAAGATCAAGATTCTACACAGAAAAGCACTGCAAGCAATATCATGGTACAGGACTAATGTAGAAAATAATTGTCGTCAAAAAGATCATCTTTCATGTTCAATATGCTAATCATGGTTTATAAAATTAAAATGTGACTTCTTTAAGAAAACTTTAAAAAGGCAAATTTTGACTTTTGTATGTAATCAATTTTGATCAGTTTGCTCCAAAGATATGAATCTTGGTTCTTACACAAGTGAGAACCTTTTCTTCACTTGCGTAATAATAAACCTACCACTTTAATGCAATCATATAATCAAACTTTTCTAATTTTGCTATCTGACATCAGAGATCCAACAAAATAACAAAAATATTCTGAAGTAATAATGTTAGAAATTAATAGTTATATATCAATAAAATGGTGCACAGATTTGGTAAGAAAAATGTGATTTTCATACTTTGAAAGAAATAGGTATATTTTGAAAAAACTATGACTTTGTATGTCCTCTGGAGTGATCCATGGTGGAAGGTCTTATCTAATTCAATTGCAAGACCTTAACGAAACAACTAAGGCTTGAACTTTATTAACTTTTTATCTTTAACAACACTTGAAGGTTTATCTAAAAATGTAAAGAGCTGAGCATATCTTTAGTATTTATTTTCTACATATATAGTTAAAAAGCTTCTCTGTTACTTGCTTATCTGATGGGAATCACTGTCACAGGAAATTGTAATTGCTAAACAGAAACTAATAGTGGTGATGGGTTGGTGGGAGGATGGGGTGGGGATGCAAAGAGGAGAGAAAGTCAATTAATTTTACCGTAATCCATGATAATTTTAATCAGGGATTATATCCAAGCCTAACTGTTTATTTATCAAAAATCCTCAAGCTTGCCGTGCACAAGGTCTATAATATTTCTGTAATCCTTCATTGGTGGTAGTAGTTGATTTATTCGTGGACTCCAGTAACTTAATTACGTTCAATGTTATGCTATCACCTATTATAAAACAGAAAATTCTGGAAAATCTCAAGTTAATGTTCTTTCTTTAGAAGTTATATATAACAAGTTTTAAGCAAGTACCATGACAGGGAAAATGGAAGATGCTATGGTTGTGGGAGAAGAACAATAGGGAAGATCTGTATTAGGGTCAGAAGTGATTAAATGACAAAAGGGATGATGCTGCAATGTGAAAGGGGATGATAAAGGGACAGGTTCAGAAAAAAAATGGTGACTTAGAGATGATGAAAATTAGAAGAATTCTGTCAAGAAGTTATTGAAATAATTTCTCCTTTGGCTTCAGAGAGAGTGATTGAGAGGAAGAAAAATAGAAGTGATTCTTCCTTCATCATTCATGCGTGCTCTGTCTGAACCAGATCCGTGGCTCATTGTCCTTTGATGCTTCATCCTGAGCTGCTTTTCTCGGCAGTTTTTGTCAGAGGTGGTTTGCCATTGCCTTCCACTGTCAGGGGCAAGATGAAAAGGCAGGTCCAGAGGTACCTCAGCTGGAACAGAAATTAAACCAACACTGTTGGCATGAATCTGAACAAGCTACTTACCCAACTGAGCTAATCAACTGCCTTGTTTTGGGGAGAGAAAGAAGTGGAGGACCACAAGTGTTGTATACAACTATCCAAAATTAGTTCAGGCTACCAATGTTTCAGGAGTCAGAGATTCTTCTGGCAGTCAATAGCAGACCTGCAGAGGCTCCTGGTAGGGTAACCGCACCTTCAGCAGTTATTGCATCTGTCAAAGGCATCAAGATGTGGAGGTGCCAGCGTTGCACTGAGGTGGACACAGTAAGAAGACTCACAACACCCAAGCTAAAGTCCGACAGGTTTATTTAGAATCACAAGCTTTCAGAGCACTAATCTTTCATCAGGTGATGGGCATTCAAGGTGATGGTTGTCTGTTTTGTTTTTGCTCCAGGGTTCTTGAGAAATGAGAGGGTGCAGATGGGAGCATAAACTCCATTCACGTAGGCAAGTCCCAATAAAGTTCCCAAAAGAAGGCCACTAGTAAAGTAAATGATTTAGCAATATATGGATTCCCAAAAATCTTAATTGATAATGATTGATTACTCATGGTAAGTAAGGAAGTGCCAGATTAGCCAGGACCTTTTATGAATGAGAAGGGACGCAAATCTCAGTGTGTATCTGCCTTGTGATTAACGTCCACAAACTACATAGGTTGGTTGTGCTCTCTTGCATCAGCCCAACATTTTGTTCTTTTAGATCTCAAGCTGCTGGTTGCAGAGGGCTATTGGGAATCAATGCCACTTGTAATTGCCATTGTTGATGGCGTTTGTCCAGCACATGCAAATCCAGCTGAGACACAACTCAGGTCTAGGCTTGGAACTATCAATTAATGTAAATAGTGGTTTAGTTGCCTTGTATAATAATATGGATATATCCTTACATATTCATTCCACCTTCCATATCATGATCACTTACTGCATTGTGCAACATTGTTATTGTATGGGGCTTATCTACCACAGAAAGAATTCTGAAAAGAATAGCAGCAAATTCAAAGGAGGATGGAGAGGTGTTCCTATGCATGGAATTGATTTCACAACAAAAAAAAACTTCAATCAACTAGTAGAAAAGTGAAAGACATTCCAATCATGATCAAGGGAACCTGATTTTCCAGCAAGGGGATCAAGGAATGTGGAGCAAAGACAGGTAATGGATTGAAGTACAGACCAGCCATGATCTAATTGATTGCTGGAATAGACTTGAGGCCCAGAATGGCTTACTGTCATTCCTGTGTTCCTATTATGTTTGTAACAATTGGGAGAAAATGAACAGCAGATGAGAAGAGGAATGAGAAAGGAGAACTGCTTCATTGACTTGTTGTGAAGACATTTGTAGAGAGTGTTAGGGAGAAGAGTTCAGTGGTGGTGAGGTGTCACAAAACTGCAAAAGACATCTATGGCACATAGAGAAAAAGGTCACCTATGCTGTCCTGGACAGTCATGAATTCTGCGCAGGCAGGAGCAGGATAGAGGGATGAAAGAGTGGTGAATTTATCTTGTGTACTACTAATTTAAAGTTGAGATTTAATTTGGTTCTAATGTAAAGTATGAAAATAACACTGAAGTTGCATTGTAAATGATAGTATCTGCTCTGACGCAAAATAGAAACATAATAACCATTGTGATTATGCATATAATTAATACACAATTTTTATATTTGTTTCAGCTTTGATACAGGGATAATATTTTAGATAAATTTCAAAACAAAGGACACTTGAAGAAATATATTTCCAGGGAAGAAGGTGGAATCCATAATATCAGATAGACAGCGACTGAAAAGGGAAAATTAAATGGATTAATCAGCATTTGAAACTGAGGATGATTAAATGAACCATCAATATTCAAGAGATGAGATAAATAAAAACCAATATTCATCAAGAATGAGAAGGATGCAGGTATAAGGAAAAAAAAGGAAACAATACAAAAAGGATCAGAAATAATGCAAAGAAAGAGGTATGAAAAAACTCTACAACTCCATCTAGAGGTATGGGCAATGAAAACCTGCAGCAATTTTAAAATCACTTTTATACTTCACCAAGGGGTGCAGTATTGGCTTTATTATTACAGTGGAATAAGTGAGCAGCCATGTTTTTTTTACTATAAACTTAAACCATATGAGGCTGCAAAACCCAGAGCTTTGTGACTACAGACTGAATGTACGCAAGTCACAGCATTCTGATCAGTGAGAATGAGTGCATTTTTAATGACCAGAAAGCAGTTGCTTTTTTCAACAATTCTCTGCAATAATTTAAATAATAGGACCATGGATTTGAGAGTTTGTTTGCACTTAAATGCACTGGTGTGAATCTTTCACTAAAATCATCTATGATTTCAGTGTTATACTACAACTTTCACAGGTTACAGAACAGAAAAGATCATGCAGCTCATTGAGATAATTTGGCTCTCAGGTAGTCCCACTCTCTTTCAGCTAATTTGAACTACTCAGCTAGTCTCATTCCCTTTCCCTTTCCCTTCCCTGTAGATCTGCAAATATTTTCTCTTCAGATAATTATTCAATTTTCTTATGAAATCCATGATTGTGCTTTGAACCCTAATCACTTCCCCCACAAGTCCATACTAAATCCTCTTATTTTTCTGCAATGAAATCTCTATCAACCTAGTCTTCAAAAGATCAACCCCAGCTTTGCCAATTTGGCCTCAGACTGAAATGTCTCATCCCCAAAATTATTTTTGTGACTATTTTTTGGCATTCTCTAATGATATTTTCACATACTTCTTGAATTCTGCTGTTCAGAATTGGATACAATATTCAGGTGAAGGACAAATCAGTGCTTTATAAAGATTCACAGTTACTTCCTGGCTTCAGTAATCTATGCTGGCATCTCCACATCTGTCTATTTGTAAAGCCCAGGATCTGATGTGTCTTTTTAAATGTTTTTCCAACTTGCCCTGCCGCTTTCAACAATTTCTGCACTTATACCATCAGTTCTCATCTTTCCTTGTTCTTGCTACCAGAACATATCACCTCACATCTCTGTGCATTAAATTTTATCTACCACACATCCACCCATTCCACAAGCCTGTGTCCTCTTGAAGTCTTTCACCATCCTCCTCACAGTTCACAATAAACCTAGGTTCAGTATCACATGCAATATTTGAAATTATGCTCTGTGCACCCAAGTCTAGGACATTTAATATTGATCAAGATAAACAAGGAACAGTACTATATACTACCTCCAATCTGAAAAACAATCATTTACTACTCTTCCCTGGTTGCTATCACTCTATCAACTTCACATCTGTGGCATCATTGTCTACTCCATTCGATGGACTTCAACATTTGAGTGTCAACTTTGTTGACAAGTTGGTTATATGCTCTCTCTCTTCTCCTACACTGATAACATTTGTGAATGTTCTGTTATATTTTGATTTTAAAAGTCTAATATTTAAAACAGCTTTATGTATATTCCAGTAGAAGTATCCTTAATTCCCCATAGGAGATTTTAACCTATGCTCCTTTGCAAAATCTTCCTTTTAACTTAATAATATCGCTGACACGATTCACAGTACCAATCATAATAAATCATAAAAACTTTAAAAAGTACAGCTTTCATTGTAAAATTTGAATAAAGGACTTGCTTAAATTATTGTAGCTATAGCTGGAAAAATTTCTTCAAATATTTGTTTAATTTTAAATAATTTTAAACTGTTATTCATAGGTTATCTTCTCAAACATATACTCATAATGGAAACAACAGTTCTCGTCTCCACTCATACTCATCTTGGAAAAACAGTTCTCTTCTTCACTCACACTTGCCTTGAAAAAATTGTTTTTCTGCTCCTTCACACTTGCATTGGAAAACAATGGTACAATGACACAGTTCTGCGCCCTCACAGAGCTCAGGACACCAGGTTCGATTCTGGACTTGGGTAACTGTCTGTGTGTTTACACATTATTCCTGGGTCTGTATGCGTTTCTTTGGGTGCTCTCATTTTCTCCTGCAGTTCAAAGGTGTGCAGATCAGGTAGATTAGCCATGGTAAATATGTGGCGTTATGGGGATATGGCCGGGTGGGCTTGGGCAGTGGGCAGGCCAAATGGCCTCACAGCACGAGGGATGCAGGTTCAATTCTGGCCTTAGGGGACTGTGTGTAGTTTGACCTTCTCTGTGTCTGCATGGGTTTCCTCTGGGTGCTCTGGTTTCCTCCCACAATCCAGAGATGTGCAGATCAGGTGAATTAGCCATGGTAAATTTGTGAGGTTATCGCAGTAAGGAAGAGGGCAGCTCTTTTGGAGAGCTTCGATGAGCCAAATTGCCTTATTCTGCACTGTAGGAATTGTATAGTTAATAATAAGTTTTAGTAAGATTCACAGAAACATCACTGTAACAAAGATATTATCCTATCGTTTATTGAAGACAATGCTATCCTACACAATCAATTTTGGTCAAGTTGAACAAATAAAACATACCACTTTGAGGATTCCTTATATGGTAGAAACAGCTAAGCCATATTTTTGTGAATAGTTTGAATATATATATCACACATTTTATGTTTAATTTTTTAAGATTAGGCAGAGTGAGCAATTGAAAAAAGCTTCTATGTAAAAGATTATATTAGAAAAATCAATAGATTACACTGGAAATAAAATCCATTGAAATGTTGCTCCAACATTAATCTAAGGATTAGTGTAGTGCAATGTAACAAATTTGCTTTGAAATGCTTTGTTGTTGTAATGGAGATATAATTTATTCAAAAAACAAAACAAATTGGCTATGCATCATTTCACAAATAATGTGCTATTAGATGTCAATTAAGAACACCCAGATTTCAGTTAATCTTCACATGCAAGGTGAAAACAATTTTCTGTTTTGTTGTTGCAGATTTAGCTTTGATACCTAGAAAAATAAACAATGAAAGGGAATGATTGAATGTACTTTGATTGTCAAATGGATAAGGACATTTCTTCTTATGGTTCAAAGTCATAGAGCCTGGAAGGTGCAAATTTAATTCTTGATCTGTGCTGAGGCAGTTGAGACACTGTATACGGGTCCTGGATCTTCAAGCTAGGTTAAAAATTAGCTGGTACTAATTGCTATCTAGTGACCCCTGCTGGAAAGCACACATGCACGGATTTTGGATGTGAACGAGGCTGTTCATTTACAAGGGCTCGTATGTAAAATAGCCTATGTTCCCTGCCTGGGCTCACACATCAAGAATGATTACTTGGCAAGAAACAGAAACCTGCAGAAATCAATGGAAATCTATAAGATAAAGTGCAGATGAAGTCACCAATTTGACTTATCTCGCTCCATTCTTCTAGAGAAAGGCTCCATTACAGTATAGAACTGCTTCTTGAAACATTCCCGATCTTTGTCTCCACTGTCCAGAAGTATATTCCAGGTATTGTTCAATCTTCTTGTGAATTTTTTAAAACAATTTATACTTGTGTCATCTTGTTCTTGATGTAGTTTTCAGAATTAGCTTTTTCGATTCAACTTATCATATTACAAAGTACCATAATATCCTCTTACATTTGCCTTCTTCCTTATATGAATAATTTGTAATTATATAGCATTTGATATTCTCAAAGAGAACTTCATTTCCATTGAATTACACTTTGAAGCACATTTATGGTTATTGTACAGGTAGACAGATCTGCAAGGTCCCATTAATGGCAAATATGATAAATGCTCAGTTTGTCTATTTATTGGTTTATTCATTGAGTGAAGAATGTTGACTATGTGATCAGGGAAACTTTATTCTTCTCGAAGGTTTTGATACTGTTCCGAACAAGTACAAAAGGCTGTGACTGAAGTTATGTTTGGGAAGTAAGGATCGCCGGACATCATGTGGATTTGCAAGCAGAGTATTTGTAAATAGAATTGATGAGCGATTAAAATCACCACGTTGTTATAAATTTATCAGTTATTTAGATGGAAAAAAGATTATGGGGCTTATTGTGGAGTATATCACATGTATGGCATACATGTAACATGTACAAGAGATCTTGTGACATCTCATGAGAAAATGTTACAATTGTGACATTCTTTGCGCAGATTGTCTGGTACATGGAGTGTGCTGGAATTGCAAAGAAGCACATTTGGCAAGTTAGCAGCTCTCAAAAGGCTGGTGCTGACAATTAACACTGAGTTGCATAATTTCCAATCTCACATGTGTATGGCAGCAGAGAGAGATAGGACCAAGACTTCTTGAGATTCAGCTGGAGATTTTACACTAATAATAGGTGTTGCAAGGAAAAAGGTTAACCTCTTTGGAGCTGATGGGCACCCTTAGGCTGACATCTGCACTGAAACACTAAAGTAGTTTTCCACACCCAAAGATAACCAAGTAATATTATGTACTCATGAATACAGCCAAAGGAAAGAATACCTTGAATTTACTTACTTATAGTATGTGACCTTGTGATGAGCATCAATAAACACTATAATTTTAATGGTGATTCAAAGGGACAATATTCAAAGCAACCTTCAACTGGTTGACACAGGCACATGTTGTACAAGTATGGCAAGTGAACGTTTTCACTTTGTATTGCTTACATAGAAACACAGAAACTAGAATTAGGGCAGTTGGCTCTTCGAGCTGGCTCCATCACTGATTTTGATCATTGAATTCAATATCCTGATCCCTTGTTTCCCGCTTTTCCCTTTAACCCCAAGAACTATATCTAATTTCTTCTTGAAGTCAAACAACATTTTGCCCCCAATTATATTTTATGGTAGAATGTATTTGGGGGCAAAAGGTTGTCTGATTCACCACCCTCTGGGTGAAGAAATTTTTCCTCCCCTCAGTTCTGAAAGATTTATCTCTTATCCTCAAACTATGATCCTTAATTCTGGACTCTTCCACCATTGGGAACATTCTTTCTGAATCTACCCTGTCCAACCCCGTGAGAATTTTATAAGTTCTATGAGATCCCTTTTTAGTCTTCAAAACTCCAGTGAATATAATCCTAATTGACAGAGTCTCTCCTCATAGGACAGACCTGCCATCCCAGGAATCAGATATAAGAAAAGATTAAGCTAAATTGTGCTGTGCTCCCTCTACGGCAAGGACATCCTCAGGTAAGGACATGAAAACTGCACACATTACCTCAGATGTGGCCTTATCAACACTCTATACAATTGCAGCAAAACATCTGTATCCTTCACTCAAATCCTCTTGCTATGAAGGCCAACATACTATTTGCCTTTTTCATGGCCAGCTGTACCTGTATGCTTACTTTCAGCATGATGCACAAAGGTTCCAAAGTCTTACTGAGTATCAACCTCTCTCAATTTATACCCATTCAAGTAATAATCTGTCTTCCTATTATTGCTACAAAGTGGATAGCCTCACATTTATCCACATTATATGGTATCTGCCATGCAGATTCCCACACTCAGTCTGTCTAAATCACACTGAAGCATCTCTGTAAATTTAGAGATAATACATTCAGTTCCCTCCTCCAAATCATTGATGTATAATGTGAACAGTTGGGATTCTAGCACAGATCCCTGCAAAACCCAGCTAGTTACTGACTTCCAATCAGAAAAAAACATATATGCCAACTCTTAGCTTCCCATCTGTGAATCAGCTTTCTATTTATCTAAAGACATTACTTGCAATCCCACATGCTTTAACTTCACATAGTTGTCTGTAATGTGAAACTTTCTTGAGAGTTTTCTAAAGGACTAAATAAACAGTATCCACTGGTTCTTCTCAATCAACTCAATTATATTCTCAAAAAATTCCGTAGAATTGTCAACCTTGATTTCCCTTTTATAAATTTATGCTGATTCTGTCAGATTATATCAGTCTTCCAAAAATGCTTCTTTATCATATATTCTAAGTGGTTTATAACAATTAAGTTTATTTCAATCTATGATAAAATTAAACATAACAGGAAGAAAAGAACCAACTTGAAGGAAGGGATCATATATGTATATATATATATATATATATAAGACATCATGAACTGTTGTGGAGGTGTCTGTTGAAAAAAAGCACAATTTAGCTTAATCTTTTCTTATACTTGAGACTTTAGACTCACAATAAAAAAAAACTACCTTCTACCCTGATAGAAAACTGCTTATTTTGGTATTTGCCAGTAAGCCATTCAATTCCCTTCACTGGCAAGCTTTGAAAGATAGTATAATAATTTGTATTAATTTTGCATAGAGCATTGCATTTTGCATTTCTAGTCATGTAGGAAGTGATTGCAAACCAGAATGCTTAATATTTCTGATTTCTCCAAGCTGAAAAAATTACTATTTTCAAACAGACTGCCATGTGGCCAGCGTTGATGGAAACCATTGTGTGGTGAATAAAGAATACTGCTTTTAACTACATCCAGCGGATGTATCTAACTGACCTAGAGAAAGACATGGCAGGATACTAAACAGAAAGCTAATAAAACAACTGCAAAAGATACTAGCATAGAATATAGATTAGGAAAAAACATTTTTTTTTTAAATCGTGGGAACTAGTAATGCCTTCCCTTCATGGTGATACAAGGCTTATTTTGCTGGACAAATATATGAATTTAAATATTGCACATAACCCCTTCAAGTTAGGACCATCAGCAACATTACTGTTAGCAGAAGTTACATTTAGGTCTCATATTCATAGACATGGTGGCATATAGGGAGAGCACTGTCTCTGTGTTTCCAAATACTGTGTGCACATTTTGCATCTGGAAAAAGCCATCCATAACAGAAATAAAGCAAACAAAGGATTGCCTTGCAACTATTGGCTAATGAATCCCTTTGAGGAAAAGGGTCTTCAAATTCTTTGACAAGCTCAGTGCAAATGCCATCCTTTGCTACTTACCTTATCTGCTTGACTCATATGCTAAGCCATTTACCAACACAGGCATATCACTGTACCTCCACAGCATATTAGCAATGGACTTTAATTTTCTGACTTAAGGAATAATGGACAATAAATCAAGCAAGACATAGAAATGCTTGGTCTTCACCTACAAGACAAGGCAAAATAGTTTTTCGTTGGATCTATGCCAGACAGAACTTCCACCCAGCAGAATCATTTTCCTTGAAGTCATAAGGAGGTGAAGCCAGTAAGGCAGTTTTCCTGTTGAAATTCCCATAGCTCCTAGGTTCTTTCCATCCAGTCAACTGGACATCAGAAAGAATCTGCCTTTCAGGTAATTTCATATGTGGAAGCATGGTCCACCTCAGTGTTCAAGCGTGCACCCCAGATTCAAAATCCTTGAACAGTACTAGAACCCAAAGGGAGAGCTGAATCACATCGCTAAAAATAAAATGCACTTTCATCCAAGTGATTTTTCACTCTGTGACACCACTCTAACCTGAGTACTTAACAGAGTTAGAAGTGGCAATCAGAGATATAGTGGATTTCTTCTAAATCTCATCCAAAAGACATAACTAAGTCCACATATCCACTTCATTTCTCTTCTGGTCACATGATTCCAATACCATGTAATTGTGCTCCAATAACTTACACTTTTCACATTATAGTTATTAGACTGGTAGTTTTCTGTCTGGCTACTTTTTCTTAGTTTCCAACCATCAATAGAAATCAACCATTTTCAGCAACCTTTTCTATGTCAAAAAGCCAGCTGGTGAAGGGCATAATTAGAGCAATTTTTTCCACCCTTTTAGTAACATTTATTTGCAAAGTTAACATGTAAGCACCTCTAAATGCAACAATCATAGCACAAATCAGCCTATTGAAAAAGTCTCAGCTGAATCTTCAGTTAATGTCCACCACCTACCTACAATTAAACATAAGTATTGTGCAATCAACATCATTGGAACTGCATTCAACCAAGTGATGGTCCATTACACCCTAGACTAATCCAGGCCTTAGAACTAAGTCCAGCTATATTACCACTCTGCTACTATTCTTGTTAAATGGCTTTGACATTTGAATTTAGGGTGGCAACATACTCTGCTATTTTTGGGCCAGGCAGAATTTTCATGCTACTCAAGATCTTTTTCTTCCTTAGAATTTCAGTCCCATATTATCTTAAATTCTATCTAATGCATCATAACATGAAACATCACAACCAGATATCCTTTTTGGCATGGTTGCTGGTAAATGCTTGGTGGATAGGACATCCATTTGTCCTGACCATGTTTTCAGGGCCAAAGTTAATTATGTTTTATTGGTAGGCACCAGATGTTATTTTGGAAGCTTGCCACCTGTTTGGGAGAGGGACGGTGGTGGAGGGGGAGAGGGCGGTGGTGGAGGGGGGAGAGGACGGTGGTGGAGGGGGGGAGGACGGTGGTGGAGGGGGGAGAGGGACGGTGGTGGAGGGGGGAGAGGGACGGTGGTGGAGGGGGGAGAGGGAGAGTGGTGGAGGGGGGAGATGATGTGTGCTGGAAATGGCTGCTGCCACAAACATTAAACATAGGCAGCTTCGAGAAAGAAAACAAATTCTGCTGGTGCGAATGGCTGGGGAATTCCAGCTATAGCCTCTCAGAGAGCCATTTGTCTTTGGAATTCTCTTTCTCAGAGAGCTGTGGAGGCTGCATCATTGAGTACATTCAAGGCTGAGTTAGGCAGATGTTTAATCTATAAGGAAATGGTACAAACTGTTTCTGTGGAGTTTGCACATTCTCCCTTTATGAGTTTCCTCCAGGTGCTCCAATTTTCACCCACAGATCAAAGATGTGTGGTTATGTGATTGATTATGCTAAATTGCCTCTTAATGTCATGGGGATTAAGAGAGTAAATATATGGTGTTATGGGATAGAGCCTGGGTTTTTAGTTACCCAGGAGTTTACCAAGGTTTCAATCTGTCTGATAATCCTTGGTATCTATTCAGTTAAGTACATCAGATCTTTCCTGATTCTATCTCAAGAGTCAGATCCACTGAGAATCCTGTGAGCAATCCTGCCCATTGGAAGTTGAAACTTCCTAAATAATTCCCATGGAGATCTGCAGGTTAGGACTTTCAAAAGTCCCAAACTGCATCTGAAGTCTCCAATAATCTTTCTGGTATCCAACGATTCAGCCCAATAATTTGTTTTCAAACAAGCCTACTTGAAGAATATATCTACCAACATTTATACAATATTTATATTTACGAGAGTAAATAATGATAATAAATGATGACAGAAGGCATTCCAGTCTCATGTCCTCTAACGAAATGTAAAAAGGAAAGAGGGAGAAAGGGACCAGACAGTAAACTATTAACAATGACATAGACTCCAAGATAATTACTGAACACTGCGATCTGAATAAATGTGGGCCAATTCAAGTTAATGAAGAACATGAGAGAAAGCCTTTCTATTTAATGAGCTTTGGCAACAAAGTGAAGAAACTCCTGAGTTAAGACTCTGATGCCATGACTTTCTGACTGGGAGATCTCAAAGGAGTTGTTAAGATGTTTTACTGAAATTTCAGGAGTATGAACATGAATAATGCTTGTTGTGTATACTGTGCACCAGTGAAAGGATATTTGAAAGGTAAACAATTAAGATATTTAAATTAATTTCACACCTTAATTTAGTGGACTCAAACTCTGAAGTCTTTTTAGCATTTCTACACACACACACACTTTTCTCTTTGGGGAATAATGGAAGCTTTCTCCAAGCTGACTATCAATATGTTGAACCATATCATGAAGGGCCTTCCATGGCCAACAAGCCCTGATATGGGATTTGAAACTGTAATTTCTAGCCCAGAGATAGAGATGCTACTACTTCACTACAAGACCATTAAAATTTGAAATGAATAGCAGCTATGCTCTTTTACATGATCAGACTAATGCAGTTATCTAAACAACAAGTGGAAACAGTGAAAATGTTTACTTAGTAATAATTCAGTTAGGTGACTCCTAACAATCTTCCCACAGTCTCCACTTCAATTTTACCCCTATGCCCACCCCCTCAAAGAAAAGCTAACTCTGCACACATACCAGCCCTCATCTGTAGATAGAAATTATGCTGCTATTGTCACAACATTATTGTACTGAAATCAGCAACAAACAAATACTTAGCATCCTAGGGTGCATATATCAGACTCCCAAAACATTAATGTTAGGTGACTACAAGTTGAAACATTTATTTTCTTCTAACATTAAAACACTGATAAGTAAGTTTACTTATTCCTTTAGGAATGTTTAAAAACTAATTTCATACTGGCCTCGGAGCTATACTGCAGCTGGTGTGAACTCAGAATGGATTCAGATTACCTTCTAGATATGGTTTCATTTTGGTTGGATTCAATGAATCATTAATGCACTCAGAACCCACAATTGCATGATACTAGCTAATTATGCAATTGCACCTATTAATGCCAGTTTGACTACATACAGCATGTAGTCCTTATTTTTCAAACAATTAAAGCCAAGATAGACAATTGTTTTACACATTGTAAACGATTAACAATCACAGCTCTTCCTTTCACTGAGGTTCCTATTATTGCAAATGTATCTTGATAGCCAACAACATAATTTTATAAAAATAATTCTCAGGGCTTTTTTGACCATTTATAGAATTTAGCCTGATTAAATTTGCATAATACAACATAGAACTTGCAACACCAAATTGATGTTTTGACCCAACTAATCTGTCTGTGTTTTTATTCTTCTTACATATCTCTTTATACCATTTCTTTGAATCATTCATCTAACCTATTTTTGAATGAGAAAACACTTTGGCTTCAATCCAAATCTGTATAAAAAAGGAATCTCTTGTTTACTGCCCTAAATCACTTTAATTTTATTTCTACGAGCTCCCCCAATAATTGAAAACAATTTATATATCCAGTCTGCCCTACTCCTTCATAGTTTTAAACACGTTCACTAAGTCATTCCATAATCTTCTTTCTGTATTAAAACAAAACTCAAAGTTTTCAAATTGTGCTTTTTATGTTTATTTTCTAATACTAGACAGTATCTGAGTGAATTTGTACTTTATTTATAAATCTCTTTCCTGTGTTATGGAATCAAAACTGACATGGTACAATAACTGTGATTTTATTAAATCTCAACATTTTATATTCTATACCTCTTGTTTCTTCTCACAGGACCTAGTATTCCATTAGCTTAAAAAAGGTTGTACAAAAAAGCCACAACAATTTGCATTCATATAGTGCCTTTAACTTCATAAAATGTTCCAATATGCTTCACAGGAGTACTTTGAAATAAATTTGCCACCAGGTTTAAGGAGGCATTAGGATCAATGACCAAAAGCTTGGTCAAGGAGGTAAGTCTTAAAGGAGGAGAGAGCCCAACACAGGTGGAGGGGTTTGAGTTTAGGGCCAAAGTAGAAGAAGATACAGCTACCAATGGTGGGACAATTTAAAGTAAGGATGCAAGAAAGGAAGCATGCAGAGATTTCAGAGCCTGTAGGGCAGGAGAAGGTAACAAAAATAGGGATCAGGTCATGTAGTGATATGAATGCAATAATGAGAACTTTAGAATTGAGGCATGCCAGGTAGGAAAGCAATGTAAGTCAGTGAGTACAGGAGCGATGAATGAATAGCATTAAAGACAACTTTAGTTACCACAGTAGTGTTGGAGGTGCTCAAGTTAACAGAGAGTGCAATGTGTGAGGCTGGCCAGAAGAAATTTGGAATGTTAAAAACATAGGAAATAGGAGAAGATCAGGCTATTCAGCCCTTTGAGCTTGCTTTGCTTTTCATTATGATTATGGCTAATCATCCAACTCAATATCCTGATCCCACCTTCTCCTCCTTTTCTTTGCTCCTCTTTACCCCAACTGCTATATCTGACGGTTTCTTGAAAAATTCAATGTTTTGGCCTCAATTACTATCTGTGATAGCAAATTCCACAAATTGACCACACTCTGGGTGAAGAAAACTTTTGTCACCTGTCCTAAATGGTCTATTCTGTATCATCAGACTGTGACTCTTGGTTTATGACACCACCATCATTAGCAACATCTTTCTCGCATCCTATTAGAAATTTATAGGTTTCTAAGAGAGCCCTCCTCATTCTTTCAAACTCCTTACTGACTCAATCTCCTCATACATCAGTCCTGCCATCTCAGGAATCAGTCTGGTCAACCTTCTCTGCACTTCCTCTAGAGCAAGAACATTCTTCCTCTTTGAGGTTAGAGAACCAACAGCATGATTGAAGGTTTCAGCAAAAAATAAGCTGAGACCGGGCCAAAACAGGCAATGTTACAGGTGTGGATGAAGACAGCCTTGATAATGGAAAGGATACAGAATGGAAAACTCAACCCATTTATAGAAATTATAGAAAGGCAAGGTTTGAAAAGACCTGGTTTTGTCTCAGGCAAAAGTGAGACAGAGCAATGACTTGATTTGATTTGATTTATTATTGTCACATGTATTAACATAGAGTAAAAGTATAATTTCTTCCATACAGCCAAAACACATTGTTCACAGAGAAAGAAACGAGGGAGTGCAGAATGTAGTGTTACAGTATGTAGTATGTAGAGAAAGATCAACTTAATATAAAGTAGGTCCATTCTAAAGTCTGACAGCAGCAGGGAAGAAACTGTTCTTGAATAGGTTGGAACGTGATCTCAGACTTTTCCATCTTTTTCCTGAAGGAAGAAGATGGAAGAGAGGATGTCCGGCATCTGTGGGGTCCTTAATTATGCTGGCTGCTTTGCCAAGGCAGTGGAAAGTGTGGACAGAGTTAACGGATGGGAGATTGGTTTGCAAGGTGGATTGCGCTATATTCACAACCTTTTGTAGTTCCTTGTGGTCTTGGGCAGAGCAGGAGCCATATCAAGCTGTGATACAACTAGAAAGAATGTTTTCTATGGTGCATCTGTAAAAGTTGGTGGGAATCACAGCTGACTTGCCAAATTTCCTTAGTCTTCTGAGAAAGTAGAGGCATTGGTGGGTTCGAGTTTGGATTTTAAAGCTTTGGTTTTCAAGCTATTTAATTGGAGGATAATTAATTTAATACGTAGTGCAGGACATTGGATAAATAGCCTGAACATTCAGAAATAGTGGGGGAAAGATGGCAGTGAAATAGAGATGGGTGTCATCAATATATATTTAGAGCCTGATATGTTTCAGATGATGTTGTCAAGGGCCCGAGTATAGATGAGAAATAAGAGGAGGTAAGAATAGATCCTTGGGGAAACCAAAGTTATCAGCATGGGAGCAAGAGCTGAGACTATTGATTGTCATTTTCTGGATATAATTGGATAGATTGGAGTGGAACAAGGTGAGGGCACTACCACCCTGCTAGGCAACATGGGAAAAGTGTTGGAGAAGGATGATGTGGTCATTTATGTCAAAGGTCAAGAAGGATGAGGACAGATAATTTACCGCAATCACATAAGAAGAGATTTGAGAGTTTGATAGAGTTGCTTTTAATGCTCATTTGGGATGTTGTTTTAATGTACTGTGAATTTGAATCCCTCAAGTCCTTTTGCTTATTCAAAGTATAATTTTAGGCTTATTTTATACCAAAATGTATTTCTTTACTATTGACTTTGACTTACATCTGCCATATATTTACTCATTCTGCCAGATAGCCATGCAACTTTCTTGGGTCTTTCAAATTATATTTTGATGATTTGAAATCACTTCCACAGCGATAAACACAGTGAACAAAAATGGTTCCCAAACCACAACCTGTGGTGCACAACCACCCATATAGAAGAATAGGTTTGCTTTTATTACCTTTATTCTATATCCCATAATTTTTGTGTATGCTACCAGCCCTATAACAAATTAGTACAAAATAAATAAAATTGTTGGGCACATTTAACACCAGTGCTTTTTTATTCATTTTGAACACAGATGTAACATTCTTATGTTTAAATCTCTTTCTTGTTGTTCCTTAGCTCTGTAATCACCTCTGACCCTCTGCTGTCCACCCTTGAACTCTTTGTTTCTTTGACTCTATCCTCTCATGTAACTTCTTCACCTTTCACCCTACAATTGCCGGATGTGTTTCATCTGCTCTGGCTCCATGGTCTGGAATTCCCTTCTTGAAGACTTCTGCTCCCTATATTCCTTTTCTCCTTTAGGATGCTTCTTAAAATTTACCATTGAATTTCCATTCACCTTTTGTCACCCATTATAAAGCTCCTTTTTAACTTTCTTGTTGTCTTTTTTTACTGATTAAGCTTCTGTGAAATAAATGCCTTGGGACAAGGCTGTGGAACCCAGTATCGATTTGGGTAAAATCAAGCAGCTTGTGTCAGGAAGGGAGAGAGAGTTAAATAAAGCCTTTCAAGATAAAGGTCACATCAAGGAAAATAGTAAAAGGTTAAAGTTAAAGACACAGCCTGGATTTTCATCACCATTGAGATGGGTCAGAGGAGTTAGGAAAATTACAGGTTCACTATGCCCCTTTGAATGAACATACCTTTAAGGGTAGGATCTTCATTTCCGAGGGGAGAATGCAAACTGCAATTGGGTTAAGCTGACTTGGGACAGAGTTCAGAGATAGCCACTGATGCCGCTGAGTGTGGAGGCAGGTTGTTTAAATGACTTGCCTTGATGCTGTGGGACTTTGTCCAGTTAAATGAAAATCTGAAAGGCTCTTCAATACTCATTGCTTTCACCCCCATCACTGATTCTTCCTGCACACCCACCCCACCACCATGCCAGGATATATTGCCACCAACGCCCTATGGCCCCTCTTGTCCCCAAGCCAAACTATGTCCCCATCCACCTATCCCATGGTCCCTCATGCTTTCTCTGTCAAACTGTGGTACTTTCATGCCAATCATCCATTACACACTACAGAACCAAATAAGTTGGATTGACAACAGGATGCGTAAAGACTATGTTTTAAGAATATTCAAAAAAATCCTTTCACTACAGCCCAATATCATCCAGACCCTTTAAATATCAATGTCAGAAATGGCAGGTACTTGAAACCTCTTAACTTGATGCGAGTAGACATTGACAGATGTGAATGATTGTCTTGATGTGAAATTGACAGAAGAGATTAGTAACTCAGGACTGTCAATCAAACAATGTTTTCCTGGGAGATGGATGTTTTGCCAGAATAATGGATGTCTGAGCTCACAGCCATGAATACACAATGAGGTTTTATTTCTGCAGTTGGGAGGAAGAGAGGCATAGCTTGACACAAGGGGAATGAGATCCCATCGAGGTCAGAGATGGCATAGCTTGGCATGGAGAGCATGAGAAGGATCTTTTGAACTCACCTGTTAAAGGCCCCCCTATGCTCACTATGGATTATTAACCATGACTCATCAAAATCTTAGTTTGACTTCAGAAAAATTGCAGAGAAATAGGATATATCTATTGCCTCAATAGAGCCGGCAGGGTTAGGAGTGCTGGATGCAGGCTCATGGTTAGCCTCCACTGTTAGAAGGCACTTATGAAAATCCCACAGCATAGGAATGGGATCTGCAATCCTGGATTCAGAACCTGTCCAACATTTTTAATAGAGTCCTGAGTTATCCTGACTTGGCAAAAATCAAGACCAATATATTGGAATGGACAAAGAACATTTGAATAAAATAGATGAATTAATGGCTCAACTAAATATAATGGGCTTAATCTAGTAATTACTACTGTGGTGTAGTTACATTATAGTGACTAAGGTTGAGAACTAAATATTCCAGAGTCCTTGACTTTTAGGAAAGGTAAGTAAAATGAAAAAGGAGGCATGGAAGCCCTAATTGTGAAGAATGAGATAGACACAGTGGTGAGAAATTATAGTAGCCCACACATCAACTTGTAGAAATTTGGAATTAGCAAAGGGCAGAAAACACTGGTGGGATTAGTTAATAGGAGCCCAACAGTAGTTAGAGTACTAGACAGGTATATATCAGCAAGTTAGGGATACATGTGTTGAGTGTAATAATTGGAAGGAATATTAATCTTCAGGTAAAGTGTGAAAACAAAATTGACGTAAGTAGTTTGAAGGGTGAGTTTATGGAATGCATTTAAGAGAATAATATGTCAAGGAATCCACAAGGGAACAGGCTTTTTTTTAAACATCTAGCATTGTACAATGAGACAGGATTAATTAGTCATCTTATCATAAAAGATCCTCTGGGAAAGAATGATGGAATAATAGAATTTCACATTGATTTTGCAAGTGATGTGGTTATGGTATAAAACCAGGATCTTAACTTTAAACAAAACCAATTATGTAGGTATAGGTGGGCTAAAATAGATTGAAAAATTAGATTAAAAGGCCGAAGAATAAGTAAGCATTAATGGACACTCAACAGAATAGTTCAAAATGATCAATAAATGTTAACTTTCCTGAGGATAGAAACTCCGCAAAGAAAGTAGTTCAACTGTGACTAACTAGTATTCGATTAAAAAGAAAGGCTTTTTAATGTTGCCAAAGAGCCGATAATGCTTAAGGATTGGGAAACTTTTAGAAATCAGCAAAGTATGATCTGGTAATTTATGAAGAGAGAAGTAGAATTTAGGTGTAAATTAGCAAAAAATAGAAACAAATTATAAGAACTTTTCAAATATATATTAAAAAAGTAAAAAAGTAAAATGGAATATGTTTGAGACAGAAGCAAAAGAAATCATACCTCTGCCCATAGCAGAAGTCACAAAATATATTCTAGAAATAATGAGGAATTAAAGCTCTAACCGGAGTGACGAACATAATGTAATTAATACGTAATAACCAGAATGACGAATGTAATGTCTTTAATATTTAATGAACTGTACCCCTCTATCCAACCTCTTTGATTGATCACAACAAAAGTTTAAGCTACTTTTTCTTGGGGATATGACTTTTCCAAATCAGAATGTCTTTATTTATTGAAGCTGTGTAATATGGATTCATCAAACAGGCATGCAAATTTGAGCCAATAGGAAGTGCTCCTTTAAGGACTGCTGGTTTGCTGCCAAGCACCTATGATTACTAGTCAGAGCCAGAAGCACTGAATGGATGATCCACCTCAGCTGCCTCCTAAGGTCCTGAACATTACAGATCCAATCTCCAGCCAACTCAATTCACTCCAGATGATATTAGGAAACAGTTGAAGGCACAAAAGCTATATGTCTTGACAACATTTTGGCAATAGCACTGAGGACTTGGGCCCAGAACTAACCCCACCTATCGTCAAGCTTTGCTGTTATAACTGCAGCACTGACATCTATCCAGCAATGTGGAAAATTGTTCTGGTATGACCTTTACACTAGTAATTGGACAAATCCAACTAGCCAATTATTGCCCCATTGGTTTACTCTTGATCATTAGCAAAATTTTAGAAATTGCCATTGACAGAGCTTTCAGGTAGCATTTACATAGCAATAACCTGTTCCCTGATACTTGGTTCGATATCCACCAGGTCTACTCAGCTTTTGATCTCAATACTGTGTCATTGATTCAAACATGGAGCTGAATGTCAGAGGTGAGGTAAGAGTGACTGCCTTGGACATAAAGCCAGCATTTAATCAAGTGTGCAATCAAAGAGCCCTAGCAAAATTGGAGTCAGTGGAAATTGGTGGAAACTGGCTGGAGACAGATTTTAAACAAAGGGATATGGAAATGGTTGTTGGAAATCAATTCCAGGACATCACTGCAAGTGTTCCTCCGGGTGGGTGTGATGAGGATGAGGGTGAGTTAAGGAGCAGGAGGTAGTGATAGTTCAAGGTGGGCATTGTTCAGCAATTAGCAATTTACTATTGAAAACAATGTGCATGAAAATAGACCTTTCTGATACCAATTCTGCTGTAAGTAGCTTCCTGCGCTGGTCCCATGTCTGCAATAATACTTCTGGTAAAAACAGTATAAATCACTTCAGAGCACTGAGTGCAAATCCCTAAATCCCTTACAGCAGCGTCAATGTCTGAGGAATCCATGGAGGGGGTCAGACAGTATATCTTTGCATTCTAAAAATTTGTATGCAAGTACCATGCAAACGTCTTTGTCGGGACTTCTTCCAGGATCCTGACACTGAACAACAACAAATGTTGAGAAGTCCATAGCTACATTTATTGAGAAGATCTTTTCCATAATCCAAGATGAGATGGTCTTAAACCACCGTTCAGACCAGGCTGACTGGCTGACTCGAGCTGTGGTATTCAAACTCACTCTGATGCTACACATCAGCATTCTCTCCAACTGTAAATGTTAATTCCTGCTCAGTATCACAAATACAAGCCTTTAAATCAATAAAACTTACAGCAGAGAAGAAGGATATTCAGCCTGTTCTTAGAAACAGCAGTCATGCTTAGTCTGACAGTCTTACCTGTATCCAATCTCCTATAAAATTCTTACCCCCAAGTACGTTTTAAAATTATGCAAGAAATTGTTTTGTACCACTTAACAGGTAATATGTTCCAGACCCTGTTAACTACCTGAAAGAAAAATATTCTCCTCATCTCCCCTCTAAATCTTTTGGAAATTATTTTAAACCTGTGTCTTCTGACTATTGACAAAAATCATACGAGAGAATTGCTTTTCTCCATCTAATTTATCAAAATCTCTCATCATCTTCAAACCTTCAATTAAGTCATCTGTCAACCTTTTCTATTCCAAGAACAATTCTATCTTTACCAACCTTTCCTCAACCCTTTTCGCATCCATTTAATCTCTTCATATCTTTCCTTAAATGTGGCACCCAGAAATATTCACAATAAGTCAGCTAATGTCCAACCAGTGGTGTATGGTTTTATAGTAAACTATATTTTTAGCATGATAATTTTTCCTTTTTTATATTCAATACTACTATTTATAAACACAAGTAAAAATAATACATTTAAATCATCTTATCAACTGGCGCTGCCAACTTTAAAGACTTTTGTGATTGGACATCAAGGCCTTATTCATTGTCGGGGCAGTGGGCCTGACTTCCAATCCAACTGACCTCTCTTTCGCATCCCCAATGAAGATCTGACCTGAGAGAAACCATTTTGGGTTCACAAATTCAGTAATTCTCCCACTCCTGCAAACCTGACACAGGAAATCTTGGCCTTGGCATACAAACCATTGAGACCAAGCTCACAGAACAAATCTACTTTTAGACTTATTCAGCCTTTCAAGTACATCCTTATCAACTTTCACCCATCCATTATTTCTACCATCTCTGCTTTTATCAATTTTTAAGATTCTTCTTCCTCATTAATTATTTTATTCTTACCTTGCCCCTCTAAGCATATATTATCGTCTTTGCCCCTAATAAAACCCATCCCATCTGTTTATACCCGCCAACTATCTACATGTGAAGATTTTTGCATTCATTTATGTTAACTGCCATTCCATCTTCATGTTCTCTCTTTGCCAGTCATATTTTTCTCTTCAATTCTCCTCTTATTTTATTTAGCATAATTCTCACAGAAGAATTCATATGGCATGTATTATACTCCCTCTTTACCACTGGAGAATGCGTCCTTGGACAAAAGAGTGACCAAAAAAAAGGCTCAGCCCCTGGAGCTTGTTGTAGTGTTAATAGAGCTCACTGGATCTCCACAAATGGCAAAGGGCCTTGCCAAGTGCTGGGAAAATGCCAGCGGAGGCAGGAAAAGGTCCTTAATTGGCCACTTCATTAGTTCAATGTGATTCAAAATGGATGAGCTATTTACCTCCTTACCTGCCACTAGCAAAATAACATGATAGTGAAAAGTTGAAGGATAGCTGCTTACATCATTGTTCCAGTATTCCTGCCTCCTAGTTTGTCTGCTGGAATCTTCCAACATCCAAAGCCAAGGTACATTTCTAACTTTGTACTGAAGCTTCAAAACACCAGGGACATGGGTTCAATTCTGGCCTCGGGTTACTGTTGGAGTTTGCACATTCTCCCTATGTCTGGGTGGATTTCCTTCAGGTCCTCCACTTTCTGCCCCAGTTCAAAGATATGTAGGTTAGGTTTGATTGACTATGCTAAATTGCCTCTTGGTGTCAGGGGGACTAGCAGGGTAAATACATGGGGTTATGGGCTTGGGTGGGATTGTTGTTGGTGCAGCCTTGATGAACCAAATGGCCTCCTACTGCACTGTAGGGATTGTATGATTCTAACTCAAGCTTAAGAACGCGCAGGCAGGCATGTAGGCAAGAAGGGAGAAAAAAGCCTCTGGAGAAAGGACAATTGCATATAAATGTAGAATACAGCCTTTACAACGTTAGAGTTTTTTGGGTTATTGTGTTATAAAGATTTATTATTGGTATAGTGATTTGCACCAAAGATAAAATAATGGCCTGAATGACTTTAAAAGAACAGCCTAGTATTTACAACAGAGAAACAGGCCATTTGATTCATGCCAGTGTTTTTGCTCCAGAATCCTGTAGTGCGATTGCCATCTTCTAAATATCTGTCCGCTGTGGTTATTTTGGTTGATTTATATTTCAGTGAATCCAGGTTGGAAGATGGCATATAAAGTTACTCAGAACAGCATGATTTTTGATTCTAGTTTCCTGCAGCAGACGGGTTTAATGTTCTAGTAAAAATAAAAGCTGCCAGTGTTGCAAATCAGAAATGGAAAAACAAAATGCTGGAAAGATGCAGCAAGTCTGCCAGCATATGTGAAGAGAAACAATTTAATGCTTTAACACACAGATTGATTATGTGATGTGGTTGATGAAAAAAATCATTAATTATATAGAAATTTATTGTCTTCCCTTCCTCTTGTTTGATCTCTTCTTGCTAAGATTTCCATAGAATCTGTTCTCTTGAAACTTAAACTCTTATTATATAGCTATACCTAACTGCACGTTCTCCTTGTCTGCGTTGATTTTGCCTGGGTGTTCTGGTTTCTTCCCACTGTCCGAGAGACATGCTGGTTAGGTGCATTGGCTAAACTAAATTCTCTCTCAGTGTATCCTAACAGGCGCCAGAGTGTGGTGACTAGGGGATTTTTACAGTAACTTGATTGCAATGCTAATTTAAGCCTACTTATGTTGCTAATAAATAAACTAGACTTTCATCTGTAGTACCCTTGACTTAAGGAATAGGTGTTATGGGAAACAGAGGATTGGGAGGACAAAGGAGAGCAGTATGAGCAAAATTTGAAACGACAAAGAAAATTGAAGAGTAAAGCTGTTTGAAAAGCTATTGTGGGGAATCAAAGTGCTGAACTCTCAGTTGTAACTCAGAAAGTATCACTCTTGCTACAAAGCCAGAAGATTGTGGCCAGACTTTCAGTGCTCCTCTATCCCCAATGTTGGCTATTGCGGACAGCCAATCCCACTAGTGGCATCCTCTGGTCCCATCAAAATCTATGGGTTTTTGTGTGGCTCACCACCCTGACACCAGGACCTGCCATGAGGTGTTCACTTTGGCAGCACTGGAAGATCCCAACAGTGGGAGGGGCTGGAAAATTCCACCCTTTATTTTCAAGACCTACTCCAGGCTTCAAGCACAGAAATGGAGGCAGACACTCTAGAATTTCACTGCTGGCGGTGAAATTCCTCAGATGAAATGTTAAACCCAGATCTTCTCTACTCACTTTGATGGATGTAAAATGTCCTATGATATGGTTTCAAAAAAGAGCAGGAGAGTTGTGTCATGACCAATTCTAATCCTCAATCAAATACTCATCAGAAAGCACATTATTTTTTCATTGGTATTTGTTGGAGTTTAATTTGTGCAAATTAACTGCTGGTCATCACCCCACCCACTCTAGTTGCTCAGTAAACCTGGAGATTAGAAGCAAAAGAGTTAAAAATTCAATGACAAATCCTTTCCTCAAATGTTTGGGTTCCCATTGCATTGCCAACCTTCTCCACAGCAGGCTGATGATTAAAATTTAGCCCATAGATTCATAGCAACTTAATGTTATAACAGGAAATCATTTGCTCCATAATGCCTATTTCAGCTGAAAAATAACTATCTGTGTGAATCTCACCATCCAGTTCTTGATTGGTAGCCTAATAGGTTACAACACTTCTAGTGCATTTATAAAGCACATTTTAAATCTGATGTGGATTTCTATCTCAGCTACCATTTCATTTAGTGAGTCACAGATTCCCATTGCTCTCTGGGTGAAAACAAATTTCTCCAACTCTCCTCTAATCCTTCTGCTAATTACTTTAAACCTATGCTCCCTCATTGTTAACTCTTCTGTTAAAGGAAATAGGCCCTTCCTGACTATTCCAAGTAGATCCTTTGTAATTTTACATACCTCAATTCAAGCTTCCCTCAGCTTTTTCTGTTCCAAAGAAAATAACCTAAACCACTCAAAAATTTATATTCTTAGCAAATCTTTCTAATTTTTCTCTGTACTCTTTCTTGTATGTTAACCTCTTTACCCTAAGAGTTAGCCAGAACTGATGACAGAATTCTTGATGTGGCCTAGCTTGTATTTGAAATAGTTAGCATCACATTCCTGCTTAGACCTTCCAGACCACAGCTAATAAAAACAAAATATCCAGAATGCCACTTTAACACCTTACCCATTTCTCCTACCATCTCCAAAGATCTGTGGATGTGCACTGCAAGATCACTTTTTACTTTACACTTTTCAGTATTCTACCATTTATTGCATATTCCCTTACCTTGTATACCCTCCCCCAGTTGCAATACCTCCCATATCTATGCACTGAATTCCAGTTGCCACTTTTCTCTCCACATATCCAGTCTATTCATATCATCCTGCAGCCTTCAGCTTTTTTACTCATTATCAAGCAAACAACAAACTTCTATATCATCTCCAAACTTCTGAATCATGTCCTCAATGTTTAAGTCTCAATCATTGATGAATTAAGGTAAAGGACTTTGTCCTGAACCCTGTAGAGCACTACAGTCAGCAGCCTTGTAGTGACAAAAACACCTGACAAACATTACGATTTGTTTATTACTATTGAACCAATTTTGAATTCAATTAGCCACATCCCCTTCAATTTTATTGGCAGTAGAAATGGTCAAGAACTTCAAGTTTCTAGGTGCTCAGATCACCAACAACTGGTCCTGATCCCTCCATACTGATGCTATAGTTAAGGAAGCCCACCAATGGCTTTACTTTCTCAAGAGGCTAAGGAAGTTTGGCATTTGTACTGTGAGTCTCATCTGCAAAAAAATGGTGTACTATGGAAAGCATCCTTTCTGGATATATCAAGGCTTGGTGTAGCTTCTGCTCGACCAAGACCACAAGAAACCACAAAAGGTCTTGAACGTAGCCCAGTCCTTCATGCAAACCAGCCTCCTATCCTTTGACTCTGTCTACACTTCCCACTGCCATGGAAATTCAGCCAGCATAATCAATAACCCCACACACCCTGGACATACTCTCTTTCACCTTCTTCCATAAGGAAAAAGATACAGAAGTCTGAGATCACATACCAGTTGACTCAAGGACAGCTTCTTTCCTACTGCCATCAGACTTTTGAATGGACCTACCTTATATTAAGTTGATTTTTCTCTACACCCTAGCTATAACTATAACACTACATTCTGCACTCTCTCCTTTTGTTCTCTCCAGTGAACTCTAAATAGTATGCTTTGTCTGTATAGCACGCAAGAAACAATATTTTTCACTGCATATCAATACATGTAACAATAGGAAATCAAATCTTTAATGTTTCTGATCAGTTATGCGAACAAAACAAAAACTATTCTGACTGACTCAACTTGTTACTTCCTAAAAAGCAACTTAGACTTGACTTTCTTTAAATCTATTCTGACTAACCTTAATTAGTCTCTACTTTTTTAATGATGATTTATATTGTCTGTTAAATGTTCTACCTGTGAAGCAACCTCAAAAACTCATTCCACAGATGTGTCAGGGAATGCAGGTATTTATTGCAGGCCTTTTTTGCTCTACACTCCAAACCACAACTATCTTCTGAGGGCAATCCCTGCGCGGATCACCTTCACATCCAGGGTACCCTGATCAATTACCTTAAAAGGACTAGATCCCAACATGCATAACACTTCTCCCCTTTAAACAACAGTCCCAGCAACAGCATTTTAAACTATTTACATATGATTACTTTTTTTTAACAGAATTTTCCGATGCATTGTGATGAACCCTGAGTATTATTTACAATATGATTATATTCCCTTCTTTAATTCCCCTACCCATATGTCCATACTACATTGACATGATCAATCTGTCAGGGGGACAATGGTACCATGGAGGTTGCTTTCTGAGAACTGGATCCAGTCTTTGGTTTATCTTCAGTGACCATGGCCTTGGCGAAACCAGCATTGGCGACCCCTTTTCCTATCTGTCACCAATGTCGGCCTCCCAAGCTTCCTCAATAGAAGGAGGAGCTATTGGTTCCATCCATCCCTCTTCTGGTACCTCTGCTGACACTGTCCAGAACGCCTCAAGTTGTTGATGATGCTCCTGTCCCCTTATTTGGGCTGCCAGAAGTTGGTTCATATGCTGTCATCAAACTAACTCATGCCAAGTTTAGGACAAAGGCTCTGCCTTGGCTCCAGTTGCGGCCAGAACCCATTTCTTCCCCAAACAGTAGTTTATTGCAAATATCAACCCGCCCTTCTGGAATGTCCTTATCTTGGCATGTTCAGCTTGATGTCCCATCTGCGCCTCCTGTTCCTTTCCACCACTCTTCTTGTCTCATAAGCCTCAATAGATCAAACATTGCAGCTGTCTCCCGAACATCAATGCCACGCATATTATTGCATGGGGAGTGTTCCTCTACACACTTAAGAACTAGTTTAATCTTCATGTCAATGATTCCCCTCCTCATGAAGCCTCCAAGGAGTGTTTAACAGACTGTACAAAACACTCCTCTAAGCCATTCATCTCTCAGACTTTATCTGACGAATTTCACATAATTCCATGTACTCCACAGAATCCCATGATGCAAACTGCAGTCTGTTGTCACTTATAATTTGGTCTGGCTATCCAAACCTAGCAAATATGTCATTGAGTTTATAACTGGTATGTTGGGACAGGCCAACCTCACTTCCCTCACAGGAGCGATCTTTGTCTTCACCAGCCAGTTCGAAGGCATCCCCCTTAAAGACAGACACCTCCTGGATGTCTGGATCTCTGGTCAAAGAGATAGAGGAGAGATTAAGAAGCATGCATGGATGCTGTGTGTGCTGTGCTCTCAGTAAGGGCTAGAGATTAGGTTTATGCAGCAATGATAAATGAAACACTGGAGATGTGAAAGTGTTGTTGAACAACCAGTTGTGATGTGACCCTGCTAATGTTGTGAGGTCGCTATATAGTGTAATACTTTGAGTACATGTAGGGTCGATTCATTTCTCAGAATAGATGAAAACCGTACTGGTACTGAGTTGAATTTCTTTTATTGGACAGATCTTAAACTTAACATTACAGAAAGCAAACAGAGAAAAAAAATATTCAAGAGAAAGGGAGGGTGATACTGGCTTTTGCTAGT
The DNA here is from genome assembly GCA_024679065.1 of Sphyrna mokarran. Classification (NCBI taxonomy): domain Eukaryota; kingdom Metazoa; phylum Chordata; class Chondrichthyes; order Carcharhiniformes; family Carcharhinidae; genus Sphyrna; species Sphyrna mokarran. The sequence continues at coordinate 92,789,061 of JAGIQG010000001.1, forward strand.
CCTGCACAGATAAAAGCAACATTCAAAACAGACTTGATCTGAACTGATCTTGAAAACAGACTGCCAGGTGCACACGCAGTTCCAAAACTATATATTAACCTTATCTCGTACTGAAATTGTTTGGTACATGCTGTCTCTGACTACCAAAACAATCCTCATAGCCAGCCTTGTACTTTCAAAAATGCAATCAATTTTCCTAGCTAACTCAGAATGCCTTGTTCTTTAAAATGTGGTCAAGTTAGTTAATATTTTAAGCTTAGCATTTAAATATAATTGCATTGGCAGAAGTATCTTAAAATGAAGTCTTAGCAAAGCATAACCATGCCTAACAGTGCATGATCCCGTTATGAGTGTCAGAGATTGCAATGAGCTGAAGGTCGACTTATCCTGAAGGAACGGATGAAATCATTCATGCTTTTTCTGCACTTGATGTTATTTCTCAGGTGAATGCCCAATAAGCTGACCTCCCTTGCAATTGCCTCCTTGGTTATCAAGGAAAAGCAGGTAAGAGACTCCTAGTGGCACCCTTCAGATAGAGGACAACTCAGTTCTGGCAGATGCCAAGGACAAGTGTCTCAAGGGATTTCTTGTTGCACGTGGGACTAACTTTTCTTCAGTGGAGTTATATCAAGAAATTTCCTGCATACAGTTGGACTGCTGAGAGTAGGTCATGCTTAAATACACTGTCTGGATCATCAACCCCAATAGGTGATAGTGAAGCGGACTAATTGTGCCCACCTCACCGTGTGATTCAGAGAGCAACACGGCAATGTTTAATTCTTGAGCATCCTGTCATGCAGTCCAATGGGGACTGCACTGCAAAACTCACCTGCTACCTCACTTAGTTTCTAGAATACAAAATTACACCCCATGTGCATACGTGATCAATATATCAAGGTGCAGGGGAAGATTGTATAACCACAACTGAGTTCAGGCGATATTTTCTGGCTGGCCAAGTATAGTACCTTTGGTTTTACTGCACTTGAAAATTGGATTTGGTGTTCATAAGTTAACCAACATCTACCAAAATGTCCATAACAATATTTTGAATGTTACGGATGCCATGAATGCTGATTTGTGCAAAAATGTTGTTAAATTTGCGGAGAAGTATAAGGTGATTCACTTTGAAAGGCTAACAGGAATGCTGAGTACTCGGCTCATGGTAAGATACTCGGTAACATGCATTAGCAGAGAGATCTCAGTGTCCATATGCATGGATTCCTGAAAGTTGGCACTCAGGTTGATAGGTTGTTAAGAACGTGTACGGTGTGTTAGTTCTTATTGGTAGAGGGATTCAGTTTCGGAGCTATGACGTCATGTTGCAGCTGTACAAAACTCTGATGCAGTCACACTCAGAATATTGTGTACAGTTCTGAATGCTGCATTGTAGGAAAGATGTGGAAGCATTGGAAAAGGTGTAGAGGCAATTTAGAACATAGAACATAGAACATTACAGCACAGAACAGGCCCTTCGGCCTTCGATGTTGCGCCGACCAATATAAAAAGCAATGACCCTCCAAACTAAACCATTCCCTTCTCTTCCATATACTGATCAACTAACCTCTTAAACGCCACCAAACTTGGCGCATCTACAACTGCTGCAGGCAGGGCATTCCACTCCCGAACCACCCTTTGGGTAAAGAACCTTCCTCTGATATCCGTCCTATAACTATCACCCCTTAATTTAAAGCTGTGTCCCCTCGTGCTAGCTTTTTTCCATCCTAGGAAAAAGGCTATCACTGTCCACCCTATCTAAACCTCTAATCATCTTGTATGTTTCGATCAGGTCCCCTCTTAGCCTCCTCCTTTCTAATGAAAACAACCTCAAATCCCTCAGCCTCTCCTCATAAGACCTGCCCTCCATACCAGGCGACATCCTGGTAAACCTCCTCTGTACCCTCTCCAATGCCTCCACATCTTTCTTATAATGTTGGGACCAGAACTGCACACAATACTCCAAGTGCGGCCGCACTAGAGTTTTGTACAGTTGCAACATGACGTTGCGGCTCCGAATTTCAATCCCCCTACCAATAAAAGCTAAGACTCCATATGCCTTCTTAACAACCTTATCGACTTGACTGCCTACTTTCAGAGATCTATGCACAAATACACCAAGATCCCTCTGTTCATCAACACTATTAAGAATCCTACCATTAGCCCTATACTCTGCACATTTATTATTCCTGCCAAAGTGCATTACCTCACACTTTTCCACATTAAACTCCATTTGCCACCTCTCGGCCCAGCTCTGCAACTTGTCCAAGTCACTCTGCAAACTATAACACCCCTCTTCACTATCTACCACTCCACCGACTTTAGTGTCATCTGCAAATTTACTAATCCATCTTCAATACCCTCATCCAGATCATTTATAAAAATTACAAACAGCAGGGGCCCCCAAACAGACCCCTGAGGTACACCACTTGTCACCGAACTCCAAGATGAATATCTCCCATCAACCACCACCCTCTGTCTTCTATCTGCTAGCCAATTCCTAACCCAATTAGCTAAATCACCCTCTATCCCATACATCTGCATTTTCTGCAGAAGTCTTCCATGGGCCACCTTATCAAACGCCTTACTAAAGTCCATATATACCACATCAACCGCCTTACCCCCATCCACCTCTTTGGTCACTTTTTCAAAAAACTCAATAAGGTTAGTAAGGCACAACCTACCCTTCACAAAACCATGCTGACGACCCCCAGTCAATTCATTTCTCTCTAAATAACTATAAATCCTATCCCTAATAATTCTCTCCAATACTTTGCCCACAAAGTATTTATCAGGATGTTGCCTGGTATGGTGGGAAGATCTTATGAAGAAAAGCTGAGGGACTTGAAGCTGTTTGCATTCGAGAGAAGAAGGTGAAGAAGTGACTTAATAGAGGCAAATAAGATAATCAGAGGATTAGATAGGGTGGACAGTGAGAGCCTATTTCCTCAGATGGTGATGGCTAACATGAAGGGACATAGATTTAAATTGAAGGGTGATCGGTATAGGACAGATGTCAGAGGTAGGTTCTTTACTTGGAGAATAGGAAGGGCGAGGAATGCCTTGCCTGCAACAGTAATGGATTCGCCAAAATTAAGGGCATTTAAATGGTCATTGGATCAACATATGGATGATATTGGAATAGTGTAGGTTAGGTGGGCTTTAGATTGGTTTCACAGGTTGGCACGATGTTGAAGGCCAAAGGGCCTGTACTATGCTGTAATGTTCTATATTCTGTGGTGCTCAGCCAAATCTCCATTCACTGTCACAGGATGGAAAAATCCATCTGGCATGAACAGCCAGAGAATCTCTCCTATTATTTATCAAAATTCCATCTGACTTGAATAAATTTATTGGTCCAGCTTCCACTGCTCTTTGGGGAAGAGAATTTCACAAACTAAACACATTCAGAAAAAAAACCTCTTCATCTCCACCTTAATTCTCCATCTAATTCTTAAAACTGTGTGCCCTGGTTGTAATTTCTCCTACAAGTGAAAACATTCTTCTGGTACTTACTCTATCAAATCCTGTCAAAGTATGACTCATATCTTTCAATAAGTTCATCTTTTGTTCTTCTAAACCCCAATGGGTATAGGCACAATCAATTCAAATTTTCTTCATAAAATAAATCTCTCACATGAATGAATTGAATGAATTTTTTCTGGGCAGCATCTGAATAATTATATCCCTTTTTTCAAACGAGACCAAAACTGTACATAGCTTTTTAAATGTGGCCTCACCAAGACCATGTACAGAGATAGTAAAACCTTCCTACTTTTATGTTCCATTCCTCTTTCAACATTTCATTTGCCTTCCTAATCACTTTCTGTACCTGAACACTAACATTTTAAAATAATGCACCAGGGAACCCAAATCCCTTTGTGCCATGGAATTTTGCATTTATTCTCCATTTAAATACTATACTGTTTTCCTATTCAGGAGGCCAAATGCATGAGTTCACGTTTCCTCACGTTATAATCTAATTGCTGTTTTTTTTGTCCACTCACTCAACCTGTCTATGTCTTTTTCTAGACTTTCTACCACCTCTCACAATTTACTGTTCTACCTATTTTGGTGTCATTAGCAAAATTTAGCTAGCATGCATTCAATCCCTTCATCCATATCATTGAAGGGGATTGTAAATAATTGAGGCATCAGTGCTAATCCACTAGTTACAGATTGCCAACCTGAAAATGAGCCACTTATCCCAACTTTCCACTTCCTGTTCGCTATTACCCACTACACCGCGCAATCTTATCTTTGGTGTGGCAGCTTATCAAATGCCTTCTGGAAATCCAAGTGCACTACATTTGGAAGTTTCCCTTTATCCAGCTTGCTTGTTACTTAATTAAAAACATTAAGAAATTAATTTCATAAATCCATGTTTACCCTGCCTGTTCAATTTATGATTTTATAAATATCCTGCTATATCCTTCTTAATAATGAATTCCAGTTATTTCCCTATGACAGCTGTTAAACTAACCTGGCTGTAGCTCCATGCTTTCTGTTGTTCATCTTTCTTGAATAAAGTTGTGAGTTATTTTCCAATCCATTTGGATTGGATGCAGAATATAATGAAAGTTGTAAGATGATAACCAGTGCATTTTCTATAGCTGCAACCACTTCTTTTAAGACTATGGAATGCAGGTCATCTGGTAACTGGAACTTGACAGACTTCAGGTTGTGTGGTTTCCCTAGCATGTTTCCTTTAGAGATGGTAATTCTATTAATTTCCTCTCTCCCATTCATGTCTTGATTTTCAATCATCTTTGGGATGTTTTCCAAGTCTTTTTGTAGTGGAGACAGTCACAAAATTCCTGCTCAACGTCTCTGCCATTTCCTTCAATTCTTACTCACTTTTTTGGAAGACAAACACAAGTATGAGTTACTTTTTTCCAATTTAAATTATTATAGAAACTCTTACTTTTTGCCTGTATATTAATAGTCAGTTTTCTCATATCCTCTTCTTTCTCCCTCTTTATGTTTTAGTCAATTTAGGTTCTTAAAATTTGATCAACCATCTGACTTATTTTGCAGAATTGTATTGGCACTGTGGCACAGTGGTTAGCACTGCTGCCTCACAATGCCAAGGACCCAGGTTCATTTCCAGCCTTGGGTGACTGGTTGTGTGAAGTTTGTACATTCTGCATGGATTTCTCTGATTTCTTTGCGCACTCTAAAGATGCGCAGGTTAGGTTGATTAGTTATGTTCAATGCCCCTTTGTGTTAGGAAGGTTAACAGGGTAAATATGTGGGATTATCGGGATAGGGCCTGGGTGGGATTGTCATCGGTATAGACTCAATGGGCTGAATGACGTCTTCCTATACCGTAGGGATTCTAAGATTCTCTGATCTTTCAACTTGATATAATCCTTATCCAGCCACAGATGTTACAGCCTTCTCACTGTGATAAATCTTTGCTGAGAGTTATTAAACATCTTCTTAAAATTCTACCTGCACATCTCTACTTTCCTATCTTTTAACCTAGTTTTCCAATTCACTTGAGCTAGATCTGCTTTCAGAATTACCTTAATTCAGGTTTAAAACACTAATCTTTAACTCACACTTCTCCTTTTCAAAGTGAACATGAAATTCCTGTCATATTTTGATTGCTGTCAGGTATAGAGGGTTCTTCACGATGAGGTTATTGATTAATTGAATAACAGAGATGCCTTACAGGAAACTGGAAGAATTTGTTTTAAGATTTGTTTAAGTTTGCTGCGTAAATGAGCTCAGAACTCTCAGAACATGCTAACATGCACTCTGGAAAACAGAGATTGTCAATCAAGTGGCTTAGAGGGATTGAGCACGAAAGCACTTGTCATGCAGCCTCAGTATAAATTAGGCTAAAAAACCTCAGCAAGGCCATGAACAGGAAAAGTAGTGGTAATGGGTTAGTCATAGTCATACAGTACAGAAAAGGCCTTTCTGTCCATCAAGTCTGCACTGTTAAAACTATACTAATTCTACTTTCCAGCACTTGGCTCATAGCCTTGAAAATTATGGCATTTCAAGTGCTCATCCATGTACTTTTTAAAGGTTGTGCACTTTCCTCCCTCTACTAACTCCCAGGCAATGCATTCCAGACTTCCACTACCCTCTGGGTGAAAATATTTTTCCTCAAATCCCATCTAAACCTTCTGCCCCTCACCTTGAAGTTACTCCTCCAGTTAATGAACTTTTAGGTAAGGGGGACACAGTTCCCTCTCCACTCTGTCCATATCCATCATCATCTTATACATCTTAATCAAGTCTACCCCACCCCGCACAACTCCTCCATCCTTTTCTGCTCTAAATAAAACAACCCGAGTCTATCCAGACTCTATTCATAGCTCAAATATTCCATCCCAGGCAACATCCTGGTGACACAAAAACAAAAAGTGCTGGAAAATCTGACAGCATCTGTGGGGAGAGAACAGAGACAATGTTTTGAACTGGATGACTCTTCATCAGAAATCTCTTCTGCACCCTCTCCAGTGCAATCACATTCTCCCTATGGCGAGGCAACCAGAATTGCACACAGTACTCCAGCTGTGGCCTCACTGAAATTTTATACAGTTCCAACATTATCTCCTTACTCTTATACTCTCTGCCACAACAGATAAAGGTAAGTTTTCCATATGTCTTCTTAACTACCTTATTAATCTATTTTGCCACTTTCAGGGATCTGCAGACAAGCACCCCCAAGATCTTTTTGTTCCTCTGAGCTTCCAAGTGTTCTGCTATTCATTGAGTACTCCCTTGTCTTGTTATCCTTCCAAGATGCATCACCTTGCGCTTTTCCAGTAAGAAACCTGGTGCTGATTTGTGTGGTATGGCACTGGATACACAAACAGCCTTTTGTGCCCTACCACCAAACCAATTTTGGATCCATTTTGGCAGGTTACTCTGGATCCCATGTACTTTTATCTTCTTTCTTAGTCTCCCATGTGAAATCTTGTCAATGGCTTTGCTAAAATCCATATAGAATATATCAACCCAACTACTCTCATTTGCAGACCTTAAAAAATTCAAATTTGTTAGACATGACCTCCCTCTGATAAAGCTATGCTAACTATCCCTGACCAAACCTTGCCTCTTTAAGTGGAGGTTAATATTCTCCTTCAAAATTATCTCCAGTAGTTTCCCTACCACTGATGTGAGATTTTATTAGTCTGTAATTCATTGGTTTATCTCTACTACCCTTCTTGAAAAGTGGAACCACATTAGCTGTGCTCCAATCCTCCAGCACTTTCCTTGTGGCTAGAGAGGAATTAAAAAATTTTGTCAGAGCCCCCTGTATAATTTCCTCCCCTCCACCCCAACAGCAGCCTAGGAAATAACTCAGCCAGACTGGGGGATTTGTCCACTTTTAAGCTTGCCAAACTATGGCAGATTTAAAAGTGTCAAACTGTTTAAGAACCTCATAGTCCCTCTCCCCAAATTCTGCACTTACATTCTTCTTTGCATGAGAGAAGGCAGATGTGAAGTACTTGTTTAACACACTACCAGTGTCCTCCCAATGGTCCCAGTCTGATGGATTCAAATGGCTTACAGTGAATCTAGTGCTTAACTAAAGGGAAATTGTATAATGTAAATTATTCTGTAATCTTTTCATGTTTAAGTTTTTGGCTATAAAGCTGTAGGATTTTTGGTAAAATTATGTCAGTTAAGATTTTCAAACTCTTGGCTGTTATTGCAAGTTGAATAGTTAAACAAGTGTATTGGAATTAGATTTTAACTTTAAATTGAGTGACAAATATACTGATTTCCTGACCTTCCTGAAGCCCACCATTGTACCAAGGCAAGAAGCCTGAATGGCAATTCATGAGGCTTATTGAAAGCAGGATAATACAGCAATGAATTATCAGTGCTCCTGGCTACTTCCTGTCGGAAAAGCAACACATCTCGTTGGTGGCTATTTATAATGCACTTTGGAGGTATTAAAACCCACCATCAGGTTCGGGGGCATCATGAACATCTTAGATTGGCCCTTGGATGAGGAGTAAAATGACTATCAACAGCAACAATCTACCGTAGAGAGACCTGTTGGTGATCAATTAAGAGGTCAGAGGTTGAACTAATTGCAGGAAGCCTGACCCACACAACAGTGTGTGTGGACTTAGTTTACTTAATCCTTCAGATGAACAGTACTCCTCAAAGGTGAAGTTGCCACCATCAAATAATGGCTGTCATTTGCAGCATCCAAGATGAAAACTTGTATTGTGCTGGACCTGACGACCATGGGTTAACAGTGTGTGTAATGCAATCTCAAGTTTTGGTCTGTTGCAAGTTATCTCTGTGCACCGTGGGCCGATTATTGTCCATCTAATCCTCCTGCAGCTAAGAGCTACATTTGGTCTAAACTTCACAGTGCAATGCCTTGAGAGATTGACCATCATGTTTATAAAGCATGGCTTTTTTTTTTCCCCATTACTTAGCCAACAGTCTTCTTTATATTTTCCTTCTTATCCTTCAATCTCTTCCTTTTTGTGTTTCCCAAACACTTGGAAAACTTTATTTTTACTTTTGCTCCCCAAATTTGTCAGAAACCATTTTTTGAAATCTAACCATGGCTATAATCTTTTTATTCATTGATGGAAATCTAATTTTTGCTCCTAATCACAGCATATTTAATGTATATCATAGCAATCCATATTCAAATGCATCTCAATTCTATTTTTTATTTAATTGTCCAATTTTTCCAACTAACTAACCCAGACTTGGTCATTTTCCATTATACTGAAATGAAATATACAGAGTACTAAAGGAAGTATGCAAAGACAAGAAGATAATACAAAAGAAAACAGCATATGACATGTAAAAAGATAGTTAAGTGGAAGGTGGAAACCACTAAAGCATGAAGGTGAAAATCGAAATGTGGATAAGATGATCTAACATATTAAGTAAATATTTTACATTGATTTTTGCAAATTATGATGGAAATGAACCCATTGAGAAGTGCTGGAAGATGATATGGAGCAATTGGTAGAAATAACCAGAGAAACGGCATTAGTTCTGAAATAATTAACAGAACTCAATATGGATAAGTTCCTGGCTGCTGGTGACAATTATAGTCTCCGTTATTTAAAGAATTTAGAGAAGACATGGCAGTGGTTCACAGAATCAGTAACAGAGAAGTAAGCCATTCAGTCAATTGCACCCATATTAGCTCTTTGAAAGAGCTACTCAATTAGTTTCACACAACTGCTCTGTCCTCACAGCCCTGCCATTTCCTTTCTTTCAGCTATTTTCCAACCATTGTGAATGTTAATATTGAATCCGTTTCCACTGCTGTATTCCAGATCATAATAAGTCAGTGCATGAAAAACAATTTCTTCTCATCTCACATAAAAACAGAACATTCAGAAAACAGCAGGTCAGGCTGCATCTGCAGAGAGAGAGAGAGAGAGAGAGAGACTGAGGTCTAAACATTGCCAAGTCTTTGGGGATTCTGGCAATATGTTGGGAGTAACATTGGGAGGGAAACTTGATGCCTTCCTATCACCATGGCATATTGCCAGCAGGAGTAATCTCAATAGTTTGGCTGCTCACAATTTGAAGTCATTTATTGGCCAACTAAAGACTACTTACCTTCCTTGCTGCATATTATTGATATTAGGTGGAACTCCTGCCATTTGGCAAGCTGCCAAATAGATCCTGGTGGCCTTCAGTGGAGGGAGAGGGATGGTGTTCTCTCTAAGACCTCTTTCCCTACCAGCAGCAATGGCTACCCTGTACCCAAGGCATAACTGCTGGAATAACTCAACTCCACTCTGATTGTCGAGCCTGCCTACCTGGCTTTGTATTCCTTACAAAAACTCCGAGTATGTATTGGTATTGAGACATCCCCTCTTTTGTGGCAGCAGGCAAATTTTTTAAGTGATTCCTAACCAATGTCCTGTACAAAAACAAAACAGTGTGTGTAATCTTATACTGAATTGTTCTATGAATGCATTCTTACATTCTACTTATTCTAGTTATTGCTTCACAACATTGCTCATGAGCATTTAGAAATCTATGCACCAGAACATTTAAGTCTCTTTTTCTCTTCACAGTTTTGTCTCATTTATCAAAACCCTTCATAAGAATCTGACAACTTTTCATTTGTCCTTAAATAGGAAAATTGTCTTTGTAGGACTGGACAATTGCCAGTGTCACATGCTTGTTAAAGAGAAGCCAACAGTGGATGATTTACCCAGAATTCAAATGCAGAGTATTGCAGCTACTGAAAATCTGAAGTAAAAATGGAAAATTTGTGGAAAAATGCAACAAGTCAGCTCTCATTTGTGGAGAGACAAAGAGAGTTGACATTTCAGACTGATCATGCATTAAAACAGGAAGAAGTTGGACATCCAACAAGATATAAGCATTCACAGATGTAAGGAAAAAAGTGAAAGAAGGAAAGAATACAGGAAAGTTTTGTGGTGAGGTGGAGGACACAAGTTACAAGTAGACCAAAGTACAAATGTAAGGTAATGGTGCTGAGTCAAATGACGAAACAGAAGACTATTTTAAAGAGGTGTAATTCATAACAAAAGAATCATTACCAACATTACTCAGAGAAAATGGGATAGTTGGTGGTGAACTAAAGCTGAACCAGAAGATTGGAAAGTGCCTAATTGAAGGATGATGTGCTTTATAGGAAGTCAGAGTAAAAGTTGGCATTTAACATCAATTATAGTTAAACAATTACAATCCATAACTGAGGACAAAATCAAATTGCATTTGGAAAAAAACATGAGTTAATTGATGTCAGATATCAGAGATTTCTACAGGCAAATAATATTTGACAATTTTAATAGTGGTTTCTTAAGAGATGATCAATTACTAAATGGAGGGAATGTGGTGTTGGAATCTATACGGACTTTCAAAAATAAAGTTTAAAGATGTATCTCACACAAGAAAAAATCAAGCTCAATGTGTAAGGAAAAACATAGTATCATGTAGCATCACAGATGGAAAGTTAACTGATAAGCAGTGTAAATGATTGTTACTCTGATTGAAGAGTTCCTTAATGCTGGAAATACTTTTGATCTTACTACATATAGATAATTGGAATTAGGTATAAGAAATAGGATCTCAACATTTATTGCAGACACAAATTTACTGCCCAATCGAGGGCAGAGAGGTGGCCACATATTGGAATAATATTGGAATAGTTTGGTTCCGCTGGTCGGAGCATCATCGAGGGCCGAAGGGCCTGTACGGCGCTGTAATGTTCCAAGTTCTATGTGGATAAGTGCAAAATAATAAAAAAAGCAAAATAAAAATAATAGGGAAAAATAAACAAGGACTAGCTATACCCACTTATTATAAAGACACTCAAGAATACCTGTAAATAAGTACATTCAAGTACATAATTCTCTTAACATGCTAGTGCAGACAGATCAAGTAATGAAAAATACCATTACAATTTTGGATCATAAAAGAATCAAGGCATATAATACTAAAGCACTGATTAATTTATCCGAAACCTTGATTCACTCAAATTTTGAGTACTTTATGCAGTTTTGGGAGCTCCAGTTGAAAGAGTATTGAAGCCATAGAAAGCATACAGCAAAGTTTCACTTGAATGATGTCAGAGATAGGAAGCTTTTGTAACGGTATAGTGAATATATGTTTCAAAATTAGAAATGGCTTAAATAGAAATAATTTGAAAGCACTATTTCCTCAGGTTTGTGATTCAGGAGTGAAAGTTGAGCAATTAATTATTGTCACCAAAAATGTAGGGAAAGGTGTACAGGTGAGTTTATATTTACTGAGGATTGATGGAACAAAGAAGGCTTTGTGACAGAGTTCATTGCTCTATTGAATCTCAGAACATCCACAACCCTTTAGAGTAAAAAAATCCAAAGTTTCATAACCGTTTTAAGTGAAGAAATTTCTCCTCACCTCAGTCCTAAATGATCTTGTCCTTATCCTGACGCTAAGTTCCAGATTCCCCCATTCTAGGAGAAATAACTTCTCAGTGTCGACACTGTCAAACTCCTTCAGAATCTTGCATCTTTCAATGGGATTACTTTCGTTCTTCTAAACTCCACAGAATATAGACAGTTTATTCAATCTATCATTATAGGACAATGCTTATTCCAGGAATCAATTTAGTGAATCTTTGCTGTACTACCTCTAATGCAAGTAAGTAAATCTATTACCGGTGCACTATAAACCATAGTTCTGTAGTTTAGTCTGTTGTATCTATTATTTTTTTAACTTGAGATGCTTGTTATTCTCCGAAGTTAACTAACAGTTGTCTCCGACCAGCCTGGCTCACTTTCCATGCGGAGTTTCCATGTTCTCCCAGTATCTGTGTGTGTTTCCAATGGGTGCTCTGGTTTCCTCCCACGGTCCGAAACACATGCTGGTTAGTTGCATTGGCCATGCTAAATTCTCCTTCAGTGTACCTGAACAGGTGCCAAAGTATAGCAACTAGGGATTTTCACAGTAATTTCATTGCAATGTTCCTATTCCTGTCTCCGCAGGACTCCTACTTGTAACACTAATAAACTAAATTGTTAGTCCGACTGGTAATTGTTCTTGGCTGCTTGCCTTCATTCCAGTCTCAGATTTCCACTGCTCTGCAGCAACATGTCCCCTCAGATCCATTTACTCGAATTGCACGCTCCCACACAACATCTGTAATACCATGAGATCACTCAGCAGCTTTTTGATTGAATGAAAGTGTGGAATTCACCTTACATCTTAGATAACTTGCACATTTTGATTATTTGACACTTTCCTTTCCCAGAGCATGCCAAATAACAGAGATTTTACCATCTATCACTGTACCTCACATGTGGTCTCATCAAAGCCCCTGTACAACTGCAGCAAGACTTCTTTATTCCTGCACTCTAATTCCCTTTCAATAAAGGTCAAAATGCAATTAGCCTTCCTAATTGTTTGCTGTACTTGTGTGCTAACTTTCTGTGTTCTTGGCTTCTGTTATTTCCCTTTTCACTTCCCAACTGAATTTCCTATAATCAGCCTGATGCTCATCTCTTTTATCAACCTGACATCTACCATGCACCCAATTTTCCTATTTTATTACACTCTCCATCTACTTCATCATTCAGGGAGCATTGGCTTTGTTCACATACTTTTGCCTTCAGAGGGAATGTACCTTCACTGTACCTGATTCATCTCTTCTTTAAAGGTAACTCATTGTTCTGGTACATTGTTGCCTGCCAACTTTTGATTATTTCTCACCACATTGAAATTTCTAATTTAGCAATTTTACCCTAAATTGCTCCTTGTCCTTTTCCATGGTTAAAGTAAACCATATTTATTTTATTCATCGAAGGATTATGGGCTTTACTGGCTAAGTTGACATTTATTGCCCATCCTTAGTTGTTCTTGAGAAGGTGATGGTGAGCTGCTTTTTTGAACTATTGCAGTCCATATGGTGCAGATACAATACAGTGTTGTTAGGAAAGGAATTCCAAGAGTTTGACTCAGTGAAGAAATGGTGATATATTCCCAAGTCAGGATGATGAGTGGCTTGGACGGGAACTTCCAGGTGCCCTTGTCCTAAATGAAATGGTTCTGAATTTGGAAAGCGCTCCCTCAGGAGTCTTGGTGAATTCCTGCAGTACATCTTGAAGATGATACACAAGGTTGCCATTGTACATTTGTGATGCAGGAAATTAATGTTTGTGATAGGGTTGTCAATCAATTAGGCTGCATTGTCCTGGATGGTGTCAAGCTTCTGAGTGGTATTGGAACTGCACTCATTCATGAAAATGGAGATTATTCCATCACACTTCTGATTTCTGCTTTGTAGGCTGTGGACAATCTTTGGGGACTCATGAAGTGAGTTACACTCTGCAAGATTCCTACTCTTTCACCTGCTCTGATAGCCACAGTATTGAAATGGCTAGTCCAATTCAGTTTCAGATCAGTGGTAACCCCCAGGATCTTGATAGTGGGGGATACAGGAATGGTAATGCATTGAACATCAAGGATAGATATTAGATCCTCTTGTTGGAGATGGTCAATGTCTTTGATTTGATTTATTGTTGTCACATGTATTAGTATACAGAGAAAAGTATTGTTTCATGCATGCTAACATATCTAGAGAAGGAAAGGAGTGGGTTCAGAATGTAACGTTACAGTCATAGCTAGGGTCCAGCGAAAGATCAACTTAATTCGAGGTAGGTCTATTCAAAAGTCTGATGCAACAGGTAGGAGACTGTTTTTGAGTTGGTTGGTACATGTCATCAAACTTTTGTATAATTTTCCTGATGGAAGAAAGTGGAAGAGAGTACGTCCAGGTTGTGTGGAGTCCTTAATTACACTGGCTGTTTCTTTGAGGCAGCAGGAAGTGTAGACAGTATCAATGGGTGGGAGGCTGGTTTGAGTGATGAATGGGCTTCTTTCATGACTCTTCGTTATTTTCTGGCAGTCTTGGACAGAGAAGGAGCCATACCAAGCTGTGATACAACCAGAAAAAATGTTTTCTATTGTGCATCTGAAACTCCTAGCTGACATACCAAATTTCCCTAGTTCTTCTGAGAAAGTAGAAATTGCTGTGCTTTCTTAGTTATAATGTCGGCATGGGGGAACCAGACAAGTTGTTGATGATCTAGACACTTAAAATCTTGAAGTTCTTGATCATATCTACTTCATCCCCATAGATGTAGACAGGGGCATCTCCTCCAGTATACATCCTGTAGTGATGACTATCTCTTTTGTTTTGTTAACATTGGAAGAGAGATTATTGTTGTTGCATCAGTTTACCAGATTCTCTATCCTTTTCCTGTGCTCCTGTGTCATTATTTGAGACCCGACCCACTATGCTGGTGTCATCAGCAAACTTGAAAATCAAGTTTTTGAGGAGAGGGGATTTGGACTCACAGTCATAGGTGTATCATAAGGAGTATAGTAAGAGGCTGAGGGCACATCTTTGTGGGATACCAGTGTTGAGAGTGAGCATGAAGGAAGTGCTAATGCCTATTGTTACTGATTGCAGTCTGTCAGTTAAGAAGTTTAGGATCCACTTGCAGAAGGATGAGCCGAGACTCAGCCATGGAGTTTGGAGATGAGTTTTGTAGGAATAATGGTGTTGAAGGCTAAGCTGTAGTCAATAAATAGGAGTCTGACATTGGTGTCTTTGTTATGTCTGGCACCTGTGTTGCGCTGGGTGTTACTTGCTACTTGTCAGCCCAAGCCTGGATATTGTGCATGTCTTGCTGCATTTGGATATGACTGCTTCTGTATCTGAATAGTTTCAAATTGCACTGTACTGTCAAATCATCAATGACATCCCACATCTTTCGGAAGGAAGATCATTATTGAATCAGCTGAAGATGGTTGGGCCTAGAACACTATCCTGAGGAATTTCTGCAATGATATCCTGAAGCTGAAATGATTGACTTCCAATTACCAGAACCATTCCCCTTTGTGTTAGATGTAACTCCTATTGACTACAAGTTTTGTTTAGACTCCTCTTGTGGCCTTGATGTCACATGTAGTCAGTATCACCTTACTCTGAAGTTTAGATTTTTTGTCCATTTTTGAATCAGGGCTGTAATGAAGTCAGGAGATGAGTGACCTGAGCAAAATCTAAACTGAATGTTAATGAGAGGTTATTGCTAAGCAAGTACAATGTAATGGCACCGTTGATAACCCCTTCCATCATTTTATTGAAAATCTAGAGTAGACTGATTGGGTGGCAATTGGCCAGATTGGATCTGTCCTGTTTTATTGTCAAGACATACCTGACAATTTTGCACATTCTGGGTAGAAACCAATGTTTCAGTTGGAACAAAACAGCTTATGATACAATGATTATTGTTCCTTATATGTTTCCTGCTTCTTAGAATCATTTCCAGCAAATGATTCTTTGATTCTTTGCTGGAAAAGTGCTGATCAAAAAAACTTTCCTGAACACACTTCAGTACATTTTACCCTCTGCATTTTACATAGTTACTATCCCAGTATATATCAGAAAAAATATTGACACACCTCTGTGTAATTTGCTCCTCTATATTTTTCTCATTAATTGGTGGCTTATGGATTATTTTCAGTACTTTAATGTGAACTTAATTAGATGATAGCCAAATGAAAGCAAATTTTAGCATATGCCTAAAATATTGTTCAAGATTTTGTTTCAAAATTAGTTCAAAATCTAGCTGTTAGTAACTTGGACTATTTCCTTCAGAAGAGTACGAGCACTAACTTCTATTACTTAGTAATTTTAAAGTCACCTCATCTCTGCATTTGCACAACTTAGATATAGTTATCTTTTATTTAGCAAATTCACTTTACCAAATAAATATTTTATTTGCGTTTGTAAGAAAAATGTGTTAAAAGTAACATTCTGAATGGATATTGCTTTCTCATTAGAGAGGATAGTAGTAACAAGAATGTGTTTTGTTCTTGTGTCAGTGGTGATACTGCTGGCTGAGTTTTGAGTTGAATGAAAGGTGACCACATCCCCAAGAACATGCTCTATGAGCTTGCAATCAGCATTAAACCATCAGATCACC
Source organism: Sphyrna mokarran (assembly GCA_024679065.1). Lineage (NCBI taxonomy): Eukaryota > Metazoa > Chordata > Chondrichthyes > Carcharhiniformes > Carcharhinidae > Sphyrna > Sphyrna mokarran. Next base: position 92,805,521 of record JAGIQG010000001.1, read on the forward strand.
CATGTCTGCGATTCAAGGGCATCTGTAAATGACCTCAAATTGACCAGGAAAAGAGTTAATGCATGCAAAATCCTGGAAACAACTATTCAGAATGTGTTTTGGAAAAGGTAGAGGACAAAAGAAATTACCAGGTGGGGGGAAAAGAGGAATGCTGAAGGAATAAATATCAATCACTTCGGGCCAATAATTTACTTGTGCCAGCTGCATAAGGGACTGCCATTCATACACTGGCCGATAAAGCAGATGATGATCAATCAAGGAATGATATGTACCCTGGGCACAGTCCATCCTGATGCCTTCAATATTCCCAATCTGTAATTTTTACATTAAGGACTTTTGGCTGTACTGAATCTATCTGGCTTAAGAATTTTTTTCTCCTTACAACTCTTACTGCTTTTGTAACATACTTGCTGCTTCCCATTCACTGTTATCTGCCATCTACTTGCTGCTCCTCTCACTACTTCCCATTTGCTGTCCCTCTCCCAGGACCTTGGAACATTCCAATTCTCTAGATAAAGATAATGTCACCATAGTCCCAGATGACCATAGGCTGCTCTCCCCTATGAGGGGGAGAGCTGACAGATGGTGATTTAACTTGAGGATCTCAGGCAACAGGCAAGATTGAGAAGGCAGGGCCTTCATGAATATCCTCAGTCAATACAGGGATTGAACCCATGCTGTTGGCATTACTCTACGTTAGTAACCACTATCTAGGCAACTGAACTAAACTGATCCACAATTCTCTACGTATCTCCTGATCCCCTCGTTAGTTCTCATTCATGGTAAGAATATGGGTGAGGGCTGTGAGTGAAGTGGAGAATGGGAAGTAGTGAGAGGGTCAGGAGAGGGAAGTGGTGAGTGGGAGGAAGTAAGGATATTGAATGAGTGAAGTAGTGCATGGGAGGGAGTGAAGGAATCGGGAAAGATGGCAAGCAAAATAATGGAAAGTGTTTGAAAAAATCAGACTGAGCATGCACAGTCACAATGCCGATCTTGGTGCATATGCAGTAATCACACTTAAACAAAAATGGCAGTAGCAGCCAGTAGCACTATTCAAATAGGTTCCCTCCTTTTAAAACACAGCTAAAACAACAGGAACTATTAGCATACAGTTTAAATGAGATATATCTGCAACTCTAAGGTAAGGTTTCTTGGCGGTGGAGAATGCCACTAGAATCATCCACTCCCATTGAGGTATTTGATGTTTTGCATACCTCACTCATATCACTGCTGGGGACCTGCTATGGTGAGGAACTGGGGAATTGATTTCAGCTGGACGGGAAGATCCAGCTGGCAGAAAGGGCCAAAAAAACCCACCTTTAATTTCCACAATATTATAGTACACCTTATGTTAATAATTTGATGGTTTAACATTTAAATATATATTTATTTATGGGGGAAAAATTAGGCTGTGTAATACCTGTGTTTTTGGACATCTAATGCTCAAAACTGGTCTAGGACCATTTTAATGCAGGGCTTTGTCCACCTAATGACCACCGACAATATGCAAAGCAGGCAGTTCATTATTTGTCAGTGTTTTTGGAATGCCATACCTCAGCTTAACTCTGCCTTAACTTGGCATGATATTGGTATGAAGGATATCCACCAGTGCTAATTAGAGGGATCCTATACTATTTAGAATTTAATTGATGAATTTCTTCTGGCTATTGGTACAATTACATTTGTTTTTGGAGGTTTCCTATATTTTCTTGAAGTTTAAATATTCTAAAGGAAGTGGTCTGGCTGGTGTTGAAGTATACTTTTGTTCATTTATCATCTTGTGCCTAAATAAGTTACTTTCAGACTTGGGTGGTGGTCAGGTCAGATGTCCTTTGGGAGGTAATCATTGTGAGGAGAATAAAAGGAGATCATACAGAATAGAACAAACTGCTGGAAGAGGGAGGAAGAAGAGGAGAAGGGGTCTTAAACAAGAGGCTGTTTCACTGGAGACTCTTTATGTCTTTACAAAACAATACTCTTATATCAACTGCAGTAACAAACAATATATAGAACATAGAACATTACAGCGCAGAACAGGCCCTTTGGCCTTCGATGTTGCGCTGACCAATTAAGAAATATGTGACACTTCCTCTTAAAGAGTTCATGACTGAAATCTGTCAACAGCTTCAGGCAAAACTGGAATCTCAAAACAGGGGCAAGAGCAGCATTGCTGCTGGCAATCATTGTGATTGTGGCTCTTGACATTTATGACTCTTTCCAGGCTGTTGCTGGAGGTCTAAGCAACGTGTCTGGTAAATTGGTACCTGTTTTGTCTATCTCTCGTACCATGGCTTCCGTGCAAAGTGCCCAGCATCTCACCATGTTCAAAGCACTTCTCTATCCCATCTTTAAAATGTCAGTGTATGAGCTGGTTGTTATTATGTGCCATCCTTTCCTGCTAGGTGAAAAAGTACGCCACATGTTTGGGTGATGCAGCTGTCACAGTTGAGTAACTGCCACCGTGCTGAGTTGAGGATGTGTGGCTTATGGTAGTGCTAAGACTGTGAGTGTAAGCAAAACATATTAATTTCAAGGTTGAGTACTGATCATTAAAGATGATTGGGATTTGGACTTCTTGGCATATGCCTACAAGATCCTGTTCCTCCAACAGATACAAAATATACTTTACTTTTCTATTTCAGATCCTAGCATCTGCAGTATTTTGCATTTATCTCACATTTATTTTCATGGTTTCACTTCTCCCATTAAGGCTCTTGAGATTTATGGGTAATCACTTATTTGCAATAACTCCCCCAAATGTAAATCACATCAAATTCTACAGACTTAAAAAGCCAGCAAGAGTGGACACTTCAAATAGTGAAATTTGTTAACCATTGAGAAGTGAAAAATCAGTAAGATAAAAAGGAGTGTCAATTAGCAGTAATTAACAGTTAGAGGAGAAAGCTTAACTTAAAAAAGAATGAATGGACTTCTCACCACTCTATTCAGATCAGGACAGAAAGTGATAAGTCTGAAGATGTAGATAACATGTTAACAGGCATCTCAAGACATTTAGTCTTGAAGATGTTGTAAACCTACCTTAGTCATGTCAGTGGAAATAGCTAGTTGATCTATAACTTGTCAATAATGAAATAAAAACTCATTGATTTTACCTAATTACAAAGAACAAAGAAAACTACAGCACAGGAACTGGCCCTTTGGCCTTCCAAACCTGTGACGATCATGATACCCTAATTAAACCAGAAAAAACCTTCTGTCCTTCCTAGGTTTGTATCCCTCTATTCTCTCCCTATTCATGTACTCATTCAGATACTTCTTAAATTATGCTATGTGTTGGCTTCCACAACCTCCTTTGGCAGCATATTCCAGGCACCCTTCAGTCTCTGCAGGAAAAAATTCCCCTGCATATTTCCCTTAAACTTGCCCCCTCTCACCTTGAAACTGTGTACCTTATAACTGACACTTCCACCCTTGGAAAAAACCTTTGACTATCCATGCTATCTACGCTGCTGATAATTTTATAGATCTCTATCTGGTCTTCTCTCAATCTCTGTCTTTTCAGTGAAAACAATCTTTGTTTATTCAACCTCTGCTCATAGCCAATGCCCTCAAGACCAGGCAACATTTTGGTGAACCTTCTTTGCACTCTCTCCAAAACTTCCATCCAGTAGTGTAGTGACCAGAACTGCATGCAATATTCCAAGTGCAGCCGAACCAAGGCTTTATATAGCTGCAAAATTATTTGCCAACTCTTGGGCTCAATGCATCAGTCAATGAAGGCAAGCATGCCATTTGCCTTCTTAATCATCTTGGCCACCTGTGTTGCCACTTTTAAGGAACTGTAGACCTGCATGGCCAGATCCCTCTATTATGGGATGTTGTTTTAACCTTATGATAAAGGTTTCTCTTAAGCTACATCTCTCATCTTGAATTAACCTAAGCATTAAACCATAATTGGTAAATGTAATTGTCTGTCAAATTATAATCGAGACATCTTGAATAAAACCTATTCATGGCTTCAGTCCAGGTAAAAAGCAACATTTGAAAACCAACATTTTATAATTCCCGTAAATTAATATTGGCATTCTCAAAACCAAGTGTTAAATGTTTATGATTGTAAAAATTATAAACTTGTGTGTCACAGATTACATTATCAGCCTTTCTAATACATCTATTGATTAATTGCTTATTTTTTAATTGTCTCACAATCAAAGCTGTCTATTTAACTGATCTGACTGGTTTCCAATAGTGAAGTAACTGGTTTAGTTCTTGAAATGCCTTCTGTCAATTTTAGTATGAAATGACTTCTAACCATGTTAAATTTCATAATCATTGAATCGCTTGTTGGGATTGTGCTAAAGACCTCCCAACAGCCAGCGTGAAGTGAAAGAACTAATGTATCAACAGATTATGGGATGATGTTATTACAGTGCGGTTGTTGTGGTGGGCAATTTTAATTTCCCTAACATAGATTGGGATTCCTTTAGTGCCAGCGGTATAGATAGGCCAGAGTTTGTTTGGTTTGTCCAAGAGTGATTCTTGGGGCAATATGTAGAACCAGGTTTAAGATAGTTCACCTTGGGAAGGGGCTATCTTAGACCTGATTCTGGGAAATGAGCCTAGATAGGTAATTCTCAGTGGAGGACCATTTTGGGAACAATGATCACAATTCTGCAAGTTTTAAGATACTTGTGGAAATGGATAGAAGTAGTCCCAGAGTGAAAGTACTAAAGGCTAGCTATGATAGTATTAGACAGACACTAGGGACTGTAGACTGGGGGTGGCTGTTTGAGGAAAAATCCACATTTGACATGTGGGAATCTTTTAAAAGTCAGTTATTAACAATTGAGGACAAGTCTGTCCCTATAAAAAAGGACAAAAATGGCAAGATTTGGGAACCCTGGATGACAACAAACATTGTGAGCTGAGTGAAAAGGAAGAAGGAGACGTACATAAATTTCAAGGAGTCAAAAATGGATAAGTCTCTTCAGAAATACAAAGATAGCAGGGAAGAGCTTAAACAGGGACTTAGGAGGGCAAAATGGGTCATAAATGTCCTTGGCAGGATTAAGTGGAACCCAAGGCTTTTTATGTATATATGAAGGAGGAAGAGGGTAGCTAAGGAAAGGGTACATCCACTCAAGGATAGTGAAGGGAATTTGTGTGTGGAGCCAGATGAGAGGTGGATGAGGTCCTGAAAGAATACTTTGCATCTGTATTCACGAAGGAGAAGGATATGGTGGATAGTAAATGTAGAAAGGAGGACTTTGACATTCTAGGAGATGTTGAGATAAAAAGAGAGGAGGTATTAGAGATTCTGAAAAACATTAAGATGGACGTGCCCAGGGCCAGATAGGATCCATCCCAGAATACTGAGAGAAGTGAAGGAAGAAATTGCTGAGTGTTTGGACAAAATCTTTGCATTCTCTTTAGCCATGAGCGAAGTACTAAAGGATTGGAGAGTAGCTAACATTGTTCCTCTGTTTAAGATGGGCAGAAAGACATTATGAGAAATTATAGGTCTGTGAGCCTTATATCAGTGATGGGGAAATTATTGAAGAAGGTGCTTAGGGACAGAATGTACTCACATCTGGAAGAGAATAGGCTTATTATAATAAGCAGCATGGTTTTGTGAAGGGGAGATCATGTCTCTCAAACTTGATTGAGTTCTTTGAGGAAGTGATAAAAAAAATTAACCAGGGCAGTGCTTAACCAATAGATGTTGTATACAGGGATGTTAGAAAAGCCTTCATTAAGGTACCTCATGGCAGGCTGATACAGAAGGTGAAGACATATGGGATCTGAGGTGAACTGGTAAGATACCTTGGGCATAGAAAGCAGAGAGTAGCAGTGAAAGAGTACTTTTCTAACTGGAGGTCCGTGACAAGTGGTATTCTACAAAGATCGGTGCTAGGGCCTCTGGTGTTTGTAGTATATAAATGATTTGGAGGAAGATGTAGGTAGTCTGATTTCTAAATTTGCAGATGATACAAAAATTAGGAATAGAAGATGGTGAGGAGAATTATCAGAGGATATAGCAGAATATAAATCAGCTGGAGACCAGGGCCAAAAAATTGCAGATGGAATTTAAACTGGACAAATGTGAGATAATGTGATTGGAAGATCTACTGCAGAAGGAAAGTATACAGTGAACGTAGAGCCCTTAGAAATATTAGTATACAGAGAGATCGAGGAGTGCAGATCCACAGTTCCCTGAAAGTGGCAACTCAGGTAGATAAGGTCATCAAGAAAGTATATGGTATGCTGGCCTTCATAGAAATATAGAAAAGCTACAGCACAAACAGGCTCTTCAGCCCACAAGTTGCGCCGAACATGTCCCTACCTACTAGGCTTACATATGAACCTCTGTCTTACTAAATTCCACGTACTTATCCAAAAGTCTCTTAAAAGACCCTATCAAATCCACCTTCACCCAGCACAGTCAGCAGCTGATTGCACCCACCACCCACTGAGTGAAAAACGTACCCCTGATATCTTCGTTGCACCTATTTCCCAGCGCGCTAAACCTGTGCCCTCTTGTGGCAACCATTTCAGCCCTAGGAAAAAGCCTCTCAGAATTCAATCGATCAATACCCCTCATCATCTTAGACACTTCTAAGAGGCCACCCCTCATCCTTTGTTTCCCCAAGGGGAAAAGACTGAGCTCTCTCAACTTATCCTCATAAGTCATGCCACCCAATACAGGCAATATCCTTGTAAATCTGCACCCTTTCTGTGGCTTCCACATCCTTTCTGTAATGAGGCGATCAGAGCTGAGCACAGCACTCCAGTCTGACCAGGGTCTTATACAGCTGAAGCATTATCTCCCGACTCCCAAACTCAATTCCTTGATTGATGAATGACAGTACACCATATGCCTTCATCAGTCAGAGCATTGAGTATAAGAATTGGAAAATCGTGTTTCAGCTGTATAAGACTTTTGGAGTATTTTGTACAATTGTGGTTGCCACACTACCAGAAGGATATTGATGCATTGGAAAGGGTGCAAAAGAGATTTACCAGGATGTTGCCTGAGTTGGAGGGTATGGACTATGAAGAAAGCTTGAAAAAACTTGCATTGTTTTCATTGGTGCTTCAGAGGATGAAGGGGGCCCTGATAGAAGTTTATAAGATTATGACATGTTTGGTTAGAGTGGGAAAAATCTTTTTCCCAGGGTTGAGGGGTCAATTATCCTGTGGCATAGGTTGAATGTGAGAGGGGGAAAGCTTAAAAGATATGTAAGGGGCAAGGTTTTCACACAGAGGGCGGTGAATGCCTGGAACACACTGCCAGAGAAGTGGTGCAAGCAGATTCTATAACAATGTTCAAGAGGCATCTGGATAGGTACATGAATAGGCAGGGAACAGAGGGATTAGGACCACATAGAGGCAAAAAAAATTAATTAGTGAGGCATCTGTGTCGGCACAGATTTGGTGGGCCAAAGGTCCTGTTCTTTGTGCAGAGACCGTTCAGCACATCGAGTCTGCAATGAATCTCTTCTCAAGGACCCTATCCTGTCCCCATAACTGCCTGCATTTCCCATGGCTAATCCATCTAACCTACACATTTTTGGAGTGTGAGAGGAAACTGGAGCACCCAAAGGAAACCACAAGGTTACAATGAGAAATTCCATGTAGACAGTCGCCCAAAGCCAGAATTCTATCCAGGTGCCTGGAGCTGTGAGGCAGCACTGCTATCCATTATGCTAAATAACATATTGATTCAGACTACACAATGATAGTCACACTAAAGCTGTTGATTTTGAAACTCAGTAACATGTCCCACAACACCAGGTTAAAGTCCAACAAGTTTACTTGGTAGCAAAATCCACTTTACCGAATTACCCAATTTACCATTTTTTTTCAAATTATCAAATAAACTTGTTGGACTTTAACCTGGTGTTGTGAAACTTCTTACAGTGTTTATTCCGGTCCAATACTGGCACCTTCACGTTATAATTTGAAACTACCAAGTAGACCTCCAAAGCATTTTCTAAAAATCTTGGTGCTCATTCTCTCACATTGCTCAAAGTATCACAATCCAGAATGACTTGTGAAAAGACGCCCACCACATCTTGCAACCACTATGTACCTCTCTCTAAAGGGGTCAAATTAACCCTTAAATAGCACTAACCACTCATGATATTGGGCTGTTGTACATGTATGCAGCCAATAAATAAACAATGCTATTTGTACACTGAAACAAGAGAGCAGGTAGTGCCAATTTAATGTGCAATTTAACATAATTTAATGTCATGAAATTGCGATTTTATCAGATACTATAATCCCCATGTATTTTTGAGGACTAGCCAATTTCCCCCTGCTTACTACATAAAAACTTTCTCTATAGCTTTGACTCAAACTTGACAGGTATAAATCTGAAAGTATCGTGCCTATAAACAAAATAATAAACTTCTTAATTCATAATACTGCATTGATTAATACTGCTTTTAAATAGTGTCCACAATTATTTGTAGCTCATATTCTGACTTATGCCCTATCTTGGCTCTTCAGGTTCACCATACTATCCTTTCCTGATTTGCTTCTTGCTGCATTGATGCAGCCTAATACAATTGCTTTCTTAGAATAGTACTGATTCCATGTTAAATTGTGGAGACATCTATCCTCCAAGAGCAGGAAATTGTGGCTCCCATTCCTTGTTAAATTAAAAAAAAGGATTCATTTGCAACAAAGTCAGCATTGGTTTAAGTCCTCCCACTTGCTTTAGAGAAATCAAGTGTACAGTGGCTGCTGGGAAATCCATTAGGCAATAATTGATAGAAGCTAATGGTCATGTATTTATTTTTATATTATTGAATATAATAATAATATTATATTATTATTAATATATAATATTAATATATATTATTATTAATAATAATATATTAATAATATATTATAATATATAATATTATATATTATATAATATTTTTAGAAATTCTTTTATCCAAAGGAGATTGTTTGCTGACTGCCAAGCTAATTAATCTGCTTACGTGGTGTCTGCATTAATCTTTCTCAACCATCAAAAATGTACGTCAACAAACTGACAAAAGGCAAAAACATGTCTTTCTTATTTACTGGCAAACCACAGATTCACTCATCAACAACAAAACACAATGGTTATAATCCCTGTGTTGCAGTGGGAATTGTAGTGTAAAAAGTTGACTGTCATTGTGCACTCCAGTAAATTTTCCTTTTTGAAAATAAACAAGTTCCTTATTCAACATATTTCTATTCAGATATTCAACTAAATTCCAGACATTTACATTCTGAAGGAGATAAAGTAAGTTTGATAAATGTATTGAGAGATATTGATATTTTGACAAGTCACCTTCATAGTACTTAAAATGTTTTATAACTGGAAATTAACATGAATACTGTAAAAAAAAAAAAAAATCCTCTGCAAGCAAAACATGATTTGTCCCCACAAATTAAAATTACTTAGAGGCATAGAACCTTTCAGCCCAACTTGTCCGTGCAGCGCAGTTTTTATTCATTTAACTAGTTCCAATTTCCCATATTTAGCCCATATCCCTCTTTACCATTTTACCCACAGAACCAAACACAAAATACTGCAGACGCTGGATTTTTGAAGCAAAAAAGAAATGCTAAAAAAAGTCTCAGCAGGTCTGATAGCATCTGTGAACAGAGAGTAGAGCCAATGTTTCAAGTCTAGATATCCTTTGTTTCAACTCTGACGAAGGGTCATCTAAACTTGAAACATTGGCTCTTCTCTCTCTTCACGGATGCTATCAGATCTGCCGAGATTTTCCAGCTTTTCTCTGTTTTTGTTACTTAAGTAACTGTTTTGTTACTTAAGTAACATTTACAAAGTAAATGTTTTTTAAAAGATAAATTCATATCCATTTCTGGCAGTTTGTTACAGACACTCACCACCCTCTGAGTGAAAAAATTGCCTCTCTGAACTCTTCTATATCTCTCCCTTCTTACCTTAAATGTATGTCTTCTAATTTTAGAGTCCCCTATCTTTGGGAAAAGATATTGACTATCTAGCTAATCTATGCCCCTCGTTATTTTATAGGCCTCTACAAGATCACTGCTAAGCTTCCCGTGCTCCAGGGAAGAAAGTCCTAGTCTTTCCACCTTGTCCTTATATCTCAAACCATCAAGTTCCGATAGCATGATAATAAATTTTTTCTGCACTCTTTCTCGTTTATTAATATCATTTTTATAATAGGGTGACTAGAATTCTACACAGTATTCCAAGTGTGGCCTTACCAATGTCTTGTACAACTTCAACAAGACATCCCAACTCTTGTATTTAATGCTCTGACCAATGAAATCAAGCATGCCAAATGCCTTCTTCACCACCACTTGTGACTCCATTTCCAAGTAGCAATGAACTTGTATTCCTCAATCTCTTCATTCTATAACTCTGTCCTATCATTAACTGAATAGTCCTGCCCCAATTCAATGGATCAAAATGTATCACCTCACATTTGTTTAAATTAAACTCCATCTGCCATTCATTGCCCCGCAGGCCCAACTGATCAAGATCACATTGCAATCCTAGATAACCTTCTTCACTTTCCACAATGCCACCAATCTTGGTATCAACTGCAAACAAATAACAAAATAACAGTAGACTCAGCACCGATCCTTGTGACACACAGCCGGTCACAGGCCTCCAATTTGAAAACCAACCCTCTGCAACCACCTTGTGTCTACTGTCATCAAGTAAATTTTGTATCCAATTGGCTACCCCGTCCTGGATCCCACGAGATTTAACCTTATGCAACAACCTACCATGTAGTACCTTGGCAAAGGCCTTGCTAAAGTGCATGTAGACAACATCATCTGCATTGATACATCTACCTTCTTGATTGCCCTTCAAAAAACTCAATCAAATTCATAAGACATGCTTTTCCACTTACAATGCCAAGCTGATTGTCCCTAATCAATTAATGCTCTCTAGATGCTTGCCAATTTTTCAGAATACCTTCTAACACCTCACCCATTACAGACATTAGGCTCACCATTCTGTAGTTCCCAGGTTTTTTCCTGTAGCCTTTTGTAAATAAAGGCACAACATTTGCTAGTGTTCAGGCACCTCACCTGTGGCTGTTGATGATTCAAACATCTCTGCTAAGGACCAACAATTTCCTCCCTAGTTTAGGGATATGTTTCATCATGTCCTGAGGATTTATCTACCCTGACGCACTTTAACACTTTCAGTGCCTCCTTCTGTGTAATATGTACAAGAACATCACAATTTATTTTCCCAAGTTCCTTAACATCCATGCTTTTCTTAACAGTAAATACCAATGAGAAATATGCATTTCGGATCTGACCAATCTCTTGCGTATCCACCCTACCTGTCTTCCTAGTTACTCTTTTGCCTTATATGTATTTGTAGAAGCTTTTTGAATGTTCCTTTGCCTCATCTATCAAAGCAATCTTATGCCCCATTTTTGCCGTCCTGATTTCTTTCGTAACTCTACTCCGATGATCTCAATACTCTTTAAGAGATCCACTTCATTCCAGCTGCCTGTGCATATGATATGCTTCCTTCTTCTTTTTGATCAGGACCTCAATATCCTGGTCATTCAGGGTTTCCTACTTCTACCAGTCTTGCCCCGCAGTCTAAAAGGAACATGCTTTCCCTGAAGACTCGTTAACACACTTTTGAAAGCTTCCCACTTACCAGCCACCTCTTTGCCTGCCAACAGACTCCCCCAATCAATTTTTGAAAGTTCCAATTTATTATCATCAAAATTGGCCTTGCCCCAATTTAGAATTTTAACATTTCAACCAAACCTATTATTCTCTATGACTACCTTAAAACTAATGGAATTATGATCACTGGTCCCAAAGTGATCCCTCACTAACAGTTCTGTCACCTGCCCTTCTTTATTTCTCAGAGGATGTCAAGTTTTGTCCCCTCTCTAGTTGGGCATCCACATACTGAATGAAAAATTCCTTTCATGTGAAAAACACATATTTCTCTATCCAAGCCCCTAATGCTATTGCTGCCCCATTCAATATTGGGAAAGTATGTTGGTTATTAATGGTTCTGAGGCACATAAGAACAGAGATGGAGAATTGGCTATATCCTTCTGAAATTGGCTCAAATTACAAAGAATTGCTTTCAAATAAATTCTCCTTCTAGAAGGACAATTGTAAAACTTGCCTTGACTAAAGATTTCCAGGGGCTGTAAAACTCAAATATTTCAATAAGTTAGATATTGCTTAGTTCTGAAATTCTAGTTAGAAATCTGAACCTCTTAGTTGAATTATCTGTTAAAACATAATGCCATGCCTTCATAACTAGATTGAATATGGTTTTATTGGCTGTTGACTAAAAAAATGATGGTAAGTTAAACGCCAAAGGAGAGTGCAATAAGCACAACGCTTCCATTAGTAATATCCTCCTGATTGCAGTAAGACAGGAACTACAGATTAGAGTAAATGCAAGTGCATTACCAAATGGCTATAAAAAATGTAAAGCTTGAAGTGGACAAATGGTTTCCAAAGATCCATGCATCAGAAACTGAAAAAAAAACAATTGTCAATTTGTTTTAAAATTCTCATTGAGTTGTGCTGGAATCAATAATTATTTTTGCATTTTACCACAGGCTTAAAGTGTGGATAGATCCTTCTTTCTGTCTCAACTATTTTCTTTTAACATTGCTTCTGCTAACTTTAAATTATGCCTCCATTAAAGTCATACATTTAAGCTTTCTGAACACACATTTGTTGTCATTAAGCATGCTTTTGAATGAAGCATTCGCTGTAAGAAAGACACTCACTCTGTACCATTAAATTTGTTTTGTATTTTTGTTTATAGATGAGCTTTTCCTTTTCACTTTTTGTCACAGAGATTTTGTCTTGCCATAATGGTAGATTCAGTTATGTATCTAAAAACTATCATTGGTTAGCAAGCATATATGTTGCATCAGTATATCTATACATAAATATGTGTGTGGCTGTTAGTGTGCAGTAACTTGAATTGTTCAAGTGATGTTACTTACAAATGTGAGCTGAACAGGTTTTACAACCAAACTATATAAGAAAAAGAAGAAAGAACTTTACAGAGCCTTTTATAGTCTACTAACATTGAAGAAAACACTTTCAAAGTATCATGACTTTCATAATGAAGAAAACAAGGAAGCCAATTATATAGTGTGAGGCATCACAAGTATAATAAGTAAAATGGATAGGAAGAAGATGCATAATTCCAAATTCCAAAAGTTCATGTTTCTCACTCCATCTTGGAGTAGTTGATTGTGTTATTGACAGAGATTTTGAAGCAATTGCAATCACGTTGCCTTTTTACAGTATGCATGCCAGAATCATAGAATCCCTGCAGTGCAGAAGGGGGCCATTCAGCCCATTGAGTCTGCACTGACTCTCTGACAGAGTATCTTACCCCGGCCCTTTATCCTGCCCTATCCCTGTAAGTCTACATATGTTATTATGGCTAGTCCATCTAATCAACACACCTTTGAACAATAAGAGATTATCTACCATGGCCAATCCACCTAACCTATACATCTTTGAACTGTGGGAGGAAACCAGAACACCCAAAGGAAACCCGCACCGACAAGGGGAGTGTGTACTATCTTCACACAGACAGTCACCCAAGGCTGGAATTGAACCTGGGACTCAAGTGGTATGAGATATTTCTGAGAAGCATTTATCTCTAGAATAGTTATCTTGAAAGGATTGTAAAATTGCAATGTTGATGCTTCTGACAATACGTGTTTCAGTGTAATGAGTGTTCCCTTTACAATTAAGATTTTTTGATAGAAATTTGGAATGTACGGAGACAAGAAATGATGGTGACGTCAACTTTTTTGAAGATTGTCCTTATCTTGAGGAATTGGTATGGTTTTGATATCCTCTATATTATTTGGATCAGAATATATGCTAATGCTAGAATAAATAATACCAAAGAAATAGATCTGCTGAATGCTGATGTCACATTTTAGATGGTCAAACACTAATCCTTCATTATATATTACATTAAAAAGTGCAGATTATGGTTCTTTTCTTGCTTTGTTCTTCTATATCATCCGTATTTTGCTACATAATCTGTAATGTAGATGCATTCTGATACAATGCATGTAATGCAGTAAATGTGAGCTTGAAAGGGATCCTGGCTAACAAACAACCTGAGAGGAAGTCTGAATGGGGTGCAAAATGTAGTAAGCTCTTGGGACTTCTCTGCAAAATGTTTTGATCAGTGACCATGCTTGCGATCAAGCTTTGAGATAAATTTTGTACCTGCAAAACTTATGTTTAACTCTTCTAATGTGGATGCTCTATAAGGACATTTCAACGTTGTACTTAAATGTCAGAATTAAGGCATAATCACAGTGACCTATTCCCCTTAATGAGACTGAGCTGTGAGCTCTTGTATTCTACAAATGATTAAAGTTTTCTCCAACCCGGTCTTCAATGTGTCTTGTGTGTGGATGGTGCAAATATGTGATGGATCATATATCTACCATTAAGTAGTTCTTTGATGCTATATATTTTCGGCTTGCCTAGCAGATCTTTCTAGAATTCTTCCATGGGAGCGCATGTGATCACCAGTTGAAGAATTCTGTTTGACAGTTCTGTATTTGAAAAATCACAGTACCCTTATATGTTAGCCCCTTTAAGGGTGTGAATCAGGAGGGTCATGTGACTCTATTACCCAATGGGGAATGAGCCCAAAGATCTGAAGGCAGAGTGTGGACTTCTGCAGCCAGATTGATCCTAAAGCTAAGAATGAACAGGTTGATTGTAGCACCCTGTATATAGCTGTAATTAGTAATAAACCCAAAAGTATTTGTTAGCTAACTGTCAGTCCTCATTTATTGCATTTGCTACAGTAACCTTCTCTTGGCATCTGATGAAGTGATCTATGGATTCTGAAGGTTGTTGTTCAAATGATACAGTTGATGATTACGGAAGAAAGTAATTCTGAACCGGTATTCCAATATGATTGATATCTTTTTGGAATCCTTTCGCTCTTCTGCTATTAATCTTGATATGTTCAGTCAATATGAACAGCTGTTCCAATTAGCTAGATGATTTTTATGGCTTACTTGTCCAGCTCAGACACACTTGAGTTAAGAAACCATAGTTCTGTGCATTGTTGAAACGTTTTGAATTTGGATAGTAGCTCAGCTGCTATCCAATTCAAACTGGGGGAATTTGTAGACCTTCTGACAATATCAGGTTGACTTTCATTCCTCTGTCGTAAGTGTGACAAGTGCTACTACAGCCTCTTTCATCTACTTTTCAAAAGCTCCACCCATGAAAATGACATGTGGTGGGAACATAACACAGAGTAACGGCTTTGCTTTTTACACAATTTGTTGTTCAGCCACTTCTGAAGTCACCTGTTATAATTGCAAGGAATTCCAGTGGCACTCTCCTATGCCACAACCTTCAGAGATACTCTACATTTGCTCGCTTCAGCATCCCAATTTTAATTAGTCCATCACCAGTGCTCCTGCTTTCAGTTGCCAAAGTTTAAGCTCTGGAATTCCTTCCCTCATTATCTCTGCCTCAGTCCTTCCCTTTTCTCCTTTTCAAAGCTCCTTAAAATTGCCTCAAGTATTAAATTTTATTTATAACGCTTCTGTAAAATGTCTTTGGTGATTTATTATGTTAAAGACATAATATAATACAAGCTGTTCCTTTTGTTGTTTCCCCTCATGAATCCATTGGCTGCATGCAAATTTGATGTTCTCCCACTGACCCTCAAACTCTCCTAAGTGAGTACCAATGGGGAGAGCACAGACAGAGGTAACATAGTTGATAAGTGATTGAGCTAGTAATTCAGAGGTACAGATGCTCCACAAACACAAATTCAAATCCTACCATGGCAGTTGGGGGAATTTAAATTTGATTAATTAATAACTTTGAAATAAAAAACAAGTCTTGGTACTGGTGACCGTGAAATTGCAGGATTGTTGTAAAGACCCATTTGGTTCAGCAATGTTCTTCAGGGAAGGAAATTTTTCATCCTTATTGATCTGGCCCATAGCAGTCTCTGAAATTATTCAGTAAGCCACTCAATTGTATCAATTGCCACAGAAAAATTGTAAAAGAATAGATTAGGACTGATCACCCGGTGTCAATTCAGGCTCAACATTGAGTTCAGATTACATGAAGTCTCACAATATCAGGTCAAACACGGACAAGGAAACTTTCAGCTGATTATCTTGCCCTCCCTCAACTGGTGAATTGGTACTCCTCCACGTAGAAAACCACTTGGAAGATGAGTTGACTGTATCAAGGGAACAGAGTATATTCTGGGTGGAGCATCTTCAACTTCTTTCACCAAAAGTGGTTTTGGTAGCACTACTGCAGAACCAGTTGCCAAGTACAGAAGGAAATATCTACCAGACTGGACCTGCAGTAGGTGGCAAGAGAATCAACAAGAGGGAGAAGCTACTTGATCTTGCTCTTATCATTCTGCCTGCCACTGATGTAAATCTCCACAGCAGTATTTGTAAGTGTTACTATCACACAGACTTTGTAGAGTTGAAACCCTGCCTTAATGCTGATGGTACCCTCCATTGTGTTGTGTGATACTATCTACCACTGTGCTAAATTAGAAAGCTTCAGATCAAACTTACAACTTAAATTTGAGCATCCATGAGGGCCTATGGCCATACAGCAGAGTCAGAATTGTATTAAAGTATAACCTGTAACTTCATGGCATGGCAATCTCTTAACTCTACCATTACCATTAAATCGAGTTTTCAATCTTGGTTCAATGAAGATTTGTAGGAGAATATATCAGTAACCTTGTGAAATGAAAACATAGACTGCACAAATGCCAAACAGCAGAAGCAGCATGTGATAGACAGAGCAAAGAAATTCCACAGCCAACAGATCAGATCAAATCTTTGCAGTCCTGCCACATACAGTTATAAATTGTGGTGGATAATAAAAAACTAGCAGGAAGAGGAGGAGACCCAGAAATATTCCCTTCCTGATTTTACAATCAGCTATGTAAATCTGTTAATTATTATGTTGAATAGAGCAGCACAAGTGTACCAAAAGTAAGATTAAAACATTTACAACCACCTTCAGCCAGAAGTAATGCATGGATGATTCATCTCAGCCTCCTCCTGAGGTCCCCAATATCACAGATGATATACTTTAGCCAATTTGACTCACTCCACATGAGATCAAGAATTAGCTTATGGTACTGGATACGATAAAAGCTATGGGAACTGATAAAACCTGGCAATAGTACTGAAGACTTGCACTCCTAAAATAGCCGTGCCTAAAATCTTTTCATTTATTGTAATCATATTCAGCTCATATTCAGCTAATTCAGGAGTGAAAACTCCATCTTATTTCCCCCCGGAAGACTTTTGATCAAACTTTGCTGACAAAATGCTGAGAAATATTAAGAAAATTAACAAGAGAGAGCAGTAAGTAGCAACTTGTCAACATGGCAATTTGATGAAAGAGCCAGCTCTTGATCTAACACTTTCAAAGACATTATGACTGACAACTGCTAAAATTATCCAGGTCATTGACGAGAAAACTGGTCTATAAACACAAAATATGAGTGCTCATACTGTCGAATTGCAGAATATTGGCAAATGACTTGATGAAGCCGAGGAGAGCATTTTCAGTAAAATTTCCTTGGAAGAGGCCATATTCAACCCATGGACAAACAACTGCTCAATATGTTAAAACATCTCGAGAACTGAGGCTGGAGACAAAATGTTCAGATTATCAGTCTGCCAGAAGGAGTTCTCAACATTGAAACGAAAGCCGCGTACATTAAATTAGAAAGGGCACACCATTTACATGCTTTGAGGCTGAGGGACAACCAACAACCCCTGCTCATAATTATGCATTTTCATAACTTCAAAGATCACCAAAAAGTGATGAGGCAGCAAGACATAGTGGGGCCTTGCTCTAAAATATCTTTCTTTCAAGATTTTTCAGTGGCAATACAAAGGCACAAGGGTTTCAATGGCATTAAATGGCATTCATTGGCATTCAATGGCATTCAATGTACAAAACTCTAGTGCGGCCGCACTTGGAGTATTGTGTGCAGTTCTGGTCCCCACATTATGAGAAAGATGTGGAGGCATTGGAGAGGGTACAGAGGAGGTTTACCAGGATGTTGCCTGGTATGGAGGGCAGGTCTTATGAAGAGAGGCTGAGGGATTTGAGGTTGTTTTCGTTAGAAAGGAGGCGGCTAAGAGGGGACCTGATCGAAACATATAAGATGATTAGAGGTTTAGATAGGGTGGACAGTGATAGCCTTTTTCCTAGGATGGAGAAAGCTAGCACGAGGGGACACAGCTTTAAATTAAGGGGTGATAGTTATAGGACGGATATCAGAGGTAGGTTCTTTACCCAAAGGGTGGTTCGGGAGTGGAATGCCCTGCCTGCAGCAGTTGTAGATGCGCCAAGTTTGGTGGCGTTTAAGAGGTTAGTTGATAAGTATATGGAAGAGAAGGGAATGGTTTAGTTTGGAGGGGCATTGCTTTTTATATTGGTCGGCGCAACATCGAAGGCCGAAGGGCCTGTTCTGTGCTGTAATGTTCTATGTTCTATGTTCTATTACGAGATGACTCAAGGCCATTAGAGCATAATGCATTTCCTTGTATTCTACCATTCTGAAGGTGACATTAAACAACTTTTCAAAAACATTTCATACCTTGGCTAAAGCCACAGCTTTTCTGAACTCTGTGGGATGCAACAATCCCTCAGCTGAATATCATCAGTAATAGATTGCTGTCGACTATAAAGGAAAGATGTGATCATTAAAGGAATGCTACATGGGAAAAGTATTTTGATAAGAAATGTGTGTTGGCACTATTACTCTTCCAATTTTATTATGAAAGTCTTTATAGATCTTGCTGAATTAGCATCAACAAATTTCACTGGAGGGAATTTCAACTGCCACCTAAATCATTTGATGGATAAGCTTTCCATGACTAGGAATCCACCCACTCAACAGACAAAAGCATTTGTATCCGTATGCAAGGAACTGAGACACTTGAATGTTTGGAGAACCTTGCACCCTAAGGACAAAGATTTCACCTTCTCTGTTCCTCACTAATATAATACCAGAATTGATCATTTGTCATGCCAAAAACAATATTACATTCAGTGGTTTCCTGCTCCACAGGTGGTATTATGATCTTTGATCATGATCCTATCTTCCTGGAATTTTCATTCAAGAGGATGTATTTGCAATCTAGATTATGAAGATTTATTGCATCTCTGCTTTAAGATCATAACTTTCTTTCTTGTTTCCGAATCTTAATTTGACTTTTTTTTATTCAATCAATTCTTTTTCTGAATCAGCCCCTCAGTCCTGTGGGAGACTTGCGACACTTCTACAAGAGGATTGGTCATTTAGTATGTGGCCAAAAGAGAACATAAAATGCTGAAACGAGAGTGCTAACTAAAAGTAAAATTTGCCAAAACAAAAGAGAATATAGTAAGAATTGTAGCCATGTAATGCTGAAAGAAATTAGTGCAATTTTAACAACACTGGACTACTTGTTGATTCAATGAATGGAGTATAAAATTTGCAAAACAAAAAATATGAGTTTAGAAATAAACCAAATAGGTATTTCGCTCTCCTTACAAAGAATAAAAGTAGATTCTCAGAATATTTCCTCTGTACTGAATTCAAAGGGTTGCTTAAGACTGAGAATATTAGTAAAGCATTTAAAAGATGTTATGTTGACTTATAAAAAACAGATCAGTCTGGAGATGCATCAATGCATTCAAAATTATTATTATTTTTTTAATTATTCATTTGGACATAGGTGTCGCTGGCTGGCCAGCATTTATTGCCCATCCCTAGTTTCCCTTGAGAAGGTAGTGGTGAGCTGTGTTCTTGAACTGCTGTAGTCCACATGCTGTGGATTGACCCACAATGCCATTAAATAGATAATTTCAAGGTTTTGAGCCAGCAACTGTGAAGGAATGGTGATACAGTTCCAAGTCAGGATGGTGAATGGCTTTTCAACTCCTGACAATTCCTGAAGACCAAAGGTTGACCTTAAATGCCCCTCTTTCTAAGAGGGCAATATTATCTGCATTGAGGGAATCTTCAGTCTGGTAAGGTTCCAGGAACCGATGGTTTTTGGGAAGTAAATTTTATAAGGAATTCAAGGACATACTAATAGCACCTCTAATGGATGACCATTCATTCGATGCACAACGGTTGCCTCAGTCTCTTAGCAGAGCGAATATCTCTTTAATTTTGAAGATGGGCAGAAGTCCAGAGGAATGTGCATCCTATAGACCAATCTAACTTTTAAAAGTAGATTTGAGATTACTATCTAAAATATTGATATTGTATCTGGAAAAAAAAATCTTCCCTGGATTATCCAAGGTGATAAGGGTTTATAAGAGGCCGTGTAATTGAGTGAAACTTTGAGAAACTAACAACTGACCCTGATTGCTTGCATTCTCTAATTTTTTTATTTTTATGGTCCTAGAAGGACTGGAATATCATTTTCCTTTCAGAATATCTGACAATAGCCTGATATGAATTCAATGTTCAGTGTTTCTTTGATCCTTTTAGTAGGATTAACTGAATATTAACATAAATAGATACTTAGTGTGACAGAGTTCTGCCTCACCTGCTCAAAGGACATGTGGATTTGAAAACTAGTACCTTCACCTTGTAACCTAAATTAGGCTTAATAAAGATATCAAAGAAACTCACCAAATGTATCCTTCAAACATTAATTCCTGTTCTTAAACAGAATATTCTATAGGTTAACTTCCTAAAGGAGTTAATTGATATGCCATTAACTGCTTTTGATGGATCTTCCCACAAAGCTCTTGATGTGTGGGAAAAAAATAGTCCACTAATCCCTATTCTTGCTTGGGGCTTGTTAATTTTGTTCTCATGTCCTCTCATCCTGCAGTCACAGTTTAAGTCAAATAACCTGCTTACATATACATTACCCGTGGCTGTAAGCATACAACAACATCTCAGCATTTTCTTTCCTCTCTCATCCTCTCTCTTGTGCTTAAAGCAGGTTCAGAGTCCTGAGTCCCCAAAGAATTATGATTTTCTCCATCAGCCTGTTTTAGCAATATTATAAATGTGTTTTTCTATTGATGGCAGTGAACTCACAAACAGGAACAGAGGAAATGGTTCAAAAGTCAGTGGGTCTGAAATCCTATCACATTTCTAATGCAGTTGCCAAAACTTCAGTGGAAGGGCCAGAAGACAGGCCTGGATCCAAATATGCTAGTGCTCAGTTAATGTTGCCAATATTCACCGGACCTTGTAGGATGAAGAAGATTCAGGCACCACCTACAAGGGTACTTATATCAGAGGGATTGGCAAGAAGGATGGGAAATTTTTGTCCTGTCTAGAACCATGTGTAAGTTTAAGAGGATGTGGGAGAGAAGAGGCATAACATGTTCATTTTGGATGGAAGATTTTCCCAGTAAAAGCGAGGGAAGTGCCCAAACTTAAACAATGGGCTGGAATGTTAAAGATTGAAAGTGTTAATTTATTTAACTGTCTGCCACTGTATTCTCTCCCCACCCAAGATTCATTAAATTGCACAGAGGTTTCCAGTCTGTAAGGCAATGTGGATATCTGTGCACTTGTTTACTGGCAGTTATAAATTTTCAGGCCCACATCCCTGTGCTGGGTTTAAAAGTGGATGTGGAGGTGGGGGCAGTGTGGCGGTATTGGAAAAAAAACTGTGCTGCAGTTCCACTGGGGTGAAATGATGGTTGAAATGTTTGCTGTCGCCTGTCATGGTGGCTGGCCATTCATCAGAGGCTGATGTGATACTGTTTTGGATTTGTTAATGGGTATGCAGATGAAGGGTATGGCACAATGGTTAATACTGCTACTTCATAACTGCAGGGGCCCGGGTTCAATTCCCAACTTCGGTCAGTGTGGAGTTTAGAGTTTGCACATTCTCCCTGTGTCTGCGTGCATTTCTTCTGGGTGCTCTGGTTTCCTCCCACAGTCCAAAGATATGCAGGTTAAGTTGATTGGCCACGATAAATTGCCCCTTAGTGTCCTTGGATGTGTAGGTTAGAGAGATTAGCAGGGTAAATGTACGGGGTTGTTGGGATAGGATTTGGTGGGGGATAATTGTCAGTGCAGACTCAGTGGGCTAAATGGCTTCCTTCTGCACTATAGGGATTCCATGAAGGTTGAGCTGGAATTCTCCTCCCCGCCCCCCATGACCCATCAAATAATACGTGCCAGCAGTACAATTTCATACCAGTCCAGAACATATCTGGATCAGTGTGGTATAGACATATCAGAATTCATCTGGAAACAAGCCTGGGACAGCATGTGGAAGCCAGAAAATAGAGGCCTTCAGTGATCATGGACCCTGGAACACAGTACAGAGCAGTGGGTGGGTGCAGCATTTACCATGTGGATCTTCTCTTTCCAGCAGTTTCCAGGAGTGGATCTTTTAGGTAGTTGACTGCATGAGATAGAGTTGGGCTATAATGATGGATGATGGGTTTGGGGGCATATTAGAAGGGGAAGAGAAGAATAGAGAAATCGTGCAGGTTTGGAGACCTGGAGGAGGTTGGAGAGGATTATGGTTATAGGGAAAAAGAAATGTATTGAGGATCATGGAATGGGTGAGCTGGTATGGAGCAGGAGGTTGGGAAGGGTATGGTGGAATGTGGGCAGTGGGGTTGTGCAAGTGTAAACAGGATTGCTGGGATGGAGTGGGGGGAGAAGGGAAGGTGTTTAGAGGGAGAAGTCTACAGTGTCAATTGAGGAGTCCTGGGGGTGAGGCAGGGGAGTGACAAAATAAGTGAATTGGTGATAGGAAGGGATGGTGACGGTTAAAGTGGGCAATGGAAGCTAGTAGGATAGAAAGGTGAGAATTCAGCAATGACGGGTGAAGATGTGATGAAGGTTCTTGGAAGGGATACGGCAGGTGGAGTGGATTCTGAGGATTGTCAGGATAGTGGGGAGGGGGAGATCTATGTTGGGACACAGGGAGTGTGGTGTTGGACTGGACATTGAAGGTTATATGAATCTTAGCTACTTGCAATGATGAAGATATTGTGGTGGAGCACTCAGGATGCTCTATGGGAATTGGTTCATTGGGGATGGGTGGACAGGCTGGTCAGTTCAACTGGACAACTGAAGGGGAAGCCCAGCACGTAGCACTTACAATGCTAGGGTTTTGGAACGGATGGGTGCTTGAAAGCTCAGTGTTCACTGGAGATCACTTACACATAGCTTACAAAGACCATCTAGTCTGCAGGTGGAGAGGCCACTGTGGGTTCCTGACCTTTCCACATACAGAACTCAGGTGCTGTATGGGGATTGGGTAGAGGTGGGTGTTAGGCATTGAGGATGCTGGAAAGCATTGCAAATTACATGCTCTGTAAACTTGAATTCATATGCTCCATTGCTGGTCTATTGAAACTTTCCTGTAATAGTAGTCAATGAATGCCTTTTCTGTGGGCTTGCATGCAATCTTTCTAGACGGTTCTTTCTGACATTCTTGTTCAATTAGCTAAAAGAGAATCTGATCTTCTCTTTAATAGTAGGTTTGACAGTCACTCTGTTATTATAATTTAAGCATTATTCTTAGCCATTAGATTGCTGCTGACAAGTTATCTTGTCAGGGTGTAATTGAGTTGCTAAGCTGTAACTAGATAACTTGTTGAGTGATAATGCTTTCAGCTTGGCCACCAACCATTTCATCTGAAGTTGAAATATAAGAAAAAAGCTAAAATAATAACTAAGTAGGAAAAAGACAAGGCAAATACAAGACACATTTATAAAACTTGTTGCTTACGAGGCTGACCAGAGGTTTTCCAATTGCTGTCAATTTATAACATAAGTGAAAGAATCAAGGAACAACAACATATATTTATATAGCACCTTTAATGTAATAAAATTTACTCATTCACAGGAGCATTATAAAAGAAAGTATGATGCCAAGAACCATAAAGCGTCTCTGTCGGTGTGGAGTTTGCACATTTTCCACATGTCTACGTGGGTTTCCTCTGGGTACTCCAGTTTCCTCCCACAGTCCAAAGGTTGATAGGGTCAATTTAATATGGACATAGCATCAGGGGGATTAGCAAGATAAATATATAGGGTGATGGGATAGGGTTTGGGTGAGATTGTGGTCGGTGCATACTCGATAGGCCAAATGGCCCCCTTCTGCACGATACGGAATCTATGATTCTATGAATCATCAGATCAGAAGAAAAAAATTAGATCATAAAGGTATTGTTTTAAGGAGTGTCTTTAAGGGAGAAGGTGAGATAGAGAAATGAAGAGGGCAGCCGATCAGATGGTCTCAATCTCGGTGACCAAGAAGTCCAAGATCTCTGAAGCACTTATCACTGGAGGAGAGTTTGGAGTGGGCAAGGAAAAGGGGTTTACAAAGATGGTTTGCAGTAGAGTCAGGAAGCTAGAATTATCTTCAAGCTTCTGAACAAACAAGCGAGATCATGTTTATATAATTTTCTGGGAGTTTCATGACTTTTCTGGCGAACTTGCCGTGAACTTTTGCAAACACACCTATGGATATTCACCTGTCATTTTACATGGATAAAATTATTCCAGACATGTTTCAGAGGAAATGCATACTGCAATCAAGAGTTTTCAATTATATAAAGTGAAAGCAAAAATGGCCAAGTCAACAAACCTTGAATCCCCTGGTGGCTTTGAGAATATTCTGAGGATTAATTGCCAACTTAAGCATTTATTCATATGTTTCTAAGAATATTAACAATTGCACATATCTCTGTGGTAAGGACTTCCTGACGCCCCCAAATCCTTTAGAGAGGAATTTGGCCCTGCTATCAGTTTCCTTTTTAATCTCTGCTGCTGTCTGAATCCACAGATTCAAACAATATGCCATATTATGAGTGTAATAAATCACCATTTCATTTAACTGAAAAGAATTGATATTCATCATTTTGTGGTTCATTGCATCTGCTTCTATACAATGGTGAATGCCCATTCAAATGCAGTTGCACAAATACATTTACATGTTAAGCTTTTGTCATCATTTGTGGCATGTTCGTGGTTGCTACAAATTTTAGGTCTCAATTTTGTTTTATTATTGAAGCCAAGCAGCAAAATTGTTGTCATGTTTCCAGAAGCACTTTCTTGAGTTTTACTGAACCTCCTCCCACGTGTCCTATTTTCAGAACTGCTTTTTCCATTAATCACACACTCATTGCACCATGGGCTTGCAGTTTTTATCTCCTAAAGGAGCTGCAAAGAAAATCTCAGGCTGCCAATTAGCAACCATTATGGTCAGTAAAACAGAATGTAATTTTGCAGATGTATGTACCTTATCAAGTCAGTGATGCAATAGAATGAGATGTATATTTCATGTCTTGAAGGTAATTGGACTTTTGCAGCCAGCTGCCTTCCCTGTCAACAGGGTATATTGGAAACTTGGACAGATGCCGTGTCTCACTTCTTGATTATTAATTTAAACAATCCGAAGACCATGCACAGTGTGCATCCAGATTTGTTACATTCACTTGGAATGGGTGTGTCTCCCTTCCAAAAATCAGAACAGAGAAAGAACATCAGGCTTAATTTTCTGTCCATATGCTACTAAGAGGTAGCCTCACATGCTGACCATTATTATATTATTCTCTATTATAAGAGAAACTGGATTGTGTGAATAAATCAATTATATAATTTTTCACAGCCCTTGTATTCTATTTTGTTTATATTAATAACATTCAAATAACACGATGCTGTGAATATTTGAATAGTAAGACTGTTACTGGTCCCAGCAGCCGTTATGTAGTTTGACCGTTATGGATTTGTTAGTACATTCTGGAGATGTCAGGAGCACAGTTGACATAAAGCGATGCACCATTCATAACTGCTTTACATAGAAACACAGAAAATAGAAGCAGTAGGCCATTTGGCCCTTCAAGTCTGCTCTGTCATTCATTTTGATCAAGGCTGATCATCAAATTCAATATCCTGATCTCACCTTCCTCCCCATATCTCTTGATCCCTATAGCCCCAATAGCTATATCTAATTTCTTCTTGAATTCACATAATATTTTAGACTTAACTACTTTCTGTGGTAGTGAATTCCATAGATTCACCAGTCTCTGAGTGAAAAAAATTCTCCACACCTCAGTCCTAAAAGATTTACCCTTTATCTTCAAACTATAACCCCCTAGTTCTGGACTCCCCCACCATCAGGAACATTCCTTCTGGATCTACTCTGTCTAACTGCTCATATTTTATAAGTTTCAATAAGATCCCCTCTCACTTTCCGAAACTCCAGTGACTATTATCCTAGCCAACTTAGTGTCTCCTCATATGTCAGACTTGCCATTGCACGAATCAGCCCGATAAACCTAGGAAACTCTTACCACAAAAATGCAATTACTGTATTGTGAATCTCAAAGGAGTGGTGTATGGTGATACTTCACCTGAAATGTGCTCCTGCAACCAAAACTGATATCACCTCAACTCAACCTCAGTGTTCTACAAGCATCAGATACAACATTGCACATGTATGAATCAGTTTTCCTGTTGGTTAAACATTTAGGGTGCTAAACACTGCTTCAGATATTTGTGGGAGAGAGAGGGAATTCACAATATGCCCGATTAAAGATCAGAAATCTGCAGCAGTGTAACTGACTTCCATCCGGTCAGAAACTAAAGAATCAGACCAATCTAGTTAAGATGTTGTTGCTTGGCTTTTTGATGATTTTGCTGATGAAAAAAAAAGTTATGGGTGAAACGGATAGTTGACCCAATCAGAAAGATCCTAAAAGAGTTGGGGAGGAGGACAAAAAAAGAAAAAAAAAGTATTGGGCAGCATGGTAGTACAGTAGTTAGCACTGCTGCCTCACAGCACCAGGGACCTGAATTCAGTTCCGGCCTCTGATGTGGAGTTTGCCCATTCTCCCATGTCTGCGTGGGTTTCTTTTGGTGCTTCTGTTTCTTCCCACAGTTCAAAGATTATGTTGATTGGCCGTGTTAAATTGACTCAAGTGTCAGGGAATTAACAGGGCAAATATGTGAGGTTACGGGAACAGAGCCTGGATGAGATTGTGGTCAGTGCAGATTTGATGGGCCAAATGGCCTCCTTCTATACTATAGGGATTCAACAAAATTACCCATTCCTCTATTGCACATTGATTGGAAGATATGTAAGACTTCCAGTAATAATAATCAAGCAGATTTCCAGAAGGTTATATCTAGATCTTCTGTTATTCGTACTAATCATAAATGTCAGGGACCATGACATTGTGACGACAAGAGGTTTCAGGCACAATTCTAATCAAAAGTGAGTCCACAGGACACTCGGTTCAATAAACATTATTGCATTCTAAATGGTACACTGCCAGGAACAGTGATACTCAGTTTAACTTTATAAATACAGGGAAATCTGAAGTACTCTGGACTTGTAGCCACATCAGAGATGCTCCTTATTATTTGGTCACATTTCTGGAACCGAGGCAATTTACTTGCTATCTCAAACAAAGACTTGCTGTAGCAGATGTAATGGCCTGCTTCAATCAGTGGAAAATGAAGCCATTGAATTGTCCAAAAACAGAGTCCAATATTTTGAATGAAAGTGCTTGAGCCTGCACTGAGAACCCTGTGCAAAGATCTATTTTGGTTTCAAATTTTGGAGCACCCTCTTCCCTTCTGCCCAACATCCCCACTGCTAACTTTTAAATACTGAATGCCAGAGTTAATCACATAGCCATGCTTTTGAACTGGGCACATAATAAGAAATGCAGAAATGACATTTGAATGTGTCCATTTGCATATAAGTTTCACCGTGACTGTTCTTTGCGCAGGGAGAGGGATGTGAGAGTGTGCAGATCATGTCTTCTGCCCCATCCACCAGCATGGAGCTAAACAACACTCTGTCTCTGAACATGTGTTTGCAATTTACCTTTGGGGACCTGAGACAATTACAAATGAAGTAAATAACAAATATGTACAATAAACAGCCTGATGATCGTCACTGATCATTTCTATCAGCTGAGGGGCTTTACGTCTCCTAACCCTGATTAATGGCAACTATAAATTGCGCTAATTTTTAAACAAGCATCTATATACCAGACAGGATTATACATTATGTATTGAACTCTAATGAAAGGTCAGCGATCCGAAGCATTGGATAAGACTTAATGGTTGTTCAGTGAGCCAGAAAAAGGCAGATGAAGGTCACCCCCCCCAGTAAGTGACCCATACAGACTCTTCTGAAACTTGTACCACTTTGTCTGCAAAAACTTCCTCACAGTCATTCAGGCCTCATTTATTTCTGATGCCATGTACTCAAATGCAAATTTCAGCTTGGCATCACCTCCACCCGTAAATATACTTTGCGTGGTGCTCTGATAAGAGAATTTTGCTGTAATGCCATTATGTAATTTACCTTGGTAGAGCCAAGGAGGTTGTTGAGTCTTTTTCTGCACTGGATCCGGATTTATTCGTGTCTGCTACAATCTGCTGCGATTCTATGCCTCTTCAGTCAGGCTATCACTGGGGAACAGCATCTCCTGCCTTTCCTGGACAGCTTGGAGGAGATCCTGAAGGAAGATATCATTAAATCATGGAGCTATGGGTTGGTGTGAGACATTGTTCCAATTTTTTGTGAGGTTCCAGCAGATGATTGAAAACATGTTTGGTTACCATTTATCAATGGTGCCTGGATCTTCTACCCCATTAGCTGATGGCAAATTCATCAATTTTCTAATCCCTGGTTGGGCCCCATGCTTCTGTATCTAATTGATTGGTTTCCATTTAATTATGCACAGCCAGCCCTTTCCGCCATAAGTGGAGGTCCCATCCATCTCCAGATTCCCCCGTTGAGACTTGTGTTATTCGCACACAATTCCCTGTGGTAACTGTTTTTTTCTCCTCAGATGCTGCCTAACCTGTTGATTCTTTCCAGCATTTTCTATTTTGATTTCAGATATCCTATATCTGCAGTATTTTGCTTTAGGATTATGGTGTTGTCTCCTTTCTCCCAGAGAAACAAACACAATAGAAAATCTCTCCCAGAAAGTGACTAAGGAAGCCATTATAAAATTGGTAGTATACTAACACAGTTATAAAGTTATCATCAAATATTTCAGACAGGAACGGAACTCTCATGCTCTGAAAGAGGATAGGTCTGCTGGTCTGTCTCAGTAAAAATCAGAGAGATCCACATTATATGAAGGAAATGTTACTAGATTTTAATATGAAATTCTGAAGTTGTACACACTAGAGATGACAACAGGAAACATATGTATATATTATTCTAAGTTCCTCATTAGCAAAAATGGAAAAATAAAAGATTTTGGATGTGATTATTAATTAGTTATTGGAAGAATGTAGTCCGTATTAAACCACTTCTACCACAGTTAGTTAAATACTGAGATGAACTTGGAGGCTCTTGATGAAAACAGATTTTTAGGCACTTAAAAGTCTGATAAATAGATCATTCAGATTTAAATATGCACAACTAATCAATATTCCCAAGGCTGCTATAGTTACAACAAACTCGGCAGCAAAATGACTTCAATTGCTTTTGCCCTGAATGATACTGATCAACTGACATGTGGAATAGATCTTGTCAATAGACCTGGTGAACTTGAGCTATTGTGCATTTTATCTGCAGTTATTCTAGTCAGGTCATTCCACTTCATCGATCTCCATTGGCAAATAAAATTTGGTTAACCAGTATTTCAAGTGGCTATTTGGGAAAAAAAATGTTTAAAGTAACAAGATAATCAGTTGGCCAAAATGGATTATTACAATTCCATTAATGAATTGTAATATTCATGTTGTGTTTCTGCCAGTTGATACTGAGTATGACATATGTCAAAGGCCGATGATCTGTCTGATTCAGCCTTAAACATATTCCAAGTTTAGCAAGTATAAAGCATTTACTGCAAAATGTCAATGTGAAAGAATCAAAACCTCATCTGCAGGCTAATCATTGCACTCCATCACGTATTATAAAAGACTGAAAGGAGAGGTGTGGCAAGTTCAGTTCTTTGCTTCATTATTACATAATATTGTTGTTATACTGGATATTGCTGACAAGGTAGATGGAGGGTTCAATGCAACTGGTACAACACACAGACAACTGTTTGGTGATTAATGCCAATAGAACTGACCTATTTTTATCTTGGGCCAGTTGTTTATGTAATTAAAATTAAACAGTTTACTTGGATAGATGGATGGGGATCCCTAACAGATGCTGTTTGTTTTCAGCAAAAATTACAATGTTAACCTAGAGTCTGACATCAATGTTATCATTGTAACTCAGTCTAAAGCCATGGAGAAGTGTTCCAGGGTCATTATAGTTTTTGACAAATACCTGAAAAAGCAATTAATATTTTTATATATTATAGTCATCTGTATCATTATGCAAAATTGGAGCCTCATCGATCCTTTACTGCATATCCATTTGGCCAGCAGAGGGAAGAGATCAAAGCGTTTTTGAGCCTGATGCCCAAGGCGTAATGCTGTATTCAAATAGGCCTGCCAGTCAGCACAAAGCCGAAATGGTAACATCATGGTTGTAATAACTTTGGCTTGCCAGCTAGATGTGGAAGAATTAACTTTTATTTACAACATGCTATCTTACAGAGTATTGCAGCTTCACAGCTGCCTGTTAGTGGCTGGTATTGACCTGAGGCAAAATCTGCACCTGCTGAGTTGAAGCTCCACCCGATTCCTTAAAAGGGTCATATGGCACATGAAAACCAATCATATGATTTCCCTTTAAAGGAGCTGGACACCACATCCCCTCCTCCCCCCCTCCTACACTCTGTCCAAGTCCTTTTATACACTATATCTACAGAGTCTCCAATAAATTTAACATTTAACCCATTCAAACAATCTATTGTGAATTTGGTCTCTCTGGTTGTTTCCACTTTCTGGTACAGCAGTGTAACTCTACCAACTTGGGTACTTCAGCTATGGCTGGGTACTTTCTGCAAAAACAGCTGCACCTGGTGTCTCCCTGGGTGTTGGCAACTCAGCCTCATTTATTTGTGTGGTGACAACAGGCTCTCCTGTAACAGGGTTGACTTGATACTTCACTAGTCGGGCAACTGACAATAATTCTTGCTGGCAATATGGTTTCATTGTATGGGCTGCTGGGACAACTTTGTCCACATAAATGGTTTATATGTTTTCTGAAAATTCTATCTTGTATATTCATTTTATAATATAGCAGTCCTGTCTTGGTTCCAGGCCACAGCTTGGTCTGCTTCTAATATTTCTGATATATTGGTTCATTGATTGCAAATGGCCTTGCTGCTTTGCCTGAATTTTTCTTATGACTGCTCTGATTAGCCTCTACCCTCCCCAGCAAATTCAGAAACACCAGACTTCAACTGGTTCTATGATACTAGCCCATAAGATTCCACTATGTTCAGTTTCATTTGCTATTCCTCAGATATGAAAACAGTCCTTGACCAAATGCAGCAAGACCTTTCAATATCCAGGATTGGGCTGACAAATAGCGAATAAAATTCAGACCACACAAGTACCAGGCAATGACCATTCCAACAAAAGAACATCTTGGCGTTCACTGGTGTTATCCAAAGTTGAATCCTCCAATTTCAATATCCTGGCATTATGTTAACCAGAAACTGAACTGGACTAGCCATATGAACACTGTGGCTACAGGAGCAGGTCAAAGGCTAGGAATCCTGCAGCAAATAACCCATCTCTTGATTCCCCACTGCTTATCCACCATAAGGCACAAGTCAGGAGTGTGATAGAATACTCTCACCCTGCAACTCCAACAAAACTCAAGAAGCTTGATACCATTCAGGACAAAGCAGCATGCTTGATTGCTACTCCTGCTACAGTCATTAATCTCTCCACTATCGACTAATGGTTGCAGCTGTATCTGTACATCTAGAAAATGCACTGCAGAAACTCAACACAGTTCCTTAGGCATTACTACCGGACCATTGCCATGGAAAGACAAAAGCAGCAGATACCTGCAACACCACCATCCCTCCAATTACTCATCAACCCAACTTGGAAATATGTTGCCGTTCCTTCACTGTCGCTGGGTCAAAATCCTGGAACTCCCTCCCCAATAGCATTTTGGGTGTACCTACACCTCACGGACTGCAGCACTTCAAGAAAACAGCTCACCACCAGCTTCCCAAAGTGTAGTGGATGTTAGGACAGTGTGTAAATTTGAGGAGTTGGACAGATTTTTAATTGGTAATAGGTTAAAGAGTTATGGGAAGAAGACAGAAAAATGGGGATGAGGAGCATATCAGCCTTGATCAAATGGCAGAGCAGATTCGATGGGGTGAATGTCTTAATTCTGCTTCTATATCTTACGAACTTCTCAAGGGCAAGTAGGGATGAACAATAAATGTTGGCCCAGCTAGCGATACCCAAAAACAAAATAAAAACAAGAACTGCTGGAAAAACTCAAGAAGGCTGGCACAATCTGTGGAGGGAGAAACTGAGTAAATGTTTTGAGTTCAAAGGGGTTCCTCTTTGTTATATGGGCCTGAAATGTTAATTCTGTTTCTCTTTTCATAGATGCTGCCAGATCTGCTGAGTTTTTCCAGAATGTTATTTTTATTTCTGATTTTCAGCATCCATAGTATTTCACTTTTGCTAAATACCTAAATTTGACTAGGTACTTCAATACTTAAACCATTTTATATCAAATCATATAACTTGATATAAAAATTATATTTTTATATCATTTTTATAATTTAGTACTAAACTCTTATTGGACATGTAAGAAATTGAGTTAATCTCTGTGTTCCAAAGTTAGTAGAAAGCAGATTAGATAATGAAAGGATTAACTAGTATTTTGTTTAATCTAATAAGTTTTTTCATATAGTAATAAACTCAACATACTTGAGTTGACACTAAATTACCAAATCAGTAAGCAAGTTGGAAAGCCAGTTTGTGTTTCCAGTACTGTGGCTCTTGTAAGATATGATATTATGCTTAATGTCTATGGCTGACATAAGGGCAAGAAGATTAATTTGGAATATACCAAGTGTATGACTGAAACATGAAATTTGACTAACAAGATGATCATATGTATTGAAGTTCAGTTTGCTTGTGTATTGCTGATAAGCTCAGATTCCTGGATGTTTTTGGGTTGGAATAGTTCAAACAACTTGTGAAAACTGTCAGCTGCAAACAAACACTTTAACTTTATTGTTGCCTGTTTACAGTTATGAGAATGCTCCCTTACATCAGCTCCTTTTCTTGCTACTTTCCTCTAGACTCTCAGATCACCTGAGTGTAGACCATTACTTTCTATGGCATTACATACTATTACTTTCATTAGGGTTAGTTCAACATACTCCATTATAATATATCTCCTCCCTGCAAGTTTCTCTGTTGGACCTCAAAATCTATCTTCAGTCTCCTTGTCATTTTGATCATGTGTATTGAAGTCTTGTAGGAAATATAACCTCTTTTAGATAAATGTTCTCATAGATAAATGTTTTTAAATAAATGCTATTTTTGATAAATGCTCTCCTACATAAGTTTTATTTTTCTTTCTCACCTTCTGTTCTCTCTTGTCTATCCTTTCTCCATTTTTTAAAAACTCCATCTTTTCTTACACTAATAAGCGCTGAGATGCCTTCACTAGACTGCTGTATCTTGTTCTCTTCTGGGTTGTGGGGAATAAGGCATTCTCATTCTGTTGGCCATCTGGATGCGGTTAAAGAGAAGTCAAACTAGTAGATGATTGTGGTAAATTTCTGATGATTGTGACCTCTTTGCTTTCTGATTCTCACCCTGTTGCTCAATTATAATCAAAGCTTTCGATTTCTTTTTACTCGAGTCTGCTCTGTTTGGACAAGCAAAATCTTGTCTGTGGCGGTTTCTGCAAAATCAGTTGATCTCTGATCCAAACCTATTCTTCCTGTGAAAGATTGGGTAATATTCTTGCTCAGTTTTGAATCTCATTGTTTCATCTGTTTATTTTGATATGTTTCCTCTCTTTCTTGTACTTTCTTTCAGTGTGTGTCTTTAAATTGTGGCATTAATTAATGTGCAAATACAGAAACATAGAAAACAGAAGCATGAGTAGACTATTCGGCTCCTTGAGCCTGCTCTGCCATTCAATAAGGTCAATGCTGACTGTTTATTTTAGCACCATACTTCCTTTTTCCCCATAATCCCATGCCTCTTGACACCTTTACATAGAACATAGAACATAGAACAGTACAGCACAAACAGGCCGTTCAGCCCACGAGTTGCGCTGATCACATCTACCAATCCACAGACCTATCTATAACCCCCTATCCTATTCTTTTCCATATACTCATCCAGAAGTCTTTTAAAAGACCCCAGTGAGTTTGCCTCAACAACCTCTGACGGCAGTCGGTTCCATTCACTCACCACCCTCTGAGTGAAAAACCTATCCCTGACATCTCCTTTGTATTTGCTTCCCTGCACCTTAAATCTGTGTCCTCTCGTAGTGACCATTTCAGCTCGGGGAAATAGTCTCTGAGAGTCCACCCTATCTATTCCTCTCAACATTTTATAAACCTCTATCAGGTCGCCTCTCAACCTACGTCTCTCCAGTGAGAAGAGTCCCAGCTCCCTCAACCTATCTTCATAAGGCCTGCCTCCCAATCCAGGCAGCATCCTTGTAAATCTCCTCTGAACTCTCTCAATAGCCTTTACATCCTTCCTATAATAAGGCTACCAGAACTGCGCACAATACTCCAACTTTAGTCCCTTGAAATTTGTCCATTTCATCCTTAATTGTATTCAGTTACTTGGCCTTCTGTTTTTTGTGGTAGAGAATTCTATACCACCATCTGAGTGAAGAGATTTCTCCTCATATCAGTCCTAAATGGCCTGCCCTGTATCCTGAGACTGCGACCCCTTCTTCTGACACCTCAACAAAGGGAAACCATCCAGTTTGTCCAGGGCTGTCAGAATTTTACACATTTCAATGTGATCCCCCCATTTTCTAAATTTTAGTGAATGCAAGCCTAGTTTACCCAATTTCTCCTAATTTGACAATCCTGCCATCCCTAGAATCAATCTGATAAACTTTCACTTCTTCTATGGCAGGTACGTCTTTTCTTAGGGAAGAAGACCAAAACAGCGCACAATACTCCAGGCATGGCCTCACTAAGGTCCTGTACAGCTACTCCTGCTGTCAAATCTTCTTGCAATGGAGGCTAATATATCATTTTCCTTCCTGACTGCTTGTTGTACCTGCATGCTTTCTTTCAGTGACTGGTATACAAAGACACCCAGCTCCTTTTGTACATCAATATTTTCCAACCTGTCATTATTTAAATTATATTTTGTCATATACACTATTAATGTAGATAACTTCACATTTATCTATTTTATGCTGCATCTGTCATGGATTTGTCCACTTACTAAACTTGAGTGAATCATTCTGTATTAGCCTCACATCAATGGTAGGGAAAATGTTCAAATCCATTTTAAAGATGAGATAACAGGACCCTGAGAAAATGTCAATGGAATTAGACAGAGTCAACATGGTTTTATGAAAGGAAAATGTATTTGACAAACCTACTGCAGTTTTTTAGAGAACATAACTAGGGAACAAAGCTGGTGGAAATAAGAAATACCTAGTGAGTGTGGTGCATTTGGATTTTCAGAAAGCTTTTGATAAAGTAACACACAACGAACAAAATTAAAGCACATAGAATTGGGAGTAATATATTGGCATAGATGAAAGTTTACTCTCATATTCTGTTTTCCCCTCTTGATCAATCTGTTTACCCTTCTTTGCTAAATTCTAAAATGCTCCCAATCTCTGGGTTTGCTAATTTATCTATTTATAAAATCCCTCTTTTGATCTATACTGTCCTTAATTTATTTGATTCGTTTTTCTTGCTGGGGTTTTTGCACCAGAAGAGAATATAAAACTCTTGCAATTCATGCATTCATTCCTTAAACATTTATCATTGTCTATCCACCATCATACCTTTTAGAGAAGTTCCCCAATCTATTGAAGCCAACTCATCCCTTCATTGTTTCCTTTGTTTAGATTAAGGATCCTAGTTTCAGATTTGACTACTTTACTTTCCATCCTAATGAAGTATTCTGTCATATAATTGTCACTCTATCCTACAGGATCCCAGACAACAAGTTGATTAATTAAACCTTTTTCATTACATAATACAAAATCTATGAGAGCCTGTGCTTTAGTTGGTTCTAACATACAGGCCTTCTTGATCTCAGCTTGTTTACTGAATTGAATTGCCTTCTCCAGCTTCAACTCACCTCAGGACTACAAATTATCTGATAATGCATCATCCATCACTCTAACAACTAATCTGTCATAAATTTGCTCCTCTTTAGATTAAGGAACTTGGTACGAATCATTAAAACACATCAATGCTTTTCCTCTGCTTCTGTTATATTTATTGAACTTTGTATATTACATAATGATGTTCCAGTTAAAATTGAGATATGCTTCAATGCATTCAGGACTTTGGTATGTATGATTTTACATTCATTAATCCCCAGTAAAACTGAAATGTCATCCATCAATAAGACTCTCATGCTGACCTGCTACCAATTTGGCTTTACTGTGAGACCCAATACAGTGCAAAATTGAGTGACTGTCCTGTACCACTTTGGCCATGCTTCAGCTTGATTTAGGCCTACAACTTTCTATAAACTCTATGATAGAGGTAGATAATTTTCTATTATCATCTTTTTACTATGTGCCACCACATATTATTATATTGTTGAATTGGAGTACTCTTAATGCCTCCTGAAGTCTGCAAACACTAAATTTATTGACTAAGAACACTCCTTTACACTAGCTTCTTTCCACAGTTTTCTCTTGGATTTTCAGATCACGAGTCCACACTATTTCCTTCTATGACATCAGAGTTAAGCCTTTATTGGATTTAGTCTAATATACTTAATTATACTGCAGATCTCATATAACTTTGGCCTTCTACATTGACATGCATGGTTATATCTGCTTGACTATCTTTGCTTGTGCCTGTCACTGGGATCTCAACAGGGTGAATTATGTCTGTTGTCATAGTTCAGCTTCTTCCAATGTTTGCTATCTATTACTATATTTCTTAAACTTAATAAATGGAATTTCTTCAGGGGTCCTTCTATACCTTTGATGAAGGATCAGCAAAAAACTGGAATAAATGTCTGAATAGTTTCCTCTGATCTTCTGCTGAAGTTACAGTGGCTGATCAGGAGAAACTCCAATGAAATTCATAGTATAAATCTCTACAAACATCTGTAACCTCCCTTTCTGCAAAGAGTTTACCATTTACGTTGCTTCTCTCTGACGGTTCTCTTTGATCTCTCTATTTTGACTTATTGTATTAAAGCATTGAACACAGATTCCTGCAGAGATTGTTCTGATCGCCCACTATCTTTGACTAGTCAAACATTTGAAAAACTGTTTGTGTGGTCGTACAGACAGGTAGGAGGTGTGCAGAATCCATATTAAACAAATGGTCAAATTGTTCAACTTACTCTTCAGCTATTAAATTCTCACTAAATGTTACTCAGTTTAAGCGGTGATCACAGACTTACAGACAATAAATAAAATGAACAAAGCTCAATGAAAAGTAACATCTACATGAGGAGGCTCCAATCAAAAGTAATCAATTAAAATAGAACTGTACAAGTTCACTGCACAGATTTGCTTTAAAAGTACAATTCATTGTAATGAAGCTTTCTATGTTCCTATAATCCATTATATAAGGAAGTTTCTTGAAAATGATCGGATGTTGTTACAATACCCAGACAGACTGGTAACATTTAAAAATAATTTAAAATTTTCAGTTAATAGCTGAAAAGGATAACACAACAAGATTTCAAACTTTTACTGAAGCAATTGACCATAAACACTAATAACTTAGTCTTTTTGTAGGCAACGCCTACTTAAT
The DNA here is from genome assembly GCA_024679065.1 of Sphyrna mokarran. Taxonomy (NCBI): domain Eukaryota; kingdom Metazoa; phylum Chordata; class Chondrichthyes; order Carcharhiniformes; family Carcharhinidae; genus Sphyrna; species Sphyrna mokarran. The sequence continues at coordinate 92,843,336 of JAGIQG010000001.1, forward strand.
TATACTTCAGGCTGCAGAAAGAAATGTTCCTCCCTTGCACTGATATTTTGTAATCTTCATAAGATCATTGGCTTTTGCAGTCCACTTCCAGCTGGATCCACTCTTTCCATTTTGCTGAGCAGAAACTTGGGAATGTCTTTAGATGCTTCCCTCAATTTTTAGAGAATTTCCCAAATTGCTGTAAAGCCTGATCTGATGTTTCTTCCTCCCTGGTCAGGTCAGGACGAATCTCCCAAATTCCTTTGGTCGTCACGCAATGTGTCTCTTTGGCTACAGCCCATCTTCCCTCCACATACAGTTTTGGTAACTTACAAACAAACTGCAGCCTCTTTGCTGTTCTTTTCCTCCCTTGCTTTTTCCTTTGTTCCTAAAAGCTTTAATCCGGCAAGATTATTGTTCGCATTATTGCTCTTTGTTCCTGTGTGTGAGAGCACTGCAGCTTTTTCATCAGTTCCTTGACTAAGGTAGGCTTGTTGTCAGGCAGAATTCAGAATAGTCGCTTGGCTCCCTACGTTTTAACCAAAGCTTAAGGAGCAATCTAAAATCCTATAAACCCCACAATGTAACAATGTTAGTGGGTCAGGCAGTAGATGGTAAAACATTTAAACTTAATTAATAACCGATTAAATATCAAGTGAAGCAAAATATTTTGTGTGCTTTTGGGACCGTAGGAGTATCAACTGGATAAAACAACTAATTAAGATCATAGGATTCAAATACTGAACCAGAAGATTCAGGAGGAGGGAAACCCTTGCATTTCAGAAGGTCAAAATAAACCAAAAAGGAGTGAAGAAATATCAATTTGAAGTGGTACATTGGGAACATTAGATAAAAGAAGCAGCTGAGCTCAACTGAGACCATCAGCAGTGAGGATTCTGAAAACTTATCATTAAACACTTGAAGAAAAGCTGCAATAGTTACAACACTGACAACATGATTAGGTACATGAGAATGCACACTGAACTATATTTTTCCTTTCACATTTAAGCTTCAATTAAATATGCTTGGTTCGTCATTTTAGTATAGTCTGGCATTTAAATCAATAGCTAATGACATTGGGTATGACTTGTTTCTGCATAGCCTATGCTAGCTGATTTACTAGTGTTACTAGTGTTATGCCAGTGACAGATGCAGCTTTCCCCAAAATTTAATTTTCCCTTTAATCCTGTGAAAGAGAAATGTAAATGTGTTGATGGGCACTGAGCTGAGTTGGCATCTGCACTAAGAATGTCTGTCGAAAGGACATTAATCTCATGTAAGAAAGTCTAATTCTTTTCTTCAATTAAAAATTCAAGGGGAAAAATGCACAAAATTATCCGTGATACACACATAAAATTTAGTCATGTTTCTTTGTGAAGAAAGAGAAAGTGCTGGAAAAGCTCAGCAAATCCAAAGATGTGTGTTAGGTGGATTGGACATGTTAAATTGCCCTTTAGTGTCAGAAGGACTAGCTAGGGTAAATGCATGGGATTATGGAGATAGAGCCTGGTGGGATTGTGGTCGATGCAGACTTAGTGGGCTGAATGATAGAAGTACTATAGGATTCTATGATTCTATCTGACAGCATCTTCGGAGCAAGAAATGGAATTAACATTCCGTGTCTAATATGACCTCTAATATTTGCAATTGCCATCTGTGCCTACAGGGCCTCTAACCTTGCTGTGAGTGTGGGGCATCTAACCTCCATTCCACCTCTTCAGTTCAATGTGGTCGAAGCCTTGGTAAATGCTCCCATGGTCAGCTGTTCCCAATTATTTCACAATCCTCTTCCCCTTTAAGAGATGCAGCCAGCTTTAATTGTTTATGATTTACATAGATGATTTGGAGTTGGGAACCAAGTGTAGTGTGTCAAAATTCGCAGATGATACTAAGATGGGTGGCAGAACAAAGTGTGCAGAGGACACTGAAAGTATGCAAACGGGTATAGATAGTCTAGTGGGCGAGGGTCTGGGAGATGGAGTACAACATTGGTAAATGTGAAGTCATCCATTTTGGTAGCAAAATAGCAGCAAAATGGACTATTAGTTAAATAGTAAAAAAATTGCAGCATGCTGCTGTGCAGAGGGACCTGAGTGTCCTTGTGCAGGAATCTCAAGGAGTTGGTTTGCAGGTACAGCAGGTAATTAAGCACCAAATAGAATTTTGTCCTTCATTGCTAGAGGAATGGAGTTTAAAAACAACAAATTAATGTCGCAGCCCTATAATTGCTGGTGAGGCCACACCTGGAATACAGTGTACAGTTTTGGTCTCCTTGCTTGAGTAAGGATATATTGGCACTGGAGAGGGTGCAGAGGAGATTCACTAGGTTGATTCTAGAGTTGAGAGGGTTGGCATATGAGGAGAGACTGGGGCTATACTCATTGGAATTCAGAAGAATGAGGGGAGATCTTATAGAAACATATAAGATTATGAAGGGAATAGATAAGATAGAAGCAGGGGAATTGTTTCCACTGGTAGGTGAAATTAGAACTAGGAGGCAAAGCCTCAAAATAAGGAGAAGCAGATTTAGGACTGAGTTAAAGGAGGAACTTCTTTTCACAAAGGGTTTTGAATCTGTGGAATTCCTGCGCAGTAAGCAGTTGAGGTTCTCTCATTGAATGTTTTTAAGGCAAGGATAGATACATTTTTGAACAGAAAAGGAATTAAGTGTTACGGAGAGTTGGCGGGTAAGTGGAGCTGAGTCCATAAAAGGATCAGCCATGATCTTATTGAATGGTGGAGCAGGCTCGAGGGATCAGATGGCCTACTCCTGCTCCTAGTTCTTATGTTCTAGTTGGTAACAATATCGGATGCCTGCTACATGCAATACAGTAGGGGGTTTACCATTTATCAGCATAATCCAGCCAGAGTGTTGTCACTGTTTCCCAAGGAAGAGGTGGGAGAACCTAACATAATGTCCAAGGTGGATTGAAAGAGCTATCACAATTCCTAATCAGTTAATGGCTACACAGTATGTAAAAAGCACTGAGCCCGCTGATGGCAATGACAGTTTTTCTCATTATATTAGCCAGTAGTTGGTACCAAAGATTCTCAGCCACAGACAGGTTCCACAATGCTTCACTGGCCAGGTGGATTCTGATTTACTTGCCCCACCATCACATTAGTGCTTTTATCATCCGAGCCCCACATTTAAACGCCGCCCAAGCAAACAGCAGCCAAACTTCACAGGCTGCAGGGAAGAGATGGGTGCTATGAAATCCACTCTTGAATTCTTTGATACCCCTCTGGAGAGAATTCTCAGTGCTGTAGAGGCCCGTCATAGCATAATCTGCCTACATCAGAGTGAAGCCCAACATATGGCAGTGATTGTGATTGCCAATGCCTTTCAGAAGAGGGATGATGTGCATGAAGATGAATGATCCCCTCCTTTCTGCCAGGGTAAGTCACTTCTTTCAGAACTCTCAACTCACACATCCATCACATATCCACAGGGATCTCATACACTGCCAGATCAAGGGATGTTGCCATTCACTCTCCCAGAGACATCTTCATCTCCCCTGCAGGCATGTCCTCATCACCCCAGTGGTTCACTCACCATCCTCAAATGCCAGATATCTTTATCATCTACACTGACACATGTCCTGCTTATACGCCATCTGTTTATGTGCAGGACGATCTGGCGTATAAGAGGAAGAGATCCAGACAGTCAGAGGCATGGCAGAGCTCAAAGTTTTCACAGACTTTGAGGATAGAGCGATACAGCAAGCTGGGAAGGACCACTCCTGTGCTAATAGTGAGGTCCAAAGTGATAAACCAAGTAAGCATTCAGCACTGCAACATTCATCAGGAAACACTGCAGTGAGTTATGACTTCTGTTTCTAAATATTAATGAACTCCCCTTTCTTTTGTAGGCACTTTGGGGAAGCAGCTGTGGGAATTCACCATCCAGGTCCTCACTCCAGCCCTGACAGCAGAATAGAGGGGTTCACAGACCCCAGTAAAAGACCCATCACTGTGTCCACCCAGGACAGACACACACACTTCGGTGGGACCTGGTTCGAGACTAGCCACAGTGTCACAGTTAAGTGAGCATATCACTCTCAGAGCCACATCAGGTGAAGCAAGGATGTTCCAGGATGTTGGCACTTGGAGGCCAGGAATCCTGTGAGTCCCAGTCAGATGAGGAGCCTTTCAACTCTGTCATAATTTAGTTGCTGGAGCTCCAAAGAGAAACTTGGAAAAAAAGGATGTCTGGTACACTCCTCGGATTGAAAGGCTATATGGAGGAGTTCATATGCTTTATGTCTGAGGTAATTGTGCCAGCATTGCAATAGAACAATGTTAACTTTATTGGGGTGGCAGCTGCCGTGGAGACTTTGGTAGAAGACTCTTGTCCTACACCACTGCAGGACATGTGTTGCATAATGCAGACACTTACTGGGATCCATCATTGCCAACACGAGAGCATAGTGGAATTTTGTGAGCTCACTCCAGCAGCTCTTCATTCCAAGGAGGGGGCCAGGGGCCCTCGGGTTCCAAATATAGGAAGACCCCTCTGGTTTGCATCCATTGCCTTCCATTTAGGTGGCTCCAGAATATTCAGCCCATCCAAATCCCATCTTCCTATGTCTACTTCAGCTACAGCTCCACAGGCCAAGGAAGGTGGCACTACTACACAACAGGACCCCAAAGGCCAGGCACCTTAGCCTCTGTCCTCCAGACACCCAACCAGGTCATCACACTAGGTATGTTGGGGATAGACCAAAACATAACAGTAGGGTTGGAAAAATTAAGAAGCTCTAATTGCACAGTGTGAGCATGGATATTAAACACTTGTACAGAATATTCACCTCTACAAACAAACCCTCACTATTTGCACACTCTCCATGACTCCTTGTTTTGATGAACTGTTTCTTGTAGTGCCAACCTGAAAACTTGACTCCTGGACAAGATAAATGCAGGGTACTACTTGCAAAGCTTTTCCATATGCTTTGCGCAATGTTCCCAGGACATTGGTGAGGCCCTTTCACATCAGTTATGCTGGTATCTTGTAAGGAATAAAGGTGTATAGGCCCAGGTGTACAGGTTGAAACGCCCCTGGCAGAAAAGAGGCAGAAACCAGCTCCAGGTTCTGTGATACGGACTCACTGCTAACAGAAATAAGTTTCAGGTTGTGCTATTTCCTGCACTGTAAGGAAAATAAGTAACTTAAGATATTGCTGCAGATGGAGCAGCACAGCAGCACAGTGGTTAGCACTGCTGCCTTACAGCGCCAGGGACCTGGGTTCGATTCGCAGCTGGGACCACTGTCTGTGTGAGTTTGCATATTCTCCCCATGTCTGCATGGGTTTCTTCCAGGTGCTCCTGTTTTCTCCCACAGACTGAAAGACGTGCTGGTTAGGTGCATTGACCAGAACAAGTGCTGGAGTGTGGCAACTAACGGAAATTTCACGGTAACATAGCACTGTAGATGTAAGCCTTACTTGTGACTAATAAATAGACTTTGACTTTGAGGCGTTACAAAAGAAGGGAAAGGTGATCAATGCTAAATCCAACACTCCATGTCCTGGGACACAGGGGTAAAATATTTTGTAACAAAGCTTGCCATGGTAAGGTGATGGACATGATTTACCATCATAATGTCAAGCCCTCACAAAAAAAATTAGACTGATGCCAAACCTTAACATTTAGAAAAGGGCTCAGGAACATCTGATGCATCTCCTTCCCACCACACTGCTGTGCATTCTCTTGATGTCAGACATAAGGTAATTCTTAATGTCAAGGGAAAGACGATTAAAGTTAGCCTGCATTTGAAAGCAGTGTCATCATGGTTTGAATATAGACAACCAGATAAAATCAATGTGGTTGCTGATTAAATTTATTTTTCTTTGCGTGCTTTCCTTGCAAAGGAAGAAATTGTCCAGAATCAGCAGTAAAGAAAAGCTTTGTGTGGGAGGTACAACGAGACTGTTAAATAAACAGACTAAATGACTCCAAATCCACAGGAGACTAGACAAGAGAGGCAGTGGAAGATGGGGTAACGCAAGGTGAGCTGCCAAAAGCAGGATGACAAAAACTCAGCACAGTACAATGGATTATTGCTATCTTCAGATGCTCAAAGTTAATAGTGACTCCATCACTGAACTGTAACATCTTAACAGAGACATTAGATGCTTTGCATTGCTCAAAATAGTTCCCTTTGTTTGCCTTGTTAGTGGTATGTCATGATCAAGTGACGTCATTTAAAAACACAGTACTCTTCCATGAAGAGCAACAAAGCCACTCCAATATCACCAACTCTCTCATTGCATCTGAGCACCAGCTGTACTTACACACACTTGAGAGGACATACAGAAAGAACACTGGCTGAAGCACTAAGTGAGCAGGAGGAAATGGCAATCGAGCACAACAGAAAAATATTATTCCATGGCGGATGGAAAAATTACTGGGAATACAGACTTCAAAGGATTTTTAAATGTTATTCGTGAGATAGAAAAGTCATAAACAAGATCAACATTTATTGATACCCAAAATCTGGTGAAGGGCTGCACTCTTGAACTATTGCAATCTCTGTGGTGAGCGTGTAGCATTGGTGTTATTAAGGAGGGTAGAGTGGAGTTTCAGTCTCTTGATCCAGTGACATTGAAAAGATGGTGAGATAATTCCAAGTTAGGATGGTATGTGAATTGCATGGAAACTTGCAGCCCATTATGTTCCCATGCACTAACACTTTTGTCCTCCAAGCGGTTGGGAAGTATTATTGAAAAAGCTTTGGTGAATTGCTGCTGTGAACCTTGCATATGGTACACATTTCTGCCACTGTGTGCTGGAGGGAATGGATGTTTATGATAGTAGATGGGGTACTGATTAGGTGTTGAGTTCTTGGAACTTTTGAAGTTGAACCCATCCAGGAAATAGGGAAAAATTCCATCAGGTTCCTAACTTATACTTAATAGATACTTTTGAGAGTCAGAAAGTGTCACCAAATTCCCAGCCTTTCACCTGGCCATGTAGCGACAGAAGATATGTTGCTGGTCCAGTAATAGTTTCTGAGCAATGGTGGCTCAGAATGTTGATAGAGAGGGATTTATTGATGATAATGTCACTGAATGTCAAGGGAGATGGTTACGCTTCCTGTTATTGGAGATGGTTATTGTATGGTACCTGAGTGTTAGCAGGCCAACCTTGGCCACGTTTTGCTGAATACAAGTACAGAATCTTTTATTATATGAAAAGCTGCAAATGGAATTGAAAACTGCACAATAATCAGCAGACCTCCCTGCTTTTGACCTTAATAGATGGAAGATGAAACAGTTGAGATGGCTGGGATGAGAACTTTGCTCTGAGGAACTCTTGTAGCTAAAATGATTGACCTTCAACAGTCACAACAATCCTGTTTTTTGCAAAGAACAATTCTAGTCAGTGGATTTATATCCTCAGCTCCTAAGTTAAATTTTGTTTGACATGAAGGGCAATGACTCTCTTTTCACCTTTCTTTTCACCTCTGTTTTCAGTGCTTTTGTCCACTTTGAAATAAGGTGTAATAAGATCTGAAGACAAGTGACCCTGGTTGATCCCAAACCAAACACAGGTGAGCAGGTTAGTGCTGAGTAGACACCATTTGATAGCCCTGTTACTAACTCCTTCCATCACTTTGCCAATGATTGAGGAACTGTTCGGGTGGTAACTGATTGGATTAGATTCATCCTTTTTTTGGAAAGGGCATATCTGGCAATTTTCTATTTTGTCGACTACTTGCCAGATTTATTGCATTGGAGCACCCTTGGCGAAAACTATATCTGGAGCACCAGACTTCAGTACGACAGTGGATGTTAACATGCCCATAACATTTGCCATATCCACTGCACTCAGCCCCTTCTTGATGACATATGGACTAAATCAAATTGACTGAAGACTGATTGCTGTTAAGGTGGGAACTACTGGAGAATGCTGATATGGATCATCTGCTTGACATTTTTGGTGAAAGATTGTTACAAATGTTTTGGCCTTGTCTTATGCATTTAAGTATTGGCTCTTCCAAAATTAAGGATGGGGATGCTTATGGAACTTTTCATCTAAATTTCTTAATTGTTCACCACCGTACATGGCTGGTTATGGCATTAATGCTGAAACTTGATTTACAATGTAGGCTGTGTGGGATCACTTATCCATGTTTATAGCATGCTGCTTGCACTGTCTAATATGTATGTGGTTCTGTCTTGTAGCTTCATCAGGGTGGCACAGGAGGTCTTGAGGCAGAGCAGTAGTGCCTTTAGCTCTGGACCAGGTCAAATCCAATCATCAGGATTTGTTAGCCACAAAAGGACTGTCCGTTAATGGTTTAATGGGCTGATAATCAGCTTGGGAATCCTTCCACCAATTTCCCTCATTACTCTGCAAAGAGAAAAGTAGTGTGGGTGTGAAGATATGCTAAGAAACAGTTAGGTTGGTATCTCACACAGATGTATTAATTCAAGTTAACATATATTTGCAGCTCAAGTTTGCTGACTTGGAAGGTTATTTCTGCAATCAAAATAGAACAAACAAAACGAAGCACAAAAAAGAATTACAGCACAGGAACAGGCTGTTTGGCTCTCCAACACTACATCGACCATACTGCCTGACAGAATTAAAACCTCCTACAATACAGGGACAATATCCCTCTATTCCTATCCTTATCAAGATGCCTCATAAAAGTTACCATCGTATCTGCTTCCACTACCTCTCCCGGCAGTGGTTTCCAGGCACTCACCACCCTCTATGTAAAAAAGCTTGCCTCATATATCTCCTTTAAACCTTCCTCCTTGCACTTTAAATCTATGCTCCCCCCCAGTAATTGACTCTTCCCCCCTGGGGAAAAGCTTCTAACTATCCACTCTTTTGATGCCTCTCCTAATCTTGTAGACTTCTATCAGGTCGCCCCTCAACTTCTGTCATTCCAGTGAGAACAAACCAAGATTCTCCAACCTCTCCTCATAGCTAATGCCCTCCATACCAGGCAACATCCTGGCAAATCTTTTCTGCACCCTTTCTACAAAGCCTTCACATTCTCCTAGTAGTGTGGGAATCAGAATTGAACACTATATTTCAAGTGCAACCTAACTAATGGTTTAATAGTAGCACAGTATCATACAACTATTTATACTGAGAGAGATACTTTGTTTTTATTTTCATTATAATGGATAGAAATTCATGGCAGATGCATACCTAGGGTGTGAAGCTCCTGTGAGCAAGAAACAAGTAGGAGGACAGGAGCAGTTAATTGTGTACGTGACCAGAAGTCAGCTTCCAATGGCAGGGTGGAAATGCAGAATTAAGTTGTGGTGGATTAACAGTGAATCAAACTTTTCGACAGCAAACTTTGGCAATCTCTTTGTAATAGATGTACCTATCATGCACGCTCATTAAAAGCCAACTTTGCTAGAATTAAGTGCACCTTTCCCAATGAAATAATCAATGATTGAGAAGTATATGGCTTCAGGTTCATAATTGCTTAAATGTTATTTGCTGCAGGAAAGGTAGTCTATTTGGTGCATTTGGAATGAGCTGCTTTTTCCTCAGTGGGAAACTTTGTTTAGCTAACAGAAAAAAGGCATTGATGACTAAGAGCAGGTGGGAGCTATCAAAGGGGAACAGGGCATGGCTGACTGAGGGATGAGTCAGGTAGTGGTCAAAGCAGAGCAGGAATTGTCTGCATGAGGAACAGGAGGAGGGAGAGAGGCGGTAGAGCTATGAAGTTTATGTGGCTGAAAGGGAGAAAGTTGGACCTAGAGGAAAGGCCAATGAAGAAGGATGGTAGATCAGGCATAATTATGGGGAGGTCAAGGATTTTACAGGGAAGATCAATGAAAAGTTCAAGAATGTTAGAGGGAAGGTCAAGAATGGTGGATAATAGGTCAAGAGTAAAAGGAGTTTGTTCACTGTGTTGGTGGGAAGCTTGATGGTCAATGCTAGCTGAATGAAAATAATAGGAATGGATTGAAAGCCATTGAAGGCAGGGTAAGGGTGATAAAGTGAAGGTCACAGATGATGGAGAAATGATGAAAAGTAATTGAGGAAGACTGCAGTGTGATGGCTTCCAGTTCCAGGGTCACTGTATGAGTATCCACAGACATGGCTGTGTGCCAACAAGAAAAGGTCCCTGCGAAGTTGAGTTGATTACAGTGGGGAAAGTCAACCCCAAGGAATGGCCAAAGAATGATAAGTCAGGCTCCCCATCTGTCAAAAGTGCATAGGACTGGAGGCAGGGCCTCTCAATTTTCCTGGATAGCCTGGAGGAGAATCTGCTAAGAGGCATTGCTGAAACATGGGGCCACTCTTTTTTCATGCTCAAACATTTGCCACTTTTGTATGGGGTGGCAATTGCTCTACAGATCCATGTAGCAGACGGAGAAGGGACAGTAGCATTTGCCAAAATCCTTTTTCCATCAATAAGTGTAATCCTCCTGGCTTTTGGGGAATGAATATCTGTCCAGGTGCCCTTTAAATGTGGTGCCTGGACCTTCAGCCCCATGAAGTAATGGCAGGAGTGTGGACTTTGTGTCCATCCCACTGCAGAGTTCATTATGGATGAATACCTAATTGACTGCCTGCTCCTAATTGCGTATTGCCAGGTTTCCTCCCTAAAGCACGTAAAGTCCATGCATGAAAATAATGCCGTAGAGAGAGGAAAATATTTATCAACTTGTAGAGTTTATGTAACAATGAATCATATTGATTTATTAAATGTGATGGTGGAGTAAGCATTGAATAGAGTGATGCTGTAGAACTCTGGTCTCTTGTCATAATGAACCATGTTTGATCCACTTGCTATTTTGAAATAAGTTCAGAAGTTCAAACTGTTGTAACGAATGTCTTAACTTCTTTTTCACTCTTAAATGGTATTAGTTTGTTTAATATTTCCCTGTTAAAATAGTGAACAGAAGAATTTGAAACCAAACTTTAAGCATTTTGTGAATTATTACCCTACAAAAGAATTTTTAGACTTTTTCCTTTTCTTTTTACTTTCTTGCTTAGTTTTTCTCTATAGCTTTGTTCCAAGCATTATGCTTGCCCTTTTAAATTTACTTGTAACTTCTCTTTTTCTGTCTCTGCCATTGCCTTGCTTGTTCTCAAGGCAAGTGATAATAGTCAGCATAGCTTGCTATTCAACTGTACTTTCCCTAATGATTAGCAGGTGTATTATGAATCATCAGGGCAAGTTAGCATTTTTATATGAGTGAAGGTCACTTTCAACACACCTGCTAACATTGTTTTGAGTTAGTGTTGGGGCTTTTGAATAAACAGAATGCTATGGTTATTATTTATCTGGTCTCTAGCAATGTTTTTGACATTAATGTTGGCTCATAAGATAGAATGGGTGAATAATATATATTCTTTAATTTTTCTTCCACCCTCAGAGTTACAAAGCCAATGTGCAAAGTGGACTAGGCAAGTCCTTAATCCATCTCCTTGCTTTCTTCAAAAATCAATTCAAATTCACATTGAATTCAATTCATGGTCCCCACAATTGGATTGCTGATAGGATACATTGAAAAACACACATTTGAGGACAAGAATAAAGGAAAGCAATTACAACAATCTGGACCTGACTGCCAGTTTGTATCTTTACCTTCACTCCTTGAATATGAAACCTGTCTGTTATAAAACCAGCCCGATTTCCATTTCTGATTGTGGACAGCCTGACCCACCAGTTAACCAACCAAGTAACAAAAGGTAAAAATTACCATATCATTGTTATTTTCATTTCCTTGTTCATGGGCATCAGGAACCAAAGACGTTCAGTATTTCCATTCTATGAGACACTAGGCAATAGTAGCATTGCCTATGAGACACAAATTCAAAGCTCATAGGCAATGCTACTACCTATAATGTGGAGGTGTCAGCATTGGACTGGATTGACACAGTAAGAAGTTTCACAATAGCAGGTTAAAGTCCAACAGTTTTATTTGATATCACAAGCTTTTGGAGCACTGCTCCTTCATCAGATTCATCACCCGATGAAGGAGCAGCATTCTGAAAGCTCATGATACCAAATAAACCTGTTGGACCTTAACCTGGGGTTATGAGACTTCCTACTGTTTCTACCTCCAGCCACTTAAAAATGTATACAAGTGTTTTGCTATAAAATGCTGATTAAAAAGTAACTTTTTTCGAAAACAAAATTTTTTTCGAGGAAAAATGTTGAAAACAAATTCCAAAACTATCGTCTTCTAAGAGAGCAGAATGTTAATGTTTGGAAAGCACATAGACACCAGAATCAACTGGTGAGGTTTGGGATTTGGGAAGGATAGAATGTTTTGTGATTTTTCAGCCCCATTTTACATTCTGGCTGGAGGGACAATGTAAGATTCATCAGCCAAACAAATCTGCAGCTCTGATGCCATCATCTGATTAACTGTGATGTGACGAGACACAGGCAATTTAGGACAGCAATTGAGCTGGCTGATGCTAAAATTGTGAAGTAGGCTTACTGTTTTTCATGGTGCTATTAAATAGAGAGACTTAATTAGATTGATCTTGTATCAAAAAATAGACCCCATTCAGTTTGTACTTGTGAGGAATTTCACAAACAATGAGTACAGTGCTGCAAAATGTTTATCCCTTGAGTATTTTGTTCTTTATCATTTATTTGTTAGAAGAGAAAAAGAATATAGCACAACAGACAACTCAGAAAGGCTGATCCATATTTTCTCATAGAACTCCAGCCACCAGAGTGTACAGTCTCAGGATATCATTCTTTAATATGACCTTGAAGGCTTGTGTCAGTAGGTTTGTGTTCTGAGAAATTTGTGAAGACTTTTCTACTTTCGTTTTGCACTTCAGAATGTTCGGCACTACAGAAGAGACAGCTCTGGTACAGCAGCAAAGGATCACTTGAATTGATTTGATTTATTATTGTCACATTAGTATATAGTGAAAAGTATTGTTTCTTGCGTGCTATACAGACAAAGCATACCATACATAGAAAAGGAAGGAAGAGGTGCAGAACGTTGTGTTACAGTCATAGTTGGGAAGTAGAGAAATATCAACTAAGATTGGTGGCATAGTGGACAGTGAAGAAAGTTATCTCCAATTGCAATGGGGTCTTGGTCAATTGGGCAAGTGGGCTGACAAATGACAGATGGAGTTTAATTTAGGCAAATGCGAGGTGATGCATTTTGGTAGATTGAACCAGGGCAGAACTTAGTGAGTTAATGGTAGGGCACTGGGCAGAGTTACAGAACAAAGAAATCTAGGGATACATTTTCATAGTCCTTGAAAGTAGAGGCACAGGTGGACAGAATGGTGAAGAAGGCATTTGGCATGCTTGGTTTCATCAGTCAGAACATTGAACACAAGAATTGGAATGTCTTGTTGAAGTTGTACAAGACATTGGTAAGGCCACACTTGGAATACTGTATGCAATTCTGGTCATCCTACTGTAAAAAGAATATTCTTAAACTAGAAAGAGTATAGAAAATATTTACTAGGATGCTACCAGCACTTGATGAATTAGTTATAAAGAGAGGCTGGATAGACTGGGACTTTTTTCTCTGGAGAATAAGAGCTGAGGGATGATTTTATAGATGTCTATAAAATAATGAGGGGCACAGATCAACTAGATAGTCAATATCTTTTCCCAAAAGTATGGGAGTCTAAAACTAGAGGGCATAGGTTTAAGGTGAGAGAGGAGAGATACAAAAGAGTCCAGAGGGGCAATTTTTTCACACAGAGGATAGTGAGTGTCTGGAACAAGCTACCAGAGGCAGTAGTAGAGGTGGGTATTTTGTTTTTTAAAAAACATTTAGATAGTTACATGGATATGGTGGGTATAGAGGGATATGGGTCAAATGCAGGCAATTGGGATTAGCTTAGGTGTTTTAAGAAAAAGTATGGCATGGACAAGTTGGGCTGAAGAGTCTGTTTCCATGCTGTAAACTTCTAAACCTCTAACTTAATGTCAGGCAAGTCCTTTCAAAATTCAGATAACAACAGAGAAGAAGCTGTTCTTGAGTTGGTTGATAAATGATCCCAAACTTTTGTATTGTTTTCCCAATGGAACAAGGTGGAAGACAGTGTGTTCAAGGTCCTTGATTTTATTGGCTGCTTTTCCAGCAGGAAGTGTAGATGGAGTCAATGGATGGGTGGCTGGTTGGCATGATGGACTAGACCAAGTTCACGACCCCTTGTAGTTTCTTGCAGTCTAGGTCAGAGCAGGAGCCATATCATCAGAAAGGATATTTTCTATGGTGCATCTATAAAAATTGGTGAGAGTTATAACAGATATGCTGATTTTCCTAGATCTGAGAAAATAGAGGGCTTGATGATGTGTGTGTGTGTATATATTTGATTTGATTTATTATTGTCAAATGTATTTGTTTATAATGAATAGTATTCTAGTGTACTATACAGGCAAAGCATACGGTATAGAGGGAAGGAAAGAAAAGAGCGCAGAATGTAGTGTTACAGTCATAGCTAGGGTGGAGAGAGTACATTACAAAGGGATGAGGGAGGAGTTGGCTAAGAGAAATTGGGATCAAAAACTTTATGGTGGGACAATTGAACAACAGTGGAGGACTTTCAAAGTGATCTTTCACAGTGCTCAGCAAAATATATACCAGTGATAAGGAAGAACTGTAGAAAAAGAAATTATCAGCAATGGATGTCTAAGGAAATAAAGGAGGGCATCAAATTGAAAAAAATGCATACAAAGTAGCAAAGATTAGTGAGAACTGAGTGGATTGGGAAATCTTTAAAGTTCAGCAGAAAGCCACAAGAAAAGCTATAAAGAAAAGCAAGATAGATTATGAGAGTAAATTAGTCCAAAATATAAAAACATAGCAAAAGTTTCTACAAATATATAAAACAACAGAGTGGCTAAAGTAAGCATTGGTCCGTTAGAGGATGAGAAGGGGAATGTAATAACTGGAAATGAGAAAATACCTAAAGCACTGAACAGGAATTTTACGTTGGCTTTGGAAGACATGCCAAAAATTGATGACAGAAAGCCTTTAGCAGGTAAGAATCTGGAAACTAACTTGTTGCGCAAGTTAATGAGGCTAAAAGTAGACAAATCTCCTGGTCCTCTTGGAATGCATCCCAAGATACTAAAAGAGATAAGAACTCAGAAAGAATTTAGCAACACCAATTTATAATCCAACCCATTTATTTGATAGTAAAAACGCAAGCTTTCAACACTCTGTGTCTTCCTCAGGCAAATGCCTGAGGAAGACACAGAGTGTTGAAAGCTCGCGTTTTTACTATCAAATAAATGGGTTGGATTATAAATTGGTGTTGCTAAATTCTTTCTGAGTTCTTACCACCCCAATCCAACGCCGGCATCTGTATATCATGACTAAAAGAGATAGCCAGGGAAATAGCAAATGCACTAGTGGCAATTTGCCAAAATTCACTGGACTCTAGGGTGATTCCCACAGATTGGAAAACAGCGAATGTGATGCAACTGTTTAAAAAAGGAGGTAACTACAGACCGGTTAGCTTAACTTCTGTAGTAAGGAAAATGCTTGAATCGAACATCAATGAAGAAATAGTGAGACATCTGGATATAAATTGTTCCATTGGTAAGACGCAGCATAAGTTCATGAAGGGAAAATCATGTTTGACTAATTTGGTGGAATTCTTTGAGAACAGTGGACAATGGGAAACTTGTGGATGTGGTGTATCTGAATTTTCAGAAGGCGTTTGACAAGGTGTTGCGCCAAAGACTGCTACGTAAGAGAAAGGTCACGGGTAATGTATTAGCATGAATAGTGGATTGGTTAAGTAAATAGAAAGAAAGGGTGGGGGTAAATAGGTGTTTTTCTGGTTGGCAATCAATGACTAGTGCTTCAGGGATAGTATTGAGACTGTAATTGTTCGCAATTTAAATAGATGATTTGGAGTTGGGGAGTTGATGTCAAAAATCGCAGGTAACATTAAGATGGGTGGCAGATCAAAATGTGCAGAGAACGCTGCAAGTCTGCAAAGGGATATAGATAGTCTAAGTGAGTGGGCGAGTATCTAGCAGAGGGAGTGCAATGTTGCTAAATGTGAGGTCGTCCATTTTGGTAGGAATAACACAAAATGGACTATTATTTAAATGGTAAAAAATTGTACCATGCTGCTGTGTAGAAGGACCTAGGTGTCCTTGTGCAAGAATCTCAAAGAATTGGTTTGCAGATGCAGCAGGTAATTAAAAAGACAAATGTAATTTTGCTCTTTATTACTAGAGGGATGGAGTTTAGAAACAGCGAGATCATGTTATAGCTGTATAAAATACTGGTGAGGCCATACCTGGAGTACAGTGCACAGTCTTGGTCTCCTTACTTGAGAAGGGATATACTGGCACTGGAGGGTGTGCAAAGGAGATTCACTAGGTTGATTCCGGAGTTGAGAAGATTGGCTTATGAGGAGAGATTGAGTAGACTGGGGCTATATTCAATGAAGTTCAGAAGAATGAGGGGAGATCTTATAAAAACATGCAAGATTATGAAGGGAATAGACAAGATAGAAGCAAGGAAGTTGTTTCCACTGGCGGGTGAAATTAGAACTCGAGGGCATAGCCTCAAAATAAGGGGAAGCAGATTTAGGACTGAGTTGAAGAGGAACTTCTTCACATGAAGTGGAATCCCCTGCCTGGTTAGGCAGTTGTGGCTCCTCATTGAATGTTTTTAAAGCAAGGAAAGACAGATTATTGAACAGCAAAGGAATGAAGGAGTATGATAAGCAGGCAGTTAAGTGAGGCTGAGTCTATGAAAAGATCATCCATGATCTTATGGAATGGTGGAGCAGGCTCAAGAGTCAGATGGCCTCTTCCTGCTTCTACTTCTTATGTTCTTATCAACTTAATGAGAAGTAAGCCCTTTCAAAAGTCTGATGATGGCAGGGAAGAAGTTGTTCTTGAGTCGTTTGGTACGTGTCCTCAGACTTTTGTATCTTTTTCCCAATGGAAAAGATGGAAGAGAGAATGTCTAAGAGAGTATTGGACCACCATTCCTGTTGCTGGTGAAATTTTGCAGAACATTATATAGTCCTAATGCTGATTGAGCATTTATTCTTATAATGGCAAGACTGCTGAGATCATCATCTGAATGTATAACAACAAGGATCTGAAAGAAACTCAACTTTCACCTCAAACATCTAAACCCCTGGTTGCAAGGTGACCAAGATGAGAAAATAAATAATCTACAGGAAAATGAGACAGGAAGAGGAGGAGCTTTAGTGGTTAGGAATGAAACTGTTTGATGATTAGACTGGCTACAACAAGATGTAAGTAGGCAATAGAGACTTTCAGGCTAGGATTAAGAAACAAGAAAAATCTTAAGACTGTACTAGAAGGTGTGGTAACAGCTGTTAAGTGGTAGATTGTATGAGTGCAAACATTAGGCAAGCATGTAACAAAGATGAGGTATTTTAAAGGTGAAACTTGACTTTCAAATAGAATGGGGAAAGCAGACTTGCTACATGTCAGTAAGTTAGTGAATTACATGAACATAAATGGGATTGTTTTCTGCAGCAATAGGATCAACAAGAGAAAATGCCATATAAGATTCAGTAATTGTTATGGAGCTATATTTAACTAACAGCCTCATGATGTGTAAATATTTATCTAACAACAATCTAATACGATCAAATTCAATATGGTGTTGGATAGAATTACAAACAATACAGAAGGCGACCATTCAACGCATAGAATCTGTGCTGGGAGATAAATGAAAAAGTTGAATATATTTTAGCTTTAGGTAAAGTTGACTTCAATGAGGTGACCAAGGGTGAAATCTTACCAAAAAATTGCAGTGTTAGTTCTAGCAAGAAAACCAAAGTTCTTTTCTCCAGAGAAATAGAATTGTCTCCAGATCCCACCATACTCTGTCAAAAACATCAGGCGGGTGTCTTTCATGCCATCATACAGGCCACCAAGATACTCATCAGAACCTGACCACCCTGCTGCCAATCCATCTCCCCGAAGGGGGTCTTCGGGGCCCCCTTCTCCACCCCAATCAGAGTTGGTACTTTTCCATCCTACCTTGATCATTGGGCATTTCTCCTCATCCGAACCCCAATCCCAATCATCCGCTTCCTTTTCCACCTCCCCCCAGCCAATCATCAGAGCCTTCCCACTGTATTCCTATCCTGCCTTCTGCAGTCCAAGCTAGCACCACCTCTCCCCTTCCCAACCACCCCCCTCCAATCTCTTGCCCTCCCCCCTGCCTCCACCACCAAGCCTCCAACGTGTTTCCCAGCATCTCCTGCTCTTCCATCACTCCTGGCCACAACCATATCTAAATGAATTCCCCCTCCCTGCCCTGAGACTCCCACTGGAGCCTGCCCCTTGACACAGGATAGCCAGGTTGGCATTGTGCTAATCTGGCAGGGGGCATTGTCCAGCACTGACTGGCCATGTCTGTCTCTCCAAGAAGCTATATTTACCTTAATGACCCCAGGAGACCCCCACGATTGTTTCATGTCTAAGTGAACCTGTTGTAAATAACATCAATGTGTCTTCATGCCAGTGCCCGCTGGCTATCAGATGAGGTGGAATGTCCCAGAGACAGTGCCTGCTAATGACATGCCAATGTATTAAAATTAGCTTTCTATGGTCCCATGACATTCCACAGGTGAGGGACCGTTGGATCAGAGTTTGGATACTCACTGGCATGAATTGCGCTCTCTGGATTTTGAGCATGCGTCGCCAATCCCATAGACCTGAAATTGCCCCAAAAATTGTGCATAGTTATCTGGTCAAATCTGTTAATGGATAACAGATCACTGTGGTGTGTTCAAAAAAGAATTTAACGTGATACAGAGCCAGCTTATATTGTAAGACACAAGAACTCTACTTGCCAAAACAGAAGTCATGGACAACTAGATGTAGAAACTAACATAAAATTAAAAGAAAATGCATGCTAAAATATAAAATGTAGAACAAGTTCTAAAGGATGATGAAAGTCTTGTTCATAAAAGCCGCAAAAAGAGAGTAGTAAAGAAACTTGCAAGGGATATCAAAATCAAAAGAAAAAAATTAGAATACATTATGAAAAAGAGGGGTGTCAGGAATGATATAGGGCTCTTGAAAATTCATAACAGTGATATGGTAAATGAAAATAAGGGAATGGCAAACATGCTGAATAATTATTTTATGCTAGCATATAGAACAAAGGAATAGAAAAAGAAGACCTCCCAAGAAAGCACAAACTGAACCAGGATCAGGAACTAGCATCCATATTAATTAATAGTAATGAAGAAAATAAAGAAGAATGACAAATCCCCAGCACCAGATGGTTCAATCCTAAGTCTTAAAAGACATAGGTGACAAAATTGCAGATGCCTAATGATTTTCCAATGTTATCTTTGTTAAGGAATCATTCCTTTAGATTGGAAATACGTACACTTTTATGAAAGGTTAAAGGAGGAATCTAAGGAATTATAGACCAGTGAGCCCAACAGGTACATCAGGAAAATACTAAAGTTTAGAATTAAGGATAGTATGACTGAACACTTAAAAATGCTCAGCTGATTAATAAGAACAAGAATGAACTAATAAAAACACAGTTATGTGATGAACCTGATTAACTTGTGCGCAGAGCTGACTGAAGTAGTGGAGAGGGGCATATCAGTGGATATATTTTTTAGAAAAGATTTCCAGAAGATATTTGATAAAGTTCATTATAATAATCTGTTTATTACTGTTGAAGTTCATGGAATTTAAGGCAGATTAATGACATGGTTAGGACATTGGTTGAGCAGGAAGAAACAGAAAGTTGGAATAATATGCAGGTACTCGAACTGGCAGGATGTGACTAGATTATCTGTAATTAGGGCCTCAACTATTCAGCATATTTATTGACAGCTTAAATGATGGTCTGGAAAATCACATATCCAAATTTAACCGTGACACAAAGATTGGAGGCATTGTATGCAGTGTGGATGGATGCACAACATTACAAAGAGATATTAATAGATTAAGCAAATAAGGAAAACTGACAAATGATTTTCTATGTAGGAAAATATGAAGTCACCCACTTTGGACACATAAAGGAGAGAAACTAATACTTTCTAAAAAGTGAAAGACTAGAAACTGTGGAGATCCAAAGAAAATTGCAGGGTCTAAGGGCAAGGATCATTAAAATATCACATACATGTATAGAAAAATAATCAAAAAGACTGAAGAAATATTGATTATTTTACCTAGATAATTAGAATATAGGGATTTTAAATCATGCTTCAACCACACAAAGCCTTGGTTAGATCATACCTGGGACAGAATTCTAGGCACTGCTGCCATGTGTAGATAGGGGGAAGGGGGTGGGGAGAGGAGGAAAGCATTTTCCAGATGGCCTTCCTGCTCATCCTCAACTGGTCCTCAATTTTATGGCAGTGGTCACTTAAGGGCCATTCAGTTTTAAGGTTGGCTGTAAAAATTCAGTGACTGGAGAGGAACATGTGACTTTTAGGTTTCTATGACAGGCATGGATCTTTACTGGACAGAGGTTGCAAGTCCATCTCTCCAACTCTGCAGGTTCTGTCCTGCTCCACCCCTGCTAGCTGGGCTTCTTGCTCCTTGAAGTTAGTGAGTACTTTGAAAGGGCCACCTTGTGTATTTTCTCTCTCTCTCTCTCTCTATTATGGCTTAACCTCTCCTGCTCAAACAGAGAAGACAAAATTGAGAACAATGGGGTCTTATGTATCTTTCTCCTGCTTCCAGTCTTACAAATAACCCAGTGGGTTGTGTACCATCTGATTGATGCACTGCAAGTTGTCCACAAAGGCTCTGGGGAACACCCTCCAGAATGATGAAAACATACAGATTGAAAGGTAAGACTCACAGAAGCATGGCATTAGCAGTTCTTGCTGCTGCCCTCAATACCTGATTCCCTCCCTTCTCTCCCCAGACAGCATATGAGCTGGAAAGATTAGGGGCCTACAATGGCATCATCTTATTCCAGTGCCACTGAGGCTCATGACTGCTGTACCAGTGAGGTGAGTGTGAGAAGTTGAGGATTCACTTACACTGGCAGAGTGGATGAATTCATTCATCCAATTTCAGTACTGCAGGGTAGTCCTCCAGTATGTACCTGACTGTTCTGGAGACTTGCTCCAATGCTGGGTTTGTATCACTGCTTGGCTCCTTCTCTCCATTATAATACTCAGAGATTTGTAAAGAAGTATTGTAAGACTGTTTTTGTGTATCCCAAATAGATAAGAAAGCAGCTGTCCCTGCTATTGTACACAAGTTTATGATAGTCCCAGCTAATTGTGTTCAGAAATGTAGCTGACACAGCTCGTATCTATATTTGTGTCTTTAATATTATGGATTTCTGTCTACCATAGTGGAGCTTGCATGCCTTCATTTGTTATTTACTGTTTATGTATTATGTACTGATACATTAAATGCTATATGACCTATGACCATAAAATAGTTATACTGGCCCCATTACCTTGTATGCTGTTAAGTTGTTTGTGCTGGTCTGTATGTTAGGTAATGGCTAATCATACCACAGGTATTGAGATGTGGGACAATTGCAGCTTTGAGATAACCATAAAGAAACCACCGAGGTTGCCATGTTCACACTATGGAGGACAAGCCACAGTCTGGGGACCCGACGAGAATGAGAAAATGCATACGTGCTTGGGGGAGAGAAGGGGGGAGGTGGGTATAAATATGTGTTCCTAATCTGTGTTGATAGAGAAGCCAGGGGAACTACTGTTAGATACCAGGTGTATTTCCCAAAAGCTTTGGAATAAACTTGCTATACTTTGACTCACAACTGGTCTCAGAGGTATCTTTTACCTACAACACCATCCTCTGAATAGACAATGTCACTCATGTCTTTTGCTTCATCGAGCAAGATGCCCAATGGGGCAATGTTGAATTTGAGCTCTTGAGCAGCATCTTCTCATTAAATGTTGGGTAGGTTGCTGTCTGAACACCTTTAAAAATGGCATCCAGAAACATTGGTAGGACACATGTCATCCATCTGGTCTGCTGTGCGATGTATCATAAAACTCTTGAGTGCATAAGTAATGAGGCTGGAGTTGCGCAATATGGCATGAATTTCCACTGGTGTCTGCAGCAGGAAACACCCCTATTCCCACCTGCCACAGTACTTAGTTCGGGATATAAAATTCCACCCAATGTTTCAGGTTGATGATCTTTGGTCAGAACTGAATAGTTAAATTGTTGACTGCCTCCACACTCTCCAGATATCATGTGGGTGAGGCAAAAGGGAAAATTCAAAATACATTGTGTCTTACTCACTATGAGTAATTGAAAGGAAGTAGATAGAATGAAAACTGAGAGACTAAAACTAGATACTTATTTCATATTAAATATTTACAGCCCATATCTATTGATACTAAAAGAAAAAGAAGATTCCAATACGACTGAGTAATCCACTTAACAGTCCCAATTATCCCTGTGCTACCCTTTGACATCTCCATATCATGGCTACTATCAACACTATAAACTGCCGGTTCCAAGTGAAGAGGATCTCCAAGAAGATCGTGCATATCGACACAGACATCAAGTTTGTACAAAAACTTCTTACTCCAATCCAATGCCAGCATCTCCAAATCATGGCTACCCTTGGTGCCATTCATTTCAATAACATTCTCCAAGCTGCTGATTTAATTGTTGCATTTTCAATCATCTTTTTGCACCAACTGGGAAATACAGGTCAGGAATTGATGGTATCATATTTGCTGTTGAACTTCCCATTGTTGCAGACATAAATGAGCTGTGTTGGTAAACACAAGCAGCTTACTTCCATCAAAACATCACTCCAAACATGAATTCTGTGTGCATGATGCATGTACATTTATTTTGGTTGTTTTAAAAAGATATTGTCTCTTATTCCATCATCATTTTTCTTGCATTTTGGAAATAAATTTCCTCAATGCTTCCTCCAAACCACCAGCATAAGTTTGACAAAAGGGTTTCCTCTAGAGTCACAGCTGAGGGGCAGGAAAAGTCACAAGAAAAGTCATTGCTTTAGCCTTCAGTTATAGAGCAGTGTTTATGATGACATATACATGGCTGATGGAGAGAATTTGTTTATATTTTTAGCTGTGGTAGGCATTTGCATCAAAACGTATTTATCTGGTTAGTCATGGAAAGCTTAAACCATTGTGGATAAAATGTCTTGTATACCTGACATTCTCCTGCTGTTGGCCCATGTGATCCTGTGTGCGGTAACTGTTTCTAATCCTCTCCCTCATCTGGTGTGAGACTGTCAGTGGGGGGAGTTCCATGAGTTGTTCCAACTGCTTGCACTAATGTAAGCTTTCAAGGGAGAAAGACCTGGGTCACTGACTCTTGCTGTGTGGGAGGACAGTTAAGGGAGGGCTGGCTTGAGTTCAGGGTTTCTCCATGACAGTAAGACTAGATCAGATATCAGTCCATAATTGGTACAAGTATATAGGGGTATTGGGCACAGACAGCCTTGGTGTCTAGGTTTATATCAAGTTTAAAGCTCTGAGCTAAGAGACAACACACAGAGAAATATGCTGCTTTAACACAGGTACATGAAACTTACATGGGTGGGGTTCTCTACCTCGAAAACCGAATGAAAGTGGTCTGCCAAGATTTCCCCATTCCAGAGGACACACTCAGGTCACCCCTTTTCCTTCAACTCCAACTTTCCTTGGCTCAGTTGCGATGCAGATGCACACCCTAGCCCATTGCCCCTGCCGCACCCCTAACTGCCCCCCCAACCCCGTTCCCCTCAGGCTGAGCAAAACAGTGTTAAAATATTCATTTACCTCCAGTTCCCTCTTGGATGCCTTGCTGCCAGGTACCCACTTACAAAAAGCAACACCAAATGATACCCTTGTGACTTATGGCAGAGAAGGCAAGTGCACGGAAGGAAGCCACAGCATGGGCCGCCTGGCCCGCTAGTGACATTGAAGTCAGAGATTTTGCATAACTATCAGGTTGCTCTGCGCGGGAACCTGACTGGGGCCACTGGCACAGATTGGGTGATTTCCAATTGCCTTGATGCCCATCGAGGATGCTGATTTTTGGCTGATGTCCCATTCTGCGGGGCACCAGAACTCCTGCGGTTGTCTCATGGGGGTGGGAGGATCCAGCCCCACATGTATTTTATGTTGATTTGAAATAATCAAGTGATTCGTTACCTCCAGTGGTTGAATTAAAAAACCTCCATAGAAATTCAAAAATGCTGTTACATTTGATCTAAAAGATAATATTAACTTTGTCAACAGGCATTTGAAAATTATCGCTTTCTACGATAATGTTGAAAAAAATAAATTAATTGTTTGCTTCATGAGGGTATTTATTGAATTGGGTTTCTTCAGATGTGGAATATATGCAGATTAGATGCAAATACATTCTAAAGACTTTTGAACTATGTTGAAATAGAAACTGTTCTTGTTTGGTCTGTTCACTGAGTGGCACAGAGACACAAACAAGTGTGTTTTGTTTCATAATGAAACGCTGATGTGCTTAAACTGCCTGAGGAAAGTATTAAAAGGCAGATTTGTGGGAAGAAAATAGCAAGTTATTCTGAAGGAAAGAGTGCATAAAACAAACTGTGTTCAATAAAATCAACAAACCTCCAAACAAATGCACTGATTTGTCTGTTCCTATGTTATGCATTGTAATTGTGTATCTGTGGTATGGGCTTTACTGGATGAATTAAGCTATAAATGATTAATATTCAGTATTTTCCCAGATGTTTGCTGTTGATAGAATGTAAACAGCACATCAACTTTTCTGGTTTAGATGTGCATATTTCTATAATAAAAATACTAAAATGTGTTTTTGTTCTAATTGTCAAACATAATTACAATGGAAAGAAAATCAGATGAGTTTCTATAGCTGACAGGCAATTTGCTTCGCCACATTATCACCAATAAGAAGTAGGCAATTCAGGACAATGTATGTCAGGATTTACCCTGCTTATGGACAAGCAGGAAATAACTCAATAGTTTCTTCAGCATTATTTATTTTCTTTTTGAAGGTAGTTACAATTGTTGCATTCCTAATGTCGGGAGAGAGGGGAAGAGTTCTTCTTTCTCACAAATCCTTAAGATGAGTGCGTGATTCTTGATGTGAACACAACTCCATCAGCTTTGAAGATCTCAGATGGAATGAAATCAGGGCCACAATTTTTGCTGTTTTTTACCCTTTTGATTGCATGTTGCAGTTCTCCTATCAATGGTGATTCACCCTGGATTCCTCCTGCTGGGTACTGGAGGATGGTCCAGAGTTCATCAGCTTCCATTATAGGTTCATGTTGAGGAAATCTTTACAGAGATACAAGGAGCGATTTTATCATTTTGATTCTAAGTGCTGAATCTGGGCACAATTCAGATCCTACTTGTAAACCTGTTCTCAGGCACTGCCATACACACTTAGCCTGAAAAAAATTTGTGAGTCTGAATCATTCTGTGGGTGGGACTTATCATTCCCTACGCTGCTGTTCTGATGGGAGCCTTCAACTGAGCATGCACAATTAAAAAAAATGTAAAAAATGCTCCCTTGTCACATCATTCGTAGGCCACAAAAAGCGGATAAAGAGGGTCGAAAGCGATGGTCCCTGCAGATATCGCCCTACTCCTACAGCATAACCGTATCCCTTACCTACCCTCTCTCCCTGCCATCCAGACTGACTGTGACCCCCTGCTCCCCTTCCCTATTTACTAGTCATCTACAGAGTGACAGCAGACAGCCCTTGCCCCTAACCCTGCCTCACCACTCCCCCCACCAGAAATCCACCTGGCCTTCTCTTCCTCCCCTTCTCCCCATAACCAGAGAATGATCAGGATTCTCTCCCCCCCATTCCCCCACTAGAGAACGATAAGGCCTTCCTTCTCCACCCACTCCCACTGCCCCCACTAGGGCTTCCCTCCTCCCCCCACCACCACAGAATGATTGAGCCTCCTTCCCCCACCCCTACCAGACAACCATTAGGTTTCTCTCCTCATTTCCCACCAGAGAATGATCAGGTCTCCCTCTTCCTTTCCTCCCCCAACCAGAGAATGATTGGGCCTCCCTTACCCCCCCCCCCCCCCCCCCCCCCCACCAACCAGAGAACAATCGGGCCTCCCTCCTCCCCCCCATCCTCATTCCCCCCCCCTCCCCATCTCCCCACCAGAGAATGATATGGTCCACCTCCTTCGCCCTCCTTCTCACCACCAATCTGAGTCAAAGAGCTGCTGGAAGCCCTGTACTTACCTCTTCAAAAGCTGAAGCGCCTGAAACAGACCTTTGCCGAGCATGTCTAATTGATACCAAAAATGAAGGGGTGACGCATGGTAAAGGGGGAAATTCCAGGTCATTAAGTCTATTTAATTGCATACAAATGCATTTAAATTGACATTGCGCCTGTTTCAGGCCTTTTGGTTCCGATCACGGCCATTTTCAGGCCTTGATAAAGTGGGAATCTGCGCGGATACAGGCTTGCGTTATTCGCTTCACACACGATTTTACCAAGTTTTTGCACCTGAAAGCTGGCATGACACAGTGGAAAAATTTGAACAATGTGAATTTTGGCCTTCCAGATGAACCTCTGACATGATCTTTGCTAGAAAACAAATCCAAGAAAAATATCAAAAGGGCCTTAACTTGTTGGAAAGAACAATCTAATGATGTTTTGGTGAGGACAACAGAGCATCTGGAACTCTAGTAAACTGTTAGACTTACAAAGTTACCTTATCTAAGGGTTTAAGCATAAAGAATGAAACAATGGAAAAGCAAGAAGGCGCATGAATTACAATGGGTAAAAGTAGAGTCAAATCAGGTACAGTTGGGGATATAAGAGGGAAGGAAGTTTGGATTAAGAAAGAAAAAGTAAGAAAAATATTAAAAAATAAAAATGACATTTTCAAAATCTCGAATTAATTTAGTGCATGCAGGAATTAGATTCAGTATCTTAAATTGTCCCCTTCTGGGCCAGGAAAGTCAATTAACTTTATGTGAACAATTATGACATTGTTGAAAAACTACTTAAGCCCTTAATTACCAGACTTAACTTGCCATAACGCATTTACTGGGCACGTAATGTGAAAATCTAGCACGTTCTTAAAAATGGCACTGAGGCTAAGGACAAAATACTGTTTTTGTAAAACAAATTGTGAGTAATGTGTAAATCCATTCGCTAGTTCATTAGAAATTCACAACTTAGTGTTTTGCTTAACTCCAGAATTTATCCGCTACTTTAATAACACCCCATTATTCTTTCCTATATTTAACCTTCTGTTTGCGAAGATACTTTGAGACAAAGGAAAAGTAAAGGAGGTTAAAAAAACAAAAAAAAAGTTCTAGGAAAGATTTGTTGAAACACCAATAACTGAATGAAACAAAATAAAAGTACAATCCAAAGAAAGAAACACAATTGAAGGAGTCAGATATGAGGATAAAGCTTTACTTTAAAGTTATCTCCAGAGAAAAAAAAAACAGAGGGCAGATTATAGATCATAACATGTGGTTATTAAATTATATTTCAGACATAAGACTCAAATTAAGCATTATATTAAGGCAATACAAGGTATTCCATGTTTCCCAGAAACCTTAGAATAGAATAGAATCCCTACAGAAGATCATTTGGCCTATCAAATCTGCACTGACAACAATCCCACCCAGATCCTATCCCCGTAACTCCATTTATTTATTCTGCCGATCCCCCTGACAGTAAGGGGCAATTTACTGCAGCTAATCCAGTTAATTTACACACCCGAGTAAAATGATAGCCCCCTATATTGGATGTTCTGACTGACTTGAATGAAACTGAAATTGCTACCATTACAACGGACGTCAGATGTAAAAATCAAATAATAACTGCATTTGCAATATGATGTACAACAGGAAAAAAATTGCATTCGCTAGTTTTCTGCTCATTCATAATATTGATGCTTTATTATTGGTCTGATACATCTCAATAACGTTTTTTGTTATAATAACGGGCTGTGCTTTAGTTCACTTTAAACCAATAAGTGTATTATTTAATGGGGATTTATTCAGAAAGAGATCAATTTAGATGAGGAAAAATGTATATGGATTTATTCTTTGCTGCATTTCTGATTTGCCAAAGTTTTAATCGTCACTTGCTCAGGAATATAAGTCGAATTGCTTGCTGTTGAAATGATGACGGAGAAAATTCTTTTCTTCCAAATCAATTAACTCCACACTGTGATAAGTCACTTACTAATACCATGAAAAAAGGAAGCATACACGAGCAACAACTAGATACATTAAACTGGAACAATTTCATCTGAAATCAATGCAGGACAGGTCAAACTATTTGCTTAGAAATTTCTCTGAACTGACTTTATTTTATTAACGCCATTCTTTTTGGGTTAGTTAATTCTGAATAGGATGATAATTGTATGAAAATCCCTGAGCCTTGCCTCCCATAATAACTCTGCGGACATTTGGAATGGAGTATCAGGAGAAACAATACTGGGAGGGAAAACTTAGATGCTGTGGTATTTTAACAGTCTTTTTTTATTTATTTGTGTGACATGGGCATTGCTGGCTGGCCAGCATTTATAGTCCATCCCCAGTTGCTTGAAGATAGTTGAGAGTCAACCATATAACTGTGGCTTTGGAGTCAGATGTAGGCCAGACAAGGAAAGGACAAAAGATTTCCTTCCCTAAATGACAGTAGTGAATTAAAGATGTGCAAGTTAGGTTGGTTGGCCATGCTAAATCCAAAGAGTAAAACATATGATCCTGGCAGACTTCATAAAACACTTTTCTGACCTGAATTATAAAGGTTGCACATTCACCTATCACTTGTTATGAAAATCTCAAGCCTACCCTTCCTTATCAAGCCTACTTAGCTTTCTAAACACATTTACCTTGAAAGCATGGCCATCCTTCTCTTTCTCCTTCAACAACGAGAGCAGTTTGCATTTATACGGCACGTTAATGTCATAAAAACTCTTAAGTTTCTTAACATATTCAATTTCCTCATATCTCCATTCATCTTTGCAACTCACTTTGATCCTTATGCATGTTGATACCCCTCTGTTGTTTGCTCTTCTCGGTTGGATTGCATCATCAGGTGAATACATGTCATTAAATCATTCAGAGACCTTTTGCCTTTCCCCATTGCAGCAGAAGACAGATTTTTAGTTAGTAAAGGAATCAAGGGTTATGGGAAAGTGGAGTTAAGGATCATTGTATCAGATCAGTCATGAATGTGGGAGCGGACTCAATGGGCTGAATGGTCTACTTCTGCTCCTCAGTCTTATGGTCTAAGAGACCAGAGAACACAAGAGACAAGAGTGGTGGTGCTCTTCACAGACTTTCTACTAGACAACTGGAGAGGAAGATGCACTGGTATTTTGGTATCCAAAGCTCAGTCACATTGAGTTGATTTGATAATAAGATTACATTCATATTATTAATATTTGAGCTGATGCTGCACTTTGGGAACCAATGAAAAGATTTGTCATTGAAAGAAATTAGGGAATGTTTGCTATACTGGAAGGTCTCCCACACACACACTGTCCACAATTTCAGACAGGTTGAAGGAGTCTATCTCAAGTATAAGTGGATTCATGTTGTGGGTGATTGGAAGGCTGTCTTTTTCCACAAATACAATTGCAAATCCTGTGTTACATCAATCAGACAATCAAACAAGGCCATGCAGGCCAAGACCATGGTTGAACAGACTCACATGCCCAGATATCTTATCCTTAAATAAAATGACAAACACTATGACCTTGGCTAACAGTATTTCACTGATCTGTGCCAAACAACTCCCCAGCAGTTGTAGGAATGAAGTATAGCTGGCTCATGAGGGATGGTCAGAGTGCATGACATTATCATTGGGAAAAAATACTTCACAGTTGAGATATGCAACTGATACTAAGCTACATAATGACAGGCCAGTTACCCGAGAGTAGTATCTGAGTGATTTCTCTAATCTCTTCCCCTACAGCATGAGGATGTCCAGTCATTCCATTTACCTGCAACTCTTATCCTGGAGGTTAGCTGGGTGGGGAGTAAGGAGTGGACCCTTGAGATCACTCCCTCACCACCAGCACCATCATCTCTACTCCCAATGTTTTGCAAAACTCCCAAACATTCCGGGTATAGAAATGGAACAGGAATAATTATGGGGGATTTTAATATGCATTTTGATTGGATGAACCAAGTCGGACACCATGGGCTTGAGGAAGATTCTTGGAATGTTGTCAGGATAGTTTCCTTGAACAGTATGTAATGGAACCTATGAGGGAGCGAGCTATCTTAGATCTGGTACGAAGCAGGTAAAATTAGGGATCTTCTTGTGAGGGATCCTCTTGGGACGAGTGATCATAGTATGGTTGAATTTCTGATGCAGATGGAGGTGAGAAAGTAGGGTCCCAAACCTGTGTTCTCTGATTGAACAGAGGGGAGTATGATAAGATGAGGGCGGAATTGGCGAATGTAGATTGGGGGTGCAGATTGGTTGGTAGGATGGCTGAGGAACAGTGGAGGATTTTTAAGGAGATCTTTTTCAGTACTCAGCAGAAATATATCCCGATGATAAAGAAGGACTGTAGGAGAAGAGATAATCAGCCATGGTTATCGAACGAACTAAAGGAGAATATTAAGTTAAAAGCTGATGTGTTCAGAGCAGCTAAAAATAGTGGACGATTAGAAGATTGGGAAAGATTAAAAAAAACGACAAAGAATGATTAAGAAAGCAATAAAGAAAGGAAAGATAAAGTATGAAGCTAAAGTAACTCTAAATATAAAAAATGATAGTAAAAGTTTTTACAAATATATAAAGAAGAAGAAACTGGTTGGAGTGAATGTTGGACCCTTGGAGGATGAGAGTGGGGAATTTAGCAGTGCGCAACGAGGAAATGGCTGAGGCTTTGAATAAGTTTTTTGTGTCAGTCTTTATGGAGGAGGACGCAAAAAGCTTGCTGGATATTAAAGATAGAAGGATGGTAGGAGATGAGGTCCTTGATGCTATTAAAGCCACTAGAGAGGTAGTGCTTGATAGACTGACGGGACTGAAGGTAGACAAGTCCCTGGGACCAGATGGAATGCATCCCAGGGTTCTGAAAGAAATGGCAGATGTGATGGCAGATGCCTTAGTAATTATTTATCAAAATTCGCTGAACTCTGGGGAAGTGCCGGAAGATTGGAAAATGGCTAATGTTACGTCGCTGTTTAAAAAAGATAGCAGACAAAAGGCAGGGAATTATAGACTGGTTAGTTTAACGTCCATAGTCGGAAAAATGCTAGAATCCGTCATCAAAGAAGAAATAGCCAGACACCTAGAAAAGAGCGGTTTGATCAAGCAGATGCAGCATGGATTTGTGAAGGGACAGTTGTATTCAACGAACTTATTGGATTTCTATGAGGATGTGATTAGTGCGGTAGACAGAGGGAACTGGTAGATGTGGTGTTTTTAGATTTCCAGAAGGCATTTGATAAGGTGCCTCACAAAAGGTTAGGGTTGCACAAAAGGTTTAGTGTTGCAGTTGTATAAAACGTTGGTTAGACCTCATTTGGAATACTGCGTCCAGTTCTGGTCGCCTTACTACCGGAAGGATGTGGAGACTCTGGAGAGAGTACAGAGGAGGTTTACCAGGATGCTGCCTGGTATGGAAGGTCTGAGTTAAGAGGAGAGGTTAGGCAAATTGGGACTGTTTTCCTTAGAAAGGCATAGACTTAGAGGAGATCTAATAGAGGTGTACAAGATTATGAGGGGTATAGATAGAGTAAACAGGGTTAAGCTTTTTCCTAGGATGGACTCAAATAGCACGAGGGATCATGGGCTTAGGGTGAGGGGGGTAAGGTATAATTTGGATGCTAGAGGGAGTTTTTTCACACAGAGGGTGGTGGGGGTATGGAATGCGCTGCCAAGTAAAGTAGTGGAGGCAGGCACTCTGGAGTTATTTAAGAAATACTTAGATGGGCACATGAACAGAATGGGAATGGAGGGGTATAGAAAACTGATTTAAAATAGGGATCATGAGCCTTGGGAGTCTCTGGGAAGTGTGTAAATAGATGATGATATTGATGTACTTGTTTTTATCCTACAGGTGCTTTGGTCCACCTTGTTGTCTAACGAGGGGCATACACGCGATGGGTCGTGAGAGGGCTGCTCTTGGATTTTTTTCGAGAGTATCCTAGTGCTTCACGTTGTTAGTGTACGCTTGACCTGGACCATTTGATGGGCAACACGACAGCTCAGTGACTATCGCTGTGCTGTGCAGATACATGGATTTGGGCCTGTGTCTGTGGGAGTTTGCGCATTCTCCCCGTGCTTGCGTGGGTTTTTTCCGGGTGCTCCGGTTTCCTCCCACATCCCAAAAATGTGCTCTTAGGCTAATTGGCAAAACAAATTCTCCCTAAATTGTCTCAAATTTGGTTCTTAATCCATAGATCTATAAACATAGACAGGGATCACGGATAGAGGTGGGAACATTGGGGTGGTGGCGCGGGCTCGTTGGGCCGAAGGGCTTGTTTCCCGTGCTGTTTTGATCTTTGTTCTTTGTTCTTTGTTATTTACCTTGGTAGAAATAATAGTATGAGGGATTATTATTTAAAGGGCGAAAAGCTGCAGCATGCTATGGTGCAGAGGGACCTGGGGGTTCTTGTGCACGAATCGCAAAAACCCAATCTGCAGTTGATCAAGAAGGCAAATGAAATATTGGCCTTTATAGCAAGGGGGATAGAATATAAAAATAAAGAGGTCTTGCTGCAACCGTACAGGATACTGGGGAGGCCGCAACTGGAGTACCATGTGCAGTTTTCGTTGCTGCATTTGAGAAAGGATATATTGGCCTTGGAGGGAGTGCAGAGAAGGTTCAGTAGGCTGATACCGGAGATGAGGGGGCTAGCCTATGAGGATAGATTGAATAGACTGGGTCTGTACTCATTGGAGTTTAGAAGGCTGAAGGGGGATCTTATAGAGACATATCAGATAATTAAGGGGCTAGATGGGATAGGGATAGAGAGAGATTCTTCCTGCTTAGAAAGGATAGCAGAACTATAAACCACAGCCTCAAAATAAGGGGGGAGGGGCACAGTTTAGATTGGAGTTGAGGAGGAACTTCTTACTCAAAGGGTGGTGAATCTCTGGAATTCTCTGCCCATTGAAGTGGTGGAGACTACCTCACTGAATATATTTAAGTCATGGGTAGATAGGTTTCTGATAGACAAGGAAGTTAAGAGTTATGGAGAGGAAGTGGGAAAGTGGAACTGATCCACTTCAGATCAGCTATGATCTTGTTGAATGGCAGGGCAGGCTCGAAGGGCTAGATGGCTTACTCCTGCTCCTATTTCTTATGTTCTGATGTTCTTATGTATAATTTTAAAATGGCAACTTACCTCCTTGCTCCTTCTCAGTTCTCCGTGCAATGCGTCCCTTCTTTTTAAGACCTGTACCAATTCTCGACCATTTGATATTCACCTGAATAGGTGGGAGCATCTCAAGAGGCTATTGAATTGGCCTCTAAGCCCTCCTAATGAGATGCTGAAGTGGCCATTTGAACATTTATTGTGTTCCTCACCCGCTTTGATTGAGAACCTGAATGGAGCAGGCGGGGCAGGTCGGGAGCAACAGAATGGGTTGGCAACCAGCACAAACCCTATTTTTCAGCCAATGTCTGATTCATAGGACATTGCGATTCTCACCAGGAGCCAAAGAACCAGAAGAATCCACACTGCCTCCTCCTCCTGCAATCCCCCCCCCACCCCACCACCACTACCACCACCACCACCACCACCACCGCCAAAGTCTTATACGGCTGAATAACAATAAGAGGTGTTGGAGGAATAAAATGTGAGCAAACATATCCGAGGGACAACCATAAACATATAGGATGCTACTTGTAACCACTTTCTAAGAGCCATTTCAGTATTATGGCAGGGACAAAAATCTAACTTGAGAGATTCAAACAAGGAGTCCTAGGAAAGATGGGCATGCATTTGAAAGATGACAGAACATTTTAAGGATTTTGGAGAAAAGAAGGATGCTGGAGTGGGGAAGGCTCAAAGATGGAAGGGTCAAAAGTTGTTTTTTGAGAAGATGGATGAGTTCCACCCAATCCCACACTGGGGTTTTTCTGGAATGGAGAAGAATGTGATACAGCTGGAAAAAGAACAAGAAATGGAAGGCTGAATCCAGGAGCTGGCAACAGGAAAATACATAATTTCAGTTACTTGAAGTAACTAATTGACCAGTTCTGGAGATGCATTGCACAGAACTGTCACTGAAGGTTCAGATAAAGATGTTTGTGAAGAATTCACATCATAAAGATTATCATAAATAGGGTTGAGGAGGATCTGCTGAAGTGTGACATTTTGGTGAAGGCTGTTTCCGTGGAACACAGGTTGGTTGGGTTTAATCTGTCGATTAATGACTGTGAGCTAAAGAAAAGGGATTGGAATTCTACCTGAGAAAACTCGGAGCTTTGAAAGATTTTGTGGCTGAAATTGGTGTCATATATGTTGAGGAGTCTGACTATGAATCTATGAGATTTATCTTTATTGTATCTGCTGTTTAACGTACAATTTGCAATTTTTTTTACTGTGAGTTGCTTGCAAAATAACGTTTAATTTATGGTGATTTTGGTTTGATTGTTAAAATAAAAATGATTAAAGTTAAACCTTTTCTGTTGGTTTTTAATACATTGGGAGTGTTTGGTAAATTCCGTCCTTTATGGTTTGTTGCTCTTCACAGAGTTGAGGGAGGTGTCAAGGCTACTGGCACAGTAACACAGTGGTTAGCTTGCTATTTCACAGCACCAGGGATCTGCATTCAATTCCAACCTCGGGTCACTGTGTGATGTTTTCATTTTCTCCCATGTCTGTGTGGGTTTCCTTCAGATGCTCCGGTTCCCTTCCACAGTCCAAAGATGTGCGGGTTAGGTTGATTGGCCATTCTAAATTGATCTTAGTGTCAGGGGGATTAGCAGTGTAAATGTATGGCATTATGGAAAAATGGCCTAGGTGGGACTGTGGTCAGTATAGACTCAATGGGCCAAATGGACTCTTTCTGTACTGTAGGGATTCTATGATCCTATGACATTAGAACCTAAGAGAAAGTAGGCTAGGGGAAGACAACAAAATGGCAGAGACAGCTGGCCAGATTGTCTCAATCTAAGTGACAATGAAATCAATGGGTGAGATTTTAATACATTCCAAACCTGGGCAGAAGGTCCTTAACAGTAAAGAAAAGAACATGGGTATTATCCTTGCATTTCTACAGTGATTCTGTAATATTTAACAGTGAGGCAGACTAGAGAGGATCCAATATAATAAAAGTAAAATGGTGTAGATGATGGAGATCTAAAATAAAATCAGAAAATATTGGAAAAAACTCAACGGATCCTGCAGCATCTATGTCAGCCTTCAGGACAGTAACCAAAACACCACACAACCCTGCCACAGCAACCCCTGCAAGACATGTTGGATCATCAACACAGATGTCATCATCTCACATGAGAACACTATCCACCAGGTACATGGCACATACTTTTGCAACTCGGCCAACATTGTCTACCTGATACACTGCAGGAAAAGATGTCCCGAAGCATGGTATGTTGGGAAGACCATGGAGACACTATGACAATGAATGAATGAATGCTCCTTGACAATCAGCAGGCAAGACTGTTCTCTTTCTGATGGTGAACACTTCAGAAGTCACAGGCATTCAGCCCCTGATCTTCAGGTAAATGTTTTCCAAGGTGGTCTTCATGACACATGACAATGCAGAATCGCTGAGCAGAAATTGATAGCCAAGTTCCGCACACATGAGGACGGTCTCAACCTGGATCTTGGATTCATGTCATGCTATCTATAGCCCCCTATGACTTCCTGGGCTTGCAACATCTCATTTACTGTCCTGTCTGGAGACAAAACACATTTCTTTAACTATGCTTAATGCTATCTCCACTCACATTGTCTGCACTTTTAAGATTTGATTAGCTATAAAGACTCACATTTGAATCAATATTCTGTAAATTGTGTGTGCCTTTATATGCTCTGTTTGCAATCAGAACTTCCACTTACCTGATGAAAAGGCAAACCCTGAAAGCTAGTGGTGTTTACTACAAAATAAATCTGTTGGACTTTTACCTGGTGTTGTGAGACTTCTTATTGTGTTTACTCCACTCTAAGGCTGGCATCTCCACAGCATCTATGGCCAGAGAAACAGATTAATGTTTTAAATCTACAGGACTCTGCTTCAGAGAGGATCCAATATTGCTTTATGTAGTCCAATCTTGTCAGGCAGTGAATGGCAAGGCCATTACATCTTTCAAGGTTGTGAGCTTTGCATTAATAGGGTGGAAACAGGGGTCATACCGGATGGAATGGGAAACAGTAAGCTCATATCCCATTCTCATTCCCTTGACAGGAGGAGAAAAATCCAGTACAATCATGATGAGTCAAAAGATAAAATAAGGCTGCCAATACCAATGATAATCACAGTGAATGTGCAAAGGATAGTGGGAAGGTGAGAAAATAAACTGTAGATTAGATGGAAAATGGAAATTAAGTTAGATCATAAAATAACAAAACAGTTTGGTCTTTAATTAGCATATTAAAAGCAAAAAAGAATGTGTCAGTCAGTCATAAAGGGAGGTTCAATTAACTAATGCAAGCTTGGCAAAGACATGAAAGAAAAGTGTTAAGCTTCATTTTAGAAATAATGCTGATGATTGGCAGAATATCTGTTTAGTAGATGATATGGGGCCAATTGCTTAAAAAGATTGTACAGTGGGAATTGGTTCTGGGAAAGGGGTTTAAAGAATTTAAGTTGGACAAGTCACCTAGTCCGGCTGGCAGGTGTCTCAGTCAAAGAAGCCAACTTAGACAACAATTTTTATAAACTTTACATATGTAAGTAAGTTCCAGGGTCTGGAAAGTAGCCATTGTATCGGCTCTTGTTTGAGAAAGTTGAGGAAATGTAACCTTAAAGATAATTGGGGATGGAACAATGCACCCTCAGCGGATGAAACAGATCCTGTCGAGATACAAGCAAAGTTGATGTTTTAGGTCATACTGGCCCTTTCTGAATGTGAAGGGTCATTCTGATCTAAAACCTTAGCCCCATTTCTCTTTCCACAAATGCTGCCTGACCTGCTGAATGTTTCCAGTGTTTTCCATTTTTATTTCAGATTTCCAGATTTTGCTTTTGTAATACTGCATCGTTTAAAGGAAGATTTGAAGCAGGAGAAACTGAGCTGTAAGGAAAGACAGCAAGTTAGTGGGATTAGTATTGGACTAATTTAGCACAGATTCAATCTAGCTATGATGGGATAAATAGAGTGGAAGCTGTCTCCAGTCTAAACATGGCTTTCAATATTAGATTGACTAATTTGCTCCACTCATTCTCTTATTAGCCTTATTCAGATCAGAGATCAGTATTGTTCCAGACAGGATAGTGAAGGAAGGGCATCTGGATTAAACAGCCTGAATTTCTCCTCTCACCACCCATCCATAAACAGAAAAATGTTTTGATTTTGATTTCCTTCTGTATATATGGTGGCATGTTTCCCAACCACTTAGTTTTTGCACAATCTAATTTCTATTAATAACCCCATAGCAGAATCCTGGTATGGTGATCTGAAAGAGTTTGCTTATTTTTGCACATTGAAAAAGTGGGAAGCAGGTTGCCCCATAGTCCTCTCTACACTCGTACAATAATAGTGGGAAAAAAAAGGAAAGATTCAGAGGGCAAAGGCCTCAAGAAGAAAATTATGGTTTTACATGAGTTTAGAGTGAAGAATCAAACTCTGAAGTTTGAAGTTAATTTATTAGTGTGACAAGTAGGCTTACATTAACACTACAATGAGGTTAATACGAAAATCCCTTAGTTGCCAGACTTTGGTGCCTGGTTTTACAATACTGAAGGAGGATTTACATGATCAATGCGCCTAACCAGCACGTGTTTTGAACTGTTGGAGGAAACCGGAGTACTAGAGGAAACCCACGCAGACACGGGGAGAACATGCAGACTCTGCACAGACAGGGGCCCACGCCTGGAATTGAACCTGTGTCCCTGATCTTGTGAGGCAGCAGTATTATTCGCTGTGCCACCCACAATGATGTACTCCTTGAGGGGAGTTCACAGGTTGAAAGCTGATGCCATATAATTTACTTTTCCAGTAAAATAGTCTTCATGTGAGGAGATAGGCATGCAGAGATGAATCAGTCTTTGAGGTAGTGGTAGAGAAGTTCTAGTAGAAACATTGTAAATGAGGGCCAAGCATTCAAACTGGACAGAGTCTTTTTCCTATATTACTTCTAGATGATAAAAAAAGGTATACTGAGCTTTGCTGCAATATTATTGACTGCGCATTCCAGCGGTTCATATCACCATCACTGACAAAAGTACGTATATTTCTAGTATGGGTCCCCAAGATGATTATATGTCCTAGTCATTAAAAATTGAAAGGAAGGCTGTAAGGCTGTTTTGCCTCACAGGCTCTGTTTGGCCAATCTGGGTTCTGAAATGCAGATGTTTTCTCTGAGTTTGGCATCTGTAGTCCACAGGGCAGTTGTTCAGGTCTCTAGAGTTAATGAGGTGTAAATTTCTTTAAAACAACCAAACAGCTACATTTGTTCAGGGTCTCAGACAGGCATAGCTTCAGCAATTTTAAAAGTGTCTTTGTCCAGTTTGTAAAATTTTAGAAGTTTGTCATGAGAAACTCTATACATATATATTTCAAAAAATAAATACTGTGAGGTCTTAGCCTTCTGATATTACTTACAAAATGATAAATGTGATTTCATAATCTACTGCTGCTTAAATACAGCATACATGTACAATATCCCACCACCACTAATCCTTGCTGTGCTCAAACTGATGTCTACAAAGACCTCTCTGATAGTTGTAATTCGCTCAGCATCTAGTTTATTGAATTGCAATATTACTGTCCTGTTGATTATTGTTCAAATTGACCATAGTAAGACCAGAATTGATTTTACCATTTTTTTGTAATATATCAGGCAGTAATGGAGGCAACTCTGAGTTCCTTTTGGTTAAATTCCCAATGGATTTGACAGAAGCCTCTTGAAAGAAACAAGTTATCTTAAGACTAGAGTTATCAGTTGAATTAAGCAGAATACTACTAAGAAAGTAAGGCTGATATTGGAGGTGAACTCAGTTAAAGCATAATAAAGCATTATCAGATTGAATTAAGTTGTTATTCAGTTCAAAGAGAGAGTTCAACACTTATGGCGATTACTTTGGGGAAAAGAACACTATTGCTTTGGCACACTTTGGCAAGTTATGCTCAGAATTTGGCAGGTTTCTGCTGACTTATTTATGACTAAAGTTATTTTAAGAAACCCCAGTGGATATGATCATCAGATTCTGTTGGATTTTCCTCAAAAATGCTCACAAAGTCTGAATTGGTTCATTTCGTCTGTTTTATGACCCAAGCTAGATTTGTTTGGTTCAGGTTTCTGCATTTGTGTCTGCTCCTGGAAATGTCAATTCATCTCACAAAAGTTTTATTCAGGACCTATAGTATTAAATTTTATAACAAACTAAAGTGAAAGCTATGTTGGCAATGTTTTACACTGATTAAATTAAACCTTCATTTTTTTCTTAATTCAAAGCTCAATTACTTAAGCATGCCTTTTGTGATTAATGCATGGGATAGATTCCTTGTTGTTCCTTTCTGTTCTCCATGTGCATGAAATTTTAAACTCATGAAATATTTAGAGGGAGGATTATATTGCCAGTAAATATAATCGAGTTAAATTTCTATCATTATTGTCATTTTCTTTTTCTACTTTTTATTGAGTTCGGGCATTATCATGTAGCAATTTTAATGGATTGGAACTTTCTCAAAATTTTCAGTCTTCCTCCTGCTTGAGTGTGATGCCAATTCTGTTGTGTCTATATGTGAGTCTTGATTTTTTTTTCATCTTCTGCGATAGACTCATTGAAATCATCTGCAGTTCCATCTCATGCAAAGAACTTAAGTTTCCTGATTTTATGCCATGAAAGTGTCATCATGAATTTTGCCTGCATTTTTAGGCAAGCAAGACCTCCTTCACCTGAAATAAAAACAGAAAGTGTTGGAAAAGCTCAGCAGGTCCAGCAGCATCGCTGGAGAGAGAAACATAGTTAATGTTTTAAGAAGCATTGTTTCATAGCCACTGAAAGTGGCTATTAGGCCTATTGAGTGTGCACCGGCCACAATCTCACCCAGGCCCTATCTATATGATCCCATGCATTTACCATAGCTAGTCCCCCTGACCCTAAGGGGAAATCCATTATGACTCTTCTTTGGATCCCATCATCTGATTTTGACATTACTGAACAGCTCCAACTTTAAGGTGAAGAGATCCCAAATCCTTGTTGCATTCTGAAATTTGCCCATGGCTTTTGTCAGTGTTTTTTTACTTGTTCATCTAACCATCCGTGTTGCATATAACTGCAGAACTCAGGCTGGAATGGCCTACCCTGCAGGCACTCCTTTATTCTAAATTACAGTGGAGGAGGATGAAGGACAACCAAGGAAAGAGGCCAAGAGAATGAAGCATCATAACAGGCCAGTAACTCACTCACTATTCTCACTCATCCCACCAGCACCCAAAGAGTGGAAAGGTTGCAGAGGGGCAGGAGTTGACATTGATGGTAACAGGAGTCATGAGTTGGTAAAAAGGCATATGTTGGCATAGATAGAGCACAGGGAGTATATGGGCTGTGTGGAGGCATGAGTGCTAAGTGCTGTTTTTTTGTTTTATAAATTCTTAAATTTAAATCAATACTGTGCCAGAGCACAGAAGGTGGCATTCTGCCCAACCTGCTTCCATATTCAAAAGCACTCATTTTAGGAGTGATAGGCCTAATTTCTAGTCTTGTCTGCTGCGCCACCTCCTTGTGCCCCCATCGATGAATGAAAATCTAACCTGTGACAGCTAATTTTAAAGGTAAAGTTCAGAGTGCTCAGAATTCCCCTGTCCTTGTGAATGAAGGAGCGAAAATGTGGACCTGAACATTAACACATTGCCTAAGGGGAAGTTTAACACACTGCCAGAAGGAACATTACATAGTTATTTAGCAAGGAGAATGAAATTGATGGGGGAATTCTGAGAACAAGGCCTATCTTCTGAGGCCAGTAGTTAAATACAACATATGTAACGCATGATTAAACAAAGGAGCGCTAAAATTAAATTCGTGCAGAACCTAGGCAGATGATGGGGGATGATTATAAGAACTCTGACAGGACAACTCAATGACCTGAAAAGATCAGGAAGTGCCATCAATTGCAACCTTTGACATAACAAAACATTCCAAGGTGTTTCACAGGAGTGTTAGAAAGCAATGACACCAAATCACAAGATAATAATAGGGAGGATAGCCAAGAGCTTGACCAAAGAGGGAAATTAAGAGGAGCATCCCAAAGGAAAGAACAGGGGTTAGAGGCAGAACGGTGGAGGTAGGAAGTTCCAGAGATTAGGCCCTCTGAAGGCAAGGCCGCCAATGGTAGAGCTATTAGAGTCCAATAAATAAAGGTAAAATTATATACAGTTAAGTTTGTTTGATTATCCTTGTACTGTAGATTTTAAATGTTGCGGCCAATTTTGATTCACTGGTTTCTTGGATGCGGTCAAATGCAGAAGATGACGAGAGTGATAAAGGAAGAAATCAGAGTTGTTTTATCCATGTTTGATAGACCAGGTGACTGCACGGACCACGGGAGAAGTCAAGGTCAAGGAGTAGTCATGAATATGGGTTAGGGAGTTTACATGAAGGGAGAGATTAAGTGGCATTAGAGGGCAGTGAACTCAGAGAGAGAGAGAGTGAAAGCATGATGCATTGAGATGAAGATTGAAATTGCTGTGGATGAGGAACCATTTACTGCAGAGGTTAAGAGAGGAGGGTCAGTGAAGATATTTTGTAAGAAGATTTTTGTCATACTTTTCTAAGCAGTTAAAAAATAAGGACTGTGAATAAGAGGTATAACAATGAGAGATGCTAAAAGGATACGAGACAGAGTCTGAGTGTCAGACCAATGTATTATTTGGTAAAAAGAGACACACACAACACTGTAATAATCTCGGCAGGGCAAGTAATAGTTTATATAGCCAGACTGGACTGGATTGACCAAGGAGAAAGGTTTCATTGCTCTTCAGTCAGGTTTCTGTAAAGTCAGTGGATTGTAAGTGTCTTGCTTAAAAGTAAATGAACATTTTGGAGGGTGATGTGTAGAGAGCTGATCCATTCGCAAAGTTTGTCTGAAAGCCGTATTTACTTAAATGCACGACAATGTCTGAAACACAGAAAAATGTCAACTTCCATCAGCTGAATGAACAAGTCAGAATTATTTGTCTAGACTCTTCTTCGTGTGACTGTGACTTCAATGATTAGCAGACCAAAGAATAAAAATTATAATTCACACTTAATACAAACATAACAAAGAACATAGCCAGATTTTAATAAATATCACAACATAAAATAAGCAAAATTCTAACCTAAGTATATAAATTGTAAGATGCAGAGCATTCTTCTAGAATTATATTAGTGACTCAGAAGAGAGTGAATGCACAATCAAGCTGCCTAATTTCAAGATATAAATCGTTTCCTATAAAGCTACATTGTTTTAAATTGAACTTTAATAAAGGAATCGGCAAAGACAAAAGAGGCTTTCATTAATGACTCAGAACAGAATAATGACATAGTCAACCGTCATGCAGTTCAGGCAATGTACAAAGCAGCTTCTAAAAATAAGAATGCATCAAGTAAATGCAGCATGAATTGGACATGATCTATGGTCAAATGTAACCACACAGTCATGCTACTATTTTGAGATATTGCACGTGGTGTGGTACCTTAGATGTGACATTCTGACAAATAATCTACTGCTGCGTTTTCACAATGACCTCAGGACCAGCAGTGTAGGATCCGGTGCGCTGCTGATGTTAGATTGAGGAGCCCTAGAGCTTGGATGGTTCTTGATTCATGACTGATGGTTCCTGCCTGGTACTATTATTACTTGTTAGCTGATGAATGCAGCTTTTTGTGCAGCCAATTCTCACCTGTTATAATCATGCTTGTGGAGGACTGAGGGTGAAAGCCGGAGCACTGGTGCTTGATGTCACCCAGACAGTCAGCAGTTGCAGTCGTTTACTTTGCAAAGTGAACCCTTGTACTCAGCTCAATCAAGAGCTCCCAGAAGCACTGGGTTCAATAATATTAACATAAAACTAGACGAGTTTTACAATGAGTGTGGGTTCCATTGAGATTCAGCAAAATAATCACCAAAGTAGCGAAGAAGAGTTTCTGTACGGCTTGCTGGATTAAAAGAAAATACAATAATGCACTCCAAAAAAATCAGTGAAGGATCAATTTTAAACCAGCCTGCCCAGCAGGAATAGGACAGGCAAATTGTTAAAATGGCATCTGAGACAACCAAGAATTTTGCTACCCTCTTCCTGCTGACCCCTTCCACATCATTTTAACTCAGGTTTTTGTTTGTGTGTCAGATGCCTGCCTTAGGCAAGTGGGGAGCCTAATTTAAAGACCAAAACTCTAATTATACCACCTTACCCTCCTGTTCTGGTACTTTCAGGGACCTATGGACTATCCCTCCTAATATCCTCCTGTTTGTTGAGTATTGCCTTTGTCATGGTTCAGGTCAGAAACTCTAAAGTGTTTTAGGGAACCCACCTAGATCATAAGTTTTGCACCTTGAACTTGGCTGGGATAAGCATGATGTGTTTCAGCTTAGGGATGATTCAAATGATCCACTGGGAGCTCTTATCCAACAAGATTTATTTTAGAATATTGTTAAAATGTATGGAAAGAAAATTAACAATAACAGTAACAAAAATAAAACAACCTCAATAAAGTATAACCCTTAATAAATCTATTTAAGATGTTCTATTCAAACAAAAAGTTTCTTTAGACAAAACCCTTCCACATGTTTAACATAGTAAAGACTAATACTCACGTGATACTGGAACTGAATCCTTTGGATAAATGCTTCGAAACACTCAGCAGCAGTTTGAGATTAGAACAGCTTCCCAGAAAACGAGGGAGAGACTCTGGTCAAGCCACCAATAGCAGATTTCTACTCCAGAGAGGCATTCAGGTAACAGGCAGAATTTCCAAAACCGGAGGGTGGAGAGGAGGAAAAGAAGGGAGGGAGGGAGGGAGGGAGAAAGAGAGAGAAAGGGAGAGAGAGATTTTCCAGCTTAATGTCCCTTCTAAAATTAAAGCCTGCAGCTCAGAACTGAAAATGAAAGAAGATTGTTTACACTTTTAGACTGTTTCTTGATTGCACATAATGGTGGAGAGAGGTTCAAACAACCACTTACATTTACAAAGCTCCTTTAATGTTATTAAACCTTTCAAGGTGATTCAGA
This sequence comes from Sphyrna mokarran, assembly GCA_024679065.1. Classification (NCBI taxonomy): domain Eukaryota; kingdom Metazoa; phylum Chordata; class Chondrichthyes; order Carcharhiniformes; family Carcharhinidae; genus Sphyrna; species Sphyrna mokarran. Next base: position 92,887,566 of record JAGIQG010000001.1, read on the forward strand.
GGGTTATTCTAAAACAAAGCATGACACCAAAGCACATGAGGGGATATTTAAGTCAGATGACCAAAGTCCCAGTGAAGAGGTAGATTTTAGATGGAAAGTGAAGCGGCGGGGCAGAGAAATGTAGAGAGGAAGTTTCAGAGCTCAGTTTTCATGCAGTATGTCCCAGAGAGAGGGCTATACGTTGTCATGGTTTGCTTTCACATTGCACTTTAATATGTTAGAGAAAGAACATTTGGCAGAGGCAGAGCAGCATCAACAGCAACAAATGAGGAAAATCTGGGAAAGGAAAGGAAGCATTCTGGCCTAGCCATGAAAATAAAAATCTTGACCTCACACAAATAGCTGTATAATGTTTGCAAGGAAAACCAAGGAGCTTCAGTGTTATGGTTGAGATGTGGATGAGTCCATATCCAGGCTATGTGCTGTAATCCTGTCATCTACCCTAGATAGACCATCACAAGAAAGTCAGCCTCTGAAATATTATTGAAGTCTGAGAGCTAAGATGGTCCGGCACTATTGTCACATACTACCCCATTCACACTCTCGCTGCCACCACCACCTCCACTACTGGAAGTAACCCCTCCCCATCACCGTTCTCACCCCCATGTTCCTATGAATCTCTTGTCCTTGCACTTTTTGGTATTGGAGGGAATGTCTTTGGCAGGAGCTGCTAAAGAACCCTTTGTGAGTTTTTACTGTGCATGCTGTAGATAGGATAATGAGCAGCAATGAGATGTCAACACTGCGGGTCAAGTCTAGAGGGTGGATTTTTGAGCTTATCCTTTCTCTTCCCAGTTTGGTGACTTTGCATTGAAAATATACAGGGAAATGAACAAATACTTCTGTTCAAATATCCTTGTGAGCCTTGTATGTGTTATCATAAAATCATAAGAAAATAGAAACAGGATTAGGCCACTTGGTCCTTCAAGCCTGCTCTGCCATTCAGTAAGATTATTTGATTGTCATAGAGTCATATAGTACAGAAGAGGCCCTTCAGCCCATCGAGTTTGCACTGACAAAACAACACTAAACACATACCAATCCCAGCACATGGTCCACAACCTTGAATGTTGTGACATTTCAAGTGCTCATCCATGTATCTTTTAAAGATGGTGAGGTTTCCCGCTTCTACTAACCTCCTAAGCAATGCACTCCTTTAGCTTGAACTCCACTTCCCTGCTTATGATACATTTGTATGCATGAATACTCATTGTATTAAACCTTTTGAAATTGAGCACTACATTCCAGATTGTTAGCAATTCACAGGAATCACCCGGCAACCTGCTCAGGTTTGTTGGAAGGTGATGTGTGTTGGTTGGCTTTGGGCAGTTGTGTCTGAGCTCAGCATTTTTCCACACGCACATGCATAAAAGAGATGACCAATGTCCTCTATTGTCATGTGAATGAATTAATTACTTACCCACAAATAAGGTTGACCAGGCAGCAAGGTCAATGGCCTTCAGAGCCATCGCTTGTTTCTCTCCATTGCAAGGGGTCATCAACTGCACTAATATGGCCATAAGGGCATCCTGGAACCAGCAGCAGCATTTGTGAATCATAAATGTTTTCACTCTAAGAACTACACTGTGACCGCATGGAAAGAAGCAGATCTATGCTCGTTTCCCAAGGAGTTCCCATGACTCAAGCACTGTAATAAAGATGCAGGATCTGATTTCAGAAGTGATGACCTGATTGGTATACGTCTAAGTGTGATTTAGTTTTATCTTTATTTACATAATATTCTGTCTTTTTATTCTTCATGCCATCATCGTACTCCACCTGACAATTTTTTCCCCACTCACCTGACCTACTACGTCCCTTACAGACGCTTTGTATCCTTCTCACTCCTTGCTTTCCATACTGTCTTTGCAAATTTAGCTACAATACAGTCCAATGCTTCATCCAAGTCATTAATAAAGATTGTAAATAGTTAAGGCCCATACACTGAAATCGGTTGCACTCCATTGGTAGTGTTTGCCAAGTCAAAAATTATCCATTTATCCCGATGCTGTGGGTAGCATTTCATGGCTCCCACGAGCAGTTTTCGGTTGGTGGAGCCTGTAAAATTCTACAAGTGGTCTTCCTACTACTCCCTGACTAACACTGATCTGTTTGGCAATTTTATGTGAAGGCAGCTTGCTTAACCATAGTCCAATTGAGCCTTTCAAGTAGTCAGTTATTGATAACAAAATCGATTCCCCACCTGGCCTCAATTTTGAGGCTGGTGAGAGGAGTTCAGGGCAAGAGGAAGTATCTAGCTGGTGGCTTGCTTGGGACTTGGGCAGGAAGTGGGGGGGAGCATCCCTTAGGGGTTCACTTTCCACTTGAGGCATTCCAGAAAGGTCGGCCCCTACACTGTCTCCTACACTCCCGAAAATTCATCTCCTCACCCTCCTCACCTCATCATCCTACCCGCCCCATACTCCCATACACACCTCCACTACACTCTTCAGCCCCTACAAGCCCCAAGACACCCACCAGCCCATCCCCACACCCCTTTTCCACCCCTTACACCTCCCAAACCCATTTAAACCTCCCACAACCCCACCCCTGCCTCCCCAAACCCCCACCATCCCTTATCCTTCCCCTTAAATCCCCTTATCCTCCTACACATCCCCTATACATCCTCTTTATTCCCCATAGACCCCCCTGAATCTCCCTACAATCCTCTTAGCCCCCAGACTCTCAGCTCGCTTCCCCATCACGACATCTCACATGTACATTATCATGGTCTCTAGGATTTTAAATCTGACATCTGCTTTTCAAGAAGACCTACTATATCTTGTATTACTCAGCCACTTAGCAGCTCAGAAGTGTGCCTTGCTTCCGAATCAAAGACTGCGAGGGCAGCAGTCCTCCGTCTTGAGACTTCCAGCTGTAGCTCTTGTGTGTTCAGCAGTGCCACCAAGGAAGCAGTGGCTACTTCTGGTAAGACACACACCCAAGCCTGAGGGTTGGCAGAGTCGGTGCTGCTGTTTGGGGAGGGGGGGGGTGTAAGAGGATGGGAGGGTGTGGTTACATGGTGGGAGGTGTAGTGGGTATTGTAAGGGGGACGGGATGGAGAGTGTTGGGGGGTGTATGGGGGCATGAAGCAGTGTAGGTTGGAGGGGGTGAGGGAGGTGTGGGGAGGTGAAGGGTAGGTGGGAGGTGTAGGAGATGGTGTAGGGGCTGAGTGATGGTGGAAAGAGAGTTACAGGAGACTAAGTGAAGTGGGGGGTGGAGAGAGTCATCAGCAAGTGTAGGGATGTGGCTATCAGCAGGCCATGATCTTCCCATGGTGAATCCCTCAAATAGGCTTGTGAGTGAGGTACCCTCCCCAGAAGCTGAGAAACAAATGCCGGTGTTTGCTTGCTGTGCTCCCTGCATGGTGACCACCTCAGTAACTACTGGATTAATATCAGTGGTGGTAGGTTGAGGACCTTAAGTGAGCATTAATTGACTTTCCTTCTGTAGACTTAATCAGAGTCTAGGAAGGTAAGTGGCATCACAGTCTCATCTGATTAAATGCCCTCCTCAACTTTTATCAGATGAGGACATAGCATTTACTCCTGCATTGGTGCATCTTCCAGAACTAAGAAGACATATGAAAATCAGCTATTCCTTATCAACATTTTGGATAAATACTTAAATGATCATTGTAGCGACACAGCTTTCGGCTTCCTGTAGTATTATGGAAGTTTTAGTTAAGTACCATTGGTTTTTATTGGTATCCTGCAATGGTCTAAAAATCTTGTCAATGTCTTTATCATCAAGAATAGACTCTGACATGATTCAAACTGTCTATTCAATCCATTGGTCACTTGCACCACTGAATATTCCCTATTTGATAGATCTTGTCCACAAGAGTTCAGAATATGCACTTGAAATCGACATTCATCTCTTTGGTTGTTCAGATTGAGGACCTTACACCTATTTCAGGCTCCCTTTGCAATATTTAATTGCAACTGCCCATCATATGCACCCATTTCCCACCTGCCCCCTTGTTCCCTTGACCTCCCTACCACAGATTCCATTGATGGCCTTGGCCAATATCTCCGCTGATCCTATGTGCTTTACCCCTTTGATAGGAGACCTAGCACGAGTGCAACAACTGGCAGCTGTAATTTATTGCCAATAAATGAAGAGGTGGGTAACAAATTTGTTGCCCTTCCATTTGCTTCATGAGGCATGTGCAACATATGTAAAAGTAAAGTTAAAGTAAAATGTATTTATTAGTCACAAGTAAGGCTTACATTAACACTGAAATTTCTTTGTAAATTCTGTTGAGGTCAATGCACATCTTTCAGACTGTGGGAGGAAATCCACACAGACACAGGGAAAATGTGAAAACAACACACAGACAACGGCCCAAGCCGGGAATCAAACCCAGGCCCTTGGCACTGTGAAGCAGCAGTGCTAACCAATGTAGTGCTGTGCCACCCCTATATATGTTGTACTAGGATTGCACCTTAGTTCAAGTGCAATCCAATTTCTACAGCATTGTCCTGTAACATGTCAGATCAATTATTTTTATATTTATATTTATAAATCTTAATCTATGCCCAACCGGACATTCATGCAGCTTTTTGAAAGAATGTAATAAATATGAGATTGATCGATTTCGAGGGGAGCCTCATCCTAACAATCAATACTTTGTCAGAAAAATAAATTTCTACTAATTTGTGGCCCTTTTAAATTGTATTCAAACTTTATTTTGAAAAGTGTTTAAAACCTTCTTTAAGATTGTAGAAATAACACAATTTTAACCCATTACTCTGTTATCGCAATTAACATTAAGTAATCTGCTTACACTCGCATCATTATGCTGCTCATAGTTCCTTTTCCTAATAACAACAAGTTAAAGCCTCTTGCCACATTCAGAGTTAACTTCTGGAATTAGCTTGCTTTGCTCTCCTTTCAAAACTTGTCAAGCAGTTTGGAAAAAACAGGGCATCAACGTGCACAGATTTTAATATTTAATCTTCCCATTGAGTAACATGATTTAACCAAGTACCACCATACTGCGCACTTTCAAATGTCACTCTCTCCTAATGTGTAGTTCATAGAAATTAATTATTTCAGGAGCAAACTTATCAAAGATTTGTATAGCTGAAACATGATTGCTAATCTATTTTACTTGAGTCCTTGAGATTCAAAGGCCAGCACTCTTGGCTTTTTTGAATTTTTTCTTCAACTGTCCATAACATTTTAGAAATCTACACCCTGGGGTCCTTAAGTCCTTTTTGGACTGTCGCTGTTTGTCCATTTGATGTATCCTGTTCTATCCTTCTTAGGTCCAAAGTGGATGACCTCCTGATTGCCCATTTTGAAATCCATTTGCTGATTTTATGCTTTCACCTACACAGTGCTACTAGTCGATGTGTCATCAGGATTCTTTCATGTGTGCCCCTTTACGCAATCACCATAGTTGTTAAGAATAAATATGACAAATCGTTGAGTCCAGGCAGATCTCTGTGGGTGACCACTAGTCACATCCTAATAAATAAGGAGGTGTGGGAGAGAAGAAAATTTGGCTGATTGGATAAGTAACTGGCTGTCTCATAGAAGTAGAGATGCTGGCATTGGACTGGGATAAACACAGTAAGATGTCTCATAACACCAGGTTAGAGTCCAACCAGTTTATTTGATAGTAATCTTATAGAGTCACACACACTTCTGTAAACTGTGTGTGACTTTATATGCCCTTCTCTGATCAGAACCTTCCACACATCTGACAAAGATTCACTGTTTTTGGAAGCTTGTAAGATTACTATCAAATAAACTGTTGGACTCTAACCTGGTGTTGTGAGACTTCTTACTATGTCTCATAGAAGCCACACTGTGAAGATGGGTGGTAGTGGAAGGAAAATTTTCACACTGGAGGCCAGTCACCAGCAGTCTATCAAGTGATCAGTGCTGTTTGTGATTTTTATCAATGACTTGGAAGAGGGTTTGAAGGGTGGGTTAGTAAATTTTATTGATGACACCAAGATTGGTGGAGTTGTGGATATGGTGGAGGGCTCTTGCAGGCTGCAAAGAGACATTGATAGGATGCAGAGTTGGGCGGAAAAGTGGCAGACGGTGTTTAACCCTGATAAGTACAAATGCAGATTACAGGATTACAGGATCAACAACAGGATTCTGAGGAATGTGGAGGAACTTAGGATTCATATCCACAATCTCTGAAGGTTGCCACTCAGGTTGATAGAGCTGTGAAGAAGGCTTATAGTGTGTTAGCGTTTATTAATAGCGAGCTTGAGTTTAAGAGCCATGGGGTTATGCTGCAACTATACCGGATGTTGGTGAGACCACGTTTGGAATATTGTGTTCAGTTCTGGTCACTGCACGATGAGAAAGATGTGAAAGCGTTGGAGAGAATGCAGAAGAGATTTACCAGGTTGCTGCCTGGTTTGGAGGGTAGGTCTTATAAGGAAAGGTTGAGAGAGCTGGGGCTTTTCTCTTTAGAGCAGAGAAGGATGAGAAGCGACTTAATAGAGGTTTATAAGATGATGAGGAGGGAATAGATAGTGTGGATGTGCAGAGATTATTTCCTCGGGTGGATGTGGTTGCTACTAGGAGGCATAAATGTAAGATTCATGGTGGGAGATATAGGAGGGATGTCTTGAGGTAGATTCTTCACTCAGAGAATGGTTGAGATATGGAATACACTGCCTATTGTGATAGTGGAGTCAGACACTTTAGGAACTTTCAAGTGGTCATTAGATAGGCACATGGAGCATATCAGAATGATAGGGAGTGGGATAGCTTGATCCTGGGTATGGACATATCTCGGCACAACATTGAGGGCCAAAGGGCCTGTACATTTCTGTACTGTTGTATGTTTCTCTATTTGTTTAAATACAATGTTTCACTCTTAATAGATGCTGGCAGACCTGCTGAGATTTTCTAGCTTCCTCAGTTCTTGATATTGAGCTGGAATTTCATGGAGTTGGGAAGGATTCATGTAAATAAAGAAATGATGGCCGGGACAAAATACTGGGACTCCTGACCTCGTTCTCAGTGACCCCAATGGTTACCAATTGGGGTTAAGGATATGGTTGGCAGGGTCACAAGTTTACACCCTGGATCTACACTTGATTGACTCCATTGTGGATATAGGCAGCTTTTCGTCGCTCACAATTTTTATGGAGTCAGGCTTGCTTTAAAGTATCAATGACTGAGAACTGCATGCACTTGAAATCTTTTTATCGTGTATAAATAAAAATTGTGCGATTGACACAATAGATAATAGAGAAAGAACTGTCAATTTAGCAATGTTTTTATTGTGGCACAATTTTGTCAACAGTCTAATGGATGTCAGGGCTCTCAGCCAAACCTTGTGATGCATCATTAGCTGAGAATCCAGATATTCATTAGACAATTGAAACAGCTACATCCCAGTGAAAACATCGCTTAATTGATAGCTCTTGCTCTGTTATCTATTCTGTAAATTGCACAATTAAAATTCACACAGGATAAAGAGATTTTAAGTATTTTCAATTTCAGCTATTGATACTTTATAAGATCTGGATAATTAACATTTTTATAGGGCTGTAGTGAAATGTACTTTCTTAAGAACGTTAGAACTTATGAATGAATAACGTCTTTTACAACATTGTCATACGTTCTGTTGTTACTACAGAGTTTATTGGTTCTATATAGAGTGTATAGTAGGTGAATGGGTATGGACATGCTATAGTTTGTGTTGGATGGGTTAGCAACCACCTGCCAGTTCCCTGGAAAGAAAATCCCATTTTTGCGGGCAATTACTCCTGAGGGAGGCAGACAAAATCAGTAAATTTCCTGACTCAAACTATTCGCTTTTAGGATGAAAATCCCGCCAATTATCCCTACTCTCTGTCTTCTGCTGCTCAGAGAATTTCCTTAGAGGTCAAGGATTTCCCTTCAATTCCGTCAATTTGAATTTTACCTTTATCTGTCTTAGCAGCTGACAAGAAAACCAAATTAAGAGAAAAGTTACTTCATCTCACTTCACCAATTTATCTACTACATCTGTTCATGACAGTATTAGCTGGAGTAACCACTTCATAGTCATTGTATCAACAAAGTCACATCTTCACACTGAGAAAATTTTCTATCATATTGTGCTAGTTGGAATGAATTCGCACCAGAGACAGCAGTTCAAACAACATTTACGAGGTTTAACATCACACAGGGCAAAGTAACCCATTTAATGAGCATCCCATCCGCCAGCTTAAATGTTTGCTCCCATAATCACTGACACATCATGATTGCAACGTTTACTATCCACAGGTTGCATGGAAGGAACTCATCAAGGCTCCTTCAACAGCATCTTCCAAACCTTGAATATCTTCTGTCTAGCAGCACAGAGGTAGTAGGCACATAAGACACCACCATCTGAAGTTCTCTTCCAAGCCAAACTGTTCTGATTTGGCATTATATCATTGTTCCATCACAGTTATGGGGTCAGATGTTTGGGTTAGGTAATTGGCTTGAACAGGCACCGGAGTGTGGCGACTAGGGAAATTTTACAGTAGCTTCATTGCAATGTTAATGTAAGTCTTACTTGTGACTAATAAATAAACTTTAACTTTACTTTAGGACTCTCTCCTTAACACCAATGAGTTGACCCCATACCGCAAAGACTAAAGTTGCTCAAGAAGACACTCATTGCCACTTTTTCAAGGGAAATTAGTGATGGGAAATGAGTTCTGACCTTGTCAGTGAGTCTTACATTCTGTGAAGGATTAATAATAATAATATTAAAATCTCTCATGAATGATTCTGGAATTCCATATAAATAATTTCCATTCCATATCCATTATTTTAGTCACCTTTAATCAAAAAATTTAGTCAGGTTCAACCGGCATGTCATACCATTTACAAATCCATCTGTTTTCCCTCTGATTGGTTGAAATTTTCATGGTGCTGTATCATTCCATCCTCACTTTTAGACCCCTAGTAATTTCCTAACAACAGTTGTTCAACTAACTGGTTTCTCTTTCTCACCTTTCTTAATTAGTGGAGTGATATGTGTAATTTTCCAATTTAAAGGAACAGTTCTGAATCAACAGAATTTTGGAAAATACAGTTATGGCGATTGTAATGTTGTCAGCTATTTCCTTTAAAACATTGGGAATGAAAACCATCTTTTCCTGGTGATTTGTTACTCTTTAATACCATTAATTTCTTCATTACTGTTGATTTGCTAATGTTAATTTTACTCAGTCCCTGCTCCTGATTCAATATTAACTTCTTTGGGATATCTGGCATACAATCTTCTTCCAAGGGCAAAGCAATTATTTAACATGTATGCCATTTCTTTATTTTCAGTTATGATATCATAATCGTCAATTTTTAAGCAGCTGATATTTATGACGCATCTTTTACTTCCTTATTACGGAAATAAAATGCTGGATCATATGTTGCAACTGGAACCTTGTTAAATTGGTTGTAGAGTTTGTTTTGCATCCAATGAACATCTTGTCATCTCACCAATGCCACTGCCCTACACTGGAGAGAATAGTTTGAATTTCCCACTTTACGCTGGGAGGGCTCTGGCCTAGTGGTATTGTTGCTAGAATATTAATCCAGAAGCTCAGTTCAAGTTCTGGGGATCCGTGTTCAAATCCCACCATGGCAGATGGTGGAATTTGAGTTCAATAACAAAAATCTGGAATTAAGAATTTACTGATGACTGTGAAACCATTGTCAATTGTTGGAAAAACACATCTGGTTCACTGATATTTTTTAGGGAAGAAAATCTGCCATCCTTGCCTGGTTTGGCCTCCATGTGACTCCAGAGTAACAGCAATGCGGTTGACTCTTAATTGCCCTCTTGCAAGCCATTCAGTTCAAGGGCAAATAGAGATGGACAATAAATGCTGGCTAGCTAGTGATGCCCATGTCTCACAAATGAATAATGAAGAAAATAATGCGAACTCTTGCATAAGTTGACACTACCTTCCAGTTTGATAAACGAAAACCATTCTCATAATGTTAAAAATCAATGTTTCTGATATCCATGGTTACTAATGCGATAGGCATATTTTCATCACTTATTTGAATTTGAATGCTTCCCACCATCTGTTATCAATTGCAGCTGGAACTCCTGTAAGTGGCACTGAATTCAAGAAGTCATCCCACCTTGCCCCAGTCATCAGTCACTCTGACCCCAATTACCCCTCTACTGCCCACAATCAGGCCACAATGTTGCAAAAATTCATTTCAAAGTCAAATGAAAAGCTTCAGACATCGGAGTGATTATCCCTTTTAAACTCTGAAACTAGGAATTCATTAACCCAGTCACCTTTGTTAGAATACCAGACAAATAAGCATTTAAGAAGCCATTACACACAATTGGTGCTACAATTACAAAGCCATCATGATGACACTAAAGGCCTGCGAGGCAGAAAGCTGGGATCAAAAGAGTTTGGTAAAAGTAAGCAGCCTTGTTAGATTTTGAAGGACAATTCATAGTTGTGTAGGGTATAAATAAACTTCAACTGCAGGTTTATTTTTTCTTTGATTTATTCTTCCTTGAGTTTTCATTCTGTCACCTTTTCAATTTTCCTCTCAAAGAGAAATGTGGATACAGATGAATGCTAAAGTTAGTAAAATTGGCATCGCTTTGCAAAGCCAATCCAATCCACTGACTTGATGGGAAATTACCATAAGCAAGATAAGGGACTAGACTTCTGCTGTCACCTCCTGGGCAACCTCTAGCAACTTCTCCTTGGTTGCAGCCTTTCTTTCCTTGACAGAAGAGAATTATTTGTCTGAATCTTTCTTTCAAGGTCATAGGCCCTATTTCTGACAAAAATAAACCTCAGACTTTAAAGGGCAGTCTTCAGAATTCAGTCAGTCCAGGAAATCTCAGATGTGGTAGCAGAGAGTCTGTGCAGAAACCATTCCCCCTTTTTGTGGCACTAGCTGTAAATAATGTGTTCAAATGTCTCAAAGCTTATTTGAAAAGCTATGGAAAGAAGGTAAGTGGGTAGTGTGGCGGGGTGCAAGTGGGTAAGGTGGTAGATGGTTGGAGTCGTACGGGTTAGGATGGCGAATGGGTAGGTTGATGAGTGGGGTAGGTTGGAAAGGTGACAGGTGAATAGACTGGAAAGGTGGGGTGTACAGGGTGGCAGGTTGATGAGATAGTAGGATGGTACTTGGGTAGGGTGGTATAAATAATTGCCAGTGCAGAGAACACTGAGGAATATTGGATGGGTTGAGTGCATGCCTACTGAGTTTAGTCAATGTTTCATCCATTAATAGAATTAATGGAAAATTGGGTAAGCCCTCTTATGTACATTTTACCATCCTATTCTATTTTTCTCAATCTATGCTGCACAGTGATTACTGGGGGAGAGGGCGGGGTGGTGATGACATGGTACTTAGCAGTAATGTCACTGAATACTAACATTGAGACCCAGGTTCATTGCAACTTTTTGATATAATTTGATTTAATTTATTATTGTCACATGTATTAATATACAGTGAAAAGCATTGTTTCTTGCATGCTATACAGACAAAGCATACCATTCATAGAGAAGAAAGTGAGAGATTGCAGAATGTATGTTACAATCATAGCTAGAGTATCAAGAAAGATTAATTCAATACTACCATAGGATTGTTGAATTAAATGCATTCACTGAAAAACTTAGACTTAAAAGCCAACCTCAATAATAGTGACCATTAAACAATTTGGAATTATCATGAAAATCCATCTTGTTCATAATGTCATTTCGGGAAGGAAATCTGCTGTCTTTACCCAGTCTGATCTTCAATCTCAATTAATCAACCAAATTCACTATATTGTCCTCATGAGAATGCATTTCAACTGCATTATTCATTCATTTGAAAATTGTATATAAACAAATGATAACAATAAAAGAAATTACCCAATCACAGAGATCCAGCTATAATTAAAGTATGTATTAAGAATATTCCAGTTACTTCCAGTGCATATCCTTATTTTCACAGAGGATAGTAATGAAACAATGTAAAATAGGTGGGTGTTTTATCCATCATGAAGTGTGAATCTGCAGCATCAATACAGACTGATCTGACTGAGTTCTAAAGAAGATGATTGGTAGACTGAGTCTTCAGCAAATGATGAGGGAACCAACAAGAGGGAAAAATATACCTGACTGCATGTTTACCAATCTATCTATGCAGATGTATCTATCAATGACAATAGGAGTCCTTGTGGAGAACACAGTGGACAACACAGTCCTTGTGGAGAACAAGTCCAATCAACACATTGAGAATACCCTCCAATATATTATCTGGCACAATCACAGTGCTAAATGGGATAGATTTCAAACAGATTTGGCAACTCAAACTTGGCATCATGAGGCAGTATGGGCCATCAGCAAGAACAGAATTGTATTCAACCACAATCTGTAACTGCATGGCCTGGCATATTTCTTAACCTATCATTACCAAGAACCATGGTCTACCTAGAAATGTAATACATACAAACTAGAAGCGTGAGTAGGCCATTTGGCCCTTTGAGCCTGCTCATTTTGATCATGGCTGATCATCAAATTCAATATCCTGATCCTCCCTTTCCTCATATCCCTTGATTCATTTAGCCCTAAGAACTATACCTAATTCGTTCTTGAAATCACGTCATGTTTTAGCCTAAATGATTTACTGTAGTAGTGAATTTCATAGATTCACCATTTTCTGGGTGATGAAATTTCTCCTGCCCTCAATTCTAAAACATTTACCCCTTATCTCAAACTGTGACCTGGAGTATTAGACTCCTCCCACCATCGGGAACATCCTTTCTGAATCCATCTTGTCTAATCTTGTTAGGATCTTATAAGTTTCTATGAGATTCCCGTCACTCTAAATTCCAATGAATGCAATCCAAATGACTTACTCTCTCCTCATATGACAGACCTGCTAACCCAGGAATCAGTTTGGTAAACCTTCGCTGCACTCCTTCTGTAGCAAGAACAACCTTTCTCAGATAAACACTCCAAAACTGTACTCAATACTCCAAGTGTGGCCTCACAAGTTCCCTAAACAATTGTAATAAAACATTCTTACTCCTATGCTCAAATCTGTGAAGGTCAATGTACCATTTTCCTTCTTTACTGCCCACTGTAAGACCTATAGTCTTACCACATTTAAGGTTTGCTGTCTTGCTACATACAAATATTCCCAACCTCAATGATGTGTGAACACAGTATTTTTAAGTTTAAACTTTATTTATTAGTGTCACAGGTATGTTTACATTAACACTGCAATGAAGTTACTGTGAAAATCCCCTAGTTACCACACTGTGGTGCCTGTTTATGTATACTAGGAGAACTTAGCATGGCCACTGTACCAAATCAGCACATCTTTTGATCCATGGTAGAAAACCCACAAAGACATGGGAAGAACATGCAGACTCTGCATAGACAGTAACCCAAGCCAGGAATCAAACCTGTGTCTCTGGCTCTTTGAGGTAGCAATGTTAACCACTGGGCCAACAAGCAATGCTGAAGCATTTGTCATAAGCCTTAAGCCAGCTGCACCTAGTGAGTCATCCATTTTAGCCTTGTGCTAAAGTCCCCAACATCAGATGCAAGCCTTTGGATAATTTAGTTCATTCCATGTGATATCAAGAAGTGATTGGAGGCACTGGGTACTGACAATATTCCAGCAGTTGTACTGAAGACTCCAGAATGAGCTGTGTCCGTAGCCAAGTTGCTCTAGGTTATCTACAACACTGGTTCTTCATGGCAACGTGAGAAGTTGCCCAGCTATGTTCTGTCAACAAAAGACAGGATAAATCCAACCCAATCAATTTACTGTTCCATCAACCTATCATTAATCATCAACAAAGTGATGAAAAGAGTCGTCCACAGTGCTTTCAAGTGGCACTTACTCAGCAATAATCTGCTTATTGATGCTCAGTTTGGGTTCCACCAGGCCATTTTGCTCCTAGCCTCATTACAACCTTTGTCAAAACATGAGTTAAAGAGCTGAACTTAAGAGTTGAGATTATAATCATTGCTCATGATATTAAGCAGCAGTTGACCAAGTGTGGCATCAAGGAATCCCAGCAAAACTAAAGTGAATGGGAATCTCTGTTGATTGGAGATGTACTGTGCACATAGGAAGATGATTCTGTGGTTTTTTTTTTTTTTAAAGCAACACAGCACGGGAAACAGGCCCTTCGGCCCAACGAGCCCGCGCCACCGTAATACCAAATCATTATCCTATTTTAATAGTCCTATATACTAGTATATATATTAATCCTAATTTGGAAAATTTTCACCATAGGGACAATTTGTTACCCAATCAGCCTAAGAGCGAATTTTTGGGTTGTGGGAGGAAACCGGAGTGCCCGGAGAAAACCCACGCAACCACGGGGAGAACGCGCAAACTCCCGCAGACACTGGCCCAATTCCCAGTGTCTGCACAGCCACATCGATAGTCTCTGAGCTGTCATGGTGCCCTTCAGGTGGTCCACATAAAGCACTCAAATACGACATGAGGTACCAGGCAACCCATGAATCAACATCCAAGAGCTGTACCCGCACCACCTGCCGAATGCGTGCTCAAATGATGGACCGAATTACCTGTGGAAAAAAGCCGTAGTTAAACAGTCCTAATATATCCCTCTATCTGCATACTGCTCATGTGGCTGTCCAAGAGACCCTTAAACAGCCCCAGTGTGCCTGCTCCCACCACCTTACTCGGCAGTGCATTCCACACCCCCCCTACCCTTTGTGTGAAAAACTGCCCTCTAATATTCGTCCTATACATAGCCCCCCTCACCCTATGGCCATGACCTCTCGTCCTATCCATTTCTGAAGGTGGAAAAAGTTTACCTCCATTTACTCTATCTATACCCCTTATAATCTTATACACCTCTATGAGATCCCCTCTAAGCAGACATCTTTCAAGGGAAAAAAACCCCAGCCTATTTAATCGTTCCTCATAAGACAGTCCTTCCATACCAGGCAGCATCCTGGTAAACCTCCTCTGCACTCTCTCCAAGGACTCCACATCCTTCCGCTAGTACGGAGACCAGAACTGGGCGCAGTATTCCAAGTGAGGCCTAACCAAAGTTGTATACAACTGCAACATCAAACTCCTACTCTTATATTCTATACCTTTTTCTATGAAAGCTAACATACTATACGCCTTCTTTGTCACCTTCTCCACCTGTGAGGACACCTTCAGAGACTTGTGAACCTGCACCCCCAAGTCTCTCTGCGTCTCTATTGTCCTTATAGTTTTACCTTTTATCCTATATTTCTCTTCTACATTTTTCCGGCCAAAATGCATCACCTCGCATTTTTCCGGATTAAATTCCATTTGCCATCTATCTGCCCAATCTACCAACCTGTCTATGTCCTGTTGTATTGCCTGACACTGCTCCTCTGTACCCGCCAATCCAAGCATCTTGGTGTCATCAGCAAATTTGCTGATCTCACCACCTACCCCTACTTCCAAGTCGTTTATGTAGACCACAATAGAAGAGGACCTAGTACTGAGCCTTGTGGCACTCCACTAGTGACAGGCTTCCAGCTGGAAAAAGAGCCTTCCACTACTACCCTCTGTCTCCTTCTTCCGAGCCAGTTTTCGACCCATCTACATACCCGACCCTGTATCCCATGCGCCTTCACCTTCTCTATCAGTCTACCATGAGGCACCTTGTCAAACGCCTTACTGAAATCCATGTAGACGACATCAACAGCCTGTCCTTCATCAACTGTTTTTTGTCACTTCTTCAAAAAATTCCACCAGATTCGTAAGACAAGACTTCCCCTTGACGAAGCCATGCTGCGTATCCCTGATCAGATCGCAGCGCTCCAGATGCTCTTACATCCTGTCCCTAAGGATCCTCTCCATTAGCTTACCTATAACTGAAGTCAAGCTCACCGGCCTATAGTTCCCTGGGTGATTCCTCTGACCTTTTTTAAACAACGGTACTACGTTTGCTATCCTCCAGTCCTCTGGGACCTCACCTGTGTCCAAGGAAGAGACAAAGATTTGCGTCAGAGGCCCAGCCAAGTCTTCCCTCAACTCCCTTAGCAGCCTGGGGTAAATGCCATCAGGCCCCGTAGCTTTATATGTCTTTAAGCTGCCTAACAGCCCCAACACCTCTTTCCTCGTAATCCTTATTTCCCTCAACCGATCCTCAACTTTGTCAACATCAGGCACAGACATCTGTCCCGTCTCCTGCGTGAATACCGACGCAAAGTATTCATTCAGGATCTCCCCCATTCCCTCAGGCTCTAAGCATAGATCCCCTCCACTGTCCCTAAGAGGTCCAATCTTGCCTCTAACCATCCTTTTGCTCCTTTCATAGGTGTAAAATGCCTTTGGATTTTCTTTAATCCTACCTGCCAGAGCCACCTCATGGCCCCTTTTTGCCTTTCTAATACCCCTTTTTAGATCCCTTCTACACTCTCTATAAGCTTCCAGCGCTATCTCAGTCCCTAGTTGCCTAGATCTAATGTAAGCCTCTCTCTTTTTCTTGATCAAGTCCTCAATCTCCCTGGTAAGCCAAGGTTCTCTAATCCTACCTTTCCCATCCGTCCTCCTTGCCGGCACATATCTTTCCTGCAGAGAGTTTAGTTTTCCCTTGAAAGACTCCCACATGTACCTCGTCGACCTGCCCTCAAAAAGCTTATCCCAATCCGTATCTTTAAGATCTTGCCTAATCTGGCCGTTTCTCAGCCCTCCCCCAGTTAAATACCCTCCCTTTTGGGCCAGTCTCATCCTTTTCCATTAATATCCTAAAGCAGACAGAGTTGTGATCACTATTTGACCCCTGCTCTCCTACCTCGACGTCAACCACCTGGCCTGGCTCATTCCCCAGAACCAAATCCAGTATAGCCCCCTCTCTAGTCGGGCCATCCACATACTGCTCCAAGGACCCTTCCAAACCACACTGTACAAATTCCTCCCCATCCACTCCTACAGCCCTGGGCACACTCCAATCTACTCCAGGAAAATTGAAATCTCCCACTACTACTACCCTATTTTTCCTACACTTATCTAAAATGTCCCTGCATATCCCTTCTTCCACAGCCCGCGGGCTGTTGGGCGGTCTGTAGTAAACACCCAACAGAGTAACCACTCCCTTCCTATTCCTCACCTCCACCCATAGAGACTCAGTTCCTAAATCATACATACCTATCTCCCTCTGCACTGCTATGACGTTGTCCTTAACTAATAAAGCCACTCCCCCGCCTCTCTTCACACCAACTCTGTCACCCCTAAAACACTTATACCCTGGAATATTCAATTGCCAGTCTTGCCCCTCCTTCAACCACGTCTCGGTCACCGCCACCACGTCTAAACTCCTCGTGAACATTATTGCCTTCAGTTCATCTTTTTTGCCAGTCACACTCCTCGCATTAAAACACATGCACTGAAGACCCTCAGCTCTCGGAAATACCTTTCTACCTACTGGTGTTTCCCTATCATCCCTCTCTATCCCACTCCCAGTTCCTGCTGTCTCCCCCCCCTCCCTCCCTATTAGTTTAAACATTTTTGAAACACTCCAGCTAACCTCCCAGCTAAAATATGTGTTCCCCTCCCAGTCAACTGCTCCCTATCCCTCATGAATAGGTGACCCTCCCTCCTGAAGACTTCCCAATGATCAATAAATATGAAGCCTTCTGCCCTACACCAATCCCTCATCCATGCATTTATTTGGAGTGTCTCATTTATTACCCAATCGGTCCCGGGCACAGGCAGCAGCCCAGAGAACGCCACCCTGGAGGCCCTACCTTTCAGTTGAGCCCCCAACTCCCTAAACTGTCTACGTAAGTCCCCCCTGCGCTTTCTTCCTACATCTTTTTGTCCTATGTGAACTATTACATTTGCCTTAGACCCTCTTCCCTTCAACATTCCCTCTACCCTCTCTGATACATCCTGGACCCCTGCTCCAGGGAGGCAGACTACCATCCTGGAGTCTCTCTTTTGCCCACAGAATCTCCTATCGATCCCTTTAACCATCCCATCCCCCACCAATATCTCACTTCCTACTTTCCTGCTGGTCTCTGTGGCCTTCTGTTCCCCTTCACGTGCCCTCTCCATCACAGCTTTTACCCCCCCCTTGGTTTTCTGGGGATCCTCCTTAGAGATGGCCTTTGTGCCTTGCTTTTTGTTCTTATTCCTTGTAACTGTACCCAGCCCATCCCTACTACTAGATCCTGGGGTCCCTGCAGGTCTGCCTTCCCTATTCCTTGTGTCCTCATTTTCCCTCACCAGACAAACGTCCTCCAAGCGCAGCTCCAGCTGTCTCAACTTTGCTCGTAAACGCTGCAGTTCTAAACATTTTGCGCATATGTGGGGCTTTGGGAGACGTGATGCCTCCAAGAAGGTCCACATATGGCAGCGTACACAGTGGACGCGTTTGGCCAAGTATCGTGGCATTTTATATACCCCTTTAATGGTGATTAGGTAGGAAGCACGTTACTCACTGCGTCCAAGCCTGCGCTCGCCCAAGCCCAGTGAGCTTAAGCCCTTGTTCCTCTCACTCTAACTCCCGTCTCACTCCACTGCCCGCTCCCGACGCTGCCCGCTGTCTTACCTTGGCCTTCCTTTTATACTCCCGCGCTTCCTCCCCTGCAGCCCCCCGCGCCTACCTCCCGCTACGGAGCGCCGAAATAAACACTCTGCAAAATAAAGTACAAGACAGAAATTGCAAGTCAGGATTCTCTCCAGCCACTCTCCAAATAACTCTGCTCCGGAGAACAGTAAGGTGTACCCACTCTTGAGCACCTAATTTATACTCCCGCGCTTCCTCCCCTGCAGCCCCCCGCGGTTCTTGGAGGTCAGTCATCTCAGGCATTCTTAGGATCATGTTGTAGACCAAACTATTTTCAGCTGATTCATCAATGATCTTCCCTCCACATAAGGTCAAAAATTGGGACCTTCATGGATGATTGCACAATATTCAGCATCATTCACAACTCCTCAAATACTGACACAACCTGTGTCCATGCACAGCAAGATCTAGATAACATTCAGACCAACACTGATAAGAGCATAATAACATAGGACCTGAAGTAGGCCATTTGATCTATTGAGACTGCTTTGCCATTTAAACAGATAATGGCTAATCATCTATATTAACATCATTTTCCTCCACATCATTTGATGTCATTGTTGTTATTGATCATCCCACACATAGTGGTGCACAAGGCAGAATTTCCTTTGTTGCCATAGCAAGAGTTTTTCTTGGAACAGATCATTAGCCTCTTACCAGAGGCTTTCAGCTTGAAGGGCACCACTCAGCTTCAGACATGGATGATTAGGAGTCTCTCCCAATTTTACTGCCTGCCATTGATGCGTTGGAAAGATTTTTCAGGTTGTTATTGTACTTCTTGGCCGTCAAGTCCTGGTGGGTCTGAAACCTAAATCTTCTGGGTCAGAGGCAGAGACATTATACACTGTGTCACATGATCTCCTTTTGATGTCATTAGTATCCAGAAAGTTTCTGTCTTGATCATGCTTGGTGATTGTGCTTCCAAAGCTCTGTGTGATAGAGAGTTTCAAATATTCATCATCCTCTGAGTGAAGAAATTCTTCCTCACCTCAGGCTAAAAGGTCTGCCCTTTATCCTGTTCACCCTCCCTTTGAATGTCATGCAGCTGCTCTGTGACACTCTTATCGCTTGCACCAAGGAGGTAACATAGTATCCTGGAATGTCTGTCTGTTCCCCTAACTAAAGGGCCTCTATTAGTGTTTTCCTTCCACTTATCTTTCCCCCCTCTTGTGCAGCTGAGTCACTGGTGGTGCCATGGGCTTGGCTTTTGATGGACTCCTCTGAGGGACCAATACCTTTACCAGTACCAAAATGGAAAACCAATGAACAAGCAAGATTGACTCAGAGGGCTCTTGCACTAACAGCCTGGTTCTCTTGGGCTGCTTGGCAGTCAATCTTTCCCTCTCTGCCTGCACATTCCTAACTTATAGTGTGACCAACAGTGAAAATAGATATACTATCCATTAAGGTCACTGTCTTGTGAGTGCACCACAGTGACTCCAGCTGCTGCTTGAGTTCTGAAACTTGGCAGACAAGCTTCTGGAACCAATAACATAATTTGCATATGTATTTGTCTAGGTCATATAGCATACCCATGACTTCCTAGTTACTCACCAAGCTGCTTCTTCCCTGTACCTAAATAAAAACCATATGCTATAGGCCAAAAACGATAGAAAAAGAAAGGAGCACTTCCTTCCCCTTTTCACAGAACTCCTTCACTCACCAAACTCCCAGCTTCTCGCTCTTCTAAGCTGCCCTCTGATGATTTTTATATTCCACCAACTGCCATGGTGAGATTTGAACCCTTTTCCCCAGAATATAAGCTCTCCACCATTGACAAGTCAGGAGTGTGATGGAATGCTCTTCACTTGCCTGGGTGAGTACAGCTCCAACAGCGCTCAAAAAGTTCAACACTATCTAGGGGAAAAAAAACAGCCTACTTGATTGACATCTACCTACCAATTTAAACATTCATTCCCTCCATCACTGTTACACCGTGGCAACAGTGTGTGCCATCTACAAAATGTGCTGCAGCAACTCGCCTGTCAAACCGCAATCTGTACCTGCTGGAAAGATAAAAACACTTGGGAAACTACCATCTGCAAGTTTCCCTCCAAGCCACAAACCATCCTGGCTTGGAACTATATTGCCATGGCTTTGCCATTGCTGGGTCAAAAAAGATGGAATTGCTCTCCTAAAAGTAGCACGCCACCAAATGCTCGAGGGCAATAAGGAAAGCACAAGAAATGTTGGCCTAGCCAGCAATGCCCACATACTGTAAAAAATGATATTAAATAAAAATGATGTCTAACAGTAACATGATGAAAAGTTGTCTGACAGTCTCTTCCTATTTGAAAGTTCCTTCGATTTTCAGAAACAACATTCTTCAGCTATTAAATTCACATTGTTCTCAGTGCAAACACGACCATGAGAAAAAAACCTTCATATATGCATACCAGTAAACATCTATATAATTAAGTAACACAATGGGATTATAAGTAATATTTTTGAATGTGAACTAATTATACTTTATTAGACAGTGAAGAGGATAGTGCTAGGATGTCATAAAACATTTTAAAATGCTTTAGCAAAGTCAATTAGAAAACTTCAGTGTTTAAATCAGGAAACATGGAAAATATGTACAGAATCACCAAACTTAGTATAATTATTCTTATCAGTGTCACTTTCTATCAAAAGATTTATAATTCTATTCCTATATTCCTTATCTAAACAGATGATACATGCAAATCTCATTAAATCCTTTTGCTAATTTGCAAGCATTAAAAGACAATCTGATATTCATAACACATGCCTGAAAACCTAATATTATCTGTTAATACTTGCTAGAGTTTTCTGTGTAATATCCATTAAAAGGGCCAATTTTTTAATATTATCTTTTTAATTTTAGAAATTTGCAGTTTCACAAATGACAGTAGTAATACATTAAAATGCATGTGCATCACCAAGATGAGGACAAAATTAAATGCCAAACACACACAAAAATATTCAAGGAAATGGAGAGCATGAATGGAGGGCAGAAGGGAATGCACAAAGAATTACATAAGAAGAAGAATGGATTTTAGGATCTTTCATTATTCTCAATACAGAAGTGAAGTGAAGTTGAAAGTTCTTTTGGCCTTGGAGTCATGGACCTTGAAACAGATTGATAGAAAAACCATTTCAAAGCAAGTGTCCTTTGATGATATGAAACATTTGCTTTCCTTTTAATCAGGGGCAATATTAATGCAAATAGATAATTAAAATATTTTCATAGATTTTTAGCCTTGCTGTTCATTTTCTGTCTTAGGCTGCATTGACACAATTCGAGTTTTAATTATGTCAGCAATCTAATCCCGTTAAAAATTCTCCCTCAGACTTTTCATACAATAGTTGAGTCTGGACCACATCCCAATGAATTAGAGGCTTTACTTGCAATTTTAACTTTCTAGCTATACCAACCACAGTTAAGGATATGTCAAGCTGACATAAATCACTTCCATTCTTACTTTGAAGAAAGCCATTGGAAGTACCCCCAGTGGTGTCAAAAAGTAAATGACACCATGGAAAATAACTATTTTCACATCAACAATTCCAATACTGCAGAATTTGTCCAAATCACAATCTGGATAACCTGAAGATATGATCAGGCTAGAAAATAGCCTTGCAGGAAGGAGGTCATGTACTAGAAACACTTGTTCAAACACTGTGAGGGAATCTATTTTTTTTGTGAGAGTATCTTTATAAATTCACACGCGCCAGAGTGACTTTGGTTGACTGGAGATTGTAGCATTTAACGTGCAGTATGTACCAACGGTTGATGCATTAAATCCTGCCTCAAAGCAGGGGCAGAACATTATCTAGGTATATTAACAGGTCACATAGATCAGTTTAAGGACAAAGTGGACTGTAGCCTGTGGTGAGATGTTGAACAAGAGGGTTGGCTTGATGCAGCTGAAACACTGCCAAGAATACAGCAATCCATGGTGAGCCGTGCTTCATCAGGTGGAAGAAGGATAGAGGAAGAGATAAAGGCATGGAGGGAAAGATTACAGTAGATAGGAGAAAAGAAGGAAAATACATCACTTTTGCCATTAAAAGGGAGTAAGATATAGCGACACAGCAGTTCGCATGCTACCTCACAGCGCCAGGAGCCTGGGTTCAATTCCAACCTTGGGTGACTGTCTATGTGAAGTTTGAACAATCTCTCTGTGTCTGCAGCTAATGTCTATCACACTCTCTGCCCCCTGTATGCTCTCCAGTGCATCCAGCTGCTGCTCCAACCAGACAGCGCAATCTGTGAGAAGTTGCTGCTGCACACACTTCTTGCAGACAAAATTGTCAGGGAGACTGAATTGCTTCATTGGTCTAATAACTGCTGTGGTATTCTCTTAACCACATCTTTCTTCCGGGTGCCCTGGATTTTCTCCTATAGTCCAAAGATGTGCAAGTTAGGTGGATTGGCCATCACCGATTGTCTCTTTTTGTCCAAATATATATAGGTTAGATGGATTAGCCACGGGAACTGGGAGGAGCTATGGGGAAGATGGGTCTGGGTAAGATGCTCTTTTGAAGAGTCAGTGCAAGCTTGATGGGCTGAATGGCCTCCTTAAAAAAAGTGAGTCTGGGGCTGAGCAGGTAGCAGAAAGTTACTAGCTTTATCCTGCTGGAAAGATTGGGTTAAGACAATCCCACAGCAGTTATTAGCCCAGTGAAGCAATCTAGTCTCCCTAACAACTTTGACTGCGGGAGGTGTGTCCAACTGCAGCTCCTCACAGGCCAAATTGTTCGATTGGAGTGGTAGGTGAATGCACTGCGGGTGGCATACAGTAGGTAGAGATCTGATTGACACTGGTTACAGGGAGGTTGTCACACCACAGGTTTAGTCAGTAAATGGATGATTACCAGGAGAGGCAGGCAGGTAGAGCAAGAGTTTCCTGTGGCTATTCCCCTTTCAAACGGGTATGCCATTTTGGATACTGTTGAGGGAGATAGTTTGTCAGATAGCAACAGCAGCCAACCCTGTGGCACCATGCTTGGTTCTGCTGTAGAGCAGGATCGGGTGAAGAGCAAGCGAGCAGTAGTAATAAGGAACTCGCCAGATAGAAACACAGACAGGTGTTTCTATGGCCACAGTTGAAACTCCAGTGTAGTATGTTGCCTCTCCAGTGCCAGGGTCAAGGATGTCTCTGGATTGCAGGACATTCTTAAGGGGGAGGATGAGCAGACAGAGATTGTTGTACATATTGGTACCAATAGGTCAGAAAAGGGATGATGTCCTGAAGCATGAATATTGAGAATTAGGCAGAAGGCTAAAGTGCAGGACTTCAAGGATAATAATTTCTGGACCACTGCCGGTGCCTCCTAGTGAGAGTAGGAATAGGAAGATTAGGCAAATGAATGCATGGCTTGAGAGCTGGTGCAGGGGGCAGTGTTTAATATTTGTGGATCATTCAGATCTCTCCTGGGTTATGCGTGACTTGTTCAAGAGGGATGAGTTATCCACAACCTAATATCTTGGTGGCGGGATTTGCTTGTGCCACTCGGGAGAGTTTCAACTAGTTTGGCAATGGGGTAGGATCAAAAGCAATAGGGAGACAAAACACAAGTTTGAGGACAGCATGGGAGTTAGGGAGAACACATTCAATAATAAGGGCAGTTTCAATAAGCCTAATACTAGACAGGTCAGGCAAGAGCAGGGCAAAGAGCAAGGGAAGCCTTGATTAAACTTTTTATTTCAACACAAGAGGCCTGATGGGCAAAGCAGATGAACTCAGGGCATTTCTACATCATTGACGGGTACAGAGGACTAGGATATAATAGTTATTACTGAAACGTGGCTAAGGGAGGGACAGGACTGGATAGGTCACACTATCTGTAACCCCCATGACTTGCCTGGCTCAATAACTGTCCTGGCTGGAGACAATACACATCTATTTAATCTGTGCCTAGTGCTTTCTCCACTCACATTGTCTGTATCTTTAAGAATTAATTACATGTAAAAACTCTCATTCCACCCATTATCTTGTAAAGTGAGTTTTTGGCTTTTTATGCCCTGTTTGTGAACACAACTCCTCACTCATCTGAAGAAGAAGCTTGAAGTTCCGAAAGCTAACGTTGCCAAATAAACCTGTTGGACTTATAATGATGTGAGACTTCTTATTATGCTTACCTCAGTCCAATGCCAGCATCTCCACATCAGGTTTAGTTGTATCAATCATTGAATGATTGAATGTCAAGAGGAAATTATATTGGATTTCTTCTTATTCGATAATTACCTGGAATTTGTGTAATATGAATGTTACTTGCCACTTTTCAGTTCATGCCTGAAAGTTGTCCAAGTTTTGTTGCATTTGGATATGGACTGCTTTAGTATCTGAATGGTTGCAAATTTTGTTGACCATTGTGCAATCATCATTGAACATCCCCACTTCTAACTTTATAATGGAGAGGAATTCATTGACGAAGCAGCTGAAGATAGTTGGGACTAGTATACTATCCTTAGGAACTCTTGCAGTGATATCCTGGAATTGAGATAATTTACCTTCAACAACCTCAATCATTTTCCTTTGTGCAAGGTATAAGTCCAACCAGCGGAGAGTTTTACTCTGATTCCCATTGGCTCCAGTTTTGCTTGGATTCCTTGGTGCCACATTGGATCAAATGCTACCTTGATGTCAAATGCAGTCATTCTCACCTCACCTCTGGAGTTCAGCTCTTTTTTGTCCACATTTGGACTAAGGATGTATTGAATTCAGGAGCTGAATTAGTGTAAGTGAGCAGGTTATTCCACATATTTATTCTATATTATTACAACTGGAAGATTTTTAAGATTGTTTTATTTTGGAATTGTAACTTTAAATTTAGGCTAAATGAAGAGGTCATGCGACAAGTTCTGTAGCCTGCCTGATAACAAGCTTCGATAGTTTGATTATTAGCAATTAGAGGAAGGCTTAAGTTGTTTTACTGAGAATTTATATTTGGAAAGTAAGGTAGCAGTTTCTGGATTTACAATGAGTAGACTCTGAGCCTTCCAAGGTCTCAGAAAAAATGTTGAAGGTTTTTCTCTTCTAATCCATGGGTACTTCAGTACGCTTTGTTGTCCAACAAAGGGCATACACACAGTGGGTCATGCG
Source organism: Sphyrna mokarran (assembly GCA_024679065.1). NCBI lineage: Eukaryota > Metazoa > Chordata > Chondrichthyes > Carcharhiniformes > Carcharhinidae > Sphyrna > Sphyrna mokarran. The sequence continues at coordinate 92,913,171 of JAGIQG010000001.1, forward strand.
AGGGCTGCTCTTGGATGTTTCGAGAGTAGCCTAGTGCTTCATGTTGTCAGTGTACACTTAAACTGAACCAACTGAACACAACAGCTCAATGACTATCACTGTTTGCTGTGCAGATACATGGATTTGGGCCAGTATCTGTGGGAGTTTGCACATTTTCCCCGTGCTTGCGTGGGTTTTCTCCGGGTGCTGCGGTTTCCTCCCACACCCCAAAGATGTGCTCTTAGGCTGGTTGGTATAACAAATTGTCCCCAACTTAGTCTCCCCTCAATCTGGTTTCCAATGTGGAGTGCCATAAGTGTAGACAAGGGTCATGGGTGGAAGAGGGAACTTGCAATGTTAAAATGGCAGCATGGACTTGTTGGGCCGAAAGGCCTGTTTCCCATGCTGTGTTGTTCTTTGTTCTTTGTATTGGGTTATAAACAGTTATGCTGTATACTATCCATTTACTTTGAAGTAAAGAGGGAATTGAGATCAAAGGTAGCTAATTAGCATTTCTTCCTGGATGCAAGATTAATGTTTCATGTTGGCATGGGAAGAGGACAGAGGAAGCCATTTTTGAGAACAGGTTACAACCTTCCCTGAAAATCAAAAAATATCACAAATAGCAGAAATTCTGTGTTGTCAGCAAAGAGAAAAAGCTTCTTGACTTTGCAACCTCCCATCCTTTTATGGATTCCAAGAGATTTGTTCCAGCATTGCTGCAGGGAAGAATAATCAACAGAACAGGCTTTATTGCTGGTCCTGGATTTAAGAAGTTCTTTGGAAACTGAGAGACAGTCTAGAGTGAAATAAGGATGTGGGAATCCATTAAAAAGAGGGAGCAACAGTAGCCTAAAATTTAATGCTAAACGAAGTATTTTTGAAAGGTTGGTACTGTTGTGATATTATTATTGTTGTGATAGAAGGAAACACAGCAGCCAAATGTTATGCAGTGGGGTCCCATAAATAGTAATGAGATAAATAACAAGATTTTAATTTTAGTGGTTCCAACTGACGGATACATCTGGCAGGCTATCAGTAAAACGCTACTGTTCAAATAGGCAGCAAGTTCCCTTAAATTTGTAGACCATTCTACCGAGGGAGATTGTGAAATCTGATACTGTTGATTCATTCTAATGCAAATTAGATAGATTGCTTTCAGAAAGTAATATCGTAGAGAACAGCGTTTTTGAGGTATAACACATGCTTAGGAGGAACAGGGATTTTGCATTTATTGTTCTTAAAGCTATTCACCACAGAGAATTTTTCTTGCCTCACCCTTGTGTGTGTTGTAAAATAATTAATGTGAATTGATTGTCAAGATTAGTCAGCAACTCCATAATTGTTTTATGTTGTGAATACAACAAGTGGTAGAAAATGAGTTGGGCCTTGGCCTTTTCTCATCAAGCTGTTCCCATGACTTGCCTGGGCTTGTAAAATCTCACTTATTGTCCTGTCTGGTGACAATACACATCTCTTTAAGCTATGGTAATGCTATTTCCACTCACATTGTCTGCATCTTTAAGACTTGAATGGCAGATTAGCTGTAAAGACTTGCATCCTAATCAACTGTTGTATAAACTGTGTATGTCTTTATATGTCCTTCTCTCATCAGAACCTGATGAAGGAACACCATTTCCGAAAACTTGTGGGATTACTATCAAATACACTGGTTGGACTTAAACCTGGTGTTGTGAGACTTCTTACTACCTTTATTTTCCACATAGAACTTAACATAGTATCTGGAAGATAGCAGGGAAGAAGTTCATTCATGTAACACCACTGCTTGGGGTGCCATGCAGACTACATCAATTCAACTGGGAAAGGCAGCATTGTAGGTGAATAGCTCCACAGTCCATGCTGAGTTATCTGTTGACATCAACAAATGAGTCTCCCTCCTATCATCACCAATACAGCAACATTTCATCAAATCTACTCTGATGTGGTAGCATTATTGGACTGTGGCTTGAACCTTCTCTCTTGGAGACCAGATCAAGTACCTAGAAGTGCAAAAAATACTTGAATAAATGATCTGCTCAATATATTTTCAAAATAGAATTGATATGTTAATGGTATTTTCATTCTTGTTTGAAAAACAAATGTATTGAGCTGATACAGCCGTTATTATCATTAAAATGAGACAAATGTATAGGCAGAACACACTGTTACAGATAACAAGAATATAATTGTCTTAACACTGTGCCATTGGACTTCTGCTCAGCATTTACTGAGCTTGTTATTGACATGTTTATATAGATAAACATCATAAATATCAATATTGTGCTGATGAAAATGCAGTTTCACTATTATGAAGTAAAGTGATACTCACACAAAACATATCTGATAATAAGTAGAACAAATCATAATCTGATAGACCTGTAAAAACACTAATATGATGATGCTAAAGGAAAGAAATCAGGAAATATTGAACAGGCTAGGACTTTATCTCTAGAAAAGTGAATGCCGAGAAGTGACCCAATAGATTTTTTTTATGTTTTATAGTATTTGATTTGATAGGTATTGAGATGATGTTTCCACTGATAGGTTAGACCTGAATGGAGGGAGATGAATATAAGATAATCACTAATAGATTCAGTAGACAATACTTGGGTGGTATGTTGATACAGTGGTTAGCACTGCCGACTTATTGTGACAGGGACCCGGGTTTCGATTGGTTTGGGTCACTGTCTCTGCAAAGTCTTCATGTTCTCCCTGTGTCTGCGGGGTTTTGACCGGCTTCCTCCCATAGTTTGAAAGATATCCTGGTTTGGTGCACTGGCCATACTAAATTCTCTCTCAATGTACCCAAACAGGTGTCGGAGTGCGGCGACTAGAGGGGTTTTGCAATAACTTCATTGCAATGGAAGTGTAAGACTACTTGTGACATTAGTAAATAACCTTTAAAAATTGCATTGGAGGCAGTGAAGGTTTAGTAGGTTAATCCCAGAGAAGGTTTAATAGGTTAATCCCAGAGAAGGTTTCGTAAGTTAATCCCAGTATGGAGGGATTTTCTTATGAGGAGAGGTTGAATAGATTGGGCCTGTTCTCATTGAAGTTTAGAAAAAATGTACAATGACTTTATTGAGATATATCAAATCTCAGAGCTTCACAGGGTAAACGCTGAGAGGTTGTTTCTCCTTGTGGGAGAATCTAGGATCAGATAGCACAATCTCTGAGTAAGGAGTTTCCCATTTAAAACAGAAATAAGGATTCTCTTCCCTCAGAGAGTAGTGAATGTATGGAATGCTTTACTACAGTGATCTGTGGAGGCTGGATCATCCAGTATCAACTAACTCAGTTCAAAGCAGAGATGGACAGATTTTTAATCAGTAAGGCATTCAGTGGTTATGGAGATAAGGCAGGAAAGTGGAGTTGAGGATTATCATTTTAGATCAGTCATGATTTCACTGAGTGATGGAGCAGACTCAACAGGGTGAATGGCCTACTTCTGCTCCTACGTCTAATGATCTTATCTCAATGACTATTAATTCATCTTAAGGATTCAAGACTGAAACTTATCTTAGAATATAACATAGAACAAATACACCAAGTGAGATTAAAACAGATGTCCAGGGCTAAACCAAGGAATTCCTTCTCGATACCTCTCTGATTTGCTGCTTCTCTCTCTTCCTTTTAAATGCTCATCAAAACCTCTGACCAAGGTTTTGGTTACCTGTCCAAATACCTTCTCATGTGGCTAAATTTCAAATTGTATCTGATAATTTGCAACATTGGAAAATGCTAAATAAATGCAGTAAGTTATGTAATATTGATATTGTAGTGGCATGCCCACATAAGATCATAAGACCGTAAGTCATAGAAACAGAATTAGGCCATTTAACCAAGATGTCTGCTCTACCATTCAATCATGGCTGATATTTTTCTCATCCCCATTTTCCTGCTTTTTCCATTACCTCTGACCTCTTTATTAATCAAGAACTCTCTCTTAAAGACACACAATGCCCTGGCCTCCATAACCTTCTGCGGCAAACAGTTCCACAGATTCACCACTCTCTGGCTGATGAAGTTCATCCTCATCTCTGTTTTAAAGATCTGGCCTGATGTTGTGCCTTCTGGTTCTAGTTTTTCCTACTATTGGAAACATCTGCTCTACATGCACTCTATTCAGGCCTTGCAGCATCTTGTAAGTTACAAAAAGATCCCAGCCTCCTGTCCATCCTTCTAAACTCCAACGAGTATAGACCCAGACTCCTCAACCATTCCTCATACGACAAGCTCTTTGTTGCAGAGATCATTCTTGTGAACCTTCTCTGGAGCTTTTCCAAGGCCAGTACATGCTTAGATATGGAGCCCAAAACTGCTCACAATATTCCAAATGATGTCTGACCAGAGCCTTATACAGCCTCAGAAGTACATCTCTGCTCTTGTAGACATGAATGCCAGCATTGCATTTGCCTTCCTGACAGCCAACTGAAGCTGCATATTAACTTAAGAGAATCTTGAACAAGGACTCCCAAGTCCATTTGTGTTTCTGATTTCCAGACCATTTTTCCATTTAGAAAATAATCTATGCCTTCATTCCTCCTTCCAAAATGCATAACTTCACACTTTTCCATACTGTATTCCATCTGCCACTTTTTTGCCCACTCTCCTAACTAGTCCAACTCCTTCTGCAGTGTCCTTGCTTCCTCAATACTACCTGTCCCTCCACAAATCTTTGTATCTGCAAACTTAACAACAATGCTTCCAGTTCCTTTAGCTATTTCCTCCAAATTGTTAAAGTACATTGTAAAAAATTGTGATCCCCAGCACTGAGTCTTAAGGCACAGCTCTAGTCACCCATTGCCATCCTGAAAAATTACCCCTTTATCCCCACTCTTTGCCTTCTGCCAGTCAGCCAATCCTCTATCCATGCCAGGATTTTACCTTAACACCATGGGCACTTATTTAACAGTATCCTTTGTGGCACCTTGTCAAAGCCCTTCTGGAAATCTAAATAAATCACCCATGCACATGAACTCTTGGAAGGTACCTCTTTGAGCTCAGTGTACACTTTCAGAAATCAAAACCATATTTTAAGTTCTTCTCTGTATGGAGAGATGTATTGTGTGGGAAACTGGGATAGTTTGCAGCGTATTTTGGCAGATTTGAAGAGGAACAAATTGGAATTTTTGAGGGACAGAGCTAGCTCGATTTACTATAACATTTTTAGGCATCTGTCTTGTGATGGAGTTGGCCTTCTGCCCTGGTCTACCCTGACTAACGTTCTGCATCTGTCGAGATACGCTCCGACGCCCCCGCAGCTCTGAATGGAAGTAAATGGTTAACTGAAAATGAAGTGAAGATATTTTTAGGTTTAGATTAAAGCAAACTCATGAAATGACTGCTGCAAGGAATGGTCGTGTTTTTTTTATGAGGCCTTATATTGTCTAAGATTAAGCACATGGAAACTGTGATCAGTCACCATCAAGTTGGGAATCACAGCAATTTAGTCTGTAAAATGGAACACATTTTTCTTCCACTCTGCTGATTGCCTTATCTTGCACATCATGGCCATTTGATTTTCATAACTAATCTGAAAGTGTCAATCCATTTGGAGTTGTAACAGGTCTTTTGATTTGAAGAGAAGAGTATTTTGTGATTTATAAAAATTCTCAAAAAAGTTTTACTTCTGAAAGAGGTCCTGTTGCTTAATTCTCAGACCTATGTTCTGAAGTAATAAAATCAGTCAACCTAGAGGAAAGCAAGATGTGCAATATTCAAGTTGAGTGTAAGGAGAGAATGCAATGTTGTAAAGCGAATGCAAGTATATATAAAGCACTTACATAATTCTTACCGTGTATTATTTCTCTTTATGATGAAACATCTTTTGAAAAATTAGCAAAAGCTTAGTACCCCTTTACCATTGGCATGTCTAATTAATTAGTGTAACTATTTTTGGATTTCATTTGGCCTTGTTTACAGCTTTCAAGTACTGGTGCATGAGAAAAACAAGAGTTTATTGATCTAATTATTGATGTACAGTTTATCCCAATTTACATAAAAATGATGCTTCTCAGGAACAAAATCGTTTTGTCACTACAAATGTATTTTATGCCTCAGAGATAGACTTGAAAGGTTGAAAGGGAAAGGTAGAGCAAACAAATCCAGAATTCCCTGAATGATAAAAGGGATAGAAATTAAGATAAAGAAGAAAAAATGTGCCTATGACAGATGTCAAGTAAACAATTGATTTTGATTTGATTTATTATTGTCACATGTACTAGTATACGGGGAAAAGTATAATTTATTGAGCACTATGCAGATAAAGCATACCGTACATAGAGAAGGAAATGAGGGTGCAGAGTGTTGCAGTCATAGCTAGGGTGTAGAGAAGGGTTGGTTTAATGCAAGGTGGGTCCATTCGAAAGCCTAATGACAGCAGGGAAGAAGCAGTTTTTGAAACGGTTGGTATGTGATCTCAAACTTTTGCTTCTTTTTCCCAATGGAAGAAGGTGGAAGAGAATGTGTTTGGGGTGTGTAGAGTCCGTGATTATGCTGACTGCTTTCCTCAGGCAACGGGAAGTGTAGACAGTATCAATGGATGGGAGGCCGGTTTGAATGATGGACTGCGCTTCGTTCACAACCCTTTATAATTTCTTGTAGCTTTGGGCAGAGCAAGAGCCATACCAAGTGGTGAAATAACTGGAATAATGCTTTCTATGGTGCATCTGCAGAAGTTGAGGAGAGTTGTAGCTGACATGCCAGATTTCCCTAAGTAGAGGTGTTGGTGGGTTTTCTTAATGATAGCATCAGCATGGAGGGACCAGGGCAGATTGTTGGTGATATAGACACTTAGAAATCTGAAGATCTCGACACTTTTACTTCACCACCATTGATGTAGACAGGGGCATATCCTCCATTATGCTTCCTGAAGTCAATGACTATCTCCTTCATTTTGTTGACATTGAAGGAGAGATTATTGTCATCGCAAGAGTTCACCAGATTATCTCTCTCCTGGTACTGTATCTCATCATTGTTTGAGATCTGACGCACAATATTAGTGCCATTACCAAATTTGAAGATCGAGTTGGAGAGAAATTTGTCCATATAGTCAAAGATGTGTAAGGTGTATAGAAAAAGGCTGAGGACACAGCAGAGCATTGGTGTTGAGGATGATCATAGAGGAGGTGTTGTTGCCTACTCTTAATGTCTTTGGTCTGTGGATTAGGAAGTCTAGTATCCAGTTGCAGAGGGAGGAGCCAATCCCCAGGTCACAAAATTTGGAGATTACTCTTGCATGAATAATGGTGTTAAAGGCTGAGCTATAGTCTATAAATAGAAGTCTGATATTGCTGGCTTTGTTACCTGGTTGTTCCAGAGTTGAGGGTCAGATCAGAGAGATGGCATCTGCTGTGGACCTGTTGTGGCGATAGGTGAACTGTATTCGATCCAGGCAATCCAATGGGCAGGAATTGATTTGTGCCATGACTAACCTTTCAAAACTCTTCATAATGATGGATGTCAGAGCCACCAGATGTTAGTCATCAAGGCACGCTGCCTGGCTTTGGTACCAGGATAATGGTCATCTTCTTGAAGCAGGTAGGGACCTCAAATTGGTGTAAAGAGAAAACTGGGCAGAATACAGGTTTAGAAGGGAGGTGAGAGAAGGAAAGTGGGAGTATGAAAAGCAATTGGCTGCCAACATAATAGAGAATCCCAAAATTATTCATGTAAACTATATAACGGTGGTAAAAGGAGGAATACAGTCAAAAGAAAAACGTGCATTGTTACGGGGAGAAGGTGGGAGAATGGCACTATGTGAATGGGATTCTGTCTCCACAAGAACTTTGTAATCGCTCCCATCAATACTGTCAAGGCAGATGCACATGCGATGGGTAAATTGGTGAGAATGGGTCAAGTAAGTTTTTTACCCTCATCACTTGCTGCATGCTACCCTCAATGCCTCTCCCAAGTGGTTTAAAAATCAAAGTCAGAATCTACTCTAACAATACCAGCACTTTTGAATTTATGTGAAACTTTTCTGGGTTTCATTGCTAACTTCAGTTCACAGACAATGAACGCATATCCCATGTGGCTTGGTTGAATCAAGAACTGAGAAAAACACTTCAATTCAGTAAGAGAATGGAGATGAAAGAAGGATGGTTAATCCTGCTAGATTTTTGATGTTGAAATGAAAGAATGTGTCAATGGCATCCTCATTAGAACTGGCTGCACCATTCAGGAGCCTCGTCATAAAGCAATAGAAAACGTTTTTTTTAATAGAAAAATAATTCAGTTATCTTTCCAAGTAAAGCAACTTAAGAAATGGATCCTGCATCTATACTGCAGTTATGAACAGTACAGGCTAAAACCATTTCGTCTATCACTCCTATACCATAGTCAGCTCCACAATTAAAGCTATCTACCTTAATGATATTTCTCTGCTTTTCAATTTTAACCTACACCTCTCAAAATCTTATTTAATTCACATTTAAATTTTGATATAGGGCTTGGTGCTGTAAATTGAACAGCTTGGCCTGTGGATCGCGCTGTGTGTTTAATCTTGCCTGTTGAGTGGAATGTAAGCAGTTTGTCAACAACATCAACTGTGATTCATCGGCTGTACATATCAGCAGAGGATACATCCTTTTGATAACTTGTATTTCTTAAGACTAACTTGGCCCCTTTATTGGGAGCTGCATTGTGGTTGTGACAAGCGCTGGGAGTCATTCTGCAGCTAACCCTGCAACATCGATGGCTGACTATGGGGAAATGCGGCATCCACATTTTAGGAAATTTTGATGGATCAGGTTACAGGGGAAGAGATGTCTTTTGCCGTTATAGGGACCAAGAGGCCTTCTAGAAAGTGTGAAAGTAGTGGGAATAGATAGTTCTGCAGCTCAATGCCATGTGTGGCTCCAAGGACCTGGATGTAATATCACATGAAGTTTAATGATCTGACACAATTAGTTAAGCTCAATCAATGCATCACCAAATAATATCTTCTACCAAATGCAAGACTAGCCTCAGTCATTGCTCATTTCACCACATCCATCTATCATCAATCAAAAATCAGTGTTGCTCAGGATTCATACTCATATGCATCATGTCCTCCTCGTAGATTTGAAATGTTGCAAAGTTCAGACCCAGCTTGCACACATTGGCAATTATTCAACTCAATATCCAGATCACTGAAACATTAGAAATCACATACTTCCTTTCCCTTTCTTGCAGGAGGAAGTGATGCAAAAATAGAGCCAGTAAAAATAAATCAGGGAAGACGATGGCTGAGTCATATTATTGTTGGACTATTAATCCAGAAACTCAGCTAATGTTCTGGGTACCCAGATTCAAATCCTGTTGCAGATGATGGTGAAATTTGAACTCATTAAAAAAAACGTGCAATTAAGAACCTACTGAAGACCATATTGATTTTCAGAAAAACCCATCTGGTTCACTGATGTCCTTTAGGAAAGGAAATCTGTTGTACTTACCGGGTCTGACCTACATGTGACTCCCGAGCCATAGCAATGCAGTTGACTCTTAACTGCCCTCGGGCAACAAGGGATAGGCAATAAATGCTGGCCAGCCAGTGATGCCCATGTCTCACAAATGAATAAAAATAGAGAGGGAGAGGTGTGACTGCATGTTCTAATTCCAATGGAGGAGATGATGTTGCTGATTGTTAGAAGGGCCATTGTTGAGGTTGTTTTCTGGGCAGAGTGAAGCCATTAAAAATGATTCCTCATACCCTATGTCTCAACCTACTTTTCTCTTATCCCACAAGCTTTTCTAAATGAATGATCACAGTTATATAAACATGCAATTCATACTTTCTCCTGTCCTGCATCACAATATTACAAATAAGAGCAAAGAACAAGATGGCATGGTGGTACAGTGGTTAGGGACCCAGGTTCGATTTTTAGCTTAGGTGACTGTCTGTGTGGAGTTTGTACATTCTCCCTGTGTCTGTGTGGGTTTCCTCCACATGCTCCAGTTTCCTCCCATAGTCCAAGGATGTGCGGGTTAGGTTGATTGGACATGCTAAATTGTCTCTTAGTGTCAGGGGAACTAACGAGTCAAATGCATAGGTTATAGGGACAGTGTCTGGGTGAAATTGCAGTCGGTGCAGACTCGATGGACTGAATAACCTCCTTCATTACTGTAAGATTCTATAATTCTCTGAAAGAATAGTACAGAATGATTTCAGGCCCTTCAGCCCTCCAAGCCTGTGCTAATCATGATGCCCTAATTAAACTAAAAAGGAACCTTCTGCCCTTACTCAGTCCATATCCCACGATTCCCTCCCTATTCATGTACCCACCCAGGTGCTTCTTAAATGTTGCTATTGTGCCTGCTTCCACCATCTCCTCTGCCAGTGTGTTCAAGACACCCTCCACTCTCTGCATAAAAAACTTACCCTGCACATTTCCTTAAATTTATCTCCTCTTACATTAAATCTGTGTCCTTATAATTGAGCCCAAGATAAACTCTCTGACTATCCACTCTATTTATGTCTCATAATTTTATAGACTTCTATCAGGTCTCAGCCTCTGTTTTTCCAGTGAAAACAATCCTAGTTTATTCAGCCTCTCTTCATAGCCAATATCCTTGAGACCAGGCAACATCCTGGTGAACGTTCTTTGACCTCTCTCCAAAGCTTCCACGTCCTTCTGGCAATGTGATGATCAGAACTACATGTAATACTCTCCCACTTTTTTTTGAGGTACTCAAGAAGTGCAGGCTTCTTAGACATTGGTGAAAAAGTAGGAAGACAATGATGATGAAGACACCCCATCACTTGATTTCACACTCAGTAACTAAGGACATCTTATGACATATGGATGGTGTCCCTGAGTCTAAGCCAGTCACACTAGGTTTAAGTCCCACTCTGGGACTTTCTGGCAAGAGAAAGTGTATTCATAATGTAGTTGAACATATATCAACTTGTACACCCTTTCAACATACACTACTAGAAGGAGATAAGATTCCTGGTTGGAATACAAATTTTCCATTAGAGATTGCTGTCTGGGAGATGGAAAACAGATATCTCACTCTATATTTTGGTCTAGAGGGTTTAAAAGGTTGGAGGACTGGGAATTCATGGAAGCATGCATGTCTTGCTAACTGATTCTGAAAGGAAATTTATGTCTGTGGGAACATTGTTTAAATTGGAATTAATGGAAATAGCTAGCAATGAAGAATTATACTTCATCATGTTTAAGTATTGCAATTGGTAAAAATTATATTAATTTTTAAAAGTATATTTTAATTATGTAGTTAAATAACGTTTGTTTTAAATAAAAGTTTCCTGGTGAGTCAATAGAATCACACTGGGAGCGAAACATCTCATCCTCACATGAGGTAACCTTGGAAAAGGTCTAGAGGAGGTTCACAAGAATGATCCGGGGAATGAAGAGCTTGTCATAAGAGGAACAGTCGAGGATTCTGGGTCTGTTCTCTTTGGAGTTTTGACAGATGAGGGGGGATCTTATTGAAACTTACGGGATATTGCAAGGCCTGGATAGAGTGGACTTAATTAAGATGTTTCCATTAATAGGAAAAACTAGAACCAGAAGGTACAGCCTTAGACTACAAATTCTTTAAAACAGGGATGAGAAGGAATTTCTTCAGCCAGAGAGTGGTGAATCTGTGGAATTCTTTGCCACAGAAGGTTATGGAGGTCAGGTCTTTGAATGTCTTTAAGAGAGCTACATAGGTTCTTGACTAATTAGGGGATCAGGGGTTATGGGGAAAAGGCAGCAGAATGGGGATGAGAAAAATATCAGCCATGACTGAATGGTGGAGCACACTTGATAGACCAAGTGTCCTAATTCTGCTCCTATATTTTATGGTCTTATTGTCTCACACCAATGCCAAAATTAAAACATTTGGAATCTAAGGTAACTGCAAAATGTACCTTGGAGTTTTTGAACTTGTTCTTAATACTATGCATCATAAATGATGGAATCTGGGTTCAAGTGCTGCTATTTCAGATTAAATAGATTGTGCCCGTGAAGCAGTAAATGGACAAAAAAAGACTTCAATTTTCAAGAGCCTTAGACAACCTCAAGGTTAAGATGTCCTAAAACAATTCGAAGTTTAGTACTTTTAGAATGTAGCTACTGTCGTAACATGAGGAACAAAGCAGCCAATTTGCACACAGTGAACTCTCTTCATGTGCTGCAACCAGCCTCACAATGTAAGAAAGATTATACCCCATATCCATACACATGCCTATTCACCATTGCTGAAGTTTAAAAATTAATCAGCTATCCTGCTTTGAGCAAGGCTGAATTTATAATATGCGGTAGAGCCAATACATATGCAATACAAACATATATTTTCCATACAGCCTAATGTGGATGGATAATGGGTGGAATGCTTTTCCCTCACATTATCAGGCAGGTTACAGCATATAAAGAGCGTACAGCATATAAAGTGTGTAAATTGGCTGCTCTTATAAATTGATATACTTAACTATGACAAGGTATAATTCTTAACTAGCTATTTCTATTAGTTTTTGGGATTTGAAGGAATAAGTACTGGGATACACAATCAGTGTACAGTTTCATCATGCGTGCAACAGACGGCATAGGCAGATTTGGTTCCCTTGGTGGTAATAGACTCAGTAAACAATTATGCTTCTATTTGATTTTGAGATTTCTTCTCTTCCTGACTGACATAATTATGACATTCAATTAGCCACCTATAGCAATTGGTGGCTTTTATTAGCTGTCAGCTGAGGTGGAGAGGGAATCAATAGTTCACCTGGGTAAAAAGGGTTGATTTATTACCTTAAAGAGCTTGTTTAGCAACCGCGTGGTGTTCCAGCAAATGCAGTTAGTATCTTGTCCATTAACGACAAAGGTGAGCTCTCAAAACCTGAAACAACTTGTCATGAATAGAATCCACTCCATTAATGTTCTAAGGTAAATAAGGAAATCAGGCAGTGTTAATAATCTCTTATCTCTGCTTCTTTTTAGATGAATCAATTCTCTCTTCTCCGCCATCTTTACAATCAATGATAGAGAGCATAAATCTCAAATAATACAAATCTTCCTATCTGTATCATTTTTGCATGTAGTCGTTCACAAATTACCATCAGTTTACATTCATTCAATGGATGTGGACATTGTGAGGCCACCATTTATTTGTCCATCCCTAATTACCCTTAACTTAGTAATTTTCTAAGCTATTTCTGAGGTCAACTAAGAATCAACTTAATGGCTGCAAGCTTGGATTCACATATACATCAGACTGGATAAGGATGGCAAATTTCCTTCCCTAAAAGACATCAGTGAAACAAATGTTATTTTTGTACAAAATCTGGCAGCTTTGTTAGTATTTTCTCTTTATTCCAAAGTTATTTATTAAATGAATTTAAATTCTCCAGTTGTGGATTGAGAACTTGTGGCCAAAATTTATTCGCCACATTGGGGTAACATCCATAGGTTGAAGAGTAGGTCCAACCCTGATGTATCCATTCTGGGCTCTCACCCAATTTGGTATAATGCCAGTCAGTCATTTACTCTGCTTAGCGATGAGACCCTTGAATATTCCACTTTCAAGAGTTGCCAGTCATCAGAAGCAAGCACTTCTCCAGTTCCTGCAGCACCAACCGGATCAGTAAAGCTGCTAGTATTGCAGCAAAGCCTAAAAGCAGGATTCCGGCTTTGAAGATGAAATCAATGAAGTGGGACCAATGAGGGTCAGTGGGTCCCTGGTGCTTTGGGATGGGGTGGAAATCAGGGAATGGGGAGGGAATCAGTTTGAAGGACAGACAGGATCTTCCTATGTGGATGCTCCTTGACATCAGTGGATCTCCTTGTTGGACACAAGCTTCCCAAGTTGGAGAGAATCTCCTCCAAGCCACAGACATTCTCAACAAGATGTAGCTGGTGATATGCCCACATGGTGTGGCTTCGGCCTGCTACTGCCTGTCATTATTAGAATATTAGCAACTGTGTGCTGAGGCCCTAAAGAAGCCAAATATTCAGCACTTCAATTGGCCTCCAGGCACAAAGGCAGTCTCACCAGAATTAATCAGGGAAAGCAGAGTGGCCTTGTGATCTTTACTCTGCATTTACCCATCCCATTATAAGATCCTACTGCCTGCCAGCCTGTCTCCAGAAGGAGCACTATAATTCTGCTCCAGATGTCTGAAACATTAGCCAAGGTCTCTGTGTTAGTAGTTAACATAATGGATGACACTGTGGCACAGTGATTAGTGCTGCTGCTCACAGCACAATGTTCAATTCCGGCCTTGGGTCACTGTCTGTATGGAGTTTGCACAGTCTCCCTGTGATATGTGGGTTTCCTCCAGGTGCTCTGGTTTCCTCCCAGAGTTCAAAGATGTGCAGGCTAGGTGGATTGACCATGTCAAATTGCCCTTTAGTGTCCCAACATGTATAAGTTAGGGATATTAGCGGGGTAAATGCATGAGGCTATGGGAATAAGGTGAGGATGGGTCTGGGAAAGATATTCTGTCAGAGAGTTGTTGCAGACTTGATATGCCAAATGAGCTCCTTCTGCATTGTAGAGATTCTACGATTCGCTCTGTTAATATTCCTAATAATATAAAAGCCCAGCTCCCCCAGTTGAAAACAATGTTGCAAACCAAACAGAAAACCCTACGGTAGATGTGGGATTTATTTTCTTAATTTAATCAAAATAGATTTAATAAGAAGTTATGGAAAATCTTGGATTATTGAACAGAATAGTTCCACTGCTTTATCACAATAGAATGTGCTGACAGAAAATTCTATGATTACCTGTATTCAATTTCAAGAAAAACAACCAAAGAATTGTGCAAAGATGAAGTTTAGTATGAAAACATTTTATGTTGAAATGTGACCCTAATTAAGAATTTCTAGGTAGTACAACTAACCATTCACCTTGCAATGATTGTGGTACGCAGTGTTCTTAGAAATGACAAGCAATAACCATTCATGTGATAAAAATTTAAAGTCCTTGCAATGAAGAAAATGATGTAAAGCCATTTTGTAAAATAAAACACAAGAAATGTTTTGCTTCAAGTAACACTTTAATGAACACATTGTGATGTAAGAATGTATATTCAAACAAGTACAAAGAATGATTTAATGTTAAAACAAAAACTATAAAATGCAATGCAATCTACTTAAATAATGCCAAGCTTTTATTCTCAGTGGATTAAAAATAGTTTTTTTAAAAGTAACAATTGATAAGGAGCAGAATATGTAAAAAAAAACTCAGAAGAAATTTGCCCTGATAGTTGTAAAACATTAGGGTGAAACCTTAGGGTGGGGTCTGTCATCAGGATCCAGCACGGGTCCTAATAGCAGATCTCAAAATGGCAGCTCATCCACTCACAGTGGCAATGGCTAGCCAACCGTGATTACACAGTAGCTGTCCAATTAAAACAGTGGAAGCTTAGGCCCAGTTATGCTGGGAGAGGGCAGGTTTGCCAGGGTTAGAAGTCCAGTGCCATTTTTAAATGGCAACTATACATGCCCATGGTCCCTAGATCAAATTCAAATCATGACCAGACCTCTGGACTCCATTTTCTTCTCTGCTACTGAAGCCCAGGATCAACACCCTATCAGCCCTGTTAATCCTGATCTGTGATTGGCTACAAGGAGAATTCCTCTGGTACATGACTCAGAAGAGGCCCTTTTGGCCACATTTGTAGAGCTGTGTCTGGACTAGACAGCAGAACCTCAGCTAGTAACCCAATCATCTGCTCATTTGCTGCCCTTCAGAATTATAAGATTTTCCTAATTTCCTGAGCTGGAGTTTGAGGGTGCCTCACTAATGTCTAAGCCAGGTCTTGAATAGATTACTCCTGTCTCCCAGGATCCATCTGTGCAGGGATTTGTGGCATTTGGGAGTGGCGGAGAATATCATGCAAGCTCCATGGAAAACAAGCATAAGTTTGGAGGATACATTCTCCCATGGTTGCATACCAATTGAACATTAATGGGCATTCTGTTGATAAAGAATGCAGGCTGATGCCAGAGAGCTCTGATTTGATTTGATTTGAGTTGATTGATTTGATATATTGTTGTTACTTGTACTAACGTACATTGAAAAGTATTGTTTATTGTGTGCTATAAAACATACTGTTTATAGAGAAGGAAACAAGAGAATGCAGAATGTAGTGTTACAGTCATAGGTAAGGTGTAGAGAAACATCAACTTAATGCAAGGTAAGTCCATTTAAAACTCTGATGGCAGCAGGGAAGAAGCTGTTCTTAAGTCGGCTGATACGTGATCTCAGAGTTTTTCCTGTAGAAGAGAGCAAGTCTGGGGTGCATGGGGTCCTTAATTATGCTGCCTGCTTTGCCGAGGCAGTGGAAAGGGTAAACTGAGTCAATGGATAGAAGGCTGATTGCTACAGTAAGGCAACTGGCAAACTTTCTACACTTATACTAAACCGATGACGACCCTGAAGCTATTGATCTTTAAGCTCGACTTTTTAGGCCCATTTTAAACAGCAGGAACACTCCAGTTTTTTTAAACAAAAAAGAGAAAGGCTCCTGATTAGTTCTTTATTAGTCAGGTGTTCTTAACCTGTCCATTTTCAGGTTCACAGGATAGAATCTGAAGTACATTTTGCAAAGTAGTAGATTTTTTTTGCTAGCTAGACTGAATATTTATACCAACCTATACTAATCAGGAGACTTACTAATTTTAAGGGGCCTATTTGTGAGAACAACAGTAGTAGTTTTTAAGTGACTAACTAGTATTTAGCTTTTAATCTAACAACCAATAGAGGGAGATTGATGTCAGCTGGCCGTTTTGTATGCTAGTCCTGCGAGATGAGGGATATCGAGGTGATTTTAAGCGTCCTTGAGGACTACATCCAATTGCAGATGCTCACCAAATGCATGGATTGGTTAGAGCAGCAGCTGGAAGCTCTAAGGCACACACAATTAGCAGAAATTATTATTGATAATAGCTGGAAATATGGCCACACCCAAGTGCAGAGATAGTCTGGTGACCGCCAGATGGGGTAAGCAGCTAGTGCAGTGGTCCACTATGGCTGTCTCCCTGTCTGACAAGAATGCCATTTTGGATGCCGATGAGGAGGAAGGTCCATTGGGGGCAGTAACAGCAGTGGCCAGAGCAAAAACATCATGGCTAGCCCTGCTGTACAGAAGGGTAGTGGTATAAAGCAAAGTGGTAGGGGATTCAATAATCAGGGGCACAGGTAAGCGCTTCTGTGGCTGCAAAAGGGACTTCAGGTTGGTAATTTGCCTTCCTGATACTAGGGCTCTAGATTAAGAGGGTACAAAGGATCCTGAAATGGGAAAGAAATCAGATAGACATCATTGTCCAAATCAGCACGAATGACATAGATGGAAAGAGTAGTGAGCTCCTGCAATAGCAATTTAAGAAGTTAGGTCAAAGATTAAAAAGCAAGACCTCTAGGTTAGTAATGTCAAGATTACTCCTCATGCTGCATTCTAGTGAGGCTAGGAACAAGGATGTAGTGCAGCTGAACACCTGGCTAAAGAATGGTGCAGGAGGGAAGGTTTCAGATTTATGAATTACTGGGATGTCTTCCAGAGAAGGTGGCACCTGTATAAGAAGGACGGGTCACATCTGAACTAGAGGGGCACTGATATCCTGGCTGGGAGTTTGCTAGTGTGATTCAGTTGGGTTTAAACTAGTGTGGCAGTGGGGTGGGAATCAGAACAGTAGGTCAGCAAGAAAAGACTGGGGATGAGATAGGACTAAGGCCAAGGTAGCTAAGAGGAAAGCAGGCTGGGGGAGTTGAACTCAGTGGGCCTTGTAGTCTGGAGTGCATCTACTTCAATGCAAGGAATTGAAAGACAGATAAGCTTACAGCCTTGATTTCAGATAAGGAACTAGGATAAGGTTTTGATAATGGAGACTAGGTTAAAAGAAGGGCAGGATTGCCAGTTAAATGTTCTGGAATATAAGTGTTTTAGGTCAGACAAAGGGGAAGGCAAAAGCAGTGGGGGAGTTGCAATACAGTTTAGGGAATGTATTACAACTATACAGAGAAGGCACACCTTGAAAGCATCATGTAATGAGGTACTGCGGATAGAGCTCAGAAACAGTGTATTGCAGGCCTTCCAACAGCAATGGGAAGTTGAAGAACAGATACATAAACAGATTCTGATAGATAAAGAAATAATCGAGTTGTTGTAGCGGGGGGATTTTAATTTTCCTCATATTGACTAGAAACCCGCAACTAGAGTTGCGGTCCGGATGGTGAGGAATTTGTTAAGTGTGTCCAGAAAGCTTTTTTGGAACAATATGTAGATAGTTTGATTAGACAGGGGGTTATACTGGACTTGGTACCAGGGAATGAGCCTGGACAGGTCAGCAAATTTGCAGTGGGGGAATATGTGGTAAACTGTGACCACAATTCTGTAAGTTTTTGGATATTCATGGAAAGGGACAAATGTTGTCCCAGTGATAAATTGGGGGAAGGCTAACTACAACCAGATTAAGTATGATTTGGAGGCTGTTGTTTGGGAGAGGCTGTTTGAGGGTAAATCCACATCTGGCATATAGGAGTCTTTTAAGGAGCAGTTGTTTGAAGTGCAGGACGGCATGTGCCTGTGAAAAGGAAAGAGAAAAAAGGCAGGATCCGGGAACCATGGATGATCAGAGAAATTGCAAGTCTAGTCAGAAAGGGAAAGAATATATCCATCTGGGCAACTAAAATTAGATGAAGCACTTAAATGATACAGGGAAAGTAAAAAAGAACTCAAATAGGGCGATAGGAGGGCAAAAAGGGTTGCAAAACGTTCTTGGCGGACAGGATTAAGGAGAATTCCAAGGTATTTTAGACATATATTAGGAGCAAGAGGGTAGCTAGAGAAAGAGTTGGTCCACTCAAAGACAAAGGAGGGAAATTATGTATAAAACCAAAGTAAGTGGATGAGATTCTTAATGAGTACCTTGCATTGATATTCACCAAGGAGTGGGACATACTGATTGATAGTATCTCGCAGGGGTATGTAACTCCTCTAGAGCATGTCATCATTATGAGAGAGGAACTGTTAAGTGTATTAAAAAGTATTAAGGTAGACAAATCCCCAGGACCAGACAACATGTATTCCAGATTGTTGAAGGAGACTAAAGGTGAAATTACTTGGCCTCTAACAAAAATCTTTGTTTCCTCATGGATATAGTGAGGTCCCAGAAGATTAGGGGATAGCCAATGTTGTCCCGTTATTTGAGAAGGGTGGCAAGGATAACTCGGCTTATTATGGCCAGTGAGCCTGACATCAGTGGCAGTGAAATTGTTGAAGAAGATTCCTGGGGAGAGGATCTATACACATATGGAACTGAATGGTCATAATTGCGACAGACAGCATGGTTTTGTATGAGAGAGATCATGTCTCACTAATTTGGTTAAGTTTTCTTTCAGCTTGGAAGCAGGGATTTTGGCCCAACTTGTCAATGCTGCCTTTTTTTTTAAACCCTGAAGCTGGACCCAGTTGCCCGCATTTGGTCCATATCCCATCTTACTCATGTAACTGTCTAAATGATTCTTAAAAGATAAAATTGTACCCGCCTCTACTACTACCACTGGCAGCTTGTTCCAGACACTCTCCACCCTCTGTATGAAAAAATTACCCCTCTGGATACTTTTGTATCTTTCCCTTCTTACCTTAAACCTATGCCCTCTAGTTTTAGACTTCCCTACCTTTAGGAAAAGATATTGACTATCTAGCTGATGTATGCCACTCATTGTTTTATAGACACTATAAGATCACTCTCAGCCTTCTGTGTTCCAGTGAAAAAAGTCCCAGTCTATCCAGCCTCTCCTTATAACTCAATCCATCAAGTCCCGGTAGCATCTGAATAAATCTTTTTTGAGGAGGTGACAAAAATGATTGACGCGAGAAGAGCCATAGATGTTGTCCACATGGACTTTAGTAAAGCTTTTGACAAGTTCCCTCATGGAAGGTTGATGCAAAAGGTTAAATCACATGGGATCAAGGGTGAACCAGCTCAATGGATTCAGAACTGGTTTGGCCACAGAAAACAGAATAGTGGTGAAAGGATATTTTTCTGAATGAAGGTTTGTAACAGTGGTGTTCATGATGTAGAGATGCCGGTATCAGACTGGGGTCTCACAACACCAGGTTAATGTCCAACAGGTTTATTTGATAGTACATGTCACAAACTTACGGAATGCTTTTCTTTTGTAAGGTGAGTGGAGAGTTCGAAAAGCTAAGACATCTTCTCCGGAGTCTTCAACATGTCATTGATGAAGACGGACATCTTGCTAGGGCCATTCCCACACCACTTCTTGCCTTCAAACAACTGCACAACCTCAAACAGGCCATTGTCCACAGTAAACTAGCCAGCTTTCAGGAGAACAGTGACCACAACACCACACAACCCTGCCACAGCATCCTCTGCAAGACATGCTGGATCATCGACATGGATGCCATTATCTCACGTGGAACACCATCCACCAGGTACATGGCACATATTCTTGCAACTCGACCAACGTTGTCTACCTAATACACTGCAGGAAAGAATATCCCGAAGCATAGTATGTTGGGGAGACCATGCAGACGCTGTGACAACGGATGAATGAACACCACTCACCAATCACCAGGCAAGATTGTTCCCTTCCTCTTGGTGAACACTTCAGCGGTCATAGGCATTTAGCCTCTGATCTTCAGGTAAGCGTTCTCCAAGGAAACCTTCATGACATATAACAGCGCAGAGTTGCTGAGCAGAAACTGATCGCCAAGTTTCGCACGCATGAGGATGGCCTCAACTGGGATTTTAGGTTCATGTCATACTATCCGTTACCCCATGATTTACCTGAATTTGCAACATCTTACTTACTGTCCTGCCTGGAAACAATACACATCTCTTTATTCTATGCTTAATGCTCTCTCCACTCACATTGTGTGCACCTTTAAGACTTGAATAGCAGATTAACTGTAAAGACTTGCATTCTGTTCAGTATTCTGTAAACTGTGTGTGCCTTTATATGCTCTGTTTTTGATCAGAACTCTTCATTCACCTAACGAAGGAACAGCATTCTGAAAGCTTGTGGCATTTACTATCAAATAAACCTGTTGGACTTTCATCTGGTGTAATGAGGCTTCTTACAGTGGTGTTCCACAGGTAAGACCTCTGTTGTTTGTAACATATATCAAAGACTTGGAAGGAAACATAGCAGATCTGATTGACAAGTTTTTACATGATACTAAGATTGCTGGAGTTGCAGATAGTGATGAAGATTGTCAGATAATATAGTAGGATATTTATAGGCCAGAAAATTGGGTGAGGAAATTGCAGATGGAATTTAATCTGGACAAATGCAAGGTGATGTATTTTGGCAGATTCAATTCAAGTGGGAGCTATAAAATAAATGGCTAAACCATTAGAAGCATAGACCCACACAGAGATCTGGGCTTGCAGGTCCACAGATAATTAAAAATGGTAGCACAGATGGAAAAGGTAGTGAAGAAAGCATATGGCATACTGGCCTTCCTTGGCAGGAGAATCGAATATAGAAGTTGGCAAATTATGTTACAATTATATAAAACATCGGGTAGACCATATTTGGAATACTACGTCCAATTCTGGTTGCCGCACTATCAGAAAGACATTGAGGCTTTGGAGAGAATATAGAAAAAGTTTAACAGATGTTGCCTGGTATGGAGGAGAGATTGAATTAACTGGGATTGTTCTCCCTGGAAAGATGGAGGCTGAGGGGTGGCCTGATAGAAGTTCATAAAATTATGAGGGGCAGAAATAAGATGAACAATTGGAGGCTTTTCTCAGGGCAGAAATGGCAATCACAAAGGGGCACAAGTTCAAGGTAAGGGGGGAAAGGTTCTGTAGAGATGCGCGGCAGAAGTATTTTACACAGAGGGTGCTAGAGGCCTGGAATACACTGCAAGTGAGATGAGGCAGACATGTTGGTGACATTTAAGACTTATCTGTATAGACACATGAACAGGCAGGGAATAAAGGGATACAAGTGGTTGGTCTAGATAGGACAATGTGATTGGTGCAGTCTTGGTGGGCTGAAGGGTCTGTTCCTGCGTTGCACTGTTCTTTGTTTGTAGACTTTTCACCATCTCTTTGACACAATGATGAGTAGCTACCTGCATGATGCTGCACATAATCCTCATGGAGCCATGGAAGGGGCTACTGATACAGAGATTTAATGTCACCATTACTTTCAAAGGCACATATGTTGTATTCCCTCTGAGCCCCTGGGACTCTCCATGTCTTCTTGTAATAGAGCATATAAGTCAATGCTAGCTTCATGAGACATCCATAATCATCTCTATCATTGTTTGCCAAACATCTGTAGGTAGTTGAGAAAATAATCTATATACTCTCCAAAGCGCCTTAGATCTTGGTTAGATCCTTCTTTACTGTTAAGACCTTTCTTCAGATTTCTTCCATTAGTCCATCTGGAACCAGTTTCAGTCTCCCTCCTCTGCTGCTTCTGCACAAGGGTCTGGGACCATTGGGTGGACTAGACACATATTGCCTCCAAAAACTCAGCAGAAGTCAGGGCTTTGTTGTGGATGAGTCCGCCAATGGTTCCCTCACATTCAGCAAAATTCTTGCACCTGTGATTGATTTGTCTCTTCCATTGTTGCCAAGTTTCAGCAGTCAGATCCTTGTCCTACCCAAGATCTCTTATGTGCTTCCCATTGTAACTAGAAAGATCCTCGACTGTCCCACAGTGATCCCAGGTCTCTATGCAATGAGCGCTATCTCTCCATAGTGATCTTTAATCTCCTCGCAGTGACCGTTTCCCTCCTGGCTATTATTTGTAATCTCCTCAGTGACCCTTGCTCTTCCTATAATGATCCCCAATCTCTCTGCTGTGACCCTTATCCTCCCCAACATTGCATGACTGCCTCATCTCCTGTCTTCCAAAAACATTTGCCAAGTGCTGGTAGCTGCACCAAATGGCTCACCTTATATGTGGACTCGCTTGCTCACCATCAGCTTTAACCAACTGGGAAGCTGAAGGCTGGTGATTCCCATGTGCCTTAACTTAATTCCAAAGCTCCCACTGAATTGATAAAGTTTCATGTTTAATGAGCATTAATGACATGTAAAGCTATTGAAATTACCTTCCTGTCAGGCATCATCATTGTGACACCTCCAGTCCTTTTCTCCTGATATCTGAACCTTGACATGACACTTTTCACATGATGTATCTCTCTCCACACCCACTTCTTTTACACTATCCCAACCACTTCCCGCCTGCCTTGTTCCTTGTTCCCTTGGTTGGTATTAATTTCTATCCTGAGTGTTATCTCTTTGGAAGACCGCGGAATCCAAATGACTGCAAATGGACCTTGAAGATTCTGCCTTAGAACTATGTAATACATTTCTGTCTATTTATTTTTTCATGGGACACATGTGCCATTGGCAAAGCCAACATTTCTTGTCCATCCCCAAATGCTCTTGAGAAGGTGTCCTAAAACCTATAGCTATTTAGTTTACACTTTTATACCTGTTCTGTTATTTATTGCTGACCTTATTATTTTGCATTTGACCACATTATACTTGCAATCATCAGTTCCCATAGCCAACTTATGTCCTTGCTCTTTCACCTCTTGCAACTGTTTTATTGAAGACAATGGTACACATTTACACGTTTCGATCTGTGAGAGATAGTCTAGCCTCATACAATGATGCTAGTTCACACATTCAGGTCTATCTGAAAATGGCTCGGCCAGGTACAATAGTACAGATTCACACCTTGCTGACCTACGGAAACTGCTCCATTAAAGATAATCATTATCCTTTTGATTCTGGCTTTAGGGACTCCAAGATACATTATTATTCAGTCTAGAGTATTTGGAGTTACACTTCTATGTTCTCATCCAATGAGCATTCTTTACTATGTAGGCAATAAGTCGCTCACTCACTGGTGGATTACATGGGCAGTGCTCATGCAAAAAAACAGGAAGTTGCTAACGTGCATGTCTTCTCTATCTATGGGTTATGAATATCGGTCTTTGGTCTTTGGTGGTTTGAATACTGGAACTACTAGGTGTCTGCTTTCAGTGTCTGTGTATTTGGTTTGCTAATTTTAGCCAGACAGAGCATTTTGGTGGGTTTGTCCCTGGCTGTGGAGTTTCTATTGTATTTTATTAGAAATGGATATCCATAAACAGGGTGTGATTTTTTTCCCGATAACACCGCAATGCTTTTGTACTTTGGTTTGCTTTTCCTCTATTGTTTGAACCTGTGCAGCTCTTGGTATCATCCCCAATAGGTTTGTTTTTGTCCCCAACTCCAAATCTTTTGCATACCATGTAAAGAACATTGGACTTAACCATGTCATTGATCTTCTGCCAAGTTTACTTTGTAATATGTAGATTGAGAACAAAACAAAGTATTACTATCCTTCTGATCAAATTTTCCACTGCTTTTATGGATTATACCATGCTTGTTGATTTATGTAGCCTGGCTCTAAAGTTTCCACTTAGCATAACAGTATTGGAGAAAAGATTGTTTCTTGCAAGCATCAAGAGATTCACCTTCTGCATATTGAGCTGCTAATCACCATAAGCTACTGAGATTTGTTCAGAAATATTTTTTGAATTTGACGATACTGGGCATATTGAAATGAAACCTTTTCATTTCCACTTGGAATCATAGTACGTTCAGGGCTGTTAGAAGGAGGGCATTTACCTCAAATTCCCATGGCAGTTTTGTACCTAATTAGTCTCAATCATCTGTTCTTTCCCCATAGCCCTGTAATGTTTCTTTTTTATATAGAGATCCAATTCACTTTTGAAAGATAACATTGTATCAGTTTACATCAAGCATCAAGGACATGAAATTTGGATCTGTGGTGTCACTGGCAATTCCACTAAGGATTATGATTCTTCTCCAGATGGTGCACATTGCAGTGCCAGCCACTTTTGGTGCGCCCTGCATAGTGCACTCAATTTGAGAAGATGACCCCTGTGAGCACTGAAAACAGCCATCATATCACTCCTGTGCAATGGTTCACCACATGCTGAGCCCAACTCTATACTTGCCTCCGAGATATGCACAGCGGTAGTATCTGAGTGATGCCTGTGAATGTCAGATCGCGTCATGGTGCTTTTTCATCATGATGCTGTTACTCTCTTTCCTCTTCCTGCGCCTCCTATTGCTGAACAAGCTGTAGTCTTTGGGTGTTTGAAAGCAAGAAATCAGAATAGGAAGATTGGCTTGAAGAAAGTGTAATGGGGTAGAAAGCAGAAGATTCATGGTGATGCCATCTGCAGCCTCTTCATCATGCCAGATAGCAAGATGAGTGCAAGCTGGAATTTGAGAAGGGATTTGAGCCAAGAACATTCAGTTATCCTGAATGTCCACAGTGACACCAGATGCTATGTGCTCTGCTGAAGCTGGCTCCATGATAAAAAGAACCATCTCTGTGCAGCTCAGAAAATGCATGCATCCTTGTTGGTTATGGTTCTATTGCACATCACCTTGCCCTGCAAAAGAGAGAAGAGAATGTTGGTGATTGTGTTGTGCCGAATTTAGGTGATGTGTCTGCCATAGCTGAATAGTTTTTATGTGGAAGCAGTGAGAGGATGACACTGGTAAGGGTGAGGTGGACAGTCTGAATATTGTGTCAGTCTGACGGAACAGAGGTAGATTCACGGGGAGTGATGGGGTGTGATACATTGAATTGCATGAGAGGTTGGTGATGTAGATAGGAAATGCCATATGAAGATAGATTCAGTGGCCTTGCCAGTTCATATGAGGCTATTAAACCTCTTCCAATACTGTTACCAGGTTCTTGGTTTAGATATGAAGAATGGACCTCCCTGGTCAACTGCCCATTCCCTTCTGAGTGTTGTTCTTCAGGGCCATCTAATCCCATGCAGAATCAGGGTATCTCTCCACCTGTCCACCTCCACCTCAAAGGCTTCCAGGTGACATTGGAGACCTTGAAGCCATTGACATGCCCTGGTGTTCCAATTAGCTTAGTTAGAATTGCAGTAGTAATGTTCAACAGTAATCTCCTATAATTCAGCGTAACTTCCCTTTGGGAGGGAAAAGCTGTCTTTATGAAATGAAGGCTGGTTGCACTACTTGCTATGACTGAACACAGAAAGCCAAAACTACTGCAGATATTCAACTACACTATAGTTAAGTAAAAGGTGTGGTGTAGTGCCATACTTTTGCACTGGTTATTCCCATCGGAGATGATGCGTGCAATTCTATAAAGCTGCACGCAAAATTGAGCTAAAAAGTTTTAAGACCAAGCTGTTAAAATAGATTTTAATTTTTATGGTAGCTTAATTTCTAAAATGCAGAATTTAATCCCCAATACTATCCTGTTTATATGTGGTTTAATATAGAAAACTTGTGTGGGGCTGGTGCAGAGGAAGTGGTTGTATAAGTTTTGTGATCAGGAATCTCTACAGCATTGAAAATTATATGGCAATCATTAGCTTTTTAACCTGACAACTAGTAGTTTAATCAATCCAGTAGCCACTCAGTATTTTGCAAGGAAAGTGAACTAAACTGGGCAGTCAACATGAATTATTTGGAAAGCAAGGATATAGCTTCTGTTGAAGTATCAGAATCATAGAATCAAAGAATCTATGCAGAAGGAGGCTCTTCGGTCCATCGAGTCTACACCGACCATAATCCCACCCAGTCTCCATCCCCATAACCCCATGCACTTACTCTAGATAATCCCTCTTGACACCAAGGGGCAATTTAGCATGGTCAATCCACCTAACCTGCACATCTTTGAATGGTAGGAAGAAACCGGAGCACCCAGAGGAAACCCATGCACACGGGTGCAAACTCCACACATCCAAATTGGGAATCGAACTGGGTCCCTGATACTGCCTCACAGGTAGGTTCAATGGCTGTTGGGTGGGCAGGGGAAATCCAAGAATTGGTTTCATGCCAGTATGAATTTCCTACAGGATTTTCTCGTACTTCCTGCCATGGCGGATCAAAAAGCCCATAGGCGGCTGGCGCGGAACTGATTTGCATCCTGCTAATTGGATACAGATGAAGGCACAACCAGAATTTTTCTCCCCACTCCTGATTCTCCATGACACCTTTGGGAAAACTTGCCAGTCCAGAGGACGTCTGGAACAACGTGGATGTGTGGAAGTTGGGGTCTACCTGAAGAATGCCCGAGGCTGCTTCCTGAATTTGGGATGAAGGCAGCCAGCAGCTACAACACCAGAACAGCACAGAGTGGGCAGGGGCAACATGTATCAAGTTGACCTGCCAGCTTTAGTGTCATTAAGGAGGTCCACTTTCCAACCTTAGAGTGTACATCTAAGACCCATTTTCTTTCTTCAATGGTGGGACAATGATACTGGGGGCCTTTCCAAAAAGTTGTGACTGGGGATGTGAAGAATCAAGCGTGCCCCATCACAATATATGGTGCTAAATCCCTAGATGCATAATTAATTAAATTGGGGCTGGAAGATGTGGTGTGGTTTCCCATTAGCCTCTACAGCGGGAAAGACACCCCATCTCATCCTCACCGTGGGACTTAATCCCAAACAAGAGAACTCCATCCACGATTGCACACAAAATTACAAAAGGTTTTTGAGGTGAGCTGATGATTCCTGCAAGTTGCAGCTATGTTTAATTCATGTTTGTTCCTCAAGAAATGATATGTGATAAACAAGCAGTTAAAATGCAGATTTTCTTCTTCATTTCTGGGGCATTCCCAACAGCTTGTTTTGTGCTAGTTAATTTCTTTGAAGACCATTTGTAGCCAATTGTTTCAAAGGAAGGAGGATGTTTCATGGTGTGAATACATTAACAGCCTTTATTTGTCATATGATGTTTGTAGAGTTCAGAGCCACCAGCACAACAATTACAGTGTCTACACAAGTCTGTCCAATATGTGCCAGGACATTCCATGTCGAATTAACATGATCTTTGAACACCGCTCAGCCTGAAAAAGACTAATGTTGCCAAAGTCCTCATCAACAACGATGGACAAATAACGTTTGCAGAATTATCAGATTTGCATTTATATAGTGCTTATATCACCAGGATTTTCTAAAACATTTACATGAATTAAATAATTTGAAGCACAGTCACTGTTATTTAAGCAAATACAGAAACAGTTTGCATACAAGCAACTGAGAAATTTTATCCTGTAACTTCCTTGCTCTCCAGCAATGGGTTTGGGAGGACCCCAAAAATGCACTTGGGAAGTCCCTCTTAGACGATATTGCGTAAGGGTTTACCCAGCAATTGTCCAGAAGGATTAACTGGGTGGATGTGGCTCCTTGATTGCCATGAGTGCAACTAAAGCATTTCCTTCCAGGCATGTGCTGCAGTTCAGGGACACGGGGCAGGGAACGACTTCTAATTATCACAATATGGGTTTCCATTCATTGCAGGTACATGCAGTATGAGTGTGTGTTAATCTGAGCACCCTTACTTGGAGCGCTAGCTGCCTGATTGGTGAGCTCCCAAGCAGCACATGGTGCATTTCCCCTCCCCCCCACTCTCTAAAACCCCAGAACTCAGTGGATTTCCTCACCACACCCTACAGCCAGAGCAATGTAACAGCCCGGTGGCTATAGATAGCAGCCTAACCAGTGCTCAGTTAAAAGCGCCACTTCAGAGGAGCAACACAGTGGTTGCAGAGAGCAGCCTGCCCACATTCCTCTAAGGGCCCTACTCAACCCCTGAGGGCCAGGGCAAAGTACCTGAAGACCTCAAGGAAGCTTCCTACAGCGAGTAGCAAATCTCCAACCCGGCCTGCGAGCTCTCGAGACTCTGCAGCTCCATCAAACTTACCTCCTTACTCCTTTCCAACAAAGCCACATCAACTCCTGACTTCTATATAGCAATTGTAAACCACATCAGAATGACATCACCCCAGAGAGTTGGGATACGCTAACGAGAGCGGAGACTGTTGTCTGGGATCCACTAATCAGATATTAAGATACGTAAATGCATGTAAGTCTCTGTTAAGCATGATTCCATTGGCACCAAAAAATTTGGGGTGGCGAACGCTAACTGGGTGGGATACACAAAACCCATGAATCGGCCGACGCAAACATTTCCTGCTCAGTGCAGCGGGATGGGAGAATTATCCCTGACATTTTATAAACAGCAAGATCTCATAAACAGCAAATGAACTTCATTGTAAGTTAATCTGTTTTTACTAGTGCTCATTGAGAGAGAAATGCTGGTCAGGAATCAGAGAGAAGTCTTCACCAACTATTCACATAGAATCTTTTACATGCACCTGAACAACTAAAACAAATTGACCATATCTAAGTTTAAGCTGAAAACGGACACTTCCAACATTGTTGCAGTTTTTGTTTGCATTCCAATAGTGCTATACTATAAATTCAGGTAGATGGTGTACTGAAGTGCTCAGTAAGAATTTAGCAACACCAATTTTTAATCCAACCGATTTATTTGATAGTAAATCCGCGAGCTTTCAACACTCTGTGTCTTCCTCAGGCAAATGCAGTGTTCTGGTCTGCAATAGCACACATCAGCACAGACAGTCAGAGATTGCTGATTAGAATGCGAATCCTTACATCTAACCTGCTATTCAAGTGTTAAAGTGGCTAACAATGTGTGTGAAGGGAATCCTGAGCATGTTAGAGAATTGTGTATTTTCTCCAGACAGCACAGTAAGTGAGGTTTTTTGCTAACCCAGGCAAGTTACGGGTTACAGATAGTGTGTCATGAAGCCAAGATCCCTGTTAAGACCGTCCTCATGTGTGCGGAGCTTGGCTACCAGTCTCTGTTCAGCGACTCTGCGCTGTCGTGTATCACGAAAGCCCCCTTGAAGAACATTTACCCGCAGGTCGGAGGCCGAATGCCCATGACTGCTGAAGTGTTCGCCCACAGGAAGGGAACTGTTTTGCCTGGTGATTGTTGAGCGATGCTCATTCATCCGCTGTCGTAGTGTCTGCATGGTCTCCCCAATGTACCATGCTTCGGGACATCCTTTCTTGCAACGTATTAGGTAGACAACGTTGGCCGAGTTGCAAGAGTATGTACCGTGCACCTGGTGAATGGTGTCCTCACGTTTGATGATGTCGTCCATGTCTATGATCCGGCATGTCTTGCAGAGGTTGCTGTGGCAGGGTTGTGTGGTATTGTGGTCACTGTTCTCCTGAAGGTTGGGTAGTTTGCTGCGAACAATGATCTGTTTGAGGTTGTGCGGTTGTCTGAAAGCAAGAAGTGGGGGGTGGGGATGGCCCTAGCGAGATGTTCATCGTCATCAATGATATGTTGAAGACTCCAGAGAAGATGTCGTAGCTTCTCCGCTCCGGGGAAGTACTGGACAACAAAGGGTACTCTGTCCACCGTGTCCCGTGTTTCGTCTTCTGAGGAGATCAGTGCGGTTTATCGTTGTGGCACGTTGTGGCATTCTAATCAGCAATCTCTGACTGTCTGTGCTGATGTGTGCTATTGCAGACCAGGCACTGCATTTGCCTGAGGAAGACACAGAGTGTTGAAAGCTCGCGGATTTACTATCAAATAAATCGGTTGGATTAAAATTGGTGTTGCTAAATTCTTACTGAGTTCTTACCACCCCAATCCAACGCGCATCTTTACATCATAAGTACTGAAGTGCGGCAGTTGGATTTTGAATCTATAACAGAGAACAAACCTAGCCTGTGCTTCCCCCTGTCAGTTATTCCCACACTGGCTATCAATAGGGGGAGGGGAGGGGGGGGGGGTGGGGGGGGGGGGGGGGGTGGGGGGGGGGTGTAAATAATTTATGATGAAAAGTGAGAAATCCAAAACCTTGCTGAGGTATATGATAGCTATGTAAACCAAATCTAGATTGCTTCCTGATACAAAAAAATAGCAAACGAAGAATAAAGAGTCACAATAGATTTGCCTATCGCTATTCTATTTGGGGAAATGCTAGCACTAGTACATATTGAATGAAAATTGAATTCAGAAAGAACCTGCATTATTGCACCATACAGCAATTTGGAAAGCAATGAGTTGTGGGTTTGTTACAAAAGCTAATTGAGTTCTAAACTATTGTGTGATGAAGTTTAATTTTTGCAAAAAATTCCATTTAAATTTTCATACGCAATATGTTTATTTTATGTGAAATAAATGCACAAGATTAAATGAGAAATTATATTGCACATTGTAGTGTTCCTTGAGAGGGATATCCATTTACATTCTCAAGTCTGTTTTGTCATTTAAAAACATCATGGCTGATCTTCAACTTCACTCCAAATACCTGCCACTGCACCAGAGTCCTTAATACTTTCAGTTAGCAAAAATACAGCAGTCACAAAATTTACAATTAATAATTGACCTTGGATGGGCTGCCATTTGAAGAAGAGGGTTCCAAACTTCCAGAAAGCCTTTGTGAGTAGAAGTGATTCTTAATTTAATATCTAAAATGTCTGATCCTAATTTATAAATTATGGGCAAGATTTTCCAATTTTTCTGTGGCATATTTTGTGGTGACAGAAGCAGCCTGTCATTGGCCAGTGGTAGGATCTTCCAGTACCACCAATACCAATGGGTCTCCTGTTGTTTGCATTTTTCACCACCAGGGAACAAACAACTGGAGGCATGGGGGAAGAGAGAGAGAGAAAGAGAGGGGGGTCAGTGGGGATATTGTCAGTGGGACCAGAAAATCCTGTCAACAGCCAGAAAATTTTGGCCAACGTCATCCTAAAGTCTGCCCAGCTGAAATAGTTTGCCTCTATCTACATTATCTGGTCTTCCTAATTGCATGAAAACTTTGATCAAATTCCAAGAATTACAACCCTAGTGTATGTGGTCTCTCCCCTTTAATCCTTGAATATCAGGATGTGATTTGAACTCCATCAAACCCACTCACTTGCATGAAGTTAAGCTTGGGCTCATGTATCATTTTGATAAATTTACGGTGGGCAGCAGGGATAACTGGATAAGAGGCACAATTCTAGTTGGGGTTTCATCTGCATCCCATTAATGGTTTACATATGTTCGCACTGCATGCTCCATTTTCCTCCCATAGTTCAAAGATAGGTAGATTAGTTGGATTGGCCATTGCTAAATTGCCCGTTGGTGTCCAACAATGTGTAAGTTAGGCGGATTGGCCATGGTGAAGGGCAACATTATGGGAATTGGAGAAGGCTGAGGAGTGCTGGTTGCTGGATAAGAGTCAGTGCAGACTCAATGGGTTGAATGGCCTTCTTTTGCACTGTAGGGATTCAATGAATCATTTCATTCTGGCATGAAACCAATTTTTCAACAACTCCCACCATATTTTCTGCCACCCCCCCCCCCCCCCCCCACCCCCCGAAGGACATACAACAAAGAGTAGCTTATTCTCCAGCTTAGCAGCTATTTCATGCTTGTATTCTGCCCATGCTCATGACATGTAAAGTCCTTTTGTAGCTGCGTTATCACATAACTACTCGGTCCACATCTTCTGCATTTCATTGGAAACGCCCGGTGACATGCATTGTAACCGTATGTGCCAATGTACAGACCTTTTTGTAACATACAAGTTAAACAGGCTAACATTGCTTAACTGTTTACATATATAGTGAGACACAAATTAAGCTGTGGCAACTGTTACATAGCTCATCACATCCCCCCCCCCCCCCCCCCCCGACCCCCACAGCCCCTTCCCCATTTGGTCATGTATTGATCAGATTCAAAAAGCCAATTCCAGACTATGTGGTAATACGATCCCAGAACATTTTGTTCAGTTTGCTCAGGCATCCTGAGCATGTGGCTATGCTGGTTGTAATATTAGGAACTATGTTATATGCGGGATGACTGGAGGGCTGTGTTAACTATTCCTGTTAGTGCTGGGTAGGATATCTGTAGGAGGTGATGGTGATTGCCTACATAGCAGGTACTGTGTGAAACAACCACGTAATTGTTTGATTGCATGGCTGTGTACCACCATCAACATGGCCAGTGCGGTTAGAGTCCTGACCACATGACCAGGTATTAGAGGCTGACTCTGTAGGCGCTTCAATCATAATGCCTTTTGCTTCGCAATCTGTGTTGCATGAGGATATCATTTATAATGGTTTCAAGTTTGGGTTGTAGCAAAGCCTCAGCAATAGGAATTATATTGGGCTTGCAAAAGAGTTATTATGCTATCCCTGTCATGGTAGATGTCACAGGCTGAAGAGTGCAGCATATTAGTCCATGTGATCCTGGATACATTTCTCTAGAAGATGTTTGGCTGAGTGTACTGACTGTTCCACCAGACCATATGGATACAGCGAGCTGCTTGTGATACACTCAAAGTCCCATGCATGTGCGAAGTTGCAAAATGCAGCAGCAACAAATTGGCAAGAGTTATTTGTATGAGTCCCTGAGAGTTGGTCTATATAGCAAAATGTCTTTTGAGCTTGATGGTGACTGTGTTATTCCTCATGTTTGTCAGTTCAAACCACCTGGAATATGAATCACCTAAAACTAAATATTATTTACATTCCATTCAAACAGCTGCTGTGAATGACCCTGGGTGGCCTGGAACATACTAGAAATGCAATGGTTCTTTTGCTTGATGTGACTTAAGTTCATTGTATGGTGCACATCTACAAACTTCCTTTCCATCTCTGCACATATGGAGGGGCAGTACAGTGATTCCTTAGCTTTATATCTGGTTGCTTCTAACCAGGGTACCCCTGGTGAAGTTGTTGGATAGTACCTCTGAAGAGAAGTCGCAATGATGAATGACTGGCTATGCAGTATTAGTCTATCCTGTACAGATAGTTCATATGTGATGACAAAGAATGTGCAAGCTCAAGGGGAAGCTCCCTTGAGGATTCTGGCCATTCTGACATGTGTGATATGTGCTGTAAGGTAGTTTGAGCTCCTAGATTCCACAAGAGGATGGCTCCATGGTCATAATGTCAATGTCTTCCCCACAGTCTGCCTGGCCTGTGGTGGGTAGGAATGCTCTGGGGTGGGCATTGGCCAAGTACAGTCCCTTACCAAATTTGTAGATGACACTGAGATTGTAATGCTGTATCTTTGGCATCATGCTTTGCATGTACAGACCAAAGATAGTTATCATGAGTGCCTTGTTTCAATTGCAGGATGGCCAGATTATGAAGTTCTTGAATTCTGACAGATAAAGACTAGTAAGGAGTTCCTTCTCGATCTGGGCATATTGAGTCTCAGGGTCAGTGAGGAGCTTTTGATGCAAAGGCTGTTCATTTACCATTCTGGATGGAGACTGCACAAGTCTGTGCTGTGAGATGTTTGTTGAAAAAGTACAGGTGCTTGAACCTCGAAGTGTAGCATCAGTGGGGCAGTAAGTACCTGTTTGAGTCTGAAGACCATTCTTGCCATAACCACACTCTGGTGAAGGTATTGATGAAGAGGTCCAAGGATCTCACTACAACATGGAATGAACTTAGAAAGATAATTTGACATACTAAGAAAGCGCTGTAAAGTGTGCTTCTCCACAGAATGGCTATCTGCTGTATAGCCATTGCCTTATCTAGATCAGGCTTTGCACCATCGCTGTGAATAGATTACCTACATAAGGAACCTGTTGACCCTGAATCTACGTTTAGCAGGGTTAGTTTCAGTTACATGCTCCTGATATAGATGAAGACATGCATCGTGTTCTTGCATTGTATGATCCCAAACCAGAATTATCAACAATGATTTTGCAAGGTTGGTCTACAGAGTTGTTCTATGCATCACTGGAAGAATTCATTGCCAATAGAGATCCCATGGGACATACAAAGAAAACCGTATCTGCCTGTTGGAGATATGAATGTGATTAATTTTGGGGATGCTTCATTTGGCAGGATCTGATAGAACCCACATTTCACATTCAGCATGCTGAAAGCCTTGGCATTTGGCATGTCTGCTATCACTTGTCTTCAGAGGATTTTGAGGTATGAGCAGCACATTATTTAAATGAACTGGGTCAATGCAAATCCTGACTGTGTCATTTTTATTCACTCTGGTCACCATGCCTGAAACTCTTTTCGTGGCCTTGTCTGGAGGAGTTATGACACCTTGTGTTGCCAATGACTACTTACTACTTCATGCTTACTGCTACTCTTCTCACGGATTGTTGGTAGTACCAAGTCATTTAGTCTCAGGTGGTATACAAATGAGAGCTTACCAATGATATCACAGTTGAAGAGGTTTTTGCATGCTATCAATTCCGGGGTCTGGTGTTGTAAAGCATACATTTTTAGACCAACTTGAATGAACCCCAATGTAATGCTATCCCGAAGACCTACTAGTAGCTTTACATTCTAGTCAACTATATGAAACTTGAAATGCCCTGTGTGCAGTGGAGAGTAGCTATATCTTTGGTGCTGATGATTTGCTGACCATAATCCACACGATCCATCTGGTTGTTGGTGTCTGGTGATTTAGTTCCCACACTATTTGGCTGGATAATGCATTACACTTTACTCCAGTGTCAATCTTTATCTTCAGGCTTGTGTTGCTGTTGAGGGTGATGAATATCTCACCCTTTTCTGTGACAGTGTTGACAGTCTCACGATAAAGTGTTGTTGGAAGATCAGTGATTTCACTGCTTTGTCTGGACTCCAGTTCATTCACTTTACTGAAGCTCCTTGCCCTGGAAGACCAATCAGCTTGCTCATGGTAGAGAAAGGCTTCTGTCATTTCAGTCTACACCATTTAGTGAAATGATTCTATTTTCCAAATTTGTTGCATCTTTCATCACATATAAAATAAGCTATTTTGTTCTGACGGTGTTTGCCACTGCAGTTGGAGTAGGATGCACTATGTATTGTCAATACTTTCATCTCCTGCCCAATATCCCTGCCTCTTGTTCTTTTAACTTGCAGGTACTAAGGATTGAATGTAATATTAAATTTTTCTCTTACATCAGCTGCTTGTGGACTAAATTGCTGTGAATTGCACAGATTATTTGATCATTGATTAGTTCATCAGTGAGAGTTCCAACACATGTTTCTTTGCCAAGTATTTCAGGGTGGTTGTGAAAGATTATACTCATTTATCTGCTCTTTGGTTTCTTGAACTGTGCACTTGTGTGTCGAGGATTATGTTGTTTACTGGAAATCAGATATTCTTGAAAATTCCTAGAATTATTCCAGGGGTCTCTTTTTCCCTCGCAA
Organism: Sphyrna mokarran; assembly: GCA_024679065.1. Taxonomy (NCBI): domain Eukaryota; kingdom Metazoa; phylum Chordata; class Chondrichthyes; order Carcharhiniformes; family Carcharhinidae; genus Sphyrna; species Sphyrna mokarran. Next base: position 92,949,151 of record JAGIQG010000001.1, read on the forward strand.
TATGGAAAACAATGATCTCAAATTTCTCAGCAGTGTCAGAGCCTACTAAGTTTAATAAGGTATAAGCCTGTAACTTTTTTGACTTATCAGACAATGCAACACTGCAGTAGATATACCACTCCTTCTCAAACTTTTCCCAATTGTTTGCAGTATTTTCATCAAAGGCAAGTGGGTCGATGTGGTGATGTCCTTGTGCCATACTGCCAATTCCTGACACTGTGTTAATGTGTTGGGTTGCCGAAGCACTGACAGCAAGGACTTACACAAAGAATAGTTTATTCATTGACTAACTTAGAAACAATGTGATGTTTGCCCTCTGCCTGCCCTCCCAGGGATAACTCTTGTGCTCCTGGGGAAGCGATGGCTTAGTTGTATTATCACTGGACAATTAACCTACAATCTCAGCTAATGTTCTGGGGACACGGGTTTGAATTCTGCAACGGCAGATGGTGGAATTTGAAATTAAAAAAATCTGGAAATAAGAATCCACTGATGACCATGATACCATTGTCAATTGTTATAAAAATGCATCTGGTTCACAAATGTCCTTTAAAGAAGGAAATTTGCTATCCTTATGTGATCTGTCCTACGTGTGACTCCCAGGCTCACAGCAATGTGGTTGACTCTCAGCTGATCTTGGGCAACTTAGGGATGGACAATAAATGCAGGCCCAGCCAGTGACGTCTATGCTTTGTGAATGAATTAAAAAAAAGTGATTCCATGCGTAGCTGCATTATCACGTCATCATGTGACGACTCAGTTTACAAAATTCCTTGCATGTTCATTTTCATACACACCTTTTGTAGCTCTTACTGTCTGTTGAAAATAATGTCAATTCCAGTTGTGTATGAAAATGATGCTGCTTGGCAGCATTAAAGAACAATGTACATTCAGCGTTTTGTGACTGGGAGAAGATTGTAGGGCATAATTATATCTGGATATTTAATGGAAGATTTTCTTGGATCTGAGCCCAGCTGTACTCAATCACTTGGATGCAATGAATCATGGAAAATAGGAAAGGTCAAAGCACTCAAGAAACCATCTGACTATGCACCCCCTACCCCCCAGTCCACTTCCTTTAAAGACTTTGACCTGCTAAATTATCCAAGCTATTGAGCTCAGGTGATCCAGTGCATCTGGACGCAGCCTGCAGGAAATATCACCACATCGTTTCGCTGTCTGTGGTACAGTGGTGATCTGCTCGTGATCCAAAAATGCTATAACATGGCGTACTAATTTAAAACATATACCTAATTCACGTAATGCCAGCACTAATTATTATTTTATCAGAGATAATAACTTTAATTGTTATGTGATAATGGCTTAAGCATTTTCTTCTAATTTCATGTAAAATCCTTATATGTCATGTGGAGCCTAAATGAGGCTGCACACTGACTAATAATATGAACACATCTGCATGATATTAATATAGAATAGAATGTTCAGCAGACAGAACCGGAAGATTTTCTCCACCCTCGTTGTGATAAGTACTGTTTGAAATAAACACTGGTTTGTCTGGGCCGAAAGTGAGAAATATTTTGTTTGTGAGAAGAAATGGAAAGTGGGGAGAGCTTGTAACAGTGTTTACTACTTCTGCTGAAGATAATGGAAAAAAAACATATGTATAAGTCACTCTGCCTGGATACATGTTTACTGCTCTTTTAGCCTCCTATTCGGATTGCTATCAAGGGGATTTTATGTCAAACCATGTGATAAAGAGCCTTGTGGGCAACAGGAGAATAATAGAGCTTTATTATTGTTGAATGTAAGATTTTCATTTGGATTGCTTTTGATCCTCATTCAAATATAACGTGACAACGCCGAGGGTATAAAGCTACAGTAGATCAACATATAAATTATAGATGAAGTCAGAAGTAGTTATGACAAACACAGATATATATATTCTCACTGCATACCAAATAATTTTCCACTTAAGTAACCAATAGCTTGACTGACCTTCAGCACTACAGTTCCAGATTTATTTGTATCTTATACAGCTAGATACACAAATTTAAACCTATACTATAGGCCTAAGGGCAGATACTGGCTTCATACATAAGATGGAACCTGGAGTCTGATTTCATTCAATGTGAGGAAGTGATAGTGTAAAGGTCAAGTTTTGAACTGATGATGTTGCTGCCAGCTTGGTCACATTAAGATTCTTCATAGACTAGTTCATTTTTCTGGATGTTCTGGGTCTCTGACAATGCGAACTCAGAGTAACACCACAAATGTTGAAATGTTGTTGCAGTTTATTCAGCGCATGGCTCTTTGCCCAGTTCCATTCCACTACTATCACCATGACAAGTAATTGGGAAATCATCTGCAAGCCAGCAATGCAAGTTGATGTGAGACAGTTCAGACCTAAAATCATTCAGGATCATTAGCTTCATCTTGAGATGATAAATTGCCTGTGATGCTACTTTATCTTTAATGACTTCCTCTTTTGATAGAGTATCATATTCATATGGCCCAGAAAAGTAAAAACATATCCTAAGAAGGACCAGGAAAGCCTACTGAACATAATAAACATTCAAACTCAGCAGTATTTGTATGCTTCATAATATGTGCAAAACATCTCCATTGCAGTTGAGGTTAGTTCTTCCATTCTGGTTGGGCTTAAACTAACATTTTATCCATTGTGAGTATATCCCTGACTGGACAATATATGAAAGACTACTGAGAAATAGTGATAAAAATAGTCTGTGATGTTTTTACAGCAAAGAAAATAATATTTAACTTTAAATATGTTTGGAGAGTAAAGACAGAGGAAACAAACATAAACAAAATGCATTAAACATAACTTAAAATGCAATAAACATGCAGTAGTAAAATGGAAAATCTTGATATAGATCCATCTATGCCATTATCCAACATTAGGGCTGCGGATTTCATGAAATGTCAGCGCAAGAGAATAACAGCTCAATAATGTCAGTGCACTTAGTCTGACAAATCTAAGTACCACTAAATATCATATAAATGCACTAAAACAGTCAACAGAAGACTTTACCATTCAGTCATGAGGAAGGAAATGATCTAAATTTAGATGTAGTGTTTCACATCTCTCATTCTTTTCAGTTACTGAAAAGTCAGTCTATTTGTTTAAAACAATAGTGCTGTTCAATGACTCACTGCTCTTCCAGATGTCCAGAGGGCTGCTTCTATGGAATACATTTTTTCTCATTGCTTGTGTGCATTATGTGGAAGAAAAGCAGGCAGGGGGCTTACATATTCTAATAGAAAGGACTCTGCAATGGACAGAAGGATCTTGCCTCCTGTTTTCTCTTTTTGTGCCTCAATAAGGTGACCTTTTTTCACAGAACAGTATCATAAAATGATTACAGCACAGAAGGAAGACATATAACCCATTAAATTGTATGACTCTATGGCTATGACAATGTCAATGTCAGCTCTTGGCAAGGGCAACCCACTCACACACATTCTTCTGCTTTTACCTGTAGTATTATGAATGTTATTCTCTTCAGATCAATTGTCCAAATGAAAATGATTTTTTTCTTCATAGATCATTCATTAAACAGCTATGCATAAATGAATAATAAAAAAACTATCAAAGAGGTCTAACTTACATGTATTAAAAATTATTCCAATGTATTAAAATGATCAGTGAATCCCACTATGAGTACATATCTTCAGCAATATATCAAACTCCTGTTAAAAGTTCTTCTTGTTCTTATATATATGAGGGGTGGTCATAGCGTGGTGGTATTGTCACTTGACTATTTATCTAGAGACCAGAGTAATACTCTGGGGATGTAGGCTCGAATCCCACCATAGAGATGGTGGAATTTACACCAAAAAAAAACCATTGTCATAAAGAAAGCTAATTGGTTCATGAATATCCTTTAGGAAAGGAAACTTGCTGTCCTTACCTGGTCTGGCCTACATGTGACTCTACAGCAATATGGGTGATGCTGAAATGGCCGAGCAAGCCAATCAATTGTATTGAACACTACAAAGTCAATAAAAGGGAATGAAACCTGACAGACCACTTGGCATCAACCAAGGCACCAGAAACTATGCTGGCAAACTCAGTCCTTTTAAGCCTGGTTTCACAGTCATCATTATACTTTCAATCCCACATTGTTATTGAATTCAAATTTCATCATCAGTCATGCTGAGAATCCAGCCGGGGTCACCAGAACATTACCTTGGCTCTCTGGGTTACTTGTTCAGTAACAATATCACTATATCATTGCATCTCCTATAGGACATAGCTGCTAGACTGGGACTTACAGCAAGTGGTGAGGGAACCAACAAGCAGGCAAAGCATACTTCACCTCATCCTCACCAACTTGCCTGACACAAATTCATCTGTGCATGATGGTATTGGTAGGAATGACCACTGTACAGAATTGTAGAGAGTCTCATCTTCTCCTTGAGGATACCCTCCATTGTATTGTATGGAATCATCACTGTATTAAATAGGGTAGATTTTGAGCAGATCCAGCAACTCAAGATTAGGCATTCATAAGGCATTGCAGGCCATCAGCAACAGCAGAATTGTACTCAACTACAATCTGCATGGCCTGGCGTGTCCCTCACTTTATTATTACACCAAACCAGGAGATCAATCCTGTTTCAATGAAGAGTGCAGAACTTCATCGAAGTTTTAAAGTAACCTACTTGTGACATTAATAAAATACATTTTAAAGAAGGTAATCCAAGAGCAACACCAGGTATACATAAAAATGAGATGTCAACCTAGTGAAGCTACAACACTGGATTACTTGCATGCCAACAGTATAAGCAGCAAATAACAGACAAAGCTAAATGATTCTACAAACAATAGATCAGATGTATGTTTTGCTCCATCCAGCCATGAATGGTGACGGACAGTTAAACAATTCACTGGAAGTGGAGGCTCCACAAACTATCTCCATCTCTTGGTGATGGAGGAGCCCATCATATCAGTACAAAAGATAAAGCTGAAGCATTCACAACAATCTTCAGCCAGAAATGCTGAGTGGATGATCCATCTTGGTCCCCTGCATCATAAATGCTAGTCTTTGGCTAATTCAATTCAGTCCATGTGATATCAAGAAATGGCTAAAAGCACTGAATATTGCAAAGGCTATGGACCCTGACAGTATTCTGGCAATAGTACTGAAGACTCTTGCTACAGAACTTCCCATGCCCTTAACCAAGTTGTTCCAATATAGCTGCAATACTGGCATTTATTCAGCAAAGTGGAAAATTGCCCACTTATGTCCTGCACATAAGAATCAGGACAAATTCAACCCGGACAATAATTATCCCATCAGTTTACTCCCAATCATCAATAAAGTGACTGAAGAGATCATCAACAGTACCATCAAGTAGCATTTACTCAGCAATAACGTGCTCTTGAGCACTCAGATGAAAGCAAAATACTGTGGATGCTGAAGTCTGAAATAAAGACAGAAAAAGTTGGTAAATCTCAGCAGGTTTAACAGCATCTATGGAGAGAAAGTAGAGCCAATGTTTTGACCCTGTGTGACTCTACATCAACTCTGACATTCAAAGACATTACCATTGTTGAATTCCCCACTATTAATTTCCGAGAGGTTACCATTGACCAGAAACGTAACTGGACTAACCATATATATACTGCAGCTAGCAAAACAAGTCAAAGGCTAGGCTTTGACGACAAGGCTGTGATGGCTAACTCACCTCCTGACACCCCAAAGCGTGTCCACCACCTTGAAGCACAAATTAGAAATGTAATGGAATACTCCTTACTTGCTTGCAGGGGTGTAACTTCAACAATACTCAAAAAGCTCATCTATCCAGGACAAAGCAGCCCCCTTGATTGTTACCCTTGCCCCAAACATTCAATCCATCCAGCACAAATGAACAGTGGCAACCATGTATACCATTTACATGATGCAGTGCAGGAATTCACAAAGGTACCCCCTTTGAAACCTAAGACTACTACCATTTAAAGTGGTGCATTAGCAAAGTGGTTAGTACTGAATTCTGGCCTCGGGTGACTGTGTGGAATTTGCATGTTCTCTGTGTGTTTGTGTGGGTTTCCTCTGGATGCTCTGGTTTCCTCCCACAGTCAAAAGATGTGCAGCTTAGGTTGATTGGCCATGCTAAATTGTCTCTTAGTGTCAGGGGAGCTAGCAGGGTAAATATGTGGGATCATGGGGAGAGGGGTTGGGTAGGATTGTTTTCGGTGTAGGCTTGATGGGCGAAATGGCCTCTTTTTGCACTGTAGGGATTCTATGATTCTTGGACAAAAGCACAGATATTTGAGAATATCACTACCTGAAGGTTCCCCTTCTAGTTAATCATTATCCTGACTTGAAAATATTGTACCATTCCCATACTGGCACTGGAACAAAATCTTGGAATTCCCTTGCTAATAACACCTGTGGGTGTATCTACATCTCAGCAGTTTCAGAACGCCGGTCACCAACATCTTTTGAAGGGCAACGAGGAATAAGCAATTAATGCTGGCCCAGCCAGTGCTGCCCACATCACATAAATGAATTAAAAATACATAGTTCTTTGCTTTTAATAATTATTAGATAATTGATCAATTCCCTTTTAAAAGCTTTGATTGAATCTGCCTCCATACATTACTCCTAGCAATGCATTCCAAATCCAAAGCACTTGCTGCATACAAATGTTTTTCCTTATGTATTTATTGTTTCTTTTGCTAAACACCTTAAATCAAAGTCCTCTCGTTTGTGATCCCTTCATCAATGAGAAAAGTTACATCCTCACTATTCCACCCAGGTCCTTCATGACTTTGAATACCTCCTCTCAGTGCCCAGCTCCTTCAACCTATTCCTGTAACTGAAGTTCTTCATCCCTGCAACCATTCTCGTGAATCTTTTCTACACTTTTTCTAACGCCTTTACATCCTTCCTATGATGTGATGCCCAGAACAAGACACAATACACCAATTGCAATTTGAGTCAATATCACAGGTTTATCATAACTCTTTTGTTTTTGTACTTTATGCTCCTTTTTATAAAGCCAGAAACCCATGTGCTTTATTAACTGCTTTCTCAATCTGCTCTGGTAACTTCAATGATTTACGTACATACAAACTCAGGTCCTTCTGCTCCTGCTGCTCCTTTAGAATTATACTTTTTATTTTATATTACCTCTCTTTATTCTTCCTTCCGGTATGAATTACTTTACAGCTCTCTGCATTAAACTTTTTCTGCCTCTTGTTTGCTCATTCCACGAGCTTGCTTCTTGAAGTTTATCACTATCTTCCATACAGTCTACAATACTTCCAAGTTTTGTGGCAGCCACAGATTTTGAAACTTTGCCCTATACATCAAAGTCTAGGTCATTAATATATATCATGAAATGCTGGTGTCCTAACACTAGCCTCTGAGGAACACCTCTATGTACTCTCCTTCAGTGCAAAAAACTACCATTCACCACTATTCTCTCCATTGACTTGGTATCCATACTGCTGATATCCATTTTTTTTTCCATGAACTCTAACTTTGCTGACAAGCTAGGTATGTAAGACTTTATCAAATGGAAGTACAAGTTCATCACATCAAACGCATTACCTTCATCAACTCTTTCTGTCACTTCTAGAAAAACTCAAACAAGTCAGTTATGTATAATTTGCCCTCAGAAAAGCCATGATGGTTTTTCCTAAATGATCCAAGTGACAGTTATTTTTATCTCCAATTAGAGCTTTTAAAAGATTTCCCATCACAGATTAAACTGACTGCCTTTTCAGAACAAGAATGGAAAATTTGAAACTCTCAATCCTCTATCCTTATTTCTAAGGAGGATTGTTCCAACATAATAAAGAGAAAATCTGCCCTTAAACATTCCCAATATCAATTCCCTTCCCTCACCTCGTAATGCTTCAGGCGGACTTCTGTCTATTTTTATAGCTAGTGTTTTGTGGAACATGTAATTTGATTTTGATTTGATTCATTATTGTCACGTGTATTAACATACAGTGAAAAGTATCATTTCTTGCGTGCTATATAGACAGAACATACCTATCATAGAGAAGGAAACAAAAGGGTGCAGAATGTAATGTTACAGTCATAGCTAGGATGTCAGTAAAGATCAAATTAATGCAAGGTAGGTCTGTTCAAAATTCTGATGGCAGCAGGGAAGAAGTGTTTTTGAGTCGGTTGGTATGTGACCTCAGACTTTTGTATCTTCTTCCCGAAGCAAGAAGATGGAAGAGACAATGTCCGGAGTGTGTGGGGTCCTTAGTTATACTGGCTGCTTTGCTGAAATAGCAGGAAATGTAGACAGAGTCAATGGGTGGGCAGCTGGTTTGCATGATGGATTGGATTAAATTCATGATCTTATGGAATTTCTTGCAATATTGGATAGCTTCCAATCTTGTTTGGACAGCCAAACAAAGCTGTCATATAATCAGAAAGAATTTTTTCCATGGTGCATCTGTAAAGATGAGACTCTTTCCTGACATGCCAAATTTCCCACAGGTCACTCGTCTGTTGTCAGGTGTTTATAGTTAGAGAGTTGCTGCTCCACATTGAGTATAGCTAACCAGGAGTCTGTCCTGCTCTTACCACCAGCCATTGGTGTATTGGAAGGATTTGCATATTGACACATTCAGTGGCTGGAATTTCCACCAGCGGGGTCTTCCAGTTTCACTGATGATGCACACATGCCGTAGCTTTCCCAGTCATGAGAGATGCATTCAGTGGGAGAACCAGTAAATCCCAATGCCGCCCAATGGTGGGCTGCCTTGCAAAGGAGTTGTGCAGAAGTTCGCATACAACCTGTCTGACTGCATTTTGCACCTTCCTTGGTCATCAAGTCCTGGGGTGGAACTCGAACCCAGAACTTGTGGCTCAGAAGCAGGGATGCTGTCCATTGTGCCACAACACGTTCCCTTAAATATTAGGCATCTATAATTTTCAGCTTGTGTGCGAGATGATTGCACTTCAAAAAATGTCTAAGGTAATTATTGGAAACTTCAGCATAGTCATTTATTCAGTAACATTCTTTCTTCATGTGTTTTAGAGGTTAGTTTTAAACTAATCATTATTAATTAGCATATTTTGTGGCACTACCATAGTGCTAAACAGGGCAAATTCAACTAAATCTAGTAACTTGGGTCATATGAGGCACTGCAGGCCATAGTCAAAAACAGAATTACATTCCATCATAATATGTAACCTCATGGCCTGACAATTATAATGCAGCAGTTGTAATTAACCTGGATTTTATGGTAACATGTCCCATAATAGACCAACGCATAAGATAAAAGAATATAAAATTAGGGGGAGAAATAACAGAATGGATTGCTAGTGGGTTTTAAGGCAGAAAGCAGAGAGTTGTAGAGAAAGGTAATTATTCAGAATGACAGAAAGTAGAAAGGATCAATGTTGGACCACTGCTGTTCACAATTTAGATTAACTATTCGGGCTTGGATTCAACCATATACTTTCTAAACATGGGGAAAGATAGTCAATATGGAAGAGGACCGCAGCAACTTACAGGAGGGTAATGATAAATTTGCAGATTGGGCAATGTTGGCAAGTGAGGTCCAAAATAGATAAATGTGAGGTAATACTTTTTGGAAGAAAGAACAGGGACATCAATTATTACTTCAAAAATGGAATTCTAGGTAGAGAAAGAAAAAGATCTCAGAAAACAAATAGATCAAACATTATTAGTTGCAACAGAGGTTGGCTAAGTCATAATATAAGCAAACCGAGCACTAGGCTTTATTTCTATATGGATGAATTGAAAAATAGGAAAGTTATTCTAATCCTGTAGCGAATGTTGGTTTGACCACTTAAAGTAATGTATACAATCTAGTCACCATATTAGAAAAAGGATCTAGAAGTACTGGAGAGGGTGCAGTAGATTTACAAGGATGGTAACACAAATGAGTGGGTAAATCAAGGAAGGATCAATAGGCTGGATCTCTCTTCACTTGAAAAAAGGATGAGGAATGACCAAAGAGAAATTTTTGAAATTATGAAAGGTTTTGATGGAGTGGATACAGACAGAATGTTTTCTCCTGTAGGTAAGCTCATAACTGGAGGCCATCAATATGAGGTAGTCACCAAGAAATCTAACAGGGAATTCAGAAGAACCTTCTTTGCCAAAGAATGATGAGAATCTGGAGCTCACTACCATAGGGATTGGTTCAAGTGAGCAGTGTAGATATATTTAAAAGGAAGATAGACGAGCATTTGAAGGAGACAGAAGTGATAACGATGGAAAATTTAAGTAAGAAAGCATGAACAGTTATTCGAATGACACATAAACACCAACATTGACTAGTTGAGCCAAAAGGCCTTCTTCTGAGCTGTATTTTCTATGCAATCCCTCACTCTATCTTTAGCATCAAACCAGAGGCCTACACTGCTTTGAAAAAGACTGTAGGAGAACTGGCTATGGGTACCTAAAAATGAATGTACAATACACAACTGCATGCATGCTAAACACCAGAAGCATCAATTTATCAATAGAATTAAGTGACTCCACAATCAGCAAATCAAATAAAATATCTGCAGTCCCTCCACATGCAGTCATGAATGTGGACAATCGAGCAGCTAACATGACAAGGAGACCCCATGTACTTTCCTATGCTAAATATGGCAAAGCCCAGCACTTGAGTGCAAAAAATAAGTTTTCTAACTGTCTTTAGCCAGAAATGCAGAATGAATGATGCACTGCTGTTTCCTCATAATGACACCACCATCACTGACTAATTCCAGTTATGTTCACTGCACGTAATATCAGGAAATAACTGAGTGCACTGAATGCAGCAACAGATATAGGCCATGGCAAAATCCAACCTATGGTGTTGAGGTTTGTGCACCAGAACTTGCTGCACCTCCAATCAGATCGTATAGCTATAAAAATGGCATTCACCGACATATGGAAAGTTGCCTGGATATGTCCTGTACACAAGCAGCAGGACAAATTCAATCTGGTCAATTACCAGTCAGCAGTTGATTCACAATCAACAGCAAAGTGATGGAAGGTGTCATTGATAGTACTACCCAAGTGTCATTGATTCAACAACAGGCTGCTTACCCATATTCAGTTTGGGCACCATCAGCTTCACCCAGTTCCAGACTGCATTATAACCTTAGTTCAAACATGGAAAAAAAGCTGAATTTCAAAGCTGAAATTTGAAATGACTGCTCTCGGATGCAAGGCAGTATTTTACCGAGTGTAACATCAAGGAGCCCATCTGAGATCAGTAGGAATCAGGGAGGAATCTCTCCGTTGGTGGGAATCATACTTAGCAAAAGGAAGATGTTTATAGTCATCATAGACCAGAACATCATTACAGGAGCTACAAACATGTGAACGTACAAAATAGGAGGAGGAGCAGACCACTCGGCTCCTGAGCTTGCTCCACTGTTCAATAAGATTGTGGCGGATCTGATTGTAAACACAATCCCACATTCCTGCCTACTGCCGCTAACCTTTCACGTCCTTAGAACATTGAGCACAACAGCACAGGAACATGTTGTGCTGAACATGACACCAAATTAAACTAATCCCTTCTGCCTGCCCTTGATCAATATCCATCTATTCCTTGTATATTCATGTGCTTACCTAAAAGCCCCTTAAAATCTCCTTTCATATCTGTCTTGACTATCACCCATGGCAACTTGTTCCGGACATTACCACTGTCTGGAAAATAATGTGTTTAAAATCCCCATCCCTCACATCTCTTTTGAACTTTCCCCCTCTTGCCTTAAAGTGCATGCCCCCTCGTATTAGACACCGTAACTCTAGGAAAAAAGATTCTGACTATCAACTGCATCCATGTTTCATAATTTTATAGACTTCTTTTAGGATTCTCCTCAGCCTCCACCACTCCAGAGAAAATAACCCTAATTTGTCAACTCTTTCCTTATAGTTCATAACCTCTAATCCTGGTTTTCCTCTTCTGCACCCTCTCAAATGCCTTCATGAAGTTCCAGTAATGTGTTGACTAGAATTGATTGCAATACTCTAAATGCGACCTAACCAAAGCTTTATAAAGCTGCAATGTGACATCCTGACTCTTGTACTCAATGCCCTGACCAATAAAGGCAAATGTGCCATACACCTTCTTTATTACCCTATCAACTTATGTGACCATTTTCAGGGGGCCATGGACTTGAATCCCAAGTTCCCTCTGTTCATCAATGCTGTTTAGGGTTCTGCCATTAACAATGTACTTATCCTTAACATTTGATCTCCCAAAGTGCAGCACCTCACACTTGCCCCAATTAAACTCTATCTGCCATTTCTTTACTATCTGCAACTGACCTATATCCCACTCTATTCTTTGACAACCTTCTACACTATTAACAACATCACCTATCTTTGTGTTGTCTGCAAATTTACTAACCGCCATCTATGTTTGTCAATCAAGTATCTATTGAGTTCAGCCTTAAAAGTATTCAAAGATTGTACTTCCTTTGCCATTTGAGGAAAAGAGTTCCAGATAGTCAGAACCCCCTGAGGGAAATAAATTCTCTTCATCTCTGAGTTAAACAGTGACCCCTAGTTCAGACTTTCCAACAATAGAAAAAAATCTACTCCACATTTACCCTCTCAATATTACTCAGAATCTCAAAGGTTTGATAGCAATAATAGGAAGACAACTATCACTTAAATGGTGTAAATTGAAAGAGGTGAATACTCAGCGAGAGTCTTCGTGCATCTTTCATGCTAAAAGTAAGCATGTAAGTACATCAGACAGTAAAGAAGGCAAATGGTATGTTGGCCTTCATAGCTACAAGATTTGAGTATAAGAATAGGGATGTTTTGCTACAGTTATTTAGGGCATTGGTGAGGTGTATTGTGAGCAGCTTTGGTGTCCTTATCTGAGGAAGAATATCGTTGCTATAGAAAATATAGTGAAGGTTTACCAAGCTGATTCCTGGGATGGCAGGCCTGTTAAATGAGGAGAGACCAGTTTTGTTGGGGTTATATTTATTGGAGTTTAAAAAAATGAGAGAGGATCTCATAAAAATTTATAAAATTCAGGTTTAGATAGGGTAGATTCAGAAAGAATGTCCCCAATGGTGGGGGTGAGTCCAGAACTAGGGGTTATAGATTGAGGTTGAGGGATAAACTTTTCACAACTGAGGTGAGGAGAGACTTCTTCATCTAGGTGGCATTGAATGTGTGGAATTCACTACCATAATATTTAAGGCAACAACATTTTCTGATTTTATGAAAAAAATAGGTATGGCTCGAGGGGCTAAAGGGATCGGGAGGGTGGGAGGCAGGAAACCAGGATATTGAATTTGGGGATCAGTCATGACCAAAGTGAATAGTGGAGCAGACTCAAAGGGCCGAATGGCCTACTCCTGTTTCTAGTTTCTATGGTTTTTGTCCTTGCTGGACAGAACCAGATTATGTCCAGGTATAGTGTCTGGGAGAATTCCATGGGAGATTCTCACCAATGTTAGTCCGTGTTAGTCCCCTTCCCCTGCAATTCTCCAACCTTGTATGGTCCCAACACAATCTGTGCAATTACAGTGAGAAAACCATCGACCCCTCCCCGCTTGCCCCCCCGCCACCCCTGTACATCACCTCGCTCCTCCTGCCCTTGTACACAGGACATTTCTTTTATCTGTTTGTCTTACTGCCCAGAATATTTACACCGTTGTGTTAATAATGGTTGCTGCTCATTAAATTAGCTGCTTAGACAGTTTCATCTTGCCAGACTGCGGTCCTCAACTGCTTTAGCACCGACCTTGAGTTCTCCATGAACTAATGTGTAGGAGTCCTATTCTACCTAGCGCACTGTACTAGACTTAAACCCATTTCTCTTGAGATAGATTCTCTAATTCCACATCTGGTCATTTTTTTATGATCAAAGATTCCTGTATCTCAATGCAGCTTAGAATTATTACTAATATGTTTAGTTCAGCAATATTTTTCTGATGTTTCTGCTGAACCTCTTGGTTGCAAGTTAAAAAGGATTAATTTTGCTAAGGTTCACAATGTTCTCCAAATACCTGGATTACTTTGGCTTCTAGGAGTGAATGCTTCTAGGAGTTGAGTGAACTATACTTTTTAACACTCTTCCCTGGTTGTTTGTAGGATACAGAAGAATTTTAACTCTCATTTTTAGTCACTGCTGTCATTCATAGCAAGTTCCATGCATTGCTGCAAATGAGTTTTTTTTTTCCCTCTTTTTGTGTTCAGGTGTGTGGAGATCTTATGGACTGACGTCTACATGTCCTCATAGATTTGCTTCATAGCTGCAGATGTCTGATATATTCACTAGACTTAACTGAAACTGATGCAAACTCTATCAATAGCTGAGATTTTTATTCAAAGCAACCTGTGGATGAGAAAACAGTTGTAAAGTTCCTTTGCTTAGTTTTCCGATGCTACAAATGGCATTTTGCCTCCATTAATGTGTCTACATCATTCCAGGTGTTGTTTTATGTTGTTTCACTTCTTCAAATAAAACACATGCCTGCACATTTCGGGTACTTGCACCTGATACCATTTTGGTTAGGGCCTTCAAAGGATCCTGTTGGCAATCAACCTTTCAAGCTGATTTGATGCCAGTGCTGCCATTTCAACCTCAATGCTCCAGCTAATGTTCTCTCTTAAACACACACAGCTAATATATCTTTATAAAATCTCCCCTCCCTCAGCATTTTTTGAGGAATCATCAATTACTTTCAGGCTTGTTGACGATTGTTTTCTCTTGGTTGTTGTTGCAATTTATCAGTATTCAGAGGCTTGTGGATACAGCCTTTAAAGGGGTATATGTAAAAGTGTTTTTTTTTATTATTAAGCAACACAGCACGGGAAACAGGCCCTTCGGCCCAACGAGCCCGCGCCGCCGTCATACTATATAGTAGCAACTACATTATCCTATTTTAATATTCCTATATAATAATATATATATTATTCCTAATATGGAAAATTTTCACCATAGGGACAATTTGTTTCCCAATCAGCCTAAGAGCGAATTTTGGGGTTGTGGGAGGAAACCGGAGTGCCCGGAGAAAACCCACGCAACCACGGGGAGAACGCGCAAACTCCCGCAGACACCGGCCCCATTCCAAGTGTCTGCACAGCCACATCGATAGTCTCTGAGCTGTCATGGTGCCCTTCAGGTGGTCCACATAAAGCACTCATATACGACATGAGGTACCAGGCAACCCATGAATCAACATCCAAGAGCTGGACCCGCACCACCTGCCGAATGCGTGCTCAAATTATGGACCGAATTACCTGTGGAAAAAAGCCGTAGTTAAACAGTCCTAATATATCCCTCTATCTGCATACCGCTCATGTGGCTGTCCAAGAGACCCTTAAACAGCCCCAGCGTGCCTGCTCCCACCACCTTACTCGGCAGTGCATTCCACACCCCACTACCCTTTGTGTGAAAAACTGCCCTCTAATATTCGTCCTATACATAGCCCCCCTCACCCTATGGCCATGACCTCTCGTCCTATCCATTTCTAAAGGTGGAAAAGTTTACCTCCATTTACTCTATCTATACCCCTTATAATCTTATACACCTCTATGAGATCCCCTCTAAGCCAACGTCTTTCAAGGGAAAACAACCCCAGTCTATTTAATCGTTCCTCATAAGACAGTCCTTCCGTACCAGGCAGCATCCTGGTAAACCTCCTCTGCACTCTCTCCAAGGACTCCACATCCTTCCGATAGTACGGAGACCAGAACTGGGCGCATTATTCCAAGTGAGGCCTAACCAAAGTTGTATACAACTGCAACATCAAACTCCTACTCTTGTATTCTATACCCTTTTCTATGAAAGCTTGTTGTTCATCACCAGACAGGATGTGATGGCTACGTAATGTAATCATCAGGAAGAAGGGAGGGAGCTGTTATTGTTAATTAACCTTCGAGATACTGTTGCACATGGTTTCATCTCTTCAAATAAAAGAACTCATATAATTTAGTTAGCAATCCTCTTTGTGAATTTGGTATACTTGTGTAAATTAGAAAACATGACAGTTTAAGTTTTTTAAGTCTATTGGACATGTGTGGCACATGCTATAGGACTTTTTCCTCACTTCACCTATGCTGCTCTCAGCATAGGATGCAATTCCCTTGGACTGATGCATGACTGGGAGAATGAGTTGTGGTAACATGATGTTTGGTTAATTTGCTAGAGTTTTTTGAGGATGTAACGAGGTAAAGTGGATCCTGTGGATGTAGTATATCTGGACTTTCGGAAGGCATTTGATATGGTGCCATACAAAAGATTAATTCATAAGATTAGAACACATGGAATTAGGGGTAATTTATTAGTTTAGATAGGTGACAGACTGATGGACAGAAGACAGAGTGTCAGGATAAATGTTTTTTTCTGGGAGGGAAAAAGTAACTAGTGGGGTTCCACAGGGTTCGAAACTTGGACCCCAGCTATTTACAATCTATATTAATGACTTGGATACAAGGATAGAAACCAAATTTGCAGATGACACAAAAATAAGCGAGACAGTAAGTTGCAATTAGGAAATAAAGACCTTACAAATGGATATAGATAGGTTAGGAGAGTGGGTCAAGATGTGACAGATGGAATTTAATGTGGATAAGTGTGAGGTCAAGCATTTTGGTTGTAAAAATGGGAAGGCAGCTCACTATCTAAGTGGGGAGATACTTCTGGGTGTTCCAGTGCAGAGGAACCTCGGTGTCCTCATTATGAGTCACAGAAAATTAGCTTCCATGTACAGCAGGTAATAGAGAAAGCAAATAGAATGTGGCATTTATAGCTCAAGGAACAGAACATAAAGTAATGAAGTACTGTTGCAATAATACAAGGCAATGGTGAGACCGCACCTGGAGTATTGTGCATAGTTTTGATCCCTGTATTTGAGGAAAGATGTAACAGCATTGGAGACAATTCAGAGGGTGTTCACTAGATTGGTTATAGAGATGGGAGGCTTATCGTATGAAGAGAGCTGAACAGTTTAGGCCCATACTGTCTGGAACTTAAAAGAATGAAGAGAGATCAAATTAAAGTATGGATAAAGCAGACGTGGAGCGGATGCTTTTGCTGGTGGGGCATTCCAGCGTGAGAGATCATAGTCTTAGGATAAGGGGTAGCAAATTTGAAACAGAGTTGAAGCGAAACTACTTCGCCCAAAGGGTTGTGAATCTATAGAATTCGTTACCCCAAAGTGTGGTGGATGCTGGGACAATGAGTAAACCTAAGGAAGAATTAGACAGATTTTTAATTGGTAATGGATTGAAGGTTTATGAGGAGAAGGCAGGAAAATGGGGTTGAGGAGCATATCAGCCATGATCGAAAAGTGGAACAGACTCGTTGGGCCGAAGGGCCTGTTTCCCGTGCTGCTGTGTTGACCTTATGAACACAGAGCAGGAAAAGCAACTTAAAGAGGGACGAGGAGGGGAGAAAAAGTTTTTCTCAACGAGAGGCTAATTCTGCGCAGGATGTTCAGGGATCAATTGTCTTACCTGAACCTCAGTCGGGCTAAATTGGATAGTCCTCAAAAGTGGACACAGGAATCTTGATGCGTAATTACTGTCCGTCCATAAAAGTGATGCAGACAGCACAAACTTATTTCTGCCTACTTAATTTCCTGGCTGTGGCATGAAACCCACTATTGAACATGATATTGAGTGGCTGGGATTTAAGTTTACACGAGGCTAGCACGAATTAAAACTACCCTGAATTATTTACAGCTAAGCTGCATCTCTTAAAGACAATCTTAATCAAGTTATTAAGAGGAATCACTAATATTGGCAAATGTTTTCAGCAAACTTGATGCTTGAAATGGTTAGAGAAATATGATGTGTGATGAGGAATCTTTGCTGTTGATTACAGTCAACATACCCTTTGGACGATACAAATTCCTTTGTGTATCTTTTAGCCTCAAAATGAGCCAGAATGTATTCTAGCAGCAGTTAATGAGGGACATAAGAGTCAAAAGGAGCATTCAACATAATTGATTGATGGTACCCAGATCTCATATAGAGCGTTCTACAGCACAGAAAGAGGCCCTTCGGCCCATCATGTCTGCACTGGCCATCAAGTACTTACCTATTTTATTCCCACTTTCCAGCTCTTGGTCCATTTCTTATGTGCTGTGGTATTTCAAGTACTAATAGTTCTTCAATGTTGCAAGGATTCCCATCTTGAATACATTTTCAGGAAGTGAATTCCAGTTTCCTACACATCTTGGTTAAAAATATTTTCCTCAAATCCTGCTAAACATCTTGCCTCTGACTTTAATTCTATAACCTGTGATTATTAATTTATAAAAGGGAAAGTTTCTTCCTGTTTACCCTACATATGTTCCTTACAATTGTGTAAACTCAATCATGTCCCCTCTCGGCTTTCCCTGCTCTAAGGAAAACAGCTCCTACCTACCCAGGTTCTCTTCATAGCTGAAATGTTCCAGCCAACACCTTAATAAATTTCCTTTGCACCCTTTCTAGTGCAATCAAATCGTTCTTATAATGTGTCAACTAGAACTGCACACGGTATTTTAGCCATGGCCTAACAAGCTTTTCATATGGCTCCATCATAGCCTCCCTGTTCTTATATTCTATACCTCGGCCAAGAAAGAAAAATATCCCATCTGCCTTCTTGACCACTCATCTGCATGTCCCTAACATGCACCCTAAGACCCTTCTTGTCCTCTGTACTTCCTAGCATCCTGCCATTCATTGTATATTCTCTTGCCTTTTTAGTCTTCTCTAAATACATCATATCACACTTTTCAGGATTAGATTCCATTTGTCACTGTTCTCTCCATCTGTCAGTATCATCCTGTAATCTAAGACTTTCATACTCGCTATTTATCACATCTCCAATTTTCATGTCATCTGTGAACTTACTGATCATACACCCAACATTCACATCCTGATTATTAATGTACACTACAATAGCAAGGGACCCAGAATTGATCCTGTGGTACACCACTGGGCATGGGCTCCCAGTCACAAAAACAACCTATGACCATCATCCTCTGCCTCCTGCCATTAAATAAAATTTGCCAAATTGTCCTGGATCTCATGGGTTATTTTCTTCTTGATCAGTCCTCTCTGTGCTACCTTATCAAAAACTTTATTGAAGTCTGCGTTGGCTATCCTTGACTAATCCTTGCCTCTCCAAATGGAGATTAATTCCGTCCCTTAGAATTATTCCAATAACTTTCCTATCACTAATGCTCTTACTCTTACTAAAGCTCTTACTAATGCTCTTAACTCTTTGATTTGTAGTTGCCTGTTTTTCCCGAATTCCCAATTTGAATAATGATATTACATTAGCTGTCCTTCAGTCTGCTGGGATCTCTTTTGTGGCCAGAGAAGATTTGAAAATTATTCTCAGAGCCATTGGAACCTCCCCCCTTGCTTCCCATAGCAGCCGGAGATAAATCTTATGTGGTTGTAAGGATTTATCCGCTTTCAAGCCTGCTTAAACTCCTAACACCTATTCTCTCTTAATGTTAATTTGTTCAATTGTATCACAGTTCTCCTCATTCCTGCCTATAATGAAAATCCCATCTACCGGAAGTCATTGTGAGAACCAGAAAATCTGGGACACAGCAAAATGAAGATAAATGCATCGTGAAGGTGGCAACATGCCAATTTGGTAATAATTGACCATTCTGGGAACAGTTATTACAATTCTTTAAGTTTATAGATACTTGTAACAAAGGATAGAAGTAGTTCCAGAGTGAAATTATTAAGCCAGGGGAAGGCTATATGCTGCAGCAGTAGGCAGGAGTTAGGGATTTGAGACTGGGGGCTTCTGTTTAAGGGTAAATGCACATCCGACATGTGTGAGTCTTTTAAATGTCACTTGTTAACAATTCAGGAAAACTATGTCCCAGTAAAAATGAAGGTTAAACATGGCAAGATTTGGGAACTCTGGATGACAAGAGAGATTGTGATCTTCATGAAAAAGGAGGCATGCATAAATTTCAGGACATTGAAAATGGATAAAACTCTTGAGGAATACAAAGATAGCAGAACTTAGGAAGGAAAAATGGGCCATGAAATATCTTTGCATGTAGAATTAAGGCTTTTTATCAGTATATAAGAAGATAGAGGGTAGCAAAATAAAGGGTGGGTCCATTCAAGGACAATGGAGAGAATTTGTGTGTGGAGCCAGATGAGATGGGTGATTTCTTTAATAAGTACTTTACATCAGTATTTGCAAAGAAGAAGGATAGGAGGGATGGTGAGCGTAGAAAGGAGGACATTTTCAGTCATGTTGAAATAAAAAAGGAGGAGGCATTAGAGGTTTTGAAGAACATTAAGGTGGACAAGTCTCAGGGCCAGTTAGAGTCTATCCCAGAATACTGAAAGAGGCGTGGGAAGAAATTGCTGAGGTTTTGGCCAAAATCTTTGTATCCTCTTTAGCCATTGGCAAGGAACCAGAAAACTGGAGAGTAGCTAATATTGTTTGTCTGTTTAAGGAAGGCAGAAAAGTCAATTTGGGAACTACAGGCCTGAGAGCCTTACATCAGTGGTGGGGAAATTATTGGAGAAGGTTTTTAGGAACAAGATATCTTCACATCAGGAAGAGAATAGGCCTATTGACAATAGACAGCATGGTTTTGTGAAAGGGAGGCCATGTCTCACAAACTTGATTGAGTTCTTTAATGTAGATCGAGGCATTTTCTGCTTTACACTTCCTGAAGTTGATGACAATCTCCTTTGTTTTGTTGACACTGAGGGAGAGATTATCGTTACTGCACTAATTCACCAGATTCTCTATCTCATTCCTGTACTCTAAGGAAGTGACAAAAAAATTGACCAGAGCAAGGCAGTGGATGTTGTATATATTGATATTAGGAAAGCCTTCGATAAGGTACTGCATGGCAGGCTAATACAGAAGGTAAAGTCATTTGGGATCTTAGGTGAGCTGGTAAAATGGACGCAAAACTGGCTTGGGCATAGAAAGCAGAGAGTAGCAGTGGAAGGATACTTTTCTAACTGGAGGTCTGTGATAAGCAGTGTTCTACATGGATCAGTGCAGGGGCCTCTGTTGTTTGTAATATATCTAAATGCCTTGGAGGAAAATGTAGGTGGTATGATTAGTAAATTTGCAGATGATACAAAAATTGGGAGAGAAGAGGATAGTGAGGAGGATTGTCAGACGATACAGCAGAATATAAATTGGCTGGAATCTGGGCCGAAAGATGGAATTTAACACAGACAAATGTGAAGTGATGTAATTTGGAGGGTCTGCTGCAAAAGGAAAGTATACAGTAAGTTTGATTTGATTTATTATTGCCACACATATTAACATATAGTGTAAAGTATTGTTTCTTGTGTGCTATACAGACAAAACATACTATTCATAGAGAAGGAAAGGAGAGAGTGCAGAATGTAATATTACAGTCACAGCTAGAATGTAGAGAAAGATCAACTTAATGCAAGGTAAGTCCATTCAAAAGTCTGACAGCAGCAGGGAATAAGCTGTTCTTGAGTCGGTTGGTATGTGAGCTCAACCTTTGTATCTTTTTCCCAAAGGAAGAAGGTGGAAGAGAAAATACCTGGAATGCATGGCGTCCTTAATTATGTTGGCTGCTTTGCCGAGGCAGCAGGAAGTGTGGACAGAGTCAATAGTTGGGAGGCTGGTTTGCACTGGGCTACATTCACAACCTTCTTGGTCCTTGTGGTCTTGGTCAGAGCATGACTCATACCCAGCTGTGATATAACCAAAAGGAATGCTTTCTATGGTGCATCTGTAAAAGTTGGTGAGAGTTATAGCCGACATACCAAATTTCCTTAGTCTTCTGAGAAAGTAGAGGTGTTGGTGGGCTTTCTTAACTATAGTGTTAGCATGGAGGGATGAGACAGTTTGTTGGTGATCTGGATACCTAAAAGCTTGAAGCTCTCGACCCTTTCTACATCATTTCCATTGATGTAGACTGGGGCATTTTCTCCTTTACGCTTCCTGAAGTTGATGATTATCTCCTTCATTTGGTTGACATTGAGGGAGAGGTTATCGTTACTGCACTAGTTCACCAGATTCTCTATCTCACTCCTGTGCTCTGTCTCATCATTGTTTGAGATCCAACCCACTACGATGGTATCATAGCACAAATTGAAGGGGAATTTGGCCACACTGTCATACGTGTTTCAGGAATATAGTAAGAGGCCGAGAACACAGCCTTGTGGGGCACCGGTGGTGAGGATGGTCATGGAGGAGGTGTTGTTACCTATCCTTACTGATTGAGCTCTATGACTTTGAGTTCGGAAATTCAGGATCCAGTTGCAGAGGAAGGTGCTGAGGCCCAGGGCACGGTATTTGGAGATGAGTTTCATTGGAATAATACTGTTGAAGGCTGATCTGTGGTCATAAAATAGGAGTCTGACATAGGTGTCCTTTATATTTAGGTGTTCCAGGTTGAATGCAGGGCCAGGGAAATGGTGCCTGCTGTGGACCTGTTGCAGCAGTGGGCAAACTGTAGTGGATCTAGGTAGTCCAGGAGGTTGGAATTGATTTGTGCCCTGACTAATTTTTCAAAGCACTTCATAATGATGGATGTCAAAGCTACTGGTTGATAGTCATTAAGGCATGCTGCTTGGTTTTTCTTAGGAATCAGGATGATAGTCATCTTCTTGAAGCAGGGAAGGACTCAGATTGTTGTAAAGGGACATTGAAGATGTCTGTGAATAGCTCCATCAGCTGGTCTGTGCAGGATCAGAGTGTGCCAGCTTTTTTTCTGGGTTGACTTTCAAGGGAAACTGCTCTGACATCTGCAATTGTGACTCCAGATACAGGTTCATCCAGAATGGTAAATGGTAACTGGTAGAGCCCTTAGAAATATTAGCATACAGACGGATCTAGGCACGCAGATCCACAGTTCCCGGAAGATAGCAACAATGGAAACAAAGTGATCAAGAAAGTGTTTGTCATTCTGGCTTCATCGGTCACAGTGTTGCGTATAGAAATTGGAAAATCATAGTGCAGCTGTATAAAATTTTGGTTAGGCCGTATTTGCAGTATTCTGTATAATTATGGTCACCATACTACCAGAAGGATGTTGATGCATTGAAAAGGATACAGAAGAGATTTACCAGAATGTTGCCTGGTTTATAGGATATGGATAATGAAGAAAGGTTGAACAAATTTGGATTGTTTTCATTGGAGCGCCAGAGGCTAAGGGGAGTCTTGATAGAGTTTTACAAGATTATGAGAGGCTTGAATAGAGTGGATAGTCAGAGTCCTTTTCTCAGGGTTGCATGGTCAATTAGTTGGGGGCATAAGTTGAAAGTGAGAGGTGGGGAAGTCTAAAAGTTTTTCAAGCAGAGGGTGGTGAATGCCTGGAAGGTGCTGTCAGAGGAGGTAGTGGAAACAGATTCTATAACAACGTTTTAAGTGGTATCTGGATAGATATATGAATAGAGGACAAGAAAATATTAGATTAGAGAGTCATCTGTGTCTGGAGAGCCAACGTTCCCGCTCCTGTGCTGTATTGTTCTTTGTTCTTTGGAATAGACAGGGTCGACCCAAGTCTGAAAATGTAAATAAAGGCACCTCTTGTAGCAACCTATTATACAATGTTCTCTGTTATCAAAAAGTAAAAACAATAGAGCTACAACATTCATATCAGCAATACAAATTCTCTTTCCTGAAGGAATAATGGCCACGATTCTCCCTTCGCAACCTGCAACTTTTCTGGGAGATTTGCGTTGCCGGCCTTGTTCTGGGATTTGTGCCTGCACAGGAATGCATGCACATCTCTCAGAAGCGACGAACACTTACTGGTTAGACCATGCTGGAAACCGGCAGGAAGTCAGGTAAGTCATTTGAATCATTTTACAATATGTTTCAAATGTATTTCAAATCCAATTATCAGGAACATTCTTGTCCTGATTGAATCTCCCACCCTGTCAGGAGTACTTTATTCCAGCCGCGTTTAGATTATTCCCCCCACATTTGGGGAACTAATGGGAAATACACCCAGAATGAAGAGGGGGGCAACCTGGGCTACCCTGGGCATGGGCACCCTAGCAGTGCCAATCTGTGCTCCTGGCACTGCCCAAGGGGCAATGTGTCCATGCCAGTGGAACCTTGGAACAGCCCATCAGGCAGTGAGAAGGGGTGGGGTCTATTGTGGGTGGGGCCTAGGGGCAATCAGTGGAGGTAGGGGGTCCTGCTGTCACTTTGCAGACAAGGTCAATCTGGGATGGAAGGAGAGCAGCAATTGGGGTGGGCTGGGAAGTGAGTGGTCCATCAGGGTGACGGGGGGAAGCATGCCTCCGGAGGAGGTACTAACCTGGGGTGGGGGTCAGCGGGGTGAGGATCTGCCAGGGTGAGGGGGATCACTGCTGCTGAGTGTTGTGGGGTGTGGACATCGTGGTGCTCTGGGCTGGGGAGGTCAGGGCTGGCCTGGGAATTGTTGTGGAGGCCGCCTTGTGGGGGTGGGCTGGAGGGGCTGAACTGCAGGGATCCTGGGCTGGCCAGTGATTGGGCTGGCCAGCAAACAGATTGGGGCCACTGTGCATGTGCAGAAGTACAGAACTGTCAGACTCTGGTGCCAATAAGACACCACCCCCTCTCCCCTTTTGTCTACCTTCTTTTTTAAACAATAACATCACATTTGCAGTTTTCCAATCTGTGGGAATCACCCCAGAGTCCAGCAAATGTTGATAAATTACCCTGATTGCATTTGCTATTTCTCCTGCCATCTCTTTTAGTATCTTGGGATGCATTCCATCAGGACCAGAAGACTTATCTACCATTAACCCCATTAACTTGCTGAACACTATCTCTTTCATGATAATGATAGTTTCTCAGTTCTCACCTGTCATAGCCTTTTGTCATCAATTTTTGGCATGTTATTTGTGTTTTCCACTATGAAGACCGACACAAGATACTTGTTCAATGCCTCAAACCCTTCTCATCCTCTAAAGGATCAATGTTTACTTTAGCCACTCTTTTTCGTTTTATATATTTGTAGAAATGTTTGCTATCCATTTTTATACGCTGAGCTAGTTTATATGCATTTTCTTCCGATTTGATACCCTCCTTTATTTCTTTAGATATCCATGGCTGATTATTTTTTCTCTACATTCCTTCCTTATCACTGGTATATACTTTTTGCTGAGAACTGTGAAAGGTCACTTTGAAAGTCCTCCACATTTCCTCAATTGTCTCACCATAACGTTTTTGCTCCCAGTTTACCATAGCCAACTCCTCTCTAATCCCTTTGTTGTCTCCTTTGTTTAAGCAAAACACAGTGGTGTTGGATTTTACTTTTTCATGCTCCATCAGTATTTTAAATTCAACCATACTATGATTGCTTCTTCCAAGAAGATCCCTAACTGCAAGATCATTAATTATTCCCATCTCATTACACAGGACCAGATCTAGGATAGCTTTCTCCCTCATAGGTTCCATTATATACTGTTCAAGGAAGCTATCGCGGATATATTCTATGAACTCTTCTTCAAGGGTGTCTTAACTGACTGGTTTGACCAATTGATATGTAGATTAAAATCCCCCATGATAATTGCTGTACCATTTTTACATGCATCAGTTATTTCTTGTTTACGTCTCGCCCCACCTTGATGTCATTATTAGGTGGCCTATCGACTATACCTATCAGTGACTTTTTCTCCTTACTATTTCTAATTTTCATCCAAATGGATTCAACCTTTTTTTCCCACAGAACCTATATCATCTCTCACTACCGCCCTGTTGTCATTGTTAAATATCAGAGCTACACTACTTCCCTTACCTTCCCATCGGCCCCTCTGAACTGCCTGATACCCCTGGATATTTAACTCCCAGTCGTGACCAAACTGTAACCATGCCTCTATAATGGCCACCAAATCATACTCGTTTGCAATGATTTGTGCTGTCAACTCATTTACCTTATTTTAAATGCTATGAGCATTCAGATAAAGTGCTCTGCTACTCGTTTTTGTATTTTCTTTTTGAATTCTAACACTTCCGTGAATAACATCTCCTGTGTTCTCCTTCCTTTCAACCTTTTCCTGAGTTTTGATGTAGTTGGAATATTTTCTCCCTCACATTTTGTCCTTGCTTATTCCTTCTCAGACTCCTTACATAGGTTCCCATCCTCCTGGCATATTCGTTTAAATCTTCCCCAACCGCTCCAGCACACACTCCCCCTAACACCTCAATCCCAATCCTGTCCACGTGTAACCCACCCAATTTTACAGGTCCCACCTCCCCCAGAACCGGTCCCAATACCCCAGGAATCTGAAACCATCCCCCTGACACCAACTTTTCAGCCACGTATTTATCCGATTTTTTCTTTCATTTCTACTCTGATTAGCACGTTGCAATTCCGTGCTTTTGAGAGAATCGCAGTCAATATGTGTAAATAGAACACAACTCACCTCCACAGAGTTTAAGTAATTGCCTAAACAGTACGGGTTCAACATCTTCACCACACCTCTACATTACCCAAGAGAACACAGTTTATAGACAGTTAAGAAAACTTTAAAGATTGAGAAATAAAGGAAGATTCAACTTGCTTTGTTGTCATTCCAACATGCACTTTTCAACATCAACATGAATTACCTGCAGAAGTACTTAATGGCAAAAAGTCACAAGACAACTTTACTGAGCAAGACATACTTTTCAATTGACCAGGAGAAGTAACTGACAAAAGTAGAAGATTTAACACTTAACATAAGCACTCCAAATCCGTGCCTGAGTTGTTGAGAGGACAGACTGCACATACACAAGATCCAGTCAAGAAAACCAATAAAGGCTGGTCTTGAAGCTCAGACTTTGAAGTCATATTTCATCATGACTGAAAGTAAATCAGAAGGAACAGAGTCCAAATTCAGCCTATATCTCAGAAGTAGAAAAGGTAATGAACACCACCAGAAACATCACTAACCTGTGAGACAACATCAACAACATCACCAACAAACAAGGCAACATCAGTAAATGATACATCAACAACAAGCACAACTCCTACAGCACAAGGGAGCAACATACACAGTATTGCCAGTACAATGTGTCAATTCTTTACCGAGATTGAAGAACACCAAATCCATAAGATGCAACTTTTTCCATGATTTCATCAGACTTTTGAATGAAACAACTTCATATTAAGTTGATCTTTCTTTACACCCTAGCTATGATTGTAACACTACATTCTGAGCTCCCTCCTTTCCTTCTTCATGAACATTATGCTTTGTCTGTAGCATGCAAGAAACAATACTTTTCACATATACTAATACATGTGACAATAATAAATCAATAAAATCAAAAAATGGAGGCACAACATCTTGCCACCTAAGATCTGTCATGAATGCTGTGTTGAGAAAAGAAAACAGGCCATAAAAGGCTCTTAAAGTGTCCAGTTTAATTATAAAAGTCAATTGTTAACCTTCTTTTGTAATATAGAAAAATTAATAATTGGAAGAGGTGTATGAGTATTTAGAGACAAGAAAGTGGGATGTTGTATTACTACATCATTTGAAGACTTAGAAACTTTATTGTTATATGCACATGTGTAAATGCCATTTCATTTACTACTGCACTACAGCAACAGTGCACCATCCCATCAAACATGGTGAGACATGAGAAATACATGAAAAGTCATCTCTTGTATTTCTGTCTAAAAGTGTGATTATTTCAGATGTCAGAGTACCACAAGACATAATACCAGTTTGCTCTTTTACAACTTCTGATAGTTTTAAATTCTCAGTTTTTGCTCTGTTTACTGAAGAATATAAAGCAATGAGAAGGCACATATACATCTTATTCTTCCACTTGAGGAGGTAATGCCTGCGATCTTGGAATGTAAGATCAAAGAAGGGGAAATAGGAGGTGTTGTCCTAACTCGGGGTTATTTTATCCTTATCCTGCTTTTTTCTTCTCATCCTTCATATTCACTCTCATTGGGGCCAAAGTACATACAGATACACAATTGCACATCAATCATCCTGCTGAAAGCCACATCAGATTCTCATTTTGGTTCTCGTAAAGCCACAGGAAGTTAAGTCTGAGAGCAGTGAAACACATCAAGACATCAAGTCACAGCATGCAGCGTCCTGTATTCTAATGATCCAGAACAGCAGCTCAGGTACATTCATCCTAGGGGTTTTAAGACTGAGATGGAGAGTAGTGTAGCAGCATACACAGATCTGAAGCACAAGCAGTTTGATAGCAGCAGAAGAGAATTAGGATCAAACAACATACACAGTGAACTCACAAATATCCTCAACTGGTAACTGAACAATATAAGTTAAGAGGACCACCATTGATGAACTGCTGATTCTTCCACTTTTATTTATTAGTCTTTCACACTGTTTTCTCTTAGACTCACTGTCCTTGCTCTTTTTGTCTTTTTAAAGAAATGATTTCTGAGTTTTAAAGTTCATTGTAATTAAGAGAATAGCAAGTAACTTCTACCAGTTGAAAGCAATCCAAAATTCACAGCTATGCTAAATTTTAAGTTTATTTATTAGTGTCACAAGTAGGCTTACACTAACACTGCAATGAAGTTATCGTGAAAATCCTCTAGTCACCACACTCTGATGCCTGTTTAGGTACACCGAGGAAGGGTTTAACATGGCCAATGCTCCTAATCAGCACATCTTTTGGACTTTGAGAGGAAACTGGAGCATCTAAAGGAAACCCATGCAAACACAGGGAGAAAATGCAAACTCCGCACAGAAATGACCCAGCCTAGAATTGAACCTGGGTTTCTGGCATTGTGAGGCAGAGTGATACCTGTTGTGGCACTGTGCTGCTGATTCACAGAATTGAAACAGTACCATTGGACTCCCTTGCACCACTTTCATATTTGTTGTAAAACCCCTCTTGGTAGAAACACCAGTGCCTAATAATCATGTCCTGTGTACATGCTCAGTGTATTGCCATGAAGGGTTGCAATAAATTCTCTTCTCCTCCCATAACTATATGACTGGGATTTTACAGCTCCACTACCATGTGCCTGCCTCCAATGGATGTGGTGGGCCATTTACTTCCGCCTACACCATAAATCCCAATGGGTGGGAGGGGATGTAAAATCCTGACCAATCAGTTTCGGACAGTGGGTAAGACAAATTTCTCCTCCAATTGAGAAACTGCCACAGCCTTTTTGATGAGCATTTTAGAGGCTCATAGAGGTTGAAGGCCACAGCAACTCCCAGAGCCTCCTATAGACGCACAACAATGGGCCACCTTACATAAATATACCACAGGAGACAAAGAGGCATAAAGCATCTTAGTCATACTGTTAGACAGCAGCTTCCTCTATCACCGTGCCTAATGAAAATGCTCACCACGCACAGCAAGTCTATTTGATTGCTGCCCATATTTATGCTCAGTGATGCCCCGTTTATATTCATTTATGGGGTGGAATCAAGCCATAAATCTATTCCTATATCCAGAGCTAGCTGATTCAACCTTGCTTTACCAAACCTAGAAAGAAAATTTCTGCTCTTAAGCAATATTGTTTCATTCTTTTAAATATTATTCGAGTGTTAAAAACTCAATACAGAATGGTGTAACTTTCTTATCAAGTCAGACAGAATGATTATAATCCTCAGCATGCACATTCATTGATTGTATAGCCATTATGCACTGTAGGAGAACCCCAAGTGGATCCGTTATATAGACAGTGGTTCACAGTCTTGCATCTGTCAGTTTTTCAACATTTCATTCGAACATGCCAAATATAAGCCAAAGTCCTGGGTCAAAAAGGCATTTCATTACAGTTTACTCAGCTCTACAGAAAGCTTTTCTTTGACATCATAAGCAAATTTGTATAATTTGTATAAAATGTATAATTTATCCGGGTTGCACCTTGTGCTAACAATAGTGAGAGGAATTATTTTCCTCCAAAGCTTTCAGCTGCACTACAAGATACAAGTATTCATCAAGTCATGGTTCAAATCAGTAATCAATACCAAAGCGTCAGACCTCATCCTACTATTTCCCCTGCCATATGTGATCATTTCTTCTACCCACACTTCTTAACATGCACTGGGTAGTTGAATAGTTGAGATTTAATTCATCCGTTCCGATTTCATAATCCTTCAGTCTGTTTCTGGAGTGGAATTTAATGTCCACCCCCATGGCGTCTCCAGATCGGTTCTCCCATCCTTCCATGATTATTTTGGAAGTGGGAAGGATTGAATTGGGTGGGAGGATTTGAGTTGGGAGCTCACCACCTTCCAGCTTCTGCCTAATTAAATCAGAGGCAGGAAGATCTGTGAGCAGCCTTCCCAACCAGATGCGAATTAATGCCGAATTTTTGGCCTCATCCAGTTGTGGCTGGAATTCAGCAAGTCTTGGACAAAGTGGTCATGTGGGAAGCCCAAAAAGCCAGGCTTCTAGGGGAAAGGAGTTCCCCTTATTTAAAAGAACACAGTGACTGATCAAGGCACTCAATATCGGGAATAGGGAGTTTGCCACTGCATTGCCCCTCGCCTCTGATTCTGACCCCCTCTTCCATTCTCTTTTGCAATCTCCTTCCCACCATCTCCATCCAGCTCTCACTCAAATTTGGTCTGGGTACCTGAGTTATCTTGAACCTCTGATGGATGCATGACTGGTAGCTGCCTCCTCTCCCGTTTGCACTGATGACAATGGAGAGCTGCTGGTCCCTGATTAACTGGGATTGTGGGTTGGGGTTCTTAATCCAGGGATTGGTCTGACTCCAACAAATAATGTGGGTCCTTAATCCAGGGAATGGCCTGGCACTGGCCACTTATGTGCCTGATGTACACTTAATATTGATGAACCTTCACCAAAGGAGGCTTTGAGGGGCTTCTTCTGGTTCTCCTTCTGGCAGGCGAGATTCTGTTGCAAACATTTCTAAAATTACCAAAACAAACCAGCCCACCAATTTCCTAACATGAATCATTTTAAATTGATAGTGGTGTGGTCTTTTGTTATCCCAGTACTGATTTTGCACTGCAAGGAGGAGTCACATAAATTTGGCATATGTGTAGAATATAGTTTGAGTAGATATACATATGGCTTATTCTTCCTTTAAATGAATCATTAATTTGTTACATTTAGTTGATGTATCTTTTGTATTTCAACATTTCTATCAATGCAGTCTTCAGCTTTACCATCCTTAATTTTGCTGTTTTTAAGCTTATTTTCAGTGTACATCTCTGGCTCATTCTTTATATGTGACTCAAGAATTCACCCTCCCAACTGTTGGATTATATCTCAAAAGTGGGTGGAATCTGTAGAAGTTGTGCATTGTGCCAGTTGCAAAGTTCTGATACCTCCCACTGCTTCCTACCTCTCTCCACTTTGGGCACACTGAGCAGTAGTCTCTTATTAACACAGTAAAAGTGCAGCTTCAGGCCAATTTCCAAAAATGTTCCAATTGTAATCATCTACAGCATTTGTGACACTGAGCTAGAAATCATATCTGAGTTAATTACAATGCATAGCTTCTATTTTATTCCTAACACAGCCTTCAGGATCCTTTCCATGCCTCTTAAATCTCACCATCTAACTCCCATTGTTAGAAAATTTCTCCCTGAATAAATTCAGGGTCTGGCATCCTCTTGCATTGTTCATAATCCCCAGGAACCCCTATCCAATATCCTCCATTGTCCCTAGATATCAACAAATCTAATGCCTCCCACATCCTTAATCAGCTTCCACAACAACATGAGCCCTGCCTCTGTTCTCTCCAAATCACTAAATCATGTGAACTCCTCTGTCTGTTCCTTTTATTGTTGTAGACATTGCATTCTGTGTCTCGCTACCCGTCGGCACTTTTGTCAAGTGGTGTTCAAGATGGATGTGGATA
Organism: Sphyrna mokarran; assembly: GCA_024679065.1. NCBI lineage: Eukaryota > Metazoa > Chordata > Chondrichthyes > Carcharhiniformes > Carcharhinidae > Sphyrna > Sphyrna mokarran. The sequence goes on from JAGIQG010000001.1 coordinate 92,980,845, forward strand.
AACTCATTGACTGAAATCTTCCATCCTTGTTCGCAGCTGGGGTTTCCTGGTGCCGTTGAAAGTGAATGGGATTTTGGCTGGGACGTTCTCGCTCGCATTGGGTCCTGCCACAGACAAGACCATTGAATCCCATCCATCATTTGAGGAAGAGCAGTAAGTTGTCAAAGAACAAAGACAAAGAACAAAAAGCAAAACAGCACGGGAAACAGGCCCTTCGGCCCTATGAGCCTGCGCCGCTGCCTCGATGTTCCCACTTCTACCCATGATCCCTGTCTATGTTTATAGATCTATGCATTGGAACCAAATTTGAGACAATTTAGGGAGAATTTGTGCTGCCAATCAGCCTAAGAGCACATCTTTGGGATGTGGGAGGAATCCAGAGCACCCAGAGAAAACCCAAGCAAGCACAGGGAGAATGTGCAAACTCCCACAGACACAGGCCCAAATCCATGCATCTGCACAGCACAGCGATAGTCACTGAGCTGTCGTGTTGCCCGTCAACTGGTCCAGGTCAAGAGTACACTAACGACATGAAGCACTAGGATGCTCTCAAAAAATCCAAGAGCAGCCCTCTCATGACACATTGCGTGTATGAACCTTGTCAGACAACAAGGTGGACCAAAGTACCTGTAGGATAAAAACAAGTACATCATAACATCGACAATTTACACACTTCCCAGGGAACTCCCAAGGCTCGTGATCCCTATTTTATATCAGTTTTCTGTATCCCTCCATTCCCATTCTCATGTGCCCATCTAAGTATTTCTTAAATAACTCCAGAGTACCTGCCTCCACCACTTTACTTGGCAGCGCGTTCCATACCCCCACCACTCTCTGTGTGAAAAAACTCCCTCTAGCATCCAAATTATACTTTACCCCCCTCACCCTAAGCCTGTGACCCCTCGTGCTATTTGAGTCTATTCTAGGAAAAAACTTAACCCAGTTTATTCTATCTATAACCCTCATAATCTTGTACATCTCTATTAGATCTCCTCTAAGTCTACGTCTTTTTAAGGAAAAAAGCCCCAATTTGCCTAATCTCCCCTCGTAACTCATCTGAAAGATTGTGTCTTTGTTTGACCAAAAGCCATGGATTCACAAGACCAGAGTTAATATTTAGAACATCCGTTATATCCACCTGACTGGATACCATGGTGCCCCTACCTCTGCGGGGTCTGCCCTGCAAGTTAAAATGGCAGAGGATGGTGGGAACAAATTCGATGTAACCCCCCAACTCCACTACTTAATCACCTGTCTATTCTATTTTCATAAGGGTTGCTGGGTTTAGAATCAACCCTTTCCTGGTATGATTTCAAAATACACGACCAAGAAAACAAGTTGTTCAGCACATGTTCTATGGATGTTAAAAAGCCTTAAGTAGAGTGGGTGCAAAGCACATGCATAATGTAAATCAGAAGAGAACCAGCTGCTATATTGATAAAAGCCAATGAAAAATCAACATGGTGATCCATGTGTGAAACAAACATTAATCCTTTGCTTCAAAATCCTATGGTTTCACACCCCCCAAAACTGATTATATAGCAATGAATGGTGAATTCTTGGATCTCAACTTTGTACTGAGAGACTTACTCTTTCTTAATCCCCTTCCTCTTTGCACTTTACTCTTCATTTTCAGATATAAAGTCATCAATGTCATCATCATTGTTGTCTGTCACTGCCTTACAAATGAAGTTTGTTTCAAGAATCCATCTGCCAGTTTGGTTTTCTCTCAGCCAGCTAGTATATTCTGAACTCAGGAAAACTAGGCCCATGATCCAACAGGCAGTTCTTAAAAGGGGCCTTTAGCAGCCCACAAAAATATCAAAATATGCATACTGGAATGGGAATCAATGAAGGTAAGGGGTCCTCCTTTCAACCCCAGATTTAAGGAACACAAGTCACTACCAGCCACTGTTTCCTAACCCCCACCACATCCCTCACCCCCTCACCTATTACCATGACTTCCAATCCAATAATCCAATCTCTACGCTATCTCCATTTTAACCACTCACGGAAGGGATAGCCCGATTGTCATAATGCTGGGACAAGCATTTATTTCATTTTGTCAGCAAGTTGTCTGTTTGTCTCTGCAGTTTGTTAGCTCTGTAATGATGAGGGCTGAAGCCCAACATTGAGAACACTTTGAGCTTCACCATTCAGGTACTGTCAGAAATGGGTGTGCCTGAATTTGTAAACCCACATCTTTGAAAAATAGATAGACACCTCTATGCTGTGCCAAAAATACTGCAAACTTGGATATATGTGATTAAACTCAAATGGGCTTGATTTAGCTCTGTTCTAGTATACAGTTCACTTCCCTCTTGATAACTGAAGAACCCAAAATAGAAAACTGGATTTGTCTTCTGTGTTGTGGAGCAAGTCTTTAATGCGCATCCATTCAGTTTTAATAATTGCAGCTTTGAAAAATAAAATCAGTGAATTGAGCACTTGACAGTTTTTTTTCAGTCATGAGCAGAATAAATGAATGTTATAATATTCTAGCAGGAAATGACTTGTCCTAGCCAAAGCCTGAATATCTCATGAATTGAAGCTTTAAAGATTCCTGGTTTGATGCTGGATTTTGGCAGTGAGACCTTCCATTTGAATCCGGCAGAATATTTCTCAGCCAGTGTCAATCAGCCAGTGTACCCTTAGGAAAATCTTCAAGGACAATAAAACAAAAAGGATTATTTATATGAAGCTTTTTGTAAAGAATTTCCGAATAGCATTCTCGTTAGATGAAGTTCTTTGTGTACAACTTTTTTCTACGGTTATAAGAGAGACTATTAAAATAACAGCTGTTGAAATGCTAAACCCTTCATTTCTGTTTTGAAGATTTTATGCTATTAAGATCACAAAAACTTCTTAAATAGAAATTCCATTTCAATATGCTGGCATTTCATTTTGATTCTGTTTGAACAACAGAAATATAAGATGCTCATGCAATAAATTTTGTGTGATACTTTTAAGTTCTGTGTTGTTTCAATTGCTCTCCACTGCCCCTACCACCACTATTAAACTCTAAATAGACACAATTGGACTTACATGTTGTACATTGTTAATTACATTTTTTCCTCCTTGGTTATTTCTTGCATGAACCCCAAATTGAAAATCTAGAGTCATAGTCGTATAGAGCAGCAAAGGCCCTTTGGCCCATTAAGTCTACACCAACAATAGCTACCACTAAAGTTGCACTAATCCGAACCAGAGTGTTCTAATTTCATGCTTTTCCCAATGCTGTAAGGTAATCAGTGATCTAATTTTTTCTTCCTTATTCTGGTGCAATCTCACCCTTGCTCCACAGTTGTTTGATTCAAATTGAGGACACAACATGTGAGTAACTGAAGGTGGAAAATAACTCATGATAACACTGAGGCCAGGAGTTCTGCCTCACCACAGCATCTCACCCCACCCCATCCCACTTTGTGGCAAGTTTTCCTGTGATGGAGGCAGCTCACCCATTTGTTGCTATTGAAATATTCCGGTTTGGCTGGAATCAATTGTGATTTGCATTGCTTGCCAGCCCCACATCAGTAGTTTGTGTCAGTGGGAAGGGCTGGAAAATCCCACTCTGCCATTGGAATTCTACTGTCTCGCTCACCATGGAATAAGACAGACGAGGGCGGACAATAGAAATGTCTGTTGATCCTGGGCAGAAACTTCTGGTCTTGATTGAGCAAGGCCGTAAAATCCCGTCTGATATCTGAGTGCATTCTTGCACAGCTTATTAATGCTGTTACATGGGTTTATGCGTGTGAATAAAGAACAAAGGACAGTATAACACAGGAACAGGCCCTTCAGCCCTCCAAGCCTGCACCGATCATAATGCCTGCCTAAACTAAAATTGAATGGACTGAGTCCATATCCTTCCATTCCTATCCTATTCATGTATTTTTCTAGTTGCCCCTTAAATGTCACTATTGTACCTGCTCATACTACCTCTCCAGACAGTGCATTCCAGACACTCTCCACCAAGTGTGCCTTGCACATCCCCACCACACGTTTTTCCACACACCTTAAACTATGTCCCCTAGGACTTGACTTTTCTACCCGAGGAAAGAGCAGCTGACTGTCTTCTCTGAACATGCCATTCATAATCCTGTAGATCTTTATCAGGTCCGAGTTTATCCAATCTGACCAGGTAACATCCTGATAAACCTTTTCTGTCCCCTTTCCAAAGCATCCACATCCTTTTGTGAGTGAGGTGACCAGAATTGTACACAATATTCTAAATAAAGCCCAACTAAGGTTCTGTACAGCTGCAGCATGACTTGCTAATTTTTATACTCAATGCCCTGACCAATGAAGGCAAGCATGCTATATGTTTCCTTCACTACCTTATCCATCTGTGTTGCCATTTTCAGTGATTGGCGGGCATGGGCGGCCAGATATTCCTATGAGTGCTAGCATTTACTGTATAATTCCTACATGCATTGGACCTTCCAAAATGCATTATCTCACACTTGTCCAGATTAAACTTAATCTGCCATATCTCCACCCAAATCTCCAATCGATCTATTTCTTGCTGTATCCTCTGACAATTTTCTTCATTATCTGCAACTCCGCCAACTTTTGTGTCATCTGCGAACTTACTAATCCAACCAACAACATTTTCTTTCAAATCATTTATATATACTATGAACAACAAAAGGTCCAAGGTTCTCTGCATTTCCAGATGTGTCCCATGGAAGCAAATATTTAATTAGTTTGTAAAGTTTTTGTTTAGATGACCTCAATCAATCTGAAAACAGAGGGCAGAATTTTCTCAGAAAAATGCTACATGTAAAATGGACAAGAAAACAGGAGGTTTTCTCACCTGTTTTTTCACCAAGATGAATCATGATATTTTATGTCACTCTGTGCAATGCAGAGGCCATAGTGTGAATCTTGCCATTAGGAGGGGGTAGAATCTTAGCAAGCCTGTGAGGGCTGGCTGCTGAGCTCTAAGGGTACCATTGTCATCACCACCTGGGCATTAGCAGCTTTCCCCCCCCCCCCCCAACATTCATGGCCCTGGCCAATCGTCCATCTGATTACAGCCCCAGCCTATTGACCTCCCCCCTGTCGCTGCCTCATCCATTACCCACCTGCCCAATCATGGCTTCAGCTAATTGCCCCAGTAGGCAGTGCTAGGCTAGCACTGCCCATGGGCCCTGACTTGTCCTGCCCCCAACAACTTGGAGGTTTCAACGGTCTCCAGTTCCATCGGCTAGACCATCACACCTGGTCCCCTTTGGTGGAGACCATCTGTGATCTTCACTAGTGAGGACCTCCATGAAAAGTATTAATTATTAAATCAGCTTTGTGCCCTTCACTGGGCGTGGGACTGATTTCAGCAGCAGAATGAGGCCGACAAGATTGTGAGACGTGAGAAACTGAGTACGATCCCATCTTCCTCTCGCTGATTGTTTGGTATGGTGAGCCAATAAGATCCCGCCAAGATGCCTCATCATATTCAACTTTATGACTTGACCTAAATGTACTGTTCAATAACACAGTTATAAGAACATGATCAAAAGTGATACTTAATGCAGATAGCAAACTTACTTTAACTTATTTATAAATTCCCTTTTAAATTGTCAACTAACTTCCAATTCAAAATGTTATACAATTGCATGTGGAAAAAGTGAGTGAAGTAACATCCATACAAGAAATGTGTATGTTACCAAATTTCAACAAATATTAAAATTTGCCACTCTTGGCAATTTCATAGCCATCACATTTAAAATATTGCTTCAAGGTGATAAAATTGAGTATGAAGTTGGGTTATAGAATTATCAAAATCTTTAATCATGTTCATAATTAAAGACATTCAGATATCTGCCCAGGAAACTATACCACTTAGTTAAGAAATGTTTGCCATTAACTGTTGGGAAAATCCTCTGTTCAGATTGTATAAAGCTCTATATGAGTTATTCATTTATGTGTTCTTCTACAAACACCTCCACACAAAACCTTCTTATGTTCAGATCATTTCACCAATTGCATAGAGAGCTTTCCACGGGTAACCTATTTTGTCTTTGGAAGCAAACACAATATTTTGCAGGGACAAATAATTTATTTCAGGGGTCATAGGGTCTACTCCTGCTCCTAATTTTTATTTTATGATGACTGTTCTGTGTAAGTTCCCATTTATTCTGTCATATTTTTATCATTCTGTCTGATACATGCTTTCTGGAGTGAGAACTAATCAAAAAATAGCTTGGCTTTAGATTTGACATATTGAAGGTTGAGGGGTGCATCAGATTTTATATATATCATATTTTTAAATTAAGTGTTTTGCCATTGTGGGTTTAGTAATCATGCTGATGCTAAAATGTTTTCCTTTAATAAAAAACAACCGAGGTGGAAAATACTCAGTCCTGAATGTTATAAAAGTAGAAGGGCTCTGTGCCTTTGCTAAATGGTACAAAGTTCCAACTTCAGGAATCTCACTCCTGAATCCATCATTCACCATTTTTGCCTGAGAGTATGGAGTTGGGGAATACTTTGCATATTTGAGATTCACAGAGGCAGCTGCACACGTAGAAATGCAGCTGCCTTCAAACAGAAGGAGTTTTTGTAACTGGGATGTTCAAAACATGATTCATTGGCTTGATACATTTGAAGAAAGTATCAGAAATTGCCAAAGCTGTTCGGAAAGGTTAGTACCATTTTTGAGAGATGCAGGCATCCCTTTGGGAGAGATCAGATTCTCCTTTGGAATTGTTAGAAATAGTCCTGTATGAACGTAAAAATGTGGATAAGCTCTGTGCATCTTTAAAGTTGTCAAACCATTTTAAATCTTCAGGACCTTAACATTTTTGAAAACATAATTATAGTCTGCTTTTGAAAAAAAAAGTGCTTGCTATTTCACCATTTGTTGCCATAAGCCTGAGGTTATCATTTTAGGATTTATGCTGCTTGACTGTTTTTAGAAGCCATCATTATCACAGTGAGAGGGAATGTAAATTTGTTTGATTGACAGCTTTGAGGTATAAAAAAATTAGCTGTGCGATTATAAATACAAATATTTGAATTCATAGGGGATTAAGTTCTTAAAGGAAATGTTTGCAGACTCTGTGTACTCAACTCAGAGAGTGAAAGCTCATCTCTCATGTTTTTATTTAGCAAATCAATCCTAATCATGTTATTTCTCCTTCATGGTAACTACTATATATCTCCATGTAGAGCACAAAGGAATATGTCACTGCATGCAGTTGAAAATTCAATTGGTAAATGGGCACAGAAAAGCCATGATGTGGAGATGCCACCATTAAACACAGTAAGAAGTCTCACAACACCAGGTCAAAGTCCAAAAGGTTTATTTGGTAGCAAGAGCCATTAGCTTTCGGAGCGTGTGCTGCCCCTTCGTCAAGTGAGTGGGGGTTCTATTCACAAACAGGGCACATAAAGACATAAATTGAATTTACAAAATAATGAATGAAATGCGAGTCTTTACAGGTAATCAAGTCTTAAAGGTACAGACAATTTGAATGGAGAGACCATTAAGCACAGGTTAAAGAGATGTGTATTGTCTACAGACAGGGACAGTCAGTGAGATTTTATAAGGCCAGGCAAGTTGTGGGGGTTACAGATAGTATGATATGAATCCAAGATTCCAGTTGAGGCCACCTCATGTGTGCAGAACTTGGCTATCAGTCTCTGCTCAGCAACTCTGCGTTGTCGTGTATTGTGAAGGCTGCCTTAAAGAATGCTTACCCAAAGATCAGATGCCAAATACCCCATTTTTTGCATTCTACTGAATTGAAGAATTACTGTGTTTAACCCAGTCTAACGCTGGCATCTCCACATCATGAACACCAGTGTTAAATTTAGCAATAAATCGTGATGTGGAGGCGCTCCTGTTCCTTCTTGCAGCTTGGGCATTTGATTATTGTTCTGATTCTATATTTCATGTACAATTGATTTCTGTCTTCTACTATGTTGTAGTTTGGCTCTTCAGAATTTTTCCTGCTTACTAATTTGCTTTTTACTGTCCTGTATGGCTGGCAGCCCAGGAAGATTTTAGTCTCCTTGGGCCAGCCGCCTTTTTGATGCTTTTAACACAACAACAACTAGCAGTATTTATTCGTCAGAATGCTTCACAGGGGAGAAGGAAACACACGCAGGAGATAATTAAATGGAAGAGGAGCAAGCGAATGGTAGCAGAGATGAATTTTTTGATAGACATTTGAAGGAACTCAGAGAGGTAACAAAATGATTTTGGAGGAAAAAAATAATATTTGTGATCGCCACAAGTTGCAATGCACAAACAAGTAAAAAATAAACAGAACAATAAAAGTACTCAATTGTTGGAAAGTACTTAATTGTTGTAATATTAATGTAATGTAACTAAAAGAAACATTAAAAAAATGTAATGCTAAATACAATAAAACATCACCTTTACTCATCTTTCACAAGCCTTTGAAACTTCAATTTCTCCCATTTCATTATTTTTAAAAATTAGTTTAACTGTTCCTTTGCCCAACTGTATCTGAAACTAAAAGGTGGACTTTTTCATTTTACCTACAGTGGGTACAGGACAGAACACAGAATCTTATGACAGACAAAAAGGTCAGAAAACAGTCAGTATAAAACAATTGACAATTGTCCCGATGACGGGTTAATGGAGAGTCAGTTACCTTGCTGCACAGCGGCTTGAACACCATTTGCATTCATAAATATCTCATGAATGCTCAGTAAAGCAGCTGCTCACTGAAGTCTCCTCACAATTTTCAATATTTCCAATCAGTGGGAAATCACGTCAGTCACAAACCCATTTGAAAATGAATGACATGCACAAGTTAGATCTCCGTTTGCTCCTGACTTTGAGGTGGATACTATTAACATAGCCAATTCGGCATTGCATGTGCTGCTATTGTTGTGATAAATGCCATTCTGCTGGGGCTGTAGGGTTTGTCTCCTCCCACTCTTTGCCAATATTGTCCAGAAGGAAAGCTCTGTTCTGCAGTATTCACCAAGTCCTTCCGTTTCAAGCACTGACCAGGACTGCGGCTGGTGTTGGTGAGTACACGGGTCTTCTGCTCCCCTTGGTTGACACCGGGCCTGTACACAAGAAAGCTGCTGTACAGTGATACTTAGGCAGAACTCTACTTTTAGAAACGAACATTGTAATCAGGATGGGATGCGAAAGGAAGGGCGAATACAAGTGGCTCAATGGGGAAGAAGGGCTATGTAAGAACTTTGATGGAAGGAAGGAACCACATTGGAAGGCAAAAGTGGAAGAGGTGGAGGAGGATGAGGAATAATGAAAAGGGGTGGAAAGCTGGAACCTGACAAGTGTATATGAAATGCTGACAAACAAGGGATGTCATATTTTTGATTGGAAGGGGATCCACGCTGACTCTAGAATGGAGTGCAGGGAAGGTGCTTCATGTACCACACTAATATTAGTGTGGCACATGAAGCCAGGAGAAGGGGTGAGGTATATGAGGCTCCTTTTGGGTTAGGTTCACCCTCGGTAAGTGACCATTCACATAGCCTCTAGATGGGTGGGTAAAGGCTCATAAGAGGCTTGGAGATGTCACATAACCAACAAATGTATTATCAAAAATAATCTACAGTGGTGGCACACCCATGACTCAAAAGTGAAATCAAAATTCCTGAACTTACTTAACACTATGTCTGAGTGCAGGCCTGACATTTGCAGTAGAGGTGGAGGCGGCCTGCTGCTTGCTGTGTCCTGATGACTGTGATGTCCTTGGTGTTCAATGTGGCCTGAGGCTTGGAGGGCCCTGGTCTAATAATGGTCATCTGCTGAGGGGCAGAAGCGCACTCAATGGCCTGAGCAGTTGGAGAGCATGTGGTCAAAGCAGAGCAGGACACTGTGAGGGGCTGAAAACCCTTGGAATGTCCTGACAGAAGGCCCCCGAGTGCCTGGCGGATACTCACCTTTCTTGAGAGCACCCAAGGGCCTGACTACTACAATTTCCTAATGTCAAATATCTAAGCACTAATATATAAGCATTACTGCTGCAAGAAATGGCTTCAGTAGCTGACTGTGCTTGAAGGTGATTCACTACAGCATTATAAATGTTCACAAGATTTACCCAATACTGTCAAGAATCTTCCTGGATATCAGTGATTTTATTCCAAGAAAAGTTTACTCGCAGTTACAGTAGGATTAAGAACAGGGGTAGATAATCCAGCTGGTGCTCTTCATCATTGCTGAGCCAAAGCTTTGGGATTCTTTAATACCACTGCGGGATCACCAGTACCAATTACTGCAGCAGTTTAAAAAAACCCAGCAGCATCTTCCCAGAGCAACTTTCAGTGGTGATTATTGCACACTTGCAAGCATTTTTCATACTTCAGGAATGAATAAAACATAATTAAAATGTTGTGACTGCAGAGGAAGTCTAACCAGACTTGCTTTCTGTCACCCAGTTGGGTATTGTAAGAGTCGAACGCAAGAGTATAGACAAGAGTATAGAACACAAGAGTATTTCAGATTTCCTGAAATATTAGTGCCCATTTATGGCAATTATACAAAGAACAAAGAATAAAGCAGCATGGGAAACAGGCCCTTCAGCCCAACAAGCCCGCGCCGCCACCCCGATGTTCCCACCTCTACCTGCGATCCCTGTCCATGTTTATAGATCTATGGATTAAAAACCAAATTTGAGACAATTTAGGGAGAATTTGTTTTGCCCATTAGCCTAAGAGCACATCTTTGGGATATGGGAGGAAACCGGAGCACCCGGAGAAAACCCACACAAGCACGGGGAGAATGCGCAAACTCCCACAGGCACAGGCCCAAATCCATGTATCTGCACAGCACAGCGATAGTCACTGACCTGTCGTGTTGCCCATCAAATGGTCCAGGTCAAGCGTACACTAACGACATGAAGCACTAGGATACTCTCGAAAAAAATATCCAAGAGCAGCCCTCTCACGACCCATCGCGTGTATGCCTCTCGTTAGACAACAAGGTGGACCAAAGCACCTGTAAGATAAAAACAAGTACATCAATACCATCATCTATTTATACACTTCCCAGTGTCTCCCAAGTCTCATGATCCCTATTTAAATCAGTTTTCTTTACCCCTCCATTCCCATTCTGTTCATGTGCCCATCTAAGTTTTTCTTAAATAACTCCAGAGTACCTGCCTCCACCACTCCACCTGGCAGCGCATTCCATACCCCCACCACCCTCTGTGTGAAAAAACTCCCTCTAGCATCCAAATTATACTTTACCTCCCTCACCCTAAGCCCTTGACCCCTCGTGCTATTCGAGTCCATCCTAGGAAAAAGCTTAACCCTGTTTACTCTATCTATACCCCTCATAATCTTGTACACCTCTATTAGATCTCCTCTAAGTCTATGTCTTTCTAAGGAAAACAGTCCCAATTTGCCTAACATCTCCTCGTAACTCAGACCTTCCATACCAGGCAGCATCCTGGTAAACCTCCTCTGCACTCTCTCCAGAGTCTCCACGTCCTTCTGGTAGTAGGGCGACCAGAACTGGACGCAGTATTCCAAATGAGGTCTAACCAACATTTTATACAACTGCAACATTAAAGGCTAGCTCTTGTGCTCTATACCCCTTCCTATAAAGGCTAGCATACCATATGCTTTCTTCACAACCTTCTCCACTTGCTCTGCCATCTTCAGAGACTTGTGCACCTGCACTCCCAGGTCCCCCTGTGTTTCTATACTCTTAATAGGTCTGTCCTTTATCATATACCTCCCCCCTACATTCTTTCTTCCGAAAAGCATCACCTCACATTTATCAGGATTAAATTCCATCTGCCATCTGTCTGCCCAAGCTACCAGCCTATCTATGTCCAGTTGACCAATTATTGGGCTCTGCTGCACCATGCATTAATTTGTGTGACAAGGGCCCAATTAACCAAATCAGATCGCAGCCTAGAAGAAGATTATTTGATCCATTGTATTTGTTGGTTCTTTGCTAGAAAATTTTATCCCCCCAATTCAATATCTTCCTCTGCTTTAAATATTTTCACTTAAAAGGCCCAATCCTATCAGCCTCAGACACAACCTGTGATGAAAACTTTCATGTTCCGGCCCATCACCGTGTAAAAAGATTCCAGCTGACCACTCTCATCAATTTTTCTGATGATTTTAAATGGTTGGTCATTCTTTATTCACACCCTAATTGTCCACATTGGGCCAGTAAAACCTTTTCATGTTGTCAATGGATCAATCACAAATCCTGTTATAGTCAGAGGAGACATTCCATCACAACCTGTTGCCCTAGATTCCAATAGTTTCAGCCTAAGGAACAGTTTGTTTAATACCTCCAACCCAGGAAGCTGCTGTTGATGCCCGAGGCACACTAGGTTATGGTGAAATACTTTGCATGAAATTATTGGGCTTATTCATCAAAGTTACAATTAAGAGAACTACTTAGGATGAAGACCACCACTTGAAACAAAGCTTATAGCTCTGAAAACATCTTTTTTTTAAAAGTACAGCCATCAGATCTAAATCTCCAAGCTCATCAAACTGTGGTAAACTTGCCTGATGAACAGTAAGTTTGTCTTCAGTTACATTGCCTGCTGCTCACTCACGTTGCCTGTTTCACCCTGTTTACATCCTTGTCAGATGCCTCAGATGGAACTAACCAAGTGCTCAGCTGGGACAAACTGAGCGACAGTAAGTACTGTGAAGTGTTGGCTTGGCGGCTTGTAATGGAACTCTTGGGCCGGATCCTCCAACCTTGCCCAGGGCTGGGATTCTTCAACGCCATGACAGTGAGTGAAGATTTGGCTAAACCCGAATTCTTGATTCCCTCTGGCAGCAGTGGGGGGATGAACAACCAAAGAATTCTGACCCTTGTTGCCACATCAAGGTAAAGAAAAAATGGGGAACATGTTAAAATATTATTCTAATGTTCACCATTCATTAAGAATGACATGATGAATGTTTGTTACATATATATATTAGCAGCCATGAATCAGGCAATAGAAAAGTAAAAAAGGTCCACAGAGGCTGGTAATGAATCTTGAGCTGGCTGCTGCCCTTCTACTTTCACATCTCGGAAACCTGCTCTGATCTTCCCGCCAAGAATTTCAAGACTATTTTCCTTACATTGGGTTTGACTTCCAAAATTTGAGATCTGCCATCCAGCACTATTCTGTCAAAGTTGTCATGGCACTTTTCTCCTGAAATAAAGTGTACTAAAAGTAAAATTTGCAGTCATTCAACTACCATGCAGCTAGACCAAGTGTCAATACAAAAAAGGTTTTGGTCTGCCTTACTTATTCAGAATGTCCAAGTGTCATTATGGTGTCAGCCATATTTAAGGTGGTAGCATCCTTATGTGTGAATCACAAAGTCAAGATCCAGTCCAGTTTGGCACTCCAGTGCAACACTGAAGGAATGCTGCACTGTCAGAAATCTGTCTTTTAGCTGGGACTTTAAACTGAGGTCTCTGTCTTTGAGGATTTTTTGGACCATGTTTAGTCTGATACCTCTCCCTGATCTTGCTGCCATGGGTGGCCTTACCAGAAGATTTGCTCAAGGGGTTGTCAAAGCACAAAACCACTACACCATGTTAAGGTGGTGGTCCCCTTTGTAGACAATCATCTTGACATGGCACTGGGGTTTCTGTGCAGCAGTAGGCACTGGAAGCATACCAGATTGCTGGCAGGCAGCCATTGTTTTAGCTGCCATGCCAAAACCTCAACGATTTCTCACTCAGAGTGTCGTAGTTAACCTGCACCCATGCAAACTTCTTTCAAACTGTGAAGTCCAGGATGGCATCCCCTTGTATTCACTTCTGGACACAATGGAAGTGTGCCATCATTGTGCTGTATCCCACCTCTGACTACAGGTTGTCCAGCAAAGTGACCAATCTAGCTTGGGAGGGGATGATAGTGGTGGTCAGTGCCAACTCTGTACAGGAGAGATTGGGTGTCCCATGCAGAAAATTAATGAATGATATCATCCTTGCTGTCAGGATGAGTCATTCTTCTCATCATTCTCAATTCACACATTCACAAGTCCATCACTCATTCTTTTTTTAAAATTCATTTTACAGGATGTTGGTGTCACTAACTAGGCCAGCAATTATTACCCATCCCTTTGATAAAGAGTCATCTGGATGCTAAACGTCATCTTTTTTTCTCTCCGTATATTTATGTTGCCAGACTTGCTGAGATTTTCCAGCATTTTCTCTTTTGGTTTTGGATTCCAGCATCCGCAGTAATTTGCTATTACCCATCCTTAGTTGTTCTTCAGAAGATGTGATGATCTGCCGTCTTGAATCGCTGCAGTCCCTGATGTGTAGATACACCCAAAACACTGTTAGGGATGGAATATTAAGATTTCTACCCTGCAACAGTGAAGGAACAGTGGCGTATTTCCAAGTAAGGATGCAGAGTGACTTGGAGGGCTGCCCCCAGGCAATGATGTTCCAAGATATCTGGGTGCTCCCCGGTATCTGCTGCTCTTGTCCTTTTCAATAGTAGAGGTCCCAGGTTTGGAAAGTGCTCCCCAGGGAAACTTGGTGAGTTCCCAAAGTGCACCTTGTAGATGGTACTCATGACTGTCACTGTTTGAAAGTGCCGGAGAGAGCCAATGTTTGTGGAAAGGATAGCAATCAAGTGGACTGCTTTGTGGTTGTGATGAGTATGACCCTAACCCTGCAGCACTTGAAAAGTTACTCCCATCTTACTGCTGGTCTGGTATGTAGAGATGTGCCTGTGAGACCCCCATGAAAGCAATATGGTTCTACCTGTGAAGCCTGGCATTGAAACCTGTAAGCAATGGGTGTTGCATGGTAGGCAAACAAAGTCATGAGCAAAATGCAGGTCACCAATTGCATATCATTTAAGTATCATTGTAAAACACATCTTTCTAATTGCATACCAAAATACCTAAATGATCCAACTTGGGGATTGATCCCATCATTGATGGATGGAGATGATTATAGCAAACTGGCTTTCCAATGATGCAAACCCATTTCTGATCATCCACTGATAGTTTTCATTCCAGCTTACCATGATTCCTGACATCAACTGGGTGGAAAATCAATTCCATCACCCATCACAGTCTCTCCATTCTCTGTAATTATTCACTGTTATTTCTGTCTCGCACATTTTCACATTCTTTATCATCACACTCCCACTCATACCAATCTCTCTCTCTCTTTCATACATCACAAACACATATACTCTACTTCCCTCTTTCTCTCACAAACAAACGCATACACATACACAAAAGCTCTCTCCTCTCATTTTCTCACAAACACACTCACTCTCCCATTCTTCCACTCACAGATACATAGACACTCTTACGTAATACCATCTACCCTCTCTCACACATGATAATTGCTCCCGTTCACCTACTCCAATCTTAACTCTGTTCTCCCCCTTGCCCTTCTCTAGATCCCACTCTGTGACCTACTGTATTGCAAACTCCCATAGTCACTTCCACTTCCACACCCAGGCCGCTTTTGCTCCCATGTCATGGATGCTTCTTTTTCCATTCCAAGTCCGCTTCCCCTCCTGCCCCATGACCACTGACCTTCCTGCCCTGTGCCGACTGACTCGCCTGCCCTGTGGCCACTCCTTCTCCTATCTCAAAGCTACTTCCCCTTCCCTTTCATTGCCCACTCTCTGCCCTACTCCATCATCCTTATATCTCACTCCACTGTGTGCTCTCTCCCTCACTCTTGCTCTACCCTGGAACTTTGAAGACTTACCTCCCCACTGTTCCTATCTCATCCAAACACAGGCTGCTTTCCCACTTACATTGCTTGCTGATAGGCTTGCTATCCAAGCGTTCCTGCATGTATCCAGTCGAAGCCCAGGGTTGCACAAAACGGATTTTAGGAAAACCTGCCTTGAGAGATCAAGAACCTATTGATCTTAGTGTCAAATATACTCTACAGTGGAGTATTCACAGCCCCCTGAAGTAGACAATTTCAAGTTTCATAACCTTCTGAATGAAAAGATTTCTCATGTAAGCTTAAATAATCACCCTTTAATCCTGAGATTGTGCCCTTGTGTTCTAGATTTCCCAGCCAGGGGAAATAGCTCTCAATCTCAACCCTGTCAAGCTCTCTCAGAATATTGTATGTTTAAGTAAGATCACTTTTTATACTTCTAAACTTCTAAACATAGGCTGTGATTCACAATTTACTCATCCTGTCATTGAACATGACTGGGAGAATGACACAAAAGTTCACGGGAAGCGGGCATAAATGGCAAGGCCAACATTTATTGCCCGACTATAGTTAAACAGTGTGTGAGCTGCAAGTTTTAAATGCAAAGCTTGAAAGAGTGCCAGGTTTTTGACAATAAAGGATATGAGGTGAAGGGCTGAAATTTATTGAGATTGATAGAGACAGTACAGAGAATACAAGTTGCATCCAGCAATCATAATTTAACTTGAACACAATGAATGGTCCTGGGTTAATCACAATATCAATTTTAGAGGTTTAACCAAGTTAACCAATGATAAGTTAAAGCCCGACAAAAACAAATCAACTGTGATCATCTCAGTGACTTCTAATTCTCAAAAGCTTCTGAGCAAGAAATATTGCCCAAGCAAGATATTAAAAATGACTAACATACAGTTAACTCAGAATGATTTGAAAGGAAAAAGAAAAGAAGCATAAAATGACAAAAAAGGGATGGAGAGATAAACTATTTCACTACTTTGGCATGTAACCTCAGATCTGACCAAAGCTTCTGAAATAAGCTGTTAATGCAAAGCAAGTGTAGGGAAACTAAACAGCAACACGTATAATGGATTACAAGTCCGTGAAAAGCCTAAAGCCATCGCCTAGGTAACTCCAATTACAGGCAGCCAGATATCACTAATGATAAGTCCATCTTTGGAATTAATGACCAAACTTTCTGTAGAGCAAAAATTTCCACAGATTTGGACTGTTTCTATTACAATTACAGAGCCAGAATGATCAATTTGGCTGCATGGAAATGTTACTTACAACTCTCTTCAACTGTGTGGGCTGTGAGAACTGACCAATTTAACCTAACTTTTCAGCACATGTTTAATAACCTGCCTACAGTGTCCCAACATCCCAAGGATGGGTCCAAAACATTTCAACCCGTATTAACTGTTGAATACAAGAGCCACAGAATGCTAGTTCTTAACACCTTCATCTCCATCAGAACAAAGATGAACTCACTTAGAAGAATCAAACCCAAGGATCTTAGCCAGTGTTAAAATAAATACTGTCACTTGAGCATGTAACTCTTCCTGTAAGCATTTATAAATGAATAACAACTTGGTAAATAATTTTATTGCTAATCCATATCCTTAAGAGTTATTTCCTGATTTCCTGCTCTAGACTTCACCAATACAATGTATAGATTTGTAAGGATGAATTTAATTTTGTCTACCTAAAGTTTTCAAAAGTTTATTTATTAGTGTCGTAAGTAGGCTTACATTGACACCGCAATGAAGCTTCTGTGAAAATCTCCTTGTGCACCTGGTGTACATCTGATGGGCAAACACCTAAAACTGACTTGGCTGCCATTGTGGGTAGGTTTTCAACCCCCCTTACCCTTGTGCACCCACCACAACATGTTTTCTGGTGGCGGAGGTGGCACGCTTTTGGTTGCCAGCGGAATCTTCCAGTCTCATCAATGTCTTTAGTATTCTGCTGGCTTGCCTGTCCCATCATTCGGGAACCCACCGTGGGGAGATGTCGCCTTCAGCTAGTCAAAGAGCCAGTAAATCCTGCCTGAAGGCTTTCTCCACTGTGTTGTCTTCCATATTTAATTGCTCCTTTGAATGGGCAACGAGGACACCCACCTGAGGCAAGCAGAATCCTTCTTTAAGTATGCTTGTGAGAACTTGACTTCATTTTGAATTGCAAATCCAAGTGGATAAGTCATTTTAGGGGTTTAACCAATGGTAAGTTAAAGCCTGACAAAAACAAAGCAATTGTGATCATCTCAGTGGTTTCTAATTCTCAAAAGCTTCTGAGCAATAAATAATGCTGGGTTGGTGGGTGAAGGAAAAGGGTAGAGGATCTGGGACAAGAAGGGATACTTCTCAAGTATTTTTAAAACCTCCCCTGTGTGGTTAGAAGTAGCAGTGAAGTTGAAGGCCAAAATTCCTTGGTCGTTCACATCTTGTTACCAGTGAGAACAGAAAATTTGGCATTCAACCAATTCTCCATTCATTGCAGCAGGACTGGAGAATCCCGGCTGAGGGAGAGATTGGAGAATCTGGCCCAAAATCATATGCTGACATCAGTGGCAGAGGCAGAATGAGAATACAGTTAGTATTTATCATTTAAATCTATGGTTGGAAAATCATGAGCACTGCACATTCAAAGATGAGCTCCTGGGATGTCAGGTTCTATGTCAGAATACAAATTGGAAAATGACTTTTACTGGGTGTCTACTATTTGATTATATTAATGCTTTTATGCCACAATTTGATGTTTTCAACGCAGGACTAGAATATAAGCAAGTTTGTGATTGTAAGTGATTATTTCTAAATACAATCACTCAAAAACAGTGCTGTTGCCTGTTACAGATGCTGAAGAAAGTAACAAGAGTACAGGGTCATTAGTAAATAAATTACATATTGCAGACATCAATCAATGTGGACAAAATGAAATATCCCTAAAATCCATAGCTACTCTCGATTAGTTTCTACCTTCACTTGGAAAATATTGAAGTGATGATAGTTCCAGTTTTAAAGATGCAACAGATTTCTACAATGATGCTACAGTGAAAATCCCCTAGTAACCACAATCCGGTGCCTACTTAATCACATTGAGGCAGAATTTAGCATGGCCAATACACCTAACATGCACATTTTTGGACTGTGAGAGATGGGCGGCGCATCTGGAGGAAACACACAAACACAAGGAGAATATGGAAAATATATGGACCAATTCAGTTAAATAGTCAATGCCCACAAGGTCAATTAATACAACCAGCTCAATCTGCATTAACAGCACATTGTACACACTCTGTACATCTACCTCAGATTATTTCACTTCCAAAATTAAATCATATTTAAAAAATAGGATTAGCCTAGTTCATCTGACTGACAAAAAAGAACCTGCCAACATGGATAGACATGGATTGGAGACCTTAACATGTTTGAAAATGCATTTATTCTTAGGGGGAAGAACATAATTTCACAACATTTACACCGTAGGCATAACTTTGCAAGTTCTGAACCCCTAGTGGAGATAATGTCAGAAAATGGTAGATGGCTTTTGCAAAAATAACAGAAAATAGTCATTAACTGGTGAAACATCCCACCAGCAATGAAGGCTAAAAAAATGAACTCTTATATTCTTGAATTCTGGGTTGCTTATTTGTTTGCCAGCATAATATGTTATGCTCATCAAGTTTAACTATATATCGTCTGATACAAATATTTGAAACTGCCCTCCTTTTCTTGACTAAAAACATATTGCATCACTGGAGCTGGGAACAGCCATCTGCAACAAGCTACTATTAATATTTTATACACTCACAAAGGCTTTCAAAGGAAAATTAAAATCGGCAAGATTTTATAGCAAGAGAATAGATTTGAAGGGTTGAATGACCTTAATTGCATGTTGTCCCTGTATTTGCATGGATTTCCTTCGGTGCTCCAGTTTCCTCCCACAGCCCAAAGATGTGCGCGTTAGGTGGATTGGCCATTATAAAATGTCCATTAGTGTCAGGGGGATTAGCAGGTAAATGTATGAGGTTACAGGGATAGAGCCTGGGTGGGGTCAGTGTCAGTGCAGTCTTGATGGACTGAATGGCCTCCTTTTGCACTGTGGGGATTCTATGATTCTATGACCTCTCATTCCCACATTTACTCTGAAAAGATAGTTTCAACTTGGACGTTCAAACATTGCTGAATGAGATAAAAGATTTGTGGAAGTATTAAACAGCAGTGAAATATTTCAATAATTGGTACATAATCTCTAAATGGCCTTTTGTTCACTAACTGGAAAATTATAAAGAGCTAAAGAAGATTGGAACATTTTCAATGCTGTAACTAATTGGAAGGAATGAGGACAAAGCAAACCTTTCCCAAAGTGAAAAACTCAGTCCTCATGCAAGCCAAACATTAATAAGTACAAAGTGACTTTTCAAATGTCCTCAAATTCAATATGCATTGGTCCACAAGCAAAATAATTGGAAAAAAAAGAGACACAGATACCTACTTAAAATGAAATGCAAGTGCAAATCAAAACCAACTGTTATTTAAATAGGGACAGCACACAAGAGGGATGACAAAAATAAAGGCCACATGTTGTTAAGCGAACATTATATAACCACAAAAAGTACTGGAAGAAACAACATTCTACCTGACAACAAAACAACAACAACTAGGGACAATATGTTTAAAGCACATAACAAAAAAAAAATCACATTTCAAATAAACTAAATCTTGCTGAATATTCCACAGAAATGCATGACCAATAGTTGCCTACCTATTGGGCAAGAACACATTGCATTCAACATATATTTAAAGTTTATTTATTAGTCACAACCAAGCTTATAGTAATCAAAATGATGCTACTGTGAAAACCCCCAGTAGTCACATTCCAGTGCCTATTTAGCCACATTGAGGCAGAATTTAGCATGGCCAATACACCTAACATACACATCTTTGGACTATGGGTGGAAATCAGATCATCTGGAGGAAACCCACACAAACACAAGAAGAATATGGAAACTCAAAACTTTAAAATATACTGGACCAATTCAGTTAAATAGTCAATCCTCATAAGGTCAATTAATACAACCAGCTCAATCTGCATTAACAGCACATTATACGCACTCTGTATATCTACCTCAGATTATTTCACTTTCAAAATTAAATCATATTTAAAAAATAGGATTAGCCACGTAACCAACTTCCATAATCAGCACCTTATAGGGTCATTCTGAAGGTATTCTCATTCTTCACAATGATGCATTGGGTCAATGTTAATGATTGTTAGCGCAAGTGGGCGGACATGACCACTACGGACTCAGAGTCAGGTTCAACAGTGGTACAGCTTTATTTTAATGTCGACGGATATGCAGTCAGGACAAACAAACAGAACTATCTCTAAAGCACTCTAAAGGCAATGGACTATAGTTATACAAATGTTAATGTTTTGTTCACAGTATTTGATTCTGACCATTCTGTTTCGATGTTTTCAAGTATTGTATAGATGTTTTTAAGTGTGTGTTAATTGTTTCTGTCTGATTGGTTTATCAATAGTCTAGAATCTCTGGGTTTGAACAATGAGTGTTTGGCTGATCTTCAGGAAGTCTATGGGGCCAGGCAGGCTTCCTTAGTTATGTTAATCCGTAGGCATCTCCATAGAGGTTGTTTGATTAGATTAGAGGTGCTGATTTGGTTAGATGGGGGTGTACTTTTAATTTAGTTCCTGTAAGTGCCATCCTGTCTGGTTCCCCTTGTGTGCTAGCCCTCATTTGCATTTGAAAAACATTTTTCTTGCCTGCTTGTCTGGATCTGTTCCCTTGTGATCTTTAGTGGAGAGGTTCTGAGTGCACCTTTAGTCTGCTTCCATATTGTGTAGAGATGCCAGCGTTGAACTGGGTGAACACAGTAAGAAGTCTGACAACACCAGGTTTAAGTCCAATTGATTTATTTGGTAGTAAACTCACAAGCTTTTGAGGCTGTGTTCTTCGTTAGGTGAAGAGCCTGACAAAGAGCACAGCCTCGAAAGCTTGTGAGTTCCATACTGTGTACCCAATTTTAGAAAATTTGCTGTCCAACAACAATGATAAACTAGGGAAAAGACTTAATCCTGGCCATCTCCCATACCGACTACTTCTGGAGAGAGATGCTAATCAAAGAAATTCTCTGAAATGGAAGAAGGAAAATTTCATAGTGAAATCCTGGCAGTTGACTAAAACTGACATTAGCAAAGAAAGCAAGTTATCCCCTCAACCATCTTGACTTCAAGAGTTTAAAGGAGGGTATATGTTATTAGGAAGAATCTTCATCCAGAGTCACATCATGGCTATCACCGCAGCACAGTGGTTAGCACTGCTGCCTCACAAACCCAGGGACTCAGGTTCAATTCCAGGCTTGGTCACTGTCTGTGTGGAGTCTGCATGTTCTAGCTGTGGTTTCCTCCACGTACTACATTTGCTCCCACGGTCTGAAAGATGTGCTAGTTTGGTATATTGGCTGTGCTAAACTCTCTCTCAGTGCACCCAAAAAGTTGCTAGAACGTGGTGACTAGGGGATTTTCATAGTAATTTCATTGCAGCATTAATGTAAGCCTACTTGTAACATTAATAAATAAACTTTAACTCAATTAATGAAAAATAAGTGAGAGAATCTTTCAACATAGAAGGAGGCCATTTGGTTTGTTTTATCTGTGCTTATTCTTTGAAAGAGAGGTCCACACTACAGTGTTTTCACCATAACCTTGAAAATTAGTCCTCTTCAAGTACACACCCAATTGCTTTTTGAAAGTTTTAATGGAATTTAATTTCTATATCCTTTTAATCTTTTTAAGAAAGGTCTTCCAGATCTTAACATCCAGTTTGGAAAAAGTCATATTTAATTCAAAAACTTTGCTCTCCACAAATGCTGCCAAACCTGCTACTTCCAGCAATTCCTGTTTCTACCTAATACCCTTCTGTTAGAAAAAAAATTTGCTCATTTCCCCATTTGTTCTTTTTCTAATTGACTTTTAATTACTGACATAATTACCTTAAGATGCAGTTTAATAAAAACATAGAAACTAGAAACAGGAGTAGGCCATTTGGTCATTTGAGCTTACTCTATCTTCATTTTCATCATAGCTGTTCATCGAATTTAATATCCTGATTCTCCCTTCCTCCCATATCCCTTGATCCCTTGAAGCTCTATATAATTTCTTATCAAAATCAGACAATGTTTTAGCCTCAGCTAAATTTTGTGGTAGTGAATTTCACACATTCATCACCAATTGACTCACTCACCTGATGAAGGGGCAAGCCCCAAAAGCTAGTAGCATTTACTACCAAATAAACCTGCTGGACTTTAACCTGATGTTGTGAAACTTCTTTGCAGTCATAACCTGCTCAGTGATGACTCTGGGTTTCTCCAGAGTCACTCAGCTCCTGACTTCATTACAGTTTTGGCTATACATGGACAAGAAAACCTAAATTCCAGAGGTGAGGTGAAAATGACAGCCCTTGATATCAAGGCTGCATTCGACCAAGTGTGGCATCAAGGAGCCGTAGCAAAACTGAAATCAATGGGTATCAGGAGACAAACTCTCCGCTGGTTGGAGTCATACCTGGTACATAGGACGATGATTGTACTTGTTGAGGGTCAGTCATTTCAATTCCAGGACATCTCTGCAGGAGTCCCTCAGGGTAGTACCCTAGGCCCAACAATCTTCAGCTGCTTCATCAATGACCTTCCCTCTTTCATAAGGTCAGAAGTGGGGGTGTTCACCAATGATTGCACAATGTTTAACACCATTCATGACTCCTCAGATACTGAAGCAGTCCATGTTCAAATGCAACAAGATCTGGACAATATCTAAGCTTGGGCTGACAAGTGGCAAGTAATATTCATGCCACACAATGCCAGGCAATGACCATCACAGAGACACTTGAACCACTGCCTTTGACATGTTATCATCACTGAATCCCCCAATGTCAACATCCTTTGGGTTACCATTGATTAGAAGCTCAAATGGACTCACCACATAAACACAATGACTACAAGAATAGATCAGAGGCTAGGAATGCTGCGATGAATAACTCACCTCCTCACTCCCCAAAGCCTATCCACCATCTACAAGGCACAAGGCAGGACTGTGATGGAATACTCCCCACTTGTCTGGACAGGTGCAGCTCCAACACTCAAGAAGCTTGACAGGGTAAAGTAACCCGTTTGATTGGCACTACAACTACAAACATCCATTCCCTCCACCACCAACGCTCAGTAGCAGTGGCGTTTACTATCTATAAGATGCACTAATACTGCAACAAAGAACCTTAGACAACACCTTCCAAACCCAAGACCATTCCATCTAAAAAGACAAGGGCAGCAGATACATGGGAACACTCACCACCTGCAAGTTCCCTTCCAAGCCATTCATCATCCTGATTTGGAAAAAATATCGCTGTTTCTTTGTAGTCGCCGAGTCAAAATCCTGGAATTCCCTCCTTAACAGCATTGTGGTTCAACCCATATACATGGGCTACAGCGATTTAAGAAGACAGCTCACTACAACCTTCTCGAGAATGCCTAAGGATGGGCAATAAATACTGGCCAGCCAGCAAAGCCCATGTCCCGCGAATGAATTTAAAGAAGAAAATCCACCAATGCCTCTCCTTTCCCAGAAAGCTAAGGAAATTCAACATGTCCACTACGACTCTCACTATTTTCTATAGCTGCACCATTTCCGGTTGCATCACAGCTTGGTATTCCTCTTGGTCTGACCAAGGCCGCAAGAAATTACAAAGGGTTGTGAAACTACCCCAGTCCATCACACAAACCAACCTCCTATCCACTGACTCCATACACACTTCCTGCTGCCTCGGGAAAGCAGTTAGCATAATCAAGGACCCCACACACTCGGGAAATACTATCTTCCATCTTCTTCCATTGGGAGACTATGTATCGACCAACTCAAGAACAACTTCTTCCCTACTGCTATCAGACTTTTGGATAGTCTTATCATATATTAAGCTGATCTTTCTCTTCATTCTATCAGTAATTGCAAGACTATATTCTGCATTCTATTTTTTCCTACTCCTCTATGTACTCTATGAATGGTATGTTTTGGCTGTAACAACTTTCAAGGAATAATGTTTTTCACTGTACATGTGACAAAAATAAATCAATTCAATTCAGTTTAAGAAAGCAGCACTGTGTTTTTGGAGGGACTTCTCACAAGATTTCTGGATGAAGTGGAGCAGAGGAGGGACACATTCTATCCTGCTCCAGGAGATAGCCATCCAGCAAGCTGACCACCCTGTCTATGATGCAGTGACAGCCCTCATCAGTGCAAGTGCACTCCAGAAGAGGGCAAGCAGAAGAAGAGGAATTATCTTTTTCACTCATCCATGGTAAGTGAACCACCCTCCCAATCTGAGTCTCTTGTTTTCAACGCCTCCCACTCTGTTGATAGCACCTACTATTGGAAGGCACTCTCTCAGCTATAATATGCGTTGACCTGGCTTTGCGATCCACCAACGTTCTTCATAAGCCTGTCAGCAACTCCAGCAACATCCATTCCTCAGTTTTTGCATTGGTGGGACTGCTAAAGATGCTGGCCATTCAGATTGGCTTGCATCCCTCAAGAGTGAGACTTCCTGTCACTGAGGGCAGAAGTCTCACTCTCAGGCTGCTTAGCTGCTCAGGTCTGCTGGCTGCTGATCAGCAGTTACAATGGGAGAACAGGAGGTGGGGCAGGAGATGACAAACAAGCGTCCCTCAGGGAAATGTAAGGTGAGTAAGAAGATATAATTGATTGCTCCCTTTATTGGCTCATGCATAGAATCTAAGAGCAGGAAGGTTATGCCAGAAATTTAACATTTGTTCGGCCACAGCTCGAGTACTAAATATAAATTTGGTTGCTGCATTACAGGAAAGATATATATTCATACAAGAAGGAAGCAAAGGACATTAATGAAGAACATTAGTTATAAGAAAAGATGAAAAGGTGAAATTTTTATTTTTTGGAATGTAAGAGGCTGTAGGGATATTTAATTGACTTGTATAAAATTATGAGCAGCTAGAGAAATAAAGGATCTAATTCACTGAACAGCGAGGTCAATAACTTTTTGTTTGAATTTTTTGCTTTGAGTCAGATCCAACCCACAGTGTCATAACCTCCACCATGAATAAGGCAAAGAAGCAGCTGGGTCATAATTTCACCCCATGTTTTGGGCACAAATTTGATCCACACAAGCTGTCCAGCCAACTGGCTGCCCCAAGAAGGCTGAGTTGCTGTGGAATTATTATTCTTTATAACCTGGAGTTGCAAATAATGATGGTAGTGGCACCAATTTTAATTCCACCACCTTACTGACTAGGAATCTCTTCATTGGCGATAAGAGCATATGTTGGAAGGACATACAAGTTGATAATAAAACTGCTTGGCTACATTATGAACACAACTTCCTTAGTTATTAAGTCCTGGTGGGACTTAAGTTTAAGTTTTTAGTTTATTTACTAGTGTCACAAGTAGGCTTATATTAACACTGCAATGAAGTTACAGTGAAAATCCCCTAGTCGCCACATTCTGGTGCCAGTTCGGGTACAATGATACAGAATTTAGCATGGCCAATGCACCTAACCAACACATCTTTGGACTGTGAGAGGAAACTGGAGCATCCAGAGGAAATCCACACAGACGCGGGGAGAATGTGCAGATTCCGCACAGACAGTGACCCAAGCCAAGAATCAAACCTGGGTCCCTGGTGCTGTGAAGCAGCAGTGCTAACTATTGTACCACCATGGCCTGATCTGGAGGCTCCTCGTTCAGGAGCAGGGACACTGCCTGTAGCACCACATGCAGACACTAAATGGTCCATTTGATCCTGACCTGTACTGAGATATCTGATTTAAGCAATCAAAATGTGGAGGCGGATAATTGGTATTGGTCCTTTTGGATTGGGAAAGACAAATTAAAACTTACTGAAGTAGTTCACATCTAAATACAACCCAATCTAGACAATAACTAGGCTTAGGCTGACAAGTAGCAAGTAAGATTCGTGCTGCACAAGTGCCAGGCAATGACCAATTCTGATAAAGGAGAATTTAACCATCACTCCTTAATGTTGAGCATTATTTTTTAGTTTAAATATCTAATATTGAGAAAACTGAAACATAATATTTATGTTTCTCTTATGAAACTGAAATTAACATTTGTACCAGACAAGTGCCAGGCAGTGACCATCTTCAAAAGGGGAACAAAAGAACAAAGAACAAAGAACAGTATAGCACTGGAAACAGGCCTTTTGACCCTCCGAGCCTGTGCCACTCATTGGTCCAACTAGACCATTTGCTTGTATCCCTCCATTCCCAGTCTGCTCATGTGACTACTCAGGTAAGTCTTAAATGATCCCAGTGTATCTGCTTCTGCCACCCTAGTTGGCAGTGCATTCCAGGCCCCCACCACCCTCTGTGTAAGAAACGTCCCTCTGATATCTGAGTTAAACCTTGCCCCTTTCACCTTGAAACCGTGACCCCTCGCGATAGTCATCTCCGACATGGGAAAAAGCTTCCCACTGTTCACCCTATCTATACCCTTCATAATTTTGCACACCTCTATTATGTCTCCCCTTATTCTCCATTTTTCCAGGGAGTACAACCCCAGTTTACCCAATCTCTCCTCATAGCTAAGACAAATCTAACCATTGCCCCTTGGCATTACCGTTGCTTAAACATTATCAAAATCCTAGAGTTATCATTGACCAGAAACTGAACTGGATGAGTCATATATAAACGTGGCTATAAGAACAGGTCAGAGGATAAGAATCCTGTGACAAGTAGCTTTCTCTGACTCCCCAAAGCCTCTGCATCATCTGTAAAGCATAAGTCCTCTGCTGCTAAGTGAACAAGATTACAATGCATGATGGAATACTCCCCACTTGCCTGGATGAGTGCAACTCCAGTAACACTCAAGAAGCCATTCAGGACAAAGCAACCCATTTGACTGATATTCCATCCACAAAAATTCAATTCTCCACCACCAGCTCATAGCAACAGCATGCACTGCAGGAACTCTCTAAGGCTCCGTAGACAGGACCTTTCAAACCTATGACCGCTACCATCTAGAAAAACAAAAGCAGCAGACACATGAGAACTCCACCACATGGAACTTCCCCTCCAAGTCACTCACCATTCTGACTTGGAAATACATCGCCGTTCCTTCATGTTACTAGGTCAAAATCCTGGCACTCCCTCCCTGATAGCACTGTGGATGGATATACACTACATGGTCTGCGCTAGTTCAGGAAGGCAGCTCACCATTAGCTGCTCAAGAACAATTAGGTATGGGCAATAAATGCTGGCCTCACCAGTGATGGTCACATCCCATGTGAATTTTAAAAAAAGATTTCCGTGTGTAGAGGTTATTTTTGAATTTGGGTGAGTACAACAACATTGATATTCAACTGTTTGATACACAGCTCTCCAAATTTTTTTATTTTGAATGGCTTCATCGTAAATAAAAATCAGAGGGAATGTGCAACAGCAATTGGTACTGTTGGTTTGCACTACAACTCTAAGTTAGAATTACTGTCCTCAGTGTTACATGGAATTACTCATGAAGATGTTGCATGAGAATTACATCATACTGGACTACCTTGTCTGATTGAACAGCCTGCCAATAGCTGACTGTTAAAGTTTGGATATGGATAATAGCTGTTTGGGCAAGAGAGCAAAGGGTGACTAGTTTCCATGGTAATCCAACAAGGAGTCAATGGGATTGATAATGTGCTTTTTATTTAGATGTTTCATGTGCCTGCACACAAATGAGCTGTCCATGCCCCATATTACAAGGTTAGCTGATTTAAATATGTCTCACTGCTCCTGACACATTGCGTGCAAAGTGCTGGGAGCACTTCTGGGTCAGATTCCAGAGGTTTGGACATCAGCAAGCGATGAATCTGTTACTTACCTATGGAACATTGTCACCTTGTTCACTCAGCAGCAGAGGGGGAGGATTAATCAGGCCAACAATAAAGCACTTCATCCTTCTGATGCCAAAGCAGAGAAAGAGGAGACTGCTCACAGGAGCTTATTAAAAGCAATAGGCCACAAACTGAAATATTTTTTATGCCACTAATGAACAATGGATTTGAACATATAATCTAAACTGGTATTTCTGCTCTGAGAGAATGAGGTGTTGTCTTTCCTTGGAAATGCTTAAGGAATGTCCTCATTATTTGCCCAGATGTTCGTTAAATGTCCTTTGCTGCTTCCCAAGAGCATTGTGCAAAAAATGAAAGTAAATGCAGATGTTGGGAATATGGAATGAAAGCAAAAAGTCCTGGAAGCAGTCAAAGGTGCAGGCAGCATTTGTGCAGAGAAACAGAATCGATATTTTAGATATGAAGTCTCCTCCTAACATCCCGGCCAACATTCCTCCCTTGACTAATATTACTAAAAACAGATTGGGAGTGAAATTGGTCTTGGGCAGTAGCACAATAAAAGGTGTCAGAAAATCAATGAAATGGACAAAAAAATCAGAAGGGCTGTAAAATGGGCTACTGATTTGAGACTGCAACTTCTCTGGTACTGCCCAAGACCACTTTCATCCTCATTCCCTAGTCATTGCCTTGATTATTGGGACTGTGCTATGCACATTGCCTAGCCAACAACAGGACTTTCAAAAAAGTAATCATAGAAGCAAGGCAGGAGGAGGCCATTTGGCCCTTTTAGCCTGCTCCACTATTCGTTTTGATCATGACTGATCATCAAATTCAGTTGTAAAGCACTTTGGCAAGTCTAAAGGATAGGCTGCTGGTGGCTTGGCTAGTTTGGAGTCCTGAATGGCTTGCCCATGTTAGAAGCTGCTCAATGTGTAAATTGTCCTTTCCCGACCATCGGCTGCCTTCTCCCAAAAGCACTGAATTGGCAGAAAAATTGTGATCACGACTGATTTGCCAGTTCAGCTTCTCACCTGAATCTCCATATTCTGTGCACTGCAGTGGGCCCAGTTGTAATCCTACTAAAAATCCAGGGGACAGGGCCTATTCATGCCAGAGTTTGACAATTTGGAATTCTTTACATGCACGGTGGCCCTGATCTGTCAGACTCCCTGTTTGTTAGCCAGCTCAATTGCTGGCCAGCCCAGGACCCAGAATACAAGAGTAGGAGTCTGATGTTGCAGGTGTATAGAACGTTGGTTAGGCCTCATCTGGAGTACTGCGTCCAGTTCTGCTCGCCGTACTACAGGGAGGATGTAGAGGCCCTGGAGAGAGTGCAGAGGAGATTTACCAGGATGCTGCCTGGTATGGAAGGGCTGTCTTACGAGGAAAGATTGAAAACACTGGGGTTGTTTTCCCTTGAAAGACGTCGGCTGAGAGGGGATTTTTTAGAGGTATATAAGATTATGAGGGGTATAGATAGAGTAAATGGTGGTAAGCTTTTTCCACCATTAGAAATGGATAGAACGAGGGGACACGGGCTCAGGGTGAGGGGGGCTACGTATAAGACGAATATTAGAGGCCAGTTTTTCACACAAAGGGTAGTGGAGGTGTGGAATGCACTGCCGAGGAAGGTGGTGGGAGCAGGCACGCTAGGGTCTCTTGGACAGCCACATGAGCGGTCTGCAGATAGAGGGATATAGCAGGACTGTTTGAATATCGGGAGGACCAAATAGTAGTAGACTATCTTTTAGTTTCGTCTCGGGAATGTCTTAGTTTTTTTTTAGCATGTTTAATTAAGTCTTATTTGTTTCCGCAGGCAATTCGGTCCACCTTGTTGACCAACAAGGGGCATGCATGCGGCATGTCGTGCGAGAGCTGCTCTTGGAGGTTGCTTCAGGAGTTGCCTAGTGCTTCACGTCGTCAGTGTATGCTTAAACTGGACCATCTGATGGGCAACATGACAGCTCAGAGACTATCGCTGTTGCTGTTCTGACACATGGATTTGGGCCTGTGTCTGCGGGAGTTTGCGCGTTCTCCCCGTGGTTGCGTGGGTTTTCTCCGGGTGCTCCGGTTTCCTACCACATCCCAAAAATGTGCTCTTAGGCTGATTGGGTAACAAATTGTCCCTATATTGGTCCCTATATGGGAATCTTCAACAATAGGCATAGCCTAAAGTCAAGGATATGTCATTAAGATGTTAGGACGGCGGTGTGGGCTCGTTGGGCCGAAGGGCCTGTTTCCCATGCTGTGTTGCTCTTTGTTCTTTGTTGACCCCCTCAATGCTGCCCCTCCAGCACCCCCTTCCCCATGCCCCTACAACAATTCCCCGGCCAGCCCTGATTCTTTCCTGTCCTGGAGTGCCCCAATATCCAGCCCCCATCACCCCCCCACAGCTATGGCAATTCCCCCCATCCCCCTCACCCCGGCAGACCCCCCCTCGCTGATACTCACCCCCAAGAGGCAGGCCCTCCCCACCCCTTGCAGACCATTCCCCCCAGCCCACCCCCAATCACTGCCGTCCCTCCATCCTAGACTGATTGCCCCTCAACCCTGCTCACAGTAGACCCTGTCCTGTTGGCACTGCCCAATGCCCAGTGGTTAGTATCAATGTGCCCCCATGTACAGGCACTTTACCCTTTGCGTAGTGTCAGGACTCAGGCTGGCACTGCCAGAGTGCCTATGCCTTGGGGCACCAACCACTCCATCTCCTGAGCCCT
Source organism: Sphyrna mokarran (assembly GCA_024679065.1). Lineage (NCBI taxonomy): Eukaryota > Metazoa > Chordata > Chondrichthyes > Carcharhiniformes > Carcharhinidae > Sphyrna > Sphyrna mokarran. The sequence goes on from JAGIQG010000001.1 coordinate 93,012,100, forward strand.
TGGGGGGGCACCAATTGCACCCCCTTCATTCTGGCAGGGTCTCCTGCTAGTTCTGTGAATGTAGGGAGCTTGTCTGAACCCCGCAGGAATGCAGTACTCCTAGTGGAGTGGGTGATTCAAGGGAGACTGGTCAGTTCCCGATAATTACATTGAAACCATATTTAAAATAATTTAAAACAGATTCAAATGACTTACCTGTCTTCCTGCCAGTTTCCAGCATGGTCTGACCAACGACCATTCACAGATTCTGGGAGATGTGCATGGTTCCTGCCGCATGAACAAATCCTGGAGCAACATGGGTAAGTGCATCTCCCACCTCGACCTGCCAGGAAAGTTGTGCATCACGATGGGAGAATTGCAGCTGTAATTTCTTTCTAACATATTTAAAACCTCACCATAGTAGGCTTGAAATTGCACTTTTGTTCAACAATGCAAGTCATATGCCTGCACTTACACACCTTGAATAGAATTTAATCCTCCCACCCCCAAATCCCTAAGTCCAAATGTAAGCTGGGAGGTAGGAAGGCTGTATAATCAGATGGTAAGGCAGGATGGAGAAGGCTTCACTTTCCCAATGCCTCCCAATTATATCAAGGTTGTGAAGGATGGCCAATTAAGGCCACTAAACGGCCATTTAAAACTCTCATCTTGCCGCGACTCATAAAATGGCTCTTGCTCTGAAGTGTGCTGCAGTTCCAACATTTCATGTTGTGGCATGACTGCAGTTGAAGGGCTGTCAGCCCTCTGATCAGTTGCCAGAGGTAGGATCTTCTCCTTTAAAGGTACGGGAATCCGGAAGGAAGGCAGTTAACTAGCTGATGGGTATTTAATTCCATTGGCCTTCCATCAGGGCAAGGTTGCTAATGTCTTCCTGGCCAGGCAATAGGGTCAAGATCTTGGTCATTAAATTATGTAGCAGGGTAACAACTTCAGGTACGCAACATATGGAAGATGTATGAAATATATATATGATATCCCCATCACAGATCTTCCCTTTTATTCTCTCTCCATACCATTATGGGCATGAATCTAATAATGTCACTGGTGAGAGACAGGGGAGATGTGTGATCGCAATGTCACCAGTGAGATCTGCAATTTCAGGATCTTGAGACCGTGCCGGCTTTAGCAAGGACGCACACACGGATTTAAGATTGCCTCACAGAATTGTCAGGATGCTTGATAAGGTAAATGCTGAGGCGATGTTTCCTTTCGTGAAAGAGTCTAGAACTAGGGGACATAACCTCAGAATAAAGGGTCATGCGCTTCAAACAGAGATGAGGAGGAATTTTGTCACTCAGAGGGTAGTGATCAATGGATTTGTTTATCACAGAGAAACGTGGCGGTTGGATTCAATAAGTAAGTTCAAGGCTGAGATGCACAATTTTTAATTAGTAAAAGAACGAAGGTTTATGAGTGCAAGACAGGAAAGTGGATTTGAGGATTCTATCAGTTCAGCTGTGATCTCATTGAATGGTGGAGCAGAGTGAATGGACTGAATGGCCTACTTCTGTTCCTACATCTTATGGTCTTATGAACTGCAGATTTTGGTGCCCACCGATTGCCCACTTATGGTATCGCAGATACCTGCCCAATTTTATATTCATCCACTAGGCCCCGACAGGGACATGTGACATGCAGGTCTCTGTTTCTTTGTCCACAGATGTTTGCTTGATTTGCTAAGCATTTTCAGCGTTTTTTGTTTTAATTTCAGATTCCCAGCATCTGTAATTTTTTTGTCTTTTGTGCTAGGATACTAACAATCACTAGTTGCAGATCTCCTACATATAATTTGGGTCACTCTAGCCCAGGAAATAGAGTTATATCTATATATCACAATTGTTTTTATTCTGAAATTGCTACTGAGTGAATAAACTGAAAATGTTTCTACTTCCATGAGTACAATGACCTCAATATTAATCCCTTTATGGTGAGTAGGAAATGTCCAGCACTGGGGTTAAAAAATCAAATGCACATAAAATGACCAAAACCAACTGTGCACACACCCACCACCACTGTTACATCACAGCTCATTTTAGCATAACGTTGTCAAGATACAGGATGCCTAATTTACCTGTTCAAACAAGGTACATACTTGAGAGCGAGGGCCAAATCTTTAGTCCTGACTCTGATCTGCAATTCTGGACTCTGCGAACCCAACTTGGGAGAAAGTGCCTGAAATTTTGTTTTTTTTTGTTCTGGGGCTCAGACCTTGTGGGTGGATATCACATTAATCCTCTATAAAAATTTGGTTCTCTTGGCTGACATCAGAGATAGCTAATTTCTTTATGACCACTTGAAGCTGTCAATCAAACTGTGAACTTACAAGCTCCCCAGCTGTGATAACAATAAATTCTGGAAGCATTCAAGGACTCTAACTGTAACAGACTTATGCTAATAACCATCCAATGAATTTGCAGAACCTGATACTTTGCAACTGAATTTCCTAAAATGTAATGTCTATTGCTCTCAAGTTGTTTTTTTCCCCACAGAGAAAATGGCATGAACTATGTTCTGGAAGTGGGATATCCACATCCCAGGCCCCAGCACCATTTTGACCAAGGCACCAAGTCCTTCTGAGTTAACAGAATTTAGGTTTACGTGTTCAGAGATGATTTGCAGCAGGAATACTGAAGGTAATAAATTATCAACACTGTCAATGTCGAAGAAATATTAATATTTATCTTGGTAAAGCAACTAATTAAACTTAGCACTTAAGGAGATTGTCTTACTAAACCATCAGTCACATCCAAAAAACGAATTTGAAATTTGGATGAGGAAAGCTCTTTTAAACTTTGCAGTGCGTGCCTCAATATGAAATAGTAAAAACTTTGAAAATATCTGGCTTGAATCAGAAACTTTGAAGTCAAGGTATCACAATCAAAAATCTAAAGCTCAATGAAAAATATTAGATGATGACAGTTTAATCTATCCTTTGGTAAAGTTGTTATGATGGATGTGTAATCATATGCATGAAGTGTTGTTGGGAAAATAGCAAGTAACTGTTTAGTTCTCTGATCGTGTATATAGCAATGTGTCTAGGGTGACAATATGTATGCAAATATTGATTTTGGAGCTTACACCTGATTCTTGCAGAATAATTTAACATTAAGAATTTTAAAATATTCTAACAGGGAAACAGAAAAGTAATTTTTATACACAGCTTGAAAGCAACCTTTCAACCTGTTTATTTTATTCATATCAGGTAGTATATTGCACAAAAAACAAAGCTCTAATCACCAGACAATCATTTTGCAACAAAGTCATGAAACTTCACTGTTGTTGCTTTCATGAGAGAAAAATATCTTACAATTACCAGAGGGAAACCCTGGTAAGGTAACCTGTAAAGACTCCCCACACCATCAACTAATTAAGTGTCCTTTTTCAGACATAAAAAAGATGAAGTTTCTGAAGGTGTCCTCACAGGTGGAGAAGGTGATAAAGAAGGTGTATAGTATGTTAGCTTTCATAGAAAAGGGTATAGAATACAAGAGTAGGAGTTTGATGTTGCAGTTGTATAGAACGTTGGTTAGGCCTCACTAGGAATACTGCGTCCAGTTCTGGTCGCCGTACTATCGGAAGGATGTGGAGTCCTTGGAGAGAGTGCAGAGGAGGTTTACCAGGATGCTGCCTGGTATGGAAGGACTGTCTTATGAGGAACGATTAAATAGACTAGGGTTGTTTTCCCTTGAAAGACGTCGGCTTAGAGGGGATCTCATAGAGGTGTATAAGATTATAAGGGGTATAGATAGAGTAATTGGAGGTAAACTTTTTCCACCTTCAGAAATGGATAGGACGAGGGGTCATGGCCTTAGGGTGAGGGGGGCTATGTATAAGACGAATATTAGAGGGCAGTTTTTCACACAAAGGGTAGGGGGGGTGTGGAATGCACTGCCGAGTAAGGTGGTGGGAGCAAGCACGCTAGGGCTGTTTAAGGGTCTCTTGGACAGCCACATGAGCGGTATGCAGATAGAGGGATATAGTAGGACTGTTTAACTACGGCTTTTTTTACACAGGTAATTCGGTCCATACTTGACCAACATTGAGCATGCATTCGGCAGGTGGTGCGGGTACAGCTCTTGGATGTTGATTCATGGGTTGCCTGGTACTTCATGTCGTAAATGAGTGCTTTATGTGGACCATATGAAGGGCACCATGACAGCTCAGAGACTATCGATGTGGCTGTGCAGACACTTGGAATTGGGCCGGTGTCTGCGGGAGTTTGCGCGTTCTCCCCGTGGTTGCATGGGTTTTCTCCGGGCACTCCGGTTTCCTCCCACAACCCAAAAATTCACTCTTAGGCTAATTGGGAAACAAATTGTCCCTATAGTGAGAGTCTTCCATATTAGGAATAACCTAAATCTATAATAGGATAATGGAATTGCTACTATATAGTTATGACGGCGGCGCGGGCTTGTTGGGCCGAAGGGCCTGTTTCCCGTGCTGTGTTGCTCTAAAAAAAGAAATTTGCCAAGCAGTAAAGTTATCCCTCCACATTTGGTTAGCCACATGAAACCTATTTTTAGTATTGGTTTCACAGTATTGGCATTGGACTTCAAAGCCCCCAAATGGAGTTGAAATCTTTGACAAGAGTGCAAGAGCAATAATTCTATTCTATTCTATAAATCCTTGCAGATTAAAGATAAAGAGGAGACTATTTAGGAATACTGTAACTCTGTCTGCAAGAGCATAGATTTACATAGAGTGTGTGCTAATTCACATGGCTGTGTGTGTGTGTAAGCCATATATATGTGTGTGTATATATATATATATATATTATATATATATAGATACATATATATATCTATATATATCTATATATATATATGTATATACAGAGAGAGAGAGAAAGAGAGAGAGACACTTGTTCACTTATGAACTGAAGGATTTGCCTTTATCAATAAATAATTATAAGTGTGTGAAATAACCATTCAAAATAGGCACCTTCTAATTCACTATTTTACATTTTTTCACAATTTATTTCCTGGACATTGAAACGCTGCTTTATACAATATAACAAAAGTGACATGAACAAAACATTTATTACAACTTCTGAAAGGTTCTGGATGAAGTTTTTTTTTTGGCTGTAATTTCAAAGCTGAATAGATGAGCAGCCTGGAAATCAAAAATTCTGGGACACTGCCAGAGAGTCAAGGCTATGATCAAAGCTGTAGAGTTCTCCTCTCAGCAGATTACAAATAGTTTTCAATCAAAAACTTGATTCTAAAATCTCAAGAAATTGTCTACTTTTTTGACAGAGTACTGCGGTCTAGGTTCAAAACTTATGTTAAATAGCCAATAAGAGAAACAGAAAATGATGGAAGTACTATACTCAGCAAGTTGGGTAACATCTGTGGAAGAGAGAGAAAAACAGAGTTATCGGGAAGTATTTTCTGGCCATTGGCTGGCAGCTGGATCTTCCAATCTGCAAACATGGACTCCCTGGAGCCTACGTCCCAGGATTCCAAGAAAATGTAACTTTTGAGAGTTGCAGGTTGGGGAGATAAGGGAGATCTGGGGGACGGACAGTATGTATTTGGGGTGTAGGAGATATGCCAGGGCTGCAGAGGAGGCTGCATGATGGGTGGTGGGAAAAAGGCTGTGGTGAGAGAAGGTAACAGCGATTCCCAGATCTTAAGTTAATAGTGGGTTTCTGAAGGGCCACATTCATACCTGGGGCCTAAGCCCAATTATTTTCAAGCTTTCCCCCCTACTCAGAAATGTCTCCCTCCAGCCTGAAAATTGAGATTAGGCAGGAAGCAGCCCTTCAGTGGTAAATAACTAACCACTTAAGAACCCAATGCCCATGATAATACATTATGTAAGCTTTTTTCCTAAGATGGAGAAAGCTAGCACGAGGGGACATAGCTTTAAATTAAGGGGTGGTAGTTACAGGATGGATATCAGAGGTAGGTTCTTTACCCAGAGGGTGGTTAGGGTATGGAATGCCCTGCCTGAGGCAGTTGTAGATGCGCCAAGTTTGGTGGCGTTTAAGAGGTTAGTAGATAAGTTTATGGACGAAAAGGGAATGGTTTAGGTTGGAGGGTCATTGCTTTTTCCTAATTGGTCAGTGCAACATCGAGGGCCGAAGGGCCTGTTCTGCGCTGTAATGTTCTATGTTCTATGTAAATAGGCTGGACACTAATCTCTTTGACAGTAGGGAATACCTTCAAGAGGACTCAGATTCTCAGAGGAACAGTATTAGACAGCAACCAATATGTTTTTGGTCATGAGGAAGTTGACAGTGTTGACCTATAGATTTTCTCAAACGGAAGGCCTGCAGCTGAATTTGATCATTATTGTGACTTTCGATCACTGTGCTACAAATGTGCAACTGTATTTCTGTTACTACACATACTGTGGCCATCCTATGTAGACAGGATGAAGGAGTTGCACCGCTGGTCAAGAAGAACATCTGTTCAGTGTAAACTGTCTACTACAGCATTGCGACTAGGGAGAATTAGAATTGTTTATAAGGTATATTGTTAAAGGGGCAATCTTTGGAGAAAGATAATAATTTTGTTGATAGATTGAATAAGGATGAATTCAGATATCCCCAAATTATTCTTTTGGAAAATACCTTGGATTAATTTGAATCGTCTGTTTCTCACTATATTGTGATTGCCTTGGTCTTTTCTCCCATTCCTTTTCAGTGTCAATATTAAGCATTCGGAAGTAGAAGTACTGCAACAAAAACAAAACAAAGAACGCTGAAAATACTTAGCAGAGCAGTAAGTGCCTGTGAAGAGAATCGATAAATGCGTGTTTCAGGTGTAGACATTTTGTCAAAGATAAAAGCTTCAAGCTCTAAGGATGTGTACTTTTCTTCAGTAATATATAGTTCCTGTATCATGGGAGAATTTCTGCCAGGGAGAGAGAAGTATTTACTTGATGGAGATTGCTTTTCATAATTGCATATCTAGTGGAACTTGTTGAAACAGGTTTTGTTATGGTGAGACCATGTTTAGAATAGTATATGAGACTGGTCTTTGACTTAGGTTGTGACTCTGTTTTATATTATTTTATTTGTAGTTGTTATATTCAATATTGAATTCAAATTTGATAATGATGAGGACAAAGCTTATGACTAGAATCCTGTAATAAATATTTTGCCTCTGATGGTCTAATTTTCTCCTTTGAATCTGTAGAGAACAGCTGGAAGAAACATTGCTGGAGATCAGTTATTCAAAGGGAAAATTAAAGGATGCAGAGTTTTGGATGAAAGCTGACAGCTGGGTAAAGACAATTGCTAAGGTAGCTCCAAGAATTGCTTCCTTCAGTGAAGGATATGTGGAGGTCAGGCATAGCTTGTGCTACAGAACAAAATTGCATTTCTTGTGATGGAGTGATTCTCTGAAGCAGTCATCAGTGAAAGAAGCAAACTGCAAAAATCTACCCATTGATCATGGGGGCAAGTGACCAAAACATTCTGAGGAGGAATGCAAAGAAAGGTTCTGTAAATTATATATTGGCCACTGAAAAGAATGAAATGACTTAACAGTGCACACCCTAAGTATTTGCGCAACATTATGACACCACATCTCGCTACAGTCTGCAAAGAATTTTCCAAACATTCAGTCTAACAAAGGGCTGCACGGTGGCACAGTGATTAGCACTTCTGCCTCACAGTGCCAAGGACTCATGTTCTGTTCGCGTCTTGAGTCTGTGTGGAGTTTGTACATTCACTCCATGTTTGCATGGATTTCCTCTGGATGCTCCTGTTTCCTCCCAAAGATGTATGGATTAGGCTGATTGGCCATACCCTTTGATGTCCCAAGATGTGTGAGTTAGGTGGATTACCAGTGATATAGGGTGGCGGGGTGGGTTTGGGCAAGATACTTTGTGGGAGAGTTGGTACAGAGTCAATGGGCCAAATGGCCTCCTTCTGCGCCATAGAGATTCTATGGAAAGTCTTACCCCTTTTGAAAATATATTCTTCCACAGGATGTGGGTGTTGCCAGCTTGCCTACATTTTTTTCCCATCCCTGATTGCAATTGAGAACATGATGGGGTGACATCTTCTTTAACCATTGCAGTGCCTTTACTTTACTCTCTCATTATAATAAATAAGATCTCACTTGTGAACTTTCATGTGTCTAAAATATAAAGGCCCATTGATTGATACATGGCCATTTTTATGTCACACGCGATCAAGGGGAAACTGTTTTTCCTACCATTCACTGTTCTGATTTTCAGCCAAACCAAAAATTACGATTTCTGTGGTTAAATATTAAGTAAAGATATGGAAAAGATGGAATACAGCCTACTGAAAAGGATGACTTATTGCAAGATGTTGAGAACACATTTAGTCTTCTTGGTGAATGCCTTCAAGACAACTAAATGATTAGAATTAAGATTTATAGCCCAACAGTTCCTTGAAAAGTAGTAGTCTTCAAAGTCACACTATTATATCTGTTTTATCCAGAGGAAAAGGTGTTCAAATTCTGGCATTCACATTAGTTTTTTTTAATATTCTGGAGCTTATTATACTCATATATAAAGTAGTAACAACCAAAATCACAAGTGGTTTTAAATCAAAAGAACCTCCCTTGTAACTTAGTTATTGATCCAACTAATCAAAGATGTCCTATTCCTACCTCAGGCAAAGTCATACTCAAATACAAGCTATAAAACTTTTCAACACAATTAGTTTCTTTTCAACATACTCTTGGACAAATGTTACAGAACTTTACAATATCTGTTGTTACGTCTGAGATTTGTAATGTCCATAATTTGGCTGCATAAATCTGTTAAAAAATTGTGCACAATATTTGCACACAGACACTTACATGCATTTGTGCAACATAATTTTGCTTGATATTTTAATGGATATATTAGCTCATTTAAAATAAATAGGTTAAGGGATTTGTTAATATCACAATGTAGTGTCTCATAAACACATTAAATGTTTCTATGCTAATATCATGGTGTCATTTTGGCATACAAAAGTTTCATCATTATTTATAAACTCATCATTTCACATCATTGACTGATCAAGTACACTTTGCTATTATGTTTGGGCTGTATAAAGGGAATAGTTTTGTTATCTGTTAGTTGATTACAAAGATGGTCACTGTTCTGAACTGTACATTTTTACGATATAAAATATTGTCAATCAGAATGCCATGCTAGTACTGATGCATTATCATGCTTACCTTTGCCTATTGAGCAGATATCACTCACTCATTTTGCTTATATTCTTTATTTTTCACTGGTAGCTTTTGTAACAGCTTCTCAAATTCAGAAGCATGCATCATGATCCCATGATGGGGAAGATGATGGATATGGTATTGAAAGGAATGAGACATACACTCCTGATTTGAAATCATATGTGTCCAAAAAGCTCTAGTTGTTTGTCCAAGATAGGTGTCTATTGTGAGCAATCCAAGTAACCGTTCCTTTTAGTTTACTTAGAAGAGTTCTTGTACAATTACATGAAGGTCATCCTATTATGGTCTGGACAAAGGACTTAGCATGTAGTTATTGTTAATGGCTGGTCTGGATTCTCAGATTGAAGACAAGTGGGACAGTATCAATCCTATTCACGATAAGAAATATACTTTACACCCTTGGAAGTGGCCTAAAATGTCATGGCAATAATTACGTATGGATTTTGCCGGTCCATTTGAGAGTTACATATCCTTAGTCTTAAATGAAGCAGACTCAAAGTATCCAGAAGTTGTTATCATGCAATCTACTACATCTGAAAAAAAAATTGAAAAACTTGATGACGTTTATGTGAGATTTGATAAGCTGTGACAATTGTTAGCAGTTTACTTCATAATAAATAAATAGTATTCAGCATATATAATCAGCACCTTATCATCCATCAACCAATGGATTAGCTGAAAAATTCATACAATCTTTGAATCATTATTTAAAAGCTTCAAAAGAGCATGGTCTGTTATCACATTGTATGAGTAACTTGTTCGGTTCTTACAGAAACACAACTAATGTAACTAGCCAAAGTTCACTTGCATTACTAATCTTAAAGAGAAAATTGACAACTATGTTTGATCTGTTATTACCTCTAGAAACTTCAAATGCAGTAGAACTTTAGCAACAATCTCAAATTGCTAGACGAGAAATGAAGGCAAAACATTTTAATAAGGAGATCAACTATGAGGGTGTAATTAAGCCATGAGTGAGAAATGGGTGCCAACTATAGTTTTAGCAGAAACATATCCAATTCATTACACGGTTCAAAATGAAAATAAATTAGTTTGATAATGCAATGTTAACCAATTATTTTTTTAGAATCATCTCCAGAAATGCCACCTTCTTTAATCCCTAATCTTGTGAATACTACGATAGAAGACTCAGCTGAATCTGAGTTGCTTGGTGATTGTGTCTCTGCTGCTATAACATGTGAGCCTGTTGCAGAATTAGTTCCAACAGAAGAAGTGACTACCGAAGTTCAAAATCATACTTTGATTGTCCAGGACATCCAAATTCCAGAACGTTTTATATAACCAGGGAGAATTGACATTCTCCTGATCGACTTTCTTATTGACTGTATATAATGATCAATGATGCAAAGTACGATGCCTAGATTATTATTGATTCCATATACATCATAGTAATTTGTTGTCATGATCACAGAAGTAAAGAGGAAAGGATGTTTAAAAAAAAATAAGTGGCTGCTTTAACAGCTGATCACATGGTTTGATGGTGATGTAATTTCGGTGTGTAATCAGATTGCTGTTTTACTTCCAAGCTTGTACTGGATGCAATGCAGAGAGCAGCTCTTTGATAAAAGCTGCTGTGTGTATGTTGAATCTTCATGTGCAAATCATGTTCCTTCTTTTCTGTTAAAACACACAACTGCTAACACAGTTGGGACATTACATGCTTCTGTCCCTTATAGTTTAATGAGGAAAGCCAATGAACTTGCTCATGGCACAAAACCAGCTGGTGTATAAAATCTTTAAAAATGACAGAAGATTCTCATGTGCTACTAAATTTACCTTGACAATTGGATATCATTTTTTAAAAGTTTTTCACAAATGAACATTCATCGATGCAAATATATCAAAAGTATGAAGCCGCCATAAGACGGCTCGACATGTCACAAACACGCTGCTGACGTTATTTCTGCATCGCAACCAGTTATCAAGAAATTGAGACTTTTACAAAGGTCACCCTTCACGCCATGTTTACTGCTCTTGCATGCTCCTTTAAAATCTCTCCTGTGTCTCATAAAATATTCCAAGGGAATATCTTTGGAACTCAGAGGAAATTCAAATTTTTAATATCAAATTGACTTAAAAGAAAAACAGGTGAACAAATCTAAAAGGAAAACATCCTTTTCGCAAGATTGAAGACAGTACAGTGACATATACGAAGAAAGAAGGGGAAAATCTTTCACTTCTTAATCCATCATTTGTGCTGACTTGGAACGACTATAGTGAAATAAAATAGAATTTGTGAGAAGTTGTTCACTCTGCAATAGCAGAATAAAAATTCATTGATGTTGAAGTATAACAATGCTTTCTAAATCCACAAGGATTGACTTTTTTTTGTTATTATAAAACATTAATGCCCAGCATAGAATATGCCTGGAGAAGAAATAGTTCACATTGGTTTTCCTTACATGACTTAAAGTATGGCATATCTCAAAAAACATTATTTGTAGTCTAGTTGTGGTTCAGCCATGTAAAGTAAGCCTTCAGAATTGGGCCTGGTATTGTCACCTTATCTGTAAAGAAGTATAAGCTCCCAGTATTCCCAACGTATGAAATGATTGGCTAAAAACTCAAGCTTGCTTCTTAACGAGTGTTACTGTTATCATTTATTTATTTCACTTTTCTGATAATAACAGGTTCTCAAACTTATAAAATACATTGTTGTGTTTTAGTTAACTCAAACAGAAAACACTTTGATATTATGGGGAAAGAAGAGGAATATCAGCCATGATCGAATGGCAGAGCAGACTCGATGGGCAGAATGGCCTAATTCTGTTCCTACATCTAATGGATTTATTACCTGTACATCGTTTTTGCAACTATAGATTCTGTTCTGTGCAGTAAAAATGCTAGTTTTTTTGATACCTGCAATGGCTAATTAATAAATTGCAGTCTTAGCTAATACTAAATATCAGTTAAAATAATAATTTTACTCACTAATTATAATGCATACATTGTTCAAGATTTATGATTATTTTTTACGTTAGATTCAATCTGCAGGCTGCTATCTTTCTACTGTGAAACATATTCTCTAAAACCATTCTATAAATATTTAATCAGCTATTAAAAATAAGAATTAATTATTCATTCTCCATTGAATCCCGGTAAATGAAACTGGTAAAAAATTAGAGCTTTATACTGAATGGTGAAGAGCTCAGCATTTATCTACGGTGATTAAATAGACAGCATAAGCCAACGTGCTCAACAACTGCCTTTCAAATTTCAGGGTTGGTGTCCAAATGCAGTTTCAGATGTTTTCTTGCTGAAACAGAATGTTTTCCAACAATGCAGAAAGGCCTAAATCTCCTGAGTACTGCTGCTTTGTCCAACATTGACCAAATAGAACACTAGCCATCGACCTGGATACATTTAAAAAGGCCATATTTCTTATCTCAATGCAGAAGAAGCCCCTCAGCACAGAAATCCTTGCAGAGAACAGCAAAGGGAACTAGTGAAGATGCCACTGCCCTTTTATATGACATGAACTGCCATAAAGTAAGTTTAAATGTCCACTGTGAATGATAGTGAATGGAAGGAATGGTTGTGTGAGGTGGGTGAGGCAGGTGGGTGAGGTAGGTAGGTGAGGTAAGTGGGTAGAGTGACAGGTGGCATGGTGAAAGGGTGACAGCTGCAGAAGATTGTAACTGGTGTTAGTGGGATTTGCGAGGTGACTGGATATCAAAGAAACTTCAGCCAATACAGACTCATGAAAGTGATTGCAGGGAGGAATCACCAAACAGTTCTAGGCCTCATCAGACGTAGAGCAGCCAGACCTCTCCACATATAGTTCAAACTAGATCAATTATACATTTTTCTTATCAAATTCTCCTGCCTTTCATGAGCTTCAAATCAGTCATCTTCAATATACATAAATCATTAATAACACCTGTTATAAACCTTAACCAATTGCATCGTGCCCTCTGGCATAATGGTATTTCATTAGTTTGTAGAATTCAGACATATCCTCCTCTTTTGGCTAACTTAGCAACCAGAAGCTTGGCCACCAAGTTAACATTCCCACAGTTTCCTCTCCAGCTTATGGCCAAACCAGATGAACACATGATCGTGTGATCAGGTAGACAATGTTGGCCAGGTTGTAACAGTATGTATTGTGTACCTAGTGGACGGTGTTCTCATGTGAGATGATGGCATCCATGTTGATGATCCAGCACGTCTTGCAGAGGTTGCTGTGGCAGGGTTGTGTGGTGTTGTGATCACTGTTCTCCTGTTTACAAACTAGTTTGCTGTGGACAATTGTCTGTTTGTGGTTGTGCAGTTGTTTGAAGGCAAGAAGTGGGGATGTAGCGATGGCATTGGTGAGATATTCATCTTCATTGATGATATGTTGAAGACCCTGGAGAAGATGTTGTAGCTTTTCCACTTTGGGAAAGTACTAGACAATGAAGAGTACTCTGTCCGCTGGGTACTGTGTTTGTCTTCTGAGGAGGTTGGTGCAGTTTTACAGTGTGGCACATTGGAACTGTTAATCAATGAGTCGAGCGCCATATCCTATTCTTATCACGGCGTCTTTCAGCATCTGGAGGTGCCTGTTGCGATCCTCCTCATCTGAGCGTATCGTGTGTATACGGAGGCTTGTCCGTAAGGGATGGTTTCTTTAATGTGTTTAGGGTGGAAACTGAAGAAGTGGAGCATCGTGAGGTTATTTGTGGGCTTGTGGTAGAGTGAAGTACTGAAGTGACCATTTTTGATGGAGATGCATGTGTCCAAGAATGTAACTGATTCTGGAGAGTAGTCCATGGTGAGTCTGATGGTGGGATTGAAACTTGTTGATGTAATCATATAGTTGTTTCAGTGATTGTTCACCATGAGTCCAAAGGAAGAAAATGACATTGATGTATTTAGTGTATAGCATTGGTTGAAGATCCTGTGCGATGAAGAGGTCTTGTTTGAACCTGTGCATGAAGATGTTGGCATATTGAGGAGTGAATTTGGTCTCTGCAGCTGTTCCATGTGTGTGAATGAAGAACTGCTTGTTGAAGGTGAAGACATTGTCATCCAGGATGAAGCACACAGTGTCTTAAATGCCTAATTGTTAAAATCTTCTCTAACCCAATAAAATTTCCTTTTCCCCAACAATGGGTAGGGTGATATGATTATAGGTGGGTATGATGGCAGGTGAATAGGTTGGTAGGTGGGGAGGAAGGTAGAGCAGCAGATGGGTAGGGTGGTAGGTTGACAAATAGGTAAGATTGTGGCAGGTAGGTAGTGTGGTAGATGGATGTCTGGCCAATTGAATGAGGTGGGTAGACAGTTGAATGGGGAGTTCAGTTGAGCTGGATGGGGGAGGGTGGCCGCGGTAGTCAGATTGGAACTAGTTGTGTTGGGTCAGGATGGTAGTTAGGTGTTGGGGACTATTCAGGTCTAGTCGGTGTGAGTTGTGTTGAGTTGGGAGAGGTAGTGAGGTGGTCAGGGGTTAGTGTGGCAGGGAAGGCTGGTCAGTTCGGACCGGGTGGCAGTTAGTTTGGCTTGCATTATGGGGAAGTCAAGGTCTCAGGGAGGAGTAGTCAGGAGGGGGAAGGAGAGTAGTTGGAGTTTGAGGGGTGAGTTGGAGACATCACTATAAGTCATTTGAGTTATCTGATAGTTATCAGGAAGTTAGGCATTTTTTCCTCTGTCCAACAAAGTTTAATTAGTATCCAGATAAGTAATTTAGAACTGTCCTAAGTCTCCTAATCTAACTCAGAGACCAAGGGTACAACTTTCCAGCCGTGCTTGCCCAAGATTGGATAATAAAATTTCTCTAGCGTGCGGGATGGGAAAATTCCACTCCAAGACTTTTTCTGATGGTCCCAGTGACCAGAGGAATTGGCAACTGGAAATCCAAACTTCCCATGCAAATTCTCATAGAGTCAGCACATTTGGACTTCTGCAGGGCCCTGGAACTCATTTTGTATTGACACCTGGTCTCTGACAATCCACACATTGAAAGATCTGGGCCAGTGATGCAGTAACCTAGTCGGGGCAATTCAGTAGCATACAAAGTTGAAAAGAATGTTCAGAGAGCCACATATAAAAACATAAATGCTATTTTCCAATAAATTATACCTGAACATTTTCATACTCTGCAAATATTGCAACAGTGCAATCACTAAACTAAGAACAAAACACTGGCAAGTGCTAAAATATGCTAACTGTTCAATTAATTTTCACCCATCAGCTGTTAAGTTGGTCCTGTATTCCCTAAAGAATTCCTGGTGTTTTTTAGATTAATGTCAAATATTCTCGGAAAGCCAAGACTAATTCCAACTCCAGACCGATTATTGTTCTCTCAGATGGTTTGGCATGGCGTGAAATAGATTCCTGCACCAGAGGCAGCTGGTGAGGAGGGGAAAACGGCGGTCACAAGTTCTCAGCTTTCAATCATTAGTAACTTTATCAGTGATAATGAATAAGTGAGCTGAACAACATGATAATGTAGAAATGCAACAGTTGCCCATGAACAGCCTGTACTACCTTCATGAATTTCAAAATCATGTTAGCAGCCAGCAGTAATTATTACAGTCTGTCACATTAAATAACAAGAAACAAATTATTTGACTTCCAGAATGAAAGAAAAAAAAACATAGGTTCATTTATATTGATCAGAAAACACAGTGCTTTCACTAAACACCATCAACAGCGAAACAGATTGTTCATCGTGCAAGAAGTATGTGCCTAAAATTATTTATCTTTCTTAGATGCAGTACTTTTTCCCAAGTGAACAAGAAACACAACTTGGGATTTAATTACAAAATGCCTTACTCCCAATTGGAGACTGAAACCTGAATAGGAAGCAAGTATGTGATGTTGAAAATGGCCAAAGAAGAGTGGGCAAGAGTGGGAATGCAGAAACATTGCCAATCCTAAAAACAAGACCACATTTCCCTTTTGTAGGCTTGTCTCCACATGGGCAGCCTGCTGGTCAGTAACAGGACTAGCTGTTAGTTGAAAATTGGAACAAGGAGGGGGTGGGGGGGTGGGGGGGTGGGGCAAGTGTTTCCTTCAGGTTCCTGGGGGGAAAGGGGAGTACTCCCGCTCCTTCTGGCTCACATGGAGGACCAAAAGCAACACTCACCTTAAGGAGCTGGCTCCTCTCACTTCCATTTTGGTGCTGAAGGTCCAGGTCCAAAGATGCAATATAGATGCCCAAGTTAAATATGTTCAGAAGATCCTGTCTCTTCACAAAGAGGTACTTGGACACTATAATATGCATCACTGTAAAATGTACAGACTCAGTGGGCCCAATTTTACCATTGCATTGTGCCTGTTTTCAGGCATGAAAACTTGATAAAATTGGCATGAGGCGAGTAGTGCAATTCGCACCTGCCTCTGTGCCAGTTCCCCCTTTACAAGGCCTGAAAATGACCATGATTTACAGTTATTTAAATTGACTTAATGGGCTGCATGCCCATGTTTACCAGCACTTTACCAATATATTCACCCATCCAGAACTGGCACAAAACAGACTTGCTCAAAGTCCGATTTGTACGCACCAGTTAATGAAGAGATGGGTGCATAGCATCCGACGGCTCTCTGCTTGAGATTGTGGGGAGGAAGAATGGGGAGATGGGGGGTCCACTGACACTCTGCTGAGATCAGTAGGAGTTAAGCAGCTCCGCTGCCACTCTGTCTGAGATTAGTGGAGAGGAAGGGAGGATCTGCTGCAACTCTGCCTGAGTTCAGTGGAGGGAAAGGAGGGGGTTCACTGACACTCTGCTGAGGGTCTGCTAAGAGGGTCTGCTGTCAGTGGAAGGGAAGGGGATCTATTGCTACTCTGCCTGAGATCAGTGGGAGGGAGGAAGGGGCCTGCAATGGATCTGGGTGGCGGGGAATTGGGGGGAGATAAGGGGATCAATAATGTTGGGGGGTGGGACAATGTCTGTGGTGGTCAGGTCTTATCTAGCTCAGGAAGGATGTGGCAGTAGATCTGCATTCTATCACTTATTTTCTGTTAGAGGGACCGATCGGAGCTGCAGGGTATCAGGCGTGTTAAATGTTACCTATAGGCTTGTGTGGTGTGATTCAGAATCACTGATTCTTTTTGCAGGCAGAGAGCATATAGGGCAGCTGAGAACGGGTCTAAAAATCGGATCTGAAACACTCCCAGTTTCATGTCTGCCTAGCACTTAGAATCAAAATGGTGAAATACGGCCCAGCATCTTGGGTTTGGGTTACCCAGATTTCACATTTTAGTCCCTGATACTCCGTTCCTGTCATGGGGGTGTTGTTGATGTATCTGTCCCTTATCATTAAGTAAACAAAGCTGATATTCAAACACCAGGCAAGGAGAAACACAAGTGATAGTTGAAAGGATGCCAGCTTGACATCCTGACAGTGCCCACTGGGCACCCTGGCACTACCACCAGGTTCTGGATAGTGCCAAGAGGGTGGGGTCTAAGAGGAGGAGATGGTGTCAGAAGGTGTGGGCCATAATGGGGAGTGCAGATATGACAGGGAGGCAGGGGAGAACTCTGTAATGGGTGGTCCTCTGCATCAAGAGGTGGGGGTGTGGATTGGTTTGGGCAGCGATCATCTGGGCGCATGCGAATCAGGGACAGAGACTGGGGGGGAGGTGGGGGTCAGCAATGTCCTGTGTCTTATGCAATTTCAACGGAATCTCTGTGTTCTTATACCCTATAGCTCTGTTAATAAAGTCCAAGATACTGTATGCTTTTTATTTACCATACTTTCAAATTGTCTTGTTAGCTTCAATAACTTATGCAGATATCACAAGATCCCTCTGCTCTTGCAACTATTTTAGAGCTGTACCCTTTCTTGTGTATTGCCTCTCCATATCCCTCCTATCAAAATGAATCACCTCACATTATTCTGCACTGAACTTCATCTGTCACTTGCCCACCCATTCCACCAATTCGTTTGTGTTCCTTTAAAGTTCAGCAGTATCTCCTCACAGTTTGCCAAGTCTCAAGTTTTGAATCATCCTCAGAAGATGGCATCGCCAGGACCTCAGCTGCCACCAGATGTACATAACCAAGCACAGAACAAATGAACTACAAACAAGACATAGATTTAAGAAAATTAACCCCAAGTGACAAGAGGCAGATGAAGAGCATTCTTTTTACACAGTTATTATTATCCAAATTGTATTTTCTGTAAGGATGGAAGAAGCTGATACATAGTAACTTTCAAAAGAAGAAGTATGGAGAAAGAGTTGAGTAGAAGGACCAAAGGCCTGACACAGATACAATGAACCAAATGGCCACTGTTTTGTACAATCTGATACAACTGAAGAGTCAGCATCCACAGCAGACAGCTGTTTGATATCATGATGCCATCAGTAACATCGTCACAGCTTGAAAATTTCTTCTTGAATTGAACCTCATTCAAGCTCAGTTACTGCACCTTGCTGGTGTGATTCTAGTGTATCCAGTAGAATGGACATTGGAAAAATAGCACTGTGTAATATTCTCTTTGGCAAGATTTGATTGGCATATCAGGAAGGCTTGTGTTTTTGTTCCTGAAATGCTCCCTGGAGAAATTGGCAATTCAATTTTCGTAAAATATTTTCTTCAGTTGTGGGAGAATTTGCTTTGTCACTTCATTTTTCTGCAGAAGGCAATTTTTGTGCAGACAGTATGACCATCTGAGAAGAAAAAAAACACCCTACCAAAGAAGAGATATTGTATCTGAAACCTGGACTGTATAACTAAAGAATGCCTTGAGATGTTGTTGCACTTATTCTCAGTGGCATTTCAATTAAGAAAGAAGCACCTAAACTAAACTAAAAGTTTGCATCATAAAGTAACATTATATCTCTTACAATTAACTCTTAAGTTGATATCAAAACAGATAGAACATTTCAACATGTCCCATTTCGCAGCCCATTAATAATATCCTCTTGAGTCTTTGAAACACCTGGCACTGGATTAATTAGTGATGGAATGATATAATAGACACTAAAAAGGGCAGAAAGCAAGGGCATGAATTTCTTGTTCTGCTACACTACTCAACCAACGTAGCAGGGTGGGAAATTTAAGCGAAGAATTTAATTCTTGCCCAGTGACTGGCAAGTCATGATCTTCACAAGCCATTTTCCTCTAAGTAATCAGTCTTCTGCTGGGAAAAGGGAGCTCAGCATTGGGCGGTAGGGGCTAGTGGTGCACCAGCTATTGGGAATTGGGGCCAGCGATTGAGGTTCGAGGTTGGAGTCAAGGGCTAAGGCTGGTGACCAAGGGTTGGTGATCAGATACTGTGGCTATCAATTGGGGGTTGGGTTGGAGCTGGGGCTGGTGATTGGAGTGGGGAGAGATGTTGGGAGGGGGATAGTTGGGGCCAGTGATGTGGGGGAGGAGGAGAAGCAGGAGGAATATCCAAAGATGTCCCTGTTTACTGGGGGATCCCCAGTGGTCCCCGAGCACTCTGCTGCGGCCTCTCTGTCTCTCTCCCAAACGCCCCTGTCCCACCACCGGCATGAATTGCCTGACGTTCTCCTCTGAGTGTCGCGTAAATATATAAACTCCGCTCACCAAAACAGTTGGCAGGAAAGCCTCCCACTTTCCCGCCCATTGGACACTTTTGTTTTGGGAAAATTCCCCCCCCCCCCACGTCTGTGAATCTGATTTTAACCAATCGGAAACTAGATAGTCTCAGCTTTATAATAAATGTTTGGATGTTCTTTTCTTTAATATGATTTAGTTCCCTTTAAAGTCGGGACACACATTTATTGAATTTTTTTTATAGGTTGACAACATTTGAACAACATGGTGCCTCCTCACAGATCGATTGAAAAATAGATGAACAAATGGTGCAGGTACATCAGATATACACAGTACTTAAACATGAAACAGACAAGGAAAATATAAATATCTTAATGTTCAATTATATCTGAAAATGTACAGTCAGTGTAGAAGGAAAAGGGATGAAAATAAAAGCATGGAGCAAGTAAATCAGTATTCAAGCTTCCAAAACATTTTCCTTTTAATGTTAAATGTTTTAAGACATTCAATTGCAACTGCTCTGCCGGATGAGAACACAAACCAAAGAATTGGGTATGGAGATTATAGACATAAAATCTAAAGCATTGCATGTTATTGCTGCTAATATCTATGCAATATTATTCAATT
The DNA here is from genome assembly GCA_024679065.1 of Sphyrna mokarran. Classification (NCBI taxonomy): domain Eukaryota; kingdom Metazoa; phylum Chordata; class Chondrichthyes; order Carcharhiniformes; family Carcharhinidae; genus Sphyrna; species Sphyrna mokarran. Next base: position 93,032,366 of record JAGIQG010000001.1, read on the forward strand.
TACACTCACATAAGGAGTAGATTGCTATAATTCTGCCATATATTTTAGTCAAATATTTTAAAATGGCAATTAAATTTCTGTAACATTAGGTGATCTTTCAACATCTGTCTATGAACTGATATTTATAAAATAAAGCAAGCTTAGAATTTCTCAAGGATGCTGAGAACTTAAATCTTTACTCATTTGACCCAGCACAGGAAGTATTTTATAGTTACTTGGGAGATCGTTAAGTCCTAATGAATGTTGCTTCAGCTTAGCTGAGTGGTGGTGCTCTCAGTGTGATAGTTAATACTCCAGTGCAGTGGTGTGAGAATTCTGCTCTGTTAGAGCTGACAAATTTTGCTTTATTTTGCTTCAGTTGAGGCTGAGTTGATGATATATTGCATTTGAAAAGAATGAAGCAGATAGTGAAGTGGCAGAGTGCATTATCACCTCAGCTGCTATACCACTGTGTTATGAGATAGATTCATGTTATCAATTCAAATGCTCTAATGTGGTGAGTCTCAGTCAAACCAGAGGTTAGGTAATAATGAGAGATTGATTCCATTCTACGCAGGTGTGTCAAACTAATGTGGAAAATTGGATTAAGAAGCAAAGAGATTACCAAGTAAATAAGGAAATCAAATTTTAAAAGATAACGCTTCCTATCACTTCCTTCCAGCCATGAAATGTTGTACAAAATGTCCAATATCATTGAATATGGGCCAAACAGTAGATTATGTTGGTCCGCACAGCTACAAACTGATAAGAGAACAACTTGGGGGCTTATAGAGACTTCCTACTCACCATATCTGAATAGTAGAGACAGCTATCATGCAAGTAGGATGAGAGGTTATATTGCTAAATGACTTATGTTCAAATTCTCAGAGGGATTGCTGTGCAATGCATTTAGATTACTATGTACTGTTTTGTTCATTAAGACATAAAAGGATTGTGCAGGTCCTAGAGGAGAACCTGACATGCCTCAGAGGAAAGAGCTAAACTAAACTAGGAATTTTGGCCTTGAAAAGAAACAAGTTAGCGTTGAACATAATAGATGTACGGAGGATAAGAGGCTGTAAACCTGAAGAGTACCTTCCGATAAGCCACAAGTTGTGAAGGACAAAATTAAATTAGATATTAGGAAACATGTGGGAGAGATCTGTTTTGCCACACTCATAAAACTGGGCATCAATTGTAATTGTGTTGTTTTTCTGAAAAATTTATTGTTCAGTTTTCTGCAAACATAAAATCTTCTGTGAATATGTGCCTCTGCTAAGCATAGAAGAACTTTTCCCTTTATATTTAAAATTACACATTTAAACACAGAACCTCCTTAAACAGCTACAAATGACCAAATTCAGTGAAAACTCACAATGTTTATTGTTCAATCTGGCTTTGGATGGAATCATTTTTAAAGAAACATTAGATGTTGCGGAAACATAGTTAACTTCACCATAACCTATATTAAATATTCCTTACTTTTTTGTATTGGCAGTAGTTTTGTGTTGTTCAGTAGTTCTCACTAACTTGTACCCATAATACTAGCATTAACTAATGGAAACTCAAATCCATGTCTTTAAAAAGAATCATCAACAGAACTTAGGACTTAGGAGCAGGAATAGAGCTAAACTAAACTTGGAGTTCTGGCCTTGAAAAGAAAAAAAAATAGTGTCGAACATAATAGATGTACAGAGTTCAAGATGCTGTAAACCTGAAGTGTATCTTTCTGATAAACCAGTCACGATTTGTGAAGGATAAAATTAAGTTAGATATTAGGAAGTGAGTGGGAGAGATCTGTTTTGCCACAATCATAAAACTAGGTGCCACCATTCAATAAGATCATCTATTGTGGTCTCAATTCCATCTTGTTTACACACTGTACCAGTTAAGCACGGCTGGTGTGGTAGGGGCAATGGTAACGGATGGAGCCGAAGAGGGACTGGGATCTAAGCAGGGGCTAAGATGGGAGGTTTTGACAGGAGCTATGATGGGGAGAGGGCTATGATTACGGGAGGAGGGCAGGCATGTTGGGTGCATGTTGGAGGACCCATTGGGAAGTCCCTGATGCTGGAAATCTGTGTCAGAAATGGGGCAGGGATAACATACTGTCGATGAGGGGACTGATGTTTGTTTGGGGGGGGGGGATGCTGGGTGGGGGAAATCACCTAGTGCACTGAGATCAAATCAGCACCTGATTGCTTTGCAGCCAAATTCAGCCCCTTTCAGAACTGGCACTCAACCCACCACTCACCAAAAACTAAGTGTAAGACAATTGTGGTCCGGTCTGTGCGAGATAGACTGGCGTGAATCCCTCCGTTTTTATTGCCATTATGACACCTGTCATTTTTGGAAAAATCGCAGCCAATATCTCCAGCCAAGTGGATAATTGGGAACCTGTTCCAAATGTTTATCAATGCAATGAAATCAGTTCTCAAAAGATACCTGACAAGGCTTCAGGTGATTTCCTTTACCATTTCCTAACTCCTGGAATTAAGTACCTAGAATTCAAATTTAGTTTTCAAACCTGAAAAAATTAGAAGTGGATTTTAGGGAGGAAAGTTAGCAATGATTCATCCCCAAGCATAGAAATTACATACTCAACCAACAATGAAATACACAAGAAATTCATTGGAAAGGGATTACTGAGGTCAGAAAGAGATGGTGAGAACTGACTGAAAGGTAAAGGCCGTGTCAAAGAGAAACAAAGTACCTTTCAATTACGGAAATGTTAATGATTTAAAATGCACATTGCAAATTTTACTATTGGGACTTTTTCTCTCAGTATCTTGTAGCCACAGCTTTTGTTGCACTTTCCAGAACTGTGAAATCATTCTCAGTGTGTCACTGTGCCTGTAGTATGTGTGCCAGTTTTCTTTGCACTCCATCTCTTCTTCCAAACCATTTTTCATAAACTGCAATTAGTTGAGGCCCCACCCCTGATCCCTGTGACATTACACTGGTCTTAGTTTGCCAAGTTAAAAATGATGCTTTATTTGAACATTCTGTTTTCCATTAATTAATTAATCCTCTACCCAAGCTCTTGTGTAGTAACATTTTATGTGGTAACTTATTGAGTACCTTCTAGGAATCTGAATGCCCTACATTTAGTGTATTCTCTTTATCCACGCTGCTTACTACATTTCCAAAGAACTTTGTAAAACACGATTTTCCTTTCATGAAACCATGTTATCTCTGTCTGATTTTCCAGCTACTTCATGTGCAGCTACTACTTTATAATTTGGATTCCTATTAGGCTCCATTAAAAGCACAAATATTAGCTATGTTTTTTAAAAAAATCAATTCGAACGTAAAATCCTTACAATGCAGAAGGAGGCTATTCAGCCCATCCAGTTAGCACCAACTCCTGTCAAAACCTCACCCTGCCACCCTATCTTCAAAATCCTCACACATCTAACTACTCTATGCACCTTTTTGGAGGGTGGGGAAATTTTAGGGGATACCTTGGGTCAATTGAATATGGCCAATCCACCTAACCTGCGCATTTTGGACTGTTGGAGGAAAGGGAAGCACCTGGAGGAAATCCATGCAGACATGGGAAGAATGTTTAAATTCCACACAGATAATCACCTGAGGCTGGAATCCAACTGACTGCCTGGTGCTATGAGGCATTTTTGTGGTTTCAGTGTATACTTTATAATAGTCCTGCGAAACACCCTGGGATTTGATTATATTAAAGGTGCCAGAATAAATTTAATTTGTTGTTGTTGATGATGATGTTGGACATTGAGTATGACAAAATTCCTCTCTCCCCATTACCTCCACTCCAGGAAATCAGACAAAATAAGAATATATGTGAGAACTGAAACAAATGACATTTTGTTTTATCAGTATAGACTCATTGCAAGGTAATTCTAATTGAACAATGCAGACTTCTGGGCTAGGATTTTATGTCTCCCCCCCCACCCCCACATCCCAGCTGGTGGAATATTACAGTTCCTTCAATGTAAATGGCAATTTAAACGGCCAGTGGACCTGCCGGGATAGGGGAGACAATGCCATAGCGGGACTGTGAAACCGTGGCTCTGGTACTAAGTGGAAAACTTTTCATAACATTTGTGCTAATTAGCTAGCTTGTTGTTTTGTAAATTTTTATAAAATTAAAATGGTTTATAGTAACAAAATTATTTTGTACATTTTAGAATGCAGACTAATGTGCAAACTCAACACTAGAACTCAACTGGAAAACAAGCAGTAATTTATAACTATAAACTCAATAATTAACACAACACTGCCTCATAACACTACTGCCTCCCCTCAACACACCCCACCACTCGCCCCACCAAGTCAATGAATGCCTATGGGCATATGACTCAACAACAATGCAAAATTAATGTCAATTTTTGCTTCTTTGTTGGTTTGGGTAAGACTTGTGCAGTGCACTTAACAGATCTTTACATTTAATAAACCCTGTTTCCAAAGGCATCTTCATCCTACAGCTACTTGAAGCCATCTTAAACTGAACACATTGTCTACCCACAAACAAAATCGTTGCTTCATGTCCTTTTAAACCTTAAATGAATATTTAAATGAAAAGCTTTACACAAACCCTGTAAACCCTGGCAGGTCAAATTAAATTATTCAAGTTCTGGTGACGTTGCATCGTATGAAAATATGTTTTTTTTATTTGTTCAGGAGACACGGGCATTAGGCTGGGACAGCATTTATTGCTCATTCCTAAAGACCCTTGGGTGGGTTGTCTGTTGAGTCATTTCAGAGGCATTTAAGAGTCAACCACATTGCTGTTGGCAATCACAGCCATGGTATTAATTTTCTAGGTATCCTGCACTTAACTTTAGTGATAAGCTGGTAATACTTTAGCTGGGATTTTCTGCCTGCACCCCCATCTTTCTCTAAATGGGTTTCCCGGGGGCTGCTGGTGGGGTCTGCCCATCCCATCAAAGTCAATAATAATTTGTATTACTCACTGTCTGCACTATCATGAAACCCCAAGAAGCATGTTGCTTTTGGTGGGACTGGAAAATCTCACGGTGGGAAAGGCTGGAAAATTCCAGTCTTTGTCTCCAGTAGGGTGTGTGTTGAGGTCTTATTCTACACTAAAGTCACAACGTCAATCCTCTCACCTGCCATCTAAGCTGTCATCTTCTTTTCTGCGATATCATTGTCGATTGTTGGAAAAATTCACCTGGTTAACTAGCGTCCTCTAATGAAGGAAATCTAATCTGGCATGGCCGACATATAACTCCAGAGCAATGTGGTTGAATCTCAACAGCCCTCAGGCAACGAGGGATGAGCAACAAATGCTGACCAGCCAGTGACATCCATGTCCATGACTAAAAAAAACACAAATAAGTAAATGTTTTTAAAAAACTTGGTTTTACTGAGCACATGCTTTCCAGTGCACTTAATTACAGATACTTTAAAGTTTTAAGTTTTCATAGATTTATTAAATTATATTAATGCTTTTAAAAGTCAATAAAATTTTTCAAAAGATTTTCAAGTTTTTAAGAGATGTTTAAAATTTTTCAAAATTGTTATCAAGCACTCACCTGCCCATCAGCTGAAGATTGTCCTTGGTGATCTGCCTTTGGTTTGTGTACCTCCAGGGTCATAGCTTCACCCAGAATGTAGTTCACTGCAGAGTCTCGGGTCTCACTGTTCCTTGCGCCAGTAGGCTGAGCTGCAGATAAAAGTTTAAAAAATTGTGCTCTACCCATCAAACTATGTGATTACAATTTTTTAAAATGTGGTCAGTGATACACACTGTTGTCTCACCACTGATCAGAACATTTGGGCCATCAACGTGTTTGCAATTGAGATTAATAATGGAATCGATGGCTCTTGTTATTTCCTTCAGTAATTAAGACGTGATGTGATTGATGCTGGAATATGTAATGTAATATGTGAACTATCAATATTTTTATTTAATATGATGACATGTTGCACAAGGATCCAAATTTTATAAAACTCTAATATTTGCCTCATTAGTATTCATTTTTGAGAATCTGGGTGTGCTGCACTCAATCAAAAGTAAAGTTCAATCTTGATTTCAATATTTCACAAACAATTTACTAATCAAAATGACATGTACATACAAAGAACAAAGAACAAAACACCATGGGAAACAGGGCCTTCGGCCCAACGAGCCCACGCCGCCACCCCGATGTTCCCACCTCTACCCGCGATCCCTGTCTATGTTTATTTTTATTTAGTGTGTAGATTTAGCCAGTTTTGATAGGAACCCTCACTGAATATTGCACTTCTATTTTTCAAATTGTGCTTCCACATCTTCACTTAAACTTTATTTTCCCTGCTAGTGTGGCTGCTATTGTTCAATTCTATTTACAATAATTGGTTAGAGCTTTTTTGAGATCATCAGCAATGTACGTGTGCTGTTTGTTCCTTTAAGACTCAGTTTATGGAGCAAAGATTGCAAAGCCTAGGGAACTAATCATGGAGCTGGTTGGGGATCACACTGGTGAGCTCAAGTTCCTGTTACAGAACATTCTCGGGAGCTGATTGCAGTCATGAGGCTGCAAGCCTTTATACGGTTTTAACCTGTAAATAAACATGTTCTTTTTCCTTTAAGAATTGTTACAGCACAATTTCCATTATTCCCTATTTTTAAATGAGGACACCTAGGTGATGTAAAAAAAAGACCTGCGGGTTCAGCATATTAAGAGAAGCATCTTCTGTAGAGAAGGCCATTAGAAGGAGCACAAATGTTCACTCTCTAATGGTAGTAGTTCTGATACTTTGGGTGTTTTTGTGATATTGCTTTGTTAATGCATATAGTTTAACATACTGAGTAACATTTTGTAGAACGTGTAAATGGTTTCGTAGGAACCATCATAGGAAATGATGCAAGTTAACACGTGATGTAATAGTTTGAGCAGGTAACATGCGAATGAGTTCTCCTGATATTTTGTTATATTTTTAAGATAGAACTCTTTGTGGGTGTTGCAGGGATGGGGGTGGTGAGTGGGTGGTGGTGCAGGCACACATGGTCAGGGACAGGGGTGGTGGTGATAATTTGGAATGGTGATCAGCCAGATCCACCAAGTCAAAGACTGAGCTTGACATGGTAAAACAGCAAGGTGTTATTCACTGTGTTCAGTAACACGCAGATTTGTGTAGCTCTATAAGCAGCGTGATGAATAGAGATGATACCATCAGAGAATGCTTGTATCCCAAAGATTAAGAGTATAGGAAATAAGAGCAGAATTAAGCCTTTCTGCCCCGAAAGCCTGATCCACCAACTAAATCATGATGAAGATGTCATTTTTCCACATGGTCCTCATATCCCTTGATATTATCAATATTTAGAAATATATCGATCCCTTTCTTGAAATCATGTACTCAAGAGATGTCTTCACAAGATGCCTACTCTTGAGGGACTCAACCCAAGGTTTGCCAGGGCCACATTCCCCTCCAAGTTGGATGTGAAGTTAGATATTGTTCAGTGCATATATCTGAGGAACCATTGGAACTAATAACAATCAAAGCATCATTTGAGAAGTATTGATTTATATATTTGCCATTTGATCTGTCAGTGAGTTTGGACTTATTTCAATAACATATCCATTACTGAGGGTACGCCTGCCTGTGTTTGCATTGTAGATGTCATAGTGGTCATGGGGAGAATTAAAGGAGACAGATAAGGTTTTGTCTTCAATAATAATAAGCTATTAATGTAAAATACGTTAATTTATTTGGTTCACTTCATTCTGACACTGGAATATATCTAGACACCAGTAAAATCGAGGTTGTGCAATTAATGCCTGATTCTTGATAAAGAAAATTTATATTTTACAGAAAATTTACACCATAAATTTCTTCAAACATATATCTGAAAAAGCGTCATCACTGTGCAAACTTCCCAAGAATGATACATCATTCTTGCGACATGAAGATAATTTGCAGATCTTCAATTTATTAAAACTATCACATTCTGCTGAAACGTGCTCACAATATCATGACCCATGCATTCAAAGTAGATGATTCACAAAAGGGCCTTGTTGAATGTGTGTTGTAGCAAGTTACACCAGTTGTCTTTGATTCCAAAAGTTTGTTAACCACCCAGGTACATTATTCAAACAAGAAAAATTTTGGTATTGGTGTTGGGTATGACCAGGTTACACGGTTAGCAATTTGGCAAACATTTTGTTGTTGATACAGATAACAAGCAGTTGTAGATTACGTAAAGAAAGTCACTCACCAATTCACCACCTCAACTCTAAGGACTGTTAATCAAAGTTATCAAAGTAAGGACTATGTAGAAAATAATACTAAGGTCAAGTATAAAACTGGAAGCTTCATATTTATGCCTGGTACCTTGGTCAGCTGACTCAACCCTAAGAAGGCAGATGATATTGCTTTGGATGTCCAAATGGATAAAGCAGATGTAAAAATAGAAAATGTTACAGCATTGATCTAATGTGATTTAGACAAGACAAATGTGAGAAGCTCTGGACAGAGACTTCCAGAGATCCTGTCCTCAGGGGATTATGGCAGATCATGAGTGGATAGCTGGCGAGACTGGCCAAGAGGTTCCCATGGACCTCAGAATTTTTTGACCATATCATGATGAGATTTCTATTTCAAGTGGAGTCATTTCTAAGGGCAAACAAGTGCTGATCTCTGAAACGCTTTGAAATGTATTCTTACTCAGTTATATTAAGATCACATGGACAACGAAAGAAGAATGTGACTTGTATATGAAACAGTTTATTGGCCATGAATCAATATTAACATTGAATGAGTTGTGAGGATGTGTGATGTACGTCAGGAACATTAAATTTGTCAACACAAAGAATCACTGCGTCCTCATGATGGCTCATCACATCTGTGGTCAAGAACAGCTACTGACTTATTTATTGTCAGGGGTGATCACTCCTTACTTATCATCAATTACTACTCCAAATTCCCTAACATTTGTCATCTGAGGGATACATCAAGTGCATTGGTGCCGATTTCAGTCTTTTTAGTTCCCCTGAGGAGATAGTGTTGGAAAATATACACAAGACAGTGGTAACCCTCCAAGCCATGTATGCAAAGTTGACTGCAAACTACAGTATGTCATTCATCTCTGCATTTTTGAAGGTCAAATAAGTTAGCAAGTGCAAATGGTAAAGTCAAAACTGGGAAATGTAAGAAGGCCAGTCAAGATATTCAATAACAATTTTGCACCTACAGGCAACACCACTATATAGTAGTTTACAATAAGCAGCAGGGATTATGTTCAGAAGGCAAGTTAGAACAACTTTTCAAAGTCGTCATCTGATCAGACTGTCATCAATCCAAAAAAAATTAGAAAAATATGAGAAAATGAAAATCATACATGCAGGTCTAGATTTGTCCCCTGCGCACGTAGGAGAGGAGATCAGAATGATTCCCCCACAGGAGAGAACACAGGTCCTGGAGAGATGTCAAAGATCTCTAATGAACCAGTGATATTGAGGTCAAATGGAGACATTGAAAAGCAATACATGTCAGCTGAAAGAGTTTTCCAACAATATTTAGCCCAGCAGTCCTATAGAATCAAGAATGTATGCACATTCAAGTTCTGAGAGTGGAGTTAAGGCAGATATGACACTCAAACGCAAAATAATTGTCAGTCTCTACCAGGGTTTTCCCAGTGTGTGATCCAAAGTCCAAATGTGGTCCTCCAAGCTTCTCTGTGTAGCCCCAGAGCCAGTTTTGAAACTTCCAGTCAAATAGATAAGTTTGTAAGAAAGAATCTGCAGGGAGTTGTCCTTCTAGTCACATTTTGTTTCTTTCTCATATTTGCTCTGATAAGCTGACGAGGGAAGCACAGATTCTGAGCAACAGGGCACAAGCATTTAATGTGGGCCTTGGGCATCCAGCGCAGGACATCAGGAGCAGAGCTGGAGAGAGTTGGAGTGGGGCTTGGACAATGTGGTGTGGGGTCTGAGCTGTACGGAATGGGGCATTGGCAAGCTGGTATGGGGTTCAGATGGGTTTGGAACAGAGTCCAGGCATGCTAGAGCAGAGCATGAGGCAGCAAGAATGAGGCTGACTACTGACTGAATAAGTGAATGACCAAAAGTTGTGTGAGAGAGTGAGTGACTGGAATTTTACCACCTCACCTGCCCCAGAATTGGAGTGCGTGAGGCTTGCAGAACGGAACTTTCCATTGGCCTCAGATGGGATTTTACAAGCCTTGTCTTAGCGATGTCATAAAATTCTGCCAACTGTGTGAGACAGAAAATATGAGGGGGAAAGAGATAGTGTGTGATGGAGGAGAAAGAGTCTGAGAGAATGGTGGAGAGTATGAGAGAGTATGAGAGTAGAGAGTTTGAGGGGATGAAGACTGTGAGAGCAATGAACAATGTGATAGGGGGTTGACAGAGTGTTGGGGGGTGAGCGGGTTGGGGCTGGAGAGTGCAACAGCAGGTGAAAAGTATGAGAGGGGTGGAAATTGTGATACAAAGTGGAGAGTGTGATGGGAATGTGAGAGAGTGGGGGAGTGAGAATATGGGGCAGGGCGAATGCAGAAGAAGAATATGTCCATCAGTCTAGTTCATTCCCTGTATCAGGGCTTTCACTCACTCTTACCCCCACACACCATCTCACACTCTCATCCACTCTTTCAATGGGTGCTGGTTAGTGAATAAACACCCTGAAATGAAACAGTCAATCTCTCCTTATTATTCTCCAATACTCATCCATATTTATTACTTTTAGTGCTTCAGTTTTGTTTTTAAATTCATTTTTAATGTTGTGCCAAAATGTTAGCAAAATTTGATCATATCCCTCTTCTCCCCACTAACGGCCTGAATGAGAAATATTTTGAAATGTCCCCAACATGAAAAGGTTGGACAATCTGGTTTATTCCTAAAAGTCAAGATTTCCAGATCTCATCAAAATCTCACTGTTTCCTGATCAGGTCAAGTCAGCAGACCACCTGTGATACTTAAACAATGACTGTGAGACTGAAGACGTGTTGGCTGAGGTAGAATTATATCATTGGCATTGATAGTGTCAGCCTTTCTGCTGGCCATGTCCTCATTGAAGCTGCACCAGTAATTTTGAGCACTATCTCCCCTATCAGGATGAGTACGTACTGCTGTGTCTATCCTCTGCCACTTCACTGCTGCCATTGCCTATAACGATCAACTTATCCTGCAGTGGAGTGGAAAGTGTGTTAACAAATGTTTTTGGTTCATGTGCCTTACACAGTTGAGTAGTTGGAAATGTTTCAAAGCAGTGAGATGAGTGTGAGGCTTCCAAAAATTCTTGATTGGCAAGGTAAAAGGGTGTGGGGCTAGTGGTACAATTGGTACAATATGGCATTTGCAAATGCATTTAATGTACTTGATTACTTGCATAAGATCATTAAATGTTTTGCAGCACTACATTTTTGATGCTGGCTGGTCGACATTGCCCTCAATAGCTATCTGCTCCTACTGCCAACTTGACAGCTAACTGGAAAGCTTCCTGATGCTATGAGGAAAGAGTGCCTCCCCCTTCCTATACAATTCCTGCACTAAGACTTTCAGTTTAGTATTAGGCAATCTTGGGACATATTTCTGACCTGTTGCAGTCAATGTGCATCTCCACTGGCTTAAAGTAGTGGAGGCTAACCCTAATTGGTGTTGTTTTTGAACAAAAATTCATCCTTTTTGAGGTGTGTGGTCCCCAACAGCCCATTCAGTGCTGCATTGCATGAGGGTTAAAATAATTATCTTTTTTGTGGTCTCTTTTTGAAATTTTCTTGAAGACTGCTTTGTAGTTTAGTTTTCATTAGCTACGTTTTAATTTTCAAGAGCTCGATTTTTATTCTCAATAATTTCTATGTGATGCAGTCACATGGTAACATCTTCCTCTGTATTTGTGTTGATGCTTTTTGAGTTTTCTCTTTCAGATAGATAAGATAGCACAAATTCCAGAGACTGTATATAACATATTGCATCTTTTTCTTGGCATCTGTAAACCAGGTCCTGATATTCAGTTTCTAATAAAGCTATTTATAATAAACATGTTTGTAAATTTATTATAAATCTCCCATGCTCCATTTCTAAACTGTAGATTCTAACAACTTGGCACAAGGCTGATAATTGAGAATGAGTATCACATCTTTAGCCCCTTTTAAGATTAATTGCAAGCAATTAGCATGCTCCAATATTCTTTAGATTTGTTCTGCCAACTTCAAATTCCTTTCCATAGCATTCCTACAGTGCAGAAAGAGGCCATTCAGTCCATTGAGTCTGCACTGAGAACAATCCCACACAGGCTCCATCTCTTTAACCCCACATATTCACCTTACTAATCTCCATGACACTAAGGGAGAATTTTGCATGGCCAATATACTTAACCTGCACATCTTTGGACTGTGGGAAGAAATCAGAACACCCAAGAAAACCTATGTAGACACAGGAAGAACATGCAGACTCCACAGACCCAAGGCCTGAATTGAACCCAGATTCCCTGGTGCTATGAGACAGCAGTGCTAACCACTGCAGCATCGTGCTACCCTTCAATACTTCTATTTAAAGTGAGTATTGAAAAACATACCAACATACTGTCAACAAGAATCCAACTGTGCAACAAGGGGAATATACATAAGTTAATGTTGCAGCACCAAGCTAACCATAAGTAGTATGGTGGCACAGTGGTTAGTGCTGTTGCCTCACAACATCAAGGACCTGGGTTTGATTCCTGGCTTGGGTCACTATTTGTGCAGAGTCTACACGTTCTCTCTGCATGGGTTTCCTTTCACAATTGGAAAGATATGCTGGTTAGGTGCATTAGTAATGCTAAATTCTCCATCAGTGTAACCAAACAGGCATCAGAGTGTGGCCACTAGGAGATTTTCACAGTAACTTCATTGTAGTATTAATTACTTGTGAAACTAATAAATAAGTTTTAGATACCAAATGACACTTCACCAAACCTTAGACCTTCCCCCAACCCTCATGTTAACCAATGCTTCTGAAAGTGTTCTCCATTTCTCACTTCCCTTCAAAAATCATCCAACTCTCTGTAAAAAAGTGAAAGAGTAGCCAGAATCTGGACCCATCAGTGCAGATGGTAGCTGAGCCTGGGCAAATACAAAAGTAATTTGCAGTTCCCCAGGGCCTTTCTCTCAGCCTTATTACTGGGTTTCCAGACACTGCTGCCCTCCTTTTAAAAAAATAATCAATATTGAATTCATTTCCTCAGTTTCCTCTCGAATCTGTTCGTAATCGTTCTTAATGGCAGCAGTAGAATTGGCCAGAGCAAGTGTAATAGCTTTTCCAATTACTATTTATGTCCCTTCTGGCCTTGCTGTCCTTCCAATCATAGATTTGTTGTCTGGTGGACAGAAAGAGCGGGAGAGAGGGGACTTGTGATTGGAGGAGCTGGAAAAGCAAAAATGGAACTGATGAAATCCATAACAGGAGGATCAACACCTCACATATTCTGGTCAGAATTTTCCAGCTGTTTACACCTCACCATCGCTGCCAGACAGCACAGAGAATTTGACGCTCAGCCAAATGTCCGTTCACTGCAGCGGGATGGGAGAATCCCACTGGTGTGAATAGCCAGAATATCCCACCTTCTGTCTTTCTTATGATCACTTCTTCTCCAATCAGAATTGTCTGTTATTTTCCCACTCCCAGAGATGCTTGCACTTTCAAGAGTTCAAGTCCGTTTTGACTCTGGAGGAATGATAATGCAATGTAATTATATATATAGTGGTGACATTTCTCTCATTTTTTACCCTCAATCTTTTGAGAGCTTTTTTGGGTATTTTTGCGCGTAAATTCACTGCTGCCCCGGGCGTATTTTGAAACCTGGTCTGTACTCCAGATTCATTCCAATTAGCACATAGCACAAAATTTCTTGTTGCCTGTGTTCTTTTGAACAGGAATTGGTTATTCAGATATTTACAATATCCATAACTGATTGCAAGAACTAGTTGATTAAGTCACCATCAAAATAAAAATCAAAATGCAATGATGAATCTGAATAAAACTTCGGTCCTTAATATTGTGTGCTGATTTGAGCATCTCATAATTAGAAGAATGTTGATGTAATAGAAGGGGTACATTAGAAATTCATTCAGATCCTGCCTTGCTTGAGGAGATACTTTTAAAAAATTGGAAATTGGAACTCATTGTGTTGAATGTAGAATATAAAACATTACAGTGCCCTTCAGCCCTCGATATTATGCTGACCTGTGAAACCAATTTAAAGCCCATCTAACCTACACTATTCCAATATCATCCATATGTTTATCCAATGACCATTTAAATGTCTTTAATGTTGGCAAATCCACTATTATTGCAGGCAGAGCATTCCATGCTCTTACTGCTCTCTAAGTAAAGAACCTACCTCTGACATTTGTCCTATATCTATTACCCCTCAATTTAAAGCTATGTCCTCTCATGCTAGCCATCTTTAACCCGGGAAAAAGTTTACGCTGTCCACTCTAACTAAATCATCTGATCATCATATATGCCAAAGTTATCGCATAATTTTTTTTATCCTAAGCAGCCAAACTGTTTCTTGGCAAATCAATATATGTGCAATTTTTCCATCCCAAAGTTTCCATCAGTTATTTAAAACTTTGCTGATTTAATACTATACGACTAAAATAATGCGTATTAAAGATAACCCCGTGACACAATTATAGAATCATATTAATTTCATTCATTTGGAAGAATTTCAAATTTATGCAGTAATCCTAATATCAAATTGACTTTAAAAAATACACATCCCTCATAGTTTAATTACTTGAATTGATTTTGAAGGCTCTTCAAAAGAACTTATAAAGTGTACTGAATATTGAATGAAGCAATTTAAAGTGCTGGATTTGCCTTTTATTTCATGTATTCTGTTTCAATACCAAAGAAATTTTCATGGGGTCACAATTTGTATTAATGAGGCTTCACAACTCATTTGATCTCCTTTTTCCAGAGTACCAACTCTATCATCTTCCCATTAACAGTATCTGATTGTCACTTGAATGTGTCCAATATCATGTCCTAAACCAGTCTGTGCAACAAATCACTGTGGCTATGTTTGGAAGGGACACTTCTTGATCTTTAGGCTGAGCTTGCCCTTTACAAAGCTGATCCTACACTATTCTGTCCTGCTGTGCTAGTAGGTCCCAAAGTATTGCTTTGGTTCTATCAGTTTGCTGAATTTTTAAAATTGCCATGCTGAAGTTGTACAAGTATTGCCAAAAGCATGCCATTTTGCAAAAAAAAAGTAAACATAAGAAAATGGCAGCAGCGTTCCAATTCAGAATTGAAGTACCAAGGGGAAGTTGAAAGGATGGATGGTTAATGATCAATTAAGAAGTCAGTCTCAATCAATCAAGTGCTAATTGCTCCATTGTTATTTCAATCTGCATTTTTTAAATTCATTCCTGGTCTTTCACACATTAATGCATCAGTGAGTCAATAAAAATGTAAATATGTAAAGAATTATGTTTTATTCAGATAATTTGTGTTTCTGTTGTAGGGTAAAGGAAAGTTACAGCACAGAAGGAGGCCACTTATTTTATCACAGTTTAACTTGCTTGACGCAGCAATTCAAAATCATCCTGCTGACTTGCTTTGTCATCATTGACCTGCATCAGCCTCAGATGTCTCAAAGGATGCAGTGGTTCCAACTCAAGTAGTCCCTGCATTAAACATTATTCTGTTCAGCAATTCTATACATGCATTCCCTTAAGCCTTTCTCCTCACTTTCCTAACAACAATTGTAAATGAATGATTTCTCATTATTGATTCACCATTCTACTATAGGCAGCTGGGCCTTTACCTTTATAGGTTTTAAACACTGGAAATTATTCCCTAAACCTGTCTCACTGCGTTTAAAGAGGTAATTAAAATCTGCCTCTCACCATGGATGGTTTCCCCCTATAAAAAAAAGCCACAGGCACTCAACCCAGAAATCACACGGCAGACTGATGGAAAACTTCTATCAGGAATCGGTGCAATGGGAAATAATTAAGCAGAGCACTGAATGCTATGACATGGAAGCCAACTTGGTGAATGTAAGGAGAGTGGCTTAGTAAAAAAAAAGTGTGTAAATAACTGTTTGTTGCTGACCTTGGACTATATTAAATATCTGATGTGGCTTGAACTTGCAGGAGAGCCCACTCTGTTAATCTGACTTCTATATTTTGACTTGCCCCTGCCTTGTTCTTCTGAAGGACTGCTGCTGTTCTACTGCTGTGCTAAGTTTTACCTGGGAAATGGATTAGCTGTCCAGGTTTAAATAGGGATATTAAAACAGACAATGTTGGAGAAACTCAGCAGGTCAGTTGAGAGACAATAGAGCTAATGTTTGAGTCAGAATGACCCATTGTTAGAGCTGAAGGTAAAATACATATTTGGGGGTGGGTGTAGTAACTGGGCAAAGGAAATGTAAATGGTGATGATAAACTCTGAGAAGTGTCCATTAGAATGTATGAATGGCAGAACAAGGATATGGATTATTAAAGGACAACCTGAAGAATGTGGCCCTGGTTGGGGGGATGGAGGGGAGACAGATTCCAGAAGTGGAAAAATAAAAGTAATGAATGGATGAGAAAAATAAATAAAATAAATGGGGTGGAGGAGTGAGTTCATGCACTGAGTTTATTGAACACAATATTATGTCTGGAAGGTTGTTACATGCCCAGTCAGAAGATGAGGTACCGTTCCTCTAGTTTTTGATGAGCTTCAGTTGAACTTAAGGTCAAGGATGGACATGTGGACAGGGTGCTTTTAGTCTAGCTTTGATGTATACCACATCAGGAGCAGTGACTGAAGGAGGTGCATGTGAAATGCTGCTACAATTGAAAAGTAACCACCTCACACTCCAGAATGCTAAGTAGGAAGAAGGTGAAGAGGCAGGTGTTGCATCTCCTGTGATTACTTGGGAAGGTGTCATTGGCTGGGGGTCAAGTGTTGGGTGTGATGGAAGAGTGGACCAAGGTGCCCTGGAGAGATCAGTTCCTGCTGAATGCTGGCAGGGACTATGCACTGAATAGTAGCATCATGCTGGATTAGGTTGAAATGGCTGAGGATGATCCTTTGAATGCGGAGGCTGGTGCAGTAAAAAGAGAGAACAAAGGGGATCCTATCCTGGTTTTGAGAGGGGAGAGAGTGAGAGCAATGGCTTAGGTGATAGGTCCGACATCACTGAGAGCCCTGTTCACACAATGGATGGAAAGCCACGATCAAAAACAAACAACAGTATAGTGCAGGAACAGGCCTTTGGCCTCCAGGCCTGAGCCAGTTGTGTTTACCTATCTAACCAATCACTTATATCCCTCAATTCCCTGTTTGTTTATATGCCTATCAAGATAAGTCTTAAATGTAACTGCCTCAACCACTTCACTTAAAAGTGCATTCCAAGCCCCCACCACCCTTTATGTTAAAGAAAAAATAATTCTGCATTTCTTACTGAACCTTTCCCTCTTTTATCTTGAACTTGTGTATTTGTCATTTCTGCCCTGGGAAAAAGTTTCCATCTGTTCACCCTATCTATACCTCAATTCTATAAACTTATATCAGGTTGTCCCTCAGCCTCCATGTTTCCAGGGAGAACAACCTCTGTTTATTCAATCTGTTCTTGGAGCTAATATCCTCCATACCAGGCAACAACTTGGTTAGTCTTTTCTGTACTCTCTCCAAAGCCTCCATGTCTTTCTCATAGTATGGTGACCAGAATTGGACACAGTATTCCAAATTTGACCTAACCATTGTTTTATACAAGCGTAACATAATTTGTTAACTTTTATACTCGATGCCCCATGCGACGAAGGCAAGCATACCATATGTTTTCCACCTATTCCACCATTTTTAAGGATCTGTGGACCTTTACTCCCAGGTCTCTGTCTGTCTATGCTCCTGATTGTTCTGCCATTTATTTTATAAATCCCACCTGAACTGGATCTACCAAAATGCACTACCTCGTATTTGCCCAAATTAAATTCTATCTGCCATTTCTCCACCCAGTCTACCTGTTAGCTGCTGTAGAAGAACATAGAATATTACAGCGCAGAACAGGCCCTTCGGCCTTTGATGTTGCACCAACCAATTAGGAACAAGCAGTGATCCTCTAACCTAAACCATTCCCTTTTCATCCATAAACTTACCTACTAATCTCTTAAACGCCACCAAACTTGGCGCATCTACAACTGCAGCAGGCAGCGCATTCCATACCCTTACCACCCTCTGGGTAAAGAACCTACCTCTGATATCCATCCTATAACTACCACCCCTTAATTTAAAGCTATGTCCCCTCGTGCTAGCTTTCTCCATCCTAGGAAAGAGGCTATCACTGTCCACCCTATCTAAACCTCTAATCATCTTATATGTTTCAATAAGGTCTCCTCTTAGCCGCCTCCTTTCTAACGAAAACAACCTCAATCCCTCAGCCTCTCTTCATAAGACCTGCCCTCCATACCAGGCAACATCCTGGTAAACCTCCTCTGTACCCTCTCCAATGCCTCCACATCTTTCTTATAATGCGGGGACCAGAACTGCACACAATACTCCAAGTGCGGCCGCACTAGAGTTTTGTACAGTTGCAACATGACGTTGTGGCTCTGAAATTCAATCCCCCTACCAATAAAAGCTAAGACTCCGTATGCCTTCTTAACAATCTTATCGACTTGATTGCCAACTTTCAGGGATCTATGCACATATACACCAAGATCCCTCTGTTCTTCAACACTATTAAGAGTCCTACCATAAGCCCTATACTCTACACATTTGTTATTCCTGCCAAAGTGAATTACCTCACACTTTTCCGCATTAAACTCCATTTGCCATCTCTCAGCCCAGCTCTGCAACTTGTCTAAGTAGTCTGTATTCTGACAATCTTCATCACTGTCCGCAACTCAGCCAATCTTAGTATCATCTGCAAACTTGCTAATAAGACTAGCTATATATGACAAAAAGCAGGGGTTGCATCAGTAATCCCTGCAGAACACCATGAGTTACAGATCTCCATTTAGGAAAACCACCATTCTAATGCTACTCTCTCTTCTATGGCCAAGTCAGTTCTGCATCCATTTAGCTAGTTCACCCCTGATCTCATGCAATTTAATCTTTTGCACAAACCTGCCATGAGGGACCTTGTAGAATTCCTTACTAAAATCCACGTAGACAACATCCTTAGCCCTTCCCTCATGAATCATTTTTGTCAATTCACAAAATACTGAAGTAACTTAGTGAGACATGACCTCCCCTCCCATGTACAAAACCATGCCATCCGTCACTAACAAGATTGTTCAGTTCCAAATGTATATAGATCCTATTCCTAAGAATCTTCTCCAACAGTTTCCCTATCATTGACATCAAGCTTACTGGCCTATAATTACCCAGATTTGGGAAGAAGGAAGATATATCAATTTGTTGTTTTGAAGTGGCTTCATCAGAACAAGTAGAGTGGGAGTAATCCCACATTTGCCTTTCAGCTTTGACAAAGGGTCATCCTAACTTAAAATGTTGGCTCTATACTTGCTCAGTAAGAATTTAGCAACACTAATTATTAATCCAACCGATTTATTTGATAGTAAAAAAGCGAGCTTTCAACACTCCCGTGTCTTCCTCAGGCAAGTGCAGTGTTCACTGCACTTGCCTGAGGAAGACACGGGAGTGTTGAAAGCTCGCTTTTTTACTATCAAATAAATTGGTTGGATTAATAATTGGTGTTGCTAAATTCTTACTGAGTTCTTACCACCCGAATCCAACGCCGGCATCTTTACATCATGACTATACTTGCTGCACAGATGCTGTCAGAGCTGCTGAGTTTCTTCAACAGCAATGTAGCCAATGATTGGAATGGAAAGAAGTCTCCAATGCAATGTTACCTGAATGCTTTGTAGCAGACTTTCCTGGCATACTTGAGCTCTACCCTATAACAACCCCCCCCCCCCCCCCTCACCCTGCCTCCCTCCTCTGCTGTGCAAAGCTTCCAGCTGTCAGAAATAGCGTTGGAAAATTTGCGCTGCTGAACTCAGCAGCATGGAACACTCCGCTTTCAGACTTGGGAAGTTTCCGCCCAACATGTGTAGATATCGATGAATGTTGTAAGGAAATGTGACCGATAGTTTTCGTTGTAAAATAGACATTCTGTAATAATGTACAAGGTCTTGCCAAGTTCAATATTCCATATGAGTCATGCCATTTTTCAAGTTGCTTTTTATGAATTTGTTCATTATGCGGCCAAATGAGCAGCCCATTTGCAGTAAGAAAACAGTTCTGCTTCACTGAAAACAATACCACATTCTTAACCTTGCAGGAAATCTTCAAGAAATACATAATTTGAAATTTATTCCTCCTTGTACTTTGACAGTTTCATTGGATTCTGTTCTTCCAAAATAATTAATGGTAAAGTTCATGCTATTAGTGGAACAACAGTTTCTGCAATACTCTTAATGATCATAATAGTAGTACTTATAAGCAATGTATATTAAGGACATCAGCAAATTCTGGATGAATAGGATAGCATGCATGATGGAATATGCAGAACCTGCCGACTTACTTTAGATTAAAACAATTCTGAAGTAGAAGCAGAAAGCACTGAATGATGATGGGTTGAAATAAAAGCCTCTTTCTGTTTGTACATTAAAAATAACTTTGTTTTATTTTTGAGAGCCTCTCAAAACACTTTACTGTGTTATTTACCTGCAGTGTAATCACTCTCTTCCATTTCTCACTCTGCAACTTTGCTCACCCGATCATTAGCTCCCATTTTATTACTCTGCCAATCGTGATTTCTTAAGTAATCTATTCCATTTCCAAGTGAGCTGACAATCTGATTTTGCACACCACAAGAGGCCAATTAATGCCCTCCACTTGGCAGAAAGAGGATGATAGTGGAGCTAAAATGATCATTACATTTCATGCCCTCACCAATCACTCACATACAGCCAAAGCCCATGTGTGACTCGGGTGGGAACCTTGTCACTCTGTGTAAATTGACCTCCTAGGCTGTTCAGAGGTAATGGATACATAGCTCAGTCAAAACCTTTTGGCAATTTGAAGAGGTATGAGAGAGAGGTCAGAGCTAAATTATATTTGTGGGATTAGGAAGAACTCCTTAGGACTCCACAGAAAGAAAAAATACTTCTATGACTTCCCTTTCTCTTTTACAATCGCCCCCAACTTCTCCACTCACCCAAAGCACTCCCGCACTCATCACCCATACAAAGCTGGGTCACTGTTTCCATTGCTAGTCTAGTCTAGCCAAGATTGGACTGGCCCAGAAATGATAAGCCACTATGGGGAAGCGTTTTTGGGGAATGTTGTTTTTCAGGTATGCATTAATAATAAGGCCCAGCCTTCAGCATGGATCAGGTTTCTTGCTAGCGGTAGCAAGCAACTACCCAGAAATTAAATTCCTCCTATGCAGTGTCAATTCAATCTAAAAGTTTAAAATCCCATACATTTGAAAATATCACGATGCAGTCAGAACATATAAAACAGCTTGAGTGACAAAATTTCAAGTGGGCGATGGTTCATCAATCAGTGGAGATATTGAATTACGATGTTATGACAAAATTTAACACTGTGAAAAAGATTTGGTCAGATAAATTTGGAGAGGTGGAACACAATCATAAAGCTCTAAATTGCAGCATAAATCGGTTGGGGGGCAGGAATTCTCTGAGCCTGCTAGCTCTGATCGCAAATCGGGATGGTCTGGAAAATTGGGCATCAGTGCAAAAAATGGGTTTGGCACTCGTGTTACCAGCCCTATTTGGGCTCCTCCCGCTATGGACAGGAACATGAAGGATATTCAAATGAGCAACTTTAAATATAATTAGTGAGCTTGAAGCCTGATTTAAATAGCTCTTGCTATTCACCCATCTCCCCCAACAGGACCTGCAGCAGCACAGGCCCCTAGGGTCGAGGAAGCACCAATAACCCCTGTAATGAGAAGCATCTCCCTTCAGATTTTTTTCTGGTATGAATATTTTGTTTAGATGTCAACATCTAAATAATGGTTTGCATTGTCAATTTTATTCTCTCGTTCTTGAGGACCACCCACGATGTCTTGTTCTTGGCTAGTTTTTAATTTTTTTTCAGTGTAATATTTTTCTCCTGAATTCTGTTGCCCTCTACTACAAATGTTGACCGCTGTTGTGCCCCAATACTTGCCAATATGTTTTTCCAGTTTGAATGCTGAGGTTTTTAGAGAAGAATTTGAACGTTGGGATGTTGATATGAAAGGATAGGCTGTCAAAATGCCTCCTTCTATAATTTTCTTCATGACCTTTCTGAGGGTTGAATATCAAAATACTGTCCCAATTTGTGTGCCAAGTGTAAAGATGCTGGGTTGCATGGAAATGATGACAAAGGACTAACAACTTAAACAGTTCACTTAGCATCCTTGAACAGCTCTTACATGCTGAATGTGTGGCCATGTTATTGGCACATCATGTCATGTATACTGGTCATCATGATGTATACGTGAATACACAGTCCAGACGAACAACCGGCCAACAGCTCATCTGGATATTCATGCAAAAACTGGGGTTATAAGCTCCATCAAATCCTCCACTGTTATCCATGTCGACAATCAATTTGGGCAGTAGAAGCAATTCCTCATCTAAGCATTGATCTGTCTCTCATGAAGAATGAGGTTTGAACTCTCCTGTTGTTGCAAAAGGATTCTGCTGCATTTGATGCATCCGAGACAGCAAGATATAAACATAAGGGAGAAATAAATAGAAGAAAATCCTGATTGAGGTAGGGTGATCAGATATTTGTATGGATCATAAACTGGAGCACCCGGGGGGCACAATTCCCTCAAAAAATTTATATGTGTGGTGTCAGGAAGGAGACACAGTGCAATTTCCATCAAGTAAGTTGGCATGGTCCCAAACCCACACTTAGACTTTTGTTTTTGAGTTTGGGTGATTTGTGTTGCGAATAGGATGTGTGGGAACTAAAGACATTGGCAAGAACCGTTCCTCTGATCAGAAAAACACCCCGATCTCAGAATAATGCTGTAAGCATCTTCTCTTCCTGCCAGCAAAGACCCCGCCAACATCACCCTCCCCACAAATTGCCAGTCCCAGAACCACCTCTCCAAGTGAGAAACACCACATATTGGTGGTGCCAGGACATTATCCAGCTATATTCCTGACCAGTTGATGGCTGCAATTGGCTTCCAAGCATCATCCCCCCCACCCCGCCCTGCCTCGCTCCACCCCACCCCACCCAAACCATGGTCTATCCAGAGAATTCAATAGTGGCTTCAAGAAGATCCTTATTGAGGAACTCTTGCACTTTAATGTCTGAGTGGTGCCAGTTGCTTGAACTGGTTAAGACCAGCCTCCAGCAAAAGCATGCTGTAGAGGCATAGGAATTGGAAAAAGATCCCCTTTAAAAATGAACTCAGACTGTGCTTTCTCGGAAGCACTTCCAGGGACTTCATATGTATCAGGTCAGAATGAACAACTATGCTTTTGAGAAAGCATTTCAGGATTAAGGGACCGTGAAGTGCTGAATAAATAAACAGTTTTAATTATTCCTTTGAAGGAGCCAGCAACTGCCATTCAAGAGGGTTGTAAAAATTAAAGGGGCTTGCATTGGAAATAAGCAATGCACTTAAAAACTTTTTAAAAGGAACAAAGAGAGGACTAGCCCCTGCAATTGGACAGCTCTATGACACTGGCATACTGAGAAATAGTGCAAAACCTTGAAAAGCAACAGAGAAAAGACTAGCCACATGACACCAGTCCCAGAGGAGACTCTGACCTGAACCTCTCCAGCATAATCTCAGCCCCATAACTTGCAGCTCCCTTAACTGGTCCCCCTGACACCTTGAACCCTGGCAGTGGATGCTTTGCCCATACACACCCAGGAAGTGACTGCTGAGTGGTGGTATTCACTTCCTTACTGCCCTCTCAGAGCCCATGACAGCTAGTCCCTGCTTTTAGGTGATCTCTTGCCGGGAGGTGGGGTGGAGAAACCAGGAGGCTGTTACATTTGACTTTAATTGCTAATGAGATTAAAATTAATGCAAATGAGTTCAAATCAGATTCTCTCCCTTTCTGGGAGAGATCCTGATCATGCGTGGTGAAAGAGCATTGGAAACTCTGCAAAATTTCATTTCAGGCCTCTCTCAAAATTCACTGCTGCAGGAGGATCTGCACCTAGGGATAATGGGGCTGGAGAAATACACCCTTCTCTCCTCCATTTCTGTGCTGTAAATTCTATATAATCCAAAGAGCTGGGAGACCTATTTCATTTACAATGTGTCCTGCAAACTACCATTGAACAAAACAAATAGATCTCCAAGGAAACAGATTGCTCAGGCAATTACCCAAAGTACTGCTTAGATTTTAATGGATTGCATAAAGTGAAAACAAACTTTAAAAATCCTCTGTTGGTTGCTCTGTTCTAATATAAGAGGTCAGTTTTGATATCCAAATACAAATGTATTGAGGCTTCAGATGTATCATCGATATTCTCATTTCTAGGATTACCCAACCCTCAGATTTCAGAGGTATTCCTGGGGCATCAAGCCTTATCTCCTTTTGCAGTGGGGTTATTGGTTCCATTTAGAACTTTTGATTCCAACAGATCCTACTTTGGGCATGAGCTATTGTAACCAGTTTAATTCTCCTTTGTCTTTGTTCTCAGAAACACTGAATTTCTGGCCATGCTCTCCCCAAGACCAGATAATCCTGCCTGAGGTCAACGGACTTTTGTATGGTCTGCGCCTACCAAGACCCCCAACCCCCCCAATTCCGTCACAGTCTCATTCAGTTCACCCCCACCCAACTCTTCTCCCCACCCTAATCCCCCTGCCCCAACAGTCCCCCAATACTGACCCCTGCCTCCTCCCCACTCCACTATGATTTCTGTGGCGGGGGGATGGGAAAGTTTGAAGTGACATCTTTTCCTGCCTGCTGCTAGCTCCTACAACTTCACAAGTTAACTCAATATTTTCTCCTCTCTCTTAATATCTGTGCCTGTAAAGGCATCCATCTCCGTCTGTTAGGTAAGTAAATAACTGAATGGTTTGAACAGAATCTAAATGAACTAACCGAAATATTGCTAATTTTACAGAGACGTGGAGGGAGAGATAATTTTCTCCCTCTGCTGCTGAACAGCTTCAAAAAACGATTAAAACCTACCATCTATTACTGATCGTTTGCGGGGGTGCTGTCCACGTTATTGATATCTTAATTAGCAAGGGATGTATTCCTAACCAACCAGAGTGAAACGAGTGACAGAAGGTCTCACCTCTCGTCCCACACCCCACCCACACTCTCCAATTCTGACAATTGAATGAGATAAATGTCAAGTCTTATGATTGTCATTGAGTCACTGGGCATGCTTTCCAACCAGCATGACAGACTCTGTGGCTCAAATTCAATAGTGCTTCATATCAGATGGAAAACGATTAGTGTAATGAACAAGTTTGCTTGATGAGAAATGCCCAAGGAGAGTACTAAATGCTTCCTCAGGCCTCAGTGGAATAAATGTGGCAAGCTGAACTAATTCCATTCCTCCTGGCCCCTGAAATTAAAATATGTGAAGGAAAAAAAGAATATCTGATGGTTCCTTCCACAACTTTTAATCATCCTTTTATAATGACCACAGCTTAGGCAACTGCAAAACATGAAAAGCATGTCAGAGTTCATGCAGTGAAAACTCTGACTAATCTTTATGAAAAGTTCCAAAAAAGGCAAAGGATTTTCATTTTAATATTAAATGAAACCTCTGGTCATTTCAGGTGGGTCTCACAATCACCAAAACGTCAGGTCCAGATGAAATTAGCAGCAGCCCATACTGATCAAATACAGGCCATATTTCTCCGCTGAAATTGTCACTGGGATGCCTTTAAAAAGGGCATAATGTTGAATTGTGTCTGTGATTTGTGACCTTTTTCTATTGATCTTGCACTTCTCAAGAATTATATTTTAAAGATGTAAAGCTATGACAACTTCTTGTTACATTATATTAAAATTAAGTGTTTCGAGTTACAGATAATGGCTTCTGGTACTGTTCAGTAATCTCATTAAACTGTTCCATCCCTACAAGCTCCCAAGATCTTTGAAGTCCTTCAATTCTGACCACTTGTGTATCTCCAGTTTTAATCAGGCCACTATTGGCATCCTTGCCTTTAGTTTACAAAACTGCATAATTCCCTCCTTTAATCTTCTCTGCCTTTACACCTTTCTCTCTTCCTTCAATACAATCCTTGAAACCTATCTCTTTGATTAAGCTTTTGATAATTTACTCTCAGATTTCCCAATGAGGCTCTTTTTGTTTGGAAACTCTCCTGTTGAGACAATAATACTGGCACTATATAAATGCATGTTGCTGTGGTTATAAAAAATTACATGAGTTTTTTTTTCTGGTATGGTGAACTCCATTGTCTTATAAAGCCTTACAGTACAGAAAGAGGCCATTCGACCCATTGAGTCTGTAGGGTTCCACCTACTCTAATCTCCATTTTAAATGGAAAAGGGGAGAATCAAAACATGATGGGCTATACAACAGCCAATATATGTTTCACCTTATGCTGTTAGCTTGTTAATTTTTTTATGTGTACTGAGTAGTTATTTGATGACATGGCTATTTTAAAGCATCACATGGCGGAAACATGGGAGTTCTTCCTAGAGCATGGACAGACTGGATGCATATAGGAGCTGCTCAGAGTATTAAATAAATTATTGTGTAATAAGTCATTGGAACCCAACGTTTCTACAGCATCCTTTGACCAATTTCATCATAGAATTTACAATGCAGAAGGAGACCATTTGGCCCATTGAGCCTGCACTGATAACAATCCCACCAGGTCCCATCTGTGTAATCCCACATATTTACCCGCCTAATTCCCCTGACACTAAGGGGTAATTTGTCAGGGCCAATCAACTTAACATACACATCTTAGGGAGGAAACCCATGTAGACATGGGGAGAATGTACTAACTCCAAATAGACAGTCACGCAAAGCCAGAATAAAACCAGATCCCTAGTGCTGTGAGGCACCAGTGCTAACCACTGTCCCACTGGGCTGCCCCAATTTGCTGAGATATTATGCTACAACCATACATTGCATTTGCAAAATATCAGGAAACTCTTTTTTTTGTACTCAACTCTTTATATAGTAGCTGGAAAAGTTGAATGATCACAAAATAACAGACTATCACACCATCTCTGTGAAACTGAATTCTTCAAGATACAGGCTCTTCAAATTTCAATTATTCTTCAATAATGCCACTTTAATGTTAAAATTTATGCTTCTTCCCCATCAAATGAAGGGAAGCCAAGAAAAATACAACAAACATATAGAGCAGAAACGTAGCACAGCACAGTGAAATGTAAATAAGATTGCGTGTAATGTATCAAACAGGTCAGCTGTGACATTTTTTTGTGCAAAGTTTCTCTTCATTTCCATCCTTTAATTTAACTTTGATTGATTTACCTGGAGTTGCTGTGTCGTGTAGTTTTCATTCCCTTTATATCCCAAAGTGACAGCTTCGACAAAAATAATCCATTTAAAGTGGGTGAATCAGCAGCAAAATGTTCTCTGTAATGATTTATGTTAATTACAGTGCCGCTCCTGATTTACAGGTGTTGATTAAACTTTAACCGTTTCTTTCCGCCCCAGCAGCGCTGCTGTAAAAGATACTAAATGATTTTATCATCTTCATTCCAGTACCTTATTTATGGAAATTACATCAACATGTACAATCACAGAAGACATACTGAAAATTCTTGCATGTGTTGCAATGGTGAAATTATAGGGATTTGGTTTAGTTTGGCTGAAAGCTAACACCAAAAAAAAGGCTCAGCAACATCAAAAACACAGTAGCCGACAACCGTGAAGGCAAAGTACTATTTAACTAGACATTGAATAAATGCAGTGATTGTGATCCTGTTGTTCCAACCTACTTTGTCCTTTGTTGTCTTGTTTGTAGGTTCATAGGTTCAGCAAACAAATTGGACTTTGAGTGTTAGCCAAAGGTTGGAATAGACATTTTGGGAAGTAAATGTAATCCTTTTTTTAGGATAATGTTTACATTATTGAAATTTGAAAAGAAACACAGCAATTACATTCACCAGGCTAAGACTAAAATTATATAAAACACCTGACAGAAAACAGCAAAAGTCAACTTGGATTTGTGTTTTGCAACAGTCAGAAATAAGCCTTGGAGATGGCTATCGAATCATGTTATATATTTATTTTTAATCCCAGCAGGGTTTTAAAGTCTAATTCATAGTACCATATGTATGCAACTCAGGATTGTGCCGTTCGAAATGAGATTCAGATGCTAGCTGTGGCTGTTGGGGCTTTGTTTTCTTAGCTTTCAATTGAGGTCAGTGGAACTGTGCAACATAGCTGAATAGATGGATGCAGTCAGGACCACATAAAGGATATCAAATATTTAAAGCTATATTTTCTTTAATGGTGGCAGCTCCATCTGGACCACTCAGCTGGTGAAATAATGAATAGATCCTGTTAGTGACAATCATGCTGCTGCCAAAATTAGAAATAGGGAATCAAAATAATATAATCATGATTCCTTATACAAAATACAATGGCTAAATTTAACCCTTGCACCTCTAACACACACAGATTTCACCAATGTCCCAGTGAATGTGAGCTTTTCCACCATTTGATGTGACCCGATTTTAGATGTAAGTTGGGGTCCCAATGTAAAGATCAATGTTGCGTTCTGATGAAACCTTAACAACTTTCATTTTAAATCAAATCCATGGATATCTACACTTCCCATACAAAAGTCAACTAATCACCCTACTGCCTTCCCTGGTCTACTGCTCCTAAGAAGTCTCACGATACCACTTCAAAGTACAACAGGTTTATTTAAAGTTTAAATAAACCTGTTCGGCTTTAACCTGGTGTTGTAAGACTTCTTACTGTGCTTATTCCAATCCAATGCCGCCACCTCCATTTCATCTACTGCTTCTATATGGTGCTATCCCAGTAACTAAAACATTAGTGGTGGAAGGCTACTGACTTTCACTGTGAAAGACTGCATATGAACTTATAGGATGTGGTGAACAGCTCTGAGCCTGGAAGAGCTTGCTTCAGATAAAGCGATGGAATGGGTCATCAACCATGCTATCAAACAACACTTGCTCAGAAACAGCCTGCTTAATGATGCTCAGTTTGGGTTCCACAAGAGTCATTCATTTCTGGACCTCATTACAGACCAGAAAGCTGAACTGAAGAGATGTGGTGTGAATGAGTGCCTTTGAAATCAAGACCTCAGTTGACTGAATGTAAGATCAAGGAACCTAGCAAAGCTGGAGTCATGGGAATTGGGGTGGGGTGGTTGGTGAGGGAGGGACTCTCCACAGGTTAAAGTCACACCTGGCATAAAGGAGCAGGTTGTGGTTGTTTTAGAGGTCTATCATCTCAGTTTCAGGAAATCACTGTAAGAGTTCCTCAGAAATAGCATCCTAGGCCCAACCACCTTCAGCTGCTTCATCAATGACTTTCTCTCCATCATAATGTCTGAGCTGGATATGTTCTCTGACAGCACAATGTCCAGCACCATTTGCAACTCCTCAGATACTGAAGCAATCCCTGCCCAGATGCAGCAAGATCTAAACTTTCAAATCACACATGTGCCAGGGTATGACCATCTGCAACAAGAAAGGATCTAACCATCAACCTTTGACATTCAATGGCATTATCGTTGCTGAATCCTCCATTATCAAAATCCTGGATGCTACCGTTGACCAGAACCTGAACTAGACTAGGCATATAAATACCATGGTCATAAAAGTAGGTCAGAGGCTGGGAATTTCCTGATGAGTAACTCACTTCCAGACTCTTCAAAGCCTGTCTACTATCTACAAGAAACAAGTCAGGAATGTGATGGAATACTCTGCATTTGCCTGGATGAATGCAGTTTCATTAACACTCAAGAAGTTCGACATCATTCAGGGTAAAGCAGCCAGCTTGACTGGCATCCCATTCAACGTCCATTCCCTCCTCCAATGATGCATACTGGCAGCAATATGTCCCATTTATGAGGTGCAGTGCAACAACTCATCAAGGCTCCTTCAACAGCATCTTCAAAACTCATGACATTTGCCACTGAATAGGACAAGGGTCTATGGAAGGTGTATGGAAATACCACCACCTGCAAGTTTCCCTTCAAGTTCCTCACCACCCTGACAAGGGGCTATAAGGCTATTCCTTCCTAGCAACCTAGCAACCAGGTTGCTAGGTCAAAAACCTGAAAATCCCTGCCAAACAGCACTGTGATTATATCTACACCATGTGGACTACAACAAGTCAAGAAGGTGCTTTACCATCACTTAAGGGTATTTAAGGAAGGGCAATAAAAAATGCTTGCCTGGCTAGCAAAGCCCACATCTCAGGAATTAATTTTAAAAAAAGTACCACCTCAGTGTCGGCGCACTATGTCGGATTGGTTGACAAACAACAGCAGAGATACTGGCAGAATGTCAGTTGCTTGAGGTCAGGCCCTAGGAATTCACTTCTCTTGCCAACTTCTTCCATTCAGAGAGTGTACACTTCTTGGTTTCTCTTGTGGAAATAACTGTCAAGATTTTCAATCAGGAATTGGAAATGCAGACTAGTTCAAGGACCTGGCTTCATGCAACATGACTTAGTTATACAAATTTTGAAGATTGTAGCCAATTAATGATTGATATGCAGAATCACTATCCATTGGGGCACCTGAAACTGAAGAGCCAATGGGAGGCTGTTTGGTACTCTGTGATTGACAACCTTACCTACCGAGGTGGGATATGCTAATCTGAAGCTGAAGACTGCGGGAGAGAAGAGAGCTGTGTGGCAGGCAGGGAAAAGCCACAGCCCATGATCCTGGAGGGGCAATCCCTCCAGTAGATAGCCAATAACCACAGCTGTGGTCTTGCAGACGTTGGGTGGGAGCTGGTCCTCCCTTCCTGTCTTCAACCACCATGTTGACCTATGTGGTCCAGGCTGATGTGGGCCTCTTGCATTTCTGACTGAAAATCCCAGTCAGTGTGAGAATGGGGGATTAGCTGTCCCATTAATTGAATACAATTGCCCTCAACTGGCTGTTCGGGAGTTTTCATTGAAAATGTTTCGGGATCAGGGTTGAGATTGTGAACCAGCACAGGGGTTGGTGCCACAAAACCTCACATCTGCCTGTCTTCTATTTGGATCCTGTATTAACAGAAGAATTTGGCCTATGGCGCTCTCCTCCTGTCGACCCTATCACTGAAGCCTCCAGCATTGTGAAACTGGAAGTCCTCTTGGAATTCAATTTGTTTTGCCTTTTATTTGAAGCCTAATTCAATTCAGACAGTCAGCTGCTTCTTTTTTGTAATAAATGCAAAGTCCCATTAAGTGGGATGGGTTGTTTGAGAGGTGTAGGTTAGCTGGAACATGCGCCAGCTCAGTACTCTACTAGTTAGGCCCTCTGTTAAATACTCAGGCAGCCAGTGGTACGATTTATGCTCAGCTGAATGCTTCAGTCAGGCAAATAATGAGGCAGCACAAAGCATTTCTGCTGCCTACCTCAAGAGGACCCCAGGCCTGAAAATGGAAGACAACTAGTTTTTAGGAGTCCATTATGTCGTATGAAGAACCATGTGCTTTAATGCCTTCTTACCTCTTCCTGTAGCATGTACAGTTCTTTCCTGCCTCCTTCACTGCTGTTGTTGGCTCTGTTTTGTGAACCTTGAGCACAATTCCAGGAAGCATTTTACGTTCGGCAACTCAGTAAGCCAATTCTGTGAAATGTTACTTGCCCTCTATAAACTCACCATGCGAAAGTACTTCAAAGGCAAATCCTTGTCAAAATAATCAATCATGACCCCAAACTCCTGAGAAGCTTAAAATGACAAACCAGAGATTTACTTTAATGAGGTGAGTATCCTTTTAAATATTGCTTCTAAAATATATGTGCTGATTGTTTGTGCTACAATTTGCTAGGTAGATTATCAAATGATGTTTAGGCATGCACTCGCACCAAATTCACATATCAGTCCTGATTCAGCTGCTGTGCATTCATTAGCATATTTAGATGATGTCTAAGTTTGTTTCACTAGGTTGCAGGGGACATTTGTCAAGTGCCCAATAAATATTGCTTTGGACGTAGTTGTGCACATTTGCGGCATGGAACATTATGCAGCAGAACTCAACCATGTAGCACTCATTTTGGCTGCATGCCAATTTCTACCCCCGCATTTGTAATAAAATGATCTGAGATTCTTTGCGTCATTAGTAGATGCAAAATCCATTAAAATTCCAAAGGCTCATCAGAGATTTTTTAATAGGTGCTTGATTATATACCAGATAACTTGCGCTTTTATTTTTACATCAGGCAGGTGCACTACACAATTTGATCATAAACAACAACATGATTTACTGAGCAGTTCTGGGCCATTTCTAGTAGATGTTGGGAAAAGATTCCATCTGCGTGTTGTCTAACAAAACTAAATCCTATAGGGCTAGTCAATTGGCCATGTGCAGGAATGAGGTTGAACAGTTTACGTTGTCCACATTTGGATAAAAGGATTGGTTGACAGGCATTTGCAAGTATCACATTGTTTGAATGGGTGCTTATTCATTTAAATACAAAACTTAACATTTTTAAAATTTGATTTATTATTGTACGTACATTGGTATACAGTGAAAAGTATTGTTTCTTGCGTGCTGTACAGATAAAGTACACCTCATATAGAGAAGGAAAGGAGAGAGTGCAGAATGTCATGATACAATCATAGCTAGGATGCAGAGAAAAATCAATTTAATATTCCAGCAGTCAGTTTAATAGCCAATTAATATGCAAATATTTTAATTTATTTCTTATTTACTTATTCATGGGATGTAACTCACTGGTAAGGTCAGCATTTGTTGTTAATCCCTTGTTTCTTTTAAGAAAGTAATGATGAACCATCTCTTTTAACTACTGTAGTATGTGGAGTGATGGAACTCCCAAAATATTGTTCGGAAAGAACTTTCTGAATTTTGGCCCAGCGATGGTCTGGATGGTGTATGTCTTGACAAAAAAGCTTGCAGGTAATTGTGTTTCCATGCTATTGTATTTCTAAGTGGTAGAAATCATGGATTTGGAAGGTGCTGTTGAAGGAACATAGCGAGTTATTTGCTGCACATTATAGACAGTATACACAGCTGCTACTGTGCGCTGGTGTTGGAGGGTGTGTATGTTTAAGGTGAAGGATGGAACGCTAATAACATGGACTGCTTTCTCCTGTATGATGCATATCATCTTGAGCATTATTTGAGCTGCAGTCATCCCAGGAAAATAGTGGGTATGCCGTCACATTCCTGACTTGTGCATTGCAGATGGTAGAAAGAAATTGGAGAGTTGGGCGGTGAGTCATGCACTGCAAAATTCCACGTTTCTGGCTTTGTCTTGCCACCATAATATTTATGCAACAGCTGTAGTAGTTTAGATCGGAGTTGAGGAGGAACTTCTTCACTCAAAGAGTGGTGAATCTTTGGAATTCTCTGGCCGTTGAAGTGGTGGAGGCTACCTCGCTGAATATATTTAAGTCATGGGTAGATAAGTTTCTGATAGACAAGGGAATTAAGGGTTATGGGGAGAAAGCAGGAAAGTGGAACTCATCCACTTCAGATCAGTTATGATCTTATTGAATGGTGGGGCAGGCTTGAGGGGCTAGATGGCCTACTCCTGCTCCTATTTCTTATGTTTATGTTCTTATAGTTGAGACCAAAACATTGTCTGATTTCAAGAGAAAATTAAATATAGCTCTCAGGGCTAAAGAGATCAAGGGAAAATGGGGAGAAGAGGGGAATCAGGCTATTGAATTTGATGATCAGCTATGATCAAGATGGATCATGGAGCATCGAATGGCCTGCTCTTGCTTTGAATTTCTATGTTTCTATGCAGCAGCTATAGTTAAGTTTCTGGTTCATGTGAAGCTAGTATCTTAATGATGAAGGATTTGCCAATGCTTGTACGACTAAATGACGAGAGGAAGAGATTAGACAATTTCTTGTTGAAAAATGTCATTGCTTTTAATTGTGTGGTCCGAATATTACTTGCCACTTATCAAGCCATATATAGCATCATGTACACAATACAGCATTTATGATACACTATTGAGGAAATGTTCAACCCCAAACAATATTATCAACATGGTCTCTTACTTAAATGAAGAGAAGTACATAATGGCTAGGCCAATTTGTTTGGACCACATGAATTTAGGTTTCATGATAACAACTCCCCATAACATTTCTTGACACACATCTCTGTTTCTATTACTTCTGAGGAGGAAACAACATTTGCATAGTGTGATGCTAGTATATCCTTAAGAAAATTTTTTTTAAATCATGTTCTCTGCAGTTGTAAGCAAACTTTTTGGTTTCATTGCTGAGTGTCTGGTTAGAATTCCTTTTATTGCTGCTTCAATGGTTATTTCCACTCTGGGCCTCAGATACTTTCTGGGATGTTTTATGACCCTGTATTGTGAGGGGGAAAATTGATTGACAAATCAAAGTCCCAGAAAATTTCAAGGATTCACTTTCACTTTTGGTTTTAGAATCAGAAACTGCTCTAGTTGTCAAGTGATAAGCAGTTCTTTTCTTTCTCTTGAATCAAATAAAGTACTCTATACCCTTGCCTCAGCCTAGTATTGTCCAACCAAAAGAGAAGATTGCCCTCTAGACATTCTCCCTTCCACCTTCTTTTCCATCGGTAAAAAGATAAAAGAAGTCTGAGGTAATTTACCAATTGAACTCAAGAACAGCTTCTTCCTTGCTGCTATCAGACTTTTGAATGGACTTACTTCGCATTAAATTGATTTTTCTCTACACCTAACTATGATTATGACACTACATTCTGTGTTTCCTTCTCTATGTTTTGTCTTTAAAGCGCACAAAAAACAATATTTTTCACTATGTGTTAATACATGTGCCAATAATAAATCAAATCAAATCAAATTAAAATGCTAGAAAATCTCAGCAGGTCTGGCAGCATCTGTAAGGAGATAAAAGAGCTGACATTTCGAGTCCAGATTATCTGTCAAAGGATCATCTGGACTCAAAACATCAGCTCTTTTCTCTTACAGATCAGATTCCAGCTTTTATCTCTATTGTCCAATGCTTCCAATGTCCAGGTTTTGCTGCATGCATATATGAATCACAGAATCATAGAAACTCAACAATGAAGAAAGAGGTAATTTGGCCCATTGAATCTGCACCAACCACAATCCAACCTAGCCCTTACCCCCATATCTCTACATATTGATCAGCGCAATTTGTGGGCCGAAGGGCCTATATGTGCTGTAGTGTTCTAAATGTAACCACTAATCCCTCTAACTTACGCATTTCAGGACTCTCAGGAGCAATTTTTAGCAGGGCCAATCAACCTAACCTGCACATCTTTGGACTGTGGGAAGAAACCGGAGCACCCAGAAGAAAACCATGCAACCGCAATGAGAATGTGCAAACTCCACAAAGAGAGTGACCCAAGCCGGGAATCAAACCCAGGACCCTGGAGCTGTAAGCAGCAATGCTAACCACTGTGCTACAGTGCCGCCCATCCTAAGCCGCACATCTTTGGACTGTGGGAGGAAACCGGAACTCTCGGAGGAAACTCACCCAGACACGAGAAGAATATGCAAATTCCACACGGAGTTATATGGAATGCTTCAGTATCTGAGGTGCTAAAGATGGAAGAAATCAATGTGAAAGCATTAATGAAAATTCCCATTTCTGACCTTTTGATGGAGGGAAGGTTATTAATGACATAATTGGGATTTGGGACACTCGCCATTGATAAATTGAACTGGAAGTTCTAGAGATTGAATACTCATGATCAATCTCTAAATGTCTAGAATTTATTTGCGGGATATTTTTGGATTAATAATGGCATGCATCTTTAACAGTTGTTATATTTTTAAAAAGGTTTCATGGTTTAAAAGTTGATCAAGTGAATTGTTGATGTTATTAGAGTATTTGCAGTGGCTGCTGTTTTACTTTAATTTAATTTTATACTCTGTGCCATTCAGAAAAATCTCTTTCAATAAACCTTGTTATTGTTAGTTTGAATCTACATGTGCAAAGATATTTTTTTCTTTTTCTAAAACTCATAATCTCTGCATAGATATGACATTACGTTATTTTCCAGCAATATCAAGCCATTCTTTTATCAACTGTTTATGTTTTAATTACACAGAGGAAATTAAAATATAATGCTCTCTTGCATTTTTATGTACCTATTATTGAGAAACTGTGATAACTTTCTTCCTGTTGTCCAAGGGTTGCAAATCATTTCTTATGCCATGATAATTTGATAGATCAAACCAGGACGGGACTTATTCAGTTAGTGATAGGATGTGATAGGTATGGAGGGCAGGTCCTATGAAGAGAGGTTGAAGGATTTGAGGTTGTTTTCGTTAGAAAGGAGGCGGCTAAGGGGGGATCTTATTGAAGCATATAAGATAATTAGAGGTTTGGATAGGGTGGACAGTGATAGCCTTTTTCCTAGGATGGAGAAAGCTAGCACGAGGGGACACAGCTTTAAATTAAGGGGTATGAGTTATAGGACGGATATCAGAGGTAGGTTCTTTACTCAAAGAGTGATTAGGGAGTGGAATGCCCTGCCTGCAGCTGTTGTAGATGCGCCAAGTTTGGTGGCGTTTAAGAGGTTAGTTGATAAGTATATGGATGAGAAGGGAATGGTTTAGTTAGGAGGGGCATTGCTTTTTATTTTGGTCGGCACAACATCGAAGGCCGAAGGGCCTGTTCTATGCTGTATTGTTCTATGTTCTATGTTCTATGTTCTATGTTAGGGGGAAGTTATAGACCAAGGAAATCTATGGATACAGGTTGAAAGCTACTTAAAAGTGGAGTCATAGGTGGATACAATGGTGAAGAAGGCATTCGGCATGCTTGGTTTCATTGGTCAGAACATTGAATACAGGAGTTGGGATGTCTTGTTGAAATTGTACATTGTACAAGACATTGATAAGGCCACTCTTGGAAGGCCACACTTGGCCATCCTATTACAGAAAGGTTATTATTAAACTAGAAAAAGTGCAGAAAGTATTTACTAGAATGCTACCTTGACTTGATGGTTTGAGTTATAAAGACAGTTTGGATGGAGTGGGACCTTTTTCTCTGGATATAGGACACTTAGGGGTGACATTACAGAGGTTAATAAAATAATGAGGGGCATAGACAAGTTAGATAGTCAATATCTTTATCCAAAGGTAGCGGAATCTAAAACTAGAAGACGTTGGTCTAATGTGAGAGGGGAGTCCAGAGGAGCAATTTTTTTCACACAGAGGACATTGAGTGTCTGGAATGACCTGCCAGAGCTAGTAGTAGAGGCTGGTACAATTTTGTCTTTTAAAAAGCATTAAGATGGTTACATGGATATGATAGGTATAGACAGATATGGGCCAAATGCGAGCAATTGGGACTAGCTTAGTGGTTAAAAAAAAGAGCAGCTTGGACAAGTTGGGCCAAAAGGCCTGTTTCCAAGATGTAATCTCTATAACTCTAAGACATCAATGAGGCAAGATGATGAGGCAGGCCACAAAGACTACCTCAGCTGGTAGTCTTTACTACCAAGCTGTAAAGACTGGTACTTTACCAGTGGGAATAACTCAGGATTTTATCGTATAAATTCTCTAAGAACAGTTTTTAGTATGTGTGTGTGTTTTAATGCTGCAAATTTGTTCTTCTGAGCATGTGTGCTCTGGCAAACAATTATTTGAAAATTAGTATCTAATCCATTGTAATGTTGTAATGCAGCTAATAAAAATGATTGGGAGATAAATCTTATCACACCTGATTGTTACTGTTCTTTTCTTTTCAGCCAAAGTAAAAAGAACCCAACCACCATGGGTTCTTGGTGATGAAACCTATGGTGCTGGTGGCATTATGAATCTCCTTCTCACCATCTACCCTTCTGAGCTTCCTGCCAAAAAAAAACAGACACATAGGATTGGCTTTTCAGTGGTCCATGGGGATGAGGAAGGGTGCAGGTGTGTATTGAAAGGTCCATGATCAATTTTTGTGTAAATCTTCCAAAGCCTCTGGAATGCACTGGTGCTTTCAAAATGAGGGCAGGGGTAGATCAGGTAGGGAGGGGTGGATGTGGTGAAGGAGGGGACAAGGTCCAAAATTCCACAAACCTCCAATTACCTGGCTCTTGGGTTTATTGATGAAAATGCTAACAGGCTGAAGAATAGGAATGCAAAGATCAAGCAGTCTGAGGACTTTAACGGATAGCCATTGCAACACATAAATAATTTTGGTTGATTTTAATTATTTATAAAAAATACCCCTCCAGACTCTGTTTCCACCTCCAAGAAGTGGCCAGTCTCAACTAATCGAGCATCAAACTGGACTCAGGTCCATGCATGACCTGATACAGATGTTGGGTTGTTCCCTATATTGGAAATACTACCTGTACAGACAATATT
This sequence comes from Sphyrna mokarran, assembly GCA_024679065.1. NCBI lineage: Eukaryota > Metazoa > Chordata > Chondrichthyes > Carcharhiniformes > Carcharhinidae > Sphyrna > Sphyrna mokarran. The sequence goes on from JAGIQG010000001.1 coordinate 93,070,722, forward strand.
CAATGCTTATATTTATCACTGAGTAACTGAGTCATATAAACTACATTTGATGTTTGATCCCTGGTATGTTAATTGATTATAAGTATGTATTAAGCGTGTTACAATTGGCCTTGAGCCTTTTGAGTTATGGAGAGGATAATTGGTCAATATTGCTGATTACAATCCAGCAAACCTTGTAGCAAATGTACATTTGCAAGTGCAGATTAATGCTTAGCAATGAACATCCGAGCCATCAAGTAGCCTGACACCAACAATTGCTGTTTAAAACTGGTCACTTCGATCAGATGCAGTCCATGATTTACTTTGGCATGGACTTAATGCAATCAGGAGGGGAATAAAAAATACAAATAAGATACATTTATGGAATTAGTAATGATTTTTTTACCTTAACTATAAAATCAGAATCATCATTCTGCCTGATGCTTTGGAAACGTTTATTATATTTTACGTTTGTGGGCAATTGCATTATCAATTCATGATCTGCATTTTCCCTTCCACGTAGAGGCATTTATATTATTGGAAGATAAACTTCTACTCTGAATTATAATTTTATATATAGGTCCCAAGCTTGATATGACATGCTGCAGTGCTTGTTCTGTTGGTTAAAAAGTCAATAAATCTAATGGTGACAAATGTGGTCCAGTTGTTAGACAATTACTTTGCAGTCAAACCATGGGCTTTGCAGTCTAGAGAGTTCTTAATGCAGAACATCACATCTCAAAGGTATTTATTTGAAGTAATGGAAGCTTCAATCCCCTCAATCTGTTCCACTTTGTAGCACGTCGATGGCTTTCTTTGCAAGAAAAGAACACAAAAATGTGCTTTTGTCAAATGCAGTTCAGTAATCACATGGTTAATATAGTTTTGGTTTTGCAAATAGAAGCTTTACTGCTGCACCTGTCTTGGGAACAGCAGTGAGTCTTGATTGTCTAAGGATGATTACCACTTCCAGAACACTGGAAGCAAAGTGTACTCTCCGTGCTTTTATCCTAAATTATCCATTAGTCATTGTATAAAGGACACAAATTTGTGCTAATCTTGGAACTTACTCACAATGTACAAAATTAAAAGCCTATGAATTATCACAGCTAAGAGCTTAGGAGCTTCAATTTTGATTTTCTCCCTTTCTTTCCTTCACACATGACCATCATTCTGAGAGTGTAGATATTTCCTTATAACCTATAATATAAAACTTTAACATAGATTTAATTCAATTATCAATGAATCAGACTTGGAATTTGCAATGCAATAGCAGTGAGTCCCTATAAGAAAGTTTTTGTTTTAAACATGATTTCTGCAGCTCACAGTTTCAGTGGTGTCATTGTTGCCAGCTTGGCATATCAGATGCCCTTTCAATGCTACTTCAATGGGGCTGTTTGTTTTTACTTTGTTTTTTTTAAAATTATTGGCAGGTCAGGTGACAAGAAGTTTTTTTTTCATTTCCAGTTTTGGGCTGCACATTTTGAGTTTCAGATTTGAAGGGAGTGGACATCAGATTGAAAGCAGTGTCTCTTCTTTCTCTCCCTGGTTTTAGGAAATTCTGCTGTTTAGCTGAAAGCCTTCCTGGAGTAGAAAATCTGTTGTTGTGGGCTGGACCAAGAGTCTCTGGTGCTTTGGGGAACTGTCTTGTCTTTGGACTGTCATGACTCTCAAGAGGATTGGACTGAAGAATCCAACAGCCTCAATCCCAGTATCATGTGAGCATTAATATGTGCTGCATTAAATTTCTGAAAAGGGTTTTTTGTTGTCTATGGGTTTTGGTTTTAATTGGAACATATTAGAGATATTCATTAAGAATTTCACATTATAGTGGTTGTTTTGTTTCTTGTTAGTAATTGATAAAAGTTCATGCTAACTTTCTTACCATACAGGTTAACTATATTCTTAAATAAAGTTTATTTTGATAAAAGCTCTCTACTGGGTCATTTGAATCATATTTGAAGTGAAGCATCTCATTCTTATCTAGCCAAATTCAAGATGCAAAACTTATGAGTCAGGAGTGTTTCCTGAAACATTTTGGAGTTTTTAACCTGAACCATAACAATAACTAAGCCTGAAATTCTCAAGTATGATGATGATGATTAATAATGTTCAGGAATAGCTGTTTGAAGAACATTCATTTTTGGAACAGACTGGCTCTCCAACAATGGTTCTGATTCTGATTTTGCTGAATGTTTGCTGAATGTCAAAGGCAAAGAAACTGATAACACTGCATGGTGAGAGGCAATCTGGAAATCCCCCCATTGCCCTGTGTGGTTATTTTCAGTCTTAATTCATTCAAGGAAAAGTGTACACATACAAATGCTAAAGAGATTGCCAAGACTTTCCTCAGAGTTGTTCTTATGCTTCCACACATCCAGAAAAGTTAAGGCAAAAGAGTGGGAGCAAGGGAAAAGAAATCACAGCTAATTAAAATCTTTTAAAAACAAGCTTTGTGAGTTTTAATCTTATTTTAACATGAAGTTTCATTGCTATTCCTTATAACAGATGTAAAACACAATTTTCAGTGAATCTTAAAATAGCATATGGATCTTTATTTAAGTATATATTAAACCAACTGTGGAAAAATATGCTTTTATTCCACGACACAGAACAGAAATGGTGCAGTGGATAATGTAAGGTTCCTTGTTGTCATGCAGTAGTTTCCACTTTGACAAATAACTGTTATTACCTCGCCTTTGCTTACCATTAACTTGTAATCATTGAACTGATCTAAACTCGTTTGGCTGCAGCCGTTGATTCCTTTCTTTGTTCCCTTGTGCTAATTAAGATGAAGGATGATTGTGCGGTAGAATAGAATCATTTTCACTTTGGCAACCTGTGTCAATCCTACGTTCTCTATCCAGATAACAGATTGGACATGCTTTACAAAGGATGTGTATAAAGGAAGGAGAGCACTAAACCAAAGCAGCACATTCTTTCTTAGAAAATTAGGTCCTAAAATTTCCTAATCAGGGAGGAAATTCAAACAGAATCCTACCATTGACATTTTTTTGCTCAAAACCAAATTGCTCCATACAAAACTATCAGCATACAAGGACCTTCATGGCCTAGATCTCTGTGGTCATCAAAGGAACCTATGTCAGGCTGATGCAGTCTTACATTTCCTTTGTCATAATATCTGACTGTCTCTTGAATAATACCAGTAGTCTTAAATATCTTACCCTGAAAAACTGCAAAACTTGATTATATTTTGCTTGAATAAATGTTTCCTGCTATTAACAAAAGGGATGTCACAGGGGTTTGCATTGCTCCTCACAACACCAGGGTCTCAGGTTTGATTCCCAACCTGGATCACTGTCTGTGCAGAGACTGCACATTTTCGCTGTGTCTGCATGTGTTTCCTCTGGATGCTCTGGATTCCTCCCACAGTCTGAAAGACATGTTGGTTAGATGCATAGGCCATGCTAAATTCTCCATCAAGTGTATTGAACAGGCATCTGGAATTTTCACAATAATTTCATTGCTCTATTAATATAAGCCTACTTATGACACTAATATATAAACTTCATTCCCAAGACTGGTGGTATGGAAGACTCATACCATCTTGAGTGTTCAATCAGAAAAAGACCCATTAATGAAAACTTTTTGCTCCCTATCTGCTAACGGGCTTTCTTTCCATTTCAAAACATTATTGCAATCCCATGTGCTTTAACTTAACAAAGTAGTCTGTTCAGTAAGAACAGCCTTCTGGAAAGCTTTCTAGAAGTCTAAGTAAACCACATTCACTGATCTCCTCAGTCAACTTTCCCAGTTACATCCTCAAAGAATTCCAGTAGACTTGTCAAACATGATTTCATTTTTGTAAATCCATACTGACTTTGTCTGATTATATCACTGCCTTCCAAATGTCCAGTTATGAAATCGTTGATAATAGACCGCAGCAACTTCTTCACTACTGACGTTAGGCTCACTCGTCTATAGTTCCCTGTTTTCTCTCTACTCCCACTTCTGAATATCAGGCTTACATTAGTTACCTTCCAACACGTAGGAACAATTCCAGAATCCAAAGAATTTTGGAAAATAACCATCAATAGATCTACTATTGCCAAAGTCACTTCCTTAAGTAATCTGGGATGAAGATAATCAGGACCTGGAGATTTATTCACCTTTAATATGATCAATTTCCCCAAAACCATTTTTCTATTAATGCTGATTTTCTTTAGTTTCTCACTAAAACATGTTTCTTTCAGTCCTTCTGATACATTATTCATGTCTTCCTTTGTGAAGACTGAAGCAAAGTAGAAATTTAATTCCTCAGCCATTTTTTTTATTCCCAGTTATGAAATCTCCCGTTTCTGACAATAAGAGGCTGACATTCATTTTTGTTAAACTTTTTTTTCTTTACATAACTATAAAAATGTTTATAGTTAGTTTTTATGCTTTCTGCTAGCTTTCTTTCATACTCTATTTTTCTTTTCTTAACCAATCCCTTAGTTCTCCTTTGCTGAACTTTAAAGTGCCCCCAATCTTCAGGCCTATTGCTTTCTCTTGCCAATTCATATGTTTCTTCCTTGAATCTGATACTTTTCTAATTTTCCTAGGTTTGGTCACAATTCCTTTACCACTCTTGTGCCAACCAGATATAAACAACTTCTGGAGTTCAACTAATCGTTTCTTTAAATGCCTGCCATTGCCTGTCCACTGTCTTTCCTTTCAACAATAATGTTTCCATCATGGCTAATTCATGCCTCATACCATCCTAGTTACCTTCCTTGAGATTCAAGACCCTAATCTCAAAATCAACTACATCATTATCCACCTTGACAAAGAATGTTACAGTCGCTCATCCTCGAGGGTTCTCTCACAGCTAAATTGCCAACTAATTCTTTCTCATTACATAACACCCAGTCCAAGATGGCCTGCTGCCCAGTTGTCTCCTCAATGTATTGCTCCATAAAACCATCCCACATGTACTCCATAAATTCCTCTTCTATTGTACCGTGACTAATTTGGCTCTCTTAAGAAGTGCACAGTAAAAAGTCTCATAACACCAGGCTAAAGTCCAATAGGTTTATTTGATGATATGAGCTTTCGGAGAACTGCCCCTTCATTAGGTAAGTCAGGAACAAGGCTCTGAAACTCATCATGCCAAATGATGAACTTCAACCTGGTGTTGTGAGACTTCTTACTGTGCCCACCTTAGTTCAATGCCGGCACCTCCACATCAATCTGTATACAGATTCAAGTTGCCCATAATCACAAATGTTCTTTTAACACATGCATTTCTGATTTCCTGTCTAATGCTTTTACCAATGTTATCATGACAGTTTGGTGGTCTGAATACCACCTCTATGAATGTTTTTTGCCCCTAATTGTTTCTTAACTCTATCCATACAGATTCCGCATCATCTATGCTAATATCTTTCCTCAGTATTGTATCAATATCGTCTTTAATCAACAAAGTAACTCCATCATCTTTCCCTTTCTGTCTATCTTTCCTAAATATTGCTTAACTCTTAATGTTTAATTCCCATCCTTAGAATCCTACAGTGCAGAAGAAGGCCATGTGACCCATCAGTCTGTACTGATCACAATCCCACCAAGGCCCCATCTCCATAACCCCATATATTCCCTAGCTAGTCACCCTGACTCTAAGGGGCAATTTAGCATTGCCAATCCACCCACAACATTAAGTTGAAGTCCACTAGGTTTATTTGGAATTGTGAGCCTTTGGAGTGTCTCAGCTGATGAAGGTGCAACACTCTGAAAGCTCATGATTCCAAAAAAACTGTTGGAATTTAACCTGGTATTGTGAGACTTCTTAACGTACTCTGACTTGCACATGGCATAGGTAGTAATCCTGAGGTCAGTATCTTTTGCTTTTAGGATCTCATACCTATGTCATTTGTACCAATGTGTACTATGACCACTGGCTTTCACCCTCCGTCATCAAAATGTCCTGTGGCCTCACTGAGACATTCTTGACCCGAGCACCAGGGAGGCAACATAGCATCCTGGAGTCTAGTTTGGGGCTACAGAAATGCCTATCTATTTCCCTTACAATTGAATCCCCTATAATTATTGCATTCCCACATATTTTACTCCTTCCTTATCCTTTGACTTTTACCTCCTCCTTTTGACTTCTAAAACTGTCTACCCAGATGTCGGATTTGTGGTCTGGTGGGGTGATAATGTGAGCTAGTTTAGGAGTTGAAGCTGACAACCCGAGACAACTGCTGAGGCTGCCAGGTACAGTGATGGGCTGGGTACAAGGTCTGCCGCGGTGTTCTGACAGTTTGTCTAAAGATTAAAAGTAAAGCAAAATAAAATGCATTCCTCCAGTCCTCACCTTCCACTATTCCCTCCGACCCTACAGCAATCTCTGCCCTGTACACATCCTTCATAGAACTTAATAGTTTATTCACCAACTGATGTCCCTATCCCCACTCCATGGCCGTTGCATCTAAATTAGTTCCAACACATACCATTCCATGCCCCTAACCCAACAGATTTTGTCCTTTCATATAGCATGTCAAATCACCCAATATCCACTGTGGGCAGATGTCAGTAATCACGCAAAAATGATTACAAATTCAAGTTTTAAGTGTCTTTTGAAGATTCCTGTTTATTGGCTACAGTTCAGTCTTCAACACGAGACTCATCTCCAAACTCTGTGGCCTGGGCCTTGGCACCCCCGTCTGCGACTGGATCTTGAATTTCCTAACTCACAGACCACAATTAGTAAGAATAGGCAACAACATCTCCTCCACAATCATCCTCAACACCGCTGCCCCATAAGGCTGTGTTCTCAGCCCCCTACTATATTCCTCATATACCTCTGACTGTACGGTCAAATTCCCCTCCAGTTCAATTTTCAAGTTTGCTGATGACACCACCATAGTGAATCAGATCTCAAACAACGATGAGCAAGAGTACAGGAATGAGAATCTGGTGAACTGCTGCGGCAACAATAATCTCTCTTTCAATGTCAACAAAAGGAAGGAGATTGTCATCAACTTCAGGAAGCGTAAAGGAGAACATGCACTGTCTACATCAATGGAGAAGAAGTAGAAAAGGTCGAGAGATTCAAGTTTTTAGGTGTCTTGATCACCAACAACCTGTCCCTGGTCCCTCTGTGCCAACACTATAGTTAAGAAAGTCCAGCAATGCCTCTACTTTCTCAAAAGACTAAGGAAATTTGGCATGTTAGTTACGACTCTCACCAACTTTTACAGATGCAGCATGGAAAGCATTCTTTCTAGTTGTATCATAGCTTGACATGGCACTCGCTCCGCCTAAGACTGCAGCAAACTACAAAATGTCATGCACGTATCCTAACCCATTATCAAACCAGCCTCCAGCCCATTGACTTCCCACTGCTTTGGCAAAGCAGCCAGCATAATTAAGGACCCCATGCAACCTGGAAGTTCTCTTTTCTACTTTCTTCCTTCGGGAAAAAGTCTGAGGCCACATACCAACCAAATCAAGAACAGCTTCTTTCCTGCTACTGTCAAACTTTTGAATGGACTGACCGTGCATTAAGTTGGTCTTTCTCTACACTCTAGCTATAATTGTAATCCTACATTTTACACTTTCTATGAATGCTACGATTTGTCTGTACAATGCTCAAGAAACAATACTTTTCACTGTATGTTAATACATGCGATGACAATAAATCAAATCAAAAGACTTTGCAAAAAAGTCATTCATTAAAAAAAACCCTTTACTTCATTTAGATTTGTTATAAGATTTAATAACAATTGAGTCCTCAGAGCTGTGTGGAGTAGTTCAAGGGAAATTTATTTAAGCATTTACCACATGCATGCGGAAGTGGTCTTTCAAGGCAAGCTCAGGGATACTCTCTCCTTTAAAGCTCAAAGCATTACATTTAAACATTTTTGCATCACAATGGGTGCATGTAACTTTACTTCAAAATAAACCTTGTGTCGATCAAATATCAATTCTTCTCCTTTTCTCCATATTGCAAACTAACTAGACTTTGTTGCTCTTGGGCCTCTTGGTCTCCCTTGTTTGTTCTGTCCCCTGTGGTTTTATCAGAGCTCCTGCCTTTGTGTTAATCTTAAAGCCTGCCTTTTGTGCTTCATCCCTTCTTCTTTCTTTATCTGTAGGCCATACAGTGTAGTTTTCTGGAGTTATAAACTGTTAATTGTTCTTTTTCATTGTCACACAGCTGAATTAGCTAAACTGCACAGATTGTTTCCTAATATTGATGTATTCTGTTCCTTTCCTTACCCTCTCTCCTTGTACATTTTGTACTGTATGCCATGCTTTACAATGGTCAGCTTTTTTTTGTGTTGTTTTCCTTTTTGCACTCTCTTATCTATCTTATCTGTCTTCAATATTCTTTCAACTACATAATTTTTGATCACAAACATTTAATTTAATTACATTATCCCTTACAACAGCAAGTATTGAAATCCAAATTCCCATTTCAAAGAATCTTTAATTACTTAGAAACAAGGAAATCAAGCTCTGAAATGGTAGGTCCCTCACCGTAATTGTTCAACTTGTTACAGATTCTGTTTTCTTCATGTAGCCAGATGTAGAAATTGGAGTTAAAAATCAGTTGTTTATTTATGAGCTAACAAGGGTTCCAGCATGTCAATTGATATCGCAGTCCAGAACCTCAAATTGCATAAACAGATATATTTCCAGATTTGATTACAAATAATTAGCATATACCAATCAGAAGGATACATTTATAAAGGAGTCATCCATGTCCATTCACAACTATTGATTAGGGTTACATTCTACATAGGATACAAAAGTTAAAAAGCAACCACAATACTCTTAATTATAATACCCAATCAGTGTAAAAATTTGAATATACTAGCTGATTTAATATATCATTGTTACAAGTTGTCCTTATTATCCCAGATTATGTCTATGTTTGTAGATATCAATTATACCCCAATGTCTAGATTTAATGAACCTTCAATAGATAAACAATCTTATACCCTGTGGTTGCCTCTCTTTGTTATCTGTCAGCCATTTATTGTCTGGATAGACAATCATTGTTTTATAGTCTGTCAGGGCTGTCATCTACAAGGTTTCTGCTTGAGAACTGACAACTAAGTTTTCTTTCCTTGAATACTTATTTGCAGTTAACACTATGTATGATTTCTCTGTTAGACTGCATCTTTTAACCTTTTCACTGAGTATGATTATTTGTATGGATGGTTGTGAGATCAATAATGCAGTAGTAAACCACTAAATTAAATGCTTGGGCTAATGCCAACATACAGAGTGAGAAAGCAATTACTCTTTTAAACATTCCAGACAGTCTTTCAATGATTTAAAGGACAGGACTTTTAAATGCCTTGACAGCTCCCACTTTTGACAGTTCCTCTTGATACTTTTGTAGCTCCCTTTGATAGGTCCTTTTGACAGTCCACTTTGACAATTGTCCAGCTTGACAATTAATGAGAGCATGCACATTTTACCCATGCTTCTGCCTATTTTTAGCAATTCTAAAGGAAACATACCTCCTCCAAAAACATTTGACTTTCACCAAAAGGCACAGTACATCTACCAAAGGGCAGCTGACTTTCTTTATGCATACTGCAGGATCAGATTCAAAGAGATACCTTATCTCTCTGAAAGTGTATCTTGGTTATCCAAACAAATCCAAAAACTCAGAACTGCTCTTTCAGTTCTAATCCTATACTTTAGTTAAAATGCACATGTGTGAAACAAACCTTGCCCACAGGAAAATGGGAATTACCACATTCAGGGGCAGGATTTAGAATTTTTGACTCTTCTGCCGTTTTCACCATGAATGCTGCCCATTGAGGTGAAAATCTGGATCATAATTGCAAGTTGAACAATGTCAGATGGAAACCAGCAGTAAAGATGGAGCCTATTTCCTGAGTCATCTTCCAGAGCCCTACCTGATTGATGGTAAGGGCATGCTATGTGACCTACAGAAATTTAAAATTACTACCTTTTGATGTATTTCTGCTTTCTGGAATAACGCATTCCACATCAAAGGGCAATATGCCAATTCAGTCACAATATACATATTCAAAATCAAAATAATGTAAGATATAAATGATTGAGATGAGGATTGACACTCACAAGGAAAAGATGTTGTGAGATGGAATATTTTCAGGGCACTACACTTCCCCGTATTTGTTTCCTCCATATTTTTAAACAAAAAATATATTTTTATTTCAAATCTACAATGGAACTGTTATTCAGCAAAAATGAGGTTAAGGCTTTTAAGATTAGACTGAGATATTGAACTATGCTCAGCAAATGTCTAATTGCATTGGAGCTTCAATGAAAGAATGGAGATCAGCATTTTTTTATTATTGGACACAAATCCAATGCTGTTATTCATTTATTTCCTAATTTGGTATTGGCTGAATTTACTTCTTTGTTAAGAAGATAAAATTGAAGTGCTCTAATTTAATTTGCTGACTATACATTTTGATTTCCATAGTCTATTGTTTTACCAAGATGGCAGTCAGCATGTGCAGATGATCAAATGTTCCAGGGCAAGATATTTACATTCTTCTTATTCACTAAAGTATTCAACACTTCATAGAAAATGTGCATTGTTGTTCTTCATCACCCCATCATGCCTCACTCCCTCACTCCTACTTCACTTCTCTGTTTCTCTGTGTTCAAAAATCGAACAAATTAGTCACGTTCTATCTGGGCTTTATTTAAATCTTGGTGATTGAGCAGCCTATTCTTGGCAGTTGTGTGTGGCTTGAGGTAGTGTTTTCAGGTTCCATGGCTGGCCTTGTTGGAGAAGAAAAAAATCCTTGCTGACCTCGTGAAAAAAGAAGCATAAATGTTTCCTGGCTTGGAAGGCTGATGCGACATTAGATATGGGTTTTGACTTCAAAATGATCCATGTTTAATTTTGATAAAGCCAAATCTTAAATTCAAAAATCTTTCAATGCTTATTCAGTCATTAGTGCTCGCATAGGGATTTGGTATAACAGGCAGCTTAACTTTGCAGCAAGATCTGCTTAATAGCAAAATTCTTCCTTACCCACATTGATTTCAGTTATATTGCATTTTTGTGAAGACTTAAGAACAAACAACGTTGCTTAGGAACGCTTTTTTGCAGCACATTAGAGTGAGGTAAAGTGATTTTTCAGCCTTTGTATGATTCTCTACACCACTGAGTGCACATTAATGGCTCCGAGACATCTAGCCCAAGGCTTTGTCAAATAAAATCTTTTTAAGAGCAACTTACCCATATGCACTATCATTTTGAATACTTGCCTTAACAACAAGTTAGGTACATCAATAAATGGACATTTATTGGCTGTGTAATTTACATTGTTTTTATAGGTATTATACTCCTGAGCATTAAAAGCATTTGGGGTATAAATATTAAATGATTAATACAGAAAAATTTGGAAAACAGAATTCCAAAATATAATATCTAGCTTTATTTAGTATTACTCATTCACACAGTTAAGACACCAACATCAGAACCTGTGACTCACACAAAGGGCCATTGATACTTTGTGCTGATTTGTATGCTACTGACACATAGTGGCATATTGATTGACTAAAAATGATGAATGACCTCTTCCACACAGTGAAGTTTTCAAAATGCATTACATTGTTTACATGCACACGGGCATCTAATTCCCGTGAACTTTTGGGAGCCTGATGTTTGCGTGCAATAAAGCTAGGATACTATTCTAGACTGCACAGCCATTTGTACAAGCAGATTGAAGTGCAATTGTATCTACATGTAATCCAATGATCACATTGTAAGTGTAAATAATACACGTGGAAAAGGCAAAGTGCATGCTTGGAGCAACTGCTTGCACCACTCACAGTCGATATAAACACGGTCACAGGTAGAACACGAAAGGAGCAAACACTTGAAAATTCAGCATTTTGAATATGAGGAGCAAAAATATCACTTTGGTCGGCTTAGAAACTATGTTAGTTACCTTTGTCAACTCAGGTATGGCTAAATTGCTGACAAAATGTTGCCTCCAGACTCAAAAAATGCCAAGACTGGAAGCAGTCAGACCAATATATCTGGCCAAAAATTATTGAAGACTAATTTCAGAGAACCCGTCCAACCAAAGTTAGTAATAGTTTGAATTAAGTAGGTGTATGTAACTGAAAATCTAAAAGCTAAGCTGCGAGATATAACACATACTCCTGCTTCAGCATTGAGGCTTGTATGTATACACTGCTCATGTGAATGAGCACTGTGTTGCACAAAGTGAAGAGCAATTTCCCTACATGCACTACACATTAGGCTAATATTAATTTATCTAGTTATTCAAAAAGGCCAAAGGACATCACCCAAGCAATGACCAGGGTGCTGATGGGTCAGCCTGGTTAAGACATGTCCATCCTGTGGAACAGATAGACATGGAGATTTCCAGAGTGTCTGAACAGCTGGCTGTTGCTGATTGTGAATTGCCATTAGCCAGAATTATGATGGAATCTGATGACCAGGCGATTTTCACAATAACTTCATTGCAGTATTAATGTAACCTACTTGTGACGTTGATAAATAAACTTTAAACTTTATCACTGCACTTGGACTCTGAGATGCATGGTGGTGCAGTGGTTAGCACTGTTACGTCATAGTGTCTGACACCTGGGCTCGAATCCAACCTTGGTTGTCTGCCTGTGTGGAGCTTGCACATTCTCCCTATGTCTGCATCGGTTTCCTCCAGGCGCTCTGGTTTTTCCTATGATCCACAGATGTGTGAGTTAGGAAGATTGGCCGTGCTAAATTCTATCTCAGTGTGCAAAGGTGTAGACGTTAGGTGGATTAGCTATGGTAAGTATGTGGACTACAAGGATAGGATGGGGTGAAAGGGGGTTCCACATATTAACATACTCTGTCAGAGAGTTGGTGCAGGGCTATTGGGTTGAATAGTCTTCTTCTGCCTTCCTTCTGTGGAAAGATAGCACCCTCTGTATGCTTGTGCACTAGAGTATTCAAAATGAAGAGTTGTACATAGAGTACTCAAAACGTTACAATGACATCTTATCAGTAATAATGAGAATGACATGCTGAGGACTATGTGTTGTCATCAAAATCAGAGTTGTTGACTGACCTTTATGCTTTGGAAGTCTTCTTTCTACTCTATTGTATCACATAAGGTTGCAGTTTTCAAATACTCAAACACTGAGATCTCCTTGTGTCTTGCATTCTCCATGTAAGTTTGACTTTAAGTAAGGATCAATGACTAAACTACATGCACAGATATTCAGCAGCAGGTGCATCTCAAGCATGAGTGCTGGGTGCAAGGCATACATCTTCCTGCAGTGGTTACCCACTGCCCTATATGTAGACAACACAGCTTGAGAAACCTAGGTCTGTAACTTCCTAAGAGTGGCAATCTCTCTCCTGATATTGGGGAGGAATGAGGATCTGTTGAGGGGAATTTGTGTGTGTGTGTGTGTGTGTGTGTGTGTGTGTGTGTGTGTGTGGTGTCCATGTGAGGTTGGACAGTTAGAAGTTACTCTTCAGTTAGAAGTGTTGTTTTCCTTCTAATTGTTTCAGAGTAACTATCAGAATAAGATGCTTTGTTGAATAATTTGCAGCCCAATGCAGTTGTCTAGGGGAAGTTAGTACTTCTGGACATTTATCAGACAAACACTTAGGTGGGAACTTCCTGTGTGGATTCTTTAGTGCATCACTGAGGTATACCCTAAATGCGATGCTGGGGGACCAGAAAGTTATGGGCCAATGAATAGTGCAGATAAAGTTGGTTCACTTGCTATGCTCACTATGTTAGCTGTATTTGCATTCCAGCTATTACAGGATGTACTTTGTGTAATAAGCAGAGATATACTGAACCCAGGATTAGATGCTCAGGTCAGAATTTGGGCTATTGGCTGGAATGGACGATGTGCAAGTTTTTTCATAGGAACATATGAATAAAGATAAGCATGCCATTCAGTCCTTCGAGCCTGCTCAGGTGTTTAATAAGATCATGGATGATCTGACAGTAGCCTCAAAATGACATCTTGTCTATCTCCAATAAACTGTTATTCCATGCTTACCAAGAATCAATCTGCCTCTGCCTTAAAAATATTCAATGGCTCTGCTTCCACTGCCTTTTCAGGAAGATAGTTGCAAGGATTCACAAGTCTCTGAGAGAAAGGGTTTTTAGCTAGGCAGCTCCTTATTCTTAAAGTGATCCCAATTCTACACTCTCCCACAAGAAGAAACATCCCCGCTACATCCAGTCTGTCAATACTCCTCAGAACCTTATTAGTTTCAATCAAGTCTTCTAAACTCTAACAGTGACAAGCCTAGAATGTTCAACCTTTCCTCATAAGAAAGCCCACCCATATATAAATGTTTTTAGCCTCCTAATATCCTCTTCACAATTCACTTTCCTACCTTTCTTTGTGTCATCGGCAAATTTGGCACCCATTGCTTCATTGTTCAATTCCTTCATCTAAGTCATTTGTATGATGCAAACAGTTGAAGGCCTAGCACTGATCCCTGTGGCACACTACTCATTCCATTTTGTTAACCTGAAAAAGATCCATTAATACAAACTCCCTGTTCCTATTAGCTTGCCAATCTTCTATCATGCTGATATATCATCCCCCTTTAACATGAGCTTTTATTTTCTACAAAATTCTTTGATGTGGCACTTCAGCGAACTTCTGAAAATTTAACCAGTTCTACTTTATGCAGTTATTTTCACAAACAATTCAAAAAAAAATTATTAAACATGATTTTCCTTTCACAAAACTATGTTGAATCTGCTTGATTACTTTGAACATATCCAAGTGCCCTGTTATGTCTTTTTCAATAATAGCTTCTAACATTTTCCTTACAATGGATGTTAAGCTAATTGGCCTGTAGTTTCCTGCTTTTTGTCTCCTTCTCTTTTTGAATAATGGACTTACATTTGCGATCTTCCAATCTGATGGGACCTTATCCAAATCTGAGAGTTTTGGCAAATTAAAACCAGTGCATCAACTATCTCGTGAGACACTTATTTTAAGATCCTTGGATGAAATCCATAGGACCTAAACTTTTGTTGCACAGTTATGGGTTCCTCATGAATGAGATGTCTTAATCTGCATGTATGCTACACTGCTCCTTTGTATCAGCATGTATAGGGTTTAAATTCTGATGTCACTTTCAGCATTGTGGCATGATTTGATTCTGGACAATTTGGTGGCATGGCCTCTCACATACAGTCATTTACATTTGTGTAAAGGGAATATATTGTGAATGACTTATTGCTGTTTTTGTGTGAAGTAGGATAAGGCCCATAGGTATAACTTTTAATAATGTGGGAATCCTGTTACAATGTTCCAGTTATAAATAAGAGCAGAGATATTCTTAAGGATATAAGAATCAGTTTCCACTTGTGAAGGACAGGAAAAGGGAGAAGTCTGTTTATTGTGTTTCTGAGTTAAGCAAATGAAATCCTGGATACTGAATTTTCCTTTATTCCATGTATGAGCAGCAATTTGTAATAATGATGAAAGCTTCAGTCACGTGAATGTGATTTGAGTCCAATTAAACAATTGATGTTTATTCTCACACTTGTATGGAATGCAAGTCCTCAAATAATTATGAAGTCAGTGCATGTGATTCTTTTTGTGAAAGTATATCATTAGAGACAGGCTGATATCAGATGAAGTATAGAATCTGTTCCACATAAGGACCTATCTGGTGATAATCCCTTCCTGCACAGAGTCAGCCTTGGCTGCATAGTAATACCTGACTTGGATATCCCAGATAGGATTCCTGATGATCCCTGGAAAAATCCTGAGGAATAAAAGTTGAGGGTGATGGCTACCTTCACAGTTACAGGCATAGAATGGGGATTGATAGATTTGGCTTGAGTTGCTGTAGGCAATGTAATATTTGTCTTATCACCACCTCATGGCTTAGCCACAGTCACTTTTGGCACTGATTTCCTATTGTATTGAGATATGTTGCCCAAGCTTTGTGATCCTTCCCATAGAGTAGCATCTAGTTGTCTGGCCTCTCCTCTTTCCCAGTACCTGGGTAGTAGTGTCTCCCTCCCGGCTCTCTGCCCTCCCCTTGACCTGTGGCTACTCATAATGACTGGCTTCTATAGACACTGTGTGAGTGTGCTATGCTCATCTTTTATGATCCTTCGCAAAGAGTGCTTTATGCCCTTCTCTGGCATAAAATTCTTCCTTCCACCCACATGCCACAAGTCAGTAAGGGAAATAATTGACATCAACTCAACAGACTGAGCAAGACATTTGATTCGGACCTTCAGAGCACTCTCCATGCTCTCATCCTATGTACTCCTCAATTTGAAATCTCTACTGTCTCCCGAAGATACACAAGGCAAATACACCCGGCTGTCCCATTGTATTGGGCAATGCGACCCTATGTGAGAACCTATCTGGCTACTTCAAGGGCATCCTGAAACCCATTGTAAAAAGAACCCCCAGCTTTGTGCAACACTATGGCCTTCCTACAGAAACTCAGCACACACGGAGCAGTTGAACCAGGAGAATGCCTCGTCACAATGGATGTCTTGGCACTCTACATCAATATCCCCTACGAGGATGGCATTGCTGCCATTACCTCAGTACTCAATGTCAACAACTGCCCATCTCCAGATGCAATTTTACAACTAATCTGCTTCATCCTGGACCACAATGTCTTCACGTTCAACAACCAGTTCTTCATTCAGATGCACAGAACAGCCAAGTGGACCAAAATTCGCACTTCAATATGCCAACATATTCATGCATAGGTTTAACAAGACCTCTTCATCGCACAGGATCTTCAGCTGATGCTGTACACTAGATACATCAATGACATTTTCTTCCTTTGGACTCATGGTAAACAATCACTGAAGCGAATACATGATTATTGTAGTGGAGAATTTCTTGTTTTCCGAGATGTGATATTAAAACTTAACAAAGTTTGCTTTTAAAAAAAAAACTAGCTTTTATTATCACAAAACTGCATGCAGTAAATAGCAGAGCCTTGGAGACAGAGAGCAGTCCCTACAAACTGCTGATTCTATACCAAGACAGCGCCCACTACAAGAATCAGTTCCATAGTTATACCTTTTTCTTATCAGTGTACATATTCAATTAGTAATACAAGCAGTAATACATCATCAATTGTATTAGGATCCGGTGACCTCTAAGACCTCTTTGTCTCATCAATAATACCATTATCTTGTCCTTTTGGTAAAACAGAAGAACGCCAATGATTTTGTCATTTCTGATCTTATCTCACCTCACTCATCCAGCCCTAGGTTATGTGGAGTCAGCCTTATCAGGTCTTTAACTTCTCTGGTCTTATTTATGTCTTAAGTTATACAGAGTCAGTGTTTCTTATTTTTTTATCAAATACTTGATCAATTTTCCCATCGTGCCACTACTTTATTCATATAACTTCAACATGATGACATCAACAAGTTCCATCATACCATCAGACTTACTATTCACTACTCTCAGGAATCGGTTGCACTCTTGGACACATGCATCTCCATCAAGGATAGTCGCCTCAGCACTTTACTGAATGGCAAGCGCACGGATAACCTCATGATGCTCCATTTCTCCAGCTTCCACTCTAAACACGTTAAAGAAACCATCCCGAAAGGACAAGCCCTCCGTATACACAGGATCTGCTCAGATGAAGAAGATCGCAACAGACACTTTCAGACACTGAAAGATGCCCTCATAAGAACAGGATATAGCGCTGGACTCATAAATCGACAGTTCCGACGCACCACAGTGAAAAACCCCATCGACTTCCTCAGAAGACAAGTACAGGACATGGTGGACAGTATTTCCCTTGCATGGAGAAGCTACAACATTTTTCCAGAGCCTTCAGCAAGTCATTGATGAAGATGAACATCTCACCAAGGCTATCCCTACACCCCACTTCTTGCCTTCAAATAATCACATAGCGTCAAACAGACCATTGTCCACAGCAAACTACCCAGCCTTCAGAAGAACAATAACCACAACACCACACAACCCTGCCACAGCAAACTCTGCAAGACGTGCTGGATCATTGACACAGATGCCAACGACTCATGTGAGAACACCATCCATCAGGTACACAATATATACACTTGCAACTCGGCCAACATTGTCTACTTGATGTGTCGCAGGAAAGGATGTTCTGAGACGTGGTACATGTGGGAAACTGTGCAGATGCTACAACAACGAATGAATGAACATCACTTGACAATCACCAGGCAAGAGTGTTCTCTTCCTGTTGGCGAACAATTCAGTGGTCACGGGCATTCGGCTTCTGATCTTCAGGTAAACATTCTCTAAGGCAGCCTTCACATCACATGACAGCACAGAGTTGCTGAGCAGAAACTGATTAGCCAAGTTCTGCACACATATGGACACCCTCAATCAGGATCTTGGGTTCATGTCATGCTATCTGTAACCCCCACAACTTGCCTGGGCTTGCAAAATCTCATTAACTGTCCCAGCTGGAAACAATACACACCTCTTTAACCTGCACTTTACCCTCTCTCCACTCACATTGTCTGCATCTTTAAGACTTGATTACCTGTAAAGACTCGCATTCCAACCATTATTTTATAAATTAAGTTTGTGATTTTATATGCCCTGTTTGTGAACAGAAATCTCATCACCTGATGAAGGAGCAGCAAACACTCCAAAAACTAATGGATTTTGCTAGTAAATAAACCTGTTGGACTTTAACCTGGTATTATGTGACTTCTTACTGTGTTTACCCCAGTCCAATGTCAGCATCTCCTTAGCTACTTTGCACATTTCAGGTTTCACGATCTTAAGCAAGTGGAGCGTAGGCAGCTGATGAGTTAATTGGGCAGCTGTCTCCACAAAACATGTATGCATCAGACAGGCTCCGCTCCCATTTCCACTCTTGCGGAAATTGGAAGTGTCACGTTCAGGAGTTGGACTTACCATTTTTGAGCTGTTCCGGTATTTCCGCCATGGTGGAGAGTTTCTCCATTGTAGTGAAAACCTGGGCCAAAGTATTTTGTTGTGCAAACTTTTTAATTAACATGGGAACATACCAGGATTCATTCACAAGACTTGATGAGAAAAGTTTCTTCTTCAAATGAGACCTAGCATGCCAATTTTGTAGAACTGAAACATATCAAATTGTTTCAGGGAAAATGACTTACTTTTCGATATTGTGCAGTCAAGCCACCCTGCATAGACATTAACAAAACAGACTGAAGTAGGGTCAGTTCCGCTTCCCTAAGTAAAGAAACATTTTCACATGTCACACCCAAAATTGCCATCAGATCTTACAACATGCATCTGGACGTAATGAGGGGCTCTGTCCTACTTTCCATTGTAGCACTATTGCCTTGGAATCAGAAGAGGTAAGTTCAAATTTCATTCTGGACATTGAGCCGGACAAGGATCGAGGCTTCAAAACAGTACTGAGGGAATCCAGTACTGTCTTAGGTGTAATCTTTAAGATGAAACATTAAACTGACAATCTGTCTGCCCTGTAGAGTAGATGGAAAATATTTCATTGCACTATTTTAAACAAGAGCAAGGACTTTCCCTGGTGTCTTGACCAGTAAATGTCTTTCAACTGACATCACCAAAACAGGTTATCTGGTCATTATCATGTTGCTGTTTGTTGGGCTTTTCTGAGTGTAAATTGGATAACACACTTCCTGTGGCAACATTACATTTCAAATAACTAACTGGCTCAAACATACTTTGGACCTTTTCTGAGGATGGAAAAGGCATTACACAAATGATTTTCTCATATTAGGTGGGTATTCTGGATGATCAGTAGAATTAAGAGCAGTCTTTTTTTTAATAGAAATGCAAAATGTTGCTGAAAATGCACAATGGGTCAGGCAGCATCTGTGGAGAGAAAAGGATATTTAATAGGTTTGATTTTTCAGTTTGGGGTTGTGAAGTTGGTGCTTGGGTAATTTCCTAGGCCCAAATGAGTGGCACTTCTGCGTCAGCCACTTGACGTACCCTTTAAATGCAAACAATCTAATTAGGCTAGAGACAAATTTGGTGCACAATTAGTGTTCTTGAATGTTACTCAGAGATGCTTACAGAGGGTGAGCAGTAAAGGCAGAAAGCTGTGACAGCATCTTCTCTACCAGAATCTCCAACACTTAAAAGGACAAGACCACTTGCCGCTTGGCAACACTTGCAAATTCTCCTTCAAGTGAATTCATTACCATTTAACATGGAACTATATCATGATTCCTTCATTGTTGTTGGATCAAAATCCTGGATCTCCCTTCCTAGAAGTACTGTGGGTGTACCTACATAGTAGTTCAAGAAGACTACACACCACTATCTTCTCAAGAACTTCTTGGGATGGTCAATTCAATTAATGTTAGCCTTACTAGCAATGCCACATTCCAAGAACAAATAAATAAATGTCTGCTTCAGCGTATAAGCTGCAGTGTGAGAACTAATTACAACAAATCATCACTCTGTCAGTTTTGCTATATACTAAAAGAATGATTTTGATGGTTTCAGCAAGTAAATTTTCTTCTAATTTAATTTTAACCAGTGTAGCTGAAGGCAAAATCAATGCAAACACAAATCAAGTAACAATAATGCCGCATGAAGCAGAAATATTTTTAATGTTCTATTTCCCTCAGAAAAAAAAGATTAGGGAGATGAACTGATGCTACTCGATGAAAGAATAATGCTATTTGAGAGATACTGGAATATATATTTTGGAAACAATCCAGAACACAAACCTACGATCTGACTGCACATACAGATCTGAGATTGGCTAGATTGGGATGAGAATACAGATGAGACAGAGCCAGTGCTGGGAATAAATGCATGGAGGCAGAAACATTGAGCACTAGACAAGAGGAAAAGTGAAGAAATCATTCTGGAGGTGGGGGCATAGAGCTGGTGGAGTGTACAATGAAGGCAATTTTAGATGGAGAAGGCCAGAGATACTGGAAGAAGTGAGCTCAATTGTGACATCATTTTGGCAAATCCAATTTTATTCTGGCAAAAAATAGGACAAAACGGTAGCATAATGGTTGCACTGCTGACTGACAAGGCCAGGATCTAGGTTTGATTTCCAGCTTGGATCACAGTTTGTGCAGAGTTTGCACGATCTCCCCATGTCTGCATGAGTCTCCTCCAGGTGCTCCGGTTTCCTTCCGCAGTCCAAAAGTTGTGCTAGTTAAGTGCATTGGCCATGCTAAATTTTGCCTCAGTGTACCTGAACAGGCACCAGAGTGTGGCAACTAATGCAGAGTTAATGTAAGCTTTCTCATGACACGAATAAATACATTTTAAAACAAAATAATGAGGTTCTGAATAACATATAATGATATTTGTTAGTTTGAAACATTTTTGGACTAAGAGCCATGAAATAATTTTCAGCTTCCCTGGCTCCTAAAATGTTTATGTTTTATAAATACTCCTGATTTCTGTTTGTCTCCGACATGAAATTTGTGTCTTTTCCTTTTCTCATTTTCTTTTGCTTTCCTTCACTTTTCACACTTGTTTTTACTCTACTGAAGATGGGTAGCTGGATGGAGAGGAAGTAAAAAGGAGCAAAATCTGGAACTATGATGCACTGGAAAGAGTGTTATGGAAGTTCCACTCTCTCTCATCAATGATCCTACTGTGAACCATATGATATACCATCCCTAGAAGAGCAATCACAGGAGAACCTTCGGTACGCTTCAGAAAAGAATCAAGTGGTATTGTCATAATGCCACCTTGCCTACTGGCTGCCATGATGCCTAAGTTCCAGCTGCAAGAGGGGCCAGCACTGCTGTTATTTAAAGAGCCAGTCACCCAACATCTGCTGTTGTAGCATCTATGGACATACTGTGAAGAGTTTTTGGAGTGCTGAAAGGAAAAATGAAGGCCTACATTTATAAATTGCACTTTTTGCAAGCACATCTCAAAGAGCTTTACAGTCAATGAAAGACTTTTGAACATAGGCATTGTTTAATGTAGGAAAGACATCTGCCAATTTGCACACAGCAATATCTCACAAACAGCAAGGTCATAATGAGCTCAGTGATGTTGTTTGTGGGATAAATATTGGCCAACAGACCAGGGGATAGCATTGCTTCTCTTCATTGGAATAGCGTATTGGAATCTTTTACATCCACTTAATAGGTGATTGGAATCTCAGTTTAATATCTCATCCAAAGAACAGCACTTCCCACAGTACAAGGCTCCCTCAGTACTGCGCTGAAGTATCAGCCTTGATTTTTGCACTCAAGCTCTGGAGTTGAAATTGAACCTGGAGACTTGAGAATAAGAGTTGATGTCTGTATGCTGTAACATGGGTAGGTTGGGATGGTCAGGGGCAGGAGGGGGAGGGGAGGTGATGGATGCAGAGGTATTATCTCTGGGTCTGCACCATGAAAGAGAGATTTAGCAGAAAATCCGTTGAGGATAAATTTTGCACAGTTCTCTATGCCAATTTAAAACTGGAATTCTCTATGGCGGTAACAAAAAGCCGTCTGGCTGGACAATCAATGCATATAGCATTTCTCAGAGCATCTTCATCCGCATTTGCCTCATGGAGGTTTTTATCTGAGTCCCCTAGCTGTCAACTGCAACCTTATCCTCTGGTGAGCTGGAAACCAAACCATCCATGATCCCTCACCTGGCAATAACCCACTTGTGCTCAGTAATGCACTCAGGAGATGCAGTTAGCCTTGCTCTCTTTGTTGGGCTGAAAGAGGACAATATCTCAGTGATTGTGATGTACTGTGTTTAGTTGATGATATGTCAACCATAGCTGAATAGCTGGAATATGTAGAGGCAATGAGAGCTCAGTTTGAGGCTGGCAATATCAGTAAGTGTGCAAGGCTGAGCTGGGGTATCTGGAGTTACATGTGAGTCTTGGGTAAGTGTATATGGTGCATTAAATAGCACGGTGGAGAGATGAGTAGGTGATGTCATGTAAAGATCCATTGACCTTGATTAACCCACATAAGATTATTGGACCTCTTAAGTCCGAAATTCGTTCAATGGCAGAAAGCAAGAGATAATTGCTGAAGGGTGGCTTTGTGAGTTGATAGCAATTTCCAGCAGATTTCTGGAGATTCCCTTGAATTTTGTGCATTCTATTCATGATTTTCGTTGCAGGGTTGGAAATCTGCCACCGTAAGGAATTTTTGGTCCTGAACCTACACCCGAGCTGTGTCACTTCTGCCATGTGATTTTTAATTGTAAATGGCCTCATGGCCAGGAGGTCATCTCTGTGCTCAATTATAAGCACCAGGTTCCTTCAGGAGGTAGCTGCTGACTGTCTGGCAGTAGTGGAAAAGCTAAGCAGCAGCCATGTTGGGGCTGCTGTTGCCTTGCTAATCGGAACAGACAGTCTTGCATGACAAGGTAAGGATAAACACTCATGTCGATAATATTTGGCCTCAAAGATTTGTTCCAAAAATAACTGCAAATAAATTTTATTTGAGCTTTGTGGTAAACCTGACAGTTATACACTGATGTCCACAAGATCATTTGGGCTTGCTTGCTGGGAAAAAAAAAATTGGGACTGTTAAGTATTAATCTTTGTTGTCCAATAAACTTATAGTTTGCGTTTTAGTAAGTGATTGTTGTTTTTTTCTAAAAAGGTTATTCTTCAAAAAAAAATTCTTACTCTGGGGTTTGTTGTAGAGTCGAATATCACAACACCTGCAACATTTCAATGCATTGTACCTGTCAAGTATTTGTGGGGTTGGTAATGTGTTATTAGCCATGGTTTCATGTTGCAACTCATATCATCTGAAAAGTAAGAAAAAGCTTAACATTACAAAATAACTATATTTCATTAAAACAGTAAACATATGGGGCATTCAGTTTCATTGTTGCTTTCTCAATCTGTAAAATATACATTAAGGAAGGTGAAAAAGACATCCAGTATATGGAGAAAAATATTGTGTAAAAGATAACAATCTAACCCAAGAGAATAAAGTGAACAAAGGACAACCAATGCACAAAGGATTAACATATGTAAAGGACATCCAAAACATGCACGATTCTTGTGTGCAAAGAGTATTCAATACATATTATCCAGGGGGACTCAACAGTTGTTTCTCTGTCTAACCCTTTTAAATGGAATCTTTATTTCATCCCTGTAGAATGAAAGATCATCTTGTTTCATCAATGGGAGGTGTGAAACTTTGTTGTAGTGGAATTGTTTCATACTCATCCACAGAGAGTTAACACCAGACATTGCACAATTGTTTGTCATTGTATCAAAGGTCATAGATTATAATTCAATGTCACAATGTTCCAGACAAAAAGAAAAATTAGAATTAGACAACACCCAGACAGTCACAGAATGAAGTCATTTTTCTATATTGGAAAACAGGTTCATTCAATGGGAGCACACAATTTGCATGGTGGATGCAGACATGGCTCTTGTGGTACTGGGTATATCTCTAGTGCCAGAAATCTTGCTTTGCGTTCAGCTGCTGCTGAGAAAATGAAGGAAGAAAGTAAGATGATTTCTTTCCAGATTAAAGCACAATCAGCTTTCAAATATATTTTAACACTGAGTGTTCTTACCATCTCTGGCAGAATGTGTAAAATCAGAAAGATAACAAATAAAATAAAAGTGAAAATTACAGTCACAAAATGCATCATTCTCATCTGTAGTAGAGATGAAGGTTAACTACAAGTAGTAGTTATGTAGTTTTAGTTTATCTGTAAACTGAGGCTTTTAGCAGATTTCCAAAATTTTCTATTTCTCATCATCAGCAATTACAGATACCACATCTCCAAGGAAGCAACATGAATGGCAAAAGAAAACAAGTAAATGTTAAACAGCAAATTGCTGATCATGTTATTTTTGTTTGTTATACCACCTATGTTGATATTGGGCTATTTTGTTATTATTTATGTTTAAGATGAGGCTACTTTAAGAGGCAGTATTTTGTTACATGAGTTGATTTGTCTTCAGAAAGTATGGAGCTCAAATGTTGAGAAATATTGAGTTAATAACTAATTTTGGCTGGGAAAGTGTTGTTTTGTAGTATTAATGGACCTTTTGTTTATATTCTCCTGGGATTTTAGACTAGGTATGCAGAGTTATGAGAGTTTTTAATTACATTGATTGACAGAGACAGAGTCATGTGGTTAATGGAGGAGCTAAACTTACAGGGAACAAAACCGTTTTGTTTTCATTTTAAAATGTAGAGGAGTTGCTGCTTAGAGCTGAAGGAAGAAAAAAGTGTATTTTTGTTTCTCTCTCCAGAGGCTTTCTGAAAGCTTCAAGACAATTCAAGTAAAAGCACAGATGCCTGTAAAGAGGGGCACAGTGGTTAGCACTGCTGCCTCACAGAGCTGGGGATCCATTGTAGACTTGGGTCACTATCTGTGTGGAGTTTGCACATTCACCCACATCTGAGTGGGTTTCCTCTGGGTGCTCTGCTTTTCTCCCACAGTCCGAAGATGTATGTTTAGATTGATTAGCCATGCTAAGTTGCCCCTAGTTTCAGGGGGATTATCTGGGTAAATATGTGGAGTTACAGGGATAGGGTGGGATTGTTGTCAATGCAAGTTAGATTAGTCTGCTGGCCTCCTTCTATACAATAGGGATTCTAAGTCTATAAGATAACTATTGCTTGATTGGAACTAATAGTAATAGGTTAGCATTGAGAATTGGATCTTGTCAAGTTTAAGTATCGTTTAATTGTTAAAACGGAAGCTAATTCATTTATTAAGCTAAACTGTGTTGTTAAATACTGTTTATTTTGATAAAAGCTCCCTAGTGAAACATCCTATTCTCACATAATGCTAAAATAGAACATTGTTGGGGTCTACTCTTACTTCATAATATAACTTGCAGTTTCTGATCCAGCCACCTGACACACCTAGCAAATGAAAGAAAAAATGATTTACAAAAAAGATGTTTCTTTTTATATGTTCATGTATTTAAGCATCACTGACAAGGCCACATTTATCTCTTATTGCCCTTGGGAATACTGTGATGAGCCATTTTCTTGTTTCCCTTTAGTCGAGTAGGTACATCAACACTGGAGGAAGTTCCAGGTTTTTGATCCAATGACTGTAAAGGAATGATAATTGTTCCAAGTCAGGAGAGCAGCCTGCAGGTGATGGTGTTCCATTGCATCTCCTTGTCCTTCCAGGTGGTAAGAGATGACAGGCCTAGGGAAGTGCTGTTGAAGGAACCATGGCAGGATGATGCAGTTGCCACCCTGTGACAATGGTGGAGAGAGTAAATGTTTACAATGGTGTATGTGATGCCAATCAGGCAATCTGCTTTTTTCAGGATGGTGTTTCTTGAATGTTCTTTAAGCTGCATGAAAGAGATATTCCATGCCTTTGAGATGGTGCATAGAGTCTCAGCAATCAGGATGAGAAACTCACTACAGAATGCCTAACCTTTGAGCTGGTCTTGTCACCAGAGTATTTACCTTGCTGGTCAAGTTTACTGTCTGGTCAAGTGTAACCCTCAGGATAGTAGATTGTGAGAGATTCAACAAAGCCATCGAACATCAAGTGGAGATGGTTAAACACTCTTTTGTTAGAGATTGTAATTGCCTGGCACTTGTGTAGAGGGAATGTTATGTTTTTTACTGTTCAGCAACATTTTCGATCCTTAAGCAGTGGTGTCAGTTCAGAGCTCAACAGGATAAGGATGCAGCCAGGCGCAGGTGGGACAATTTAATCATTTCAAAAGATGCTGAAATGGATTTCTTTTTCACATAGTGCAATATTTAAAATACTAACTAGCGACAGTTCAGTCCCCCCTTGGCAGTTAGTGTACCTGAGTTTCAAATAAACATTCCGGCTGCTCTAATTTATTCATCAACAACAAATGGAACAGGATATCTACAACTATACATCCTGTGAAAAGTCAACAGTGTAGAAATGACTGCTGGTGATACCAGCAGATGAACACTAATGTGTTACTATGACAGTTTTTTCTACTTTAGCTGAAGCATTGATTTAAAGCATGCATTTAAAGGGTAAGTAGAGAGAAGTCATGCAAAAGCCTTTAACAACTTGAACACCATAATCTACAGCAAATAGACCCTTTAAGTTGTTAGTTGGCATCTAAATGAAATAAATTCACCAGCAGAGGGAACAGGGGGAAAGGAGGGATGAGCATGAAGAGGGGGAGGGGGAAGGGAGAGACAGGAGAAAGAGGACAGGATGAGCTGGGAAAGGGAGAGAGGAGAAGAAGGAAGAAGGAGTGGAATATGAGCAGAAAGAGGGAAAGGGATTGAAGAGAAGGGAAGAGGAGCAGATGGAAGAATAGATGGAGGAAAAAGGAGGAAGAGTAGGAAAAGGAGCTGCGGTGGATAAAGGAATAAAAGAAGGGAGAAGGAGGGAAGGAGGGCCAGGAGGCTGATGGGCACCAGAAGGAGGAGAAGAGAAAGGAGGTGAATAAGGAAGAACAGGAGTCATGCTGATCACCTGAACCATTAGCTTCCCGAGTTCTTTGAGAGTCTCAGGTGAATCATCTGCCTCATCCTAAATACAGTAACACTTCCTCAACCATTGTGACCATGTCCCAACTATTACAATGGAAATAAAAGCAAAACACTGCAGATCCTAAAATTAAAGCAGAAAATGATAGAAAAGCTCAGCGGAGAAAGGAATGCAGTTAACATTTTGGGTCAGAATGACTCCTCTTCAAAGCTACAGTTGAATTATTTTCCATCAGCCTATGTTCATTGTCCTTGCTCTCATTACATTACCAAAATAGCACCAATACCAAATCCTGAGCACCAATTCATACACTGACTGAATCCTCTTTGTGTCTGACTGTTGACAGAAATAATTCTAAATCAGCCTATTCAATCCCTTTGTGTCTGCCCCATACTCAGTTACTGCTTCTATGAAATGTTTTCACAGAGGCTGCTGTTTGGGAAGTTGAAAGTTGCAGATTTCTATTGATGACACTTTAGATTATCATGGTTGAAGACTGTGAGCTACTTTGTGCCTGGTGGCCCTGCAATAGATGCAGCATCTCAGAATATGTAGGGGGAATCCAGTACTGCCAGTTGCATGGTACCAATGAAGTAGTGGCAGATGTTATCAGACAACAAATTTTATGAAATTGGGCACACAATATGGAAGCAGACTAAAATTGGACTCAGAGCCTCTCCACTAAAAATCACAAGGAACAGACGCAGGCTAACAAGCAAGAGCATGCTTTTAGAATGCAAATGAGGGCTAGCACACGAGGGAAACGGGACAGGATGGCATCTACAGGAACTAAATTCAAAAAACACATCCCCACCCCACCAAATCAGCGCTTCTAAACCAGTCAAACCACCTATGGAGACACCTAAAGTTTGGCATAGCTAAGGAAGCATCCCTGTCCCCTCAAACTTCCTGAGAATAATTGCACATCTATTGTTCAAGCCCCGGAGATTCTGGATCATTACTAACCAATCAGACAAAAAAGATTAATACACACTTGAAACAATCGGCCCAATACTTGAAAACATCAAGACAGGATGGTTAAAATCGAATACTGTAAATAAAGCATTAACATTTGAATCGTACGATACATCAAAGTTAGGTATAACTGTAGCCTGTTGTGGCGGGTCTTTAGAGTGCTTTCGGGACAGTATGATTGTATGTCCTGACTGCACCTCTGCCAATGTAAAAGAAAATAGAGCTGTGCCATTATTGAACTAGACTCTGGGTCTGCAGTGGGCATGGAGAGAAGGTGGCTGGGAAACAGGGATACTGCTGTCCAGAGAGGAAATAGAAGATATATCACTAGTGCAGCTAAGGCCTCTCTCTCCTGTCTTATGCCTTTGGCGTCAGCATGACAGCAGAGTGCAGAAGTGATGGGATACTGAGGAAATCCTTGTCAATACTGACCTAAAAGCCAAGAAAGCAGACATCTGAGTTTCCATGTCAGCATTGTGGGATGTCAACAGATGTTTAAACATGTTGGGTATCATTGTCAAGGTCATGAAGCTGACCACTTCATCCATGTTATGCAGAATTCGTTCTGAGCTCAGCAGGAAAGCAACTTATAACTGACTGAAATTCTCTGGCCATTCACGTCCCACCACCACTGCCAGAGAGGATGGAGAATTTGGTGCTCCACTAAATCTCTGTTCACTGCAGCAGGACAAGAGAAACCCGCTAATGTGAATTGCCCGATAATCCCAGCCCCTGTCTTCAGTCTTGGAGTCATTATTCTGAAACTTGCTCGTAGACTGCTCAATGGACCTAGCATTCACCATCATAAGCCCATCACCTTTCTTCAAAATTTCAGGATCTCTGATCCGCTGCCACCAGAAACTTGGCAGAGAAGAATTATTGGCATTCTCCCGTCTAAGACATAGACCTCAGGCCCAGTCAAAGAAATGAATTTATTTCCACAATGGAGATGTATGATTAATACTTGTATGAGTGAGTCACAGCCAACTGTGCCATTGTGTCAGTGAAATTTGAAGCAACAACAGATCTCTGAGAAAGACCAAGGCAGTAATGGGGGCTAAGTCAAATAGCTCCCAAAAACCGGTGTAAGCGTTGCAGTGTGTGATTAATTCATGCCTGTTTGATGTTATGGAAGTATGAAAGTCAATGTACTTTTTACCTTTTTAAGGTACATCACTTTTATCTATGTAACCATTTTTTAAAATTTTTTTATTAATCAATGTCAACCAATTGCATTGTATTCCTTTCTTTGGCATCTGTCGTGCGATAGCAATATGGACTATCAAGTGAAAGAAGTATCCAGACCAAAGTCACCTGAAGAATCGTACTGAACTGCACTGTGGGCTGAAAACATAATGCATGATGGTCAATGCAGTCAAGTTAAAGCCTTGTCAGAATTAACAAGGCTTGCAAATGAATTAAATTGTGCAGGAGAACTGGCCTTAAACTATGGGAAAGATAGACTAGTATTGTGCTTGTTAGAGGAAACAAATATACCAGTCTTTAACAGCCGGGGAAATTGATATCAGTGTAAGAGATAACAATGTGGAGTTAAGCTGGCTCGCTTCCTTCGACAGGACATGGCAGCAAAGGAAAAGACACAAATGCAATGGGAAACTAATTAAATGGGCCTAAACAGGTATTACCTCAAGTGGCATAGTACCATAGCAAATAACGATATGAAGAAAAAGTCCCCAAACACATCTTTGCTGCAATGAGTTAGAATGATTGCTAGTTGGTCGGAAGTCATGCATGGAGAATTCAGCAGATTCAACACCAACTTCCAGGGAAGTCAAGCAACTGATGTTATTCCTTAGTGGTTTAAAAAGGTGAATCACCTTTGGGTGAACACTCATGGTTAGTCACTCCGCTGCTGGCCCTTCCTCCTGTAGTCTTCAGTACTTCACTATTCCACTCCAATTTCAACAGTGATTCCTGGAAACAGTGTCCCTTTAAACCAAATTTTTGGCCCCATTCCTGCCTTTGAGGGATTCTTCAGACATTGCCAAAACAGATTTGGTTAATATACATTCTTATCAATTCTTCTCACAGCTACTGCAGACTGCCCATATTCAAATTGTTTAAGCATTATTTGATCTGCCATTAATTAGGAAGAATTTCAATCAATCAAACATCATCTCCACAGAAGTTAACACTGCTGCATCACAGTGCCAGGGTCCTGGATTTGAATCCTGGCTCGGGTCACTGTCTGTGTGGAGTTTGCACATTCTCCTTGTGTCTGCATTGGTTTTCTCCGGATGCTCCAGTTTCTTCTCACAGTTCAAAGATGTGGGGGTTAGGTTGATTAGCCATACTAAAATTGCCCCTTAGTGTACTAGGATGCTTAGGTTAGAGAGATTAGCGGGTAAAATATGTAGGGACAC
Source organism: Sphyrna mokarran (assembly GCA_024679065.1). Taxonomy (NCBI): domain Eukaryota; kingdom Metazoa; phylum Chordata; class Chondrichthyes; order Carcharhiniformes; family Carcharhinidae; genus Sphyrna; species Sphyrna mokarran. The sequence continues at coordinate 93,101,417 of JAGIQG010000001.1, forward strand.
AGGGGTAAGGCCTAGGTGGGATTGTGGTCAGTGCAGATTCGATAGGCCAAAGGGCTACTTTCTGCACTGTAGCATTCTATGATTCTATGAATTCCCAGCTTGGGTCACTGTCTGTGTGAAGTTTGTATACTTTCCTTGTGTCTGCGTGGGTTTGCTCCAAATGCTCTGGTTTGTTCCCACAAATCAGAAAGATACACTGGTTAGATGCATTGGCCATGCTAAATTCTCCCTCTGTGTACTTGAACAGGTGCCAGAGAGTGCTGACTAAGGGATTTTCACAGTAACATCATTGTGTTGTTAATGAAAGCCTTCTTGTGACACTAATAAATAAACTTAAACTGATTCCACACTATAATTGACCACCACATATAAGGCTATATCTTCTGAGACTCTGTCTTCAAGTTCTTGGCCAGGGTTGGGCAACCTGCAGCCCAGAGAACACGTGCAGCCCATTGGGGTTATTGCAGCCCACAAGATATTTTGATGACCATTGGCCATGCACAGGCTTGCCACATTCCACTGATTTCTGTCCTCATACATTTTCTTCTTACCAGCATGATAAAAGTGATATGTATGTAAAGCAAAGGCAAGTGAAGTGAAGTACTTGTTGAGTGTACACAACATTAATTGTGACAGCTGTGCGTTCCCACTCATCTTGCAACCAACCTATAAATGTTTCTTTCGTTTTTACCATTTGAAGTTGATAGTTCTATTAATATATAAATAATTAAGCATGTTCTATAACTTTTTATGAAATATACAGTGTATATTAAATTTATTTAAACTTATTGATGGGGTCATCTTTTCTGCATATATCAAATTTCAATCTTGCAATCCACTGAAATGAGATGGGCCATTCATATCATGCATTCACTAGCCAGGTTGCTTATCATTGTTCTAGACCCACCTGTCAGGGGATCCATTCTTCCTCCATCTATCCTCTCAAGCCTTGTAAGAATTCTTCATTTTTTCAATGATATCATTTCATTCTTTCAAATTCTATAGAGCAGAGGCCTAGTCTGCTCAATCTCTCCTTGTAGGACAATCCTACCATTACAGGAATCAGTCTGATGATCCTTTGTTGCACTCTTGCTCTGGCAAGCATATCCTTCCTTGGGTAAGGATCCTCTTTGTAATCCTGTTGAGGTTACAATCACACTGTAACATATATATTTCTACATGCAACCACAAGAACAATGTTTTCATTTGCTGCTTGCATAACTGGGAGGCTCAGAATTGTAACTTGCTTATATGACGTATGGGAGAAGATCAAAGAGAAAATGATGATGAAAACTCACTCTCATTTGAGTTCATGTTTGTAGCCAGCAGGTCAAAAACGGACACAGTACATATCTTAGAGGATATCCTAGAGGAGAAATATGCTTATATACCAGATGTAAATAAGTTGCAGTAAACAGAACAGTCAAGGAAATGCAAGGATACTGCAACTGGCAACTTATCAGAGGTTGCAAATAATGTTCTGCTGCAGAGGACTCAGATGCGGACTTTATTGGGCCAGGCTGAAGTGAAAGGCTGATGAATGTCCATAATAAAATGCTTGGTACACTGGAAAACCTGCCAGAAAGCATGGCTTCATGTCAAAGAGATTGGAGGAACCTGGCACTAGCTTGAGACAAGGATTTGCATAGAGTTCAGAAAATATACTTTCCAAAATAGAGCTAGTGGCCAACTCCATCAACACACTTTTGGACTCAACATTGATGAGGGAACTGATGGTTAATGTTTCAGCTTCAGACAATGTTGGAATACTATAGTGGAAACTCAGCTTGAGGTTTTGCATGGTCTGCTTGTTGCCATGCAGACTGGGCTGCTGAATCATGGCTATGGATGCCGACGTTTAAATACTATATAGGATGTCACTACATTCCAGTAATCTGTATTCCAACAGATTGCAACAATTGCTGAGGTGCTGCCCAATAGAAATGGCAGTGATTTCAGCATTCATGTTCTCATATCTGCCACCCTGTTAGAGCTCTTGTTGTTGCCTGTCAACCATTTGATATGAATTAAATAGGATTGTAAGGAGAATATAAAGAGCATTATCCTGATTCTACCTGGTATAGCTTAGTTTAGTTTTCACCACTCTAATAACAATTCACCAAAGAATCATCTGATACTTGAGAGCAGTTTTGAGGGACTGTGTTGTTATTGGAAACTGTATAGTTCAATTTCCAATGAAGTTTGTTGGTTTCACATTGAAATTTTAGAAGAATATCAATAAATGTCCTGCTTTAAGTAATCAGTCTGAGATTTTTGTGTCACAATTATTGCAGAGGATCGAGAAAAATCAATGTAGAATTTACTACTCATTGTGCTTTGAATGAAAAACTAAATCAAGGCCATAATCAGCTGGTTGCTAAAGGTCACATGAAACTAATTGAAGAAGAGTAGGGAATTGTCCTGACTACGATTTCAGCTTCATTCAAAAGTAAATTAGATGTCTATTCATCAACTGGAGAAAGTAATTTATTTTAATTAATTTGTTTTCAGGTGTAAGCAATGCTGAAAGGGCTACATTTATTGTACAAGTCTAATTGCGATGAGAATGCCGTTTAATTGGGTGTGCAGAGTTTTGGGATGTCTTACTAGATACAGCAAGATACTTTGCTCTTTCTTTTATGGGCTTACCTAATATTTAGTGTGATGTCAGTATACCTTTAACATTTTTTTTTCAATCATGTTCTCTGCAGTTAAAAAATACTTTTGGTTTCATCGCTGCTAGGCCAGCTGCTAGAAGTCATTTTATTGCTCCTTCAGTGGTTTAAATGGAGTTTGTTGATCTTTACTTTGGGATCTTTTATGATCCTGCATTGTTAAGAAGAAAACTTGTGGCAGGTAATATGTTTTGGGCAGTCTTTTTCCTTCATAGTGAATTCAATATTTCATTTTCTGTTTTGACTGGTAGCAGTTTGAGTTATAGAAGGTGCATCAAGTTGAAAAGAAATGTCTCTCTCTCTCTTTCTCTCTGGTTTTGGAAATTCTGGTTGTTGGCTGAAAGCAAGTTATTGCTTTCCTGGAGTAGACAATCTGCTGTTGATGGCATGAGCAGAGAGTATCCATGATGTCCTGGGAAGGTGTTCTGACTTCAAACTGTTCTAAGCATATCGAGAGAGCTGCTGGAAGTTACAAAGCTAAGAAGTCAGGATTTCAATTCTCCAACCAAAGGATTCAGTTCCAGTATCACATGAGCATTAGTCCTTGTTGTGTTAAACCTCTGAAAAGGGATTTGTTTCATTTAAAATAAGTTTTTTTTGATTGGAACATCTTAGATACATTTGTTAAGAGTTATGTATTATCGTGTTTTTTTTGTTTTTGCTTGTATTTGATAAATATTATTGCCAATTTTCTTCCACACAGATTCATCTTAAATAAACATTGTTTGATAAAAGCTCCCTAGTGGGCAATTTGAATCATACATGAAGTGAAACACATCATGCTCATCCTAGCCAAATTCCAAGTGCAAAACTTATGATCAGACAGGCTCCATAAAACACTTTGGAGTTCCTGACCTGAACCATAACATTAGGATCAAACTAGAATTTTGAAAATCCTCTTTGTTTTCTAAAATGTTCAAAATTGTGTAGTCCTTCCACAGTAATTGTGGCTCTGTTATAATTTCTTTCAGTGTTATGGTGTATTCACTGATAACTTCAAAGTGACATGTCCAGGAAATCTGGAATTCCTGGGCATTGCTGGCTCTGATTCTAATCTTGTTGGTGTCTTGCATTTTCTTTTTTCAGTTGTTTGTAAGAGCCTCTCATTTCAATTTGAGGGACTATAGAGTAATATAGCTAGGGAAAAGAATACATGAAGTGGTTTCCCATTGCCTTCCTCAGCTGAACTTAGATGAAACACAAATCCTCTTGCTGAAGGAATCTTTGCCTGCAAGCTGTCATTGTCCGTTACCATTTCATCTCTTCTGATATCACCATTGGAAATTCATTTATTCACGCTCAGAGCGTGGGAACTTTATCTGGACCTGGGACAACTCACTGTTTGTCCTAAATTAGCCTGCTATCCTAGTTTATGAATTGCAAGTCAATGTTTGGTTCAATGTGCCTTGCTCAGTTTCGTGCAAAAGGCAATGGATCAGTTTCATTCAATATAACATGGATGGCTATTTTACTGTGTTCTTAAAAAAAATATTTATTCAATTGTGGCCATTATTCTTGTGAATAAAATGTTGGATTTAATGGGGCAGGAGGCAAAGTGAGGTGAGAGTGTGGTTGGTTATTGTCTTAGCCTTGCCAAAACCTCTGATGAGGCATTCAAGTAAGAGTCTCAAATTTGTTTAGAAGCAGAATCAAAAAGAAATCTACACCCACTCATTTTAATTGTCTTTAACCACTGTCTTGCTGCAACTGTCTAGCGACTGAACCAGAATATTTGTGGATTGCAAAATTTGTCAGTTTTGGGATCTGTTCTGAGATGTCAGGTTAGGGGATTATTGTCGATTTACAAAAATGTTGTGTTATGAACACCTTTAAGTTTAGACACTCTCTGGCTTGATTTACTTTCCAGCAAATTATGAAATATGGTTTCAACTATCAGCAATTTCTGGCAAGGCATTGTTGGTTTCATTTAGCTTCTCTCCTGCCTGTTGCAACATGAGGCCATGTTGATAATTGATAAGCCCTATGTTCCAATTTCCTCCACCCTCTTTTCTCTCTCATAATGAGGAGGAATTTGGCTGCTGTTCTCCAGAACATTAGGTAACAAAGGCCTAAACAAAACTGCCCAGATACATGTGGGGAAAGAGGTTCTGGAGAGGCTCATATTGGTGAAAGGGTAATGGTTGAAGTGCAGGGTAGGCAGACCCTGTTCATATTTATAGAAGATTCTGGAAGATGCCTGTTCCTCCCGGTATCTCAAAGGAAATTAAGAAATGAATACTTTGGGCCCATCTTTAACTTTCCAATCCTCTTCAGGCTGGCCTTTACTTGACAGTAAAGCTACAGTTTTCCAACTTAGGCTGAAAATGAAATTTCTGCTGTGGAATAAGATTTTGATGGGTATCGATAGAGTGAATGCAAGCAGGCTTTTTCCACTGAGGCTAGGGGAGAAAAAGAAAACAGGGAGCATGGATTAAGGATGAAAGGAGAAAAGTTTAAAGGGAATATTGGGGGGGGGGGCATTTTCACGCAGAGTGGTAGGAGTGTGGAATGAGCTGCTGGATAAAGTGCTAAATGCGGGGTCACTTTTAACATTTAAGAAAAGCTTGGACAGGTAAATGGATGAGAGGGGTGTGGGGGGATATGGTCCAAGTGCAGATCAGTAGGACTCGGCAAAAAATGGTTCAGCATAGACAAGAAGGACCAAAAGGCCTGTTTCTGAGCTGTAAATTTTCTATGGTTATTTTATGGTTTTATTTCAATAGCATATTTACTGATTAGAAAATGAGAATTAGAAATCTGGGCAGGCAACGTAACTGCCCATCCAAATGTATCACTTGTGTCTGGTGACTTTCTGGGGAGACTCGGGCATTCTTTTACTAACATGTTAGCTTTTACCTTTTTGAGAAGAACTATATGAAACAAAGGGTTTAACACTTTACATTGTTAGCACATTTGTGTAATTAATAAGGCTTAGTCATGTAAATTCTTCATTTGTACGTATTTCTTGGCTGATTTGTGAATTTTAGAGTATGATGGTAAGAAATTTTAAAGTTGGCATCACTTTAAATGCCAAATACTGTGATCTAGCTTTGATGAAGGAACATATGGACTGAACTGAACTTAAGGCAAGGGCACATTTATACATTTGGACTCCAGCGAGCCTAGCTTAGCAACAAACAGAAGCAAAAGCTGATTGCTGATTGGCCAGGCAGATGGCCTGAGGACTAAATATTCCAGGACCTCCAGTTAAAAGTTGCAAGTTATAGCTTAGTAGATAGAAAGGAAGCCAAGGTTGCAAAAATAATTGGCATAAAGAATGGTCTGGGGGCTAGAAGGACAAACTTATAAGTCAAAAGATCAGATTCAAAAATGGGGAAGACCCAGAAGTCTTGTGATCCATGTTGAAGGCTAATCAACAATGTGTTGAATCATGCCTCTGTTAATAAAATCTGAAATTTTTATCTTTATTGTCAGTAAAACTTAATAGTTTGCATTCTAAATTAGTGAACGTTCTTTTTATCAATATGGTTATTCCTCAACAAAAACATTATTAATCTGGGATTTAGCCCAGAATCCAATTTTTGCATTAATTTAAGACAGAGGTGGACTTGCACATTTGGGGGTCTTGCACTCTGCCTCCGTGTTGGGGCACACCCACATGACATCATGCCTGGTAACATAGTTCCCCAGACCTGTGATTTCAAAATGCACCCATCAGTAATGTTATGTCAAATGACACCAAGCCCCACTCCAAATGACATCATTGTCCCCCGACTATGCCCCACTTCAGCTCACAGAATGCAAGCCACATAAGTACAGAAAAATATATAAATCATTGCTCTAGTATTTTATAACTTACAAAAACAAATCTGTAATCAATGAATTCAAATCTGTAATTATGCCACAGGAACTTGGACAGGTAATTGGATGAGAGGGGTGTGGAGGAATACGGTCCAAGTGCAGATCAGTGGGACTCGGCAAAAAATGGTTCAGCATAGACAAGAAGGACCAAAAGGCAAGTACACAAAAAATACAAGTACACAAATCATTGCATGATGCCTCAGTGCTTTGTAACTGATGAAAACAAGCCTGTAGTTGATGAATTCAAATCCATAATTCAAGCCACAAAAATACAAAAAGAAAACACATGTGACAAATCACTGCCTAACTGCTTTAGTGTTTTCTAATTTATGAAAACAAACCTTAAACTGATAATTGAAATCCAATCAGTATAGTAAGAAGTCTCATAGCAATAGTTAAAGTCCAACAGGTTGATTTAGAATCATGAGCTTTCAAAGTGCTGCTCCTTCATCAGGTGAGTGCAGGCCATTCACCTAGTAAAGGAGCAATGCTCTGAAAGCTTGTGATCCTAAATAAACCTTTTGGTCTGTAATCTGGTGTTTTGAGACGTTTTATTGTGCCTACCTCAATCCAACACAGGCAACTTCACATCATGTCGGTAGAAATGGTCAATATTGTGACATATATAGCTTGAGGCAACAAACATGGAACTGGCCAATGAGCAATCAATTTTTCCAGCTGATTTGTATCTTTGAACATATATACAAATAGTCTTATTATGACTTTTGGAAGTTTCATAATTCGCAAGATCTCTTCCAACTTACACCAATTAGAGATCCATCAACAAATGCTTGTTCAATTTGCTAAAATCAAGAAATAAGTTGCAAACATAACAATAGATTGCCTTAGATGTTTCTGAAAACAATCAACCAATTTCTCTTTTCTGTCATACCATTTCTCTTTACCCTCAGAAAATGGAGTCATGAAGACTTGTATACTGCTTTTGGCACTCAACATCAGACTATTTTTCAAATTTTCTATTTAATATGAAGTATCCAATCACATGCAGTGGAACAGATTTTAGCTATGAGGCAATGTCTTTAGGATAGGTTCCTTACCTCACTTCAGCTGCAGGGGAATGAGCTTGAGCAGTATCTTGTAGCTCCATTCCCATTTCAGAATCCACTTCTTTTTCTTGAATTTCTTATTCAACCTTTTCTGGTGATATGATATCTCCGGAAATCGGCAAATCAAAGACATCAAATAATTCACCCATACTTTTAGTGGATGAAGATAAATGTGCAGTTTGTGCGCTGCTTAATATTTTGAATTTTCTAAAGTGAAATGAGAAACTGTCTTCTTGCCTAGCTTTGTCCTGTTGCTCATCTTCAATATTCAGCACTTCTGATTGCCAGATTGATAACATCATTTAATGTTGACTGATCTTTCTTGATTTTAACAAATGAATTTTCCAAAAGAGCTGGCTTTCTTTTGCTCTCCTCATTCCCAGATTTCAATTGAACCTGCTGGCCTGATGAAGGCAACTTGCTGCTTCCCTTGATGATAACAGACTTACACCCCGGCCTACACACTTCATCTCTGCTCAACAATGGTCTCAGGAAATATACTGGCTCATTTCCTCACTGACATCTTTGCTTGTTGTCTGGCCTCACATTACCTTGCTTTTGTCCTTAGTTCATTATCTATCAACCCTCTCAGTCTTGCTGCTGATCTGATTGAGTCACTCTATTGCTTCGCTCTGCTGGTGTCTCTTCCTTGGTCCTGACTCCCAAGGCAAGTTCACTTTTGGCTCAGGCTGCTCTGGCCTCCTTAGACTTAGAGGTCTCCACCAAACAGACTCGATATTGCTCTGCATTAGTTGCTAGTGGCTTCTTTGTTTTTCTTGGGCCTATCAGCAAATTCAGCATTCTCAGGCTCTGATTGGTGCCCCAAGGCCATTGACCAGCATGCTCCCCCTACAATGATCTGGGCAGTATGCCTAGACATGATGTGTTTCATTGTAAGTCCATCTCTAGTTTTGGGTTAAAGCCTGCCTTTAGATTATTGTATGTTAATTGATCCCAGTTGGGATGACCTTTGAGAAAACGCAAAGATCTAAAAGTCAGGTGGGAAGGAAGAATTATCTAGGATTTACTTTCCTGCTCAATATATATGTAGTGTTGTTTGAAAAGAAGATCAATCTCAGCTGAAAACAAGTTTGAAGCTTTCTGTGATGGTTCTGTGGTAAAACATTTGTTGAAGCTTATTTTCACACCTGACACATGAATATGCTGGTGCCCATTTTACCCAAACAATCAGCCAACAGTTTCATGAGGGGAAACAGCGTTATTGGTACAAACTATTGCGCAAATATAATAGGAAAATATAACTTGCAATGCTAAAAATGCATTTTTAATGAGGCACTTTAATTTTGCAATCTATTTACAGGCCTGTGCGTATGTGCTTAACTTTGTTGTTGTAATCCCCTGAGTTCAGAGTGGAAAAATTGGCCAACCCTTTGTTCAATCATCCCTGTGCATGGTTTAGGGGAAGAGAGGGAATTGTGAATATTACTCATACTTATAATAAATTCAAATGAAGCAAAAATTATAAATCTTCTTCAAGGGGATTTCTCATTTCAAGAGAGGTTAGATAGGAAGGCCTGCAGCTTGCAATATAATATGAAATCACTTTAACTACTTTCAGAAACGTAAATGGTTTAAATCTGTTCTCCACTCAGTTGAGCATCTTTCATCTCATCCATCCTTGCCTGCAGGTGGGATCTATCACCATCATGTAGGTCACATTGCTATTCCCATTGGATAGCCCTCAGAATAATTATGTACTGTAAAAATAAATTATTTTAAACATACATATTCATGAATAAATTGGTTTGGATGTAAAGCAGCAAAGTAATTGAGAGAATGATGAGCTAATTTTGAACATGTGCAACACAAGTATAATTTGTATAAAAAAGTACTTCACATCCCAAATATATTTTATGACATTTAGAAATCATGGTAGATGATTGTGACAGATTATAGTAAGAAGTCTAATGACACCAGGTTAAAGCATAAGCCACAAGCTTTTTGTGCATTGCCCCTTCATCAGGTGAGTGAACATCTGGGTTCACACCCAGGACATATATAGATAATGGTTGGAATGTGAGTTTTAACAGGTAATCAAGTCTTTATAGGTACAGACATTGTAAGTAGAGAGAGGGTTGAGCACAGGTTAAACAGGTGGGAGTTGGTTCAAGCCAGGACAGTTAGTAAGACTTTGCAAGTCTAGGGAAATCATGGGAGTTACAGGTAGTGTGAATAAACTCAAGATCCCAGTTGAGGCCATCCTCATGTGTGCGGAACTTGGCTATCAGTTTCTGCTTGGTGATTCTGTGTTGTAGTGTGTCTTGAAGGCCACCTTGGAGAATGTTTACCTGAAGATTGGAGGCTGAATGCCCTTGTCTCCTGCAGTGATCCCCGACAGGAAAGGAACACCCCTGCATGGTGATTGTTGAGTAGTGTCCATTCATCTATTGTTGTAGTGTCTACATAGTTTCGTTAATGTATCATGTCTTGAGGCATCCTTTCTTTTAGTGTAGCAGGTAGACAATGTTGGCCGAGTTGCCTGAATATGCGCCGTGTACCTGGTGGATGATGGCATCCATGTCAATCTTATGGAGGTTGCTGTGGCAGGGTTGTGTGCATGTTGTGGCTGCTGTTCTCCTGAAGCTGGGAAGTTTGCAGTGAACAGTGGTCTGCTTGAGATTGTGTGGTTGCTTAAAGGCAAGTAGTGGAGGTGTGGGGATGGCCTTGGCGAGATGGTCATCTTCATTGATGACATGTTGAAGGCTCCGAAGAAAAGATCATCGCTTCTCCACTCCAGGCAAGTACTGGACGACAAAGAGTACTCTGTCAGTCATGTCCCTTATTTGACTTCTAAGGAGGTCAATGTGGTTTTTCACTGTTAGTCATCAGAACTCTCAATCGATGAGCTGAGCACCATATCATTTTCTTACGAGGGTGTTTTGTTGCATTCCTCTTCATCTAATCAGTTCCTGTGCATATGGAGGACTTGTCCATTGGGGATGGCTTTTTTAACATGTCCAGGGTGGAAGCTGAAGAATCAGAGCATTGTGAGGTTATCTGTGGGCTTATGGTACAGTGAAGTACTGAGGTGACCGTCGATGATGGAGATAACATTTTCTTTGGACTCACATCAAAGAATCACTGAAACAACTACGTGATAACACTAACAAAAGTAAAGTTTATTTATTAGTCACACGTAAGGCTTACATTAACATTGCAGTGAAGTTACTGTGATATTCCCCTAGTCGCCACATTCCGGCACCTGTGGGAGGAAACTGGAACATCTCGAGTAAACCCATGCAGACACAAGGAAGATATGCAAACTGTGCACAGATAGTTACCCAAACTGGAAATTGAACCTGGGTCCCTTGCACTGTGAAGCAGCAGTGCTACCCACTGTGCTACCATGCCACCAAGTTTCATCCCACATTAGACTCACTATGGACTACTCTCCAGAGTCAGTTGCATTCTTGGACAATCGCACCTCTATCAAAGACAGTCACCTCAGCACTTCATTGTAACACAAGTCCATGAATAACCTCACCATGCTCCACTTCTCCAGCTTCCACCCAAAATATGTTAAAGAAGCCATCCCCTATGGACAAGCCCTCTCTATACATAGGATGTGTTCAGATGAGGAGGAATAGTATAGACACCTACAGATGCTGAAAGACTTGTAAGGACAAGATATAGCATTCAACTCATCAATCGACAGTTCCAACGTGCCAAATACTACACTGACTTCCTCAGAAGACAAGCAGGAACACAGCCAACAGAATGCCCTTCATTCAGTACTTCACCAGAGTGGAGAAGCTATGACAACTTCTTCGGAAGATTCAACCTGTCATCGTTGAAGATGAACGTCTGGCCAAGATCATCTCCACACCCCCACTACTTGCCTTCAAGCAACCATGCAACCTCAAGCAGACCATTGTTCACAACAATCTACTCAGCGTTCAGGAGAACAGTGACAACAACACCCACACAACCCTGCCACAGCAATCTCTGCAAAATGTGCCAGATCATCGATATAAATATTATCATCTAATGTGAGAACACCATCCACCATGCACAGGATGTATACTCATGCAACTTGGCCAACATTGTCTACCTGTTATACTACAGGAAAGGATACCCTGAGGCATGGTACATTGGTGAGACCATGCTGATGCTACAACAACATATGTATGAACACCGCTCGACAATCACCAAGCAGGAGTGCTCTCTTCCCGACAGAGAACACTTCAGCAGTCAAGGGCATTCAACCTCTGATTTTCGGGTAATGGTTCTCATAGGCAGCCTTCAAGAAGACACACAACAACACAGAATCACTGAGCAGAAACTGAGCAGAAAGTTCTGCACACATGAGGACAGCCTCAACCAAGATCTTGGGTTCATGTCACACTACTTGTAACCCCATAATTTGCTTTGGCTTGCAAAATCTTAGTAACTGTCCTGGCTTGAGACAATTCACACCTCTTTTAACCTGTGCTTAACTCTCTCTCCACTCATATCATCTGTACATTTAAAGACTTGATTACCTGTTGAGATTAGCATTCCAAACATTATCATGCAGCTGAATCAGTGTCTATAGATATCCTGTCTGGGAACCCAACTCTCCACTCACCTGATGAAGGAGTGACACTCCAAAAACTCGTGCTACCAAATAAACTCTGTTGGACTTTAACCTGTGATTGTAAGACTTTTTACTGTGCCCACCCTAGTCCAATACTGGCGTCTCCACATCATATCATAAATTACGATAGTGGATGACCAGAGATCATTGTATCATTGATCATGATATAATAATTGTAGTGACTGAGCAGTATAAAAGCTGCAGAGATTGTAATAGATTGCCATAAAATGTTATTTCTGAGTTGCCCCAATGTACTGTTCTGCTAATCCTGAAATACAATTTAAATTGATCTATGCTGGGATAGGATCTTATTTATTGTGGAATTATAACTTAATTGATTTAACTTGGATTCAAACAAGTTGCTTGAAGTGATCCATTGAATGACTATCTCAAAATTGAGGGAATTATTGGAGAATCTGAGGATGACTTCAGAAAAAGAAAACCTTTTGTGTCATCAACAGTTGAACTGTTTGAGGAAATTATGAAATTGGTGAAGGTGGAAGTCTAGCTGACAATTTGATCAGGATTTTCAGATCACCTCATCACTTGATTGCTAAACAGAGCTTTCTCACCAGTTCTGATTTCCTCCCAGGCTTCCCAATTGCTGACTGGAGTTTTCCTGGGTACCCTTTGATTGAAAAAAAATGTTTCCTCATTGCAGTCCTAAATGATCTACCACAAACCCTGAGACTGTGTCCCATGGTTCCAGATTCCCTAACTAAGGGATTTCCTCCCTGTTAGAATTTTATATGTTTCGATCAGATCTCCTCTCATCCTTCTAAATTCCAGTGAATACTGGCCCAGTTCTACAAATCTCTCCTCATAAGATAGTCTCGCCTATCAGCCTATTGAACTTCTGCTACACTTCTTCTATGGCAAATATATCCTTCCTTAGGTAGGGAGACCAAAACTGCTCTCAGTCCAGGTGTGGTCCCATCAAGGCCCTGGAAAACTGCAGAAAGATATCCCTACCTTTGAACTCAAAGTCTTTTGCAATGAAGGCCAACATACCATTAGCCTTGCTGCACTTGCATCTCCACTTTCATTGACTGGTGTACAAGGACACCCAGATCCCTTTGTGCATCTATACTTCCCAATATATCACATTTAGATAACACTCTTTCTTTCCATTTTTCACTCGAAAGTATATAACTTCACAATTAACCACTTTGTACTGCATCTGTCATGTTAACTCACTCATTCAACTTGTCTAAATCACCTTGTAGCTTCTTTGTATTCTCCTCACAACTCACAATTCTGCTCAGATTTGTGTCATTGGCAAACTTAGAAATGTTTGGTACATTTGGTTCTCTCATTCACATCACTAATATATATTGCAAATATCTGGGACACAAGCACTGATTCCTGCGTACCCTACAAGTCACTGCCTATGACTGAGAAAAAGACTCATTTATTTCCATTCAGTTTTCTGTCTGTCAACCAAGTCTTGATCCATGCCAATACAGTATGCCCTATCCAATGCTTCAATTTTGTCCACTAACATCTTATGTGGAACCTTACTAAAAGCTTCTTGAAAGTCCAAATAAACCACATCAACTGATTCCCCCTTATCTATTCTACTAATTACAAATGCAGACTCTAGCAGATTTGTTAAGCCTGATTTTTTTGTCATAAACCGATGCTGCCTTTGCCCAATCCCAATAATGCTTTACAAATGTTCTATTATCCCATATTTTATAATAGGTTCTAGCATCTTCCCCACTACTGATATCAAGCTAACTGGTCTATAATTCTCCCTTTCTTTCCTCATCCATTTTTAAATAGTGGTGTTACATTTTCTACCCTCCAATCTATACAAATTGCTACAGAATCTATAGAATTTTGGAAGTTGACTACCAATACATCCAATATTTCCAGAATGATTTCCTTTTTATTCTGAGATGCAGATTATCAGATTCTGGTGATTTGTCAGTCTTTAACCTCATTTATTTCTCCAGAGCCATTTTATTACTATTACTGATTTCCTTCAATTTCACCCTTTTATTAGGCCCATGGTTCCCTCACATTTCTGGGCAGGTGTTTATGCTCTCTTTTCTGAGTTCAATTCTTTTGCCATTTCTTTTTATAATTTCCCTGGCGTCTGACTGTAAGGGACCAATATTTGTCTTTACTAATCTTTTAATTTTCACATACTTATAGAAGCTTTTATAGTCAGTTTCTATGTTCCCTGCAAATTTGCTCTCATATACTATATTCCCCATCTTGATTCAATTTTTGTTCTCTTTTGCTGAATTTCAAAATGCTCCCAATCTTCACTCTTGATGCAACTTTCTGCAACTTTATGTGTCTCCTCTTTGGATTTAATATTATCCCTAATTTCTTTTGTAAATCATGTTTCAGTCACCTTTATTGTTTTATGTTTTGCACCAGACAGAAATGAATAATTGTTCTAATTCATACATGCATTCTTTAAATACGAACCATTGCCTACCTACTGTCAACCCCTTTACTATGGTTCCCCAATTTAATATTGCCAATTCGCGCCTCATACTCTCATAGTTCCCTTTAATTTTGCTCCAATTAGGTTTGTCCCTCTTCCTGATTTGAAGAAGTCAACATTCACTTAGAACCACTGACACAGATGAACAACAATATTTATATAAGTTATCTGAAAAAGGTAGGAGAAGCCTTCAAAATCAAGGCAATGTTAACAGTCACAGAATTGTGAGAAACAATGTGTGATGCTCATAGGGCATTTTATCATAGATAATAAGACAGGAACATTTGTAAAGGTAAGGTTCTGTCAACTGCAGTCTTTGATCTTCCAAGGAAAGTAGATTTACAGGATCATGTGGAATATCCAATGAAGGCATGCACCTTTACATATTCACATACCAATATGTGAAGCTACTGTGGTAACTTCACATATTGGTACCAATGAATAGAAATCTACCTGCTTTGCAGGATTCCTACAAAAATATTGTTGCTGATGTTCCGAGTAAATTGGTAGGGTCATAGTCTCAAGGCTGTCACAAGTCATCTTCAGATCAAGGGAGAAGAATAACCAAAATATAGGATTCATACCTGAATTCGGGATCTTGTAAAAAAAATCACATTTTATTTACAATTGTGATTTGTCCATTGACTAAGATATGTTGCTTAGTTGGACAAAGTTTATCTAAACTTTCCAGAGCCCCAGAGGCTGGTGGAATATATTCAACTTTCTTGCAGGAAGCATTTAAACTAAATCAACATGGAGACAGCGCAGGTATGCTTGAAGACAGCTTTACCATCCTTTATTATAAATTCGAAACATGTCGTTAAAGCAAGGACAGGGCATAAAAGCATTAATAGTGTTAAAAGACAGTCGAGAGACTTTTAAAATTGTTGTTATATAAATGTGAGAAGTGTTAGAAAAAAATTAGAATAACAGTCATATGTTATATGGAAAAAATAAATATTTTGTCATTTCCGTGACATGGCTAAATGAAAATGTTGGGAAGGAAATTTCACCGGAAAAATCTACAAGGATTTAGATAGAGTAAATAAAAACAAAGGTGGGATTCTATTTATATCAAAGAGAAGCTAAAGCTTTAGAAAGCCTCTTCAGGCCTCATTAAGTGTAACTGATGATATCTCCTTCTTTTCATTCAGGCGATGCGACTACCAGTGTCATCAGACAAAACAAAATTAATCTCATAAAAGTGTCCCTTTTGAAAAGGCACAAACAGCAAACATGCAAATTATGCAAAAAGAAAAAGGAAAACTTATCAAATTAAATCATCCTGTTATTTCTTGTATCATCTCCATACTCCTGTCTCTGCAGCAAACCTCAGGCATACGGATTTGATTTCATGGGGGCAGGGGGCATTATAACTTGCAATGTCGGGGAGGTGTTTGCTGGCATGGTGATTTAAAACATAGACCACAATTTTCTGGAAGAAAAACAAAGTGTTGCCGCCAGTGGAAAAACTGGAGTGTTTCCAACTGGCTCTACTAGTGTCTCCCAGATGGGATTCACCCATATTTAGGATGTAAAAATATGCATAATGGGTGGCACACCAGCTGGCTTGCCTTCAGTAAAATAAAGGCACCATTTTTATCCCGTAAAGGATTTCCGTGTTCAGACAAAGACCAGCCACCACCCCAACACACCCCGCCCTCCTGCCAGGGCACCACAGAAATAATGATTTCCCACCCATCCTCCACCATCATCTCCTCAGGAAAAAAGGAGCATCTTACCCACCCAACAATAAAGTAAGCAGGTTACTCTGCACGCCATGCAGGCACAACTGACTTATCCCAGCAGTGCCAACAGTGCATTGTCTCCTCGACCGTAGCACTGACACCTGTTGGTGACACTCTGGCCTGGCATGTTGGATACTGAGGAGAGTCAAGGAAGTAAATGCAACTGCCAGGTTGCAAAGGGGGTATTAACTCATGTACTTTGGCTACACAAGGAGTTGAATTTCGTACTCTTCCCTGAGATGGGGCTTTGTGGTTAGATGCCTTGTCTAGCCCTGGAAAATCTGAAGATCACTCCAGGCATCTTACTGATCAAAATTCTCATTCCTGTTTGTCAACTGTGAAAACTTTGAGGTGGCCTGGTTACTTTAATCTCTATGCCACCTGGATACCTGACAGGTTACCAAATCCCAGCAGCACTCCATTTGGCAGAATGGATTTCCCCTTCTCTGTCTAAGTAGCTGCAGGTTGAGAAGAGACTTTTCAAGTCCTCTGACTGACAGAAATCAGTTACTTTTACAGGGCAGATTCCCTTCTCCACAGCTACTCACTCAGCTCTATTTTTTTTAACTAAACATTTATTGAAAGTCTTTGAGCTTGCATTGAAAGCTCAAAGCCTTTGAATTTTTTTCAAACCCATTAAAAACCTTTGTTTTCATTCAATTTCAGTCCAATTTTTTTACCTTTATTTTGATTGACAGAAATGCAGTTTATAATCAGCTTTGTTTGTTTATTTTTCTCTTCATTGTTGCATGTATCTTTAGTATTGCCCCTCACTTTGTTCCTAACTGCAAAATGAATACAATAAAGGACCTGAAAGCACTGAGGTGCTTTTGACGTTGCCTTCACCTGCTTATGAGGAGTGGATCCCTTCAACTTTTCTGCTGAGGATTAGGTAAAGTACTTAGATTGTTTAGAGTAAAATTTCAAAGCCAATGGCCAATAGACTACGTGGCCCATTTTTTGGCACAATGTTCCTCCTGTTGATGGACGCCTACTGCAAATTGATGGAGGTATTTGAGGTGACATCTACAACTGCACATGTCATAGCTGAAAAACTTTGCCAGTGTTACGAGTTCCATGGGTTACGAGTTTTGGGCAGCAGAGTAGCACAGTGGCTAGCAATGCTACCTCACAGCACCAGGGTCCCGGGTTTGATTCCCATCTTGGGTCAGGTTGTGAAATCTTCATGTTCTCCCCATGCCCATGTGGGTTTCCTCTCACAATCAAAAAAAATGTGTTAGTTAAATGCATTTGCCATGCTAAATTCTCCCTCAATGTACCTGAACAGGTGGTAGAGTATGACGACTAGGGGTTTTTCACATCAACTTCATTGCAGTGTTAATGTAAGCCTATCTGTGACAATAATAAATAAACTTTTGAAAAAGTGGTCATTTCAGATATTGGTAGGCTTTTAAAAGCACTAAATTTCAAAATTCCATGTTCCAAAGGGGTAAAGCACATCAGAACTGCATTTTATTAGCTCTCTTCAAATGGACTAGCTGAGTAGGCAGTCCAAGCTTTTATGGCTGGCTTGAAAAAATGACCATCTGCACCTTTGGAAAAGAAAAAGCCCAACTCCTCTTAACATATAGGACCACTCCTCATTCGACCACAGGTATAGCTCCAGCTGATGCCTAAGGACAGACTAAGCCTAGTATTCCCAAATTTAGTGGAAAGGGTAGAGGCAAGTCAATGCAACCAAATAAGGAACCATGATTTGACTAAAGATGCAAGATCATTTGAAATAGATGATCTAGTCTATGTGAGGAACTTCAAGAATGATCCAAGTTGGGGAGGCGGAAGGGGCTCCCTAAATTGTGGTGATCAAGATGAGACCATTGTCTTATGAGGTGGAAGCACAGGACAGGATTTTGAAGAAACATGCAGACCATTTGTGAGGGCAAGCGTCATCCCAAAGGCCAGTATCACAGAATTATTGTTGGATGTTCAAAAAATGAAATGTCCAATCAGCTTGTGAAAGGCAAGAGTGTTGTTCTGACTGAAACAATGGAGACTGATGCATCAGTATCAGAAGAGAGACTATGTGTGGAAGATATTGCAGAAAATACCCCAACAGTTGGTGGGGTTGCACCACTCTACAAGGAAGTGGAAGCCACCCAAAGGACTGAGTGTTTTATGGACTAATTAAAAATGCTCATAGTTGTAAATTATGGGAATTGAATAAATTAATTATTGTCCTGTGTCTAAAGGAACTTAGAGGAAGACAGATGCGGTGTTTAGCCACTTAAAGGAATGAGCTTCTAAAAAGGTCACATGACCCAGGCTGACCAATTGGGAACCAAGTTGGGACTTCACTCAGATACTGAAGGCAAGACTGTAGGCACCAAATGTTTTTGCTATGCATGAAGGTGTTACTGTTCATAAATGTTCTTTTTTCATTAATAACTGGTGAAGCCAAGTAACGATACTCCCCATGGAGAAATCCGATCAAAACCACTTTCCCATTTCCTGGCCCTGCATATTTTTTTCCTTAAGTGCCTGTCCAATTTCCTTTTCAAATCACTGATTGTTCCCAGTCAGCAATCATTTCATATTACTGACACCCATTGCTCATCTTCTACTCTGGTCATCAGTGCTGATGTTCAATTGACAAGAGGTGACAATGAAGATGACTTAACAATGAAAACTTGAAATACAGATTATAGTGCATTAACATTGACAATAAAAGTAAATAATAAAAGCACTTTCAATCAACAGAGTTATTTCCCTTGTGAAACAAGGAAGCTTTTCTTTTATTTCTATGTGGCGCTATCTCTTTGGCTTCTGCTGAGGTAGGGGTAGCATGCAGGTTCCCCTGCTTTGAATGGTTGGATGCTCATTCTGGATATTTTTGGAGCCCTTTACCATTCTGTCAATGATTTCCCTGCCTGCACCTGTGTAGATATAGATTCAGTCACCAGGATTGGAATCAGCAAGTAGGCCTCTGATTGACAGCACCTTGGCAAGTTGCTGTGAGAAGTAGTAATGCTTTGAACAGAACTCTCACTTCCATACTGCCTTTCTTTATTTTATCTCTCATGACCCACTCACATTTCCTTGCTGGTCAAGAGCCTGAGAATACCTTGTTGCACCTCAGTGAGGCATTGAAAGTTAGGGCATGGCTTTCTTATGTTCTGTTTGACTGAGGTGTTGGCCATTCATCTAGTCAAACATACGCTCAGTTATCTATCATAGTTGATACTCCATGAGAGAACCAATGTTTCTAAAGGGAGAAGTCGGCACAAGAGCATGAGAGATAATGGCACTCATGCTTGAGATGGACTCTTGTAATTGCTCTCCAATGATGTGCAGTATCTCTGAAAATAAAACAAATGCGTCTATGACCAGAATGATGCTTCAGGATTGTTACACTTTTTGGTGAAATCCATGATGCTAAAAATAGCTGTTGTTGAACAAAAAACAATAATGTTTTAATGGTATCAAAAAGAGAAACTTTCAGAATCTTTGTGATGTATGTTGATACCTTTTTTAATGGGATAGTCCTGTGGAATTTGAGAAGTGTATTGTGACATTAAAGATTGGAATTTTAAGGTTGGTTGTCAGCCTTTTAAACATATCGGTTTAGTATTAGGCAAAATTGGTCTAGAGTAACTTTAAATTAGCAATTCTATTTAGAGAATGTTACTGTTGTACTGGATAATTGCACTCAATCATCACATGCATCGGAATTCTGCTGCTCTGCCCACCAAAGAATCGGAGTGAGCAAGGGACAGACAATAGAAATGTCTGTTGATCTCGGGTGGGACTTTCTGGTCTCAGGTTGAACAAGGCCATAAAATCCCACCATTGATGTCACATCTAAAGAAGACAGAGCAGTTTAGAAGCTTAGTAGAACAGTTGGATTAGTTACGGACTCAGGCAAGACTGGATGCTAGTTTTGATAAGTTTGAATTAAGTAGTGATGAAATGTCATGAAGAAAGGACGATTGAGGGGCAAATAAATCACAAAAGTTGAGAAATTTTCATCCC
Organism: Sphyrna mokarran; assembly: GCA_024679065.1. Classification (NCBI taxonomy): domain Eukaryota; kingdom Metazoa; phylum Chordata; class Chondrichthyes; order Carcharhiniformes; family Carcharhinidae; genus Sphyrna; species Sphyrna mokarran. Next base: position 93,121,777 of record JAGIQG010000001.1, read on the forward strand.
TGGATGACCTAAAGAACAAATGACTAGTCAATTTTCGCGATGCTTCACGTGCCAATCTTCCCGATGGGCATTCGAGTGTGTGGGGTTTCATAGTAATTTTGGTGAATGAAAATGAGAAATGTCCTTTACCTTGGGAAGTGAAGGAATTAAAAAGGATTGTTAAAAATACTTGAGCTTCAGGAAGTGGATTTTGTGGAAGCAGTGAATGGGACTTTTTTTGTTGTCAAGTCTTCTCAGAGAACTCTTTACAAGGGACATATTGAAGATTGTTTGTCATTAAATGTTATACAGAAAATTATTCCTGTGAGGTGATGTACGGTCAACAAAGACTGTGAGTGAACCTTGCTGGTTGAAATAATTATTAGAAAGAAAGGAAAGCTTCAAGATCAGATGGGTTGAAATTAGTCATCAATTATCTGATTGTTTCACAAAAGAAATGCCTGCAGTAAAACATTATTGGGAATCTGAGAAGAGGGATGTTTCATGAAATAATGCTTTGTAGAGAATATGGAGAGTTTTTTTTTCTTCTGTGATTTGTTTTAAAATACTGTTTTTACAGAAGAGAATCTGTTAATTATATCAGTTGAAGCATATATAAGTGGATGATATTGATGAATTGATTATTTGAACATACTTTCCAGGCAGGCCAGGATGCAGTTGTGTTGTTTGTTTCCACCATGAATGGAGTAACACCCTGATTTCATGTGGTGGATGTCAGTCCAATGATGACCCAGAAGATATTTTAAAATAGTGCCAGCAGTTCCCTAAAGACTCCCTGTAGCCATGGAAGAGAAGTTTCACTATTTTGCAGAAGTGATGGCCTCAGGATTTAGTGGGCATGGTGGACAGGAAGGTAGTGCCACTGGGCATTCTGCCCCATGATTCTCTCATGACTGCCTGCATGCTCTGGAGAAAGCGGTGAGTGCCCAACAGGAATATGAATGGCAAGAAGAGGCCGCTTCATCACATGAAGAAGGCCTGAATGGTTGGCCAGGTGAGTGGGCACGATGTAGTGTGCTGAATTTGAATCCTGTACCAGAAATGGTTCAATGATCTTCCATGCATCACAATGGTAAGTTCCACCTGACATGAAACTGAATACAAATAGTCTGGAAGGTGGGCATAATTCATGGTGTTCAAGGGTAAGAGATATATAGCACCAAAGAGCAGTATCGCATACCGAGGATAGGAGATTTCTTCATTCACCTTGTGGTATAGAATGGTAAGGAGTTCCAGCCTAGATAGACACTTGAAGTTGGCTGTTCTGGGAGAAAGCTGGAATAGTTTAACAGGTAAAGGCTGTTCACACTCAGGAGAAGAAAAGACATATCATGCTGCAATGCATATGAATGGGTTCTGGAATGTCCAACATTCTGATCCTGTCCAGGTTTGAGATGAACTCCTTAGAATTGGAGACGAATGAGGAGCAAGGTCTTCAGGTGTTGGAAAAGTAATGATGCCAGAGGACAGTTATAGTTCAATGGGCAAATGTGAGAATGGGGGCAAGTGAAGGAAGGGTTGGATATAGGACCTCCCATGAGAAGGATAAATCCACATTTTCCAGAGAGTGGTCACTCACACACTGTGCCTCAAAAGACACCTATCCATTAAGTAAGTTTACACAGACACAGTTCAGTTCTTCTTAATGGCATAGTCTGTTTCCCTCTCAGAAGCACCAACCTCTTGACATGCTGCTGACCCTGAGAAGCTCCCTTGACATCTGAGAAGGAACTGCCGAACAATGCGCCTGCTTTGTATCCACTGTCTACACCAAGCATTGGTGAATATTGAGGCACTTTGGTGGGCAATAACACATTGGCACAGTTTAAAGTGCATTAAGGTGAGAGCACCATTTATGGAATGTGGGTGTCACTGGCTAGGCCAGCATTTGTTGCCCATTCCTGTTTGCCCTTGGGAAGACAATGGTGATTTATCTTCTTGAGCCACTACAGTCCCTGTGGTGTAGGTACACACAGAATGCTTTGAGGAAATGATGTTCTGAGATTTGATTCAGCGACAGTGAAGGAACAACAATATAACTCTGTGTCAGGATGATGTGTGGCTTGGAGGGGAATTTCCAGATGCTTGTGTTCCCATGTGTCTGTTGCCCTTGCCTTTTAGATGGTAGTGGTCATGGGTTTGAAAGGTGGTGGCTGAGGACTCTTGGTGAATTCTTGCAGTGCATCTTGTAGATTGTACACGCTGCTGTACTGTGCACTGATGGTAGAGGCAGTGCATGTTTAGGGATATGTGGATCAGGCAGGCTGTTTGCTCTGGATTGTTTCAAGCATCTTGAGTGCTTTTGGAACTGTATTCCTCCAGGCAAAGGGAGAATATTCTATCACACTCCTGACTTGTGCCTTGTAGATAGTGGATAGGTTTTGGGGAGTCAAGAGATGGGTTACTCTCTTCAGAATTCCCAGCCTTTGACCTATTCTTATAGCCATATTATTTACATGTCTAGTTCAAGTTAGCAAACATAGAAGAGGCTTATAGCTTAACAATTCAATATATAAGAAGCAATGATGATTGTTTATAAATTCATTGCATTGAACTATACCAGAAGATTTCTGCCTCTGGTTACTCTTAACTGCTTGCAATGTTCTCACATATAGATAGGATTTGCCCATTACTGGGAAAACCATTTTTCTGCTGTGATGGAAATAAGTAAGTGAACCTGATATAATGAAAGTTATTTTTGCATCAGTGAATACATTTCTATTTTTCAGGAACAACAAAATTCAGATCATCATCATTGTTAAAAGCTAAAGTTCATTTGTCATTAAGTTTATTTTTGCTCCTGCAATGAACAATTGAACTCAGGAGTTAACTGTAATTTGGTCAGTTATTTTGAAACGCTGCATCATTATTTTGCTCAACTGATTCTTGATTTGATTTATTATTGTCACATGTATTAACACGCAGTGAAAAGTATTGTTTCTTGTGCATTGTACAGCCAAAACATGTCATTCATAGAGAAGGAAAGGAGAGAGTGCAGAATGTAATGTTACAGTCATAGCTAGAGCGTCGAGAAAGATCAACTAAATGCGACTTAAGTCCATTCAAAAGTCTGACAGCAGCAGGGAAGAAGCTGTTCTTGAGTTAGTTGGTATGTGACCTCAGACTTTTGTATCTTTTTTCCAGTGGAAAAAGGTTCAAGAGAGAATGTCTGCGGTACGTGGGGTCCTTAATTATGCTGGCTGCTTTGCCTAAACAGTGGGAAGTATAGACAGCATCAATAGCTGAGAGACTGGTTTGCTTGATGGATTGGGATACATTCACAATATTTTTCAGTTCCTGCATTCTTGGACAGAGCAAGAGCCATGCCAAGCTCTGATACAAAATGCTTTCTATGGTGCATCTATAAAAGTTGGTGAGAGTCGAAGCTGAAATGTTAAATTTTGTTAGGCTTCTGAGAAAGTTGAGGCATTGGTGGGCTTCGTTGACTACAGTGTTGGCATGGGGGGACCAGGACAGGTTGTTGGTGATCTGGACACCTAAAAACTTGAAGCTTTTGAGCCTTTCTGCTTTGGCCCCATTGATGTGGACAGGGACATGTTCTGCTTTAAGTTTCTTGAAGTTGGTGACAATCTCCTTCATTTGGTTGACATTGAGGGAGAGATTATTGTTACCGTACATTCACCAGATTCTCTATCTCATTCCTGTACTCGTCATTGTTTCAGATCCAATCCAACTACAGTAGTGTCATCAAAAAATCAAATTGGAGGGGGATTTGGCCACACAGTCATAGGTGTATAAAGAATAACTGATGCTATTGATAGAGCTCAGGCCACTCATTTTATTACAAATGTGGTTTTCTCTATGACAGAAGAAAACAGACAAAAGGGTGACAAAAGGTCATCTAGACCCACAACCTTGGCTTTATTCTTTCTTCCTTCAGATGCTGTCAGACCTGCTGAGATTATCCAGTATTTTCTGTTTTTGTTTCAGATTCGAGTATTTGCAGTATTTTGCTTTTGTCATTACAAGAATCCCGGGATTGTTTTCAATGTTCTCTTCCTGCCTTCAGCCACGCCAATGCTTCAGAATCAGAACCAAATCGGATTCATTTTTAATATTGAAAAACTTGTATGAACTGGGTACAGTTTCCTCCTGTAGGAGCCTTATTCAGTTGCTTGAAATCAAACATTTATCATAACTTTAAGTGACCTTTTAGCTCAGGCAACTTTATCGTTTGAATTTAGATGTCTTCTAAAATACGCCCAGGAGTGAAGCACATTATTGCACTGAAGTACGGCAGCATTGTATTTTGGTTGTTCTCCATGATTCATGACTTTGAACTTTGTGCTGTCTTGGTTGGCCTGTCTAGTAGGCGTGCTATGTGGAGTGAAATACTTCCCAGAGGGAAAGAAATGAGTTTGAGAATCAGCTGGCACTGCCTTATATACTGATTCAAAGCAGTATGCACTGACATCTAGGAGAACATTACTTGCTCACTGAATGGTAATAGGGTGGGGGAGCACTTAGTAGCTAATAACCTATAACTTTTGAAACAAGAAAAATAAAAAAAAACAAGAATAGCTATTTATGGACACTTTATCTTTATGAAAGCTTCAAAAAGATCATTCAAAAAGAAATAAAAAATTATTTCATTCAAACTTAATGCAACGTACAAATATTTTGACTGCATTTTTCAGAAAAATCTTTAGATATCTAAACAAAGAGAATGACTGCAAATGACAAAACATCCATAAGCTTCCTAATCAGAAAAGCTAGATTGATGATCTGGCTAAAGACTATTCATTAGAATTGTTTCTTGTTGAGGCATTCATTACATTGAACTAAAGCAGAATATATATATATCTAACAGTGGGACTATTTCATAAAATTATTTTTCCTGTTTTTCAAAATAGACAATTGTTGAGCTGATGAAAATCCAGCTGATCACGTGCTAGCATCTAGAAGATTCTGGGCAGTTTGAAGGACTGACAAAACAGCACTTCATCGTCCAATTGGGCCTTTTGGACTGAATATTGAGTTCAATAATTTCAGAGCATGAAGTGTCCTGTCTATCTTCACCCAATTTCCATCTATTTTATTTCATTGTGCTTCTTACTTTCATCTCATTCATCTGTTTTTATCATCCTTCTTTCTTACTTCCATTTTTCAACTTCTCCATTTCCACTCTCCATCTTGCACCCCCACCTCCACACAAAATCCCCCATCCCATCTTGCCTTAGGCAACTGCCACATTTCTCAAGTAGTCCCTTAACCATCTGCAGCTCTGTTCTGCCATTCACACATTCTGGTTTCATGATGGACACCTTTAACATCTTTCTCAGCCTTCATCCTCATCTACATTCCATTTGCCCAGCATCCCTCCCCATCTTGTAGTATAAATCACTATTTATTTCCTTTGCTCTTAGCTCTGATGAAAAGTCATCCAAACTCAAATCATTGGTTCTATTCTCTCTCCACAGATGTTCTCAGGCCAGCCAAGATTTTCCAACATTTTCCATGTTATGTATGAACAAAGAAACTCCTAGAAGGGAATTTTCCCATCCTGCCTGTCACGGGAATAGTAGCAGGGGGTGGGGGGAATGGACCATGCAATGGTCTGTTGACCTTGTGTGGGATTTCCCAGTTTTGGGGAAAACGCGGCTGTAAAATCCCATCTCTAGTTTCCAATTTGATGCTAATGGCCTCAGTGTTAACTATTCTAACACATGATGATTTCAACCACACTGACAAACTGAAACTAGTATCACATGACTGAGCCTTGAGCTGTCTGAATTTCTTTAATATTTGACCTCCATAGGGAACAGGATTCCAGACCACAGCCTACTGTTTACCATCCAACTATCAAACAGGTGGCAGCAGGAAAAGCTCTGACCCTTGTCAAAACTGCAAGCTACTGGAACATTGGAACATGTGCCTTTAAGATGAACTCAACTCTACGTGATTTCTCTCCAGATGGAAGTCAAATTTCTGGAAAGGTGTATCACATTATCCTGCAACAATCAACGTCCTGTCCGAAGAAACCCTCCATTAGACTTTCAATCTGGACTCTGGACACACGTAAGATTCTAAATTGTAATTTATTATTATTGGGTCCTGAATCCCCTTCCTTTCCACATCCGGGCAGAAGTTATCAAATCCGTTTTCTGTGTGTCTGAAGTTTGCTGTGCAAGTTATTCATAGAGATTTGGGACACTCCAAATGGAAGAGTTGGGGAAAATATGACACCACTTAAAAAGAGAGAGATCAAAAACAAAATCCTTTTGTTTATGAACAAGTGGTGAGAGGAGAAAATGAGCTATATGATCTTCCTAACTGTAATAATTGGATCAGGCAGGCCTATGAAGTAAACTGAAGAATGAAACCAGAAATGTAAAAGGTTTAAGTTTATTTATTTGTGTCACACAAATAATGTAGATTTACATTAACACTGCAATGAAGTTACTGTGAAAATCCCCTAGTTGCTACACCCCGGGTATACTGAGGAAGAATTTAGCGTGGCCAATGTACCTAACCAGCATGTCTTTCGGACTGTGGGAGGAAACCTGAGCACTCGGCAGAAATCCATACAAACGCAGTAAGAACATGCAGACTCTGCGCAGACAGTCACGCAAGCTGGGAATCAAACCCAGGTCTCTGGTGCTGTGAGGCATCAGTGCTAACCACTGTGCCACCATGATGTCCAACTATACCCACAAATAAAATAGCCTTTTTGTATTCTTGCAGTTACATTATTTTGCCTCAGTCACCACCCCTTTATCAGACTGATGAAAATAGGAAACTTGCCATTCTCCTTGTCCTGGTTTGTTTTCACACACCTCGAAAGTGGTTTGTCTGCCTCCTCTTTTCAATTCTGATGACGAGTTCCTATGCAAACTGTCAAACCATTTTCCACATGTTGCTTTGTTAATAAACTTGCTGTGCTTTTCAATTTATTTCCCTACATTTTCAACACTCTCTGTAGTTCTTTATGTCTGAGTAGAGGCAGTGCCTGAAGAGAAAGGTCAGAAGTATTTGCTGTCAAAAAAATATGTTCTCATGGGAGAACATCAATTACGTCTGATCAGTCTGCAAAGTACAAGGAGGATGTTGCAGTCATCACCTTTTACCAATGCATTCATCGTGCTTTATTTTGTGCAGAATAATGCCTGAGGTTTATTTAACTTGTATTGACAATGGAGAATATCTCAACAGGAAATAGATTTTTGCATGATTACCAGTAAATTAGTCAATATTCTAAACTTTTCTTATTCTAAAACAATGACACTTGTGAATGTTCTTGATACAATAAATGACCCAAAGAGTAAAGTTATATCAGAACTCTGTGCACTTACTCTGAATTGTACTAGTACTGATTGAGGAAATGCATGTATTTTTCAAAATATTTGAATATTTCATTAGATAACTTGATAATTTACACTTACTCCTAGGTAAAATGAAGCAAAAATAATAGCATATAATTATCGTGAAGGACAAAAATGAGTTCAGTATTTGCCACAGTGCTGATAATTCACTGATTGTAGAATTTTAATAGTAATGCTATATTCTTCTCTAAAGTTTTTTTGCACAAAAAGTTATGCAATGAAACATATTAATGACACTTAGCAATGTACACAATGTCAACACAACCAGAACTTGTTGCTTTTGAAGGCAAAATAATATCAATCCTAATGTAAATTCAAATCATAAAAATGCAAAATGAATCACGTTGAAGTTTTTGTCATGCAACTTTCTCCATGAGCAGTTGATAAAGAATATTGAAGAAATGGTGCTAGCTGAAGTGTTGCATTTGAAGCTGACACTACCACAGCCAATTCAGCATTACACTTTTAATGACAACACAATCTGCCTACTCCTAATACATACTCGTAATGTCCTCACTAATGCCTTCACCAATCCAGTACAGTCTGTGTAGGATATATGTGTATGTGGTGCCAACAGCAATTTGCACACAAAATGGTACCCATAGTTCTATGCTAATGTTTGTTGATCTTTAACATATAATTTTCATGGCTTTTGAAATATTGTGTAATGTGTGATTTAATTGTGTTGTCATTAAAAGTGTAATGCTGAGTTGGCTGTAGTGGTGCCAGCTTCAAATGCAACACTTCAGCTAGCACCATTTCTTCAATATCCTTTATCAACTGCTCATGGAGAAAGTTGCATGATAAAAACTTCAACATGATTCATTTTGCATTTTTATGATTTGAATTTACATTAAGATTGATATTATTTTGCCCTCAGAAGCAGCAAGTTCTGGTTGTGTTGATATTGTGTACATTTGAAATGTCATTAATATGTTTCATTGCATAACTTTTCATGCAAAAACTTTAGAGAAGAATATAGCATTACTATTAAAATTCTACAATCAGTGAATTCATAAGAAATACATGAAGGTTATTCAGAAGCAAGGTTTACTTTATGTCATTGGCACTAAAACTATATAAACTCTCATGGAAAGTGTAACTTCAAGAAACAAACTATTTACAGAGAAAATTCACCATCAATGCTTCTGGTCTCTGTCTTGTTTAGGGCTTCAGCTCCTCAATTTTCTGACTCACCAGGCTTGATCTGCTACTCCAGCTTCTGGCTGTAATCCTGCTCTTCCTTTTGCTCCACAAGGCTTCATAGATTCTGTGGAGCAGGAAGTGAAACCGGTGAAACCAAGAAGGCATGGTTGAAGGTCGTGGAAGAAATCAGCAGCAGGTATATTGTACTACATTCCTGGATTCAATGGTCATGTTATTTTGATGTCTGAGGAAGAGTATGAATGTGAGTGCACATATGTGAGAGGCACATAGAACTAAATCATTGTGCATCAGGCAACACATGCGAGGTGATGCATTTTGGCCGGAAAAATGTAGAAGAGAATTATAGGATAAAAGGTAAAACTATAAAGAGCATAGAGACGCAGAGAGACTTGGGGGTGCAGGTTCACAAGTCTCTGAAGGTGTCCTCACAGGTGGAGAAGGTGACAAAGAAGGCGTATAGTATGTTAGCTTTCATAGAAAAGGGTATAGAATATAAGAGTAGGAGTTTGATGTTGCAGTTGTATACAACTTTGGTTAGGCCTCACTTGGAATACTGCGCCCAGTTCTGGTCTCCGTACTATCGGAAGGATGTGGAGTCCTTGGAGAGAGTGCAGAGGAGGTTTACCAGGATGCTGCCTGGTATGGAAGGACTGTCCTATGAGGAACGATTAGATAGACTGGGGTTGTTTTCCCTTGAAAGACGTCGGCTTAGAGGGGATCTCATAGAGGTGTATAAGATTATAAGGGGTATAGATAGAGTAAATGGAGGTAAACTTTTTCCACCTTTAGAAATGGATAGGACGAGAGGTCATGGCCATAGGGTGAGGGGGGCTATGTATAGGACGAATATTAGAGGGCAGTTTTTCACACAAAGGGTAGTGGGGGTGTGGAATGCACTGCCGAGTAAGGTGGTGGGAGCAGGCACGCTGGGGCTGTTTAAGGGTCTCTTGGACAGCCACATGAGCGGTATGCAGATAGAGGGATATATTAGGACTGTTTAACTACGGCTTTTTTCCACAGGTAATTCGGTCCATAATTTGAGCATGCATTCGGCAGGTGGTGCGGGTACAGCTCTTGGATGTTGATTCATGGGTTGCCTGGTACCTCATGTCGTAAATGAGTGCTTTATGTGGACCATCTGAAGGGCACCATGACAGCTCAGAGACTATCGATGTGGCTGTGCAGACACTTGGAATTGGGCCGGTGTCTGCGGGAGTTTGCGCGTTCTCCCCGTGGTTGCGTGGGTTTTCTCCGGGCACTCCGGTTTCCTCCCACAACCCAAAAATTCGCTCTTAGGCTGATTGGGTAACAAATTGTCCCTATGGTGAAAATTTTCCAAATTAGGATTAATATATATATTATTATATAGGAATATTAAAATAGGATAATGATTTGGTATTACGGTGGCGCGGGCTCGTTGGGCCGAAGGGCCTGTTTCCCGTGCTGTGTTGCTTAATTAATTAATTAACATATCCTATATTGTCAGGACTGCCCCAGTATAATACTTCTCACATCAACTCAACTTGTAGATGAATCTATCCCACCCCATTCTGCATGTGTCCATGCGCATTACAAATTCATCAGACTGAAAACAAGTCCATAATTGGGCTGACATTTCATTTAATACAATTTCCTATTTGATTCTTTCAACTCTAAATAATGAAGAGCTACTTTCAGATGCAGCAACAAAGAAAATTACTGCTTAAGTCACTAGAGTCAAATGAGTTCAAATGTTTTATGCAGCAAAAACAGAAAATGCTGCAAGATTTCAACTGTAACAGTATCGGTGGAGAGAGAATAGAGCCAATGTTTCAAGTCTGAATGATCCTTCATCAGAGCTCTGAAGGATCTTCCAGACTCGATACATTGGCTCTATTCTCTCCCCACAGATGCTGTCACACCTGCTGAGATTTTCCAGCATTTTCTGTTCTTCTTTCAGATTCCAACATTTGCAGTTTTTGCTTTTATCAAATGTTTAATATCTCGATTTCCCTTCAAATCATGACTGGCTTTCCTTAAATAAGCACTCGTGCATTAGATAAGGTCCTCATATCTTTTGGTTGCTCTCTTCCAGCACCTGGTTCTGCAGATTATGTGAGCTACTCTGACTAGTGTCCTGGCTGTGAAATGAGAGTATTATACTGGTAAAACTCAGGTGCTGCATTTATGCCAAGTAACAGCCTCTCAGAGATGACACAGTGGCACATTGGTTAACACTGCTACCTTACAGCGCAGGGATCCCAGCTCAATTCCCAGCTTGGGTCACTGTATGTGGACTCTGCATGTTCTCCCCATGTCTGTGTGGGTTTTCTCCAACTGCTCCGGTTTTCTCCCCCATTTTGGCCATGCTAAATTCTCCCTCAATATACCTGAACAAGTGCCAGAGTGTGGTGACTGGGAGATTTTCACAGTGACTTCATTGCAGTATTAATGTAAGCCTACTTGTGACACAAATAAATAAACTTAAACTTAGTACTAAAGTTGATAAGGTTGTTAAGAAGGCTTATAGCGTGTTAGCATTTATTGGTAGAGGGATTGAATTTTGGAGCTGAGATGTCATGTTGCAACTGTACAAAACTCTGGTGCGGCCGCACTTGGAGTATTGTGTACAGTTTTGGTCGCCACATTATAAGAAAGATGTGGAGACATTGGAAAGGGTGCAGAGGACGTTTACCAGGATGTTGCCTGGTATGATGGGTAGGTCTTATGAGGAAAGGCTAAGGGACTTGAAGTTATTTTCATTCAAGAGAAGAAGGCTAAGGGGTGATTTAATTGAGATATATAAGATGATCAGAGGGTTAGATAGGATGGATAGTGAGAGCTTTTTTCCTCGGATGGAGATGGATAACACGAGGGGACATAACTTTAAATTAAGGGGTGGTAGTTATAGGATAGATGTTAAAGGTGGGTTCTTTACTCAGAGGGTAGTAAGGGCGTGGAATGCCCTGCCTGCAGCAGTTGTGGACTTGTCAAGTTTAAGGGCGTTCAAATGGTCAGTAGATAGGCATATGGATAGCATTGGAATAGTTTAGGTTAGAGGGTCATAAAATTGGTTCCATTTGTTCGTGCAACATCGAGGGCCGAAGGGCCTGTACTGTGCTGTAATGTTCTATGTTCTATTAACTCTTTACATTGGCACTCCCCATACTGTGACAAAAGTGGTCACTTTCCTAGTCACTGGATGCAATTCAGAATGGTGATATCCTAATTTTAAGTCTATCTTGTAAAACATCTTGCTTGTTGACAACTCTTGTCACACCTCATCTGCTGTTGGTATAGAAATGCATTTTTGAACCATTCATCTCCCAGTGACCACAAATTTTTGCATCTGTTTTTCTGTTACATACTTGCATTACAGCCTTGAAGCACTGCACAGTTTGATGCAGTATTTTGGGTGTATGTGGAAACATCTTCATACATTTCTGGGGTGTACATTTGATTCTCTTCTCCTTTAATTATTCCTACAATGCTCTAACAATCACTGTGCCAACTCTGTCAGAATCCAAAATGATATCCACCTTCACCCCACCATGCCCCAATCAACATAAGAAATTTTCTATCAATAATTGAAAACATGATTTCCTTAACATATTCATCTTCATTCTTGCCACCATTCTCCACGAGGCATCTATTTCTGATTTGTTCATTCCTCTGTCCTCTATCTTTCTCTACAGACATCTCTCTCTTCTTAGTTTGGCTTCTGCACTTCTTCGCAAGATGATCTCTTTCCCCACATTTCTGGAAGTCTTGCTTTTAGCGGGTCAGCAAGAATCCTTCCTGGAATAGCCCCAGAGTTGAAGCATCCATTCCCAATTTTCCTTGGGCTTCTTCTAACTTGTTCTCTGGAGGATCTAAGCTTGTTCACTTTTCTTGAGTTTGATCCTGTTTGCTCTGAAGCTGAATTGGCTACATCCAGTTGCAACAATAGGAATTACACCTTCACAGCATCAATATTTCGGCCTTTTTCAAGTAAATTGTGTTTCAAGTTATATGACTGACTGATGTGTATGACTTGATATCTGAGCTGATTATCCAAGTTATCTCCATAATCACATCCCTTAGATGTTCAGTACAATCTAATGACAAACCGCACAACAGTTTTCCCACTGGTATTTTTCATCTTGTGAAAAACATGTTGTTGGAATGGTGCATTTGTCATCACCACATAATCATCAGTTAGCACATCTACAGTTTTGCTATAATCGTTTTGTTCTCCTGTATCAGTAAGTATCTTGACCATCTCTCTAAGCAATTCCTGAGCTTTGCAGAGCAACAAACACCTCTGAGCTGGTTATGGTGATAGTGCCTTATGGAGAACAGGCTTCTCCTCACCATATAAATGCTAAACTCCTCCAGCACATGCTTACTACTTTTGGGACCAAATGGACTTATGCTTCTGATTTCAGCAAATTCTGATTTAATGAAAGGTATTTCTAACTCCAAAGGTTCAGCAGCCAAATCTAATATTTTATCCTGTGATATTATTAATCATCATTAATGCCAGATTACTCATTGTTGACACATAACAAGATTGAGATTTAACTTGCTTCATAACCTTATTCAGATCTCTTCACTCCCTAAATGCAGCATTCCAAACAATTGCTTTCTGACATTCAATCCTTGGTCAGGTGACCAAAAATGTATAAATAATTTGCTGTGTTAATATAATTGCTTAGCATTATGGCACCATGGACCCACAGCCAAATTACAAGAAGTGCAATAATATCACTGTAACTGTGTAATTAGCTATCAATATTGACAACGTACATATAAACTGTGGAAGTAGCATCTTGGAGCTGGCTTTTTGTGCCATCAATTTCCATGGTTTAACCTCCAATTACTCCAGCAAGGTAAAATTCATCTCATTGTATCAGCTGTATCGATTATGTAGATTCTGTAAGAAAGAAGAAACTTTATTATATAATCTAAGTACCAGTACGAGAAATAGAGTACTATCACCACGCTTTCTCACGTGACAGATCAAGATTGCGAAAGAACTGTGAAGATATAAGACTATGTTATATTGAGATGATAGTGCCTGCATGCATTATAAAGTAAAATGCTTGGCAGGGCAAGAGTCAATATGGGAATGGAGAGCAGCACTGACCACACAGTGAAGTATGCAGTCACATGGTCAAAGAACAGTCTAGGTCAGAACTTGATAAGCTGCAAACTTGTATGGAAGAATTCCATGCAAGACCATATTTGGAAGTACACAATTAAAGCATACCAATAAGAATGTTTATGTTTAAATACTCAAGCCTCAAAACCTCATCAATGAGCCTTGACCACTGCAACATAAAAAGTTCATACTAAGTACATAATATGACATGGTATCATAACCTGAAACTTTGGAAGTGGATCAAGTTAGATCCCTGGAATTATTGTCTTTGAGACTGGACTTGGCTCATAGCCAGTAGACATGGAGGGATAGATATTCGTGAATGTATGGATCACTAAGGGTAAAGTGATAATTCAGCAGCCAATGCTGCCATCAAGAAATATTTCTGAACATGTAAGTACCAAAGCAACTGATCAACTTGTTATAGACAAAACCAATGTCTCCGTAGAAGCAAGTTGTTATTTCAATTTCTTTAATGTTGATCATGCAGAAGCACCTCAGACTACAGAATGACCTCGCTCTACAAGAAACAGAACATCTCAAAGATTTGAATGTTATTTGTCCAATTCCTTTGTATAATGCTTAGTTAGGATTTATGACTGAGTAACTGAGGGTGGCATGGTAGCACAAGGATTAGCACTGCTGCTTCACAGCTCAAGGGTCCTGGGTTTGATTTCTGGCTTGGCTCACTGTGTGGAGTTTACACATTCTCCTCATGTCTGCGTGGATTTCCTCCAGGTGCTCAGTTTCCTCCTATAGTCCAATGATGTGGGTTAGGTTGATTGGCCATGCTAAATTGTCCCTTAGTGTCCTGAGATGCATAGGCTAGAGGGATTAGTGGGTAAATATGTAGGGAGGGGCTGGGTGGGATTGTGATTGGTGCAGACTCGATGGGGTGAATGGCCTCTTTCTGTGCTTCATGGTTTCTAATTCAATTATTGAAAATTGTGTAAAGGAAATAAAGGGGGAGGGATGTGATAATTTGTGGTGATTATCTCTTTAAGGGCAACACAGCAACTGGGGGACCAATTGGGACTGAGAGTCAGTAATAACTCCTGGGGCAGGGTCCTCTCCCAGCCAGAAGTCATGTAGAGCCTGTCAGCAGTCACGTGACTGCTGGCTTCTGTACAGTATTCTTATTGTTAAATACCTTCCTGGGTTTCTAATGAAATCTGCGAAAGCCATAATTACACTGTCCCTCGTTGGGGCCCCTGCAATTTTCCTGGCCTTCGTATCTTAGCACTTTGTCCCAGACATGTCACTGCAACGCCTCTTCCGGCCACTGCAGTGCTATGCCTGGAGGGCTTGGAGAGCTGCCAGCCAATCCGATTGTCAATAAGTCCTGCCTGGTGCTAATCAATACTCCTTAAAGAGTGAAATGATATCAGGCCTGTCAGGGATGTCAGGAATGTGTTACGCGACGACCCTACTAATGTGAGGGCTGAGCTCCTGTCATCAGAAAAATTCGAGCCTTAAAATTTTTCTCTGTGATATTGCTATAGTGCAATAATCTGTTCACAGCAATGTAGAATGGCAATATGCTGCAAATTATAGTGTTCAGAGATAATGCACAAAACCCGTGTTGTTAACAATCAACTGCATTATTCATAATGGATCATATAACACATCAATAAAATTTCAACACAATTTTTTTTGTAGCACATTAATTTTATCATAAAGATCATAAAGGCAAACATATTGAGGGAAAGCAGTTAGCGACAATAAAACCTAATGCAATGTAACTGTGAGAGAAGGATTTGGAAATATTGAGAATTGGACACGGAATTATCCCCCAACATTAGGTTCACCTGGTAATTTTAGTCTACACATAACAAGTTGGCATTAAAACAAACAAATTTTATTGCTGACCCTATTATTCTCAGAGTGAAATAAATCAAAGTTTAAATTATTTGTTAGCAGAAATAAAATCATGAAACTTTGAACAGGTATGAACAATGCAGTATATTGAATTGTTGGCCCTTCATGCACTACCTCACAACACTCAATTTTCACTCAGTTGAAAATAACAGACAACATTTTGTACATTTTTGATGTATAAAACTACATTTAGTAAAATATTTCATGACATTATTGACAATGATTCACAAGTACAATAACAAAATCAGGTTTGATAATTCTTTCTATAAAGACCAGTTAAAAGCAAAAACAAAAGATTAATGCTGGAAGCCTCAATCAAATTCCCAGTGGAGGTGGATTAATTGCATAAAACGGCTGATGGTTTGACATGACTATTTGTCACCTTACTTGGAGAGACTATCGGATGATGCACATGGAAAGAAAGATCATGCCAGTTATGCAGTGGAGGATACTGTCTGAGGTTAGATTTTAGGTGCATTGCTGGAATCGTAATTGGGTTTAATACGGTAATTAAAACGTGTCATACATGACCTGAGAGCGTATGCCATGTCAACACTTCAAAGTTAACAATACTCCTTTACCTGACACCATTGTTCTTCATGATAACTAAATCAATAAGGAATTTGTTTCACCAAGCTTCACATTTATAACACTAACTATATTATAAGGTCATTGGATAACTCATGTACCTTATGGAAATTCACCATGGCACACACCTCATTATGGCATATAAAATGTTTGGCTCCTGAGAACATGATAATGAGGACAGCCAACTAAAGGAAGAAAAAACTAATCCCAAAGAAAATGCTGAAGAATATGCTGTGAATTAAACAAGACATCCTACTGTGCAGTGAGCCTGATGAATTCCTTAGAGAGTTCAACAACCCATAAGCAGGCGTTAGAATTCCAATGAAACTGCTGAGCATATACCTTTCACACCAAAGATGAAGACAAACACTCAGTGAAATTAATATAAATTACTGGTATCTCAGGATGGAATTTCTTTAAAAAAATGATGTATTGCTTTTGTTGATTTCCGAATTTTTTTATTTTGCAGTTTCTGATCATTTTAAACTACTCCTTCTCCCTCATCCCCAGTTTTCACTGCTTTGTTTAACTTTTCAACATTACTACCAGAATTTAAAGATGGACTGGCATACCCTTTTATTGTTAAATACCTGAACATCTGAGTATGTTAGGTGCATTGTTGATTCACATGAATTAATTAGAGACTTTGCTGTAAGTCACCTTCAGACTTGATTCCTTTGGAGTTGGATTTTCTGGAATCATTGCTTGGATTTCATTTGAAAATGCAAAACCATATGCAGATACTTCAAGGGTTAGATTATCTCTAGCTTGTGCATTTAATTTATAGGAATAACATCTTTCCAATATAATAATTATAGAATCATTGAAACCCTACATTGAAGAAGAAGGCCATTTGGCCCATCAAGCCTGAACTGACAATGATCCCACCCAGACCTTATCCGTGTAACCTCATATATTTCCCCTGTTAATCCCCCTAACACCACGTGAATTCATCATGGCTAATTCACCTAATCCCCAAACTTTTCGATAAGCTTTCCTTCATAGAAAAATGAACAGCTTCCTTTAGGCTGCTGCCTTGAAGCTAAAGTTCTTCCAATGCCCTCAACTTCAACCATCTTCTTTCTAGTCCCTCAACACTTTCATCCCTCACCCAAGATTGCTTGTGGATCCCCTCTTCACCTCACCCCCGCCCCCGTTTCTTCCTTAAATGCTGGTGTAACCAGTCTCCATCCATTATCAATTTCCTCTGGCTTGACTTGTTCTTAATTTGAATGACTTTCTCTTTAACAAGTGTCACTTCCTTCAGATAAAGGGTGTTACCAATGTGAATTGCTTTTAACCTTAGAAGTGGTGCTTAAGAATCTGGACAAACAGACAATGCTAGAGGTACTGTTAGTAAACTCTATATTTTATTGAACATTATGCTAAATATTCACAAGATTCTTTGCATCAAAGTATCTCTCCATGAGTATTGCTAGACACTAAAAGAGAAAACACTAGAAAATGTCAGCAGGTCTGGCAGCATCTCTAAGGAGAGAAAAGAGCTGACATTAAGAGTCCAGATGACCCTTTGTCAAAGTAAAAGGCATAGAAAGTGGGAGATATTTATATTGCAGGGTGAGGGAATAAAAGATTCCCCTTCCTCACTGTTTATCCTCAATCTCTCCGCTGCTTTTCAACAGTAGCATTGTCAAACTGTAATAACTCCATGGAGGCAAAACTCCCATCACCAAGTTACTTTATTTACACCATACATTTGTGCACTGCCAGCTCTCCAGTTTCTCTCTGCTGAATGCAGACTGGGAGTCTGACACGCTTGTTTTAAATAGGAAGCATGAGGCTTCCTGATTTAACCATCAATTAAGACTCAGGCAGTTCATATTCTAGCAAGCCAAACTCATTAGTCTGGTTGAAGTTACGACACAAACACTCCATATTTCTAGTGGATCTCTGCTGTAGTCCTCTTCTGGTTTTGCTGATGCCTCTTGTAAGAAAGACATTAAGTTGCCTCTATAAAAGCAAATTACTATGGATGTTGGAATCTGAAATCAAAAGAGAAAATACTGGAAAATCTCAACAGGTGTGGCAGCATCTGTTAGTTTTTTCTTTGAGAGAATGAAAAATGAGCCATAGCCATAAGAACAAGGAGAAAGGCCACAAGGTACTAATGGCAGTCCACAGAGAGAATAGAACATTGTGCAGTGGTCATCTATAAACATAGACAGAGATCGCAGGTAGAGGTGGGAACATCGGGGTGGCGGCGCGGGCTCATTGTGTCGAAGGGCCTGTTTCCCGAGCTGTTTTGTTCTTTGTTCTTTGTCATCGAATATTTATGATGGAAGGAATATCATTGATAGCTGAAAATGGTTGGGCCGAGGGCACTACCTTGAGAAACTCCTGCAATGATGCCTTACGAATGAGGAACTGACCCTTAACAACTAGAACCATCTTCTTTTGTGTTAGGTACGAATCAAATTAACAAAGTGTTTTCCTCCTGATTACTATTGACCCCAGTTTTGTTGGAGCTCCTTGATGCTACACTCAGTCAAATGGATCTTTGATGTCAAGGGTTCTTGACATCTTGGTTCACTGTTGGAATTCAGCTCTTTTGTCCATGTTTCATAGAATCCCTAGAGTACAGAAAGAAACTTATCAGCCCATCGAGTCTGCACTGACTCTCTCACTGGGCATCTCACCAGACCCTATCCCTGTAACTTCATGCATTTACCTCACTACTCCCCATTAACTTACACATCTTTGGATAATAAGGGACAATTTAGCATGTACCTAACCTGCACATCTTTGGGCTGTGGGACGAAACTAAATCACCAGGAGGAAATCGCAGCTGTTATAGGGAGAACCTACAAACTCTAGACAATCACCCAAGGTCATAATTGAATGTCTCATAAATGAGACATAGCAATGTCTCATGCTAACCAGAGGCTACTTGCCAACCAATCATCACCTTTTTATATAGAATAAATTATTGTTCTTTTTGATATTTGCTATTCTCTCAAATGTATCCTGATGAATGCAAGATAAAAATAAAACTTTGAGAGCATGTCTCTTTTTTTCAATAATACTCAAGTTCTGTCCTACCATGTGATGAATTAAATATAATTCTTCTGCCTAGACTATATAAAGTTCTTAATCCGGATGTATGTTAAATCTATTTGGGGATATAACTACATGATCGGTTTCATAGAAAATGAAGAGAGACAGACTGACAGGTGCTTTGTTGGATGTGAATATAACTAATTGAGAAAACACGACTAATAATTGGCGAGCGAAGTAAGAATTCTTTCTCACCAGCATAGAGCAAGATCATCAAGTGTGATTTCTTTCAAATTGCTGTAAAATGCATAACTTTTGCAAAAAGATAGCAGCTGGCTTTAATTCCTGAATTTAATAAATTATAAGATAATCTGTATCCTGGGCAGGAGGTTGTATTATTCATATGCTCATGTGTTATATTCCATACGCAAAAAACTTACAAATACATATTTTCCTGCTTGTAAATTTGTGATATTTTAATTAATTTTGTTAAAGATATTTCAGCAGCCACTTCAAAGCTTTGTGAACATTTCCTATCCTTAAATTTAATTGGTTAAGCAAATAAACTATTGCTCCTGTTGTTCACCAAGATCTCAGGTGCCTCATTGATATTGCTGTGCCATTAACAATTCACAAATCAAGCAAATTATGATGGGAATTGAACTGGTGTTGGAGGATGAGAAAATAGTCTGACTCATGGCATTCATTGTGAAATAGAGTAATTGAATCATAGAGGTTTGCAGCATGGAAACAGGCCCTTTGGCCCAACTTTCTTTTAAACTCCTAAGTTAATCCCATTTGCCCTCATTTGGCCCATATTCTTCCATACATATCTTATCCATGTAACTGTCTAAACACTTTTTAAAAGACAAAATTGTACCCACCTCCCACTGCATCTGGTAGTTTGTCCCAGACACTCACCATCCTCCGAGTGAAAAAATTGCCCCTATGGACTCTTTTGTATTTATCCCTCTCATCTTAAACGTATGCCTCTAGTTTTAGACTCCCCTACCTTTGGAAAAAGATATTGACTTTCTAGCTGATGTATACCCCTCATTATTTTATAGATTTCTAAAAGATCAGCCCTCAGCCTTCTACGTTCCAGAGAAAAAAAAGTCCCAGTCTGCCACCGTGTAACACAATCCATCAAGTCCCGGTAACGCCCTGGTAAATCTTTTCTGCACTCTTTCTAGTTTAATAATATCCTTTCTATAATAGAGTGACCAGCACTATACACAGTATTCCAAATCATGTACAACTTAAAGATGTCCCAATGAATTCTATGATCTGACCAATGAAACCAAGCATGCTGAATGCCTTCTTCACCATTCTGTCCACATGTGACGAACTTCAACAAATTATGAGGCAATGCTCAGACCTTCTGTCAGTGGTGGAGAGGAAGCACCCATTGCCCTCTATGATCTGAAGAGCCCACTTAGTATTTTATGTTGAAGCCTTTGCACCTTTTGGTTTCAGCTCCAATTTGAATGCATGAATCAACAGAGTTGGGAAACCAAGTGGTGAGCATAATTCCAGTGAAGTGATCCTTCCCTTTTTTGTCATGAGCTGAAGACATGCCCGTGCAGGCCTGGCATCAGCGTTATCATGAAGGCGTGAAATACTTGAGAATTATTTGGATGGGGTGAATATTATCAGAGAAGGAGATTGTCGTCCAGGGTAAACATTGTCAGGGAGAAGCTGATTATTATCGGTGACAGGATGAACATTGCCATGATAGGAATCATCATGGGCAGGATGGGAAGATTTGAAAAATTTGCTGCTTTCTAAATGGTCCCATCCGTGAGGAGGCCCATTGTTGGCAGGTCTGGAAAATCCTGCCCAAGGTAAATAAGTCACATAAGAAAAGCAATAAGTAGTTACATATATTGGGCGCGATCTTACTGGCTGGTCACACGAGCAGTTTGAGAGGGAGAAGCTGGAATCAGATGTAACAGTATTACAATTAAATAAAAATAACGACAAAAACATGAAGGAGAGTAGATTGGAAAGGGAGCTTACTAGGGAAGACAATGGAACAGCAAGGGTAGAGATTTTTGAGAGTTTTTCAGGAGGCACAATAGAAATTCATTCCAAGGAGAAGGAAGCAAGCTGAGGGGAGGATGAGGCACCCATGGCTGACAAGGGAAGTCAAGGACAGCATCAAAGCAAAAGAAAAAGCATACAAATTGGCAAGAGTTATTGGAAAGCGAGAAGATTGGGAAGCATTTAGAAACGGGCAAAGGACAGCAAAAAAGCAATAAGGGGGAAAAGATGAAATATAAGTGTAAGCTAGCAATAATATAAAAGAAGATAGGAAGAGATTTTTCAATATATAAAAGGTAAGAGAGAGGCAAAAATAGCTATTGGATCACTAGAAAATGAGATTGGAGAAGTAATAATAGGAAACAAAGAAATGGCAGAGGAACTAAGTTTGCATCAGTCTTCACAGTGGAAGACACCAGTGGGATGCCAGAACTCAGGAGAGTCAAGGGGCACAGATGAGTTTAGTGGCCATCGCTAAGGAGAAAGTTCTGGGGAAACTAAAATTTCTAAAGACGGATAAATCACCTGGACTGGATGGATTGCACTGCAGGGCTCTAAAAGAGATAGCTGAGGAAATTGTGGAGGCATTGTTCATAATCTTTCAGGAATTACTGGAGACACGTAGGCTTCCGGAGGACTGGAAAGTAGCTAAAATGTAACATTGCTGTTTAAGAAGGGAGGGAGGCAGCAGATGGGAAATTATAGGCTGGTTAGCCTATAATTCATTGGCAAGATTTTGGAGTCTGTTATTAAAGATGAGATCGCAGAGTATTTGGAAGTGCATGATAAAGTAAGACTGAGTCAGCACAGTTTTGTCAAGGGGAAGTCATGTCCTGACAACTCTTTTAGAGTTCTTTGAGGAGGTAACAAGGAAGTTAGATAAAGGAGAACCAATGACATGATTTATTTAGATTTCCAGAAGGCATTTGACAAGGTGCCGCATAGGAGACTGTTAAATAAGTTAAGTGCCCATTGTGTTAAGAGTAAGATCCTGACGTCAATAGAGGATTGGCTGATTGGTGGAAAGCAAAAAATGGGGATAAAGGGGTCTTTTTCAGGATGGCAATGAGTGACTAATGGTGTGTCTCATGGGTCAGTGCTAGATCCACAACTTTTCACACTCTCCACTCACGATTTGGAGGAAGGAATTCAAGGCACCTTGTTAAGTTTACAGATGATACAAATATATGTAGAGGGACAGGTAGTATTGAGGAAGCAGAGGGGCTGCAGAAGGACTTGGACAGATTAAGAGAGTGGGCAAAGAAGTGGCAGATAGAATACAATGTGAAAAAGTATGAGATTATACACTTTGGAAGGAGGAATAGAGGCATAGACTATTTTTAAATGTGAAAATGCTTAGAAAATCAGAAACATAAAGGGTCTTGGGAGCCATTGTTAATGTGCAGGATAAGTTGGCAGTTAGGAAGGCAAATGCAATGTTAGCATTCATGTCGAGAGGGCTTGAATACAAAAGCAATTATGTACTTTTGAGGCTGTGTAAGGCTCTGGTCAAACTCCATTTTGGGTTAGTGTGAGCAGTTTTGGGCCTCGTATCTAAGGAAAGTGGCCAAACGAGGTTCACAAGAATGATTCTGGGAATGAAGAGCTTGTCGTATAAGACCATATGGGCCGAGTGGCTTAATTCTGCTCCTCTGTCTTATGTCACCACTCTCCTGCTGCAGCAGATTCAGAGGATTTGCACTCAGCCAAATCTCTGTTCACTGCAGGGGGTTAGGAAAATACCGCAAGCACGAACCATGGTAACATTCTGGTCACTGACTTTAAACTCTATAAAAATCAATGGTGTTAGTGTTAAGAATCATCAATAAAAAAATTAATTAAAAGTAGATCAGAACATGGTATTGTATTTACAGTCCATACATTGGTGAACCAAACAGTGAGAGACACAGGAGGTTTCACTCTGCACTGTCCCAGAGTCACACTAAAAACATGGACAAAATCTTACATTGCAGTTGCTGAGTTTGCAGACAGGGAGCCCTGTAAAATTCCTACTGTTCACCCAACCACTTCAACCTCTCCACAATTGTACATTGGGAACAGTGAGAGTAAGCTGGCCTGCCCTTGCTCCAGTTGAGATCCTTAATCAACCAGTTAATGACCACATAAGCCATTTCCCACCCAGCCTCAACATTCATGCTGGTGGGAGGTATTTAGCAGCAGGATAGTAGCCCAGAAAATGACACTTTTCAAGTTGTAATATTGCCTTCAAGGAATATCAGCATGACAGCACTAGAAGGGAATTGTGTTGTATAATGCAATCTTAGCTTCACTTTTGCTTTGAACAGAGCACACAACTCTTTTCAAGCCTTCTCACTATGTTTTCATGTGCCCAGTAGATGGACCCACAATATATTAACCCAATCATTATGAGTGATTGGCAATTATATCATTGTAAGCACATAACATGGTTATCAGTACTAGTTACACAGCCTGGTAGCAAGGCTAAGTACAGGTACAATATGGTGAACAGTATTAAATCTTGCTACCTGGCATAAGCTGACTATTGAGATTTTGGCCAGACTGTAACAAAGTTGCAACATCAAACTGTGTTGAAAGCCAGAGTGATGACTGCTAAGGGAAGTTTTGGAGATACAATAGCAAGATAGAGTTCAAGTAAAGAGCTGGTAAACAGATTGTTCCCTTGTGGTGAGATTGCAGTACATAGCCTGACAATTCTGTAACCAACATTACAGAACCAGCACCCGGTTAGTTGAGTATGAGTGGGGTAAGTGGCCAGGGTATGGACTGAATCAATAACAAATGAGGGAGTGTTCAATAAAACTAAAAAAAATCATAAAAATGGTACCAGAGAAGATTACTATTATAATGGGCAGGATTGCTAAACAACAAATTGAATAAAGCACAAAGGCACCATTTCTCCATAGTGTGCTCTCGCCATAACTTGTCTTCCTAGGCGGAGTTTTGGGAAAACATGCAGAAGTGGCTACAGCAACAGCCCAGCTAACATAGGAGAAGGAAGGTCAAAAAGATATTGTCAGAAATTACCAGGAAGGTAGTGTTGCTGGAGCACACCTTTGCAAAACTCTGCCATCTACTTAAAGTTATTAAATAGTTGGTTGGTAAACTCGATAAATTTGTTATACATTCCATTTGATTTTTTATTAAACCGACTTTTCTAACATTATTGAGGAAACTTACTTTGTGTCTGAAATTAAACTTTTCAAAGTTAATCAATGGGGCAATAATGAAAGGTTTGACAGCAAAAAAGAAACTTGTCTGTCTGTCCGGATGCTGTGAATATCTCACAGATAAAGAGATAAAAGACAAAACCAATCAGACATTTCCTTGCTAATGATGTTTTGTTATTTGTAGCAAATGGGAACAGTTTGATGTGATCTATTGGAGAAAGTGTTGCAGAGCTGGCGGCTACGTTCATTCAGTAGAACTGTCTTGGAACAAAAGAAATATGAAGTAAGCTAAATTGTAAACTGAATGCACCTTAGTTCTGTCCTTTGTTAGATGATGTGAGGAGCATTTTACAACCAAATGATATTATGTATCAGGGATGTTTCTCTACATCAATCAAATTACAAAATTGAAAGAAAACTTACCTTCTTTATTTGAATTGAAACGGCATTTGGACAAATTAAGCACAAATTAAAAGATAGCTTATTTCCATTTAAAAGTATATTGTATATACTTTTGTATCTTCAAAATAACTGACCAGTGGTCGACAATTCAATGTCTAATTCATTCCCCATAAGTCCAAATGAATGTCTTGATTTTTGGCCCTCACTTTTGACAAGTAACAACATTTGATTGTTTTTAGTGCAGGATATTGTCCACTCAAACAGTTATTTGTACTATTTTAACATTTTGGTATTGTGTGTTAGAAAAATGCATTGCAGAACAACTAGCATAATTTAAACAAGAAATGTAATGTAAGAACATGAGAACATAAAGAAATAGGAGCAGGAGTAAGCCATCTAGCCCCTCGAGCCTGCAGTGCCATTCAACAAGATCATGGCTGATGTGAAGTGGATCACATAACCCTTAATTCCCTTATTGATCAGAAATCTATCTACCTTTGACTTAAACATATTTAATGAGGTAGCTTCCACCACTTCAATGGGCAGACAATTCCAGAGATTCACCACCCACTGAGAGAAGAAGTTCCTCCTCAACTCTGTTCTAAACTGATCCCCTTATTTTGAGGCTGTGCCCTCTAGTTCTTGTTTCCTTTCTACGTAGAAAGAATCTCTCTACCTCTACCCCATCTAGCCCCTTCATTATCTTGTAAGTCTCTATAAGATCTCCCCTCAGCCTTCTAAATTCCAACAAGTACAGGCCCAATCTACTCAATTTCTCCTCATAAGCTAATCCCCTCATTTCTGGTATCAACCTGGTGAACATTCTCTGTACTCCCTCCAGGGCCAATATGTCGTTTTGCAAATCAGGGACCAACATTGCACACAGTACTCCAGCTGCGGCCTCACCAGTATCTTGTACAGTTGCAGCAAGACCTTCTTGCTTTTATATCCTATTCCTCTCACAATAAAGGCCAACATTCCATTTGCCTTCTTGATCACCTGCTGCACCTGCAGACTGAGTTTTTGTAATTCATGCGTAAAGACCCCCAGGTTTCTCTGCACAGTAGCATGTTGTAATTTTTCACCATTTAAATAATATTCCATTTTACTATTATTCCTTCCAAAGTGAACAACCTCACATTTGCCGACGTTATACTCCATCTGCCAGATCCTCGCCCACTCACTCAGCCTATTAAAATCTCTCTGCAGACTTTCCGCGCCCTCCGTGCAATTTGCTTTCCTCATCTTCATATCATCAGCAAACTTTGTTACCCTACATTCGGTCCCCTCCTCCAGATCGTCTGTGTATATGGTAAACAGTAGAGGCCCCAGCACTGATCCCTGTGGTATGCTACTGGTCACCAACTGCCAACCAGTAAAGCACCCATTCTGCTTCCTGTTAGATAGCCAATCCTTAATCCACGCTAACACTTTATCTCCCACTTCGTGTACCCTAATCTTCTGCAGCAACCTTTTGTGAGGCACCTTATCGAACGTCTTCTGGAAATCTAAAACCACCATATCCACTGGCTCTCCTCTGTCAACCGCTCTAATTAAATCTTCATAAAAATCCAGTAAATTCATCAAACACGACTTCCCTTTCATGAATCCATGCTGTGTCTGCTTGATCGAACCATTCCTTTCCAGGTGTCCTGCTATTATTTCTTTCGTGATGGATTCCAACATTTTCCCAACTACGGACGTTAAGCTAACTGGTCTGTAGTTACCTGCCTTTTGTCTATTTCCTTTTTTAAAAGGTGGCATAACAATAGCTGTTTCCCAATCAGCCAGCACTTCTTCCAAGTCCAGCGAATTTTAATAAATAACTACTAATGCATCTGCTATTACTTCTGCCATTTCCTTCAATACGCTGGTATGCATTCCATCCGGGCCTGGGAACTTGTCAACCTTTAGTCCCATTTGTCTACCAAGCACTGCATCATTAGTAACAATAGTTGTATTAAGGATCTCACCTCCTGCCAACTCACCTCTTTGATCATTAATATTCGGTAAGCTATTTGTGTACTCTGTCGTGAAGACTGGCAGAAAAAACGTATTTAAAGTCTCAGCCAATTCCTCGTTTCCCAACATTAAATCCTCCCCTTGTCCTCCAAGGGTCCAACATTCACTCTAGCCACTCTCTTCCTTTTTATATATTTGTAAAAACTCTTACTATCATTTTTTTTATATTTTGAGCTAGTTTAGTTTCATAATCTATCTTTCCTTTCTTTATCACTTTCTTAGTCATTCTTTGTTGTTTTTTAAAGCTCTCCCAATCTTCTAATTCCCCACTATTTATCACCACTCTGTATGCATCGGTTTTTAATTTAATGCTCTCCTTTATTTCCTTTTTTGTCCCTTTACTTACAGTCCTTCTTTGCTAAGGTAAATTAATAAATATATGCCTTCCGTTATTAAAGATACACTTTCAATTAGTGCATTGCATTATACTACTATTGAGGTTCTAAGCAGATCAATAACATTTATTGGTCAGCTGTGATTATAAGCAGAGATTCTCCAACATCGTCCCCAGCTGGAATTCTCCAGTGCGCCACTGTGAATGGAAATTTAGCTAAACACAAATTCTTCATTATCCCTGGTAGCAGAGAATGTCATCAGACAACGTTATTGGAGAATTCTGGCCATAATTTTTGAATATCAATGACACAATCTGTTTTATAAAAATGATACAAAATTAAGAAATCATTTTACTTTCCAAATAAAGCCCTTTTTTCATTTAAAACAGGCACTTGTTATCAGATAATTGAATAGCAAAATCTCAATGTTACACTTTTGAAGGTCACTACTTATGTGTGGGAAGTACATTCAGTATGTTTGTGCGCGTGCTGTGATTCTTTTACAATCCTGTTTGGTGAAGCAGCTTGACGTTTTGCTTTTGCTTCTGGTGAACATTTTGATTGCAAATGTTGATTGACAGATGCATGGCAGAAATCCTAAATCTGCTCCCCACAAGGTATATATCATGAAATATGACCTCTTGGCCCAACAGAATGCAAGGACCATACATGTGGTGTGGAGTCATTTATTTCTCAACAACTCTCTTAATTTGACCTCATTGCTTTTCCTTTTCATTGACTTTAGTGCAATTGTATTAACAAAGTGAGCATTTACATGAAAGTGAGTCTGGGAATTAATAATGGAAAATAAAGAGATGGCAGATGAATTGAATGGAAATATTCAAATACAGAAATAGATACGTTAATCGTCTTAAGGTTCTTGACCTTCTGCCGATGGGAACAAGTTATCCCTTTTTATTCTGTACAGAGCCGTCATGATTTCAAAATCTCTAACAATTCCCCTCTCAACTTTCTCTTCTCCAGGGGGAGCAGCCCCAGCTTTGCCAACCTATCCACATAACTGAAGCATCTCATTCTTGGAGCCATTCTTTTAAATCTTTTCTGCACTCTTTCCATATCCTTCACATCCTTTCTGTTGAGACTGAACCAATGTTTTATGAAACTTCATAACTTTACTTTTTTTGTACTCTGTACTTATAAAACCTGAGATTTAGTATAATTTATGAACTGCTTTTCCAACCTCTCCTGCCGTCCCCATATGCACATATGCTTTGACAAAAGTCATCTGGAGTTGAAACGTTGGCTCTTTTTTTTCCTTACTGATACTGCCAGACTTACTGAGATTTTCCAGTGTTTTATTTTTTGGTTTCAGATTCCAGCATCCACAGTAATTTGCCTTTATGCACCAAGGTCCCCCTTTTTCTGTGTTTCCCTTCAAATTGTATTTGTTATTTTATGTCATCTCTCCTTGCTCTTTTGATCAAAATGTTTCATTTCACACTTCCCCACATTTCTTCTACCACCTGTCTGCCCATTCCACCAGATTGTCTATATCCTTTGGAAAGCCATCACTATTCTCCTCACAGTTTGCAATATTTCCAAATCTTGCACCATCTGTAAATTTTGAAATTGTGCCCTGTATACCCAAATCCAGGTTATTAATATGAACCAAGAAGAACAGTTGACCCTCTACATATCATCCCCTAGTCTGAAATAAAGTTTTCTGTGGTTCATGTTTTTGTAGGTTTGAATTAAATAGTTAACTGATGGGAGAATTAAATTTTAGCTGGCGATTTTATTCTGGAAGACTAGCGATTCAAAATACCTCATGATTCACAAAATAAAATGCCGACCAACACTAATATTTTTCTTTCACTTAAAAATAATAGTTTTGTTGATCTCTGGGGACTCAAATGATTAATAAATAGGAAAACAACAGAATAGTAGGTTTAGAAATGACAAACATATTTTTTCAAACTCCAGCACATCAGAATTTGGTACAACATCCCTGACTATTACTAAAAGCAGCTTTTTAATTCCAGATTTTTTATTTGAATTCAAATTCTATCAACTGTCAGGGCCTCTGGATTACTAATCCATTGGTTTTACTAATGGACAATCTCCTCCATGTAGCAAACATCTGGGAGAGCCGATCTTACCAAAAACATTGAAGTGGTGAACAAACGAGAAAATGGGAGAGTTTCAGAATTGTTTTTTGGGCAAACTAAAAGAAGCAATTTTATGGTACTTAAACAAAAAAAAAATGCCAGGACGTGATTCTTGTCAGCAGGGGGTGGAGCAGAGCTTAATCTCACCTGAGAGGTTGGCTGCTGCACTCTTGGTGTGCCATTGTGCAGATGCCCCGATCTCCCAATTCATTGTGTATACTGAGATTGACTGTCCCTCCCCTCTCCCTATCACCCCCTCCAGATATCAACCCATTGCCCTGCTGATCCCTGAACATTGCTGTCCCACCCCTCGATTGCCACCCTAACAGATCATCCACCACCACCCCACCCCCACCCCAACAACCCGATTGCTGCCGTGGACACTTACCTCCCCTCATAGAGTTCCACCTTCTATCCTCTCCCACAGAGCTCTCCACAACAATCCGACCATCATGGCTTCTCCACTCAGAGCCTGCACCCCTTAGACCCTGCCTCAATGGCAGAGTGCCAGGGTATACAGTGGGCTGTGCCAAGGTGCCAAGTAGGCATTGCTAGGTTGCCAGGCTGACTGTACCAGGATATCACTACCCAAGGGGCACTGCCTGGCCCTGTCCCCATCCATCTGCAGGTCTTCAATGGTCTCTCTTCCCACCAGCAAGGCTATTACATTTGATCCCTGTTGGTAGGGACCGTATGTGATCCTCACCTGTGAGGACTTCAACTGATGAGCAGATAAAGGTAAGTGAGCCTGGATGATAGCATTCAAGATTCATTAATGACATGTAAGGCATGTCATAAATATTGAAGTTGGCTTTGCGTTCAAAAAAAGGCGCAAAGCCATTTTCACTGGCAAATCAGTGCCAGTAAATCACAAGTGGAAAAAACCCAGTTATGATCCTGATTTTTCACTCTCGTGATTCTTTTACCAACCACACTGATCGACTGGTGAGACAGTCAGTCACCCACCCCCTCCCCCCAAATGTAATGTGAATGATGGATGTGGGTGTATGGGAAAAGAAAATCCGGTGACACAAAAGTGAGGAAAGATTGGCATAAAAAGTGACCTTGACAGGCACAAATATGAAATAACTTCTGGCTACTTCTTTCTTGCTATCCCAGTGTTCAGGCAGAGTGCAGTCAGCTCATGAAGCGGAAATGAAACTCGATCTGTAACTGCATCAGAGCAACTAAGGTAACCTAAGCTGATAAAATCAGTCCTCAGGCTGAGTGTATTCTGCTGTAGTACAAATATGGTCACATCTTTTGCAGTCAGTGATTAATCTGTCGGTGTGTGTGTTCAGACTGTCATTTATGTTCTTTGTACAATAAGATATCCAAAATGAAATATGTATAAAATGTATTCTTGTAGCAAACCCATTCTAGAAAAATAGCTATTTTGAAAATAGCATTTGAAGCCCATTTCTGTTGGAAATTGGGTGACAAAAGATGCCTGCTGAGTGTTGAAATTAAACAGCAGTGCTAAAAACAATAATTATTACACGACAAATACTTTCAGTACAAAGTTCTGCAAAAATAAAGTCTCTTATGTGAAACAGGAGAGAAAAATTCTATATTCTCAACAGGACTGGCAGGAGAAAGATAGTTCAGTCATCACGTCGATAAAGCCAGAATGGAAAAATGTTAAAGAGAGCACTGATTGCTCATCCCTAATCCCCAGCTCTGAAGAAGGCTCATCCGAACTTGAATCATTAGCTCTATCTTTTCTCTGCAGATGCTGTCAGACTTATTGAGATTTCCCAGCATTTTCTGTTCTGTTTTTGTTTTTCTAATAGGAAAATCTGTAATAGGCTAAGACAAGAGTGATTCAATGACAAAAACGATTGTGGGGAAAGGCAAAAGAAGATGCCAATGGGACAATTAAAGAAACAAAATATACGTCCAGAACTAGTGTAGATGTAAAACATACCTAATCAAAAGATAGGCAATGTTTTACAAACTTATTTTGAGCTTCATTAGACCAGTGGACAGTGAGATCAGAGTGGGATTGACTGGGGCATTAAAATGACAGATGACTTGAAGCTCATGGTCACACTTCTAATTGAATTGAAGTGTTTTGCAAAGCTGACACCCAAACTGGAGTGGATATCTCAATGTAGGGGAGCAAATTACATCATCGTTTTGATTACTTGTACATGGACTCACAAAAATTTGAGGTTGAACGCTTATTAATTAATATTTCAATTAGGCTTACATTAACACTGCAATGGAGTTACTGTGAAAATCCCCAAGTCATCACACTCTGGCATCTGTTCGTGTGCACTGAAGGAAAATTTATCATGGCTAATGCACTTTACCAGCACATCTTTCAGACTGTGGGAAGAAACAGGAGCACTCGGAGGAAATCCATACAGAAATGGGGTAACGTGCAGGCTCTGTGCACCCAATGACCCAAACCGAGAATGGAATCCAGGTCCCTTTTGCTGTGAGACAGCAGTATTAACCATTGTACCACCCTCAATGTGACCAGAGAAATAGCCTGTTGATGACAACCACAAAAATCTATCCTTAAGTCCCTTCATTGATTCACCGCTGGTATCTGGACAGAATTGGATTATTAATAACTTTGGATCTACATTCCAGAAATAAAGTTGGTCCTGGTCTACACTGAGTTAATAAAAAAGACCCTCTGCTAAGTTTCCTAAGTGGAACAGTGTGGTGATAGAAACAGCCAGAAAGTCAAGCAGGGGATCTTACCACCCTTCATTGAGCGAAATAATCTTGCCCTTGATCGACAGGAAAGATTTGCACCTAATGTATGGCAGAGAGAAAGAAATAATTTTCTGATATCCAGACAAGATCAAGATATTGATAGCAGTGCATCCAGATATATAACAGGTAATACTATAGTGCAGATACCTCATAAATAACTTCTTTTATTGTTTTCAGGGGAATGTGAAAGATGTATAATGTAACTATATAGGAATACCCAATCACAGAATCATTCATTTTTGATTTATTATATTTTTAAAACATTCATAACTTTTTTCATTCATTCGTAGGGTGTGGACATCACTGGGCAAGCCAGTATTTATTGCTCATCCTTAATTGCCTTGAGAAGATGATAGTGAGCCCCGTTCTTGAACTGTAGCAGTCCATATGTAGGTTCCACCACAGCCCATGTACAAAGCAGATCAGATTCCCTTTCAATTATGAAGCTTATACAGGCAGATCTATGGCCGACATTGAAAGATTCATCAAGACCTACATCTATTTTATAAAATAAAACCAAAGTGTTGGAAAAGCTTAACAGGCCTGCAAGCATCTGTGGAGAGAGAAAAACAGAGTTAACGTTTAAGTCTAATATTACTCTTCTTTAGAAACTGCATGTCTTTCCATATAACCGCAGTGCTCAATGTGCTGTTATTAATTTAATTCATAATGTTAAAGCCTCCGTCAATTAATGTTATATCAATTGTGTGACTCAAGTTTTATTTATTCTATTTTCGTAGTGCAATCACTGATATTCCCAGCCCAACGCATTGTGCCACTAAAGATTTATTTCAATAAGCCTTATGAAGTAGGATTAGCATCCTTGATTAATCGGTCAACATTTAGTTTACACACATGTACTGTGATGTCTCTGGTGAACGTCCCTGGAGTGGTTTGGAGGAAAAGCTGCAAATGTCACCAGAAGCTGAACTGTACCTTCTCCACATGTTTAGTCACTTTAAAGAATTAACCCGAAGACCAATAGAAGTCCCTGCTCAGTTATTGTCAGTAACGTAAACACTGAAAAACATTTCAACTTAGAACCCAGCACAAAATAGACATACTGGGTGGAATTCTCTTAAAAAATTTCAAAGTGTCATAGCAGTGAAGAAACAGGAGAGATCCACACCAGGACTGGGGGTAACATGGGCAGGGCCTAAACGTTCTGGAGAACCCGGCTTCGGAGTGTTCAAGTGCCGTTGTAATAGGGCATCACAGATCTCAGGGCATTACGATCTCACAGTGTGCTGGAAGATCTCTCTCTCTCCCCACAGACATCGGGACCCTCTCATTATCGACAACATAAGAGGTCCCCCACTCCCTCCCTGACATGTCCCCCATCATGAACCTCCACATGCCTGCACCCGTCCCATCAAGACTGCCTTCAAAATCCAGCTGTGCATGGTGCCTCCCTTCAGATCCCCCTCCCTACCCCCAGCACAGCCCCTCCTGTCACAAAGAACGAAGAATAGTGCAACACAGGAATAGGCCTTTCAACTCACCAAACCTGCACATGACATCCGACTAAAGATCTTTTTGCCTCTATGTGGTCCATATCCCTCTATTCCCTGCCTAATCATGTATCTGTCAAGATACTTCTTAAACATTGCTATTGTGCCTGCTTTTATCACCTCCTCTGGCAGCACATTCCAGGCACTTACCATGCTTTGTGTAAAAGATTTACCTCTCACACCTCCTTTAAACTTTTCCACTTTTACCTTAAACCTAAGTCTTCCAGTAATTGACATTGGAAGAAATACTGTGACAATTCATTTTATCAGTGCTTCTCATAATTTTGTAAACTTCTATCAAATAACCCCAACATTTAAGTGAAAACAAATCATTCCTCATAGCCAATACCTTCCAAACCAGGTGACATCCTGGTAAACCTTTTCTATACCCTCTTCAAAGCTTCTACGTTCTTCTGGTAATCTGCCGATTAGAACTGTACACAAATTCCAAATGTGGTCTGACTAAAGTTCTATATAACTGTAACATGACTTGCCAATTTTTATACTCTATGCCCCTATTAATAAAGGCAAACATGTCATAGGCCTTCTTGACTGCCTTATCCCCTCGCATTGGCACTTTCAGAGAACTACGGACCTGTACACTTAGATCCCCCAAAATGTCAATGTATCTGAGAGTACTGCCATTTACTTTGTAGTTGGTCCCTGCGTTAGACCTTCCAAAATGCATCACTTCGCATTTGACCATGTTAAACTCTGTTTGCAATTCTCTGCCAAAATCTCCAGCCAATCTATATCCTGCCGTATTATGTAGCAACTCTCTTCACTATTCACAGGTCCCCCAATCTTTGTAATCCCTGCAAATTTAAAAATCACACCATCTACATTCTCCAAATCATTTATATAATTAGAAACAACTGTCGTCCCAGCACTGACCCCTGCAGAACATCACTGGTCACAGATCTTTTGTCAGATTCTCCATCTTGCTTGACCAAGCCAGTTCTGCAGCCATCTTACCAGCTCCCTGGGGATCCCATGTGACTTCACCTACTCAGGTCCCACCATCTCAGCACTGTTCTGGCACACTGGCAGTGCCCAACTGGCACCGCTGGTGTGTCTGGTAGCCACTGCCGGAACGTCCAGTGGTTACTAGCAGGGTGTCTGGTGAGCATCACAGGTGTGCCAGTTGGGCACCGCCAGATGAGCACTGCTTGGCCATGCTTCCGACCACTCGGGGACTTCAGTGGTCACTTAAATAGAAAATTTTTACTAGTTGATTTCTTTTCTGTGAAAACCCATTGTTGGATTTAAATGCAGAATCAGTTTCAAAACCCAAAATTAATGTATTTAAATCACCAGGATGTTTCACTGAATTCATTTTGTTTCATTTTGAATGTTTTTCACATTTTGCATTTTTTGGACAGAAATACTACTTCTTTTTGGATTACCGAGTAGGATATCTTAGATTTGAGTTAATGTTTCTAGTTTCCTTGCTGCTAGCAAGATAAACTGACCCAGTCAACATTATTGTTATGTTAGAGCCTCAACTAAGGGAAATTTCAGAACATTAAAGAAACAAAGGCGAACAAAGGGAACTTTCTGGCTGTTTGATCCAGTGGGATGTTATGATCTGTAATGAAGCACACTGGCCTGCATTTCTGGGGAGGGGGAGGGGGGTGCAAGTGATGCATTCAATAGGAAACCTTGTTGAGAATGACTGGATTAGAAGATCCTGCTACCAGCTAATGGTGGGTCATCGCCACTACCACAAAACACATGGCAGGTTGCTTGAAAACTCCAGCCCATTGTCAGCTTTAGCAGCTATAGACTGGGTCCTGCAATGGAATGTCTTCCTAGGAGTTTCCAAACCAGCAAAGTTATCTCAGGGACAAAAAAAATACCTACAACTATATGATCAAGAACCTCACTTAACTCTGACATAATAATTCTAGAATGTTATTCTCTTTGCATGGATTTGTGAAGATATAGATATACAATACTTTATTACACTTGCTTGTCAATAATTACTGCAAGAAGCAAATATATGTTATAGTAATGAATGCTGTAGCACAGAATATATGGGGGTAATTTTCAGCCCACATTTGGTGTCAGAAAGAACAACAACACAGGCTGAAAATCCAGACAGAATCACAAAACAGGTCTCTCTGCAGAGATTGCATTCCAGATTTTCCCCATTCTTTGCCAGTGATGTACCAAGCTCCATGCCAACAAAAGGCGAAAACCTCATTTTAATGTATTTTAATGAATGTAAATATATTTATCAGCACCCCTCCCTGCCCCACGCCAACTGTATTTTCTCCCATTACCATAATTTCAAACCTTGCTGATGTGATGCGACAACAATGAGATTTACGATAAGTTCACCTACATTTAAACACAGAGAGACTCAAAGTTGAGTGTAGCTCTTGTGGGAGAATGACATATTTGAGCACTCCCTTATATTCCATTAATAATGAGAATTAGCTGTAGTCAAAAATATATGATATTTTACATGGCTATTATACTTCTTTTTAATAAACTCATTTTTTTTTAAATTGCAAGGTGTTACTTGGATGTGATTTTCTGAGGGTAGTAGCTCTTCCTCCTTGTTTTCCTAATAAAAGAAAGATTTATGATCAGTGAGACAAACTTCATTCTGGGGCTTCATTCAATAACAAGATCAGCTGTAGTTGTAACAATTATTGAGGAGAGTTGATGGCAATCTCAACTACTTGTGTTTATTTTTCTATACCTGAGTGTCAGCTTTTTTAAGACTTGGACTTTGTCCTTGAGCTCATTGAAACATGCTGGCACTGTTCATTGTACACCACAAAAACAATGGTTTTAAGAAGTCTTAACAATCATTTTAACTGTCAATATATGAATTTTTGAGGGTCATTTCGTTTTTACTGTCTACTTTCTGTCACAAGTGTTTGGCTGTTTTCCAACAGTTAGGCATTCAAGATTCTTCGGAATTCCTCTGCTTCTGTACATTATTTTTAACTAACTTCTTAGTGCCAGATGTCTTGGTGGAATTATATCCAGCCTTAGTAAGGCCGCACATGGAATATTGTGTGCAGTTTTGGTCTCCTTATCTGAGGAAGAATGTTCTTGCTCTGGGGGGAGTGCAGAGAATGATTATCAGAGATGGAGGACTGTCATATGAAGAGAGATTGAGTCAGTTAGGATTGGATTTGCTGGAATTCAGAAAAATGGCGGCAGCGGGGAGTGGGGAGGAATCTCATAGGCACCTATAAAATTCTAACAGGACTAGACAGGGTGGATGAAAAAAAGATGTTCCCAATGATAGGTGTGTCCAGAACTAGAGGTCACACTCTGAGGATACAGGGTAAATCATTTAGATCAGAGATGAGGAGAAATTTCTTCACCTAGAGAGTGGTGAGTCTATGGAATTTGAAATCAAAGACAGTAGTTGAGGCCAAAACATTGAATGTTTTCAAGAGGCAGTTAGATATAAGACTTGAGGCAAAGGGAAACAAAGGGCATGGAGGAAAGTTAGGATCAGACTATAAAGCTGGATGATCAACCATGATCATAATGAAAGGTGGAGCAGGCTCAAAGGGCTGAATGGCTTTTTGCTCCTATTTTCCATGTTTCAGTGCTTCATTAAATTCATAATTTCCTTTACAAAAGTATATCGCTTACGGTAAATATATATTACTTCCATAATTATGATAACATTGAATAAATCTTTAATTGCTTGCAAAGAATGATGTGCCCAAAAGCACCTTTTATTTAAGTAGCTTAATAGAAGTGAACATGCATCGTGAGAAAAATCAGAAAGCAAACCAGCTTCAAATTATAGGTGGAATTTTAAGTCTATCCCAGAACAGAGAAACAAATGGCAAATAATAAGCAGGAAGATAAGTGCTAGCTCTAATACTCAGCACACAGATTTTCTTCATCCAGCTTTTACTCCTCATTAACAACAAAGTTTGACAACTGTAATCCATTTCAAATATAATTGGGATAATTTAATCCAAGTTGTTTTTGATATTTGTGCACATTGGCGATTCACCTCCTCATTGTATTTAAAAATGTGAAAAATTAAGTTGCATCTGAGCCTGACTCTCTTGAAAGCTCTGGGCTATAATGCAGATGTCTAGTTAAAAAACTGGAAACATTGCCAAACCTAAAAGGTGACTATGAGGGCTTTTAAATACTGTAGAGGCTTTCCATTTTTCAAAATACAGTTTTATTTGACTATAGCAGTCCTGATAAAATTGAATTAGGGAACAAAATTGAATCAGGAAGTATAAAATTCTTCAGTTCAATTCTATCCACTTGACCATTTTATCTGATTAAATGTGTACTTTTAATATTACACTGAATTGTTGCTCATTAAAAACAAGTCTATTCCATTGTTGAGTAACATGGGATTATCAATGAGATATAACTGATAGTTTAATCACTTTAATAAATTAACATTTTATTGAGTGCATTTTGGCCAGTTAGATTTGTAAGTTGGGAAAGATTGGGGCCACAATTTAGTGGTCATGCTGGCCTCATGTGCAAATCCTGTAGTTGCCACTAAATCTCATGAGAGGCCAAAATTGGGATTTGCACCGGCAATATTTCCAAATATGATCTCTCCACCTCCTTCCCAATGATGAGATCAGCATCACACCCAGTAAGGGTATGAGCTTGTTTTGCCTATACTACAATGTATTTCAATAATATTAGTGGGATTAACACTATCTCTTCCACAGTCAACATATCATCCCACCCAGCTGGCATGACACCATCCCAACACAATTCACTGAATCAAAAGTTTAGATCAGTTGTGATGACCACGCTGCAGGTGCGCAGGAATTTATAGCTACTTGGATGATGAGGGACATGAATAGCAGTACCCTGGCACTACCAGGGTGGGTCCTCTGTGGGATATCCCCTTATGTGTGCTGGATGGATGGGAGCAATGCTTGTGTGGTTTTGGGAGCTTGACCCTGATGTTTGTGGCATGTTCTTCCCTGTCCATGGGGAATGGTGGAGGAGCGGTGTGGTGGAGTTCATTTTCATTCAGGTCAGGTTGCCCTTTACGTATGGCACCCCAATCGTTTTGGAGCCAGCCTTACTGGCTGTATTAGGTCTTAACCCATCAGTCTGATGATGCAAACCATGCCCCCAGGATCTCTGGACACTGGGCACCAGAAGATCTGAAGTGAAAACTCAACTATGCATGTGGAGAAAAACAGGTCTGAACTTGACATTGACAAATTTGGGGATAATTCCATCCCATGTCATGGTTTGGTCCTTTGGTAAACAGAGCAGTTTCAGAAAACACACATTTAATTAGGAACATATGAAGAGGAGTCGGCCACTCAATCCCTTCAGCCTATTCTTCTACTGAGTTAAATCATGTCTGATTTATATCTTCATTCCATCTATCCGTATTAATTTCATAAACCTCGTCTAATAAAAATCTGTCACAGTTTAGAACTTTCCAATTCTAGCTGGGGAAGAGTGTTACACATTTCACTACCTCTTTGCATGAAGAAGATCTTCCTGATATCATTTCTGATAGTCCAGCACCAATTTGAAGAAGATACCCTATTGTTTTGAACTCTCACATCAGAGGAATGGTTTCTCTTATTTATCCCGTCAAATCCTTTCATCATCTTAAGCCACCATCATTCGATCACCTCTTAACTGTTGATACTTAAGGCTAATCAATAGATACAACCTTTTCTCACCATTTAAGTTTTTTAACATCTGCTTCTTCCTGGTGGATCTGCATTGTACCCTTCCGAGATCAATATATACTTTTGACAGTGCAATACACAAAACTGAACATGGTACTTTAAATAGACTGTAACCCAAACTCTGTATAGCTGTCCAATGCTGGCATCTCCACATCAGAGCTGTAATCTAACTTTTATCTCATTGTATTTCAGCCCTCCTCAGGTAATGACCAATGTTCCATTAATTTTTAAAATTATTCTTTGTATCTGTTCACTAGCTTTAAGTGATTTCTGTACTTGGATTCCTAAATCTTTTTCTTCCTTCACAGTTGCTACCCTGTCATCATTTAAAAATTACTCTGATTGATCTTACTTGAGTATGAATTGGACAAATGCTTACCTCCCCACTTTTAACTCCATCCAACACAGTTTTGGCCACTCACTTATCCACGTCCCTTTGCAAGTTTCTCCATGTCTCTACACAACCTAATGTATCACCTCACAGCATTTT
The DNA here is from genome assembly GCA_024679065.1 of Sphyrna mokarran. Taxonomy (NCBI): domain Eukaryota; kingdom Metazoa; phylum Chordata; class Chondrichthyes; order Carcharhiniformes; family Carcharhinidae; genus Sphyrna; species Sphyrna mokarran. The sequence goes on from JAGIQG010000001.1 coordinate 93,161,403, forward strand.
CCCCAACAAGCACTACTTAAGTGAATCTAATGTCTGTTTTTGATTTCGATAAGCCACACGCAATAGCTGCAATAGCCTCCTTCAAAACTGCACTTGCCATTAAATAGAAGTGACAATTGTTCTGGGATTTGATTAATAAATTGTAATCTTGGTCTGTTTTAAAATTAAGTTAATCAAATGTTGAAGACCTCAAAGAGTTAAATTAAAAAGAAGAAAATAAAAGGCCTAAATTAGGTGATTGTAGGGAGCAAATTATACCAAAAGGCATTACTGTTTTATTAACTCAGAGACTTATGAGAATCCTTTGGCACCTTGTGTGCATACTCATTAGCAAGGCATAGCCCTGTTTCATGCAATCTCCTTTCTGGCATATTTACTAGCGCATGCAAAACTGGGACAAGGAATCAACATTCGCTCACAATTCATTTTACACCTGCGTTACACTTCAATTTTCTAACTGAATTTACATTCATGGCAGCATAAATTTAATGATAAAAAAGCAACCAAATTTATTTTATATGAATCCAATTATATAGCATTGTAGTGTGAGATTCAAGCATTACCCTGACAGCACAGAGGTTATAAAACAGGGATCTTTTATTCCACAGGCATCAAAACTCAATAAACATTAGTGGAAAATCTCCATTTAGAGGAATTGACTAGTTGCCAAGGACATTTGTGACTGAAACCCCAGGTCCACAAAAGTGTCCAAAGCTTATCCCTTGATCTCTAATCCACGAGGTAGCAGAATTCACTTGGTGGAACTCCTATTGCTAATTTTTCCTGATCATACAACCCAGACATGAAGGGAATTTTCCTTTTGTTGGTACTTCTCAGATTCAAGGGCATTGCCAAGTTTGCCATTTTGTCATCAGCAGCTGCATGACCTCTCCATTACCTTATTCTCTAACCATCATCAGAGGCTTTGCACTGCCTTGTTTATAGCTCTGGCTCTTATCATGTTGCAACTTACAATGCCTGGGCATCTACTCCTCCTGCTGATCTCTTCCTCACACTATGGCACCTAGCTCTGCTGGGCAGCCTGTCAAAGACACTGCTCTCTATACAAAGGGGGCCACTTGGTATGCTCCTCCATCATTGGCACATGCTGGTAGAGGATAGTTACATACTTCCCTGTCTGAGAGTTGCCACCTTGGCAACTACACTAGCCACATAGCAACTGTTTATTGAGGAATCAGATAATCAGTAGGTTTGACTGAGCTATGCTAGCTAGTACATTGGAAACTACATTGGTGGCAGCATTCCCTTTGTTCATCATTGATCTGGGGAAATGTTAGAGTTGGGATGATATCCAGCATTTGTTCAAAATAACATCTCATCCCCTTCTCTGAACTGGTGCTTTCTTCAAGATCCATGCTTTGTGATGGACAAATAACGTAAGGGCCTCAATCAGTTATATATCCAGGAATAGCAAGATTGATTGCTTGAGTTGCAACCTCCTTGCTGGACAGCTATGTATCATCTTCATGGACTTCAGTCAGTCTCTTCACACTGGATACATCTGCTGAATCCCTGACACTCACATTCCAGGAATTTTCCATCACTAGCTGACTCTTCTTCACTCAGCCCCTTACCAGCTGCTATTTCAGACTCTGTTACACTGGCAATGAAATTCTTGCCCACATCAAACACCAAAGTTTTGGCATCAGCAATTCCCCTCTGGGGATGATCTTCTGAGGTCGTATACTCCAGCCACATTTTCAGTATCATGGATGTGACCACCAGTGTTGTGCCACTTCCCTGCTTGTGTTAAAGTATGCCTCTCTGCACTGACAGTAGTTGCCAACATCAGCAGCAAGCTCTAGTCAGTAACTCCACTTTTTTCCCAACATGACTTTGCTGATTCTTGGTGCCCCCCTGCATCATGGATAGCTTCCAAATGTGATGCTTGAAATTCTGGGAAGGATGAGTTACTTCACCTCACTCCCATTGTCACAGATAAGCTGATGTAGTATGCTATCCTCCTCCCTGATGCTCTTCCACAACTCTGTAAATAATATTTATCAAAGTCATAAAATTGTAGGAAGTGTGGGGGGAGATACGTCGTGTAAACCATTATTAGGGTCTTCATCCTCAGTGATGTAAGATCACCTGACAACAGGTAGTTCAATGTGGAGCTTCATGCTGAATCTGCATTGTAAATAGTTAGTACAATATTCAATAAAAGGCAGGGTTTACCAACATACTTGCCTCCAGCATTGTAAGTCCAGCCCCATGACTACCATATGTAAGACCCCAGCAACAATAAAACTTCCATTGGACTTTTATTTCATATGTGCTAATGCTTTAACTAATATGGCATCCAACACACTGCACAACAAAAACTTGAACATAACCAGAGATGCCATTTGGATCTTTAAGGGGCATCATTCATAATTCCTCCAGCACTGACATTTGAAACTCTGTAAGAATTTAGCAACACCAATTATTAATCCAACCGATTTATTTGATAGTAAAAAAGCGAGCTTTCAACACTCTTGTGTCTTCCTCAGGCAAGTGCAGTGTTCTGGTCCGCAATAGCACACATCAGCACAGTCAGAGATTGCTGATTAGAATGCGAATCCTTACATCTAACCTGCTATTCAAGTGTTAAAGTGGCTAACAATGTGTGTGAAGGGGATCCTGAGCATTGTTAGAGAATTGTGTATTTTCTCCAGACAGCACAGTAAGTGAGGTTTTTTGCTAACCCAGGTTTTTTACTATCAAATAAATAGGTTGGATTAATAATTGGCATTTGAAACTCTGCCAGATGGAGCAGCTGATGATGGCTGGGCATAGGACATTGTAAGAAAATCCTGCAGTGATGCCCTAAGGCTGTCCTCAGGTTACTGAATGTCCTCAGTAACCACAATCATCTTCCTTAGCAACCTTGTAGGCCTTGCCAATTCAGCAATCCAAGATGTCCCTTCATCTGTTCAGTTCCATGAAGCTTTCCTGCAAGGCACCATTGTATCAGTGCTGATTTGCTCACTAGCTGTTCCTGTTTCACAGCTGATTCATAAACTTGACAGCCAATGGTTACTTACGTCCTGTTTACATCAATCAAGATACGATTTCTCCATTTTATTCAAACAAATGTAGAGGTATTTACAGACTAAAATGCAGATTTATATCTATATAAAAGAGATGGCAGAACTGGTACTTTCATGAGAGATAGTGCTGAAATGCACAGTGTTTTAATGCCGTTTTGAATGTGTCACAGAGAAGGCGACATGCAGAAGCTGGAAGTATAAATTGCTTAATTGTAAGAATCTTGGCAAAGTCAGAGTTGCAATTTGCAGAGCTGGGTATCAACCATTTGAGAAGAATGGCCCAATTATGTGTGACATGGTAAATTTCCTGAGGTCAGGTTAAATTTGACTGTAATTATAGCAGACATGTGTTATGGAAAGTTTTACACAAAAGCATTACAGGATTAGTGTGATAGCACATTGCATAAAGTATGTTTTATTACTCACAGATCTCCCATGCTTTGTTCACAGTGAAAGAACCTTCCCACCTTGGTTCTTATCCTTTCCAATTTAAACACATATTTTATGAGGTCTGCTCCCTTGTGTGATCCTCCTGGAGCTAGTCAATTCCCAGAGCCCCTCCAATTAAAAACATCAAACTGGTGTATTGCGATTGAGGGGCTTCTGAAGACATTTAAACACTTAAAGCTGAACTGTGTCTACAGCTGCCAAGCCATCAATGTGTAAGGAGTCCCCTCCTACAGCAACATTTGTGGTCCTCTGACACTGATGGCTCTGGTGGAGGGTGAGCGAGCTTTGAATTGAAGAAGGCATCACCTGTCACTCGGCCAATCATTTGGAAGCTGCATCCAGGCACTTATAAGACTTTAACCTCCTACCTCTGAAACTGATTCAGTTGGCTGATATGTTTATGCCCAGTGAGAACATATATTGTTTAATTCTACATATATGATCTGGGTTCCTGATTTTTGATAACGAAAGTAAGTTCTTTTTTTACAATGAAACATTGTAAGAGTGTTTGTAATACTTTTAGGTTTAAGTTCTAGGATGACCTGCAGATGAATCCAAAAGCTATATGATTTCTCCAGCGCTCCTTAATGTCAGGACCATTCTCTCAATGCCACAAACGTGCATGGGTTCCTCAGCACAGTCACACATTGTTCACAGAATGTGCCTACTAACTGGAATAACTTCTCTATTATCTCCCTCTGTGGCATGATCACTATTAAAATGTAATTATATATCTTGGTAGTTTTCTTTTTACCACCTATAAAAAGCAAAGGATACAGATGAATATGGGTTCTGATAACAATCGGCAATGGTTTCATGGTCATCAGTAGACTTCTAATTCCAATCTTATATTGAATTAAATTTTACCATCTGCTATAGTGGGATTCAAACCCAAGCCCTCAGAGCATTACCCGAGGTCTGTGAATTACTATCCAGTGACAATGTTTATTTTCCAGTTAGAACAATATTTTGTAATGAGCAAATGTCTGTTTTTTATACTTGCATGGGGATATTTATCCTATTTCTAAATCAACAATGGGACAAAGCAAAACTGGAACTAGATTTGAATTTAAATGTGTAAAACAATTCAATGGTGTTAAACTCTGCTTCATTGAATAAAATATATTTTTCCATGGTAGCTCTGCAAATTGCTCAAGTGGATTGTGCAGCTATATACCTTGTATCTTGCCTTCAGTTTTCCAATAAGCACACAAGCTATAAAAGATACAAAAGTTTGAGGTCACCTACTAACCAACTCAAGAATAGTTCTTGCCTGCTGCTGTCAGACTTTTGAATGGACTTACCTTGCATTAAGTTGATCTATCCCTGCACTGTAGCTATGACTGTAACACTATATTCAGTACTGTATTTTTTCCTTCTCTGTGAACAGTATGCTTTGTCTGTATAGCACATAAGAAATAATACTTATCATTGTACAATATTAATACATACAGCAATAATAAATCAAATCAAATCAAAAAAACTGCAAGGTATTTGATATTATAATCTGCGGGATGAGGCTGTGATTTGATTTATTATTGTCACATGTATTAACATATAGTGAAAAATATTGTCAATGGATGGGAGACTGGTTTGAGTGATGGACTGGGCTACATTCACAACCTTTTATAGTTTCTTGCAATCTTGGGCAGAGCAAGAGCCATACTAAGCTGTGAGAATGCTTTGTATGATGTATCCATAAAAGTTGGTGAGAATCGTAGCTGACACACCAAATTTCTTTAGTCTTCTGAAAAGGTAGAGGTGTTGGTGGGCTTTCTTAACTATAGTGTCAGCATGGGGGGACCAGGACAGGTTGTTCGAGATCTAGACATCTAAAAACTTGAAGCTCTCAACCCTCTTTGCTTTGTCCCCACTGATATGTTCTCCTTTACATTTCCTGAAGTTGATGGCAATCTCCTTCATTTTGTCTATAAACTAATGAGAACTGTAGATTAGCTAGATAGTCAATATCTTTTCCCAAAGGTAAAAGATACCTTTTACCTTTAAAAAGGTAACACTTTAAAAACTGTAACACTACATTCAGTACTGTATTTTTTCCTTCTCTGTGAACAGTATGCTTTGTCTGTATAGCACATAAGAAATAATACTTATCATTGTACAATATTAATACATACAGCAATAATAAATCAAATCAAATCAAAAAAACTGCAAGGTATTTGATATTATAATCTGCGGGATGAGGCTGTGATTTGATTTATTATTGTCACATGTATTAACATATAGTGAAAAATAGAGGTGTTGGTGGGCTTTCTTAACTATAGTGCCAGCATGGGGGGACCAGGACAGGTTGTTCGAGATCTAGACTTCTAAAAACTTGAAGCTCTCAACCCTCTTTGCTTTGTCCCCACTGATATGTTCTCCTTTACATTTCCTGAAGTTGAAAAAGAGGGCAGAGATTTAAGGTGAGAGGGAAGAGATACGAAAGTGTCTAGAGGAGCAATTTTTTCACACAGAGGGTGCTAAGTGTCTGGAACAAGTTGCTAGAGGTAGTAGTAGAGGCGGTTACAACTTTGTTTTTTAAAACACAGTTAGACATTTATATGGTTTTAGAGAGATATGAGCCAAATACAGGCAATTGGGACTAGCTTCAAGGGTTTACAATAAGGCTGCATGGACAGGTTGGGCTGAAGTTAAAGATTTAAATTGCATTTTCGGATGGTTCCTATGCAGCAAATTTTCTCAGAAGTTGACACTCCTGAGTGATCACCATCTACAAGACATGATTCAGGAGCATGATGGAATAGTTTGCATTTTAACACAGCTCCAACAACACTTGGGAAGCACAACACCATCCAGAAAAATAGCAGTTGACTTGATTGGCACTGATCCACCATGCCCAATATTTATTCCCTCCACTGCTGACACACTGTGTTCCATCTACAAGATGCACTGCAGGAGCTCACCAAGAGTCTTTATACAGCAACTTCCAAACCCATGACCTCTACCATCTAGAAGGACAAAGGCAACAGACACATGAGAGTACCACCAACTGCAATTTCTCCTGCATGCCATGCAATACCTTGATCTGGAACTATATCAGCATTCTCTCACTGGTTGCTAGGTCAAAATCCTGAGATATTCTTCTCTATCAGTTCTATAAGAATATCTACACCACATGAACTGCAGCTATTCAAGTAGAAAGCTCAACACCATCTTCACTAGGGCTGTTAGAGATGGTCAATAAATGTTGGCCTAGTCAGTGATGCCTATGTCCTGTGAAAACAATAAGATATCCTTTTCAAAGTAGTAATTTAATATATTACCAAAACTTTATGGATCAATCTAGCTTCTTTTATTCATTAACAACAATCTCCTTAACAAGTTTTCCCCAATTGCTTGCATCCTTACTTCCAACATTAAGGATCACAAGTTCACAGATTTTTTTCATCACTAAGTTCCTACTGCTGCTTTCCTACTTAACTTTATCCTTTAAGCTAAATGTCCCATCAGAACCCTCCTCGATGCCAGCATTGAACAAATATCTTTCTCTCATTTTTGTCGTAGTTCTTCCCATTACAACTCTGAAACTTTTCATGACATTCAAATCCCAATCGCTTGAACTTATTCTCACTAAGTTGCGAAGCATTCGACTTCCTTTACTGACCTCTAGACCAGGTATTATTGCAAATGGCGTAATCTCATCAGGTTCGAATTCCCCCTTCCCTTCAAAACTGCATTATTAATTCCTCCTTAAAAAATTGCAACTGAATGCATATGTACTTGCAACATCAATTTTTCTTCACAGCTCTTGAACAACTTATTGCCTCCCAAGTCTGTGGTCAACAGTTTCAAATGCTTGAATCTCTTGAATTAGGTTTCTGCCCTGCCAAAACATTGAAACAATCTTAATCAAAATCACAAATCAATGAATGTCAAAAAGTGCATTATCCCTTCTCATCCTCGACGTATTCTCTGCAGTGGCCAAGCACATCATATTCTCTTCAAATGCTTCTCCAGTTCAGTGAAGCTGCCTTCACCTGGTTCCGTTCTTAGATATCATGTTGTGGTCAGACCATTTCAAACAATGTTCTCTTTTCCTGTTACTACATTGGCACATCAAAAGTCCTCCATGGAATTATACCATCCTTTTCCTAATCTACATTTTGTCCCTTTGAACACAGTCTGAAAACTTGGGTTCAAGTTACATATCTATGTTGACAAGGCTCAAATCTGCAGTGATGGGGGTGGGAAGATTTTCACTTGTAAGAGCAAGTGGGTTTTGGGAAAGTGGGTAGAAAGGGGGTGCTCAAGAGATCTAAAATTCTGGCACCAACTGACCAGCTTCCACATTTAATAGCAATACATTTGACTGCTTGTAAACTAGAGCTATAACTTTCTCAGAGTGCCAATCAGTGTTAGGTTACCACCCATGCCCACTTAAATGTCAAATTTCTTCTGTGCCTGCCTCACCTAATTTTCCGAATCAGTTCAGGTGAGATCCAAGTAGTGCAGCTGTCTTTGAAGCCCTGTATTGGATTTTAAGAGGGTGAGATTGGAAGAGGCTACACCCTCTTTTTTTACTGCACTGACTGCCGTAGGGCAGATATGTCCTCTATCCCCTGGGATGTCAAGGGTGTATGGGGGAGATCCATGGGGGTTCTGATGCTAGAAGAGGTTTTAATGCTTCTAACATTTTCAAAATAACTATTGGTATAGGCCTCGTAGAACCACCCAAAGTTAGATTTAAATTGTATTTTTGGATGGTTCCTAGTGAAGCTAATTTTCCCAGAGGAAGTTGACACTCCTGAGTGATTGCCATGTATATGCTTACCCAAAAATTCCTAAGAGGGATTCCTCTGCACATCTTTGGGTTATCCCCCTAGTCTGACTTTGGGAACTCAGAGATTATGATTCAAATGTTATGAGTCCATTAAGAGCAATTTAAACATGAATTTTGGGATTTAAAATCTGGGCTGCTAACTGGGCTTTGGGGAGAAGTGAAATGAGCTGAGTCCCCATATCGCCTTTTCCCATGAGATCTCTCATAACACACCTCCACTTCCCTGCCAGCATTGGTCTGAAGTTACCTTTCAGTAGATGTGTGGGATAATGAATTAGATCAAGTTTCTAACCTAGAGTTTCATCAATTAATATGCAATTCATAGACTGGGGAAGTTTGGAGTGGGTTGGAGGTGGCTTCTGGAGGGTAAAATAACAGGGAGGGAAGTTGAAGAGTGGTGTGCTCACCATGGCTTTTGCCAGCAGCAGAGAAGACGGATGTTTATTTTAGAATTCAGATATAACCATTTACCATGTTGACATTTGAACCTGGAACCCCAGAGCCTGATTTGAACATCATAGTTTTCTAACTCAATGGTACATATGACTAGGCCACAGGAGGAAATCAGAGAAATTGACAGCCCATTATTCAAAAGCAAACACAAAGGCACTGAAGATAACTGGCACCATGATTGCTTTAAGACAGATGAGTTCCTTTGGTCAGTATGAGGATCAATTTGTCTCCTTGGCGTTATTAGCACTACACTCTAACCATCTGAGTTAACTGGCTAAAAGCTAAACGTTTTCAGCTTACCCATGACTGCCACAGGTTGATTTTCTTATTTAAACCATCAACAGTGGTGGGATTCAAGTCTGTGATCCCCTCAGAACATTACCATAGGTTAGCAGTTTACAAACTCAGTGAGCTATATCACCAGATCACAGGAGGAAGCCAGGAAAGGTGGAGGCTTGTTTCAGAATTCAAGTGTAACAACCTGCCCTGGTGAGATTTGAATCCGAACCCCAGAACCCAGCTCTGGGTTTGTGGTTTACCAGCTCAGTAATCTACACCACTCGACCACAGAGAAGGTGGAGGATTGTCCTTCCGCCTAGAGACCAATTTAGGTCTTTAAGTGATCAGTTAGAGCCTCTTGATGCAGCGATTGGCTGGCAGCTGTTGGAAAGGACAGCTTAAAGGGACAGAGTTCTGATGCCAGCTAATTAGCTTCCTGATGATGAAAAACAGTTCAGGTGGACTTTTCCCAACTTTTTTGCTTTGTGAATAGGGCCATAGCCACTCTGACAAAATCCCCAGCCACAGTGTGAAGGCCTGTGTTCGATTGATGCATTTAATGTTTCTTATAGGTGCTACTATGTCCCTAGAGAAAGATATGATCGCAAAAAAGGCACAACTTTGCTGCCTTTTCCCTGCAGCCCCCAAGTTGCATTGTTTTCAGAGGTTCAAGCAACCTGCAATCTTTGACCAAGACTGTCTAACAATCTACTCATGTTTATTCTCAGGTGTATATTTTATTACTTGCCTTACCTATTCCACCAAAAGTACTTATGTCTGAGCTGGTACATGATGTACATGAGCTCTGTTATAGTATATCCTGGGAATGTGTGATCTCCTCTGAAGAGTTGTTGTCATCATCCAGGATCACCACCTGCAAGCATTAGCAGACTGAAGGTATAATCAAAACATGAATTAGAACTGTCAAGGTATGAATGCTTTAATTTGATTATAGCAATTGTAATCATATTTCACTGGCTGCTGACATCAACTCAGAATCAATTAGTTTTTCAGACCACATGGCAGTCTGCTATTTTATTCTGCCACTGAGATGCCACTGATCCCCAGTGTCCCTTTAACCAGAGTGTCAAATTCTGGGCACCGCCCTTTGGAGGGATCTGAAGGCTTTAGAGGGAGTGCAGAAAATATTCATCGGAGTTGTTCCAAGGGTGATGAATTTTAGTTACCTGGAAAAGTTGGAAAACCTGATGTTATCCTTCTTAGAGAAGAGGAGGTTGAAATGGAGGTGGGAACCAGCAGCAGGTAATTGTTAACTAAAGCTAGCATCATTGAATTCTGCCACATTTACAAGGAGACAAGCTAAGGTCACAAAATTGAAGGCTGGGACCTATAGAAGGATTACAGAAAATAAGACTACAGAAGAGTAAATGATGCTGCTTAAGTGCCCTGTAGCAAGCACAAACTAAAAGCAGTCACAGCCACTGCACCATGAAAGCTCAAAAGCTAAATGGATACATTATCTCCAATTTGACTCCTCTGTAGAAGAGAAGGGCAGGAGAGAAAATCTGCTTCAGCCACATGGAGAGGGGCAATAGCAATATCAGCAACAGAATGAGGCTGATATGGGATGCAGATCAGGGAAGCACATAAGGGGAGTAAAACAAATTAATGTTCAAAGAAGGTTTTACCCATGTGTGTACTGACAAAGGCTTAGCTTGATGGATGTCGAACACCATCGTCTCTGAAGGCTGAGCTGACAAGGCAGAATGATCACTGGTCTATGTGGAAAACTGGAGGAGGGACTAAGCCATTAGGATATGGAGATCATCAATTGTTAGTGACGGTGAAGGTGACTGTAATGCTCAATTTTTTTCACTTCAACCTTATTTCAAGGAATATCTGGACATATTAATGGGTTCTCTCAATCAGTGTCCAATTGCTGATAGGACATTACATTAGGTTCCACATGAACTAGGTCAGCCAGGCTGAGAAGATTCCAGAGGAATATAGACATATCATATCTTCATGTGACAATAGAGGCTCCTTCTGAGCAACAAGGCACAGTCATAAATAGGAAGAAGTTCCAAGCACTCAATGTTAAATTTGTCTGTGGCCACAAGGCGAAGGCTACAAGGGCCGAGTTGCAAGTTTACTATCAAATAAATTGGTTGAATTTAAAATTGACGTTGTCAGACTTCTTACTGAGTTTAGCCCAGTCCAACACCGGCATCTCTACATCATGGATTCTTGATGAAAGGAGTTAGCTGCGATAGGCATGATGGTTTCCATCAGTGTACAATTCCTACACAGAGCTAGAGGATACTTACAACAGTTGTCATTTGATTGGAATGAGATTTCAATGTTTTGACATACCTGGGAACCCTCCAGTACATCCATCAGGGACCTCCGAAATCATGGTGGTATGCCGCATTCTGCATAATCTGGCACAACAGAGAGGAGTTGCTTGGAAGCTAAACAACCCTGCAGCCTCCAAGGAGGAGGATGAAGGGAGTAATCTCACAGAGAGTGGTTATACACCTGCAGGCCAATGGCCATGACCACTGACATGTGCAAGGGAAATATGAAACTTTTGCATTTTCACATGATTCTCCTGTGATTCCCTGTAACACTAACGAATCCAAGACAGGCTGTGGTAACCATGGCAATCTGTAATGAAAAGTCAAAGCGCATCTCTAGCCTCATCATGGGAGTATCTGTGTCCTACGCTCACCACTGGCCTACCTCATCTGAGGTGGACAAATGTTTTGGCCTCAGGATCTCATTTTGATATAGAAATTGTGTGCAAAATCAGATACCCCAGAGGGCACTTTGTTAAAAAGTTGCAAGCATGTGTATCTGTAATCTGCATCATATCTGTTAGGAAATCTTTTTTTCAAAACACAAAAACCTAAAATCACAATCTTCAATTTCTACTACATTCACCATCTTTGTTTAAATACCTAAACCCTAGCTGCACTTCTGACACAAACTTAAAATGCTTTTTCAACTCTAATTTTTGGAAATGCATATACAAATAATCACTGAGATACTCATCGCAAAAAGTTAAATGAATCTTTAATGATTCCCAAAGCATCACATAATCAAGTGACAGCTAAAGCAGCAATTTAAGTACCAACAAAATCAAGTGTTTGAATCTCCACCTCATACGAAAGACAGCAATTCTTACAGTGCAGCATGTCCTCAATACTACACTGGAGTTTTGCCTTGATTTTTATGCTGAAATCCTGAAGTGGGAGTTGAAGCTAGAACCTCAGAACCATCTGACTTAGAGGCAAGACTACTATCAGCTGAGCCACAACTGTAACAGGACTTTTGTTTTCCAGTCACCCCTGAGAATATGCACTAGTATTTAAAATACAGTTTGTCACGATCTATCCATTGAAATGGAACAACTTGTAAAAGGTCATCATGATTGGTTTTAGAGACTTTCAGTCATATATATCTTGGGGCTTGCTGCACGTATTGCAGCAGTTTTTTAAATATATATATATATATATATGTATATTTCCACCAGCAGAATTGTCAATCAGGTTTTTGCCCAATCTACAAAACTGCTATCCTTTTGGTTCTTTTGCCAAACACCCTAAATCAGCATCTGGCTAACAATGCTTCTACCACTTGAAGTGGTTTCTCCTTATTGACCTTATCTATATCATTTATGATTTTGAACTTCTCAATTAAATCTACCTTCAGTCTTTTGTGTTCACAGGAGGAGAATCCCAACTTCTTTCATCTCTAAATTCTTAACTGAATTTCTTTATCCCTGCTGTGTTGTTTGCTGACAGATTTCCACACATTTCATGCTGCGGTAGTATTCATCACTTCAATGATGACTCATCATTGTGGGAAGCTGAGCATTTCTGGATCTGTCCATAATCCTCTGATGAGAATTGACTCGAGCTATCACTGCCTCTTTCACCTGACCTGCTACAGTCACCTGCTGGTGCCTCCCATTCCAAAGGCTTGTCAATTCCCACTGACATGAAAATTCATGCATTAATGGCAGATGCCCTGGGCTGATGTGATTTTGTCTCCAAATGTGGGGACTCTGCCTCTGAAATGAATATGGCTCAGATGCTGTTGGCAGTGTTTCATCCACTACTAGCCATGCAGGACAGGCAAAACTTGTGTTAACAGCCTTCACATCCACCCACATCTTGCTGCCTTGATCTGGAACTTCTTGTGGTCATCATGGGTTACAGAAGAGATAGTGATAATTTTCCTTACGTTTGATATGTATAACCATTTCTTCCCTCAATCTGTCTGGGATCCAACCCAATCTTGCCCTCTATGATGGGCTGGCCTGATGCACCTCATTCAATCTACATCACACTTTCTTTCTTCTGTGCAACAAGAGCAATGAAGAGGACCCCTGCTCCCATTTGTTCTCCTGGAATGACAGAATATAGAGTATCACATAATTCTTGTGTCCCAACCATGCTTGTCAGACTATGTCATTTTAAATGGTCATCATTGCAAAATGGTATCCTGTAAGTAAACATTCACACTTGTCACTGCAGTGAGCACTCTGACCGATCATTGTTCTCTACTATAATGCCAGCCTGTGGCTTATTTACACACAGTGATACTTGGTGATTCTCTGTCCATAGGTCAGTCACCTCATCTTATACCTCAGGGCACTATGAGATATGCACTACTGCCACCTTCCCAACATATGTGACACTCACCTTGTCACTGAATCAATTTCACCATTGCACCCATGTTCTTGCAATCACCCAGTGGTTGCTCATGTCCTCATACACCTCCAACCAAGACTTCTTCGAGAGTCTTGCAGGCCTCCTTCTCCTGGCTATTGGGAACAGAATCTCGCCCCATTCCCTCACGACTTGCTGGAACCTCACAAAGGAGGTGTCATTAAAAAGTCTCAGTGCCACCATGCAATGGGTCTTACCTTTTCCTTCCCTCTGTCTTAATGTTTGAGTTCCTGCCTGGGCAGGTTACTGAACCTGTTTTTGAAACTTTGGTGCACGACAAAGAAAACATTTGTTTGGTTATAGAATCGCTACAATGAATAAAGAGGCCATTTGGGTCTGTACCAACTCTCCGATCAAGGCCCTAGCCTCTGCCCCAATCATGCAATCCACCTAACCTACACATCTTTGGACACAAAGGGCAATTTAGCATGGCCAATCGACATAACCTACACAACTTTGGACTATGGGAGGAAACTGGAGCACCTACAGGAAACCCACACAGACATGGAAGAACGTATAAACTCCACCCAAAGCTGGAATCAGATCTGGGTCCCTGGTGCAGTGAGGAAGCAGTTCTAACCACTGTACCTTCCTGCTGTGGTACCATTCCAAATCCTGGAGGTGGGGGATTCATTACTTAATCAATTATTAATCACTGGTTTTTACAACTGTTCAGCACATTAACTTTAATCTTACAGGTGCAGGGAAATATATTTGAAAAGGTATTCATAGTAACTAAATGCCAACCTCCTGCTTTGCACTTTAAATTAAACTAAAGGTGGGCGTTTTTAACTACGAAACTCAATCAGAATAAACAACTACTTGTCATTTATTCTTTTGCTGGTTCCTATGATTAGATAGAAAACTCTTCTATAAACAAGGTAAAACAATATTGCAGCACCTGTCTAATTGCATGTGTTTAAGACTTGAAGTATATCTTGAATCTTTGATTCAGAGGTGACATTGAAACTAAATGAACTAAGATGATAGCAGCACCTAATGTGCAGCAGACATACTGAATGAGATTCGCTCAAAAGAAATTCTAAGTGTCAAATTCACTTAAAAACTGAAATAAATCCCATTTGGCTTTTCAGCAGGATTTTCAAAATGAACCTGCCATATTCTGAGCATCACAGAAAGCCCTAGTATGAATTACACTAAAAGTTGGTGGGTTGGGCCCATTGCCAGTGGAGAAGCCAGCGGCATAATGCTGAGCGGGCCATTGCACCTATACCGATCTGTCAGTGCTGAGATCAGCGCATGCACAGTAGCCCCACACTGTTGGTCTCCTGTTCGCTGGCCAGCTTGAGTGCTGGTCAGCACAATAACCCCTTGTCTACCACCCAACCCGAAGGCCAGGCCCAATCATTAGCTCCCCCCCACCTCCCTCTATCACCATCGAGTGTAGAGTCACAGCGGGATTCCCCACCCTCATCAATCACCCCCAGAGATCCTGCTCTATAGGCCATCCCTCATTAGCCCTACCTTGTTGGCACTGCCTGATGTCCCCTGGGCATTGCAACTTTAGCCCTGATCTCCTGAAAGGCCTCCATGGCCTCCCTTCACTCCAGTGGGGTCAGGCCATCAGCTCCCAGCAAGTGGGAATATTGTAAACCCCTCTGGAATGAAACACTCCTGACGGGGGCAGGGAACTTCCAGCTGATCCAGAGACTTCAGTCCCAGGCCGCTAATCACGTTCAAATCGTGATTTAAATAATTTATGCAGCTCCGTGTGAATTCTGGCGTAGAGCTGTTGACATTGGAAACCCAGCGGCTGTGGACGTGTGGAGTTTGTGGCATCCAACAGGGAGCCCATTAAATGGCTTTCACTTGAGTCTCACAGCCTGCTGATAAAACATCACACCGGGCTGGGAGAATCGCCCCCACTGTATTATCATTGTGATTTGACTAGTGTGCAATAAATTCAATGTGGAATTCAACTCCGAATGTGTGCTTCTGAGACAATATGGTGTATGTTACACTATGTAAAATAGGATTGCTACAAAATGTGTGTTTTGCAAAACAATAAACTCACGTACTTCAACCAAGAATTTTTATTTTTATTTTGTATGAACCAGTTGATAAAAGGACATTTTGAAAGTGGTGTTGTTCTTTTTGCCATCATATATCATTCTTTACTCTCTCACTAAATTTTGGAGATTCCTCACCCTAGTTTTTGATGTAAGGATCATGATCATAGAAATATAGAAATTAGGAGCAGGAATTGGATTTTTGAACTTTTGAGCCTTCAATGCCATTCATTATGATCATGGCTGCTCATCCAATTCAATAGCCTGATCCCACCTTTCCCCAATATCCTTTGATTCCCTTCGCCCTAAAAGCTATATCTAATTCTTTTTTGAAAACATACAATATTTTTGTCTAAACTCCTTTCTGTGGTAGTGAATTCCACAGGTTGACCATTCTCTGGGTGAAGAAATTTCTTCTCAACTCAGTCCCATAACATTTACCCTGTATCATTAGATGATGATCCCTCGTTGTGGACTCCCTGGCTCTTGGAACATCCTTCCCTGTGTTGATAACCCCATGGGAGAATCACAAGTTGATTTCCTTGTGAGGCTCATTGAATATGAGTTTCCCTGGCAACAGGCATTCATTACTTGAGCCTTTGATAAGGCAGATCCAAGACTGGGCCTGCTATGTTTCAGTCCCAGGTAGGGACTGGTGTGAGTACACCATGGTCGCGGCTTTATTTTATGCTCTGTAATAAATGATGTTCCATTCCAACCAAAAGAGAAAACACTGGAAAATCTCAGCAGGTCTGGCAGCATCTGTAAGGTCTAAAGAGCTAACGTTTCGAATCCGGATGATCCTTTGTTGAAGTTTTGACAAAGGGTCATCTGGACTGCAAACGTCATCTCTTTTCTCTCCTTATAGATGCTGCCAGACTTGCTGAGATCTTTCAGCATTTTCTCTTTTAGTTTCAGATTCCAGCATCCGCAGTAATTTGTTTTTATCCGATGTTCCTTTCCCGTCAAGATTCCTGAGTTATTACACCTGTTTAACTCTGTTAGAATTTTATAGTTTTCTATGAGACCCCTCCTCTTCTGAACTCCAGTGAATATAATCATAACGGACTAAATTCCTCCTTATAAGTCAGCCCTATCACCCCAGGAATCAGTTGGGTAAACCTTTGCTGACCTTTCTCTGTAACAAGAACATCCTTCATCTCAGCATGTTTGTGCTCATTCAGGTCGAGAGGGGCATCACACTTGTTTCTGTACCTAGCTCATCTGAATGATTGTGATGCTAGGTGATGATGCAGCCTCAGTATGAATTTCTGCCTCAAAACACTGCTAGTGAGTTATTTGCGCACTAGGAGAAAGTAGCTGTATTCTTTGCCAAACATATTAAATAAGCATCCAACTTTTTTTTAAAGGCAGGCAGTCTCTTAAAGGGGAACTGACCCAAAATATTGTTGCAATGATAACTCTTATGAGCTGAGTATCAGGGCAGACAAAGGATTCATAGTGATTGATGTAGTGATGAGGTCTGAGTGGTGTGGGTGGACATCGTTGTTCTGGTAAGCTGGTGGGGAGTGTGGGGAGCTAGGTGAGGAGTCTTGGTGGAGTGGGCAGGAGACATGTAAGAAAAATACTCAGAAAGGAATGGAAATCTGTGGCTAGGAAAGTTTATTGCCTGCGTTAAACTTGAGGACATAGCAGGAGAGGCCACCACCAGATATCTAATGTTCTCATTAAGTTAGTCAGGATCAGTGAGATATCTTCAAGTTGCAGCAAGACATAGGTAGGATGCAAGACTGGATGGAGAAGTGGCAGATGGACTTCAACATGGATAAAAGTGTAGTGGTCCATTTTGGCAGGTCCAATGGGATGAAGGTGTACAATATCAAGGTAGGACTCTTAGTAGTGCTGAGGAGCAGAAGGACCTTGGGGTTCGGGTCCATGGGACTCTTAAATAGATCTTGCACATGGAGAATGTGATCAAGAAGACGTATGGTGTACAAGCCTTCATTAATCGAGGGATTGATTTTAGGAGTTGACAGGTAATGTGCAACTTTATAAGACCCTCGTCAGACCCCACTTGGAGTACTGTGCGCAGTTCTGGTCGTAGCATTATAAGAAGGATGTGGAAGCTATGAGAGGGTGCAGAGATTTACAAGAATGTTGCCTGGATTGGGAGGCATGCCTTACGAAGATAGGTTGAGGGAGCTACATTTCTTCTCCCTGGAAAGATGAAGATTGAGAGGCAACCTAATAGAGGTTTATAAAATGTTGAGAGGTATAGATAGGGTGGATTCTTGGAGGCTATTTCCCAGGGCTGAAATTGTCGCTATGGGAGGACACGGGTTTAAGGTGTGGGGGGGCAGGTACAGTGGAGATGTCAGGGGTAAGTTTTTCACTCAGAGGGTGGTGAGTAAGTGGAGTCGGCTGCCGTCGGTGGTGGTAGAGATGCACTTGCTGGGGTATTTTAAGATACTTCTGGATGAGTACATGGGATTTAATGGGATTGAGAGTTATAGATAGGCCTAGTAGGTAGGGATATAATCGGCACAACTTGTGGGCTGAAGGGCCTGTTTGTGCTGTAATGTTCTATGTTCTATGTTCATGTGATATCTCCTTCCCACCATACCAGTAGCCTTTTCATACTGCTCAGTACACCATACCCATCCCTTAACAGCTGCAATCCATTGCATTCAGGATCCACCTCAATATTTAGAATTGGCCTGTACACATCTACCAATGTTGCCAAAATCTCACTCACATCTCACTACCTCAATAATCCCACATCCCTACCTCCCCACCCCCAGATCTTCTCTGGCAGGCCTATCAACCAAATGCAGTGTAACACCATTACTGACATTCTGCTGCCTTTGTCGCAGGGCATGGCGATAGTTCTTAAAAATCTGATCATGGGATGTGAATGTCAGCGACTCATCCAGCAATTCTTGCCCTAAAATTGTCCTTGCGAACATAATGGTGAACTGTCTTCTTGAATCACTATGTGGTGTAGGTATATCCTTCAATGCAAGTCAGGAGGGATTTCCAGGATTTTGATAGACTGATAGTGCAGGAAGGACAAGTGTGTGACTTAGAGGGGAACTTCCAAGTGTCAGCATTTGTACATATCCATTTCTCTTGGCCTTCTAAGTACAGAAGTTATGGATGAGAAAGATGCTGTTGAAGGAGCCTTGGTGAGTTTCACAGTGCATCATGTAGATGGTACACACTGCTGCCATTCTGAATCGCTGATAGGGGGAGTGGATGTTGAAGGTGATGGATGAAATGCCAATCAAACAGATTGCTTTGTCCTGAAAAGTGTTCAAATTTCAGGTATGGTTGGAGCTTTCCACATCCAGGCAACTGGAAAATATTCCATCACACCTCTGATTTGCTGGACAGTTTTTTGACAATTAGCAGATAAGTTACTCACTCCAAGATTCTTAGTCTCTGATCTACTCTTGTAAGCACAATATTTATGTAGCCATTTAGTTTTTACTCAACAGTAACCCCCAGGACAATGACAGTGGGGGATTCAACGATGGTAATGCAATTGAGTGTCAAGGGGAGATGGTTGGATTGTCTCATGTTGGAGATGGTCATTGTTTGTGAATTATGTGATGCAAATGTAACTTATCAATTTTCAGGGCAAGCCTGGATATTGTCCAGAGCAGAATTTCACAATTTTACGCATAAAATTACAAGGATGTGACTTGCTCCGGGAGCCTGTCCACCATAACCAAGACATAATTTTGTGGTGGAGTGGGAAGATCTAGGATGGGAAGCAAAGTCCATCCATGTTCATATTAGTGCCCTTAAGTGGCTGCTTAATTATCACTTAAGTGTCTTTGCTGCCTAACCTCAATTTTTAGGATGGCAGGCACTAGATGGATCAACACAATCTCAGGCAAAAAGTGAGGGAGGGCAGGCGCCTCAATCTGAAGTCCGCATTTGGGAGTCCTGGGAATTTGGTTGGGGGATTTGGCTCAGGCATAATGCAAAGTACCTCTTCCGAACACTGATCTGCATTTGGAAGGGTTGGAGAGCTGTCAGCCAACCTGATTGTCTGACAGCTCTCCAAGTCAGGATGGGTTGCTTCTAATTTATGCTCAACTGAACTTAAAATGGCAGATGGCCTGTCAGAGTTGGAATTTGGCAGTGGGGATGGGGTGGGGCCATGAAACCCCATAGGCTTCGATTATACCTCATGTGGGCACAGATCGCTTCAGCATCAGATATCACAAATGATGCTGAACATTGTGTCATCATCAGCGCACATCCCCAGTTCTGACTTTATGTTGGAGGGAAGGTCATTGATGAAATAACTGAAGATGGTTGGGCTTAAGACACTCCCCTGAGAAACTCCTACAGCATTGCCCTTAGACAGAGATGATTGACCTTGACCAGCCATACCTATCTTCCTTTGTGCTTGATTCCAATCAGTGGATCTTTCATGATTCCCATTGACATGAGTTTTGCTAGGGCTTCTTGCTACTACACTTTGTTAAAAGATAGATGTCTTGATGTAAAGAGCAGTCATTTTCACCTCACCTCTGGAAGCTAATGTTGTAATGAGTGTAGGAATTAAGTTGACCTGGGTGAAGCCAAACTGAACATCGATGAGCAGGTTTTTGCTGTGTAAGTGCAACTTGACGTCCCTTCCATTATTTTGCTTATGACCAAGTATAAACCGATAAGGTTGAAATTGACAGTATTGGATTGGTTCTGCTTTTTTTGTACAGAATATAACAGAGCAATTTTGCACATTGTCAGCTAGAGGCCAGTACTGCAGTTGTATTGGAATAGCTTGGCCCAGGGATGCAGCTTTTCTAAAGCACAAATCTCCAGTACTATTGCTCAAATACTGTCAAGGCCCATAAGCTTTGCAGGAACCAAAGCTTTCAGCTATTGCTTGATATCACGTGGAGTGAATCGAATTGACTGAAGACTGGCATCTGTTGAATACAGAAGTAGAGATGTTATGCTTCAGGCTAATGGCGAAGCCACATCTGGAGTTTTAGTCTCCTTACTTAAGGTAGCATGCAAATACATTGGTAGTAGTTCAGAGAAGGTTGCTAGACTAATACCTGAAATGGAAAAATTATGTTATGAAGGAAAGTTAGACAAGAGCTATATCCTAGAATCTGGAAGAGTAAGATACAGCTTGATTGAAATGTTTTTCCTGAGGAAACAAAGATGATTTGAAAACAAATCATCTTTACACCTACTCTACAGCAATAATATCCTTTCTGTGCTCTGTCTTGTGTCTCTTCACAACTTCCAGCATTTCCTCATCCTGGTATATGGCATGATGAACAAGCAGTTCGGTGCTATCAGTATGGACCTCTTGCTTTCCAATGCAATCTTCTTCCCTTGCACTGAGATCCTGCTTTCAGATATCTAGAATCTCCTGCCTGCCCAGCCACAAGTGGCCCAAGAGGAAGAAAGGTATTATCAGCACAGCACTAATGAAGAGGCACCATCATTTAATCTGAGACTTATGGCTACTAGCTAAGACGTAGACATTGATGCACCTTGGAGGCTAGTATGGAGTTGAGATCAGCACTAGTGAGTGAGTCGACAGACATGGGTAGGTTGCAACATGTCACAGTAAAAGAAATGTCCAATTGCCAGTTCACAGAATCATAAAATCTCTATAATGCAGAGGGAGGCCATTCGATCCATTGAATCTGCCTCAATCACAATCCCCCTAGGCTCTATCCCCACATATTTACTCTGCTAATCCCTCTAACCTATGCATCCCAGGACACTAAGCAGCAATTTAGCATGGCTAATGCACCTAACCTGCATATCTTTGGACTGTGGGAGGAAACCGGAGCACCCAGTGGAAATCAGGCAGACATGGGAGAATGTGCAAACTCCACAAAAGACAGTGACCCAAGCTGGTAGTTGAATCCAGGTGACTGGAGCTGTAAGACAGCTAATCACTGTGCCCCCTTACTGCCCCCAAAGGTGGCTGAGGTGGTTAACGAATACTGCTGCAGAGGATTTAGGTGATGACCTTGATAGGGTGACTTAGACGATGGCTGATGAGGATGCACATCAAGGAGATGGATGCATTGGTTGGCCTGCTAGGCTGTTTCCTGTGATTATCAAAGAGCATGGTGGAGTCTGGCTCCAATTTAGTGGAAAACATCAACGTTCCCCCCCATGTAGCAATGCCCCACCTCCAAGTCATGCTGCAGGCCTAGAGGATCAAGCAATCTTACTTTGGACAGACCATGACGACTGCTGCATACCTGCGCAAAATGATAAACACTCTCTGACAATTGCAGGAATTGCCAAAAAACCCTGAAAAGCACTCCAGAGTGTTTTCAGATAAATTTCAATGGGAAACATTGCAAAAACTTAGCTTACTTGCAATCAGGCTGTTTGGCCCTTTATGTAACACAATGGCATGGCCCATTCAGCTTGGTGCTTCATGTTTTTTTTCCAAGTGCTGAACAACACACGAATTGCTAAGACCTCAGTTGTTCAAATTTGCGATCCTGATGTGACATTGGGCTGGAGGTCCATGAGACATCTGCATAATGGCAATTTAATGTGTCTGAGGATGCCACATAGCTGCACAGGTAGCAGCTGATAGTGCAGCATGGATCTTGGAAAACTAAGAAAGCTTTTGTAACCTATATTTCAGTTGCATGAAATTCTGCCAGATTTAGTTATGGCGTTAATTTACTGACCTGAAATATTGCATCATCTAAATGGCAACATACTCAAAGTTGCGAATAAGCTATTGTTTAGTGAGAAACAGGATTTGAGTTTAGTGTGTCTGAAATTAAACACCAGGAAATATTTCAGCAAAATAATCAATGATGGTATTTCAGGAAGTTAGAGATGATTATGATTCGTGTTGCAGGAACAGCCATGTGGAATAATTATATGTCATTTTATGTGCACTCATATTGCTGCTGACAGTGATTGAGGATTAATATCTGCATAAAATGCCACACCAATATTAATCCAAAGCTAGCATCGTCAGAAATTACATTTTAAGTGACCCATGAAATAATATTTATTCCATACTCTTACTTTTTTTCCTGATTAATTAAACTGAGTGTGAAAATGGTTTTATGTACATCTTTCTCTAGGTTTTATCAGTTAGTTTAATGAACATTGACTTGCCTGCTTTTAGAGGCAGACTCTCTTTGTGTAGCACTGTCAGCTGTTGAAACGTCACTCCACACAACTCCCTCTCATATAGTCCTCAATTGAGCGTAGTCCATGGCTAGAGTCCAATCTGTGAGATCATCCATTCACATTCTTCTGTTTCCCTGGAAGTTTCCTTCATTTTAAAATTTATTTATTAATGCCACAAGTAAGCTCACTTTAATACTGCAATGAAGTTACTGCGAAAATCTCCTAGTCACCACACTCCAGTGCCTGTTCAGGTACACTGAGGGAGAATTTAGCATGGCTAATCTTCTAACTAGCACGTCTTTCAGACTATGGGAGGAAACCAGAGCATCCAGAGGAAACCTACGCAGGCACAGAAGACAGACAGTGCAGACTCCGTAATGACAGCACTGGGAATTGAACCTAGGTCTCTGGCACTGTGAGACAGCTGTGCTAACAATTGTGCCACTGTTTCAATGTGACCTTCAGTGATGTTGATGAACATATTACCACTGATCCTCTCACCACATTTCCAAACAATGATGATTTGTTCTTGCAAAACCTAGTCAAAGAAAAACAAAGAACAAAGAATAAAACAGCACGGGAAACAGGCCCTTCGGCCCAATGAGCCCGCGTCACCACCTCGACGTTCTCACTTCTCCCCATGATCCCTGTCTACGGTTATAGATCTATGCATTGGAACCAAATGTGAAACAATTTAGGGAAAATTTGTTCTGCCAATCAGCCTAAGAGCACATCTTTGAGATGTGGGAGGAAACCGGAGCACCCGGAGAAAACCCACGCAAGCACGGGGAGAATGTGCAAACTCCCACAGACACAGGCCCAAATCCATGTATCTGCACAGCACAGCAATAGTCACTGAGCTGTCGTGTTGCCCATCAAATGGTCCAGGTCAAGAGTACATTAACAACATGAAGCACTAAGTTATTCTCGAAAAATCCAAGAGCAGCCCTCTCATGACCCATCACGTGTATGCCCCTTGTTAGACAACAAGGTGGATCGAAGTACCTGTAGGACAAAACAAATACATCAATGTCATCAACAATTTACACACTTCCCAGGGAACTCCCAAGGCTCATGATCCCTATTTTAAATCAGTTTTCTATATCCCTCCATTCCCATTCTGTTCATGTGCCCATCTAAGTATCTCTTAAATAATTCCAGAGTGCCTACCTCCACCACTTTACTTGGCAGCGCATTCCATACCCCCACTACCCTCTGTGTGAAAAAACTCCCTCTAGCATCCAATCTTCTTTCTTCCTTTCATCCAACCCAAATGGAAAGGAAATTGAATTCAATGGGTTTCTGCTGTCAGAAAGTTGGATAATCCATTTTGTGGATGTAGAAAGATATTTGCAATTATATGTAATGCTAACGAAATGAATTATGCTATCACACCTTATGTTAAACTCTTGCTGCAGCAATGGTGATTGTTGGAAAATAAAATCTAAAAAAAGTAGTGAAATGAACCAATTTAGTTAACTTTTAATCACCCATCTGAACATTAGATTGTTTCCAATGGCAGTGATGGAAATCAAAATTAATCATTGGTCATCCTGTAGGGAAAGTAAAAATGTGCAAGTATCTTTTCATACCTCACGTGGATATCAGGATAACTGAAAATAGACAAGGAATAGGAACCGGAGCAGGCCATAAAGCAGAGGCTCTTCATTGATAGTTTCCAGATTGCTGCTCTCACTACCCCCTGACTGCTGGCCTCCCTAGGCCAGCCTCTGTGTTCCTCCCCTCCTCCTGGCCAGAGGGGTTGGAATTCAGACAGGCAAGCAGGCCTGGAGAATTCATTAATAATCACATGGAAATCACAATTTCTGTGTTGTAATCAGCTCTGCACTGATTTCCAGCATAGAGCTCAGCTCATCATGCTGGAAATATTTGTCTGGAAGACTTGCAGATGCCATGATGCCCAGCAGGAAGCCTGCAGTACAACCTCCGCTAAAGTCTTCTGGCCCACTGTGCTACTCAAGCAGTGCAGCAGCCTGGGAGAACGCCCTCCTCATCTTAGTCTGAAATGGTCGCCTCTCCCTGATCCTATAACTGCCTCCAGTTATAGACTGTCCAGCCATGAAAAACAGCCTATTTGCATCTATCCTGACAAACCCTCTCTGAATCCTACATGTAAGATCACCTCTTATTTCACTGAATGTCAGACAGTTTATATCCAATCCACTTAATCTTTCCTCAGAAAATAACCCTCTATTCACAGAAATCAATCTCGTGAACTTTCATTTAACAGCCTCCCAGGCAAGTCTTTCCTTTCTCAGATATGAAGACAGAAACTGGATACAATATTCCAGGTATGGTCCTCCAATGGCAGCAAGAATTCCTTCCTTGTGTACTCGAATTCCCTTACAATAAAAACCATCGTGTCGGTTGCCTTTCTAGTTATTTGCTAGACCCAGATATAAACTTTGTGTTTCTTATGCAATGACATTCAAATCCATCTGAATATCAGCACTTAATTATTTCTTAACATTTAAAAAATATTCGGTAGCTCTCTTGAATCTAAAATATTACCCTTAACCCCTTTAATATTCATCTTGTGCACCAGTTTTTCATGTGGCACGTTACGGAATATGTTTAGAACATTTAAATATGCCATGCACACAGAGTCCTTTTATCTACCCAGCCAGTTACATCCTCAAACAACTCTCACTGATTTCTCAAACACAATTTCCCTTCTATAAAACCATATTGACTGTGTCTAATCAGATCTTGATTTCCTAAGCGCCCTGTTGCTATTTCTTTAATAATTGATTCCAACATTTTGATTTGATTTATTATTGTCATGTGTATTGGGATATAGTGAAAAGTATTGTTTCTTGCATGTTATGCAGACAAAACATAACATACATAGAGTACATAAGGGAGAAGGAAAAAAGAGTGTGCAGAATATAGTGTTACAGTCACAGCTAGGGTGTAGAGAAAGATCAACTAAGTGCAGTATGCCCATTCAAAAGTTTGATGGCAGCAAGAAAGAAGCTGTTCTTGAATCAGTTGGTGTGTGAGCTCAGACTTTTGTACCTTTTTTCCAACAGAAGAAGGTGGAAGAGAGAATGGCCAGGACATGTGTTTGGTCCTTGATTATGCTGGCTGCTTTGCCGAGCATTTTCCTGACAACAGCTGCCAGCAAACTGACCTATAGGCGTATTATTCATTAATCCAAATGATGAAGGTTTGAACTCGAGGCAATCGTTTTACATATTTATAAGCATTAATTTACAGAGTTACTCATTACAAAAGTGCACCTCTTAACCTACTACATAGTTTCAATCTGGGTCCGTTATTACTTCTTTTAAAAACAATGAAATGCCCTCTTCCACTCATCAAAAAAACCCCAACACTTTAAAGGAAACTTATTAACTCAAATTAGAATGACATTCCCAGAACTGATAATGCAGTCCAGTAGCACCCCCTCTCTCCACACAGTGCCCACTGATCATGAACAATGTGTCAATTACTGGGGGCATAAGTCAACTTCCAGTTACTGACCACGACTTGCATACAGTTACACACAATTAATACACAATTAACTTTACTTTTTCTGTGTTTTCTCTTGCTCATTTCTTCAGTAATGAAGTTGCACTTGTGAGTACCAGTTGCTGGGAATTTCCCACTATCTAGGGAACTTGAGAAGATTACAACCAGTGCATTCACTATCTCTACAGTCATCTCATTTCGAACTCTGATACATTCTTCTATATTTGGCATAAACATATTATTCATACCACAAGGATTAGTAAAGCAATAATATGGGTTGTTTATCTGAAGATACAATTATATACATTCTGGGCCCTATTTACCATTTTAATTCTAAGTGCTGGGTGGACTTGAAACTGGGAGGGTTTCAGATCTGATTTTTAGACCATTCTCTGGTGCTTCATAAGCATTCTGGCTGAAAAAAAAACCACCAATTTTGAATCTCGCTGCAGAAGCCTGTCAGCGGGGCTTATTGCGCCCAAAATACTTCAGCTCTGATCTGAGTCAGAGAGCCATTGGAAGCTCTGAACATACCTCCTCAGAGGCTGGACTGACAGAATCAGACCTTTGCAGGTCATATCTGTTTCAAAGAACAAAACAGCACGGGAAACAGGCCCTTCGGCCCAACGAGCCCACGCCGCCACCCCGATGTTCCCACCTCTACCCGCGATCCCTGTCCATGTTTATAGATCTATGGATTAAAAACCAAATTTGAGACAGTTTAGGGAGAATTTGTTTTGCCAATTAGCCTAAGAGCACACCTTTGGGATGTGGGAGGAAACCGGAGCACCCGGAGAAAACCCACGCAAGCACGGGGAGAATGCGCAAACTCCCCCAGACACAGGCCCAAATCCATGTATCTGCACAGCACAGCGATAGTCACTGAGCTGTTGTGTTGCCCATCAGATGGTCCAGGTCAAGCACACACTAACAACTGAAGCAGTAGGATCTCTCGAAAAAGATCCAAGAGCAGTCCTCTCACGACCCATCGCGTGTATGCCCGTCATTAGACAACAAGGTGGGCCAATGCACCTGTAGGATAAAAACAAGTACATCATGCCATATCTAGACAGGTGAATGTGGTGGTAAAGGGGAAAATGCAGTAAGATTGGGTGTGCAGCCCGTTAAGTCAATTTAAACTTTACCAAGTTTTCGCACCCGAAGAGGGAAGCAATTTGATGGTAAAATCAGGCCCATAGTGTTAGCTAGGGAGTTTGTGCTTTACAGTGCTGCTGTTGTACACTGGGTATAGAGACATGCGAGTACAGCATCATATTCTATCTCTGTAACAGTGGCTGACAGCCATTTCAGATATATATTTTTAAAGGAACACGTAGATCACATTATAACAAAGTCTCAAATATAGGGGGTTTACCAGCTTTCAATCCATCAACTTCTCCATTCTTTTTATTTAATCGCTTGTAAGTTCTTTACTCTCTTTTGATCTTTGAATCTGACTCTCATGGAGGTGAAGAAGGCTCAACTGCCAGTTGGAGAGCTGGTAGAGTGTCCATGATGAGCTTATTTAATTGGGAAGGTCATTGCATCTGGTTCCATCCTGGGAGGAGTCACTGGGGAGTTAGTAACTACTGTCAGTATGAAACCCACCTGAGGCCTAAGGCCTTCACTGGATCCCAGACTAGAAGTGACTGATGGTGTGAGGGCATTCAGATTAGAAGGATCAGCAGCAAAGACAGCAGATTGGCACTTAGCAAGGTCTCTCTTTCCCAGTGTTGGGCCTCTCTTGCTTTCGAACACATGGACCTAATGAGGCTGGAGTTTGGAAGGTGGCAGCATCCCCACTTACTATTCTCCTATCTGATTAAATGCCTCCGCCATCAAAACTGCCAGAAGGGATGGGCACAATATTCCAACCTGGATTTCCCACGATATTTAATGTGTCTTCTATTATGAAAATCTTTGTTCTTTGTTCTAAAATATAGTTTAACATCTCTGCCATTTTCTTATTCCCCTTATAATTTCTACAGTCCCAGCTTCTATGGGATCTATATTTATTTGTGCTATAATCTTCCTTTTCACGTACTCTTGGAAGCTCTTGCCGTGCTCCCATATTCTACTTTTTTCCATCTTTATCAATTTCATGATCATCCTTTGATGGTATTTAAAGTTTTTATAATCCTTAGTTTATAGCTCTTCTTATCAGTATTATAAACACTTTCCTTTAATAATAACCTATTGCGCTAACCATGAATTGATCTTTTTACCCATGGATTTTTTTTTATTTCTAAATGAAATGTAGTTTCTCTGAGAATTGTGAAATTTGTATTTAAATATTTGCCATTGTTTATCTACTATCAAACTTTATAACCTAATATCCTTTTCTCTCTTAAGCAACTTACTCCTCATACCAACTCAAGTGCCTTTATTTAAATTCAATAGTTAAGTATTGAATTTATAAATGTCCCTCCAAAATTCATTGTGAAATTCAATCGTATTATGATCATTCTTTCCATAGAATCACTTATTGAGAGATTATTAATTAACTCTGTCAAATTACACAAAACAATATCTAAAATAGCCTATTCTTTATTTGGCATATTATTTTGAGAAACTGTTTGAAACTGATTTTAAATACCCAATCTATATGAAGATTGAAGTGGCCCATGATCATTTTATTGCTTTTGCTAGGAGCTTCTCTGATTTCTTGATTAATAGTCTGTTCTACAGTTTAGCAATTGTTAGGGGGCTTTAATATTCTTCACCACCATTTTCATAATCTTGTTGTTTCTTATCTCCATCCACTTGAGTCTAGATTTTTCTCCACCATTGTCTATATGTCGCTTTTTTAAAAAAAATTAGGGCTATTTGACACTTCCTTTATTATTTTGTCTGTCTTTCTGAAACTTTCATAGCTTTTGATGAAAGATTATTGACCTAAAATGTTAACACTGTTTCTCCCTTTGCAGGTACTGCTTGACCTGCTGAGTAATTCCAGTATTTTCTGTTTTTATTTCCTTTTTCCAATATTTGCAGGACTTTGCTTATGGCATCACTCCTTAAGTACATCCTGAAGGTTCTCATCAATGGATAGGGATTGGCCAAGAGATATTTATATCCTTTTGAAAATATTTCTCTTGAGAATAATTCATTGAGCCGAGAAGGTTATGACACTCACTTTTAGTTGAGTGATTCACAAAATATATTTGTCATGGTTAGAATCTTGACATCAGTTTTACAAGAACCATTAAATTGAAGGAAGCTTCATATATTCCTCTGAAATACTCGGAAACAACTCGGAAACAAATGACACTGTCTCAACTATAAGATTTCCAACTGCCATGTACAAAACTATCCTGATTAAGCACTATCTGTTCTGCTTTTCTTGCAGACAGGAATTTCATGTAATAGTTGGTCAAGTTTTTCGGTCCGTGGATCTGTGGCTTTTAATGCAGTCATTTCAATAACACCTTATTTCCAGACTTCCCACCCAATAGTATCAACAGATCTACATGAGGTGATCTCAATTCTATCATTTAAAGAATGCTACAAACTTAAATAGTTAGTTTTGAGAAGGAAGGAAAGAAAATATCTTGCAATGGAAGATGGATGAGGAAAGGCTTTTCTCAGCCTCATTGACATCTCCCTGGACCTGTTGCTTGATAGAGATACTGTTTCTCAGTGAGAACAGGAAGAAGGCCACAGCAGCACCAAAAAGGCATATTGGGAGTTTGCATAAAAAGGTCAGTGGCAGAAGAATGGTGCCAACATTCTGAATCCAGTGCAGGAAGCACTTGATCTAAACAGCACAGGAAAAATAACAGCAATGGCATATTCACCCACACTACAGCCAGACCAGCTGTCAAGGCCTCTGACATTTGGACAACCAGGTTGTGGGAGACCAGGTTGAGGCTAAACCCCAGGCTGATGATGAATCTCTGCAGGCTTCCATAAAGCAACAGAGATGGATGTCCAATTGGAGATATACAAAGATCTGGCAGAGTTTCCAGAGAATATGCACATCCTGGCAAGCACAGTGGAAAAGTCCATTCAGGCCATGAGTGCAGCCATCTTCTTCTTACCTGCATGTGTGGCTTCCTTCATTTGAGAGATTGGTAATTCCATGGAAAACCGGAACCAGCAATACATTCGGAGAATACTGGGTATATGTGCAGACCTGCAAGTACTCATATTAACACAGCATTCAAGTAGGCAGTGTCAAGGTGGGTTGAAGTTCCTGGAGGTTCAACCAGGCCCTCCTTCCTCTCAGATAACCAACAGATCTCACCAAGCTGTCTGCTTCTGGGTGTCCATCTGATGCTGTCAATGACTTCTTCATTCCACTGCCAGTGACACTAACCTAAGGATGCTGCAACGACAGAGGTGACTTCTGTCACTGTGCAAGAGTCCCTCACTAATCTGCATTTCATGGCCTCAAGTAAATAGAGGACTCCCACCAAGGCCATCTCAGGCAAAGACACTTGAAGATCAGCAAGGCGCTTCCAGTGCAGTCGGCAGCAAAGGGACACAGCATGTGGAAATCACAATAGATACACATGGGTTGGTGCTTTAGCTTGGATTTCTGTGAGAGCTTTCCATGAGGCGATCATACCGAAAAACAATAATATGGTCAGTGGGTGACCCTAGCAATTGGGAATTCCACCCCAGCTCCCATTCCCATCCCTTTACCAAATCCCAATTTTGAGTTAGACTTGAAGTCCAACTGGCTGCAATAAATCTATCAGAATGTGGGAAAAAGGCCAAGTGAGAAGTTATTTTCCAGTATTGTATTTTAAGATGGGCTGAGAAGCTGCAGTTAGGTTCAGTATTTGCTCTCAATAGTCCAGTCTGCTGTAAGTTGTGTGCACAGTTATTCTTGAAAGGTGTGTCATCAAGAAATCCTGAAAGTTGAGTACAGTCTTGTGTTCTTAGTGTCTCGCCTGTACTGTGATGAACATGGGGTTGCTGGTCTTCATGGGAGACACATGCAGCTGTGAGCAGGAGAGGAGGGTGAGAGCAGGAGATTGTGAAGG
The DNA here is from genome assembly GCA_024679065.1 of Sphyrna mokarran. NCBI lineage: Eukaryota > Metazoa > Chordata > Chondrichthyes > Carcharhiniformes > Carcharhinidae > Sphyrna > Sphyrna mokarran. The sequence goes on from JAGIQG010000001.1 coordinate 93,192,765, forward strand.
AGAGGAAGAAGACCAGCTCTCAGAGCAGGAGACTCTGGGAATGCATGAGAATGAGGGCAGAATGCTGAAATTCCCTTCCAATCACACACCATCTTTGATTGGAAGCATATCACTGTTCCTTCACTTCCTGGGAAATCCTGGAACTCATGCCCTAACAGCACTGTGAACTTACATCTTAAGGATGTTCAAGAAGGCAGCTCACTGCCACCTTTTATGTTTAAGTGGCTGTAAGGTTGCATTAAGAGTTGATGACAGATTAGATGGTGGTATAATTGGAGTTTTTCACAGGCTCTTGTTAATAGTTTCAATTTGCATTCTGTACAAGCCAGAGCTCTTAGAATAACTAGTATTATTATTGGCTTGAATCTGCATGTGCAAACCACATCTTTTTCTTTTTGTGTAAAACCCAAGCCCCACAGCCCTAACATAGTAAGGACATTATAAAGGGCAACTGAGGATGGGCAATAAATGCTGGCCTAAGCAGTGAGGCCTGCATTCCATAAATAATTTTTAACAAACCACAAAGGCATTGAAGAAGGCCTTATTCTTGCCATCGAGTATACAAGGTAAGAATGAGTTACCTTCAAATGTCTGAGACACAACGCCAAATGTGACACAGGTTGTTAGGAGACACAGTAACCTCCCTGTGTGAAATGCTGGCTAGGGATGTCACCTCCAACTATATGAATGGGGAGTCAACTCACATCAGTTGCCTGAAGATCACTGTGGCACTAATAATTTTATAGTTGATCCTTTTCCAAGCTGTACAGAGAGACCTGAATGGAATAACACAACCTATTTTCCACCATTGCATAAAGGTCTCCATTGATTCAATGTTCCAGGGGCAAGATGATACATAGTATAACCATGAAATGCCACAGTTGATTCAAACAATCTAGAAGGTTCACATTGATGGCAAGTTTCATCAGGTTCAGGGAATTACTGACTACACATATGTCACCATAAAGGCTCCAGAAGACCATCCCTGCACACTTGTAAAGAGGAAGGACTGTCACTCTCTAACCGTGCATTTCATATGTGACCACCATCAGGAAATTATGCAGATTATGCAAGTATCTCAGCAGCATCACAACTCCTACATTCTTGTAAACGCTCAGGTACTAGACAGGTTCATTGAACCTAATATGCTAGATAGATGACTACTGGCTGACAAGAAGTACCATTTGGTTGCAAGAAATAGCTCTTGCAACCAGTGCCAGTACCTATAACTGACATAAAGTGGAGGGGCAACAGCAGACACTACACACCAGGGCTATTGTAGAACAGACCACTGGTTTCCTGAAGATAAGGTCCTGATACTTGGATAGATCAGGATGAGCATTGCAGTATGCTCCATCCAGAGTTTGCTGGTGGAACTTGCTTGCTATACCTTATGTTTGAGAAAGGAGGAAGAGGAACCACAAGAAAGCAGTCAATTTCCTAAGATAAAATCGATGAGGAGCATAGGAATTAGGCAAATTCAACCCTTCAAACTTGTTCTGCCATTCAAACAGATCATTGTTGATCTTTCCAGGGTCTCAAATCCACCTCTCTATCTGTTCCCCATAATCCCATATTCCTTTTTTATTATAAGTATAACTATTTCCTTCTTGAAACCATTCAATGATTCAGACTTCACTGCACTATGCACCAGTGAGTTCCTCAAATTCACCCCACTCTCTGTAAGAAGTAGTTCCTCTTTATCTCAATATTAAATCTACTGCCTCTAACCTATACCTGTGATCTCTCATTAGAGATTGCTCCATAAGAAAAAATATTTGGTCTGCATTTACTTTATCAATTCCTTCGTGGTGTTTGTGGAGACACAGCTCTCCACTATCATAGTACTATGTGGGCAATGAAATACTATTATTTTTCAGCATTTAACAACTTCCAAAATGTCAACATTATTGTTTCTCCAATCCATGAGAGTCTTTTAACAGAATAGCCATTAGTGGGTCATTCACATTAGATATCATGAACCCTCCCCTTAGTACTTTGAGTACCTCTCTTTCTGAACTGGAGATATTGCCCCTCCCAGTCCCACCATCCCAGTGCTTTCCCCCAGTCTTGCCTCTGCCAATGGCATGGCTCCAAGTACTTCCTTCAATCTCAGAAACTCCATGCTGCCTCACAGTTCTGGGGGGTTGTCATGGTAGTTGTAATCGTGGTGGTGGGGTAGTGAAGAGATCATAGAGCTGGTGTTCTGGGTTGTGGGGTTGAGGGAGGTGAAGATTTATAGTGTTAACTTGTTAGGCCTGCTCTCCCTGGTCCACAAGCAATGTTGTAAAGAACTTAACTGACGCATCGGAATTTCTGTGCTTTTTTTTTTATTTGCATGCTTTCTTTAGACGTGGGAGACATGGATGACAGCAATCTAAAGACAGTGGCCTTAAAAATTTTCAATAACTGATCCTCACTCCTCGTCCTACCTCCATTAAAACATGAAGTAGAAACATTCAGAATGAATTAGGTTTGTTTTTGAAATTTTATCAGTTCAATTTCCTACCCGCTCCAAACTAACTCATCTTTGTGTGTTAAAATTTCATCCAATATCTCTATCCACAAATCTATTCTTTGATGCCATTGTCTTTGCTTTCTTGGCACATATATTTGCACTCAACACATTTTATATTTGAAAATTTATCAGTGGTGAGCTATTGATCTGTTCGATAATATTTCTACTCTGTTAAATGGAGCCGTATTCCATTTTCTCACGGTATTTTATCTTTTTCCCAGTCTGCTAACATTTACATTGACTGTAAGTCCCTAATTTGCTTATGCTCCCTTATTTTCAGTTATTTACTCCAATCCATTTCAAAGCCAAACAATGGTTTAGTTAAGCTCAAAACAGGGAATAGTAATGGTAATCCTTATAAATGTATAAAACAAGGTGAAGGATTTGAAATGACAATTTTTGTTAAAGGAGTTTGTGTAAAGGGATGGTGGTATAGTGGTTACCTTTCTGGATTAATAATACAGGGGTTTGATCTAATGCTCTGGCATTATGAATTCAAATCCCACCACAGCATCTGGGAAATTTAAATTCAATTAATTAATAGATCTGGAATTAAAAATGCTCATATAAAAAACCCATATAGTTCATTCATGTGCTTCAAGGAAGGAAATCTGTCATCCTTACCTGTCTACTTGATTCCAAACCCATTACAATGAGGTTGATACTTAGCCGCAATTTGGAATGATTCAGAAAGCCATTCAGTTGTATCAATCTGTTGTGCAGAAATCCACCTACATCACCCACCATTGATCTAAGCACAAACATGACAACAGCACACAGCCCAGTCAACCCTGAAAAATCTCCTTCAGTAACATTGGAGCCTTGTGACAAAATTGAAAGAGCTGTCCTATACTAGCTAAGCAACAGGCAGCCATAGTCATGGTCATCACCTTTCAATCAATGTCCCAGAGTCCTCTGTCACCATGCCTGGACATGTCCTGCCACTGGGACATATAGCTGGAATTTTACCAGCACGCCTGCCCCGGAATTGGGGTGGGCGAGGCTCGCAGAACGGAATTCTCTATTGGCTTTGGGCAGGATTTTACAAACCTTGCCTGAGCAGGGTTGTAAAATCCCAGCCTTTCCAGGAGGAATGGTCCTGGGAATCTTCAACATTGATTTGGCACCTCCATGGAATATCATGGTATCAGATCAAACATGGACTGAGAACCCTCCTGATTATCACCAGTACCCTCTTTTATGCAATGCCCAAATATAAATTAGTACGTGTTGGAACAAAAAATAGATGATGTGTATTTCATGAATGGTGCTAAAATCAATAAGGATGATTCTAAAGTACATGTCCAACCAAGACAGAGCAGCAATTGATAAAACTAATAGGAAGTGGAGTTGTATTTCCAAACAACAGAATATAAATCTGAAGCAGTAATAGTCAAAATTTGTAATCCTCTGCTCAGGCTGCCTATTGAGAATTGTTGCCGGATGTGGTTGCCGAGAAACAAGAAAGATATTCAAGCAAAGGAGGCCATGCAGAGAAGTGCTACTAGGCAAATCTCTTCTGTCCAGAAGTGGAGCGATCAGTAAATCACTGGAGAAACTTGGGCTTCACAGCTTGGAATGGAAGCATCTGAGAGGTGATGTGGGAGAAGTAGATAAAATTGTTTGAGACACAGGGAAAGTTAATTTAATAGTTCACATTAAACTGCAAAAGCAGAACTAGAGGATATATGTTCAAAGGGCAATTTTAAGACTTATCAGAAAATTCTTCACCCGAATAGTGGTAAGTATTTGGAACAAACTTCCAAAACCGGAAATCATTTGAGAAACACAGCAGATATTACAACAGGGAACGTTGTGAAGATGAATTCAGATGGGACAAATGCCCTTCTTGAATATTGCTGAAGCTTTTTGTCTTGTGTGAATAGGACAAAAGCAAGTATACTAAATTTCAAACCAACTATTTTCTCACTTTGCAAGCTTGACACAGAAATAAAGCACATCAAAGCTTTCCAGCAGGACAATGGGTACCCTGATCAGATTAATGTTTGCTATATATCATACAAACCTGCAAATAAGCCAAAGACTGACACTTTCAGACGTGAAAAGAATTTGTGGCAATTTGAAATTAACCTGGGAAGGCAAAGTACTCCCAAAAAATTGAACAAAGGGTTAAGCAAGTAATTGCACACAGCGACTATGCAGTAGCTACCTGAGGAGTATATTTTCTACCAGCAAGATGCTGCCATCATTCCAAAAGAACATTTTGCCTTTCATACAATTTGTGCATGAATTTCAGTGTCCATGCAATGCCAGTTATGTAGGCTGTATTTCCCAGTGATTGGTATGCATATCAAAGAACAACAAACAAAGAAAATTACAGCACAGGAATAGGTCCTTTGGCCCTTCAAGTTTGCACTGACGATGTTGCCCGACTGAACTAAAACCTTCTACCCTTTCAGGTTTCTTATCCCTCCATTCCTGTCCTATTCATGTATTTGCTCCTTAAAAATCAGTACCGTATCTGCTTCCACTACTCCCCCAGCAGTGAATCCCAGGCAGTCACACCCTCTGTGTAAAAAACTTGCCTCGTACATCTCCTTTAAACATTGCCCCTTGTACCTTAAACCTACGTGCCCTAATAATTGACTCTTCTACCATGGGAAAAAGCTTTGGACTATCCATTCTGTGCATATTCCTCATAATCTTGTAGACATCTATCAGATCACCTCTCAATCTTTATTGTTCCAGTGAGAACAATAAGTTTTTTCCAAGCTTTTTCAACCTCTCTTCATAGCTAATGCCCTCCATACCAGATAAAATCCTGGTAAATCTTCTCTGTATCTTCTCCAAAGCTACAATATCCTTCTGGTAGTGTGGTGATCAGAATTGAACACTAGATTCCAAGTACACCCGATCCCTCTGCCTATCAATACTCTTAAGGCTTCTGCCATTCACAGTATATTTCCTATCTGTATTGGACCTAGAGTCTTTACTCCAGTCTTTACTGATCGCTCCACTTCTGGACACAAGAGATTTGCCTAGTAGCACTTCTCTGCATGGCCTCCTTTGCTTGAATATCTTTCTTGTTTCTCGGCAACCACATCTGGCAACAATTCTCAATAGAACTAGAGGATATATGTTCAAAGGGCAATTTTAAGACTGTTATCAGAAAATTCTCACATTTGTCCAGATTAAACTCCATCTGCCCACTCTCTGCCCAAGTCTGCAACAGATCTTTGTTCTGCTGTATCTTCTGATGATCCTCATCACTATTGCAAATCCACCAACTTTTCTGTTGTCTGCAAACTTACTAATCAAACCAGTTAAAGTGAAAAATTTTTTCATCACATTTTTGGTTACATTAACACTGCAACAAAGTTATTGTGCAATTCCTGCAGCTGCCACAATCTGGCACCTGTTCAGGTCAATGCAACTAACCAGCACATCTTTCAGAATGTGAGAGGAAACTGGAGCACCCAAAGGAAACCCACACAGACATGGGGAAAACATGCAAACTCCACACAGACAGTGACCCAAGCTAGAAATCAAATTAGCTCCCTGGCACTGCGAGGCCCTTACATTTTCCTCCAACATTTATATATATCACAAACAGCAAAAGTCCCAGCACTGATCCCTGATCCATTCAGAAATACACCCTTCCACTGCTATCCTATGTCTTCTGTATCTATTTTGCCAGATCATCTCTGATCTCATGCAACTTCACCTCCTGCACCAGTCTGCCATGAGGGACCTTGTCAAAGACGTTACTGAAGTCCATGTAGACAATATCCACTGCCCTACCCTCATCAATCATCTTCATCATTTTCTCAAAAAATTCAATCAGGTTAGTGAGACACGATCTGCACTTCATAAAACCCATGCTGTCTCTCACTAATACATCCAATGCAATGGAACATGCATCTCTTTTCAAGCAATGCAAATGAAACTGAAGAATTAGAAGCATAAATAATTGTGGAGAATTTGATATTGTAGTTCAACTTATTCCAGAAATCAATCTAATACTCCATTAGTGCGAATGTTTATTTAATGCATTAGGGCTTAACTTTGGACAGGACAAAGAACTTAATGTTGCTGCAAAAATAAAATATTGCTGGAGAGAAATGAAAGGAATAAAAAAGAAAAAAACATTTATGTTGATTGTTCTTAATTTAAAGAGAACACAGACCATTTTCAACTCGCCCATGCTTGCGTATACTGTTAGATGTAATTCCATGATTGGGGCAGCGCTTGTTGAACAATCTTTAGTGTGTCAAAGCTGCACTAGCAACCAATTTAAGATAATCAATTGAGCTTGGAATAATATCCATTTATACACAAGGATCCATTTCTATAAACAAAAGGAATATGTTCAAACCTTGAGCATTTTATATATTACCCAGGAGCTAGAGGAACCTGTCATTTCCCATTACTTTCTTGATGTGAATATCTCACACTGAGCCAATCCCCTAATGAATCAGCACCCTTTTCTCCTATAGTATGAATTATTTGGATAGTTTAAAATTTGCCATTCTTTTGTTTGTCCTGATAAGTGCAAGGTAAAAAGTTTCAAGACCAAGTCTCTTTTCATTAAATATTCAAGTTCAGAACTAATAAATGACTGAATGTATTTCTTAATTTGCAATTATCTTACAAACTTATGCTATGCTTCTTTGAATTTTTGATTATGAACACAGGCCAAAATGTCTTCATTTTAGTAATATGCCTATTGCTATTTCAGTCTATCTTGTGATATTTGAAAATCACCCATATTATTGTCCTGTTATTCTTATACCTTTCTGTGAACCACGAGAACATCTCCACTTCTACCCCATTTTTATTGTTAGAGAATATTGAATAATACCATTTCACATTCTATTTCTTAAACCTTTCCACGTGGATTTGGATATAATGAGAGACCTCATATTACTTTACTTACGTGCAGTGACACAACCTCTTCCTAATATTATTTCCTTTTTTATTCCCTCCCTTTTTCTGCTGAAAATATTTTAAAGGACTATTATGATCCAGTGCTGTCCAAACATTATTTCATGCATAACACATGAGATAAGAGCTCACATTCTTACTAATTTTCTGGAATAGTACAATCATATATTTTTATAATTATTAATTCTTCCAATTCCTCATTTTTGTTTTGAATTGTTTAGTACATTAGTATATATGTTGCTCAATCTTGATTCAATTTTTTGGAAATATTAACATTCCTTTTCCTGGTTTTCACATGCAAATATTCATATCCCTTGACATTTCTGCAAAGTATTTTTATCCTCTCATTACTTCATAACTTGCTTTGTTTCTTCTCTGAAAATATATTCTTGTTATTTATTTCATCAAACCTCATGCTTCTATTGCAACTACTTTATTAATCCTGCTCTTCCTCATTAGGCTCAAGGCAATCTTTACTCCATCTCCCAATCGTCTATGTTTAAATCCTTCCCGGCTACTCAGTGTAACCATAAAACATTATTGCTATCATTTTTGGTCAATTGAAGGCCACACATTGATTGCAATCTATATAATCAGAACGAGAAAATAAGACTTTCACTCAATAAATATTCAAATCCAGGTTCTAAGGTAGAATTACCTCAATGTACTGTCTGGTCATATCTATTTTTATTGCAGGATAAAACTAATACTGGCAATTCTCAGCAGTTCAGTTAGGATCTGTAGGGAGAGAGATAGAATTAATGCTGACACATTAGCTTCCTCCTCTCTCCACAGATGCTGCCTGATTGACGTGCTGAACATCTCCAGTATTTTCTGATTTTATTTTAAACTTCCAGCATCAGCAGTACTTTTCTTTTGCTATGTGCAAGATTGCACTGTGATTGCTTACATTTGTTAAGGCGCACATGCAAGTCTGCAATGAATTCCTGTTCATTCCTATTGTATTAAGAATTCTACAGCACTGTGAAGCCATACCTAATTAAAGAGATTGATATTATACTTTTGACATGATTTTGGTTAAATGATAGCATGTGATCGTAAGGTAGTAATGCAAAATACTTGGAGGCATCTTAAAAATTATTGCTGGTGATTGAGCCACTCATTTTAAATATTGTTATTCCCCACCTTCTCATTTTTGTTGAGCTATAGAGCCTACATATATCATACATTTTAGATCCGATGTATTGCCTTGTCATTCAGTTGCCCTCACGTGCAGGTCTAATATGTTTTTACAGTACTTACGGCATGTTTCAATATGTTTGCCACACCTAATTCCCCCATCAGCTGGATTATATTAATGTGCTTACTTTGATAGTAACCATGTACCATTCAATCATTTGAGTCCTGTGAGTAGTTAGTGGGCTTAGGGAGCCATGTGCATAGTTAAATGAATGCTGCAAAAGCAAGTGATCGTGTATAAAGAGCATTAGTTGCTTTTAGCTCTGCTATGTAATAACAGGAGCTAACGCAGTTGGGCGTCCGAAGAACTATTTTAGAAACCGATAAACTAAACAGCTCAAAAACATCTACCCTTTTAAGCACATTTACCAGTGGGTCATTTTGAGAACCTTTTGCTTATTCAAAGAATTTTGCCCATATTGCACTGATGAAGGCAGAAAAGGCTTTGAAATGTACTACTGGCACTAATGTAATTCAGTGATTATTCAACCATGCAGTTGCCTATACTCTTGAGTCTCTTGAAATTTATATTTAATAAATACAGAAATAATGGTTTCAAGATTTTCATTAAATCCCATCCCCTGGGGTAATCAAGGTCACAGCTGCAACTTAAAATTTGTTAGCCTTGCTAAATGTTATTTGGCATGTCAGAATATAATAAATGTTGTACATTTCTTTTTAAAAACAATGTTGGACATAGACTGCTAAAACCAGGAGAAAAAAACATAATAAGTGCATGTATTGATAACTAACTAAGAGTGATAATTCACTTTAGATACATTATTAGAGGTCTGTGTGAAGATACTGGGCACTCATTCATTCTTACTCTTTGCTCTATGGTATATAAGAATTTCACAAATATTAAATCTAAAGGCAATTAAATTAGATCATTTGCATTCACTGAAGATTCACGCTTGAAAACTTTGGTTTCTGATAATTCCATTCATCCTTTGATTAATAATTTCAATTTTTGTCCTCCAGTTTACAAATTATCGATCAGTGAAAAATAATTTTCATCCACTAAACAGATCGGAACTCCTTCATAATTTGAACATCCTCATCAAATTATCTTTTAGTTTCCTTAGGTTTAATGGAGGACTTTTTTTTTCTCCACAAAATCCAAGCCTTTTACCGTGGAATATGATTTTAATGGCTCTCTACAGCCTCCAGCTTTTCAAAGCACCCAATTACTTCCTCACAGCCATCCTGCAATTATCAGCCCTGGGCAAAGAGCAAAATAAAATGTTGGGAAAACTCAGCAGCTCAGACAGCATGGGGAGAGAAACAGAACTAATAGAGTTAACTTTTCTAGTTCTCACCAGAAAAATCACTGCCAACGTTTCAGGTGGATGAACATTTATCAGAACTGACGAAAGATGAGAATGTTAGAGTGTGTAAACCAGTGAGATAGGTGAAGGGACAGGAAGAACAAAGAAGAAGGTCTGTGATAGGGGTGAGCCTGGGGAAGATTAAATAAGAAATGATTGCATGATGCAACAGCCCAAAAAGAGTGGTAATGGATAGCTGAAAGAAACAAAGATTGTGTTCAAATCAGGTGTGATTTGCTTCATAGAAACAATTGAAAAGCAACAGTAAGAGATTAAGAAATAAGACAAAGGCTGACCCCCCAAAAAAGAATAAAAGCACAAGGGGAAAGTTTTGACCCTCGCTCTGTGCTTGGAGTTGACCAGGAAATGTGATTCTTTCCGGAATGATCACTTTTCCTGATTTTCCCTGCTCTTGTCAGATACATCATGGGGTTCATTCCCACAAAGGGTAAAGACCTAATATAAAAATATTTTAATGTAATAAAATAATATAAGCTGATCCACTGCCACATGATCCCACTAACTAAATATTAAAAACTCACTGACGTGACATCATGGCGGCAAGCTACGCACAAAAGACAGTCAAGGAGACGCCTTCAGTAATGCAGAGATAAGTATAGTTTGGTGGGGGGGGGGGGGAAAGTGTCCCGGGCCACTGCCTGGGCATTGCTCCCTGCCACAGATGGGCACTACTGTTTGGCAGTGCAAATGGTGAACTCTAGTGGAAGCCTCACGGGGGAAGAGAGACTGGAAAATAGGGAAACAAGTCGTGGTGACCACACTGGGCACAGAGGCCAGTGTAACCTCTGGGTTATCAGGGACATGGCAGGACAGTGCCTTGGCACTGCCCTGGCAACCAAGCAATGATGGCATTGCCAGGAAAAGGGCCTTTAGGGGCATGACCTCATGGGGGCAGCAACTGCATAAAGGGGATTTATCTCAGGTGGGGGTGGGGCGATGCCACACTGCCAGTGAATGTTGGGATCTTTAAAACTGTGTCCTGATCTTTATGGAGCTGAACTTGCTGGAGACTTTTGGCACATCCCCCCCATCGCCCCACCCCACTCCCCACTGCCCCCGCATACGAAGATGGTACGAAACATGCCGTCCTCCCTATCTGCTTTAAAATGGCAAAGTGTCACAAGTTCTGAAGAGGAAATCTGCTTGCTTCTCTGAGGCAAAACACACTTATTTTCTGTCAGAACCTGACACTTTGGCTGGAATACTCCAATCTTGCATACCCTGCTATCTCTACCAGCGAGAATGGAGAATTTGGCACTCAGCTCATGTTATGCTGCATGAGACTATCCAATTGTCTATGAGGTAAGGCTCTTTGATGGAGAATTTAGGAGTTTATCCTCGGCCCCTTTTCTAAAATTAGTGGATCGTACATGTTGCTTTTCACTCCATTTGGGGTATTTTTCAATTTCACTTAATATCCAAAAGGGGTGTTTGCAAATATCTCCATCAACATTAATATTGTTCTGCAGTGAGCACAATAATAACCACAAAAAATTGTTCTTAGTTAGCAAAAGACATTACTGTGTGTCATGCTGTGAATTACTGTGAATTATTGAAATTTAAGCTTCTGACCTGTTTGAATACAAATTGGAAACAGCAGCTTTGATATCTGATCAAATAAACATTAAACATACCTTTGAACTTCCAAAAACATTGACATTTTGAAAGCTTTCTTTAAAACAATGAGGGATCCAAAACTGTTATGCATGCCTGTGCAAATTTTAAGTTAAATTTCATAATAACTTAACTTTGTTGTAGGACCTACGATGAAATAGAAATGAATGTACAATGTAGCTGTCATATTTTGCTGTAATAATGCAATAGTTGATTAGAGGTTTTGTATCAACACTTCTGTAAATAAATCACAACACTTCTGTAAATAAATCATATTTTAGTTGAAAGATTGCCGATATTTTAGAAATGTAGTAAATGTAGAAATCTAACATTTCATAAATTTTGTTTGTCATAATATTGGTTTATAATTAACTTTGGTTATGAAATGTTGGAAATGTCTAAATGCTGCAAGGATGATGCATCAATGGAATTTTATAGTGGTCTTAAATCAACCAAAGTGGACACTTTAACTTAAGCACTGTTGTTTTGTAAATTATTTTATGTTAAGAACCTAACAGATTCATTCTTTGCTTGGATGAGTCATCGTTCTCCATTTCTGAGAAGAGTGAAGAATGCCTATAAACAAATCAATATTCCTCTTGAATGATGAGCCTAAACATCTGGTTTTATTTTGGTAAACAATTGGACGATTAATTTTGTACACATTGCTTAACTGTAAAAGGTATTTTCCTCTAACGTGCTATCACCCTAATATCTTGCTTTAAAAAGCTTCACATTCAGGAGATTGAACCTTCAATGAAGAACTTTGTTGAAGATCTATCTTTTCATTTTATTCAATGCCTGGATCCTTGATGATCTTTAAAGGAACAGCTTAGTATCCCAAAAAGCAAGGTTGTTCCTTATCTCTTCTATTGTTACTCCTTACAGTAAAGCTCTTAAATGTTGCTACACAATGTAACAAGACACGAGTAAAATCCAGGTCACTGATCAAGAGCAAGTGATTTTCTTATGCACAGATGTCCTGTTACAAATATTCTTCCCTGCAGTTTTGGCATTTATCAACCTATGTGATGCTCTCTTGAAATACTACATTGTTCGCAACAATTCAGAAGTCATGGTCTTTGTGCATCTGCTCTCTGTCAAGGTCAGGCAACTTTCTATCTTAGGTGAATTGTGTACATTTTATATTATCTCCAGGATTTAATATAAGCCAGACCTGATCTCTGGTTGAGTAAGTATGAGCAAAACCGTACAAAAATATGGCATTGTGTTAGTTCTGGTGTGAAACACGGAGTGATTCCCGTTGACAGCGCTGGTGTGTCTTTGGGTTGAATCATATGCCTCATTAGTGATAATTTTTATGCCCACAATTAGCAGCATGTTACCTCTGATTTGCTTGCCCTGCCACAACTTAATTGCTGCAAGCAGTAGGAAGCTCCATATAAACAGTTTCCCAGCATTTGTTCCAGAATGAATGCAGAGATGAAAGGCAAGCAGTCCATGCCATGTTTTTCAGAGGGGGCACTCACCAGGATATTGCATGAAGTGGAGCAGAGGCGGGGTACACTCTACCCCGACTCCAGGAAATGGCCTTCCAGCAGGGTCACCACCCCCGTTTGGGATGCAGTAACAGCCTTTGTGAGAGAAAGTGCTGTCCAAAAGAGGATGGGGCAGCAGTTTTGGAAGAAGATGAATGATCTTCTTCTCGCAGGCAGGGTAAATGAACCACCCCAGATTCCCCATTGGACCCCCTTGCATACCCCACGCACCTTCAAATCGGTCTCTCATCCAGTCACCTAGTGGTTGGCCACACCAGGCATGAGGCCCTCCTTCCACCTCCTACAATCCACAGTAGTTAGCACTGCTGCCTCACAATACCAGCTTCAATTCCCAGCTTGGGTCACTGTCTGTGTGAAGTCTGCAACGTTCTTCCCGTGTCTGCATAAGTTTCCTCTGGGTGCTCCAGTTTCCTTCCACAGTCTGAAGGACATGCTAGTTAGGTGCTTTGACAATGCTAAGTCTTTTGTCAGTGTATCTGAACAGGCACCGGAGTGTGGAGACTAGGGAATTTTCATAGTAACTTCATTGCAGTGTTAATGTAAGCTGACTTGTGACACCAATAAATAAACTTAAAACTTAAATCTTTCCTAGAAGCTGTTATGCTCCTCACAGTCCAGCTCCCGCACCTACCACACGTCATCACTATCTTCAATCTCACAATTTCCGCCTCTCTTTCTGTGTCATTGCAGGGCAAGCTCAACCACAACAAGTCATGCCAAGCTCAGAACCCTCACCAGTTTTGAGGAGAAAGCACTCGACTTGCCAAGGAGGGGGGAGAACATGTCTGTGCTTCAGGTGCAGAGGGCGCAGCAGAAACATGAGAATTCTCAAGACATATGCTGTCATATTCCAAATCTCAAGTGAGTAATCAATATTCTCCCCATATCCCTTGTAAGGCGCTGATGCCATGTTCTTTCTTTTGCAGGCCAACCAGTCGAAGAGGCCGGACCATCCTCAGGCTTCCTAGATTTACCAGACATGAACAGTTCCAAGGAGGCTTCTCCAACCCCACCATTGAAGAGGCATCACAGCTGTCACCCGCACCCTCAACCAGCATAGATACTCACACCCTGGTGGGTCCAATATGTAGGCAGGCTTCTGGTCACTCACTGGTGAACACTTCACAGCTGAAGATTCAAAACAAGCAAGGGCAGACACATCCCAGGAAACCACCATCGGAGGGATGCCGGATCCCAGGACTCTGTTAATCCCCAGGTTGGTGATGTTTCCCTGGGTTCAGTCACCGTACAGCTGCTGGACCAGCAAAGGCGGAGCCATGAGTATCAGGAAGGGATGACAGCTGTCCTCCTCAGAGTGTAAGGCCAATTGGAGGAGTTCCATCATCTTCTATCCAAGGAGATGGTGCAAATGGGGCCAACACTGAAAAGGTAGTGATGGCACTGGAGACTCTGGGTCAGGATATGCACTCCATGGCAGTGGATGCCAACACCATGGTGCAGGACTTTGACTGCATGGTGCAAGCACTGGTGGGAATGCACGAGTCTCTGCACCAGAAGAATGGTGTGGATTCTGGATCTCACTCCAGCTGACCCTCCATCCCATGGAGGAGTACAGGAGCTCTGGGAAAACAATAGGAAAAGGATTGACAGGAGCGATGCACCTCCAGCCTGAGACACCAGCATTGTAGCACAATCACTAGTGAAGAGAGGCTGGGGTTTCGGGTCAGCAGGTGTTTGCCTCCTGTGGCAGATGTGACACAGCTGATTCATGGGAGCAGCAATTAGCATGACTAGTGCATTCCCAGAGTGCACCCTGATTCTCCCAGGTCACAAGAGGTGTAGAGCTGAGCAGCCTTCCATGGCCCATTGACAGCTGCTGCTACACGCACATACCTTGACAATTGGTATTGGGACAGATTTTCTCCTTTGTTCTCACACCGCTAGCTGAATGTGGGTTCCAATGATACTGCAGTCATCATCTCCCGAGTGTGAGGCCCTTCAGGCTGCATGAGGAGAGACGCAGCTCATTCCTGAAACCTAGCTCTGCCCTGACAGCCCAATGTCTCATGGACACCCTGACATGAAGAGCAAATAAGGCCTGCAAGTGACCCACTTGGACTCCTCTCTCTGATACGGCGATTCTGGGAGCCCCACCGCTGGCCCCAAGTTGCACTTATCTGTGTCCCCTGCGTTCACTCTGTACCCCCCTGCACAGTGAACACCTCAGAGGTGATGGCTGCCTGAGCACTTATCTCTGAACTCTTCTTGCGGAGGTGAAGGCACCAAGTTCATGCTGATGTAGAGCTGATGTAAATGGTGTTAGTGTAACATCACACTGAATGTCTGGTGAGGAGAGAAATCCTGGAGAGAGTGCTCACTAATGACAGGGTAAGGTATGAAAATTAGCTTTCTGGTGTCCCATCATGTATTTCATGCTATTCCGCTGGCAAGAAGGCCAGGAGGTCAGAACTCGGAATCTCACTGGTGTGAATCGCGAATTCTGAGTCTCCCCAGATTTTGAGCACACACCGCCAATTCCATGGACACTCAATGTGGTCTTAAAATCACCCCTAACATTTCTAAATCACACCACTGTTCACCTGTCCAAACCTAGCCTGGAATTAAAATCAAGACTCGAGAGTTACCCATTCGACATCCACTCACTTTAAACTATCTTACTGTGGTAGCCCAGTAACTATGGAAGTTAAAAATTTGAAAAAAAGAATTTATGAAAAATTTACCTGCAGAATATGTCAATCTTTCTCTCTGGTTGCCGTAATTTGTGTCACAGATTCAACCTATTTGTATGAAACTTCATCAGTAATTGTGGTTTATAGAACAGCAACATTATTTATGGTACAGCAACTACAAAATTACATTTTTACATTGAATTTAGTACTACTATAAGGGTGAGTGGGCAATAGGAACTGTTTCTCTTTGTCTATTATTTGCAGCAAGAAAAAAGACTTGAGGAATGAGTTTATGATTTCACAAGTAGCAGGTAGAAAATCTTTTCTCATGTCTAAAACATTAACCAAACCGTTAATTAAGATGAGCTTATTGAACAACTAGAGAAAGTTGACAATGGATGAAAGTTCAATATAATAGTAGCTAAACATAGAAATGATTGTTGGTATAAATTTTCATGCTGATAAGACATCTGAGATAGTGGCTAGCAGGATAAAGCATACTATATATCACAATCTGAGGTCTCTATCTGCTTCATGAAGATGACCATCTTCCCTGCACTCTGACATTTATCATTATGAAGTTCTTCAAAAGGCTAGTCTTGGTACAAATCAATTTCGATCTCCCGGACTGCTGGAATCCACTACTGCCACAAGAAGTCCGTAGCAGATATCATCTCCCAGGCCCTATGCTCAACCCTGATAACAAAGACACCTATGTCAGACTCCTACTTATTGACTACAGGCCTGATTTTGCCAATCAAATCCTAAGAGCTGGATCTGGGCGTAATATGGATCCGAGCCCGGAATCCTCATTCCAGCATGCCTCTACACTTCTTGTCAGCTCCAATCCGATCCGTGTTGTGGGCGGAGCTTAGCACTGCCAGATCATTTGGATCTCTGAATTGCGCATGTGCAGTTAAAAAAAAATCCAGAGCCTGATGCTCTGCTGGAGCCCACAGCTGTGACAGTTTGTGCCTTCTTTACAGCTGAATGTTTCTGAAAGATTGTTTCCTGCTGTGTATCCTGTGCCAGGCGGAACAATTCCAATACAACATCAGTAGTTTGCTTTGGAAGGCAGGTGTCTATGCCAGGCTGTATCCTGTTTTGGTGGTTCGACCTGATGGGTCCACTATCAATATCCGATACAAGGAGCCTAAATTAAATAATGCCAGTTGATGTTTCCCTTCTGCCAGAAGCTGAAAGGAAAGCAAGACTGGGCAAACGTGTTCCAGAAAGAGCTAGAATGAAAGAGGAGCAATTTGAAGATGAATTTAAAGTTGACAATTATAGCAAATTCTGGATGAAGAAGTAGTCTTCAAAATTTTGGATTCTAGAAACAACCATCACTGGACTGCTTGACTGGTGTTGACATCAATGGAACTTTGACAAATGCACATATCATTGTGATGTCATTAATAAGTTGTGTTTTTAAATTTATGATTGACTCCATTTATTTTATTAAAATGTGTTTCTACAGGAAGGATACAGGAAATGAAAAAACAGATTCCTGTTTTTATTTCTGTTATTACATGGCTTAAGTGCAAGGAGAAAATGCTTTGAATATTAATTAGACAATACTCATTCACATTAATTTTGTGCCTCCTATTCCTGATAACATTTGTGTGGATTTGACTTGCGTATATTTGGTTATTTGTGTGATGTATCGTTAAATCCATTTGTAGGAAAACAAAAGCAGAAAGCAGAGAGAGCGGCTTTCTGACACGTTGTCTTCTGGGGGGAGGAGGGAGCTCAGATGGATCTCTGATTGTGCGGGGGGGGGGGGGGGCAGGTGGGTTCTGCTGCCACTCTGCAGACAATCCCTCCTCCCCACCGGAGGAACGAATCCCTCCTCCCAGAGTGGATGCGCGGCCATGCCAACCCATCAAACGTTCAGGATCAAGCAATTCCTCGCTAAGAAGAAGAAGCAGAAGTCGTCGGTTCCACAGTGGATCCACATGAAAACCAGCAACAACACCTGGGACAACTCCAAGAGGAAACACTGGAAAAGGACCAAGCTGGGCCTGTAAAGGAATACGCCATCACTGGTACACTGCCAGCCACAGCTATTTCTCTCACTCTGTTGCAGGGAAGAGTAATCTGGAGTCATCTTTCCTCCGGTGGGAAGGAGGGATCGCCTGCAGAATGGCAGCTGCCATTCCCCTGCCCTCCCCCAACCAGACATCCATCTGCACCTCCTCTTCCTTTTGCACACTCCAGCGGAACAGTCTGAAACCTGGTCACTTTAGCCATGGCTCTGAGTCTGTGGCCCTACAGGTGCTACTGGCTGTTGAAGGACTGAAGATGGTCGAGAAGGATGGTGGAGGGAGACTAGCAATCAAGGTAGGTTGTGGGTGTGTCCTGCCTCCCTGCGGGGTCTGATCCCAGAGTAGGGATGGTCTGCTAGAGTGGTTAGCAGGGAATCTGCGAAGGTTGGTTGAGGAGGATGGGTTTCAGAGGTTCCCCGGGAGATTGGAAACATCTTTGGATTTTTATTTCGCAGGTCTCTGACAGCATGGATGCAGAACAGACCAGAGGACGGTAAAGTGGGATTTGGCGATAGAGTTGGGCACACGATTCATTAAGTCAATTTAAATGCATGCTAATGCATTTAAATCATCGGGCTGCCTGATTTAGAGTGCAGACCAGATCCCCGCCCAAATTGGGTGTTGGTAAAGTGGCGTTAAAGGCCCGACGCCCAAGTTTACAGCAATTTCGCATCCAATTTTTGGTAAAATCAGGCCCTACATCTCAGCCATCAACATCATTATTCCACTTGTCTTCAAACTCAATGGCCTGGGCCTCGGTCCTCCCTTTGTGAACCTCCTAACTCACAGACCATAATCAGTAACAGTAGACAACAACACCTTCTCATGATCATCCTCAACACTGATGTCCTATAAAGGTGTATTCGTAGCCCCTTACTATACTCCTTATGCATCTGCGACTAAATTCCCCTCCAACTCAACTTTCAAGATTGCTAATTACATCACTGTGGGTCGGATCTCAAACAATCATGAGACAGTAAAGGAATGAGATAGAGAATCTGGTGAACTGGTGTGGCAAAAATAATCTCTCCCTCAATGTCAACAAAATGAAGGAGATATTCATTGATTTCAGGAAGCGTAGTGGAGGGCATGCCCTTGTCTAGATCAGTGGGGATAAAGTAGAAAGGATCAAGGGCTTCAAGTTTTTAGGTATCCAGATCACCAACAATCTGTTCTGGTATCTCCATGCTGACACTATAGTTAAGAAAGCCCATTAATGCCTCTACATTCTCAGAAGGCTAAGGAAATTTGGCATGTCAGCTACAACTCTCACCAAATTTTACAGATGCACCATAGAAAGCATCATTTCTGGTTATACCACAGCTTGGTATGGCTCCTGCCCAAGATTACAAGAAACTATAAATGATCATGAATGTAGCCCAATCCATCATGCAAACCAGCCTCCCATCCATTGACTCTATGTACACCACCTGCTGCCTCGGCAGAGCACACAGCATATTAAGAATCCCACGCACCCCGGACATTTTCTCTTCTACCTTCTTTCGTCAGGAAAAAGATACAAAAATCTCAGGTCACATACCAGCTTCTTTTTTGCTGCCATCAGACTTTTGAATGAACCTATCTTGCATTAAGTTGATCTTTCTTTGCACCTTAGCTGTGACTGTAGCACTACATTCTGCACCCTCTCCTTTCCTTCTCTATGAACGGTATGTTTTGTCTGTGTAGCACACAAGAAATAATACTTTTCATTGTATACTATCACGTGACAAGAATAAATCAAATCAAATCAAATCAAAAACTACCTTACTTCCTCTTTCAAAACTGTTGTAGAAATAGGGTGTTGTGTGCTACTGAATTCAAGGCCTTGTTGGCTTTACTGTCTTAAATGTTCCTGCCGAATTATTCATGAAGATAACCTCAGATTACTTTAACATTTCCATGGAGTGTTGAGTTCACTCTTGCCACCCAAGAAAATGAGTATCTCAGTTAAGACAATTCTTTATGTCAAATTTCAGGGAGTTGCTTTTGGCAGGAAATTCACGAGAAAAAGAATTATTTCTGAATTTCCTTTGCTCTAGACACAAAGAAAGAGTGTGTGGGGTGGTGGTGGGGGCGGGGGGGGGGGGGGTGGTGGTGGTGGGATGGTGGGGAGGGTAGGTGCAGAGAATTGCAGGCTGCACTATGCAGAATTGCTACTAGCCATTAGTTTTACAGGACCAACTACAGCTATCCCAACATGACTGAAGAGTATGGTATCCAAAAGCTGAGAGGAGATTAGAGAATTGTCCCATCTATTTCAGGACTTGTAAACAATATTTCAGCGAGGACTAACAATGCTCAAGACTTTCAATGTAATCAGAGCCCTCAATTTTATCACTTTGTTTTATTCCAGGATCCATGGGGCTTCAGTATGTGCTGATGTTTAGTTCAGCATTCTAACACTTTTATCTCCATTCACCTTGACCAGCAACTACAATGTAACAAGGGAACACAATTCCACTGGGTTGTTGGTTTTTCTGTAGTGCAGGGAGTGATTGATGGCTCCCCTGGATTTAAATAAGCTCTATTCAGAACACAATGGCCTTCATGAACTGAAATATATTTTGCCTTATCAGTCGATTATACACTTGCATCATATCAAGTAGATTGATGTTTGCTTCGAGGTGAGCAGCCTTGTTTCATTTTAACTTCTCCATGATAAGCTTATTTAAATCTTACCAAAAAATGGCAGAGTATTGGTTCCAGTGCAAAACACAGAGGGACTGATTTTACCATTGTGTCATGCCCAAAAATGGGCGTGAAAACGTGGTAAAGTCGGCTGTGAGGCTATTAACACGATCCGCGCCCATGAATGGCCATTTTAATAAGACCCTGGCATGGCTGTGATCTGATTCATGGCCAAAACAGGTTCAATGGTGATTTAAATGCATTTGCATGTATTTTGATTGAATTAATGACCTGCCTGCCCAACTTTATCAGCATTCCCTCTTTACCACTGCATTCGCCAATCCGGAATCACGCCGAAATCAACATGCCGAATAAAAGTCTGAATTTGGCGCCCCAGCTGCTGAAGAGGCGAGTTCAGCACTTCCAATGGCTCTCTGACTCAAATCGGTGGTGGTGGGTGGGTGGGAAGCAGGTCAAATCATTCTCTTGTTAGAGGGTGAGGAGGGAGGAGGATGCGGGTCAGATGTACCTCTAGGGGGGAGAGTAAGATGGATGGGAGTAGGATGGAGGGGAGTGAGGCCAGATCATTCTCTTTGGAAGGAGAAGTGAGACCAAATCATACACTGTGGTGGGGAGAGTGGTGAAGCTGAATCATTCTTGGTGGGGAGGTGGTGGGAGGGGGTGTGGGGGGAATTAAGTCAGATTGTTCTTTGGGAGTGGGGGGAGGGAGGAGTGAGGTCAGATCATTCCCTGCGGGGTGAGGAAGGAGGTGAGGCTAGATCATTCTCTGGGAGAGGGGGGAGTGAGGCCAGATCATTCTCTGGTTTGGAGGGAGGTGGGGGTGGAGGACGGAAGTAAGATGTATCTCTGGTGGGGGAGTAGGGGGGAGGAGGCCCAGTTGCTCACTGGTCGGGAGTAGGAGGGAGGGGGGAGGCCAGATGAATCCCTGGTGGGAGGTGATGAGGGTGGTCAGGGGGGTCCGCTGCCACTCTGCAGGCAATCGGTGGGGGAGGAGGGGGCAGAGGGTCGCGGTTAGTCTGAATAGCAGGGGATAGGTGGCTAAGAGCACAGTGATGTCTGTAGGGACCATCGCTTCTACCTTTTGCTCCGGGTCACTTTCAGCCCAGGAGCAATCTGACAAGAGCACACTTTTTCAATTTCTTTTCTAACCACGCATGTGCAGTTCAGAGCTCCGATCATTTTGGACACGCTAAGCCCCGCGATTCAGATTCACAACTTTTTTTTCAGGCGGAGTGCATATGGGGTGCTTGAGATCAGATGTCCAGGTCAGATCTGAATTGCACTCAGATTCAGCACTTAGAATGAAAATGGTAAAAACAGGCCCAGAGTGATTCCCGTTGATGACAATAGTGTGCATTCAGACCGAACCTCACCCCTCATTACCATTAATATTTATGTGCATGAGTATCACATCACTCCTGCAGTGTGTTTCCTCTGATTCATCCACCTAGCAATAACAAGAAGGCTTAATTTAAAGGGATATATCATGGCAGGAGAGCTCCAAGCTGTAGAATGCTCTATACTCTATGTGATAGGCTTGGAATACTTCCAGTGCCCAGGGCCAGCATGTATGCAAGAAGTGTCTACAGCTGCAGCTCCTGAAAGCCTGAGCTTTGGAGCTGAAGCAGTGGCTGGGGACACTGTGGAGCATCCCCGAGATGGAGAGTATCATAGATAGCACAAATTGTCGGTGGCTATTCCACAGGCAGGAAGGGAAAGGGTGACCACAGGCAGAGCAAAGGGTTGAGGCAGACAGGGCAAAAATCTCCTCTGACTGTTACCCTGAGAAACAGATATTCCATTCTGGATACTGTTAAGGGGAATGACCAATGGAGAAAGTAGCAGCAGTCAAATTCCTTGTACCATAGTTGGTTCTGCTGCAGAGGAGAGGAGTCAAAAAGTGTGAGAATGTCAGATGCAGTATAATTTGGATAAATGTGACGTAATCTACTTGGGTAGCAAACACAGGAAGGCAGATTATTATCTGAATGGTCATAAACTAGGAGAGCAAAATATACAATGAGACGTGTGTGAACTTGTACACCAGTTACTCAAGGTAAGCATACAGGTGTAGCAAGCAGTAAAAAAAGAAAATGGTACATTGGCCTTCAGACGGAGTAGATTTGAGTACAGGAGCAGTGTTGCCTTGATGCAATTATATAGGGCCTTGGTGAAGCCACACCTGGAATATTGTGTGTGGTTGTGATCTCCTTATCTGAGGAAGGATGTTTTTGCTCCAGAGAAGTGCAGAGAAGGTTTACCTGACTGATTCTTGGGATGGCAGGACTGAAGCATGAGGAAAGATTGAGTTGGTTAGGATTATATTCACTGGTATTCAGAAGGATGAGGGGAGACCTCATAGAAACCTATAAAATTCTAACAGGACTAGCCAGAATAGGTGTAAGAAGGATGTTCCCGATAGTGGTGATGTCCAGCACCAGGGTCACTGTGTGAAGATGCAGGGTAGACCGTTTAGGACAGAGATGAGGAGAACTTTTTTCACCCAGAAAGTGGTCAGCCTGTCAAATTTGCTATTGCAGTAAATGGTTAGACTAAAACATTGTCTGTTTTCAAGAAGAAGTTAGATAAAGCACTTGAGGCAAGGGGTGAGGGGAGAAGACACAATCAGGATTTGGATGATCACGATGATCATCATGAATAGTGGAGCAGGCTCAAAGGGCCAAATAGCCTCTGCCTGCTCCTATTTTTTATGTTTCTGTATATATACATATATATATTAAGATACATAGGATAAGAAGAACATCATTCTGTTCTCATATTGAGATTGATGATGACTTGTATTATCATTCTCCTGCAAATTCTGGCCAATAGCTTCAGCTTCCTGCCTATGAAGCCTGGCAACAGCATGGGAGCATATTGCTGGTGTCACCTAACTGGTTAGATGTTAGTTTCCATGGTGGGTAAACTATTCACTCCGTCATCCTGCTCTTTCCTGAAGTGAGATGCAATGAGGCCATCTCTAGTGTGTTGGCCCAGTTGGGCCCTTTCACTGCCCAAGGTTCTTCCACCTCCTCCTTTGCATGGTCATCCTCACTGCCCTCCTTGACATCCTCCTCATCTGAGGAAATCTGGC
Organism: Sphyrna mokarran; assembly: GCA_024679065.1. Lineage (NCBI taxonomy): Eukaryota > Metazoa > Chordata > Chondrichthyes > Carcharhiniformes > Carcharhinidae > Sphyrna > Sphyrna mokarran. The sequence goes on from JAGIQG010000001.1 coordinate 93,216,310, forward strand.
ATTCCTCCATCTCCTCCAAGTCAAGGTGTCTTTCTTCTGCAGTGCTAAGATGTGGAGAACACAACAGACTCCAAAAATGCAGGAGACTTTCTGGGGGCTACATTGTAGGTCATCCCCCCAACGGGTCTGGGCACCAGACATATCTTCAGCAGTCCTAAAGCCTGCTCAACAAGCACACATGTTTGTTTGTGGCCTCTGCCCTAGCACCATCAGTCCCTCCCTGAGTGGGTATCCTTTATCCCCGAGGAGCCGTGCCTTCAGCCACTACTCTCCTTCAGAGATGACTGGGAATTGAGAGCTCCCCAAAACGTCGCTGTGATGCTCTCTGGGAAACAGACACACGGCTGTATGAAGTACATCATGTTGTCACAAACGAGTTGCACACTGAGGAAGGAGTCTCCTTGCAGTTCATGAACAGCTCTGTGTAGTACCATGTTGCAAGCATGGCTAGATGGAAGCAGTCAATCAAACCTCATACCTGGGGCAAGTGTGATAAGATGATAAAGCTCATGGCTCTGGCATCTTGGCTTGTCTGGTCCCAGTCCAAGTTGATATACATGTGAGCCCTCACACAAAGGGCATATTTAACTTCCAGGATGTATTCGTGCATGACTTACTGGAAGATGCTATACAAGTCACCCATGCTGCCTTAGAATGAGCTACTGCTATAAGAATTCAGAGGAGTTGTGGGTTTAAGGCAGTGGGTATCTTCCTATTCCATGTGGTGCCAGATCTTGCAGAATCTGGCAGACATGATCCACTATCTCCCAAGAGAGACACAGCTTTCTATGGCATGAATCTTCAGCTGACATAAGGCTCATGCACCTGTGATGCCACTACCAGAAAAGCAACAAGCCCAGCCTCTCTTTCTTCCACTGGTGTCTTTGCCGCTGCTCTATGGCAGTAAGTATGACAGCCAGCTTGACAGCCTCCATGATCCTCCAAACCACACAGTGTAAAGAAGAGAGGATCACAATGAGCTATCAGGATTCATGAGTGAGCCCCAACCTCGTCCCACAATTCCTCTGGGACTACCACCAATGGCAACATACTCAGTATGTTCCTCAATGCTATCCTTCACACCGTGTTCTCTGACACTATAGCCACATTACCACAGTGGCCTCTATCAACTCCAATAAGATGCAACACCTGGACCCACCAAGGTCTCAGTGGCACGAAATGCCCACATTTCTCCAGTCCCTTAGATCCCCCCCCCACCAAAGAAGCTTGATGTCACATTGGAGAACAGTTGAGTGGCTACATGTGACCAGTATTTGCATCCTAACGGGGGATCTTGACGATGCTCCTGTCATGACCTTAATTACGGTGTGTGATGATAGACATCACCATCATGCCTTCGGGGGGGGGGGGGGGGGGGGGCGGGGAGACACACACATCAGTGTTACCTGAGGGATGTTCCAGCCTTTCTGGGAATGTCAGCTTAGCACCTGGGATGTCAGCTTGTAAAGGGTTCAAAGGTAGCCTCCACTAAATGGCAGTGCTGTTTGGCAGCAAACCATTTATTGGCAAGATCACTGGTGAGGCAGGCTGGAGTGGCTGTTCAGCCAGATGTCTGTCTTGGGATGATGAGACACAGCTGAACGGTGAGGCCTGTAATTATCATGCCCAGTTCATTCCCAGAGGACATCCTGTTTCTCCCAGGTCACCAGAGGTGCAGAGCTGAGCAGCCTTCCAGGATCTATTGAGATCTACAGTTACACACAAGCACCTCTAGCAGTTAGTTTTGGACTGGGGGACAGCTTTTCTCCTTTGTCTTCATACCACAGTCTGAATGCGGGTTCTAATCACACTGCCGTCATCTTTCCCCAAGTGCGAGTCCCTTCAAGCTGCATAAGAGGAAACGCAGCTCATTGCTGCATCTCTCACCTGCCCTGACAACCCAACCTGCCATGGGATCACACACTGGTAAGTCACAGTCGCCGCCCCACCCCGCCCTCCTCAGTGTCGAGCCTCTTGTTTTCAAGCTCTCCCACCCTCTTGCCAGCACCCACTAAGGAACGGTACTCCTTCAGCTGTGATATGCACAGAAATCCAGACACACTGCTGTCTCTGGCACTCACATAAGATATATCTTTTTCAAGTGCCTGAGCCACTCCTTGAAGGAATGTTCTAACCCATAAGCACCAAACAAAACAACACAGTTCAGCTATTTGTCCTCTGAATGTCTTCCACTATCATTATTCTTATCTTTTTGTTGTGCCATTGTGTTATTCCACGCGATTAGGACAAAGTTCTTCAGCAAATTCAGCGCAACCGCATTATTTTACTGTATGTAACACATGGATGTCGGTACACTTTAGCATGGTTTTCACCCTGTACCTTGGTGCAATAGGATGCTCTGGACATACTACTTTGTCATCTTCTAGCAATTCCTGTGTGGGAGAAGCATATGTCACAAGTTTAAAGGATAGTTTAATGGGATGTTGGATTCTACTTATATCACTTGTGACACAGTTCTGCTCACAGCGGGCTTTCTGCTTCAGCCTGTTTTCTGATATATCTTCTCTGACGTGGATCGAAGGGACAGACTGGGGTTAGCACCACCCTGAGAAACAATAGCCTTCTCCATGCATGAGCTAAGCATAATGCTGGAAACATGCTCAAAACATCCACTGATTTGAGTGCCAGAAAAAAGCAGTGAGCAGCAACGAGATATGTGAATCTTTGTCCTAAGATTCTCTCAATCAATTCACAGTCCATTGAAGCCAGATGAGAGAGCCTCTTTTAGATTATAGCCCAAGGTCTTGACAGCGGTACTCTGAGCATCTATCTGGATGTCCCTATTGTGTGTATGACTTTTGCCATTGAGAGCAGCACTTCAGATGCATCATCATTCGCTGCAGCTCAGTCAACCATCTGCCAATGGCTGTGCAAATGTGCCTAATGTACTCTTACCACACCTAACAAAAATATTTTATACAGCCCTCTAGCAGACAATCCACTCAAACAACTGTAACAAAGAAACCTGTGAAGTCAGAATCCCTGGAGTTACCAGCAGATGACTGAGAATTTTTAGTTATTTTGCCAACAAATAGATATTTCTAAACTTGGCTACCAGTTAGATGTGGTAGGAGCAAGAAGTTAAAATTTCCCTGGGGAGATTTGCCCAGATCCTGCTCTCTTCCTATTCCTTCATTACTTGGGCCGCATCTTTCGCTACCAGCATTATATTCTGCCCGGCCCCAGGTCATTTCCTGCCAATTCCAAATGGGTAACCAATTAGATCATGCAAATGAAGTATATCCCAATATTAAAATATCACAAGTTCATGTAGCTAAAATCGGGAGAGATTGTCACCTGATTGTCATCTTGTTTATAATAGGGTTCAAGTGGCCGCTATTTCATTTCTGTTTTGGGTGCTGTTTGTTTGCTAGAGTCAGTGAGAATCAGGGGAAAGGCTTCCACTTGTTGGATTCATACCTCGCACCAAGGAAGATGATTGTGGTTCTTCCTGGTCAATCACATCAGTCCCAAGGCAGCATGTTGGCACAGTGGATAGCACTGCTGCCTCATAGTGCCAGGGATCAGAGTTCGATTCCTGTCTCGTGTGACTGTCTGTGTGGAGTTTGCACATTCTTCCCATGTCTGCTTAGAGAGTAAGTCTGGGTAATATACTCTTTTGGAGGGCAGACTTGATGGCTGAATGGCGTTCTTCTGCACAGTATGGATTCTATGGATTTTGGGACATCATCACAGAAGTTCCTCAGGATAGTGCTCTAGGCCCAACTAACTCCAGCTGCTTCATCAATGACCTTCCCTTTATCATAAGGTCATAAGTGGGGATGTCTACTGATGATTGCACAATCTTCAGAACTACTTATAATTCCTCAGATACTGTTTTAATGCAGCAATAGCTGGACAGTTCACCTGCTAAGTGGCAAGTAACGTTCTTGCCACACAAGTGCCAAGCAATGACCATCTCCAACAAAACAGAATCTAATCATTGGCTCTTGACATTCAATGGCAGTGCCATTGTTAACTCCCTCATGATCAACATCCTGAGGGTTACTATTAACCAGAAATCAAACTAGACTAGCCTTATAAATAATTTGCCACAAAAGGAAGTCAAAGGCCAGGAATCCTGTAGTGAGTAACTTAACTCCTGACTTGCCAAAACTTGTCCACTATCTACCAGGCACAAGTCAGAAGTGTGATAGCATAGTTTCCATTTGCTTGGATAAGTGCAACTCCAACAACATTCAAAAAGCTTGACACTATCCAGGATAAAGCAGCCTGCTTGACTGGCAGCCTTTCCAGAAACATTAATTCATTCCATGATTGATAAACAATGGTAGCCTTGTGTATCATTTACGATATATACTGCAGGAACTCACCAGGGCTCCTTCCAAACCCTCGGCCACAAGTGTCAAGAAGGACAAGGGCATAAGATGCATGGGAACACCACTGCTTAGAAGTTTCCCTGCAAGCCAGATGTCATCCTGAACTGGAAAAGTATCGCCACTTTTCTTTCACTGTCACTAGGTCAAAATCATGGAATTCTTCCCTAACAGCATGTGGGTGTGCCTTAACCTCATGGACTACAGCAATTCAAGAAGGCAGCTCACCATCATCTTCTCAAGGGCAATGAGGAACGAGCAATAAGTACTGGCCACATACCATGAATGTATAAAAACAAAAGTTCTTGCATTGTAATGCTCAGGCTTCTAAAAATGGATGCAAATAAGAGTGTTCTCAAATTCTTTGGTAAGTTTGTTCAATAGTTTTTATTTCATTCTAAAGAATCACCAAGTGCTGATGAGTCGAAGTTTATCCTTCTACCAACCTCAACAGAGACAGATGGGAATGTTCTCACAAAGTGTACCAAATTCTTTGGCATTTTAATAGATGTTCCATTGATTGATGTAGTCTGATCTCTATCTAATACAAAACAGAGAATCTTATCCTGCAGACCCCATTCTTCACAAACCCTCTAAGGTTGCTCTGTGAATAAGTAGAGTTTTGTTTCTGTGGAAAGGTCGATGAAGCCCATATAATTCGCGTAGTTTAAATCAATCACACAGATGGTTCTTGGTTTAATGTCATGATGTAACCTATTTCCCCAACTTTTCATTATTTGTTTAAGAAAGGCATTGAATGTTAATGGAAAGTGAGAGTGCCATTGCATTACACAAGTTTCCACATGAAGCAATTATTAAATTCACTCTTTATTAAAATGTCATATTTAGAGATCCTGCACAACTGTGGAGTGATTAATATTAAATTGCAGTCAATGTCTATTGATGTAAACATTTGCCACAATGCTTCTGTCTACATTGTACTGCAAACAGGTTTGCAGCTAATGAGTTATGTGTGCAGTGATATTTTAAACTTGCTTCACTTCACAGATGTTTGTTGCTTCTTCTTACCCATGTAGCCCATGAAATTAACTGATGATTTCAGAATTGTGCAATTTATTTTCTAAACTGTGTGTTTACAAAAAAAAGTTTTTCAACATAAATTATTTTCATTGCTTACTATTTTTTGAAAGAGAGGTTACAGAATGGGATGTTTAGCTCAAGATACAAGAAATCCTTTCACTGCATTTTCACTGCTGCATAGCAATTAAAACCTATATCTTCTTGGTTTGCTTCTAGGCTGATTCCAGTTTGAATGAAATCAAGCATTCAGAAGCAAATAAATGTTGAACAGCTGTATTGCCACAAGCTGCAGTAATAATGTGCTGCTTTTGTCATTTGTTGAGATCTACTTTGGGATAGAAATTCAAAAAGCCAATGATAACATATATCTTTCAAATCAGAGAGAGAGAACTGGAACATTTAAAAGAAAACAAATCTTTTTGAAATGCTGCTGTGCTTCAACCTTTTTGAGATGATGAGTCGTTTGGCCACATCTGTACTCAATGACCTGTTCGGAACTTTTCATTTGCAATGCCCTTCTGCAATGCCTGATTAACTCTCTTTCTATCTAAATTTTAAAAGCGATTTGCACAAAATTGCCAGCTGGTTAAATGTCAAGTTGAACAGAACTAATATAATTCTAAAATTTATATTACATTTTCCAATTTACTTCGCTAAATCAGTTGCGCATGAGGAATTCAACATTGCTCCCCTCAGCAAAATGCTTCTTTACGTATATTTTTCAGCAGTTCTAATTTCTGTCCCTTCTATGACTTTATCTAGTCCTTTAAGCTGCTAATTTAATGAGTCCAGAAAAGATAAGAGAGCAGCCTATCATTTGGATAGGTGTTCAGTGGGAGCATATCAATAGATGGGTCAAAATTCAACAGGACATGGTACATTGATCAGGTAGGAGGCAGTCTAAATGGCAATGGAGGAAGAGACAGAATGGCAGGTGCTGAAGTGTTATAAAGAGGTGGAAGGTAGAGAATGGCAGAGCTTGAGCTTGCAACAGAACATGCTATTATACAAAAAACTGGCAATATTTCCAGGTCAAATGTGCAGGAAAATTGAAATGCTTCAGTCACTTTGCTACTCTTAGCAAAAGACTTAGAAATACGGATGTCAAGGGTCATACTGCGAGTAATAAAAGTTTAAAAAAAATTGGGGCCTACCTACAGAAAGATTGGTTAAAGAAATATTTTGAAATATCATCCCCCTGAGTTGTTTTCAATCATTTAGTAGGATCATGGTTGATCTGATTATGACCTTACCTTCACTTTCCTACAAGGGCCCCATAACCCTTGACTCCTTTGTCAATCAAAAATCCATCTAACTCAGCTTTCAATGTATACAATGATCCAATCTATACTGTTCTATGGAACTGAATTACATACACTGAGAATCTGACACCCATCTCTCTCTTAAATAGAAACCCACTCATTTTGATGTAGTGATGCCAGTATTGGACTGGGTGGGCAAAGTAAGAAATCATTCACTTGATGAAGGAGCAGCACTCCAAAACTTGTGATTTCAAATAAATCTGTTGGACTTTAATCGGTGTTGTGAGATTTCTTACTGTGTCCACTTATTTAAAACTGCCCTGTACTTTTAAGTTTTTCCACAAGGGGAAATATCTTTTCAGCATCTGACCTATCAAGTCCCTCAGAATCTTATATGTTTCAATAAGATCACCTCTCATCTTCTAAATTCCAATGAGTAAATGCCCAATCTGTCCAACCTTTCTTCAGAAGACAAACTCTTCACCTCAGGGATCAATGTAGTGAATCTTCTATGAATTGCTTCCAACGCAAATATTTTCCTCTCTAAGTAAGATGGCAAACTATATACTGAGCTCTCAGTAACACACTGTAAAATTGCAGCAAGACATCCTCACATTCATACTCCACTCCCTTGAAATGCAAGTAAATATTCTGTTTGCCTTCCTACATAACTGAACATACATGTTAACTTTCTGTGATTCATGTACAAGGACAGCCAAATTCCTCTACAATACCACTGAAACAGTAATCCATAGGGCCATGTTATGCTGTGAGAATATGGATTCAGATTCCATAGTGACATTTGAATTCAATTAATAAATCTGTAATAGCCTCAGTAATGGTGATCATGGGTGGAATTCTCTCATCTGGGATTAAGTCTGATGGCAGAAGCGGAGACAAGGAATGTTTCCCACAAAAGAAGCTGATGGGAAACTATGCCATATCTTCTGGCCCTGCCCTAACTAAGGATGGCACGGTGGTCAAGTGGTTAGCACTGCCGCCTACGGCTCCAGGTTTGATTCTTTGCTTGGGTCACAGTCTATGTGGAGTTTACACATTCTCCCCATGTTTGCATTTCCAGTTTCCAGTTCTCCAGCTTCCTCCCACAGTCCAAAGATATGCTGTTAGGTGCATTGGCCATGCTAAATTCTCTCTCAGTATGCCCGAACAGGCGCCAGAGTGTGGAGACTAGAGCTTAATCATAGTAACTTCATTGTAATGTTAATATAAACCTACTTGTGACTAATAAGTAAATTTCACTTTAACTTTAATTAATTAAACATCCAGTGCTTTAGTGGCGTATGTTCTGAAAGAGCGGACATAATGGCACGACTCCCACCATCATACCTGGATACCACATTGAAAAGGTGGCCAATATCGCTCACCCACTATTGAAGCAAGGAGATGGACCTCCAGAAACACACTGAAGCTGGAAGGTAAACCTCCTTGATGACACTAAATCTGGAACAACCACTTGTAGCTGTTCCCCCAATGCACTTCTGTAATTTTTACAGCGTTCAGTGTTCTGGTTGTCTCCATGCTGAGCTGTGGAGGCAGCCTCAGGCATTTTTCTGGTTTGTCCTGTCTTCTGCCACATTGTTTCAGTCGTGTTCCGGATCAGCATGATTTCTTGCTGGAGTCACACAGAATAAGAGTTTGGTGGAAGATTTCAGTTAGACTTTCATCAGCATCCCCTTAGCCAGTAGTTTCACATTTGTCTCTCAAAGGTTTCTCAATCCACCATAGTAGTCACCCGCAGAAAGTACCATGGGAAATTCACATTGGTGTAAAATGATTTTTGGACTCCTGGTGAATTCTCATCCTTAGAAAGCATTCTTTTCGTTTTTTTTTTACAGCTTGCTATGGTTGCTGCTCTGTCCAAGACTAAGAAACTATAAAGGATTGTGAATGAAGCCCAGTCTGTCACTCAAACCAGCCTTCCATCCATTGACACTGTCTACACTTGCCATTTCCTCGCAAAGCAGCCAACAAAATTAAGGACTCCACACACCCCGGGCATTGTTTCTTCCATCTTCTGAGGTCACATATCAATGTACTCCAATAGCTTCCTCTTGCTGCTATCAGACTTCTGAATGGACCAACTCACATTAAGTTGATTTTTCTCCATAGCCTTGCTATGGTGTGTAATACTATATTCTGCATTCTCTCCTTTCCTTCCCTATGAACTGTATGCATTGTCTCTATAACGCATAAGAAACAATAATTTCACTGTCTACTAATACATGTGACAATAATAAATCAAATCAAATCAAAATCAAAGGAAGAATTCTACCTCATGACACTATCATCAATTGCTGTAATGATCAATCTGGTTCTCTAATATTCTTTAAGGAAGGAAATCTCCCATCTTTACCTGGTCAGGCCTACATGTGACACCAGATCAAGAGCAACAGTTGTTAACTCACTTAACTATTGTCTGAAATGTTTAGTTCAAAGATGATTAGGGATGTGCAACAAATGCTTGCTTTGCCATTGATGACTATATCCCATTAAAAAAGGAAAAACTTTGTTTTCCTAACCATTTATGTATAATCAGCAATTTTTTTTATATAGGATGTGGGCAACACTGGACCAGCATTTATTGCCCATCCCTAACAGGGCAGTTAAGAGTCAACCCCATTGCTGTGGGTCTGGGATAACTTGTAGGCTAGACTAAGTAAGATTTTCTTCCTTCAAGGACACTAATGAGCCCGATAGATTTTTGTGACAATCAACAATGATTTCACGGTTATCATTAGACTTTTAATTCCAAATATTTTACTGAATTCAAATTTCACTAACTACCCTGGTAGGATTTGAACCCAGGTCCCTGGGGCATTGCTTGTCTAGTGATAACACCACTATGTCACTGCCTCTGCCAGTGATTGTATTGTGACTACAATACAATCGATTCTCCACCCAAGTCATGGTAATAGATCGTAAATAGTTGATTGTAAATACCTGGAGTAAAGTTTAGAACCTGCTTGAGTTCTGGAGTTCAGGGTTATTCATTTCAGCGTTTTTTTTTCCCAGCAGCACAGCAAAGGTCATGTAAATATTTGACTCAATTTGATGTGAGCTAAACTTTGCACAAATGAACATTTACCCAGCTGTCAGAATTGTATGGCATTAACGATGAGTGGTGAAGACAGCTCAGTAACTGAAAACATTATTCTCATTGAAAAATGAACAAGCACAGTATTAAAAATAGATAACATATAATATTAATTAAATTTCTGCTTTACAGTTCCTTTTTTATTATTATGATGTCATACAATGCCAGGTACTTTGCCATTTTTTTCTCAGTACTATCAATAGGTGACTATTTTTTCCCAATGGATAAAACCATTCATAAAGTTGCCTTTCTCTAACTGGATGCTCTCCATTTGATTTTCACATAATTAATTTTAGTGTTTAATTCTTTTTATGTAGTCTCAAGGATGCAGAAGCTTATACTATGCTTTCCTTCAAGATCTGAAAATTACCTGAAAATCATTCAGAGTGCTGCGCTATAATATGCTTTGAAGGGACAGTAGCATTCAGTCACTAGAAGGCAAGTGTGTCCCATGATCCCATATCACTTTCACCTTGGCCTGTGAGCAGAAAATAGCAGAACTCTGATGTGTTTGAGTTTCTACCCACGTATAGATGTTCCCATGTGCTCTGTTTAAATGAATGAACCCATGACATGTTTACATAATTCCTTATGATTGGTGCCTTTAGATCATGATAAAAGCATGACTTGCTGCTGGAACAATGTTGTTTGTTAACTTCCTTGTGCTCTATATCCAAGGTGAAATTCTCCCAAGCTCCCGCAGGTATGTTCAATGGTGGGCCTGGGGGTAAAGTGTGAAGGGAGGGTCAGAAATCACTTTCATACTGGCATGAATTTATAGCAGCATCTTCCACTGGTGTCTGCCATGGTGGATTAGAAAGCCCATCAGAAACCGGCAGGAAACTCATTTGCATCCTATTAATAAGATGCAGATGAAGACCTGACTCCCCACATCAGATTCTCTGCAATGTGGCAGGAAACATGGTTGGAAAAACAAAGCGTGCAGATATCGGGACTCACCTGAATGATGCCTGGGGCTGCCTGGAATTGGGATGGAGGCATGCCTTAACCTTCAACGCCACAGCAGTGGGTTGAGGGTACATTTGTAGGTGCAACTTAAGATTCGTGTCTTGGAGAGACTACACTTTCCAGTCTCAGAATGTTCCTGAAGATACATCTTCTTTCTCAGGAAGTCCATTTTCTGGCCACAGAGTGCACCTAAAGAACTATCTTCATAATCAGGCGGCCCACCTTTTTTCAATTGTGGGTCAGTCATGTTGGACACCTTTTCAGTATGGTACCAGCTCTGCTGGCATACTATGTGTCAATCAGGCCTGCTTTATTACTGAGTACAGCACAAAACACAGAGAGAATAACTAACGTTGCCTGAACTGGAAGATTTGGTGCGTTTTCCTACCAGCCTTTGCAGTGGGAAACAGTCCACATTCCTACCCTGGCCAAAATAGTAGAATTCCATTCCATGCCTTTGACTCTAGTATGTTTTGATTTGCTGAGGTAAAAGGGGAAATTCAGAAGATGCTGCATTGACTCACCCTATAATGGCTAATTTAGCTTTCCTGATTTTGACAGACAGACACAGTCTCTCAAATCTGACTGCCCGAAAACCAAAGTTGTCCCAAAACTATAAACTTTAAAATGTTCCATGCATCAATCTTAATTGACTAAAATGCTAAAGAAGAAACTCACCTGGACAATTCAGCTAATTGTGGCGTGACTCCAAGCTACTTCATAGCTTCATGTATCATTCTATTCCTTGGTCCAAGCAACCCTTGATCCTATCCAACCAGCTTGACCCAAATTGATCACGGCCAAACTGCCTGCCCCACTCTGGCAATAACAGGAAACCAACATTGCCTTGGTCCCACGTTTAATGGATTGGAGATACTCTATATATAGTAAAAATAGTAACCCATGGAAAAATAATTGCCTGCTAGAGCACTTCATGCTCTCTTTTGCCTTGAGTTTATTACCAGTTCTAAGGTAGACCAGTTCTAGCAGCTCACAAAAGCTGCTTTAAAAATAGAAGGATAAAATGACATAATAGGCTTCATCAAGAATCATGAATTGATAATGAAAATGCTTGTAGTGCATGTCATATTGAAGAAATAATCGTTGCATATAGTCATGCTTTCTGTGGATTTGTTACTATTTTATATTCTAAGTTAACATTCCAAGCTGAGAAACACTTTATAAGGATGAAGACTCAGCCAAATTCTGAATTAATGAGATGTAGCCAAATTAGAATTTGGGGGTTACTTTAGATCAGCAGAAATCCTGAGTTGTCACAATCCTTTTCACTATTCTGTCTGATAGAAAATATAACACTAAACTAGATAATGAGGTATGTATATGAATATTAAAAATTACAGGTGATTGTTCAAAATGAAGGCTGAGTTGGACAGTTAAGCATAAGTAATGAAAAACTGCTAAAGCGTGAAAGATTTTTTGCGCTTGCAGTTGTGTAAACCAACTCTTAAATGGACTTCAGAAAGAATAATTAGGACCAATTGCATCCTATAAATATTACTGATGCTTAACACCTTCTTAATGTCACAATTTAAATGTATGTACTGTATGAAAAAGTGAATTAAATTATCAGCGATGACAAATGGTATTTATGCCACATTTTTTATATAGAGAAACAGCATAAGGTGCCCCACATTTGAGATGGGAGGTGTGGGTGGTCTAACAAAAGTAATAGAAGATGCTGAAGTTCAGGGAGATGAGGAAAGATCATTTTGAAGAGTTAAGTACTAAAGAGATTTCTGAAAGTGAGAAGGGATGCAGTAAGACAATCAAGGGTGGCAAGGTGGCACAGTGGTTACACTGCTGCCATGGACCCAGGTTCCATTCCTGGCTTGCATCACTGTCTGCATGGAGTCTGCACATTCGCCTGTGTCTGCATCAGTTTCTTCCTGGTGCTCTAGTTTCCTCCCACAGTTCAAAAAACAGGCTGGTTAGGTACATTGGCCATGCTAAATTATCCCTCAATGTACTCAAACAGGCACCAGATAATGTCATCTAGGGGATTTTCACGACAACATGTGACACTTATTTTAATTTTAAGAATGAAGTTCTAGCATTTGGAACCAAGTTGGGTGAAGGATGTTGCCCTTGGTTAGAGTGGATTAATGCTAATGCAAAGTTGAATGTAAGCATTAATTCTTGTTGTATTTTAAAGGATAAGATCCTACTTTCAGTCCATCTGGGGATAGGATGAGAAGAGGAAGAATATATTTCAACATGACTAATCCAATATTCCCCCAGTTTTCCATTCTGTATTATCATAATTCAGGTCAGAAACTCCAAAGTGTTTTATGAAGGTCACATGGATCATGTTTCATACTTTGAATTTGACTAGGATAAGCATGATAGGTTTCATCTTGGGTATCATACAAATGATCCACATGGGAGCTTTTATCAAATAAAGTTTACTTAAGTATATAGTTAACATATATGGAAAGAAAATTAGCAATAACTTTTGCCAATTATAAATAAAAACAAAGAACCCTATTAATGTATAACCCTTGACGAATATATCTAACGTGTTCCAATCAAACAAAACTTCCAATAGTTAAAAAAAAAACATTTTCACTGGTTTAACACAGCAAAGACTAATGCTCACATGATACTGGGACTTTAGATGAATGCTGCAGTTCAATTGAGGCACGTACAGACAGTTTTGGAGTCAGAACAGCTTCTCAGAACATCAGGGAGAGATTCTGGTCAACCTGTCAACAATAGATTCTCTAATCCAGGAAGGAAAGAAACCTTGCTTTCAGTGAACCAGCAGAATTTCCAATGCCAGAGAAAGAGACAACCAGTTCTTTTAACTTTGATGTCCCTTCTAAACTAAAACTGCTGCTAGCCAAACAGGGAATGAAACCTTTAAATCACTAGGAACACAAAGAAAACTGTCCAAAAAACATGACCTTCCTCCTAACAATGCAAAGTCATAAAACAACCCAGAATAGGAATAAACAATCCACATTTAAGTACTGAAATAGCAATAAAAGGACTTCTAACAGCCAGCCTGGCAACACTGAAACCCTAAAGGCCTGTTTACAACTGCAGAGAACATGATTTAAAAAAAATCTTAAGGTTAATCTATCATCATGATACCATTCATAAAACATAGCTTATCCAAAACTCTGATGCACATTATCATCTCACTAATGTGCCTTGCACATCACTCCTGTACTTGCTGACCAATTTCCCAAATTAAAAGAAAATCCCATTGTCTTTAAATATCTTCTCAGCCTCTTCTTATCTCTGTAACTTTCTCCAGCTTCATCAAAATGCCCCATCTCATCCTGACTCCCTGTTATTGCAGAGTTCTCTGTTCCTCTATCTGACCTCTTGGGCCTCATCCACTCTCTTTGCTGCAACACTGATGCCTGTGCCTTAAGCTTTAGCAGCACCAAGTTATGGGTTGTTTGCTAAATCCCTCTGTCTCCACATTTACTTCACCTCCTTTAAGCCACTCACTAAAATTAACCTCTTTCACCAAGTCCTTAAGTTGATTTTTGGTTCATTAGCTAGGATTCTCCAATCATGCTCACCACTCCCCTCCCCCCATCCTCTGTCTCTGCTGTTAGTAAAAACAGAGAATTTGGCACTCAGCCAAAACTCCATTCACTGCAGCTGGACTGGAGAATCCCAGCAGTAGGTGAAGTCAGTGAATTCTGGCTCTTGTCTCTTTTGTTTCCTGATGACATTGCTGTGATTCACCTTGAGATGTTTTTCTACCTTTCGAGTGTTACCTGAATGATATTTGTGAAGGAATGTCAAGTAGCTACAATGAAAGTGGAGACACAAAGTAGAATAAGTGGGTAAGTAGCAGAGCAGGCTATTGTATGAAGTAATCATAAAGAGTTGTGCCCAGATATTTCAGCAACACAGGGCACCATCTCAGACGGCATCAATACCTGACTGGCAAAAGATAGGCCAGACTGTCAGCTATGGTAGTCAGGACTGTGCCAAGAGATAAAGCGATTGTGGCTGGCAACCTAATCAGTATGGTAATCCCATAAGCTGCAGATTGATTCCAGATGTGGTGTGGATGATAGAACTCTGCAACCTGTTGACCTGCAACAAGTTGTCTTGGCTCATTGACAGGTAGGCTTCTAGGTGTGCCAAGGTTTGCAAAAATGGGTTGGCTATTATGAGTGAAATTTAGCAATGAACACGATGGTGAAAACGGAAATGGGCACCAATAGAATTACAATTCCAATGTAAAGAGCCAGCAGCAGGCATAAGAGACACTATCACTATCAGGTGATAATGCAATAGGGACAGTAGACCATACAAGAGCCTGCTGCACATATAGGGAGCCTCATTGTGGCTACAACTTTCCTGCAAACCTCCATTCAATCAGCATTTTGCTTAATTTCTTGTTGCTTTTCTTCATCACCCTCACTCCACCCCTCAATAAAATACTCCTCAGTCATAGCCCCCTTATTATTCTTTTGAGTCCTTTTCCGTCCTCCCATCCACAATCATATCCAAGCTGTACATATGTCTGAGCCCAAACTGAGATCAGCCCCATGGCCAGGATAAGCGGTAGAATAAATGTTATTGAAGTCTGTCTCATGGCAATATCAAGGATGTACCATTGTCAGTTGGCAGCCAGGCCAGATGGGAGAATGTGTGATCAGCCCACAGGCCCACAGGGTCAATTAAGATCTAGACATGTGACAATTTGAGTTTTGTGAGCACTTGGAGCCAATGCATCACTGATGGGCCAGTATGTGTGATGGAGATTCGTGCTTATGATTGAGTTAGCAAACCGACAATGTAAAGGAGAGGGCAAGGACTGGAAGTTGAGTGCCTGACCTGCAGCTGCTCACTCCTGCAGGAAAAGAGATACTGCAGATTGCAGGAAAAGAATTCGGATGAACAACCACAGTTGGCGAAGCTGGAATGACCAGGCATCAGAATGAGAATGCATCCAACATGGTGCAGATGTATGGGCACATGGGACAAATGTGGGGAAATGTGATGTGCTCATCCTGATATGCTAATCCTCATTGTGGTTCATTTCACATTCCTCTACAGGCAACACCCAGCTGACACCACAGCCATGACAGCAAAAGACTCCACCTTTGAAGATAGTGACAGCATCATCCCAATGGATGCACTGTCACTCACAATGTCCATATCCGCCACTCTCCACCAGCAGTTATCCTACAAGGTTCATGGAAGATGCACATTTAGATTCGGGAACACCATTTGGCAGCTCTGACAGCTGGTATCTCTGAAAATCAGGAGACTACTTGGGAATAGATCCCTGCTGAACCCCCGATTCTGATTATGGCCACAAGAAACCTGCTAGCGATGCAGCAAAAGTCAGGAAACTTATGATGGAGATGTCACTCATGAGTGATCTTATCTATTCACTTGTAGGTCAAAGGTGATGCTGGGTAGCCATCATTTTCTGCCCATCCCTATTTGCCCTTGCTTGGAGGGCAGTTCACAGTTAAACACATTGCTGTGGCTCTGGAGTAACATGTGGGCCAAACCGGGTAAGGATGGCAGATTTCTCTCCATAAAGGACATTAGTGAATCAGATGGATTTTCCAATATTTGACAATAGTTTCATGGTCATCAGTAGATTCTTCATTCCAGACCTTTTTCATTGAACTTAAATTCTACCACCTGCCATGGTGAGATTTGAGCCCTGGCCCACAGGAGATTAGCTGAGTTTCTGGATTAATAGTTTATCGATAATGCCACTAGGCCAATTCCTCCACTAGGCGAATGAAGGCATTTATGCAAGCCATGTGTTTTTTTATGTCATGGGCATTTGAGCTCCTGACATTCTCCATGTAGAGGTTAGTGACTGCCATGGAAAACCAGGTCCAACATATGACCCATATGCGCTCTGACCTGTATTCTGTTGCTCTAGCCATGGACTCCATACAGCAATGGCTAGTTGAGAGGGATACTGCAAGGGAGACCTTCTTTCAGGTACCCCCTTTTCTGGGAGAAAAGGAGGTGCAGGTGCCATCACATTTAAATATTGCACATTATGTTGTTTTTAATTTATTTATGTGAGTATCATTGTTATTTGTTAGAACTAGCTTAGTCAGAGGGCTAAATGTGCTGAAATATAAACAGAAAACACTGGAAAACTCAACAGATCTAGAGGCAGCTGTGGAGAGAGAAAAAGGTTAATGTTTTGAGAAACATGACTTTTCATCCAAGTCAAATGTACTGGAATACTCATGTTTGCACTCATTGATGGTACAGGGGAGTAAGGGACATTTCAGGTATGATCTTACCAGTCATTGGCCTTGCAGCAAGGTCAAAGAATTTGGTCTCCAGTCAAATCTCCATTCACTGCAACAGGATGGGAAAATCCTGATGGTGTGAACAGTTGTAACCTTTCTTTGTTGCACAGGAAATTATGTGCATTTGTGTTCCTTCTTTATTTAATATTCATGTTTGTCCCTAGTTTTGTAGTCAACACTTTGTGGGAAATAGATAAACATACAGGCTCAGCTGGTCCTCCAATCTACACATTGCCAAGGAAATTGTCCAAAATTACCCTGAATGGGGATAGCTGAGTTATTGTAAGTGCACCCATGACCCTGTAATGATGATGCAGGATCTGAATTCTTGGTCATGATGGGCTGATTGCCCCATGTCTAAGTGTGAAAAAACAGAGGTTGAGAAATCAATTTATGTGACAGAGCTCTCAAGTGGCAGAGGGCGCAAATTCAGAAACAGAAAAAGAGGGTGGTTGGCTAGGGTAAGTAGACAACCTGCACAAGAATTGGAATTCCGGTGCTGGAACCAACCTCATGTTAGTCTCTCATTCTTAAGTGAGTCATCCCTCGTATTCCTTGCACGTCCCTCAATGGCCCTGACATACAATAACAACTCATGCACATTCACAGTCTCCTCTTCAGGCACATCTAACTCATCCTCATCTGAGGAAGAGTACTGCTCCTCTATCATGTCCTGTTTCAATGTTTTTCTGTGGTGCACACGCAGGGCCCTTCCAGACTGGTCAAAACAATGGAAGTGCATTTTTAGCATGAGGCTTTGGTGGATGTGTGAGTGCATTGTATCATCACTGGTGTCATCAACAGGTGGGGACAGCCCTTGTCACCCAGCATTTGGCTATCATCCTGGTCTGGGGATTCAGAACTGCCAGTTACACAAAATGCATCAGTCACAAGAGCTCATTGGGAAACAGGCACAGACTTCCATAATTCTTCATTTGCAGACCAGTCTTACGTTCAAAGAGTGATTCACTAATGCTGCTAGCAAATCTCAGGGAGCTCTAACAGCCACATAATAGCTCTAATAGCCACACAATAACTCTTTGTACTTTCGGGAATTGAGAGATGACACAGAAGCTTATTACCTTTGTTGCCTGCTTACATCTCCAAAGTAACTGATGAATTTATTCACATGATGGAAGAGCTATTGGTCATCTTCTTTATGTATCTGGATATGACAGCCTGCATGCCACATATGTCACCTGTGAATCCCTGGAAACAGCACCTGGCAAAAAGATTAAATGCAGTAGCCACCTTGAGGGCCGCTAGCAAGAGGTGGCTATCAAATTCAGGAGACTGCAAGTATGAAGCCCCACATAAGTATGTAAAATTTAAGTACATGAGATTGGAGTGGTGTATTGGGATAGACAGAAAACAAGTTGACAGAAAGAAAACAAAGATTAGGAATAAGTGGGCTTTTTTCCAAATATGCAGAAAAAAAAGCAACTACCTCCCCATTGAATAAAATAGCAGCCTCTGCACCCCTGCAATCCTTGGCAGTCAAGGTGCAAATTGATATTTATTCTGTCATGCAGCTTAGTGAAGATTGTGCCTGCAGTCTAGTTGTGTGATGCTTGATTTGAGTGCATGGGGTAATCAGTTCTGTGTTATCCCTGCACTCCTCCCAGTACAAAGTATTGATCCACTCTCCA
Organism: Sphyrna mokarran; assembly: GCA_024679065.1. Lineage (NCBI taxonomy): Eukaryota > Metazoa > Chordata > Chondrichthyes > Carcharhiniformes > Carcharhinidae > Sphyrna > Sphyrna mokarran. The sequence continues at coordinate 93,234,988 of JAGIQG010000001.1, forward strand.
CAGTAAAGGAGAGAGTATTTACAAGATATAGTAGAAAGTGGGAATAGATCTATAGATGCATCTTTGCAGAGGTCAAGGTTTGGAGCCAAAAGTAACTGAACCATCTTTATTATTTGCATACATTAAGTTGGAAATTTAATGCTACTTGGTGCTAAAAATCAGTCACATAGAAGCTACAATAAACATTACATCAGTTGATACTAATCTGATTCAAACTGAGTATGATCTCAAAGTGTGAAGGCAACGAAAACCCTCACAAAATTGTACCACAAAATGTGATTACGCATTTCACTTGTTTTATTGCAAAGTATTTTACCTTGAACTTTCTGAGGAAAACAACATTATATTGGACTCTAGGTGCTATTACTGTCACTTCTTGCTTATTGTCACTTGCATTGCTGTGAAATTGAAAGTGACAGTAAAAAGACTCCAGCGCACTCACTTAACAAATATGTTTATAGCTTTCCCTCTCTGGAGTGGTGCTGGAGGATTGGAGAATTGTAAATGTTACCCCCTTGTACAACAGAGATATAAGGGTAAATTCTTCACTTGCAGACCAGTCAGTTGAACCTCAGTGGCGGGCAAGATTTTTAGAAATGTTAATTTGGGACAAAATGGAAAGTCCTTTGGAAAAATATGGATTAATTAAGGAAAACTAGATCAGTTTCACTAAAGTGAAATGATATTTAATTAACTTGATTGAGATTTTTGATGAGGTGGCAATAAATTTTAAGGAATTGTTGTTGTGGTGTACATTGACTTCCAAAAGGAAAGTGCACATAGATTTCAGCAAAGTTAACAGTCCAAGGGAATAAAAGGGACAGTAGCAATATCGATATTAAATTGGCTGAATGACAGCAAATCACAGAGCAGTGGCAAAATGCCATTTTTCAGAAGGAGTGCAAGTTTTTAATTGGTTTTCTCAGGGGTCAGAGTACTGAACATGCCTTTTCATGATATATATTAATGATTTATACTTGGACGTACAAGGTAAATTTCAAAATTAGCAGATGATACAAAACTTGAGGATAGTTTTAAATTTAAAGAGAACATAGATAAGCTAGTGGAATGGGTGGGCAGATGAAATTCAATGCAGAGAAATATGTGCTGAAATTCTAATTTAGTGACTGGAGGCCAGTGACCAGTGGTGTACCACATCAATCCATGCTAGGCCCCTTATTGTTCATCATTTATATAAATATCATAGATGACTTTGTGGGGGGTAGGATTCAGCAAATTTGCCAGTGAGACAGAGATTGGCCTGGTGATTAACAGTTACAGGAAGTTATAGACAAGATGGTCAAATGAGCAGATGAGTGGCTAATGGAATTTAACCCTGAAGAGTATGAGATGATACACTTTGGAAGGAGTAATTTAACAAGGAAGCATACTATGAAAAGTTTGACACTGGGAAGTTCTGAAGAACAAAGAGTTCTTGATGTGTTTGTCCATAGATCTCTGAAGGCAGAAAGGCAGGTTAATAGGGTGGTGAAGAGGGCAGATGACACACTCGCTTTTATCAATTGAAGCAGAGCTTATAAAAGCAGAGAAGTCATGACATAGTTGTACAGAACTTTGGTGAGGCTACAGCTGGTGTGCAGTTCTGGTCGCCACACAATAGGAAGGACGTAGATTCACCAGCGGGTTGTCTGGGATGGAACATTTAAGTTATAAAGAGAGGTTGGAAAGGCTTGAGTTGTTTACTCTGGAGCAGAGAAGACTGGGGGGAGGTTGATTCAGGTGCTCATGATTATGAGATGCATGATCAGAGTGGATTGGGAGCAGCTGCTCTTTACTGAAGGATCAGTTATGAGGGGACACAAATTAAACGTTAGGGTGGGAGGTTTAGGGAGGATTTGAGGAAATATTTTTGTACTCAGAGGATGGTGACAGTCTGGAATATGCTGCCTGTGAGAATGGTGGAGATGAGAAGACTCACAACTTTTAGAAAGTATCTGGATGAGTACTTGGCATGCCATAACATTTAAGGCTATGGGTTAAGTGCTGGCAAGTGGTATTATGTGGACAGATTAGGACCTTTCATGGGCCAAAAGGCCTTTTTCTGTACTGTAGTATTTTGTGATTCTGTGAAAGTACAATTCGAAAGGCAGGAATGAGTGATCCCACGAATGTGAACAGCCAGAAAGTTCCGGTCATACATTCTAATCTGCTTTTCTAACTACAGTGTTTATATATCTGGTCCAATTCAGCTTCCAATCATTGTAACACATGGATATTGAAGTTAGAGGATTTTTGTGACTGTGATAACATTAAAAATTGAGGGAGGTGGTTACATTCTCTCTTTTTAGAGAAGGATGTTGCTGACATTTGTGTAGTCTGAAGTTTACTTGCTATTTATTAGCTCAGGCCTGAAATGTTGTTCAGGTCTTGCTGCATACAGACATAGGTTGCTTGAGTGTCTGAGGAGTTGCAAATGATGCTGAACGTTGTGCAATTACTACCGAACATTCTGACTTCTGATCTTATAATGGAGGGAAGGCCATTGAAAAGCAAATGATGATGGTTAAGGCCGAGGATACTACCAAGAGAGATTCCTGCAGTGATATCCTGAAGCTGAGATGATTGATCTCCAACAACAACAACAACAAACATATTCATTTATGCAAGGTCTAATTTCAGCCTTTAGAGCATTTTCCTCTGATTCACATTGACTTCAATTTTACTTGGACTCCTCAATGCCACACTTTGCCAAGCACAGCCATGATGTTAAGTACAGTGGTATAAAGTGAAAAGTGAGTAAATGTACTCCGAGTAATGTTTACTAGTTTGCAATAACCCTTTTAAACTCAGATGTGTTACACAGATAGACAAAGGGGACAAGAATCAGATAAAGGTCCAGCACAATTTATTGGACACTATATCAAGGAAAAGCAATGTTCAATCTCTTCACAGGACTCTTCAGTAAACAGTCTCAAATCTACACTAATTTCAGTGGGAAGTTGTTTGTCCAAGACTTGGCTGCATGAATACTATCTGTTCCAGCTCTGCAGTTTGCAAATTGCAGAATCTGGCTCGCTTTGAACTTGTTTCAAAATTTCAAGTTTTTATCCATGCTCATGAAAAATATCAATATTTTTGTAATAATCCCAGAAGTTATGGATCACCTGATCACAACAGTCACTCTCAGTTAAACCTCTGGAATGCAACTGTTTTGTTAATGTTTGAATTAAGACCATCATGAGGTCTGAAGCCAATTGGTCCTGACAGAACCCAAGCTGACCATTGGTGATCCATTTATTGTTGATGAAGTACTCCATAACAGTACTTTACTGATTTTTTAGGGATTGGTGGGATTGGACTTCTCCTACGTTTTATGGAGAGGATTTTCTTGGGCAATTTTCCGCAATGCTGGGTAAATGCCAGTGTTGTAACTGTATTTGAACAGCTGAATAGAAACATGGCTAATCCTGGAGCACAAGTGGCTGAGGTGTTATCGGTGTCCATACCTTTTGATTTTTCCAGTGAACTCAGCTGTATCTTGACCAGAGACTGGAATCTGTTACAGGGAGGAGTTTAGGATGAGCTGAACTGGATCATCCACCAGGCACTTCTGGCAGGAGATGGTCATAAATTCTTCAGCCTTCTCTTTGCTGGCTTCCCCCATCATTGGGATTAAAGATATTTGTGTACCCTCCACCTCCCATCAGTTTAATTATCTTATACGATTCACAGGTGGATATGACAGGAACTACAGAAATTTAACCTAATGTGTTAGTTGTGATATTATTTAGATATGACTACAGCAAGCAGCTTTCACTGTTCAGCACACACATAGCCTTGTATTGTCGTTTCACCAGATTAGCACATCAATTTGAGTTACACCCCGGTATCGATGCTGGTATATTTTTACTACATTTCCCACTGAATCAGATTTGGTCACCTGGCTTGCTGGTAATGGCAGAGTGGTTACTCTGGATGTTGTTAGTGAGGATTCAGCAACAGTAATTCAATTGAATGTCAAAAAAAAAATGGTTGGATTCTCTCTTGTTTGAGATAGTTATTGCCTGGCAGCTGTGTGGCATGAATGTTGCTTGCCACTTATCAGTCCATGTCTGAATATTGTCCAGGTCTTGCTGTGTATGCACAAAGACTGCTTCATTATCATCAATCATCAGTGAATATTCCTAATATGGATCTTATGCTGGAGAGAAGTTCATTGATAAAGCAGCTGAAAACAGTTGGGTCTAGGACACTACCATGAGGGAGTCCTGCAGTGATATGGAACTAAGATGATTGGCCTTCAATCAAGTGATGATACTGTGCCTTGGTATATATTTATATATGTTCTATAGAATGTTTTAATTTTTTTACAGAGAGTCAGTGAGTCTGGATGGTATTTAGCTCACATGCTGGGGAAATACGATAATGACTCATTTTAGTCGTGCTTAATAAGGAGAGGCCTAATGGGCCTTATTTACAAAAGAAAAGGTCCCTTGGAGTATTTTTGTTTAAAGGAATGAAAGATGGGTTTAGGTGCAGGATCATGCGAGAATGTGATTAATAGGAGGAGGTAGATTGGTAGCAGAGAAATGGTGTTCAGTTTCTGGCTGAAGTTGTTTAAGGGCAAAAATCTATAAGCTGCTCTGAAAATCAAAACATCTCTGAATCTTCAAGGCTGTTGATATAATTTATAACAAGTATGCCTGGGTTCGCTAATGATATTTAAAGTGTTATATATAAAAAGGTTTATAATCTCTACTGTGGATGGCACAGTAATGCAGTGGTTAGCACTGCTACTTCACAACTCCAGGTATCTGGGTTTGATTCCCAACTTGGATCACTGTCTGTATGGAGTTTGCGCATTCTCCTTGTTTCTGTGTGAGTTTCCTCCACGTGCTCCGGTTTCCTCCCACAGTCCAAAGATATGTAGGTTATGTTTGATTGGCTGTGCTAAAATTGCCTCTTAGAGTCGTGAGATGCATACGTTAGAGGGATTAGCAGGGAATATGTAGGATATGGGGGTAGGGCCTGTGTGGGATTGTGCTTGGTGCAGACTCTTGGGCTGAATGGCCTACTTCTGCACTGTAAGATTTCTATGATTTCTTATATTTAAACTTGTTATGAGTAAAGCTTGATTTGATAAAAGATCCCTAATTTGTCAATGGAATTATTCCTGAAGTGAAGTATCTTATTCTCACATTTATGCAAAATATAAACATTGCTGGACTCTAGTCTAGCTTCATAACATACCTTAATGATCACCACAACCATGTTCCTTTGTCTTAGGTATGTCTTTAGACACAGATTCCCTTTGAATCAGTGCAGTTTTTCTCAGGCTGCTTGATGCTGCACTCAATCAAATGCTGCTTAGATATCTAGGGCAATCATTCCCACCTCACCTCTGGCATTCAACACATTTGTCCATGTTTGGACTAAGGCTCTAATATGGTAAGAGGCTAAGTGGCCTTGACAGAACACAAACTGAGCAACAGTGAGCAGATTACTACTGAGTAAATGCTGTTTGATAGCAGCATCAATGACACCTTCCATCACTTTGCTGATGATTTAGAATAAACTGATGGGGTAGTAATTGGTGGGTGGGATTTGTCCTGCTTTTTGTTACAGGCGGACATACCGACAGTTTTCCACATTGTTAGGTAGATGCCAGCATTGTTAGTATATTGGAACAACCTGTGCTCCAGAACTAGTCTACATTTGCTTAACTGCCTACATTTACATTATCCTTTCTTCTCCCTCTGAGTATTTGGGAATCTATAATATACTCCTAGCAATGTTAATATCCCATCTTTGTTCCTTAATTCAACCTTTATGGTCTTATTTGAAGATCCTTTTCCATATCATTCCTCCATTCAGCTGTGATTGTTTCTTTAACCAATATTGCAAACCTCTGTTCCTTTTCATCTCTAACTCAATCATGCTTGAAAGCCCAAAGCTACAACTTCTGCCATTCTTTGAGCCATCTTTAAATAGTCATAATGTTATCACATTTCCAAGTACATATTGGTACCCTCAACTCATCCTCCTTATTCTTTGGATCTCTTGCAATTGAAGTACACATCATTGAATGAGTCTATTTTTGATTTATTTCCTCAGCCTTCTGTACCAGTGCATTATTTTTCTTAATGCAATTCCCAGCTTTTTTTTTCTCTCCCTTCTGAATCTAGGTTCATGACAAGTTGGTTTAAGGCTTCATCAACAGCACTCAAAATCCTATCCATGATATCAGACCCAGTCCTGCACAAGCTGTCTGAGCTGTAAAATCCCACTTCCACTCCAATTGAACGTAGTGGTGTTAGGAATCTGATGTTCTTACTCCTGCCTCATTTCTCCAGCCATGCACTAATCTGCATTAGGCTCCTCTTCTTGTACTCACAAGTCAAGTAAGTTTTTCCCGCATGATTGTTCTCTCAACATTTGCTTTAGGTCTAGTCTGACAGTAATATCTTTTACGATTCAATCAGCAGTGCTGCTACTCAGCCTTCTTGCTGTTGGAGATTGAAGTTTCTGATCCAGAGTACATTAAGCACCCTTGCTACCTGCAGTAGTTCTTCTAAGTAATATTTGACATGAAGTAACACTGATTTCCTAGCTAAGACAAAGTCGTATGTGGCAATCATCATGTTTGACATGATGCCAAGAGACCTTATGTGGTATTTTGTTGAGGCTGGTCAGCGGCATTCCCTCCTAACTGTATGATGAGTCCGTTCTACTCTGGGACAGATCATGCCCAGAAAATGAAAGCATCTGGGTTGCTGGTTAGAAAATTTGATGCAGTGAGCAGAATATTCATGTCATGAGAATCATATTGGATGGGACAGAAATTTTGACAGGCCACACAAAAGTCTGTTGACCTTAGGTGAGAATTTCCAGTCTTGGGGTGAGAATAGCTGGGAAATCCCAAATCGTTCATGAGTTTGACTATGTCAGGCTGAAGCCTGATTGGTCCCTAGGACAGCACTCACGATTTTAGCACAAAACCCAAACTTTTTAAGGAGGGTGCTTCAAGGATGGCTAAGTTGTGTGTGCATTGGTTAATTCAAAAATGCACACACAATTGGTTAATATTGTGTGGTCTGCCTGGTTGAATTGTTAAGTGTTTTTGTAGTAGGTTTGATGCAATTTACTAGTTTGCTCAGCCATTTCAGAGTGTAGTTAAGAGTCAACTATATTACTGTAGGTTTGCAGTCAGGTTTCCAGATCAGTTAAGGATGGTCAATCAAATTATGTTTGCGTACGAGGTGGTTCTTATGACAAACAGTATATAATTTCTTCTGGTAATGATCATCGTTATCAATACTAGCTTTTCAGTTCAGGATTATTTTTTGACTAATTGTAAATATTAATACTAGAGCCAATAGAAATCTTAAGATATATCCTTGCTACTTACAATGGAGTAAATATTTGTTTTATGAAATAGTTATACGCTCTTTCCTTTATCAACAACTCTACAGTTTCTCATGCATTGCACAATAAGGCAATCTTTCTTCAACAATAATACTGAATTTTCAAAAAATGATGCAGAAATTCAGAATCACAATGCTCCAAAAATGAAACATTTTGTCAAGTTGGTCTTGTATTAAAATATATGTAATGTTGTTAGATTGAACACAGGATAACTTCTGATGTCAGGACAAATATAAGTATGATCACTTTTTCCTGCTGTAACAATTGGAAATGTTTCAGCTTATACATGAATAAAGTGTATTTTTCAAAAAAAACTTGGGAGACAGTGAAACTGATTTTATAAAAAGCAACTCTATTTACAGCAAATAAATGCATACACTTGATATCATTTATAACATTGGTAATTATCCTGTGCTTTGCTGAAAGAAATATAGAATTCTAAATGCATGGAACTCTTCAGTCAAAGAATCTCAAGATACATTAACAATTCTTGTTTTGTCTTGTTGGATGGCACTTTTGCGTAGGCTAACGTTAGTGAATGTTCGATTCATTATGTTCTAATTTTATTCCTTTCTCACCTTTGCAAATGGAAACTTTTTTTCATTTTACATTGATGATTCATATTTCCTGCTCCATTCTATGCTATCATGCATTTATCCAAATTAAAATCCATCTGTCATTCATTAGTCCGTGAACTTAATTTGTCCAGATCTCTTCGGAAGCTATTCATCTCTCTAGCACCAAACATCTGGGCACACAACTTGACTTTATGAGTAAATGTATTTATATCAATAATATTAACAGCAGGAGATGCAAAACAGTGAGTGGATAATTAAATGAATAACAAAAATCCATTAGTTTTCTCGTTTAAAAAAATCTTATTTTTGATATGACAGGAGCAAGAATAACTTCCATAACTGTTTTGTGCTTTGCTAAAAAAGAAAACATAACTTAAAACATCTGGAACTTTTCACTTTCATATCAATTGAAGTGCTATCAAACTAAAAAGAAAATGATAAAATATGGATACAGATTGGGAACAATATTAGATTGCATTAATCGACAATTTGGAACCCCAAATTCTCTTGCAGTTTTGTGCATGTCATTGTACCATTATGGTTTTATTTATAAATCTAGGTAATGAAAAGGCCAATACAACCGGGTAAAAAGTCTGGGTGAATAATCCTGGGTTTACCACCTAAAGCCTGCAAAATGTTCATGATAAAGAATTTTGCACCTTTGTTTGCCGCAAGCATAAAGGGTGTTGTGGATGGAAAAGATTGTGCAACTTCAACAATGAGCCTCTTACTAGCAAGATTGCATTTTCTGATTCTCCCCATCCCTCGTCAGTGGCATAATGAAGTTTCCACCTAAAAGGACCTAATTTCAATACACAGCAGGCATTTGGAATCTTCCAGGAAGGTTTACAACTAGAACATAAGAATTAGGAGCAGGAATAGGCCATTTTGCCTCTCGAGCCTGCTCCATCATTCAATAAGATCATGGCTGATCTTTTTGTGGACTCAGCTCCACTTACCTGCCCACTCACTATAATCTTTAATTCCTTTACCGTTCAAAGGTCTATCTTCCTCTGCCTTAAAAACATTCAAAAAGGTAGCCTCAACTGCTTCACTAAGCAGGGAATTCCATGGGTTCACAACACTTTGGATGAAGAACTTCCTCCTCAACTCAATCCTAAATCTGCTCCCTCTTGTTTTGAGACAATGCTTCCTAGTTCTAGTTTCAACTGCAATGGAAACAACAACCTCCCTGCTTCTATCTTATCTATTCCCTCAATAATCTTATATGTTTCTATAAGATCCCCCTCATTTTTTTAAATTCTGATGAGTGTAGTCCCAGTTTACTCAGTCTCTCCTCATAAGCCAATCTTCTCAACTCTGGAATCAACCTAGTGAATCTCCTCTGCACCCTCTCCAGTGCCAGTATATCCTTTCTCAAGTAAGGAAATCAAAACTGTACACAGCACTCCAGATGTGGCCTCATACAGCTGCAACAAAACATTGCTGTTTTTAAACAACATCCCTCCAGCAACGCAGGACAAAATTCCATCCGTCTTCATAATTATCTGCTGCACTTGCAAACTAAACCACTTTTTAAAAATGTTAACTAGGCCAAAGGAACCATACAGGGGCCCAAGATGATATAACCAAAAGGGATAGGGACATATTCTGGTAGTACCGGAGGGGCAGTGCCAGGTAGCAGTGTTGGGGCCAGTGCTGCGAGGCCCTCAGGGGAGGTCCATTGGGAGCTGTGATAACGTGGGTCAATCTCCACAAGAACGTGCATTGCTGCACACAAGCTTTCTCACCTCAGCCGGCACTCTGAGCAAATAAAGGCCTTTTATAAGACTTTTTATATTCACTCCTGGATGCTACTTCTGATACAATGGATTTTTTCACCCTTTTATGAGCTAACTTACTTGGAGGCAGAAAAGAAGTGCTAAACAGAAGATTCCTGCCAAACTCTGAAGATACACCACCATTAAGTGATGTAATAACAGAAGGAGTGATTCTGTGTTCCATACAATAGCTCAATCACACAATGAGTACAAAGAAAGCTGTCTTCTTTAAAATCTGCTCAGAACTGGGCATTGATGAGGTTCTGTGAGATATTAACAGACTAGAAATTATCCCCATCTTCTACGGTGGAGAAGCTAGAACATCAATACGAAAGACAAGATAATGTAATTGAAACAACAAGGGAGATGGTTTCATTTTTTCTTGTTGGAGATGGTTGTCACTTGACACTTATGTGGTATGAATGTTATTGGTCATTTATCAATCCAAGCCTGAATATTACACACGTCTTGCTACATTTGGATACAAACTGTCTCAGTATCTAAGGAGTTGCAAACAGGATGAAAATTGTGCAACATCTAACAAGTAGAAAGGCATGGCAGCAAATACATGAGAACATCATCACCTATAAGATTCCCTTCAAGTCACTCACCATCCTGACTTGGAAATATATCACTGTTCCTTTACTTCACTGGGGCCAATATCCTGGAATTCTCTCTGTAATGGCACTGTGGGTGTACCACATAAACTACAGCAGCTTGAGAACGAGCTCAACACTATCTTCAAGGACAGTTAGGGATGGGCAATAAATGCTGGCCTAGCCGGAGAAGTCTACATCCTGTGAATATTTTTATCAAAAAAAAATCTTGTTCCCAAACTGTCAGTGTGCACAACTGTTCTAGTCTTCCTTTTCACCGAAAATGAAATAGTAAGTGAGGAACAACAATGAATAATCAAAAAAAAGTAACACAATGGCTGAATTTGTTCTTCCATACAAGTGACATTTATGTTTGGCTATCTTTTCTAATGGCACTTCAAAATAAATTCCGCTGATACGAGACTAGGGGTGTCTAACCTGTGTCTCCAGATCGAAGTCATCCTTGATTCTTTGAAAATTGATCCTGATGTGGTTACATGGTGCACATCTGCAATTGCTCCCATCCATTCATGTTCAATTACTCACCACTGGTGCTTCATTTTGCTGTCTATCTAGAGTGGACGCCTCTGAGCACAGGAATGGGCATGAGGAGTGAAATGACAAGGTGCTAGCTGTGCTCATATTTCTCTCGCAGACAGTGTTCAGTGAGCCCCAAGAGGTATTACCTTTTGAAACTTTATGTGGAGTTGCTGGCGTTGGATTGGGGTAGGCACGGTAAATCATCTCCCAACACCAGATTAAAGTACAACAGATTTATTTGGTAGCACGAGTTTTTGGAGCATTGTCCCCTTCATAAACTTCAGTAAATTGTGAGACCACTTACTTTTGAAACTTAAGAAGATCCTAAAAATATACAGAAAGGACAAAGTGAATACAAATAGCTTAGCATGGTCATAGGAACATGGTATAGACAAACATGTGTTTGCCTCTTCTTCATGTGAGTTCACCTGATGAAGGGCAAACCCCAAAAGCTTGTGGGTTTATTATCAAATAAACTGTTGGATTTTAAGTTGATATTGTGAGACTTCTTACTGTGTTTACCACAGTCCAATGCCGACATCTCCACATCACATCTTTGTGGCACATGGAATGCCCAGAACAACCACCCCCCCCTTCCCCCTACAAGGCTGGATGACCCACCAGGGTATTGCTGGCAGTGAATACATCTGGCGTGTCTCACACCAGCCACAGATTAACTAGCTGTAACAGTGGGATGAAGTCTTTAAGTGATTATTTAAGGTTCCTCGAGGCAGGAAAGCTGTCCTTGTTATTTATTGTCATGGTCTAAGTTGGAGGAAGGTGGAAAGAAGCACAGTCTCCACTCATACCTTCCTACCCAATCACATGACAACTCCTGATCGCAATTTCCCTGAACTAGGTCCAGGCAGCAGTAAGTTCCGCTCAATGTTACAGGTTGATGACTTTACTGAGAAATAAAAAGAGTTACAGATTTAACAATGCATAATCAACAAAATAAATGAAAGGAGGCAAGACAAAGATAGCAGTCTGTGATACTGAGGAGGGCAGGACTGATTAAAGAACAAAAGAGATGATTTTGCAAGGCAAAAGCAAAAGAGAGTGGGAATAGGACATTCAGATTGTGATGTTTACCACAGATTATGTGAACCTGGTTGCAGGGGGCGGCGGGGGAGGGGTTGAGGGTGTGGTTGCGGCGAATTTGCCCAATCCACTGTGCTGTTTTTGTAGTGCTTTGGGTCCAAAGACACTAACAGAAGCTGTTTACTGGGATCCCCACTGCGCGCGATGGCCTCTGCATGTCTCCAGCAGCTGGATTCCTGGTGCAGTCAGCTCCATGCCGGAAATTGGTGCGGAGTGGCATAAATTATTTAAATCCTGATTAGCATTTAATTTAAATAACATTGGCGGGCCCAGGACTGAAATCTCTAGCTCACTGGATTCCTCACACCACCACCCCCAGCCTCCTGCCTTCAGCTCCCGGGGGATTCACTCCAGAGGGGTTCAATATATCTCCCCATTTGCGGGGGAGGAGAAGGGAAGGCAATTAAGGCCTCCAGAGGGTTGGACACAGAGTATCCTTCATCATCCAGTAATTCCCTAGAGCGGAGAAGATACAACATCTTTTCCGGAATCTTCAACATGTCATAGATGAAGATGAACATCTCACCAAGGCCATCCCCAACCCCTCCCTTTTTGACTTCAAACAACCATGCAACCTCAAACAGACCATTGTCCACAGTACCCAGCCTTCAAGAGAATAGTGACCACAACACCACACAACCCTGACTCTGCAAAACCTGCTGGATCATCGACATGGATGCCATCATCTCACGTGAGAACATCATCCACAGGTACATGGTACACATTCCTGCAACTTGGCCAATGTTGTCTACCTGACACACTGCAGGAAAGGATGTCCTGAGGCATAATACATTGGGGAGACCATGCAGACGCTACGACAACAGATGAATGAATACCGCTTGACAGTCATGAGGCAAGACTATTTTCTTCCTGTTGGGGAACACTTCAGCGGTCACAGGCATTCGGCCTCTGATCTTCAGGTAAGCATTCTCCAAGTTGACTTCACAACATACGAAGCACAGAGTCATTGAGCAGAGATTGATAGCCAAGTTCCGCACACATGAGGACTGCCTCAACCGGGATGTTGGGTTCATGTCACTCTATTTGTAACCCCCTTGACTTGCCGGGGCTTTAACATCTCACTTACTGTCCTGTCTGGAGACAATACGGGTAGAGGTGGGAATATCGGGTGGCGGCGTGGGCTCTTGGGGCCGAAGGGCCTGTTTTCCATGCTGTTTTGTTCTTTGTTCCTTGTTCTTTGTAATACACATCCTTTTCATCTATTCTTAATGTTGTCTCCATTGCCTGCACCTTTAAGACTTGATTAGTTATAAAGACTCACATTCTAATCAGTATTCTATAAACTGACTGTGTGCCTTTATATGCCCTGTTTATAATCAAAACTCTCTACTCACCTGACGAAGGCACTGAGCCCCAAATGCTAGTGGTGTTTGCAACTAAATAAACTATTGGACTTTAACCTGGTGTTGTGAGACTTCTTACTATGCATTGTCACCATGGCAGTGCCAGCCTGAGCCTTCTGGCACTATCCCAGGGGCAAAGTGCCAATGTCCATGGACCATCTTAGCACTGTCCATTGGGCATCAGGCAAGGGGGGGCCTGAAGTGTGGGGGGACATCAATGGGGCAATCTATGGGAAAGTCCTGCTGCCATTATGCACTTTGGGCTGAGTAAAAGAGGGAAGGAGGTCAGCAATTGGAGCTGGCCATAGGGGTGAAAGTGAAGAGGGCAGCCTGCTGGTGGGATTGGGGCTACAGGGTGAGTACTGACGCTGGCTGTGAGATCGGGACGGGGGAAGGGTCGAGAATGCTCCGGGGGCCAGTGATAGGCCCATGAGGGGGACAGAGGGCTGGTGGTACGGGGGTCATGGGGCTGGCCAGTGATCAATCTAGCCAGCAATCAGGAGGCCAGCAAACGGGAGCCACTGTGCATACGCCAATCTCGGCGCTGACAGATCAGTGCATGCACAGTGACTTCTCAGCGCCATGCTGCCAGCCTCTCCAGCAGGAATAGACTCCACTTCCTAATTTTCCATGGATTCCCTCTGAGGCACTCTGCAGTGCACAGCCTGGGAGATTCATTTTGAAAATCCTGTTGAAAAACCAATGTGAATTACTCCAATTTTATACAAATTCAACACTTGAATTTTTTTTGGGGAGAATTGCCCTCTTATATCTACAGGTGTTGAACTCAGTGGCCTGCAAGTAAACCTTTATCCTTATAATGGTACTTTCACGTATGGTTCTACCTTTCCTCTAACATCCAGGATTCATTGTCCTTGGATTTAGTAGGTCTGTTCCTATAGGAAACGATGTCAATTATGGAGGCTTCCCCATCTTTTGTTTTAGAGCACTGCCTTCTCGGACAGCACAGTAAGTGCTCAATGCCTCTGCTATCGACTGTCAAGCATTCACACTGGCTATATGTTGTACATTCCCTCCTAAGGAGGCCATGATGCCGGCATTGGACTGGTTGGCACAGTAAGAGATCTCACAACACCAGGTTAAAGTCCAGTATGTTAAAATAAAATCAATAAACCCAATTGACTGGTGTTGTGAGACTTCTTACTGTTCCTCAGGAGGCTGAGAGGTTGGCGTGGTAAAGAAAAGTTTGTCTCTTTTCCACAATCGCATTTCATGCTTGTCCCATCATTTACCTCCAAGAATCCCAGGGGCAGTCAATTGCAAAACTTCTGTGCTTCCTTACTTCTGCTGCTCTTGTTCCATCACTCTATGCTTCCCCACATCAGCCCCATATCATCCTGCACCCTGATTCAAGACCGGCAAAAGTTTTTCCTTGCACCCCTTTGTTTATAAACATTGTTGACTGCATCACATGATTTTTAATTCAAAATAAGTTCCCAAAGTTGTTCTGCTTAGCCTACTCACCAGCCAAAAGGAGCAGTTGGAGGTCACAGTGATTTAAAACATTGAGTCTCATTTAATGGTGCCAGTCCACTTCTGCCCTGCTGCCAGGTTAAAAATATTTGCTTAAAATCCACAGATAATTTACAAAGGCCGGGATAGTAGTCTCAGGAGGATTTTACAGGCTGGGAGAGCGGAGGATGTGGACTTTCCTTGCAGGATTCCGAGGAATACTTTTCCACTTCCAGGTCTATAAAGGGAACATTTATTGTTTATCTGACAAATATTTCATATCCGTGAATCAGCAGCAGACCCACTTTCTACCCAGCGGAAATGTTACATTTGTTTCCTCATTTAAACCATTGGAAAAATAACATTGAACTCCCACTAAGCCCTGGGAAAAATGACACTGAATTCCCATTATCGCCAACAGACCCTAATTATTATTTGTCAATAAGACTCCTGATTTTCTTAGTGGGTGCCTCATATAGTGCCAACTCCAGTCATATTAAAAATGGAAATCAATGGAAATGGAACAAGGAATGCAGCAGTTTCTTTTTAAAAGCCTGCCTACTGTGTTCCTCTCCAGTGGGGGAAGACTAAATTCCCACACATCCCCATGTGCCTCTGACTCATTTAATTTTCTTGCCAGGCAACTCTTACAGAGTGTTCAGGACCGGAGATGGCACGACATGAGGTGTATGTAGTGTTTGTTGTTTACCATGACAAGTTAATTGCACATTGTTTATGATCTGTGGGAAAACAAGCTCAAAGCCAAGGACATCGACACTTTAACCATCTTCCGTCTCAATATAATTTTTACCTGAATGTGAAAGTGTGCAATTTGCTTTAAGAGACAATCTTTGAATATATTTCAAAATCTTCTTTTGCAGCAAAGTGGTCAGAATAAAATCCCAGAACGTGACAGCTGCCTCAGGCAAGTAAATATAAATATGCATGGGCAATCAACCATTTTCTCTGTGTGAATATACAACACTCAAGTATGATGAGAATTTCACCTCTGCAGAAACATCTCTTTAATATTCTTGGTGTCATTGTGCTAACATTGAATATTTACAGAGCATATTAAGTTAAGGAAAATATTAACTTCCTTAGAACATCTCTTACTGCAAACTTCCTCATCACAAAGTCTATAAGACAGAGCAAAATCAATGAAGATTGCATTACTTCTTGTGATGATGCATTGACTCTCATTTGCAAATCATACAGTTAGAATTAACTCCTTATTTTACATCTCGCTCCAAGTCTCTGACTCTCGACATTACACTACATCACCCCCTCAAGCCTTCTGACTTCTAGTCCTTTTTCATAAGGGCAATAGTGGTGGTAGTTTTGCTCTACTTGACTGGGTCCCCAGCTCTTTGGGATAATTTTGGAATTTACAGCCTGCAGGTGATCTCCCAGAGTCTGATGGGTAGAGTGAAAATTTGTAGATGACTCAGGTTCTCCAATCCGATTACCATCTAGATCTTTCAATGACAAGTGAAATCTTCCCATCCTGCCTGCCATGGGAATCATAATGCCTGAGGGGGAAGGACAGATCATGTAAAAGTCCATTGGCCTCCAGTTTTGGGGCCAGTTCAGCTAAAAATCCTGCCCAACATCTCTGGTTTATTTGGCTTAGCTGATGACTGCTTGAACTCTGTAGGAAGTTACTTCTAAGTGGCAACTAGTACATGTCCTTTTTGTTTTGGTGTTGTCTGTTTGGCTGAGGTAGGACTGTGGATGGTGTCCATTCAATAATTTGTCCATAACAACTTTGGGTTGGGATCGAAATTGGTTCTGCTGGTTAGATATTTGGCAAGTTGCATACTTCGTGATCTTTGTTATAGGTTCACATCTGATTGGAATGATACTCATCTGCTTTCCCCCTCACCTTGGCCAAGTCATCAGCTTGGATACAAGAATGGGAGTGTGTGGGAGAATTCCCAATTTTTTTCCCATTAAGAGTTTGCACGGTGTTGATCAATAGCTCAGAAATGGATACCTTCGTTCTTCCTCAGCAATGCTTTTACTGTGCATTTTATTTTCCAGTTTCATCGCTGCCTTGAAGGTATCTTCGTGAACTGGTAGTATGCAATGCAAGCTCTTTAAGGTATTGATATGAGATCTATAGGGGAGAAAAAGATCATGAGACATTGCATTTTTTTCTGTAAGATGTATACTGTGCCTCAAGAGCAAGTCTTGCAGTTAGAATTAACCCCTTATTCTACAGTTTTCAGTATTGATGTGTTGGCCTAGTGGTGTTTTGATGTGGCTGCAGCTAAATCAGGACTATGCAAAAAAGTTGCAGGTGCCAATATTCCAAATGTTTAAAGTTTATTTTATTAGTGTTACAAGTAGGCTTAAATTAACACTGCAATGAAGTTACTGTGAAAATCCTCTATGGAGTGACAAAGTAGCACAGTGGTTAGCACTGCTGTCTCATAGTGCCATGGACCCGGATTCAATTCACAGCTTGGGGTCACTGCCTGTGTGAAGTTTGCATGTTCTCCCTGTGCCTGTGTGTGTTTACATGGGTGCTCTGGTTTCCTCCCAACCCTGAAAAACATACTAGTTAGGTGCATTGGCCATGCTACATTCTCCCTAATTTATGCTGTGAAAGAATACTATCCTGACCCAACACAGTCCGGTAAGAAGTCTGACAATACACAACTCAACCAGCAGTATGAATAGCTAATTTAGATCATAAAGGGCCAGACAATATACTCATATGTTACTCTTTAATGAGCAAGTACAAATCTACAGGATAGGGCCTGTATAAGCCACAAAATGGAACAGATTAATTTTTAACCATTGTAATTTGCTTTAGACTTATATTTAAGATGAAGTGAAATTAAGATGCCTGAAAGCTGTGAGTACAAAATAATGCTAGCTGTTAGCATATCTCGATAGTATTGTGTACAGCAGCAAATTTCTTCCCCACCTGCTGTCAGTTTTGCTGTCTGTTCCTGTTGTTCTGTTATTGTTTCCTATATTCTCAGCTGCAAATGGAGATGCCATTCTCTGAAGGAGCTCCAGAGCAGTGTGACTGAATGATGCCTCCAGTCATTATTCCACTTTAACTATCTCCTGTCATTTTTCCTCTAGCTTGAGGGACAGTCATAACACCAACAACAGCCTTGAAAAGACCTTCTGGCAATCCACTCCTCACATGGCAATAAAAATCAGCATGTCAATCAGAAAAACTACTCATTATTATCTGCTTTTTATGCAGTTGCAAAAGTTGAAATGACCCTCACAGGATGTTGTTGAATTCATAGTGCCATGGACGCAGGTTCAATTTCCTGCTGGGGGTCACTGTGTGGAGTTTGCATGTTTTCTTTGTGCCTATGTGGATTTCCTTTAGGTGCCCTGGTTTCCTCCTACATCCTGAAAAATAAGCTGGTTAGGTGCATTGGCTTGTTATAATGAGAGGTACAAATACAAAATATATGGGCAATAACAAATTGGGAGGTTTGTCAATGCTGAGCAGAATAAGCCTGGAAAGAGAAAACTTGCAAACTCCACACAGGCAGTGTCTCCAAGTTGTGAATTGAACCAAGTCCACGGCACTATGAGACAGCAGTGCTAACCACTGCGCCACTCCATAGGGGATTTTCACAGTAACTTCACTGCAGTGTTAATTTAAGCCTACTTGTGACATTAATAAAATAAACTTTAAACATTGGGGATATTAGCACCTGCAACCTTTTTATGTGGTCCTGATATAACTGCATGCCACATCAAAACGCTCCACTGGGTTAACACACCAATACTGAAGACTGTCGATTAAGGGTTAATTCTATCTGTGAGACTTGCTCTTGAGACAAAATATACATCTGACAGGAAAAAATGCAGTGTTTCATGATATGTTTCTCTCCTGTAGACTTCATGTAATTGTTAAATAACTTCCAGTGATTAGAAATATATATGCCATGGCTCACTTTGATGAAGAAATAAACACATCCCATACAAGTGAAGGAAATAATTCAGGGACCCAAGGTAATGCACTCGGGACATAGGTTTGAATCCCACCATGACAAATGGTGGAATTTAAATTCAAAATATCTGGAATTAAAAGTTTAATGATGACCAAGTAACTCATCTGGTTCTAATGTCCTTTAGGGGAGCAAACCTGTTGTCTTTACTCAGTCTGGCCTATATGCAACAATAATGTGTTGACTCATAAATTCTCTCTGAAATGGCTCAGCCATTCATTTGTATTCAACTTCTATAGAAACAGTAAAAGGATTAAAATCGGATGGACAACGTGACAATGATCTAGGCACAAAAATGGCAATGGCAAATGCAGCTCTGTCAATCCTGCAAAGTCCTCCTTACTAACATCAGAGCATTGTGCCAAAATTGTGTGGTCTGTTTCACAGTCAGCCAAGCAACAGCCTAACATGGTCATATCCACAAAATCATATTTTATAGATAATATCCCAAAAACCACCATCACTATTGGAAGATGTTGCCCTGGAAATTCTCAACATCAACTCTCGTCTCCATGAGGTCTCACAGCACTAGGACAAATATGGGCAAGGAAACCTATGACTGATTATCACTTACCATCTGTCCTCATCTTCCTCATGTTTAACTTGGAGTAAACACTGAGAGTGGTAAGAGCACTGAATGTACTCTGGCTGGGAGATTTCAATGGCATATTTCCCACTCTACCGTTACCATCAAGCCAGGTGATCAACCATGGTTCAATGAAGAGTGCAGAAAAGCATGCAAAGAGCAACACCAGGCATACATAAAAAAAAATGAGTTGTCAACCTGATGAAGCTATAACACAGGACTACTCGCATGCCAAATGTCATAAATGGCAAATAATAGAGTTAAACAATTCCACAAACAATGGATCAGACTAAGTTCTGCAGTCCTAGCACACCAGCCATGAATGGTTGTGGACTATTCAGGATGGCCTGCTGTCCCCCTGGTGCCAAGGTCAAGGACATCTCTCAGTGAGCACAGAGCATACTGAAGTAGAGAGTGAATAACGAATCATAATAATCCTTGTTGGAACGAACAACATAAGTAGGAAGAAAACTGCAGTTCTGCAAAATGAGTTTAGGGACTTCGGAAGGCAGCTGAAATGCAAGACCTTCAGTGTTGTATTCTTAGGAATATTCCCTCTGCCATGTGGTAGCAAGGCAAGAAATAGGACTTGCTACTTAACATAAGGCTTGAGAGTTAGTGCAGGAATGAGAGCTTCAGATTTTTAGACCACTGGGATCTCTTCCACAACAGATGGGACTTATTGAAAAAAAGGATGGGTTGCATCTTAACTGGAAGAGCATTAACATCCTAGCACGCAGATTTAAATATGCTGTTCAGGTAGATTTAAACTAGTAAGGTGGGGAGGTGGGATCCAAAGCAGTGAACAGCAAGTGAGCAGAAGGTGGAAGTCAAGAGATTAAACATTCAATTGAAAAACAATGTTGCAGAAGGGAGGAAACATAAAAAGACAAAATGAAATCTGAAATCAGGAGTAAGGACTAGAAATAAGTTTCAGTGTTATCAGGGATCAACGAATAAAGATAGAGAGAAAGAAAGACAAATGAGTAAGACTTATCCAAATAAGTCGTATGCATAAATTCCCACAATATTCAAAACAAAGTTGATGAGCCGAGAGCACATATAATATCAAATGAGTCTGACCTGGTGGTGATTATGGAAACATGGTTAGAAGAGAATCAGGACTGTGAATTGAATGTCCAAGGATATTCAGTATTCCGGAAGCACAGATGACAGGAGTAGGAGGTAGGGTTGCTCTATTGGTTAAGGATAACATCAAGGCTATATTCAGAAATGATATCGGAACTGGAGAGTTAGTCTGAATATAAATAAGAAGCAAGGAAAGAAACACATTGCTAGGAGTAATTTACTGGCTCCCGAACAATACTTGATAAGTAGGGCATAGTATAAATCAGGAAATGAGGAGAGCTTGTGAAAAGAGTACATCAGTAATAATGGACAACTGTAGCATGCATAGTGACTAGATTAACCAACTTGGCAAGGGTGGCCTTGAGGAAGGGTCCGTAGAGTTATGAGAGACTATTTCTTAGAGCAGCATGTTATAGAGCCAACCAGAGAACTGGTTACTTTAGATTAGGTATTATCTAATGAGGAAGGATTGATTAATGGCCTTATAGTTAAGAATCCATTTCAAAGGAGCGATCACAGCATGATAGAATTACAAATTCAGATTGGAAATGACGGGGTAGAATCACATACTTGAGTTTTAGCATTGGGCAAGGGTAATTATGCAGGAAAGAGTTGGTCTACGTTTAGTGGGCAAGAATATTAAAAGGGAGGATATTAAAGCCTTCTTAAACAAGGTACTTCTTGAAAGAAAGGGATATTGCAAAAGGTGAAAAATTATCCGTGGCTTAATAAGGAAATCAAGGATAACATAAGAGCAAAAACAAGAGCATATCACGTTGCACAATTTAGTAGCAGTGTGGAGGATTGGGAGAACTTCAAATGCCAACAAAATGTGACTAAATACAATATTAAAAATGCTAAAATAGACAATGAAAGGAAGTTAGCTCAAACATAAACACTGACACCAAATGTTTTTATAAATATTAAATATTAAAGGAAAAGAATAATTTAAGGTACAGGATGAAAACAGCAGGGTAATAATGGGAAAGTCAGAGATGGCAAAGACACTAAACCAATACTTTGTCTCTGTCTTCACAGTAGAAGATAATAATTTTGTCCCAAAAACTACAGTTAATACAGTGGAACTTGGTGAAATTACTATAACTAGGGAGAAGGTATTCAGCAAACTGAAGGTTTAACAGGTTTAACTGAAGGCCTTATGGCCCTTATGGTGTTAAAGGAGGTGAAATCAGAGATAGCGGATGCATTGATTATGATAGTCCAAAATTCCCTGGATTCAGGAAAAGTACCAACGGACTGGAAACATGTTAATGTAATGCCCTTATTCAAGAAAGGAAAGGGTCAAAAAGTGGGAAACAATTGACCAGTCAGCTTGACCTCTGTGGTGGGAAAATTGTTGGAATCAATCATTAAGGAGGAGGTGACTGAGCATCTGGAAAAGGAAAGTACAATTCATCAGTATTAGCACAGTTTTGTGCAGGGCAAGTCTTGTTTGACAAACCTGCTAGAGTTCTTTGAGGATGTAACCAGCAAGGTAGATAAGGAGAATCCTGTGGATGTGATCTAGCTAGACTTCCAGAAGGTATCTGATAAGGTGCTACACAAGAGACTGATCCAGAAGGTTAGATCCCAAGGATTTGGGAGTACAGTAGTGGTTTGAATTGAGGACTGGCTGATAGAAGGTTGGAATAAACGGGTCCTTCGCCAGTTGGCAATCTTTAACTAGTGGGGTCCTGCAGAATTTAGTTCTTAGACCACAATAATTTACAATCTGTATCAATGATTTACAAGCAAGAACAGAGTGTAATATAGCGAAGTTTGCTGATAACACAAAAATAGATAGGAAAAAAGGCTGTAATGAGGAGATAAAAAGCTTATAAATGGATATTGACAGGCCAGGGGAATGGGTCAGAATTTGGCAGATGGAGTTTAATATGGATAAATGCAAGGTAATGCATTTTGATTGGAAAAATAAAAGGGCAAGTTACTATTTGAAGGGAATCTGATTCAAAATGCATTTGTGTAGAGGGACCTGGGTGTCCTTGTGCAAGAGTCTCAGAAAGTGGGTATGCAGGTGAAGAATATTATTAGGAAAGCAAATGGAATCTTGAAATTTATCAAAAAGGTATATTGTAAATAATTTATAATATATATATAATATATTTACAATATATTGTAAATTATTGTGGTCTAAGAGTATAAAAGTAGAGAAGTGTTGTTACAATTGTATAAGATATTGGTGAGACCACACTTGGAATATTGTGTTCAGCTTTGGCCACTTCTTTGGGGAAGGATTTGGTGACACTGAAGTGTTCAGAAAAGGGTCACTGGATTGATTCCAGGTTTGAAGGAGCTGTCATACAAAGAGTGGTTGAATAACTTAGGCTTGTACTCGATGGAGTACAGAAGAATGTGGGAGGATTTGATTGAGGTGTATAAGATACTCAATGAGATTGATAAAATAAATGTTAACCAAATGGTCTCCGCAATAGAAAGGTCAAGGACAAGAGGTCATCAATGTAGAGTAAGAGAAGGGAGGTTCAAGACAGTTAAGGAGAAGCTCACTAGCCCAGAGTGCAGTGGATGCAAATTCACTTAATGGATTCAAGAAAGAGATAGATAAATATTTGATCAAAGTTGGATAAAAGGCTATGAGGAAAAGACAAAGATAAAGAGTAAGCATGAGATAGAGATCAGCCATGACCATATAGAATGGCAGAGAGGACTCAAAGGGCTGAATTGCCAACTCTCACTCCTAATTCCTATATTACTATGACCTTGAAACTAGAAGGTCATAATGAGCAGGTGGAGCATCCTAATCCCTGCAGTTCAGTCCTTGGTGTTGCTCATGAAGAGGTTGTGGCAATGGGAACAAATTATCCACCCCAGAGTATTCTGCCTGTGCTACATATTAAGAACATTGGGAAAAAAGAATCACGCTGAGGATTGCATTTCTATTTTCACCAAATCTGAGAGAGAAATGACATCCAAAAAATCTCACTAAAGTACTAAAAATATACCTTCACTTTTTGAAAGTTGAAACTGCACTGATTTCTAGGATTCAGATTTATTAAATTTGATTTTGTGCTTCACATTTTATAGTTCCATCTGAGATGACAGTTGGCAGCTTGGGAATTGGCAAAACAAAAATTACATGCATACTGTAACTAAAACACTTTCCAGCTGTTTAATTGTCAGGCTGGTTGACCATTAGGATCCAGTTTGTTTCATAATCAAGATTAAGTTGGGCAGATAGAACATAGCTTTGTTTCTTTAACTGCAGTTATGCTTAGTTAGCTGAACAATTAATGTGGTGGGGAATGATAAAACTCCAGGCCATTTCCATGGATTACTACAAGAAAATCCACACGTGAAAAAAGAACCTGGGTAGCAGACTGAAAGATCTTAAGTCTGGATAACAAGCATGATATAGATGAACCTTTCCTCCTCCTGTGAGAAGGTAAGGAATCAAACTAAAAGAAAAACCTAGGGTAATAAAAGATTGGCAGAATTATGACAGTGATTTAGTTTATCATTTTTTATGATATCATAAACATTTATGAAAATCAGCAGAACTACCAAACTGAATTACGACTATAAATTCATTGTCAAATCTGCACTATATATAATTAGATCATATGAATCTAAAACTTACTACTGGTAATGAGTGAGTGCATGTTTAATGAATTTGTATAATGTTCTTCTGCCAGGAGGGTTACCAGAAGAGTTAACCCATTTATGATAAACAAAATCTGTTTAATAATAGTACTGTTCAATAAATGTCAAAGTGTTGTAGGGAGGGATCAAGGAAATCCAGATAAATAAAAACAATTGGAATATTGTGTTGCACTCAATTGTTACTTCAGAGATATAAAAAAAATCTGTCTCCTGTGCAACATTCCCTGCAATTTTATGTTTGCATGTGGAGGCAATATATTTAAGCTTCTGGCCCCTTTAATTTATTTTTGCATGGCTCAGCATGCATAGTAATTTGGATGGGCTGCTTGACCTCTGTGTCGTCAGTGTAACGATGTTAAGATTGACCATGCGCTGATAGGAACATTATGTCTGTGTTGAGGGAGTTTGTAAGTTCAGTAGCATACATGTTAATTGTGAGTCTCAATGGCATACAAACTAACCTGTACAATTGAGATATTTTGGATTACGCATACTATTTATATTTTCGAATGCAGTTTTTTGTCATTCACTTTACAGTTTATAATGCAAGAAAAGAAAGATTCTGTAGTTTACTTTTCAGATCCTCAAGTTATATCAAACATAACATTTAGGCGGCATGGTAGTACAGTGGTTAGCACTGCTGCTTCACAGGTCTAGGGACCTGAGTTGGATTCCTGGCTTGGGTCACTGTCTGTGTGGAGTTTGCACATTCTCCTCGTGTCTGTGTGGGTTTGCTCCAGTTTCCTCCCGCAGTCCAAAGATGAGCAGGTTAGGTTGATTGGCCATGCTAAAATTGCCCCTTAGTGTCCTAAGATGCTTAGGTTAGAAGGATTAGTGGGTAAAATATGTAGGGATACGCGAGTAGGGCCTGGGTGGGTTTGTGGTCAGTGCAGACTCGATGGGCTGAAGGGCCTCTTTTGTACTATGGATTCTATGATTCTAACATTGAAATATGTTAATATTCACTCTATGTATATTAATATCCCATGCCAATGAAGCACTTTTGAAGTGCAATAACTATTGTTATGTAGGAAACTATTTTGGGTGCTCAATAGCCTCAAAGCATTGAACTTCATAACTTGCATTCTCCTTTCATTTAAAGAGCAGTGATACAGCGTTAGCCCATAATCCAAAGATCAAAAGTTACAGAGCTCAACAGACATCACTGAAATAAGAATTTGTGACAGTTTTCAATCCCCTGGGAAGTCAGCACAAAGGTCATGTCATTGAATGCAAGTGCCATCAGTTTCACCCTTGGAAAGGATTCCGCAATCACTAAGACAATGCAAGATGGATGCTCATCTGTCATGTAAAGTGGAAGAGACTCATGTAGACATAGGTATTATGTTAGAGAGTAAGGGAGTTAAGCTCATTGCAAAGATGCAAACCAGTGGGAGCCTCTTGAGTCCTACATATGATAGAAGGGCAATTGAAGTGAGACCTTGAAGCTCTGTAACCCACTGGTGCTAACCCTTATGGATTCCCATAATTGCTGGCATCATGTAGTTTATGATGACACCGTGAGATTATGTCCTCAGCTGTGGAGCTATACTGTCAGCCATGGAGACAATACCATCAACCATGGAGCTCATACTCTCAGCCATGGAGCTCATACCCTCAGCCATGGAGTTCATGCTCTCAGCCATGGAGCTCATACCCGCAATCATGGAGCTCATACCCTCAGCCATGGAGCTCATACCCCCAGCCATGGAGCTCATTCCCCCAGCCATGGAGCTCATACTCTCAGCAATGGAGCTCATACCCTCAGCCATGAAGCTCATACCCCCAGCCATGGAGCTCATACCCCCAGCCATGGAGCTCATTCCCCCAGCCATGGTGGTCATACCCCCAGCCATGGAGCTCATTCTCTCACCAATGGAGCTCATTCCCTCAGCATAAAGCTCATACCCTCAGCATGAAGCTTATACTCTCAGCCATAGAGATCATACCCTCAGTCATGGAGCTCATGTCCTCAGCCATAGAATGCATGTATTGAACTATGGAGTGGACATTCCCCACCATCAAGTGCACATCCTGCACCAAGGTCTCTACTGCAGACATCAGCCTTTCAGTGTCAACCTCATTGCCTCAGATTACTTTGCTAGGGGTATAATATAGGCCACCAAATAGATCACGGGAGGTGGAAGAAAGGATATGTAAAGAAATTCTGGATAGATGTAGAAAAAATTGGGTAGATGTAGTGGAAGACTTTAATTTCCCTCGGGTGGATTGGAAAGTGCCTAGGGCTGGGGGTCGGGACGGGGAGGAATTTGTAAAATGTGTACTGGAAGGGTCTTTAGAGCAGTATGTAGCTAGCCCGACTAGAGAGGGGGCTATACTGGATTTAGTTCTGGGAAATGAACCTGGTCAGGTGGTCGAGGTTGTAGTGGGGAACGTGTGGCAGACAGTGATCACAATTCAGTCTACTTGAGGATACTAATAGAAAAAGATGAGTGCTGTCACAAGGGAAGGGTGCTAAATTAGGGGAAGGCTAGACACAGCCAGATTAGGCAGGAACTTATAGATATTGATTGGGAAAGGTTACTTGAGGGAAAGTCTCCATTCGGCATGTGGGAGTCTTTTTAGGGACAACTGAAAAGGTTGCAGGAAAGACGTGCTGGTTAAGAGGAAGGTTGGGAAAGGTAGGATCAAGGAGCTGTGGATAACTAGGAAGATTGAGGACTTGGTCAGGAGGAAAAGAGAGGCATATGTTAGATCTAAGCAACTGGGAATGGAGAGAGCATTGGAGAAATATAGAGAGAGTAGGAGACAGCTCAAACAGGGAGTTAGAAGGGCGAAAAAGGAGAATGAAATGGTCTTTGTGGACAGGATTGAGGAAAATCCAAAAGCATTTCACTCCTGTGTTAGGAATAAAAGGGTGGTTAGAGGAAAAATTTGTCCTGTTAGGGACTTAAGAGGGGAATTATGCCTAGAGTCCGAGGGAATGGGGGAGATCCTGAATGAATACTTTGTGTCAGTATTCACGAAGGAGAGGAACCTGTTATCAGGTACTATCTTGAAGGGAGTTGAAGACCCGTTAGAAGAAATATCTATTATGAGGGAGGAAGTGTTAGGATTTTTTGGTAGTATTAAAACTGATAAATCTTTGGGGCCTGATGGCATTTATCCTAGGCTGCTTAGGGAGATGAGGGATGAAATTGCTAGGCCTCTGAAACAAATCTTTGTCTCTTCTTTGGACACAAATGAGGTCCTAGAGGACTGGAGGATAGCAAATGTAGTACCTTTGTTTAAAAAGGATAGTAGGGATAACCCGGGTAATTATAGGCTGGTGAATTTGACGTCAGTGGTAGGGAAGTTGTTGGAAAGGATTCTTAGGGATAGGATGTATAAGCATTTACAATGTGGCAATTTGATTAGTGATAGGCAGCACTAAAGGAGAGGTTGTGCCTTATGAATTTGGTAGAATTTTTTGAGGAGGTGACAAAAACAGCCGACGAAGGATGAGCCATGGATGTCGTCTACATGGATTTCAGTAGGGCATTTGACAAAGTCCCTCATGGTAAGTTGGTGGAAAAGGTCATGGGATACAAGGACAGGTGTCTAGATGGATTGAGAACTGGCTTGGTAATCGGAGACAGAGTAGTAGTGGAAGGGTCCTTTTCTAGCTGGAGGTTTGTTGCTAGTGGTGTGCTGCAGGGCTTAGTACTGAGACCTTCGTTATTTGTAATATACATAAATGACTTGGAAGAGGGAGTAAGTGGGGTGATCAGAAGGTTTGCAGATGATACAAAGATGGTTGGACTTGCTGATAGTGAGGAGCAGTGTCAGGCAATGCAGCAAGACACAGATAGGCTGGTATATTGGGCAGAGAAATGGCAGATGGAATTTAATCCAGATAAATGTGAGGTGATGCATTTTGGAAGAAATAATGTAGGAGGGAGTTACACAACAAACGGTAGACCTATTAAGATTATAGAAACACAGAGGGACCTGGGGGTGCAAGTACACAAGTCCTTGAAGGTGGCAGTACAAGTGGAGAAGGCGACGAAGAAGGCCTATGGTATGCTTGCCTTTACAGAGAGGGGTATAGAGTATAAAATCTGGCATCTAATGTTGCAGTTGTATAGAACATTAGTTCGCCCGCATTTGGAGTACAATGTCCAGTTCTGGTCACCTTACTACTGGAAAGAAGTGGAGACCCTGGAGAGAGTGCAGAGGAGGTTTACCAGAATGTTCCCTGGTATGGAAGGGCTGAGCTACGAGGAAAGGTTAGGAAATTAGGGCTGTTCTCCTTAGAAAGGTGAAGACTGAGGAGAGATCTAATAGAGATATATAAGATTATGAAGAGTATAGATAAAGTGAACAGTGGTAAGCTTTTTCCTAGGTTGGATACAATAATTACGAGGGACCACGGGTTTAGGGTGGGAGGGGAGATGTGAGGATAACTCAGGTATTAGAGGGAGGTTTTTCACACAGAGGGTGGTGGGGGCCTGGGATGCACTGCCAAGTAAGGTGGTAGAGGCAGGCACGTTAGGGTTATTTAAGGCTTACTTAGACAGGCACATGAGGGACTAGAGACGGAGGGATTTGGAGACTTTTCTAAATAAAGATTACAAACCTTGGGACGTCCCTGGGAATCAATTGATTCCTGTGCACCTTCCAACATATTTCATGGCTAACTTGTTTTATTTGTGCGCTTCTGGGGATTCTGTAAATGTCTAAGTTTTTGCATGTCTATTGATGTCGTTTCTTTTACTTCACAGGTGATTTGGCTCACCTTGTTGACCAACAAGGGGCATACATGCAGTGGGTCATGCGAAGGCTGCTTCTGGATGTTGCTTCGAGAGTTGTCTAGTGCTTCATGTCATTAGCGTACGCTTAAACTAGACCATCTGATGCTCAACATGACAGCTCAGTGACTATCACTGTTTGCTGTGCAGATACATGAATTTGCAGATGTCTGTACGAGTTTGCGCATTCTCCCCATGATTGCATAGGCTTTCTCTGGATGCTCCGGTTTCCTCCCACATCCCAAAAATGTGCTCTTAGGCTGATTAGTGTAACAAATTGTCCCTAAATTAGACTTCCCTCAATCTTCTCCATTAGGTGTAGATAAAGGTCATAGGCAGAGGAGGACACTCATGATGTTAAAATGGCAGTGTGGGCTCATTGGGCCTGTTTGCCGTGCTGTATTGTTCTTTGTTCTTTGTATTCCCTACACAATCTCCTTGGACAAAATAAGATGGACTCCTCCAGTAGGCCTTGCAGTCTGAGGAGGGGTACTGACATTCCTTCCTGATATCAGCTGCTGTGGAATGACCAGACCCAGGAGCTCATCACCTGACTAGGCCTCAGTAGAGTCCTGGGTTCCAGGATCCATCCGAGTGCCAGTTCCCTGAGATGTGCCTGTCCCCACCTGCTGTGGATCTTCAGCTGTGAAGTGCTCACCATTGAGTGTCCCAGAAGCCTACCTACAAGTTATTTTCACCGTGGTGTAAGTATGTGTGCTAGGGGAAGGTGCAGGTGACAGCTGTGATGTTTTTCAATGCTATTCTCCAAGATGTTTTCTTCGGAACTGCTCAGTGCCACTGTTTCAAAAGAGTGAAGGATGGGCTAGTCAAGTTATTGACCTGCAAGGGCAGTGGGATTCATGAGGAAAGGAGCATAAGGAGTTGAGCCTCAGTTGCTGAGACCAAATAATTGTGGAGTGAGTGAATCAGAGGCAAGCCATCACAAGCGCAGTGTAAACATTGTGAACTTTTATTCTCAAAGTGGCTGAAGATACAGTATTTTTTTCACCAACTGTGTCAGTGGAATTCTCTCGGGTGTTCTCTTTGAAACCACCACTTTAAAAAAAATCAGAAAATTCTGCCCCATGACTGATTTTCTGACCTTATGTTTAATGTTATAACATGAATTGGCAAGATTAAAAGAGTAATCCAAACAAAATGTCTATGATGTAATGTGCAAATACACAGATAGGAATTAAAAGTTAGAAATGTGGGACTGGGAAGGCAGTGAAGCTGAACTTTGCACTTGAAGAGTAATTGTCTTATCGAATTAGTTGATGGAGTATGATATTGAAAAGGATATTGAAATTGGGTCAAGAGACAATTAGATGCATTTCCAAAGACTGAACACATTGAAAGAATATGATGGAAAGCTGGTACATTAGATAGATCAATGTGCAAAGACTGAACTCATCAGCTCTAATGGTTATTCCTTTCCCTGAACATGCTGGAAAATTTGAGAGAATGAAATATATCTTTGTTCTGCTGGCTATGGGGACAGGGGGATCTTTTTGAAGTAGATTTGAGTATTTCCAATTCATATTCTTCTGGACCTAATCAGCAGCACAACTGTGTATGCACCATGAGCCATTGAATTTCCATTGCAACTGCGAGCCAGTCTTACCTGGCACAACGGGAGCAGCATAACTTGGATTCCTTGATCAAGTTAAAGACTCATACCATCAGTGCAACCATAGAAATTCTACACTTCCATACATATTCAGTTAGCTGGCATAGAAACCGAACTGCCACTACTGGCACATAAAAAGATGATCTGCCAATACAGGCAAAGGCGGTACAAATATCTTCAAGCATGGCAAATTTGATTTCAGTCATTTGGCTCATCAAATTTTGAACCTAATTACATTGTCTCTAAACTCAGTCGGAGTTGTGGATCATCAAGTAGACTTATCAGACCTGATTTATGTTATTTCCATGATTTGCCAATAATATTTACACGTAATGTGTCATTTTCCACAGATATTTTGGTTAGAGTTAACAATGAGCTTCAGTAATTATCAAATAGATGGTGATGACAATACTTTAATATCATGCCTTGATATCTGAGATCAAAATATTTTTTATTTGTATTGAGCCAAGACTAGTCTGAGCAGCTTCCCAAATTCACACTTGTTTTTAGCAATAAAGTTAATTTTTGCAACTGCAGTTCAAAATGAAACCCTTGTTCGACAACCACCTGATCTTGAGGAAAATTGACCTAAAGGAATAGCCTTTTAGCAGTTTATCTGGAATCTCCCATATGCAGTTAAAATGGTGATTGCAAGATGCCAGCTTAACTATTCCCTGTCGTTTTGAAGGTTTCAGAGGTGCAGAAGCTCATGGTTAAGGTGACCTTTTCAATTGCAGCTAACACAATAACAATCAAAGAGGGCAATTGTAGGTTTGAGTGCAACTGATGGCAGATGTCAGTGAGCAGCACATTGCTGCTGAGGTGAAAATGACACTGATGCTGCTTTTCTGTCACTTGGTTTCTTGCTGGCAAATTATTCTGACAGAATAATGTTTTATCTTCCAGGTTATCTTTCTTTTTGCTCCACACTCTCTCTGCTGCTGTTAGACTGTTGTTAGTCAAATGAATATTTCACTCATACAAAATGCTGCTGCTACTCATTAACAAAGCTGAAATATTCAGTGCGGTCTAGCAGTATTTACTGTGATTTCAATTGTGTCTTATAGCACATCCTGTATGAATCTCCTAATTGATGCATAATATCCCTGGGTGGCATGCTTCTTCAAAATTTGCGTACTTATGTTTCACTCACTTTAATTAATATATGGTAATTATGATTCACTAACTGTGAAATATGGAAGCTTAAGCTGGTTATGACAAAAATAGGTTAATGCTAGAATACCTATATAGCCATATTACTAAGATGACAGCAATGTTACGATCTCTGTACAGTCCGATAACATTTAAAGAAAAAAAATGAACTCTTACTCATTAACTGAAAAATATATATCACAAAATTGCACATTTTAAACAAAAGAAAAATCATTATTCTCCAAAAGTGAAAAAAAAGCAAGCATTACCAAATTAACATATATTTTGTGTTACGTTTTAAATGCAGTTTCATTTCTACTTCTGTCATACAGCACCCTTCTACGTTACAGATTCTTAAAAATTCATTCACATTGCCTCAGGCCAAATTAAGGTATGCCACAACACTCAGGAATTCAAGAATGAGTTCCAAAGAAGAGTCATATTGGTCACAAAACGTAACTCTGATCCCTTCTCCACAGGTATTGCCAGAGCTGTTGAGCTTTTTAGCACCTTTTTGTTTTTAACCACAGGAATCCTTTTTTGGTTCTCATCAGTGTTCCAGCTACTCTTCAAGATACAAGATTTTTTGGGATCCTTCTACTTGCATTTGGCTAGGTGACAATCCAACTCATGATTATGGATTCCCCAGTTCAAGCATATGCTTCACGTACCATTCCTGCTTCGTGATTTCAAATCAAAAACACCTCTTCGTTCTAGCTTCTTTATAGATTCTGACAGACCCTTTGCCTGCCTCTCTCTGTCCAGCCTGGTTGCTTTCAGAATTCCAATTAACCACAAATGTGTGAAATCACAGATACAAAATAAAAAAACAAATGGTACGTTCCTGAATTATCTATTTCCATTGCAATGTCGCATTTTTAGGATGTTCCAAAGAGAAATTCAAATCTTTACTTTAAAAACATCCATTTGATTCTGAAACTTTCACAGATAATTTAAGCCTATTTTGAGGTAATTGTAGAATCAGCCAGAATTTTACAACCTCGATCCCTCGGACATCTGGAATCGGAGTGGGCGAGGCTTGTAAAACAGAATTCTCCATTTAGCCTCAGGGGGATTTTAGAGCTTCACCTAAGCAAGGCTGTAAAATCCCACTTATCCTGTTTCCAACAAGAGCTCAGCGAGGAATCACCCATTATTTAGACTTTTTCCATTTCTAATCTAAACTCACTATTAAAGATAGGCCACCCTTTGATTTCCACTTCTTTTATTTTTGTTTACCGGCTTCTCAAGCAAATGTTCCTATTTATCATACATAAACATTTCCAAATTAATAGTTGTATTCTAAAATATATTAATCGTAAGGTAAATGGATATTCTGAACAGAAGGACAATTCCGTTTACACATTTGAATTGCTCAGAACATGACAAATGTAGATTAACAATCTCTAAATGTGGCATGGTGGTGTGGATAGCACTGCTGCCTCACAGCACCAGGAGCACGGATTCAATTCTTGGCTTCAGCCACTGTCTGTGTGGAGTCAGCACATTCTCTCCATGTCTGTGCGGGTTTCTTCCAGATGCCCTGGTTTCCTCCCACACTCCAAACATGTGTGGGTTAGGTTAATTGGCCATACTAAACTTTCTCTTAGTGTACCCAAACAGATGCTGGAGCATGCAGTATTAAAGTAAGCCTACTTGTGACTATTAAATAAATAAACATGATCACTTTTGTAGTCCAAGAACAAACAAAATTAAAATAATATATGATCAAAATTGAAGATTAACTGAAGTAAATCATTATGCTGAAAATCAGCAACGATCTTCATTTTGATTTAAAGTAAAATTACACCGAACTTCATGATCAAAAGAATGGTGAAGGTTGAGTTCTATATAGTTTGAGGCATCAAAGAAGTTTCAGATTCTTTGAAGACTGTGTGAGGTAGGCTTTGAATCAATGTCCTACTTATTGTTGGTGGTCAGCAACAAAGAGATTATAATGTGCAAAAGAGCTGACTTTAGTCCAGAAATGTACAAGATACAGTTGAGCACATGGTATTCTAAGTTGCAAGTATTCCCTAGTTAATAATTTTACTCCTGATTACAATATTCCTTCTGCATTGCTGTGAAACTGTTTTATATTAACAAGGAATTATTGAAATATCAGTCTGGACTGAACCAAAAAAATTACTTGTTTTACAAAGGAAAAAGATTTGATGAAAGAAATAGGGATTATGTTGAGAGGAAAGATCATTCTTGTTATAATGTAACCAATGATAACACGCTGTGAGGGTCAGCTAGTCAGCTAGACAAAATTGAATCGGCGAGGTAACCAGTAATAAGATGATGTGGTGGTCAGCTGACCCGGTATAAATAGAAAGCAGATGGGGATTAAGGGGTAGCATTTTCAACCCAAGTGTTGGTGTAATGATGTTTCTTTATTAAACCTTTTGTTTGATTTACTTGGGGAAAGTAAACTCTCTTAGTTCTTTTATTGCTTGCAGCTAGAATATCCTTATTTCTGGATGAGCAAAGACCATTGAAGAAAAGAGGTTCAAGAGAATGTTAGGTTTATATCTAGATACAAAAGAAATTTTAAAAAATATGTTGAGAAGCTAGATGGGTTAGTCCTCTGAAAAGGGAATGGAATTGTTGGCATGAAACAAAAAAACAACCTCTGGTTTTGAGAATGAGAATGCTAAGTGCAATGGAAGGAGATGAGAAAATAATTCTTCCAGGCTTTTCAAATTATAATACGGAACTGCATTTTCTGTGGGTAACATGAGCAGTACACCTTCTGCCCTCTTGTAAAACCCAATCTACTGTCTTTGTAACTTGTTACAACCAGAGGTAACTCCAGTAACAAATTATTTCACCCTTTCAGTACTATGAAAATGAAGCTGGGGATTTTAACCCCAACCCCTTTCAAAATGGATCTGGCCACCTGCCAACACAATGCAAATTTTTGGCTGCCTGGTTTCCTATATAAATCAAAAATCAGGTGCTGCATTTACTAGTAGCAAATAACTTTTTGTTCATGATGTTGAGTCATATGCCAAGAGAAATATTGAGAGTCCAATAAGTTAAACTAATGTTCCAATAAACAGAGGCGACATTGGAACTAGCTGCGCATTATAATGTGTTGTTCAATGCCATTTGGAAAGTGATTTTTTTATATAAGTAGTGCTTAGTTTGTTAATTACAAATGTTTAAGGACTTTAATGCACTATTGTGTGCCTGATGTTTGCAGATGACACTGAGCTGTGTGAGCAAGTCA
The DNA here is from genome assembly GCA_024679065.1 of Sphyrna mokarran. Lineage (NCBI taxonomy): Eukaryota > Metazoa > Chordata > Chondrichthyes > Carcharhiniformes > Carcharhinidae > Sphyrna > Sphyrna mokarran. The sequence continues at coordinate 93,269,878 of JAGIQG010000001.1, forward strand.
TTCAGCAAATTTGGAGAGGTTTCACTGGCATAGAAAAATGATAAACATCATTGTGAGCAACGAATAATATCAAGAAAGACAAAGTAATGCAATTTGCCTTTGAACTTATTATTGGTTGCCATATCAATGGTGTAGCTTCTAATGTGAATTGGAAACCTGTTAGAACATAACAAGAATATGGAAAGTTCAGGTAAAGGAAAGCATGATTTGGCCCAACAAACCTGTGCTATTCTCATTCATCAGATCTCTCTTCCTGTCTTATTTATCCCCAAACCCTTTCAATTCCAGGAGTAGGATAGTTCGTCAATCTTGGGAAGGGTTATCCCAGTGCAGTTCAAGAATTGCAAACTTAAATAAAATAATGCATTGTGTTAACTGACTCTCAAGAATCATTTTAGTCACCACCAGCCATTTTTCCATAAATAACTGATGTATGGTTTCTGAATGTCTCACTACTGTCAAGGTGTGAAGAACAAAAATGCAATAAAATATTAGTTGTTTAAACTTACCATTACAGAAAGGCAAATAAGGTTGTTGGCCTATGCAAGTGAATATAGCTTGGAACATTCTGGGGAGAAAGAATTACAATGCTCATTAAAAGGAAGACACAATGTTTCACTGACATCAAATTATTCACTTTGAGGAATCAATGTATTGAATTCAAAGATTGTGGGTGGAATTCTCCCCAAAAAATTCGAAGTGTTGAATTTGTGGGGAAACTGGAGCAATTCATGCTGTTTTTTTTTCAGTGGGAGTTCACACACTGTGCAATGCAGAGACCACCAGCGTGAATATCATAAGATTTAAGGGTGAGGGCCTATTCCTGCTGGAGAGGCTCAAACCAGCAGCCTCTGCACATGCGCAGTGGCCCCAAAATGTCACTTTCTCATTTGCTGGCCAGCCCAGACCTCCAAGCCTCCCATAACCATTACTGGGTCAGCCTCAAGCCCTGCCTCACAGTTTCCCCCCAGAGATGCACTCACAGTTGGAACACAGGTATGAACCCCATCTAAGCCTGGCCATGAGATTTTTTCCACCCCACTGCACGAGAAAACTAGCAACTTTGCTTCCTTGCAAGAGCAAGCAAAACAATAATGAATACAAGAGACAACAATGAAAATGTCTGAGCAATTATAAAGAAGAAAGTCAACTATTTTTTGAAGCACAGAGGACTGAGAAAAGGTATGATGAAAATCCATAGCTAGTCCAATCGGTACATAAACAAATAAATTAAGATGAATAAGGGAAAATGAAGTTACATTGCTGAATGTTTTCTCTTGCAGAAAAAATATTTAATTGTTACTAATATTTTCAGTGGGAGATCCAGATATGTTCTCAAATTCTTTCATTTGTGTAATTGATGTATATTGTTTTATTAATTACCCCTTAAGAATCATTAATTACGCAAAAATTAGCACAAAGCCTTGAACAGAAGGATAGCTACAAATATTTGTAATGTCTTTAAAATCACACGGATATTGTGTCTATAAACGATTCAGTTTTAAGTGAACATATGTTTAATTCTGTCATTTTTTATTCTCTAACAGGCATTATAAAAATGATTGTTATTCATACATAGTTTGAAATCAATGAATCAAAATGCATAGTATCATCACCACAGGTGATTTATTTATTACCACATCCTCAAAAGTATTCCATGAACACATCACCATTTTGAAGGAGAGGAACAGAAGAGAATAAATATAATGCCTAGTTAATAGGCAGATGCCTGGTGAGAGCAGCATATCTCATCTCTGAAAGAAAGGAACATAGATCCAAATGTATACATTGGCCCAGAATGTATTTGAATGGGGCATCTCATAGTATGATCCACTAGTTATTAGATATTTTACTCAAAAAGTATTTTGCAGTGTAACTAAGACCATGATCTAGTGATTGATAGTATATATAAGGTGTATCTTCAGGAGATTTAGGAAGTCTTGCGATGTAGTGCTTAGTAGATCTTAACAAGGAGCTCCTGGTTTAAGATTAGGAAATCTAGGAAGTACATTCATAACATCACTACACAGGTTGAATATCAATCCTTCTAACTTATGTCAAGGGCAGGTGGTAAGAGTGGAAAAGGTTCCTGATCAGCCATGTGATGAAAAGAAATTGGACTTCCATCATCACTTCCCAAAGCTCTAGGCTACAGTATGCATGTATGTTGCCTCAATAACTTGGAGTCCTTAGGGGAGCCTGTTGGCTGAATAGATCAGTCTGATGCCAACAGCATGGGGTTCGATCTCCATTCTGGCAGGGGTGAATCCGAGATCTATCGCTTCTGTGATGGAGATTGCAGCACAATGGTTCAGACCTGCCTTTGGTTAGAAAACTGAAGAATGAGATTTAAGGATTGAGAAAAGAACAATGGTGAGAAGAGTAAATTAGAATAGTTGAATTACTGTCAAAACAGATGGTGAAGTGACATAAAAAGAGGTAAAGAAAGATTCAATTTGGAGAAAGGGAAAAAAAGAGTGAGAAAAGTTACAAAATATTAATTTTAAAAACCTCAAACAACAGTTTATTACTTACCTGAATAAGATTCTACAGTTTAGATGGTTCCATTTCTGGTTTGCAGATGTTGATTGGCATTGCAGGAATATAAATCTTCTCACTAAAATATGCTTACATTGTTACATAAAAGCCCTAATTTTCTACAATAATTAATCTGCAAATTAAACTCCCAGAGAAGTTGAAGGTGACTAGCCATTTTCACAAGGCTAATGTCAGAGTGTTGCAAAACATTCCAGCAACTTGTGGCGATTCACAATGCGGCAATCACTTTTTCTCGTCATAGGTTGCTGGGCAATTTCCATATTAATAATCATGAACATCATTAAAATTCTGTGTCATTGTGTTGGATTATGAGAAGGCAACCTGTACCGTACTGCTGTTGGTGAACTGGATGCATGTTTAAATTGAAACTTTTTCAACAGAGACAATGTGACTAATTTAAGCAAAGAAATTTATGTTGAGTAGGCACCAGCTGTAAAATATGAGCTGGCAGCTCAGCAGACACAGTTCTACATAAAAGTTGGTTCCTCTCTACAGGAACAGCACACTTACAGCTCCAAAAGAAACATTAGAAAAGATAGTGTTGTCTGAGACCCTCAATTCAGTCAATTGATAGACACAACACTGTTATTCTTGAATCAAATCACTTCTTTATTAAACAAATTATAAAATCCAAATATACGTATCCTGGTTGAAACACACAAATGATTCTACCTTTCTTTGCTACCACGACACATTCCTCAGAATAGGTTTAAACAAACAATGCTTGTCTAATGATTTACTTCTAGTGAAGTTGCAGAGAACACACTACCTAAAATTGTGCTGTCCAGATACGAATGGGGATTAAACTCTATCTTGAAGCTGAATGGTTGAGGCTTCCTTCCACATTTTTTCCTATACGTTGTTGCTGATTTGGCTAATTCCGTAACAACATTTATATCGTCCTTGGAACTGTGTGTCTGCATTTCTTTGTTCCTTCAGATTACTACAGATGTCCCTGTTAATGGCTTCTCATCCATCACAATCACTACTTATTACTTCCCCTGTGTTTACAACCATTTGTTGATCTCGCATTTCTGGCACCTCAAACTGAGAGCAATCACCTTTTGAAGTCCAGACCTCCTGCTATCTTGTATCCGTAGCAAATTCCTTGATTACCTATTAGCCACATTTCCTATCAGCCTTTAGTGTCTCTGAGTTAGCCAATTTTCCAACAACATTTGGGCAGGTCTGCAGTAGGATTCTCTCCTATTTTCATCCTTTAATTTAAGGGTTAACTTGGGTACTTTGATAATTTTACAACTCAATAACTGTTAAAAATAAAGAGCCCAAAATTACTAAATTTTCCAAATCTCGTTATAATGGCTCTAAGCTCTTTCTAATATTGTATTTCTGCTCTTAAGTGTTCAAGGGCTGCTTGTTTGTCTGAGGTCTGAACGAATCGAATTAGCATATTACATTGTTCAGTTGGGAACGAAAAAAGACAAAATAAGTTTAGCTAATGTTATGTTCATTTGATCTATGATATTTAGGATTGATTTTATAAAAAAAATGATTTTATATAAAAAAAAGACAGCTAGCGTGTTCTTAAAATCCTGTAGATTGTGAGAGCAAGGAAAGAATGCCAGAGCTTTGGGAGTTTTGAATCCTAAAAGAAAGAATAAATAACAAGTTGTTTTCAATACAGTGCAGTTTCTGGGAGAGAGAAGAGCAGCTAAGTAGTTTATCTTGGAGCTTAATAGGAATGAGAGAAAAATTTCAGAGTTTACTGACAACTGCACTTTTAACAAAATGAACAATAAACAGAAGGATTGCAAAAGGGCATGGGGCAAACTGAAAACTGGGTAGATGTCGGTGGCAGGATCCCTTGCCAGATTCCAAGGGTGTCATCAAAACAAAAGGTTGCAGGTGATGGAGATCTGAAATAAAGCAAAATATGCTGAAAAAACTCAGCAGGTCTGGCAGCAGTGAGAAACTGTGTCAGGATAATATGTAGATTACAAACAGACAAAGAGATGCTAGTCTTCACATGCATCTGCTGCCTTAGTTCTTCCAGCCAGTGCAGGTCATGGATTTGGCAGATGCTTCTAAAGAAACTTTTATGTTGTAAATCCTGTGAATGATGTATACTGCATCCATAGTATATTGAAAGTTCGAAGGGTTGAAGTTCTAATCAAACAGATTCTTCCTGGATAGTGTTGAGCATCTTGAAAGTTGTTGCAGCTGCACCCATTCAAGAAAGTGGAATGTCTTCCATTATATTCTTAATTTGTGTTTTCCACATCATAGAAAAGCTTTTGAGGAGGTAAGAGCCGGGACATTTCGCACAGAATACTTAACTCTTGATATACTCTCATAACCTGAGTGTCTGATATCATTAGCTTTCTGGTTAATAGTGACCCGTTGATGTTAAGGTATTTGGTGATGGTAATTTTTTTGAATAAATAAACATAGAAGGTTTAAAATTGGAGCCATTTACGGCAAGAGCTAGAAAAGTTTGGTTGAATTTGCAATTTATTTTATTATTACAGACATGTGGATCTAAATTCCTCAAATTTGGTAACCCACTGTCAGTAATAACCACTGGTAGGTGATGAGTGTTGTAGATTTCAAATCTCCTGACATTGTCCTGTGGTGCTGAATTTTTCATTTTTGGGGCTGAACTTTTCATTTTCTTGTATTCTTAAACGTCAAAAGCTTGTCAAATGTTTAATTTCTATCAAACTCAACAATGACCTTCTCAAAGGTGAAACCACAGCAGAAGTAAAAAGACAAGAAATTTCTGGCAAGATACAAATAAACATTAAAAATATGAATCTTTTACTTCACATTAATACACTCCAGAATGTATATTTTGTACAAATATTCTTTGAGACAATTTTGTTGAATACTTATAGATTATTGTTGCTAGGAGTGGGAAGAAGATCTCTGAAATACATTGGCAAAATTCCCCCAAAACTTAGGAATTCTCTGAGGGCTTTCTCCAAAAAGTGTAAGTGTTATACTATTCCACCTTATTGGATATCTTTCTAGGAGTCATCAGGATAAAAGGAGCAATTGGCAATTTGCAAAGGGTCATTTTTTTGTCTAGAAGAAGAATGGGAGAGGGCATAACACCGAGTAGAGTAGCACCAACTCCTGTATGATCAGGACTTCCGACCTGAGAAATTTTGCAGCCATTCCTTCTATTCCTGGCCTATTCTCCAACACATTAGGTTGGACTTTTCTCTGAGTTTGTTTTGCAAGTCAGGCCATTTTGAAGTTTGAAAATGGGACTCAGACAGTTGTGCAATTTTGCCTGGGATATTTGCCTTCTTGTGCAGGGCTTGGATTGACCATTCAGTCAGTGACCAACAGACCTGTGTGGGTGAAGACAGATGCAGGGGCAGGCTGGTGAGAAGCCCAACTCAATAGTGACAACTGTCCAGCTCCAAACATTACTTAATGGCTCTCTAAACCTGACCTCCCAGCCCCCTGATTTCCTGCACCTAACCACTTGCTACCCCTCTATGCACTTACCCAGAATTCACAATGTACAGTCCTTTGGTTCCATGCAACATTGCAAGTATTGGAAAATACTTCTCTGTGGGAGTCTATATCAAACACACTATCATTGATATAAGAAAAAATGCACTCAGCTCTCTGAAACACAAACTTGTAATCCTATTAATTTGAGGCAGCAAACCGAAAATAATGTCAAAGGCAAAATTTGTTTTTATAACCTGTTAAAACTGTCATTCATTCTCAGAAGAATGGAATACCTATTCTGCTGAAATCCATTAGTAGTTGAAACATATCAAAATATTAATAAATATTCCAAACAATAGAAAGGACTTTCAGTTGTAAAGAACAAAATTTGCTCATTTCAATTTCAAAGCAGAGTGCCTGTTAAACAATGGGCAGAACTGATGGAAAGATTTTTAAAGTAGCTTTTTTATATCATGCAAGGCCATTTAAATAACAGTACAAAAGATACACAGGATGACAGGACAGTTTGTAACATTTTTCATTGTATTATGGTGTTTCCTCCATTGGAAAAGCTTCAGTGACAATCAACTTACCTTTAAAGGACAGATCCTTATGATGAATCACTGCATTAAAAATTTGTCTATGTTACATTATAACACTTAACAATGACATTTGAAAGTATGAAAATATTTTATACTTACCTTCCAGAATGTTACCAACTCCCCAGCAGACTTTACATTTCCTTCACAAACTTTCAAACCTGATATACTTTTAATGTGCACCCAAAACCCTGAACCACCAGGCAAAAATGGTCTGCAGGAAGAAATCTGACAAACTCAGCAGGAGTGGATCTGTATTTTTGCATACTAAACATTTCTGGCTAGAGAAAGGCTGGAGAAAAATGGTACGTGGTCAGAAATATTGAGGAATATGAGATTTCCTCAACAAGACAAATACAAATTATGATCAGTATATTGGAACAAAATTGTGCTATATTCAGACTTTCAAACACTTAAGTCTTATTAGCACTGCAGCCATTTATAAGGTGCCCTTTCCCAAATATCCTCTTTTATTTTAAAATAATACCCATGCTATTGTTTATATCAACAAAGTGTCTAAATACTGATACCTACTATAAATAATTGTTATTTCTTAGTTTGTTGGGAATTTTGTAATTGTTGACAGGTATGAGAGCTAGCACTCTTGTGTTATAGAAAGATAATCATCTCTAAGGATTTAGTGACATGGCATTAGGTTTTTAATTTTCCTTACTCTGTTTTGAAAGATTTAGATGCAACAAATGAGTGCTTTGTGATTATTGTGCGAGATAAAAAGGATTTGAAATCTTAAGTTACCATGAATAATGCACAACAAGCATCTGTGAAGTGACTGTTGATTTCACCCCCTATGATACTGGCAACTTACAGACCTTAGTTGGAGCAATCATGGATATCAGTCAGTCAGAAAAGTCCAATATGATTTTTCTGGTTGCTTTACTCACCCTGCTGTGCTAACTTTTCAGTGTCTACACAGCTGCATGACAGGGATCCAACCAGACGTTCTACAATATTTCTGCACTTGCCAATATCTCCCTTGCTATCAATCATATAACTTGTAAATCAGCCAAATGCAGAGTTCTATCTAACAGCACCATCTTTCATTATATCAGAAGTATTTCTCTTACAGTTAAGGACTTAAACAGTTCTCTGAACTGATTAATTTACAAAAAGTACTGATTGACGAACATGGATGGGCGATCATGCATTCCACCTCAATGTACAGGATGATGGATGCTGATCTACACAGAATTGTGGATTCTGCTCACTATTTGGGGCAATGTCGTACAGCAAGAGCTACCAATGGGAAGCACAGAACATCATTGGCATCAGCAGGGTGACTTCAGTTGCACAGGTAACAACTAGAGTTGGAGCATCCATACAATGTTGATTAAATGATAATATGTATATCCACGGGTAAGATGCAACGAAGGACAAATTTGAAGCATTTGGAATTGTTCTAATTATAGCCATTAAAAAGGGATTCAAAGGCCTTTCTTCAACTCAGGGTTCGGTGATAAGAGTAAGCACTTAGGTTTTCAGCCTCTGCTCATGCCGCAATGGAGGTGAACAGACTTTATAAATGGAGGGCAGAAACCAATCCTAGGATTTCCACCCCCATTTGCCTTTCTGGCTATTTTTGCAAGAACAGGATTAGCGAGCCCAAAACACATCATTCCCAACATTGTAGCTATATTGTTGAGTGGAAATTTCAGACCCTGATGGAGTTTAACCAACCTTTGCAGGAGACATGGTTCATTGCTGTTCAGAGAATCATGAATTCTGGGGAAACCCTTGTCTGGAGTCAGTAACCTTTTGATAGTTTAGCTTAAAAGATGTTTAGATAGTGCATGGTATTATGTTTTTTTAAAGTATTTAGGTATGTGTTTAACCACTTTGTATGGATTTAAATGTGGTTCCAATGCAGTGACTGAACAAGGAGTTCTGCCCTTAAAAAAAACAGGAAGTTGATGAGCACTCCATAAAGGTTCAGATTTTAGAGTTATTTCTTTAGTGGTAAAGTCCTTTACTACAATTTACAATTTGGAGAAACAGATATGAATATGAGGGCCCTGGTCACTTGGTTTTCACATTGACATATTGTCCTGATATCTTCTGAGCTTTTGAAAGATTCAGTCATCTGGCAAAACTGTCACTAGAAGCAGATTGCCAAATATCAGATGGCCTCATTATGAATGTTTGGCTGAACTCCAAGAAGAGCTAATAAACTTAGCCCAATAGGATTGTTTATAATATTGCAAAGGAGTCTGCTAGTTTTGTTTGCTCCTTTTTATGTGCTTAAAACAAGTTCATCTTCCATTGAATCATTTTCCAATATCTGGGTGTTTATTTTGACAAGATTAACAGGTATGAAGAAGGTTAAAGGTTTCTTCAAAGGAACTTTTATTAGTTGTGTGTGATTGAAACGTTTTATGAGATTGTAAGGGAGCAATTGTTTTCCAAAAGAGTGTTAAATGCCTGATATTTTCTTTTTCATTTCATAATTCATTTCATTTGGACGGCACAGTAGCACAGTGGTTAGCACTACTGCTTCACAGCTCCAGGGTCCTGGGTTAGATTCGCGGTTCGGGTCACTGTCTGTGTGGAGTTTGCACATTCTCCTCATGTCTGCATAGGTTTCTTCCGGGTACTCCGGTTTCCTCCCACAATCCAAAGATATGCCGGTTAGGTTGATTGGCCATGCTAAGAAATTGCCCCTTAGTGTCCAGGGATGTGTAGGTTAGAGGGGATTAGTGAGTATAATATATAGGGATATGGGGTAGGGCCTGCGTGGGATTGTGTTTGGTGCAGACTCGATGGGCCAAAGGGCCTCTTCCTGCACTGTAGGGTTCTATGATCTATTTATGATCTGATCGCATTTTACTACCTGGCATAATGATATTTTATTCATCCGTTTAATCTGGATGCTGACTCCCATCTTGGCTGAACTCACTTTCCTGTTGCTATGTAACTATGGGCGCTCATCACAGAGGTCAAACTGAACTTTAAATCCATTTATAATGTTTTACCGGGCAAAATTTCCCCATCTTGCCAACTGTGGGAGCCATAACGAGTGAGACAAGACCATGCAAATGTCTTTTGACCTCGAATGGGACTTTCCGGTCTTGGGCGAGCATGACCAGAAAATCCTGCCCACATATCTTTGCATTTTACTTAAATTCCCTTGTGACTTTCTTGTTAGTTTTCTTACTAAAATGTATAAACAGCCTATTTGAATTGATGCAATGCTGTTTGGAAGGCCTGATCTGCAAAAATAAGCTCCTCAAAGGTATCGCTTTTAATGTACAAAAGAAAAGCTAGATTGCTTTACCCTCATTTTTAATGTTGCGCAAAGATCTGTTGTTGCTTCAGCCTATTTTTTTTCCTCACCTTCGAGCCTTTTATTTTCAACTCAATTTATTTTTGGGATGAGGTTCACAAGTGACATAATCTTTACTGTTTATGGTTATGTGGGCATTAAGTATCAACCACATCATGTGGGACTGGAATCACATGTAATCACAGGGAACACGAGAAGACTTTGATAGGATTAAGGAGAATCCTAAAGCTTTCTTTAGATATGTTAAGAATAGAAGATTGGTTAGGACAAGATTAGGGCCAGTCAGAGACAGCAGTGGGAAGTTGTGCATGGAGCCTGAGGAGATTGGAGAGGTACTGAATAAATATTTCTCTTCGGTATTCATGCAGGGTGATGTAAATGTAGTTATGGAGAACACTGAGGTACAGGGTAGCAAACTGGAAGGTATCGAAGTAGATAGGGAGGATGTGCTAGATATTCTCAAGGGTTTGAAGTTGGATAAGTCACCTGGGCCGGACGGGATTTACCTAGGATTCTCTGGGAGGCAAGAGAGGAGATTACAGAGCCTCTGGCTCTGATCTTCAGGTCGTCGTTGGTTACGGGTGTGGTTCCGGAGGATGGAGGATAGCGAATGTGGTCCCGTTGATCAAGAAGGGGAAGAGAGACTTTCCTGGGAATTATAGGCCAGTGAGTCTTACTTCTGTTGTGGGCAAAGTATTGGAGAGAATTATAGGGATAGGATTTATAGTTATTTAGAGAGAAATGAATTGATTGGGGATAGTCAGCATGGTTTTGTGAAGGGTAGGTCGTGCCTTACTAACCTTATTGAGTTTTTTGAAAAAAGTGACCAAAGAGGTGGATGGGGGTAAGGCAGTTGATGTGGTATATATGGACTTTAGTAAGGTGTTCGATAAGGTGGCCCATGGAAGGCTTCTGCAGAAAATGCAGATGTATGGGATTGAGGGTGATTTAGCTAATTGGATTAGGAATTGGCTAGCAGATAGAAGATAGAGGGTGGTGGTTGATGGGAGATATTCATCGTGGAGTTCGGTTACTAGTGGTGTACCTCAGGGATCTGTTTTTGGGCCCCTGCTGTTTGTAATTTTTATAAATGATCTGGATGAGGGTATTGAATGATGGATTATTAAATTGCAGATGACACCAAAGAAGGAGGAGTGGTAGATAGTGAAGAGGGGTGTTCTTGTTTGCAGAGAGACTTGGACAAGTTGCAGAGCTGGGCCGAGAGGTGGCAAATGGAGTAATGTGGAAAAGTGTGAGGTAATGCACTATGGCAGGAATAATAAATGTGTAGAGTATAGGGCTAATGGTAGGATTCTTAATAGTGTTGATGAACAGAGGGATCTTGGTGGATATGTGCATAGATCCCTGAAAGTAGGCAGTCAAGTCAATAAGGTTGTTAAGAAGGCATATGGAGTCTTAGCTTTTATTGGTAGGGGGACTGAATTTCGGAGCCGCAAAGTCATGTTGCAACTGTACAAAACTCTAGTGCGGCCGCACTTGGAGTATTGTGTGCAGTTCTGGTCCCCACAATATAAGAAAGATGTGGAGGCATTGGAGAGGGTACAGAGGAGGTTTACCAGGATGTTGCCTGGTATGGAGGGCAGGTCTTATGAGGAGAGGCTGAGGGATTTGAGTTGTTTTCGTTAGAAAGGAGGAGGCTAAGAGGGGACCTGATCGAAACATATAAGATGATTAGAGGTTTAGATAGGGTGGACAGTGATAGCCTTTTGCCTAGGATGGAAAAAGCTAGCACGAGGGGACACAGCTTTAAATTAAGGGGTGATAGTTATAGGACGGATATCAGAGGCAGGTTCTTTACCCAAAGGGTGGTTCGGGAGTGGAATGACCTGCCTGCAGCAGTTGTAGATGCGCCAAGTTTGGTGGCGTTTAAGAGGTTAGTTGATAAGTATATGGAAGAGAGGGGAATGGGTTAGTTTGGAGGGGCATTGCTTTTTATATTGGTCGGCGCAACATCGAAGGCCGAAGGGCCTGTTCTGTGCTGTAATGTTCTATGTTCTATGTTCTATGTTCTATGTAAGCCAGAGCAGATCTGGAGTGACATAATGAAGATCGCACTGGAGGGAAAGAATCATTTTCTAGCAGGAACCTGAAAGACATTAGGTCATATATTTAGGTATTTCACAATTTGCAGTATGTGAATACAAGCAAGAAGTCAGAGTGCTGTGGAAATAATATACAATTTGTATAATAAAGTAGTAAATTGGCAAACCTAACATTTAAAGGCAGGGATTGCATGTTTCTCTTGTGAAGACTGCTGTAGCAAATAGTCATGTTGATAAAGAAATGGCTATTGATTCCTCCAGTCACTGTACCACCTACCATCCTACCCACTTACTTTCTTACCTAATCCACTCTACCCACTTACACACGTATACATTCGTTCACCCATAACATGCTGAAAAGCCAATTAAATGCCCCAAAGTATTAGCAAATTTTTACCAGAATAAGACAGCTTGTGCCATAAAGGGGGTAATAGAGTTATTTTTCTCTCATCACCCCACTGTTCAAACCTCTATTCCACCAGTGATCCAGCACCATAATGGTGTAATTTGATGGAAGACTGCTGTACATTCCTGTGGAAGCTTGTATTGAAAAACCAAGCCAGAAATGAGGGCAGAGTCATGGCGCAGAAGAGTAGTATCAGAGCAGAAATCTGCTGTGTTTGTCACTCCTCAGAACATCCAAATCATTAATTTGATTACTGAGACATTAAAATTTAACTACTGTTTTATTACCTATTCTTCTTCACTGCTAAAAAAAGGTATTTGATTGGGCTGAACAGTGTTGTTCCTATAAATTTAGGATGCCAACTAGAGCCTGGACACATTATATGAGAAGAATCTACCTAATGTGATCAGCCATTTCCATTGTCCTATATACAACCATCGTTATTGTTCCTGAGACTGAAATTGCTGGTTTAGCATCAATATATTTTGCAAAATCCATCTTTTATCAATAAATGCTATTATGTGAGTATTTTAGGCTGTTCCTGAGTAAATGTTTGCTTCTTTACTCTCATTACTAGAATTCCTTGTACAACCAGAACAAGTATTATTTTGCATCATCATTCATTGTAAATAAAACATTTCTAGCTATTGGGAATGTTTCTTAATTGTTGAATGTTTGTACATTTTACATCAATTTTATCCTGGTTGATAAATAAATGATCTTGAGCTTAATTTGGCACTGCACTTTCCAAAAAGGGTTCAATCTATAATCAACTGGGTGAGATGGTGACATAGTGGTAATGTTACTGAACCAGTAGTCCAGAATGTTGATCCCCCAGAAGCAATTTTTCAGTTGGAGACAATAAAATTAAACTAAACTTACTCCAACTTACAAACTAAAGAAAAAGGTTTCATTGAAAAAAAAGCATTAGCTCAACATTTGAGGCCTCATTCTGGGTCATTCAAAGCCCCCCCCCAATTCCCAAAAATTCTTATTTGTACTGAGTCAGTTGACCACACCATTTTGTCATTGTTTTCATAGATTATTGGGTCAACTGACCCTTACAGCTTATTACTATTGGTCAGACTACAACAGATCCAATGTTATCCTTGGCTACTTTCTAATACAGAGGACCAGACTAATGGAACCCAGGTTCACATCCCACCATATCTGGTGGAATTTAAAATTCAGTTAATAAATCAGAAATGTAAATCAAGTCTCAGTAATTGTGACCATGAATCTGTCATCAATTGTCATATAAACCCATCAGGTTAGATAATGTCTTAGGAAGGAAATCTGCTGTTCATACGTGCTTTGGCCTATATGTATCTTCAGACCCACAGCAATGTGGTGTTTCCTTAACTATCCTCTGAAACAGTGCAAGAACAGTTAGAGATGGCTAACAAATGCTGGCCTTGTCAATGTTGATGTGGAGATGCCTCATTGGACTGGGGTAAACACATTAAGAAGGCTTTCAACACCAGATTAAAGTCCAATAGGGTTATTTGAAAGCAATGCCACTAGCTTTCAGAGTGCTATTGCTTCATCAGGTGACTGGGGAGTACGAAGTGCAGCGATGAAGGAGCAGCGCTCCGAAAGCTAGTGGTATTTGCCATCAAATAAACCTGTTGGATTTTAACCTGGTGTTGTAAGATTTCTTACCTTGTCAGTGTTGCCCTCATTCCATGAAAGAATAAATAGATCTTAATTTTGTGCAATAATGTTTATTAGTTGGTGAACTAGAGTCCATTGTATCTCGCCAAACTTTTATTTCTGAGGGACTCAACATGTCTGCCAGATCTTCGATCGTAGTCATGATGTAAAGATGCCGGCGTTGGATTGGGGTGGTAAGAACTCAGTAAGAATTTAGCAACACCAATTATTAATCCAACCGATTTATTTGATAGTAAATCCGCGAGCTTTCAACACTCTTGTGTCTTCCTCAGGCAAGTGCAGTGTTCACCAGATCAGTGGGTGAACTCCCTTCAGAAGTTCCAATGCTATGGAAATTGCCCAGGACATTTGAACTTCTGATAGGCAATTCCCCCTTTCCCCAGGACTCTCTGCAAAATACTCCACCTCAGAGTTAGTCTCAGACCTCAGACAATTCGAGCATATTTTCCTGGATAGTTAGCCAGGAAATTTAGATAAAAAGTCCTAGTGTGAGCCTAGGACAATGATACAATTGACTCAATCATTCCCTCAATCATTCATGCCAAATCCTCTGAATCCCCCCCCCTTCGACCTCCAGATTATCCCTTACTTCCCAATCAACTCTCAGATCCAACTTGACTACCTCTCGCAACCACATTAATCATTGATCACCCATTTAACTATCCTTGCCTGACTTGACTAGACCCTGAACAGATCTAACCAATTCCCAATACCTGACAACTCCCTAATCTGAGTATTCCACACATGGCTATTCTGCCAAGCTTATCAGCCCTCTGACCCAACCCAATTAATCATCTCACTCACCTCGCCAAACTTCCCAAATCACCCATTTGCTATCTCACCCGCCTATCATTATCAGTCAGCCATCATACCTCCTTACCGTATCTTCTCCCCAACCTCTACCCACTTACTTCAACTCTTCCCATCTGCCCTACCTCCAGGTTCTAATATTCACTAATATTCATCCTTTCACTAACATTTAAACTTGTCTTATGTAGCTAATATATTCTGCATTTCTGGCAAAACCAACTCAGAAGACCCACCCAGAAGCAGTATTGGGGCTCAGGGAAGTATGGTCAGCACAGCAATTCAACGTGAATAAAGGCAAGACCTGTCTCTAAAAATAGGGTCAGTTCAATCCAGTTTTATGAGGACGATTTTCCTGGTTCAAATGCCATTCATGTTTAAAGTTGTAGAGGAACAAGGAATCAATATAGCCACCAAATAAAATCAGCCTCCATGACATGAAATATGAAAAGTTTAATAATAACAGTGATTACATTTGTGCTTTCAGCTGAAGAGCAGGAGGGAGATCTGATGCACTCGAGGGGAAATAGAATGTGCAAGACCATCAATTTCCAAATATTTCCCTGACAAAAGCAATGTGACTGAATCTTTCTGAAATGTAAAAAAAGGATTGCGTCTGAAATAATTTTTTAGGAGTTGTTGAATTTAATTGGGAGGGGTTGTGGGTAGAATGCATCAGGTAGAGTTGTTGGAAGTTGACCCTCACTTCACATTAAAAGTGCACTGGAGGAAGGTTTTCACTTGCACGAGGCAGGGGAAATGTATTCACTGCTCCACAATCTATGAACGCAGTGTTTTGATATTACATTCCATTTGGAAATATGTTCTGAGCCCAGTTACCAGAACAATTTGATTCCCTAATCATTCAACACAGCACACTGGTGAGGAGCTAGCAGGCATCCTTTATTCAGCTGTGAGATGTTTCTGGTGGGAGCTATTTGTGGAGCTGTGAAAACTAGTCAAAAGGGAAATTTTTTATTCCTGAGAGGCTGGCACTAAAGGTTGGTTCTATGATGCAGTGGGGATCAGTGCTTACAGGAAGAACATCTTGGGAAATTGAGATTACACAGCTCAAAAGTACATCATTGCCCATTAAAATGAATAAGCAGATTCTTATATTGCGCATGTGACATTTTCAGATATGTGTGGGTGGTAAATTAGGGAACTGCCTTGAGATTGACAGTGAACCATGGCAACATCTGTCTTCTCAGATGGACTGAGAAGACGCCAAGGTGTTATTTCATACAAGAGGAAAAGAATTTTGCTCAGTGTCCTGGCCAGTATTTCTCCCAAAAAAATACCAAGTGCCCAACAGGCAGGAAGATTTTCCTGCCTGTTTTTTGGGCATACTTATCTGAATGAATCTCCAGTCCTGTTGTACATCACAGAGTGCACACGGAGACTTATGCTGGAAAGAGGGGGCAAGGTCTCATCCTGGGGGAGAAGACCAGCTTCAATGTGCTGCGAAAGCCACAGCACATGCACCTGCATTGCTCTGTCAATGGGGAGATCGATGTACGCACATTGGCTCTCTCCCAACCACATCGCTGGTCTATCCAACCCTTCTCCTCCACACCAGGCCAGCCCCGACCACCTCATCAGTCCCTCCCCCATCGATCCCATTGCAGAATGGCAGTGGGTCACTCCCTAGTATGCCCCACTCCATTGGCAGTGCCCTATTCTTGACCTCCTGGGGGCACCTCAATGGCCTCTGTCTCCACTGGTAGGTGAACCCTCCAGTTCCCCTTTGGTGGAGAGCAGTAATAAACCCTTCTAATGGAGATGTCTCCTGGTGCGGAGAGAGACACAAGCAGACCCAGAGACTACTATCCTGGACCTGCTAATCATATGGAAATTCAGATTTTGATATGGTAATCAGCCCTGTGCTGAATTCTGATGTGAGGCTAATTACACAAAAATGAAGAATGCTTGGAAGACTCACAATTTACTGGTCACGAAACCCACTAAAGGCTCCCCACTGATGTGTCCTGGCCTATTGTGCTACTTGAGCAGTACAGCAGGCTGAGAGAATCTTAGCCTTAATCTTTAAGTCAATCAACAGATTATCTAATTATTATATTACTGTGAGTAAATTGGCTGCCATTTTTCCAACATCAAGTAATGACTGCTCTTTAAGGGTATGTCATTCAATTGTTATGCTTACTGAAGATACAATTCATAAATTATGTTCCCATGGAAACGTCTGGATCTGTCTTTTCCGTTTTAAAATGGACACTCATAGAATCCCTACAGTGTAGAAATAGGCCCATTCAGCTCGTCGAATCTGCACTGACCACAATCCCACCCAGGCCCTACACCCATATCCCCACATATTTTACCCATTAATCCCTCTAACCTACACATCCCAGGACACCAAGGGTCAATTTTAGCATAGCCTAACCTACACATCTTTGGACTGTGGGAGGAAATCTGAGTACCCAGAGAAAACCCATGCAGACAGGAGGAGAATGTGCAAACTCTGCACAGACAGTGACCCGAGTCAGGATTGAAGCCAGGTCCCTGGAGCTGTGAAGCAGCAGTGCTAACCACTATGCTAGCGTGCCACCCAAGGTGGCTATGATGGTTGCCAAAAGATCAAGTGACCATTACAACTTCAACACAAAATATCTCAGAAGCTCGCAATTGATTCATCCTGGGAATGGGATTTCCCTTTGAATGGACATGCCTAGATAGTACTTTTTTGTAAAAATCATATCTGTTATTGTTCAAAGTTTTTTCCACAAAGTAAGTGCAAAAAACCACCATCTTTATCTCTTATTGCATCACAACATCTTTGGACTTCCAATAAGCTTTGGTCATGTGACCAAAAACAGTTGGTATTCCAAGTTTTCTTTAAAGATCCAGATAGACACATGGGCAGTTTGCAGAAGAACAATGCACGCAGCAACCACATCAGTGTCAGAGTTCATACTTGTCTTTTAAGAAATAGAACGTTGTAAAGCAGGTTTGGCCAATTTTTCTTTTCTTGGGGAGTCACATTCTTTTTTCACTCAAGGGGCCAATGAGGAAATTTCAAAGTTAAGGTTTAGCACAACTTTAAACTAATGTCTTCTAAGTTAAGAAAATACACAATTGATGAACAAAAATAAAGCAATATCCCCACGCTGTTTAATTAATTTTAAAATGAACAATGTATTAGGGTGCATGTGCACCAAACTCTCTCCTAATCTTAGGTTGCTCACTCACTCATTCTCACCCACTGAGTGTGTGCCTGTACATGTTGCCGCATGATGGTGACATTATGTGAAAAACTTGAGACTCGGAATATACATTTCTACGCTTAATCACTCTCTTATTCCTCCATCCATGCACACAAAGGCTCATTCTTTCACTCCCATATACATTTCTCTCTCCCACATACACTCTTTCACTCATACTCACAAATATAAACATGCAATTTCTATACATGCCAGCCAGCCTCTTACCCGCGCACATCCTCTGGCTGGGGTTCTGCAGTGTCTCACTCTCAGGCCTCGCAGCCAGTCTGTCCTCCCTAAGCCCAAGCACATTAATTCCCTGTTCCCGGCACTTGTGTTTCCCCCACCACCTCCTCTGAAAGAAAACACCTTACCAGTAAACTCAGCACTGTCGGTGTTCATTGCTCCTCCAATCAGAAACTGCTTTTCTCTCCCATTAGTGAGCAGCAAACCACTCAGAAGAATGACCAATGACTGGAGAAGCAACTCTTTGTAGACTTCCACTTCAACTTGCCTGATTACTGGCATTTTTAAAAGTGAGGATGGGGGGAGGTGGGAGAAAGTAGAATGGCTTTGGGGGCTGCATCCAACCCATGGGTCACAGGTTGGAAAAGAGTGCTGTAAGGTCTATTTAAAAAAAATGCCAAAACTTCAAGTCCATCTTTAAAGAAGTTTGACCTCCAGATTTGCAAACCACAACAACCTAGTTTTGCAACCAGCTGAACATTAATATCTTAAAGGGAAATTCTGTAACAATTCAGGTATTTGATTTCAGCTATTTGAACCTATCTGAATTACAATTCAAAAGTGGAAAAATATTCTTATGGGCTCAGATGACTCTTCTACAACAAGCCAAATGCATGAATTGCAAGCTATTCTTTTGGTTTACCTGAGTGGAAATGCAATATCTTCTTTTGATGTAATTCTTGACTTGTCTTGTATGACTGACGTAGTATTTTGATTTTTGGGAGTGAATGCGTGAATAAATGTTTATTGTTAAACCTACAAAAACCCCTGCCGCTGGCTCTGTAAAATTGACCATACACTAAAAGAGGCTTCAAAACACACGTGGCTACCTTTCTAATACAACCAAACTGATTTTGGGAAATGGAGTGGGATGGCAGGAGATGCGGGAGTGAATTCAGTTCATTTCTTCACTCTTGTTCTTAGTACTATGAAAAGCACATATTGCGACATCTGGATTTTGTGAATGGTGCTATAACGGAAGTTTCCCTCATTTACACTTCAACTTTCATTGTGTAGCCTTAATTTTAGCCATTAATTAATTTGTTTTGTTCATTTTTATCATTATCGTGTGCAAGAAAATTAAACACTATTTCGCGAAAAATATTTATGCAATTATCAAAGCAGTTATGTAAATACTCAAAATAAAACTGATAATTTAGAAGTCTCACTGAGTAAAATTGCAAATTGATAAATAGCAACAAATTTATTGCTTGGACAATAGACATCACTTTGACTGCAGAGAAAAAATTGGTTGGGGAAAGTAATGGTAATAATAGAGTCCACCTGATTTTCTTTTCATTAATCTAAATTGAAGGATAATTGAACCTTCCTGTCATATATTCCTTTCTGCACTCTGTTCAGGCCCAGTTTAAAGTAGAAAATTCATTCAATCTTTGAAATCTAGCATAAGATTATCAATAATGGACAGGAATCTGAGGAATATAATACAAAGGAGTGCAACAGAGGAAACGTCAACAGCTCAAAACTAACATTGATTAAATTAAAATAACGGTTTTTATAAAAGTTATTTATTTTCTGTGAATACAAATTGATTCCAGTAACCATAAATAGAGGCAAAACAGCTTAAATAAAGGATACAGTTTGTTTTATTGTTGCCTTTCAGATGAAACCAGGACTGCAACTGTCCTCTTACGTGGATATTTATCCCTCAAATATCATATGAAAACAGTGTATTGCTGTTTGTGGGAAGTTGCAGGGCAAATTGACCGCTGTATTTCTTGCGTTATTACAGTCAGTACTTTTCAAAAACACTTCATTGACTGTAAAGTGTCTTAGAACATCCTGAACTCATGAAAAGTGCTGTAGACTAAGTGGTCATGTGAGAACATCATGGCAAGACTACAAAAGAGATCACGTGATGGAAATGTGGGAGTTTATCTTCAGGAGAATGGGCAGAGCACTAGTGTTGTACGTAGTCATTGAGTTAGCAATAAACTACTCTTGTTGGAAGTTCTCGATGTTGGTGATTTAAAGAATCCACAACACTCTAGAAGTTCTATGGGGATACGAGTTTTCCATTTTCTCAACATTTCAGGTTAAGTTCTTCACAATGTTTACTGAGCTGGTGGAAGAAGTACCAAGTGAAGTCTGAGCCTAGTTGAAGTATATATTTCTAACCATCTGGGGTCAAACTTGATGTCCCTGATTGAAGTTTAAGCAATATATCATAAGCCTCATCAAGAAAGCATAGGGGTGGACCTTAATTGAGCCAAAGGGACAGTATCAGTATAAAATAGCATTAGTATTGCCATATTTCTTTCAGCAGTTTGGATGTATGTAATGTTCTCAGATGAGTAACTACAAAAAGTAAAGTGTGAGGTAATGCACTATGGCAGAAATAATAAATGTGTAGAGTATAGGGCAAATGGTAGGATTCTTAGTAGTCTAGATGAACAGAGGGATCTTGGTGTGTATGTGCATAGATCCCTGAAAGTAGGCAGTCAGGTCGAGAAGGTTGTTAGGAAGGCATATGGAGTCTTGGCTTTTATTGGAAGAGGGATTGAATTTCGGAGCCGCAACGTCATGTTGCAACTGTACAAAACTCTAGTGCGGCCGCACTTGGAGTATTGTGTGCAGTTCTGGTCCCCACATTATAAGAAAGATGTGGAGGCATTGGAGAGGGTACAGAGGAGGTTTACCAGGATGTTGCCTGGTATGGAGGGCAGGTCTTATGAAGAGAGGCTGAGGGATTTGAGGTTGTTTTCGTTAGAAAGGAGGCGGCTAAGAGGGGACCTAATCGAAACATATAAGATGATTAGAGGTTTAGATAGGGTGGACAGTGATAGCCTTTTTCCTAGGATGGAGAAAGCTAGCACGAGGGGACACAGCTTTAAATTAAGGGGTGATAGTTATAGGACGGATATCAGAGGTAGGTTCTTTACCCAAAGGGTGGTTCGGGAGTGGAATGCCCTGCCTGCAGCAGTTGTAGATGCGCCAAGTTTGGTGGCGTTTAAGAGGTTAGTTGATAAGTATATGGAAGAGAAGGGAATGGTTTAGTTTGAAGGGGCATTGCTTTTTATATTGGTCGGCGCAACATCGAAGGCCGAAGGGCCTGTTCTGTGCTGTAATGTTCTATTCTACAGCAACTCTCTGTTAAGTGAGAAAACTTTTGCAATGTGCAAACCAGCTGCAATGATACACAGAACTCCAAATACCATTCTGGGATGGACATGGGTGAAGAATATGACCTGGGCCTCACTGCAGCAACAATGGGCAAATGGCTTGCCAAATATCTGTCTAAATTTAAAGGGGATAATTTTCCCCACATGCTACTCAGGTCAAGTAACCAGGCAGGAAATATAAGAGGCAGCTAAAAATCCAGTTCCCATCCAGCAGATTGCAATTCTTACTAGGCCGTTTCTTTTTTTGACATATTCAGCCTCACGTTGTTTCCCGTCACAAGGCTAATTTTAAGCATCATATCCTAACTTTAACTGTTTTTATTGAGTTCCGGATGTTACTATCCAGCCATACTTTGATTTCCAACCTCGCCAGCGAAAGTTCCCACCACAGCGGATCACATCTGGTCCTCAGCAACGGGGACTAGACACAATGGTCTTGCCAGTGGGATTGAACGCCATTGAGGCCCATCAAAAAGTTGGGAGTGGATGTGGCAGTGCCACTTGGGCAGTGCCAAGAAGGCAGGGCCTGAGGGGGCAGGACAGTTGGGGCAGAGCGAGATGGGGATGGAAAGAATAGGAGGGGAGGGAAGCAGGCATTCTGCTTCAGGAAGTGGGGACTAGTAATGGGGCCAACAATCATGGAATGGGGTTGCTGATTTGGGGGGTGTGGGTTGGGAGTGGGGATGTCGGGACAACCGATTAAGAGGCTAGCAATCAGGGGCTGGGGAGATTGGCACATGGCCGATAGGCCCCTGAGCACTCTGCTGCTGGTCTCTCTGATGGGTTTAAGCCCTCTGCCTCCATTCCGCCCCTCCTCAAAAACTTGGGTGAATCATGTGACATTCCCTGTATTGCATAGTATATAAAATTCAGCTCACCAAAAAACAGGGCGGAAAACCACTTATTTTCCTACACATTGGACACTTTGGGCAGAACTTTCCCATTCTGCCTGCCGCAGAAATTGTAGCTGGCTGGGGGGAGAGGGAGGTGCGGGGGGGTGGAGGGAGTTGGGGAGATGCGAAGGTCTATTGACCTCGGCTGGAACTTTCTGGTTTTGGGGAGAGCGCGGCCACAAAATCTTGCCCTTTGAACTTCTTGGGGAATATTGACACCAAAACCTCCCCTCAAACTTTCATCCTCACAATATTGACTGGCTTTGTCTTTCCTTCCTCTTTTCCAGCACTGAAACCCTGATAGAAGCTTCTGTTGACATAAGATTTGACACCTTCAATATCCTCCAATATTCCTCCAAATTCAGATTATATTTTTGTTCATAAATGTGGCTCAAGTCTTTGGGGGAACTGAAAGCACAATTACTTTTATTCTGAATTCGGGTGAGAATGATGATTCCTCTGGAAACTGCAGCTAGAGTCAAGTCCAGGATACCATTTAAAAAAATTCTTTTTTACAGGATGTGAGCATGACTGGCTGGCCAGTATTTATTGCCCATTCCTAACTGCCCTCTATTTCTGAAGGCATTTGGGAGTCAACTGTATTGCTGTAGATCTGGAGTCACATGTCGGCCAGATCAGATTATTTCCCTGAAGAACATTAGTCAACCAGATAGGTTTTTATAACAATTGACAAGGGTTTCATGGTTATCATTAGCTTTTTAATTCCAGATTTTCAATAAATTTAAATCCTACCATCTGGTTGGATTTGAACCCAGGTCTCCAGAGTATTATGCTGGATTTCTAGCCCAGTGATAAATCCACTGTGCCACTACCTCCATACCATGATTGGCTCAAATGCACAGAGAAGGTCGGAGGAAGACAATAGTAATAAGGATTATGATAGTTATGGGATCAAATGTTTGAGGCTGCAGATGTGAATCCAGGGTTGTGTGTTGTCTCCCTTTGTGAGTGTCAAGGATGCCACTGAGCAGCTGCAGAGCATTCTGAAGGGGGCTTGTGAACAGCCAACATTTGTGATCCATATCATTACCCATGATAGAGATGGAACTAGATATAGGCAGGTCACGTAGGTGGAGTTTATTGAGCTAGGAAAAAAATTAGAAAGCAGGACTTCAAAGATAGCAATCTCTGGACTACCCTTGGTACCATGTGTAAGTGGATACAGAAATATGAGGATAGAACAGATGAAAGTGTGGTTGAACAGATAGCGCTGGAGGAAAGAATTAAGCAGTTATGAAGAAAAAGAGCTAATATTTCGAGGGAAGGAAATGGCTTGTTCGCTTTCATCTCAAGAGGATTTGAGTATATGATACTAATGGCATCAAAGGGATATGGTGATAGCATGGGGAAGTAACATTGAGGTTACCATTGAGGTAACAGCCATAAACTGTTTGAATGGCAGAGTAGGAACCATGGACCAAGTGGTCTATTCCTGTTCCAATGAGAACAAAGGCAAGGAGGTTTTGAACAAATTATATAGTTTGACATCAAACAGATCGTGGTGTCCAATTCTGGGGATAATTCTTTAGGAAGGCTGTGAAGGCATTAATGAGGGTGCAGAAAAGATTCTTGAGAATGGTTCTAAGGATGAGGGAATTAATTTGCATGAATAGATGCAAACTAACCTTCTCACTTCTGAGTGGAAGAAAGATTAAAAGGAAATTAAATAGAGATACTTAATATTAAGATCTGGAATTCACTGCCTGAAGGTGTGGTGCAAACAGATTGAATAGAGGTGTTCAAAGGAAGATTGGGTAGTAACAGAAGTGAAAATACTGCAGGTTACAAGAATAAGGTCAGGGGAGTGGGGCTAGATGAGTGCTGTTGCAGAGAATTGGTGCAAATGGACCAAATGGTCTCCTTTTGTGCTGTAACCACTCTATGATTCTGATACTTGATTTCATGCCCAATCTATAACAGGCAGCAAGATAAGTACACCAGTACCACATCCTTATTCAGAGATTTAGAATGGGAATCACCACAGCAAAGGAAGCAACCTGTTCTGTAAATAAGGAATGGACAGAAACAAGTTAAACCCCAAACACTATTTCAATATTTCCCCCCTCCCTTCTCCTCTAACCAAAAACAAAATCAGCAGGAGGACCACAAGCAAGAGGTGAATTGCAATTCTTTTATCCATATGAGGGCAATATGGCAGCATGGGCAGTGACAGACTCTTCCTGCCAGATATGGGCAATTAGGGAGCAGTCTAGTCTCCCTGACAACTTCTGCAGGAAGTGTGTCCAGTTGCAGCTCCTCACAGACAGCATTGTTCGGTTGGAGCAGGAGATGGATGCACTGCGGAGCACACAAGAGGCAGGGGGCATGATAAACACTAGTTATAGAACATAGAACATAGAACACTACAGTGCAAACAGGCCCTTTGGCCCGCAAATTGCACCGATCATATACATCCTATCAGGCCTACCTATAACTTTCAATCTCATTAAATCCCATGTACTCATCCAGAAGTTTCTTAAAAGACCCCAACGAGTTTGCCTCTACACTCGCTCACCACCCTCTTAGTGAAAAACTTACCCCTGACATCTCTTCTGTATCTGCTACCTAGGGAAGTTCTCACACCCCATGTTCAGTCAGGTAGATGGGTGTCTGCCGGGATAAGCCAAAGGGGAATCTAAAGGGCTTCTACAAATACATAAAGGGCAAAAGAATAACAAGGGAGAGAGAGTAGGGCCTCTTAAAGATCAGCAAGGTAATCTATGAGCGGATCCACAAGAGATGGGTGAGATCCCAAAGGAATATTTCTCATCATATTTACTATTGAGAAATGAATGGATATTAGGGAACTTGGGGAAATAAATAGTGATGTCTTGATAAGTGTACATGTTACAGAGAAGGAGATGCTGGAAGTCTTAAGGCACATCAGGATAGATAAATCTGCAGGACCTATTCCTGAAGTATATCCCAGGATGTTGTGGGAGGCTAGGGAGGAAATTGTGGGTCCCCTAGCTGAGATATTTGAATCATTGATAGTCACAGGTGAGATGTTAAAGGTTGAAGAGTGGCAGGTGTTGTGCCTTTGTTTAAAAAGGGCTGCAGGGAAAAAATTGGGAACCACAGGCCAGTAAGCCTCACATCTGTGTTGGATAAATGGTTACAAGGTATTGAGACAGGATCTACAGGCATTTAGAGATGCAAGGACTAATTAGGGACAGTTAGCATGGCTTTGTGAATAGAAAATCGTGTCTCACAAATTTGATTGAGTTTTTTGAAGGGCTAACCAGGAAGGTAGATGAAGCAGTGCAGTTGATGTTGTCTACATGGACTTTAGCAAGGCTTTTGTCAAGGTACCGTATGGTAGATTATTACATAAAGTTAAATCTCAAAGGATCCAGGGTGAGGTATCTAAATGGATACAAAATTGGCTTCTTGAGAGAAGCCAGAGGGAAGTTGTAGAAAATAAGTCTTCAAATTGGAGGCCTATGACCAGTGGTGTACCTCAGGGGTGAAAGCTGGCTCCACTGTTATTTGTCATTTATATTAATAATTTGGATGAGATTATAGAGGGCATTGTTATAAAGTTTGCAGGTGACACCAAGATTGATGGCATGTTGGACAGTGGGGAAGGTTATCTCCAATTGCAGCAGGAGCTTGATCAATTGTACCAATGGGCTGACGAATGGCAGATGGAGTTTAGTTTAGACAAATGCAAGATAATGCATTTTGGTAGATTGAACCAGTGCAGGACTCAGTTAGTGGTAGGATGTTGGGAAGAGTTACAGAACATAAAGATCTAGGGGTACATGTTCATAGCTCCTTGAAAGTGGAGTCACAGGTGGACAGAGTAGTGAAGAAGGCATTCGGCATACTTGGTTTTCATTTTCAAAACATTGAATACAGGAGATGGCACGTCTTGTGAAGTTGTACTAGACATTGGTAAGGCAACATTTGGAATACTGTATACAATTCTGATCACCCTATTATAGAAAGGATATTATTAAACTAGTAAGAGTGCAGAAAAGATTTACTAGGATGCTATTGGGACTTGATGAATTGAGTTATAAGGAGAGGCTGGATAGACTGCAACCATTTTCCTCTGGAGCGTAGAAAGCTGAGGGGTGATCTTATAGAAGTCTATAAAATAATGAGGGGCATAGACAAAGTAGATAGTCAATATCTTTTCCCAAAGGTAGGGGAGTCTAAAACTAGATGGCATAAGTTTAAGGTGAAAAGGGAGAGGTACAGAAGTGTCCAGAGGAGCAATTTTTTCACACAGAAAGTAGTGAGTGTCTGGTACAAGCTGCCAGAGGTAGTAGTAGAGGTCGGTACAATTTTATCTTTTAAAAAGCATTTAGATAGTTACATGGGTATGATGGATATAGAGGGATATTGTCTAAATGCGGGTAATTGGGATTAGTTTAGAGGTTTTAAAAAAAAGGCAGCATGGACAAGTTGGGCCGAAGGGCCTGTTTCCATGTTGTAAACTTCTATGACTCTATGATTTTAAGTTCTGGAGCTAGAAATGATATACAGGCACCAACTCCCAATATAAAGCAGTCATTGGATGGTTAGAAGCTCTTTGTTGTCCCTCATGCACTCTCAAGAGACTTCCTTAGGATGATCTAGCTGACTATCTCTTCAATGATGCTTTAGCTCAATATTTTTATTTCTTCTCTTACAATCCCATGTAAATTGTCTTACAGAATTTAGTGTGATAGATGCTTTATAATTGAAAATTTTTTCCATTGTCATGCCTGTTTAAAAATCATAGTGAACTGCTGGTGTGAATAATGTCTGCCACTGAGACTTAATGGCTGGCTGCAATAGTTTAAAAGAGAAGGCATTTTTATGTTGATACCATTTCTGTGCAATCAATTCAATTCAAAATAAATGCAAAACAGTTGAATACGAGGCACATTGTTCATGATACATCTGATAGAAGACATTACACCTCTTTGCTAAGAAGGAGACTGGTATTTGGGACTCCCAACTCTAACAGTATTTCTGAAATGGGAAAATACAGGTTAGAAGACTGGGCAAAGAAGTGGCAGATCGTATGCAATGTGGAAAAGTGTGAGGTTATGCATTTTGGAAGGAGGAATGGAGACATAGACTATTTTCTAACTGGGGAAATGCTTAGGAAATCAGAAGCACAAAGGGACTTGGGGGTTCTTGTTTAAGATTCTCTTAAGGTTAATGTGCAAGTTAAGTCATCATTTAGGAAGGCAAATGCAATGTCAGCATTCATGTTGAGAGGGCTAGAATACAAGAGCAGGGATGTATTTCTGAGGCTGCATAAGGTTCTGAATAGACTCCATTTTGGAGTATTGTAAGCAGTTTTGGGCCCTGTGTTTAAGGAAGGATATACTGGCCTTGGAAAGGATCCAGAGGAAGTTCACAAGAATAATTCCTGGAATGAAGAGCTTGTTGAATGAGGAATGGTTGAGGACTCTGGGTCTGTACTCATTGGAATTTAGAAGGATGGTGCGGGGAGGGGGGTGGGGAGGGAGACCTTCTTGAAACTTACAAGATGCTGTGAGGATTGGATAGACTGGAAATGGAGAGGATGTTTCCACTAATCGGAAGAACTAGAAACAGATGGCACAAGCTCAGGTTACAGAGACAATCTGTTAAAACAGAGATGAAGAGGAATTTTTTCAGCCAAAGAGTGGTGAATCTGTGGAAGTCTGTGCTGCAGAAGGCTGTGGAGCCAGGTCATTGAATGTCTTTAAGACAGAAATAGATAGTTTCTTGATTAATAGGGGGATCAGGCGGTATGGGGAAAAGGCAGGAGAATGGGAATGAGAAAAATATCAGCCGTGATTGCATGGTGTAGCAGAATCGATGGGCGGAGTGGCCTAATTCTGCTCTTATGTCTTATGGCCTTACTCCCATGGGTTTTGTGGATGGAATTTGATAAGATGAAGTTTTTTGGGCACAAATATGGGAAAATTTGCTCGAAGTAAAGTTGGTTAAGTTAGAGTTCAATTCTCTATTAAAAATCACATGCATGATCACAAATTTCACATCTGCCATGAACCAGCAAAATCAGACAGCTTAATAAAGTGGAATATTTTTAGTTGTTATTGTTGAAAGATTGAAGCTTGCTGTCTGTTAGCTACATCAACTGTACACAGAACGTTAGTTTTCACATGCATGTTGATGATATTCAACTCTACCTCACCTCCACCATTATGTCTCTCAATTCCTCCACCATTGCTAAATTATCAGACAACTGATCTGACATCCAGGACTGGGCGGGCAGACATTTCCTCCAATTCAGCAGAGGGAAGACTGAAGCCATGTTTCAGCCCTCTGCTCCAACTTCCATTCCCTAGCAAATGATTCCATCTAGCCATCTCCTGGCAACAACATGAGATTAGCCAATCTATTTTCTATCTTGGTGTCACATGTGATCCTGTGATCAACTCCTGATTTCACATTCACTAAGAGCACCTATTTTCACCTCTGTAACATCACCCGACTTCATCCTTGTGTCGGCTCATCTGCTCCTAAATCATCTATTTTCAGGTTTGACTATTTAAATGCACCTCTGACTAATCTCCCATTTTTCTCCCTGTAAACCTGACCTTATCCAAAACTCTGCTGTCCTTGTCTTAACAAATCCCTTTCCCCATCGCTGCTGTACTTGCTGAACTACCATGGCTCCCAGTCAAGCAAAGTCTTGGTTTTAAAATCCTGAACCTTGTTTTCACATCTCTCAATGCCTTCACTCCTTCCTATATCTAGAATCTCCCCCAGTCTTACAACCCTATAAGACATCCATGACCTTTTAATTCCAGCATCTTGTGCACTTCCAATTATAATTGCACCACCCTAGGTGGCCATGCTCTCAGTTGCTCCGGACCCAAGTTCTGGAATGATTTCCCCAGACACCTCTACATCTCTGCTTTACTTTCCTTCTTGAAAACACATCTTAAAACTTTAATTTTTGACCAAGTGTTTGGTCGCTTGATCATCTTGTATCATACTTTGATTCAGAATACTGCCGTGAAGTGCGTTGGAAACTTTCAAGATGTGGTTGTTGTAACAAAAACATTCCCTATTTTTATGTAAGAGGGACACAGTTTTGTAAATGCAGTAAAACTGGGTTCACCATTCACTAAGTATGTTGTTAAGACTTTGCTGTCCACCTCCTGTGAGAAACCTAATTCAAAATAACTGAAAATGACTTTAAAGAAATACCCTGAAGCATTTGCTGGTTTTCTTGGAGTGCATTAGCCAGTTTCTCAGTAAATTGCACATTTTTGCTATAAAAAGTTTTTAGAACGTGACCACTAGTGTCTGTGTGCCTAAGAAAAGAAACACAATCGGGAAAACACAATTGTGTTTTTGAGCCAGGGGATCAGCATTTCCTCAATTTTGATTTGGGGTATGGGCAACTTGGGGGCATGGGGACTGACTGATTCAACAAATTAAATCTTGTGCGAGGTTAAAATGAGAGAAGTGCTTTCGGGATTAATCAGCTTTTAACATTCTTCTATCTTTTGTGTGGATTCAGAATATTTTATTTGGATCAGAAGTGGAAGCACAATCCTGGTATCTCTTCATGTTATGCTGCAATTCACCCAGAAGATGTAACTGCAAGTGAGGAATGAAGATTGAGATTTTATCATATCAGATAAGGTCTACAAAGTTGAATGCACAGTGTCATTTTTGGAGATGTAGAACAGTTGCTGCAGGGCTCAATCAGGTATGTGGTTTGTGATCCATAAACTTAAGTTCATGCTATACTCTGCTGTCAGTATTTTATCTTGCACCTGATCCTATGAATACATCACCTCTGTGCTCACAAATCAACTTTAGCTTCCAGTTAAACCATGCCTTGATTTTTAAAATTCGCAAATCCCTGCATGATCCTTTTGGTCGCCACACAACCAGAAGGACATGGAAGCTTTGGAGAGAATGCAAACAGTGTTCACCAGGATGTTGTCTGGTCTCATGGGTGCTGTCTGTGAGGAGAGGTTGTATAAACTGGAATTGTTATTACTAGAAAGATGAAAGCTGAGGAAAGGCCTGATAAAGCTCTATAAAATTATGAGAGGCATAAACAGTGTGAATAATCTGAGACTTTTTCCCAGGATGGAAGTGTCAATTACAAGGGGGCATAGGCTCAAGATGATGGGGGAAAGTTAAAGGGAGATGTATGGGGGGAAGCTTTTTATGTAGAGAGTGATGGATAACTGGAAAGTACTGCCAGAAGAGGTGGTGGAAGCAGGCACATTAGCAACATCTAAAAGGCATTTGGATGGGTACATGAGTAGAGAAATATGGACTTAATAAGGGCAGAAGGTTTTTCTTTTAGTTTACTTAGGGCATCATAATTAGCATTGGCTTGGAAGCCGAAGAGCCTGTTTGTGTGCTGTACTTTTCTTTGTTCTTTGTTTTGTATGACTTAGGCCCTCTGTCTCTGTAATCTCCACCAATTCTATTATACTTTGAGATACCTGTGGTTCTCCAATTCTGGTCTCTTGCACATCACTGCATTTAGTCACTGCACCATTGGTAGTGATACTTCAGTTGCAAAATTCACCAAACAAAAATATACCTCTATAAAATAGAGGAAGGCTGATTCTGGATTAAGATTTTGAATTCTGTTTAATATGATGTGTCAAGAATTATTGCTTCCATTTAGAGTGCTAGCTTCGGAGAGTATCTGATTCAATTTGACCTTCCAACCCTTATTTCAAAGTCTTTTTCAGGGCTGTTTCTTGCTTGGGGAAGTTTTCCAAAATGAAGGGGAAGGTTATAAAATGTTTTTCCCCTGGGAATTCCCATCTTCATGACTTATTTGTTGTAGGACAAAGAGGGACTGAACTTGCAAATGAGTTAGGAAGTCAAGTTGAAAAGCAGCACTGGAGGAAAGGAAGATTGTGATTTTTATTGTGCCGTTCATGACCTCGGGACATCCTGAAGTGTTAGATTGCCAATTAAGTAGTTTTGAAGTGTAATCAATGTGGAAAACAATTCACACACAGCCATGTAATAACGACCAGATAATTTGTTTTTTATTGGTGATGCTGATTGAAGGATATGCATAAGGCAAGGGACCGCTCCTGGCTCCTCTTCAAATTAATGCTATTGAATCTCATCTGTCCACCTGAGAGGGAAAATAGGGTTTTGTTTTAATGTTTTAAAAGAATAGTAGTGCCTCTGACAGTGTAGCACTTAGAATATCAGTCTAAATTTCTGCACTCAATCCTCTGAAGTGGATTTCAACCCTCCAAATCTTCTGATTCAGCAGTGCTGCAAAGGCATTTACTTCACAAATTCAGCCCTTGCACATCCTTTCAAGTCTTTGGTTTCCCAAAGATCTGGAGTACTAGTTGCCAGTGATTAAAAGTAGTATCACTGTTAAAGTTAAAATAGTAAGAAGTCTCACAACACTAGGTTAAAGTCCAACAAGTTTATTTGATATTAAACCCATCAGCTTTCGGGGTTTGCCCCTTCGTCAGATGAGTGGAGAATTCTGGTCTCAAACAGTGCATATAAAGGCACACACAGTTTACAGAGTACTGATTAGAATGCGAGTCTTTACAGCTAATCAATTCTTAAAGGTGCAGACAGTACGAGTGGAGATAGCATTAAGCATAGATTAAAAAGATGTGTATTGTCTTCAGACAGGACAGTAAGTGAGATGTTGCAAGCCCAGGCAAATCATGGGGGTTACAGATGGTGTAAGATCACCATGAACCTAAGATCCCTGTTGAGACCATTTTCATGTGTGCAAAACTTGGCTATCAGTTTCTGCTCAGCGACTGCACTGTCATATGTCATGAAGAACGCCTTGGAGAACGTTTATCCAAAGATCAGAAGCCGAGTGCCCATGACCACTGAAGTCTCACCAACAGGAAGGGAATAGTCTTGCCTTGTGATTGTCGAGTGGTGTTCATTCATCCATTGTCTTATGGTATCCTCAATGTACCATGCTTCAGGACATCCTTTCTTGTAGCATATCAGATAGACAATGTTGGCTAAGTTGCAAGAGTATGTGTCATGTAACTGGTGGACATACGTGGCACATACTTTGCAACTCAGCCAACATTGTCTACCTGATACATTGCAGGAAAGCATGTCCCGAAGCAAGGTATATTGGGGAGACCATGCAGACACTACGACAACAGATGAATGAACACCGCTCGACAATTTCTAGGCAAGACTGTTTCCTTCCCTGTTGGCGAGCACTTCAGTGGTCACAGCATTTGGCCTCTGATCTTCGGATAAAGATTCTCCAAAGCAGCCTTTATGACATACAACATACACAGTGGCTGAGCAGAAACTGATAGCCAAGTTTCGCACACATGAGGATGGCTTCAACTGGGATCTTGGATTCATGTTGCACTACGTGTAAGCCCATGACTTGCCTGAACTTGCAACATCTCATTTACTGTCCTAGTTGGAGACAATACACATCTCTTTAATCTATGCTTAATGTAATCTCTACTCACATTGCTGCACCTTTAAGAATTGATTAGCTGTAAAGACTTACATTCTAATCAGTACTCCGTAAACTGTGTGTGCCTTTATATGCACACATAGTTTACAGAATACTGATTAGAAAGCGAGCTTGTTTGAGACCAGAACTCTCCACTCACCTGGCGAAGGAGGAAAACCTCAAAAGCTTGTGAGTTTACTATCAAATAAACTTGTTGGACATTAACTTGATGTTGTGAGACTTGTTACTGTGTTTATCCCAGCCCAACACCAGTGCCTCCACATCAAAGTTAAAACAAGCAGCCTTGTTCTAACATTTAAGCAACCAACCTACCTTGGTTGGCAACCCATCACCACGTCTCTGTTACAACCAAAGCTGGTTAGATTTGATAAGGGATGGTTCTAGTTTCCCAGTTTTTTGATTTGTTAAGTTCTGGCACAAGCCCAACCCACTCATTTTTAGGAATTAAGATTCAACCCAGGGAAAATTGAGGAGGTGCCTTGATTTCTCCATTAGCCCACTGCATATACATGATGAGACTGTCACTTCAAACACTGGCAAAATCAGAAATGTTGCCATTTCATCAGGATTTGGAGGGAGCCCGAGCCGCCTGATATTTCCACACCTCATATATCCTAACCCTGCCATTGGCATTGACCCTGCTGGTTGTGGATTTATGTTTGTATGTCTCAGGCAATACAGAACACAAGAAATACTCCCTGACATGCAATTAGTAGGTTAATAATGCCATGGGGTCTAATCTAACACAACACCTAGCAAACTCATTAACAGAATTCATGGCCCATTATAAACCCGAAGTGTTGGAAACCTTATGAATGTCTAGTGCAATCTTATCTCTGCAGAATAACAGTAGCACTGTGATATAGTGGCTGTTAGATGTGTAAAGAGATTAGAAGGGAATTTACTACTGAGCCATTCCATTATTATATTTGCTGGTAAACTAGTCAACCATTTATATTTTCGGCATTGATGCCTTAAATATATCAGGTGTGTTTTCCACATAAACCAATAAGGAGACATTGTGTTGTGCCAATGTCATCAAACAAAAGAAAAATCAAAAATGTCTCCTTTTTGCAAGAACATAACTAATAAAGAACTAAATCATAAGTTGTGATTATTCTGAAAAATAAAGAAAAAATCAGCAACAAACATGTTTTGAATTGTTGTCTACACTACAGCATTACCACTGCAGTGATCTGCCTCTCCAGCTTGGAATTAGAGAGGGGTTAACGCCCAATTATGGACTTCACAACCACTTTATTCCGCCAGAGAAATGAGTGTAATAGGAAATCTTGGAGCCCACCAGGAAGTCAGGAGTAAGAGGTGTCCCATGGGCATTGCCATCTTGGCACTGCCAGCTTGGCCCTTTGGCACTGACCAGGGCAAAATGGCAATGGTCAAGGGACATCTTGGCATTGCCCACTGGGCATAGGCGATGCTGAGGGGTAGGGCCAATGGGCATGTGACCTACCGAAGGAGATCTGTGGGAGCGGGGAGGTCCTGCTGCCATTCTGCAGTTGGGATGAGTGGCAGAGAGCTGGAAGGGGATGATGGGGGCTGGCATTTGGGGTTGCCGATGGGAGGAGGTAGGGGTGAGGTCTATCCCAGGCAGAGGGTCGGTACTGCTAGTTGGGTGGAGAGAGGTTGGGAGTTTAGGGTTGCCAGGAGGTGGAGAGGGGTGGGGGGGGATCGGTCCTGCTTGAGAAGAGAGTGATGGAAAAGGGACATTAGAGTTCCTTCCATTTTTATGCAAATTTGGCACTTAGAATTTTTTGGAGAATTGCCCCTGTGGTGTAAATAGATTTTCAGGTGGCATTCAATACATTGCCACATAACAGACTTCAGAAAAGTTATTGCCCATGGAATAAAAGGAGGAACAGCAAAGTGGAAACTAAATTAGCAAAAAAGTGATGATTAAAGGATATTTTTCAGGTTGGAGGAAGGTTTATAGTGGTGTTACCCAGGCAGTATTGGAATCCTTGCTTTTCCTGACATATATTAATGATCTAAATCTTAGTATTCAGGGGACAATTTCACAGTTTGCAGGTGACACAAAGCTTGGATGTTTTGTAAACTGTAAAGAGGGCAGTTTAGAACTTCAGTGGTGGAGTTAGCAGATGAGGTTTAATGCAGAGAAGTGTGAAATGATGCATTTTGATAGGAAAACATAGAGAGACAATATAAAGTAAAAGGGTAAAATTCTAAAAGGGGAGTGGAAAAGCAAAGAGTCCTGGGTGTATATTTTGATAGATCATTAAAGGTGGCAGGACAGGTGGAGAGAGCAGTTAATAAAGTATAACGTGTCCTTTGCGTTACTATTCGGGATGTACAACAGCAAGTAGTTTATGCTGAACTTTAAAAATACACAAGTTAGATGTCAGGTGGAATGTTTTGTATAGTTATAGGAGACATGGTATAGGAAAGATATGAATGCATTGGAGAGGATGCAGAAGAGGTTTAAAAGAATGGTTCTAGGTATGAGAAACTTCAATTATGAATCTAGATTGGGGAGATTGGAACTATTCTCCTTGGAAAGAATAAGGCTGAGAGGAGATTTCATAGAGATATACAAAATCATGAGAGGGCTGGGCAGAGTAGATGGGGAGAAACTGTTCACCCTTGAGAAGGATCAAGAATGAGAGGCACAGATTTAATGTGATTTGCAAAAGAAGCAATTGCAATGTAAGGTAAAACTTTTTTATATGAATGATTTGGGTCTAGAATGCCCTGTCTGGGGCTATGTTGGATGATGTAGAGATGCCGGCGTTGGACTGGAGTAAACTCAGTAAGAGTCTGGCAACACCAATTTTAAATCTAACCAATTTATTTGATAGTAAATCTGCTAGCTTTCGGCATTTGTGCCTTCATCAGGTGAATGAGTTGTTCTGGTCTCCAAAAGCACAAAAAGTGGCTAACAATGTGGGTGGAAGGAACATTGAGCACAGGTCATGACTTGCCGGGGTTAACAAAAAACCTCACTTACTGTGCTGTCTGGAGACAATACACATCTCTCTAACCTGTGCTCAATGTTCCTTCCACCCACATTGTTAGTCACTTTAAGACTTGAATAGCAGGTTAGGTGTAAGGATTCGCATTCTAATCAGCAATCTGTTAAACTGCCTGTGCTGATATGTGTGCTTTTGGAGACCAGAACACCTCATTCGCCTGACGAAGGCACAAATGCCAAATGCTAGTAGATTTACTATCAAATAAATTGGTTGGATTTAAAATTGGTGTTGCCAGACTCTTGCTATGTTGGATGCCAGGTTCAACTGAGGCATTCAAGAGGACATTAGGTAATGATTTGAATAGAAACAATGTGGAGGGACCTGGGGAAAGGTCAGGGGGATGACATTAAGTCATGATGCTTGTTTGGGGAATTGGTACAGACGCTGGGCAAAATAAACTCTTCCTGCGACGTAACAATTCTGATGCATAGTGGCAGCAGCATGTGCAACCTACAACCTGCGGATCAACAACTCACCGAAGGTCTAGTAGATGTATGCGGGCACCACCATCTGCAGGTTCCTGTCCAAGCACTCATCATACATATTTTAAACAATTTTGTTGTTCCTTTGCTGCAAGTCAAGGCACTGATGCATCAACTGCAACTATAGTCAACCGTTTGGCATCATAATTTGCATGCAGCTCTGAAGAGATGACAGGCTCTTTAATCTTGCCAAAGACATTCTTCTGCTTGATTCCCCATACCCCTGCTGACCTTTTCACAATAAGTGCTGTAAGGTTTGTTGACAACAGGCAGATTTGGAATGGATATCCCTACCTGACCTTTACATATTGCAACACTCTCGGACTGTGGAAATTCCTTAATCACCTTGGTCATTTGGAGGTGTACTGTTTTTCCCATTTTGATGTTTAATATGGCCTTAAAATCTAATAGTGGCCTTCCCAAACTCATGTGTTTCATTCAGTGACATCTGCTTCTTCAAGCAGTTTTAAAACCCTCCAGGCTCAATGCTTGTGGTCTTTGGTAGCACCGCAGCTGCACAGATTGTCCAGGTAGCAAATAATTCCGTCCCTTTCTTCAAAGATTTTGTAAGAAGTCTCACAACACCAGGCTAAAGTCCAATGGGTTTATTTGGAAGCACAAGCTTTCAGAGTTTTGCCCCTTCAGGTGAATGAAGAGTTGTCTTCCGTATTGGACATAGTATATTGGATGTAATATGTTGAAATATTTCTGCTACAGACAATGGATTCCAAAAGAGGAATCCATTGGAACTAATCCATTGATCAAAGAGAATAATAAATGTTGTCAACTACTGTGATTCCTGGTCAAATGGAATCTACCAAAAACTGCTGTTTTCATCCAGCTTCACTAAAAGAATACTTCTGGACAAGTTTGCCAGACTGTCATCAACAGAGGATATTATGTGGATTTCTCTTTGTCCATCTTGATTTCGCTGTCAAATCAATATGTAGCTTGATTTTGTCATTTGGTTTAGAGACTGTCACTGTCTTGAGCACTGTAACTGGAGGAATCACTTCTTGATGCAGCATTAGGTCAATTTGCTGTTTGATATTTTTTGGATCAGTGGGTGTTATACTCCCCCAGGGGTAAATAAGCAGGTAGGTTTAGCCTCTGGGAGTAGAGTGATCTGCTATTCACTTTGAGCTTTCCTAGTCCCCAGAACAACCTCAGAAATTCATTCCTAAATATTGCTCCATAGTCATAGCAGCTTTGTAAAAGACAAAATCCTAAACATGCTGCCTGGTTGAGCAGAGAAATTTGCTGATTTTGTCAGTAAATGGTTAATTCAATTCCTTATTTTGTTTTTCTAAGGATTGGAGTAATCTGACTCGTCATTTAAGTTTGTTTGTCCTGGCCTTTGTAATTTTATTTTTGATGACCGGATCTAAACATTATTAAGCCACTCCAATTTCTGCTAATATGATGACCCCAACCCCAGCATTTAGTTTAAATTCTATTTTGTAACCTTCGACTTCAAACTCTGCAGACCAGAACTTCTTATTGGGATTATATATTTCCCGCAGGAAATCTTTTTCCTGAATGCCTTTATTTCCAATTTATTGCATTTTAGAATAGTGAGAAGCTTGTTCCTACCTTCTTC
This sequence comes from Sphyrna mokarran, assembly GCA_024679065.1. NCBI lineage: Eukaryota > Metazoa > Chordata > Chondrichthyes > Carcharhiniformes > Carcharhinidae > Sphyrna > Sphyrna mokarran. Next base: position 93,307,759 of record JAGIQG010000001.1, read on the forward strand.
GCTTCATTGTGCTTTAGATTCGCAGAACCATTTAAAATGTCTTGTCTTGCCACAGAGAAAGAAAACATTCAACTCCTCCTGCTGGGCATTTGCTGTGGCAATGCTGCTTTTAACACTGCATCTAGAACATGTTAAAATAGGTAGAAGGGTTGTCCTCTCCCACAGGCAGTTTTGGGAGGCTTTTTCATGGCTTTTCAGTAGATGGGACTTCTGACTTTAAGCCTACATACTGGAATGACCACTTGATGTCATCCTGAAATACTGCTAACCTTGCAAACTATTCAATCTTTTCTGAGATTAAATCCTCTTTAATTTACAATAGATCTAACAATATGTTCTCAAGCACGGCAACCAAATTGTGGCTGTGAATTAACTCACACTTTAAAGCTCCATTACCATGACTACTGGCGTGATGATACATGCTACTAGTAAATGAATCAATTGGTTTCCTGACTTTTGGCTGTCATTGGTAAATCTCGGCCATTCAATTATTGGGTTCTTCTTTGGGCTGAAGTAATGATTGAAGGCTTTCCAAGCTTTCTTAAAGGATGCTGAGATTACCTCAGCTGATTGTCTCACTTGAACATCACCAGCTATGTCACATATAAAAAGCTATTGACCTGATTTTTGTTGTACCTTTACTTATCAGTCTGAAGTTGTTCAGTTCCTTTCAAACTGTCATCTTCAGGTCTCCCATTGTTGTCCTTGCTGTGACCCTCAATGTGTTGGAAGGAATTGTGACTGTTCAGTGGTTGCTGATATCATGAGAGGTTCATTGTCCACTAGCAAGATCCATTTTAGTTTAGTTTTGCCTTGTTGTGAAATTGAGCCATTCTAAGGTCTTCACCATGGGTTATGTTACCAATCAGAGGTCTCAGTTTCTTAAACTATGGTCGCCAATGTGGTTGTCATGTTTTAATGAGATTTCACTTTCTCTGAGTGACCAGGAAATGATATATTTCATGTATTTACACTATTCACAAAGGCCTCACGGTGGCTGTAAAGACACAGGCAGTTCCAAACAGTCCTGCAAAATCCTCCTGCAAGGGCCTTGGTCACAACAGTGGTTTGTTCTACTCTCCATAATATTGAGAGATATGGATCTTGCAAACAGTGAGTCCCTGGAAGGAGCCAGCTCATCAAAGGAGGGGCAGAAACAGAAGGTAGAAGACGAGGAAGAATTGTAGGCAAAGAAGGATGATGCTGAATAGAGAAGTGTACCTCGTGCACAACGAGGTGACCTCTTCCTGCCACTATCCTGGAAGAGGATCTCCATCCTCTACCTGACAACCTCCAGCATTAGATCCAGGTCAATATTCATGAAGCAAGGATTTGTCCTGCCCAGGATGCCAGGATTCTGCTTCTGGTTTAACGATGTCAGCATCCCATAGTGATATCTGTATTCTGTCAACATTTATGGGGTATGCCATTTATGCCATGACTATGGCATGGCATCTCACTTCCACTTGGCAAAATGGAAGGCTGTAGGACCATCAAATCTTTCCTTCAGTGATGGCTGACATGGAGTGCCTGCACGCGTCCCACATTTTATTTGACCCGCCTCCATTCCCAGGCCTTCTGGCTTTGGGTGGAGGGGAAACCCGTAAAATTAAATTACATATAAATTGCAGTCTCATCCCTGTGAAAATCTGAACACTAGTTCATTTTCCACTGGAGGAATGTGTCAAACCCAAAAAAAAATAAAGCCTGCTCCTGTTTTCTGCCACAGTGGTGAAAATTCAGCTCTATAGTTTTCTCCTTTAATTCCACAATCATAATTTAAGTTAAGTAGACTCTTTAAATAGACACAGCCAGTACACTTCAGTCTTTGCGCTGGATCACTTTGTTCTTCCACATTTTATTTCTCCGGAGAAAGCACATTTAATTATCTGACTGTCATTTCACAATTTAAGATGTAATTTTTGGATTTGGGCTCCCGTGTGCCTAGCCTCAGCTTTTGTGTTTGGAATAAACACTCTGCACAATTTTTCAACATTTGGGATATCATTCCATGCTCCTGGCTGATTATATAATGCACGTTTTGCAGAAAAGATTGATCATATGTTGGGATGAAATTCCACAGGGAGTTCACCAACTTGTTCACTGAGACTTTAGAGAAGAACTTAAACATTGCTTTGTTGGGCTTTCTGCAGCGCTTGTGTCAAAGTTACAGTGGGCAAGTGGATGAAACCTCTGCAGAAATTTACCCTCCCACCCCACCCATGCTTTAAAAGAAATCATTCTTGCCAGTCTCTTCTGAAAGTCGTGTGAATTATTTTACCCCAATACAAAACAATTGTAGCTTTAATAACTCTTGCTGATAATGAATAAATCATCCAGCAGCAAATGGTGATGAAGAGACTCTCCCCATAAGTTATCAATTGCCACAAGTTGCTGGTTCATTTACCATTAGCCTCACAAAGGTAGCTGCTCATTCTCAGACTCTAAGTGTTTCAAGAAATTGTTACATTTGTACATCAACTATAAATTTAATTTGCCATAAAGGTTAAATATCTTTTTATTGACGAGAGTTGATGTTCAATATGTCAATCAATCTCTCTGGTTCAGAAAAGGAATTATTTAATCCATGGAATCTCATTCCTACAGGTAATAAATAGTTATCAAAAATGTTTTAAAATGTGAGAATTTTTATCTTACTTTTCCTTTCTGACTCCCTTTTTTTCCTGTCTTATTAAATCAATGTATCATAAAACTACTCTTAACAACTATTTTTAACAAAGTGATCACTTTCATAATTATGACTAAACATATTTGGATGGCAGATTCTGCTTCCTCCACCTGAGGAGTCAGCAGTGAACGCATTGCTACTGATACTAGCTCTAATGCTATTTCATGCTCCAAGGAGCATTAATGGGCTGGAGGTGGGAAATGCACTTCCACATAGGAGGAAGCCACACCCCAGAAAGCTTCATTAAATCTAATTGGCTAGCTACATTCTAGTCTCAGAAGCTACCAGGGATAGGACTATCTCCAGAATCCAAGGCCATGTACAGTTTGCAGTTTTCAGGGCAGGGAGAGGAGGTGAGGAGAAGGACAGAGGCAGAGGGGACTTGATTTTATTGGTGAGGTTAGTCGGGGATGGAGCATCTGCAGGGGCCAGCCCTTTAATCAAAGGGTGGGCGTGCATCCTTTGTTAAAAAGAAATGGTTGATGCAGGCTTCACTGATCCCACTGTAAAATTGCAGAGGAGTCATTATTGCCAAGAGCATACTGGGAAGATCACCTTTTCAGCCAGCTTCCATCTACAAATCTGCCCATGATGGAACATAAAATTCTGTTCCATATCTGTAAGTTGGTTGTGATATAGGCTTGGTGCAGAGTTCTTCTCATATTAGAGAGACATATAACTTGGAAATGAAAGAAGAATGCAAGAACCAAGATATTGAAAGATCTTTGCAGTGTGGGCACAGAAAATGGCATGATACTGAATTTAGCTGAGGTGCAGCTATGCTGAAACTATGTCTTGCAAAAAAAAAATCAACTTATGTAGAAGTATTTGCATCTGGGAAAAGGCACAAGGGGCGGTTCTCAGCTTGCAGTCTCTGCCCTATGGGAATAGCAGTGTGGGCTCAAAATCCACTGGCAGGTTTCCAAGTTCTAATCTTACTAGCCCCTCATTAGTGGAGTGGCATGAAGCATACCACTCCTTTTAATGCATTAGTAAGCAATCTCTCTGGCACTACCCCATCCCCCCACCAGATATTCAGCAGATCTTGACATGCCTTTATGCCGGCATCATTTACAACAGATTCACCTCGATGTGAATCGATGTGGAGGTTTCTTTGAGGTCATAAAGGTAAGTATAACTCCTGGGAGGAAGGAACAACTTCCTTGAAGTGCCACTTTGCACAGGGTGGAGCGATTTATTTAGATGTGGTGATGGCCCAGAGCAGATGAAGGAGCAGGGAATGGCAATTGGAAATGAGGTTGTGGGATGGAGGTGGCTGCTGGCTCAGACTGTGGGAGGTGGGGAGTACGGAGGAAGGAGAGAAGGTGGGTTTGGGTTATGGATGGTGTTGGGGGCAGCTTCTGGATCAGACTATAGGGAGTGGGGAGAAGAGAAGATGGGAAGGGGTTGATGATTGGTGGGGGGATTTGGATGAGGGAGAATGAAACAATGATCGAGGTGGGAGAGCAGAGATGTGCTAACTCCTGGGTGTGGGAAGGCAAACCTCTGAGACCATCATGGTGGGCTATGGAGGAGGTTACTCAGCTTCTGGTTGGGATACACTTTTGTTGGCATGTTGAGGGCCAGAACCCGTATGACAGTTTGAAACATGTCTTCTTGATTTTGTTTTTGCAGAGTTTCATAAAGCTTGGAGAGAAATCCCAAGATTTACCTGGAGAGAAAATACATTGGTTTGCTCACCAGAAACAACATGGCAATTTTTTTGATAAGACTTAGCCATAGCCTTCGCTTTGTTAAGGCTAAGAAACATGTCTTCTTCTCTCAGCTTTAGAGATTGATAACAGTCTTAGAGATAACAAAGTGGAATTAAGCAAACTTTATTACACAGGATTCCTGTGAGGAGTCCAGGAAGGGGAAGTAATTGTGAATCTGCTGTCTTGTATTGAAAAGGAGAGTGAGATAAGTACAGACCAATTGAATACATTGAAAACAGATTTTAATTTAAATGACACAGGGCCAAAGTCAAAGACATCATCCAGAATTTTCTGATCTCGTTCGACCTGCCCCCATTATCAACAAGAATGGAAAATTTGATATTCAGCAGAAACTCCATCCATTGCAGCAGGACCAGACAATCCCAGACACATGAGAGATTGGAGAATTTTGGGTTGTATAGCACGTAGGGACATTAGATGGGATTGTACAATTCCATTGCTTGGCTTGTCATTGGGAAATCCACCATAGAGCACCACCATTGATAGGAAGGGCTGGAAAATCCCACTTATTGTTGCTGCAATGGGACGGCATCCTGGGTCACACTGGGGGCATCCTTCAGCAGCTTGGCCTCTGAGATGAACTCCAGCACACAGGATCACTAAGCAACTAATTTATCATGGCTATCGATTTTGAAAGTAAAGAATGTCCTCTGTGATCACAGATGGTAGAAATACCCAGTGATTTGCATCTGCAAAAATAAGACACAGTCCTATTGTGCCCTGCTTCAAAACTGGGATTTATTATGTGGACTACACACTCCGCCATAGTTCGGAAATCTCAGACTGCTTGCAGTTTGCAGGACAGGATAAATTGTGTAGTGGCAGAATTTAATGAACTAGTCCATGCACTTAGATTCAAGGGTCTTGCTATCTAGTTAAAAAATGGTACAGGCTGTAAGCTTTAAAATGAAGTTGTGACGGAGCCATTTTGAGGAAAAAAGCTGCATAGTTCACAGATTCAGAGCTGATGCAAGAGCTATGCTGAAGGAAGGTTGTTTCAGTATCCTAAGACATACCCTGTCAGTTATAAAAGCAATTCTGACTACTTAAGAGGAAAGGAAGCTTACAAGGGCTGTGACAGTGGCACATTGGTTAGTACTGCCACCTCAAAGCATCAGGAACCTGGGTTCAATTCTAGCCTTGGGTGACTGTGTGGAGATTACACATTCTCTCCATGTCTGCACGAGCTTTCTCTGAGTGCTCCTGTGGTCCAAAGATGTGCTAAATTGTGCCATACTAAATTGTCCCTTAGGATCCCAGGACATGTATGTTCGGGGGAATTAATGAGATAAATACGTGGGATTACAAAATCTGTGTGGGATGCTGTTTTGGAGAGTTGATGCAGACTCAATGGGCTAAATGGCTTGCTTCTGCACTTCAGGGATTCTATTCTATGTAACACAACAGCATGGAATATATATGGAGACAGAATCACAAGAGGATTTCAGGCATCAAAATCATTCTGTCAAGGTAAAATTGGCCAATATTTTTCAATGCAGTTTCCTAAAAAGATATGATGTAACTCTTCTCTAATTTAATCTCCCTGTCCATTCAGTAGCAGGATAGTCACAGCCAGAAACCTATATGTCAGCCTGAAAATATCCTTTGCAAATACACACACAGATACACACTCTGGCATGCATAAAAAAAAATGGAAACCACTGTATTTGGTGTTTTAAAATATCAACATATCAATTTGATTTTTCAGTTTTCAGGGCAAGCCAGTGCATGACAGCAAGAAGCAGAAGAAGACAGGTAAGGGCTCAATATCTTAAAGGCCTTCGAGAAAACAACTTTAGAAATTGTTGTTGATAAGGAACACAATGGAAGTGTGGATGAATTAAACCAGAGACTTCTCCCCAGCTGAGGGCAAGTAACATCCCTTGCCTAGACAGTACTTCTTCAATCCCACAAAGGTATTAATTCCATATAACATTGCCACACACTATGGGGTAAATTCATGCTTTCACTACAGCACTTCAAATGTTGGAAATTTGGACAATGCAAACAACAGTTCTGGGGTTGACACGTAGCCAACACTGTTGGCCAAATTTGGAAAAACAGCGAATAAGACAGGAGAGAAAGTGGTGATAGGAAGATGATCCAAAAGTCCCACCTCTGTTCACATCTCTGGCTATTTTAAGCTGGGTAAGAGGTCTCAAAACACTATGTGAAAGTCCAACATGTTTATTTGATAGCACAGGCCACAAGCTTTCGGAACACTATCCCTTCACCAGGTGAGTGGGAGTTCTGTTCACAAACAGGCCACATAAAGACACAAACTCAATTTACAAAATAATGGTTGGAATGCGAGTCTTTACAGATAATCAAGTCTTAAAGATACAGACAATGTGAGTGGAGAAAAGGTTAAGCACAGATTAAAGAGATGTATATTGTCTCCAGCCAGGACAGTTAATGAAATTTTTCAAGCCCAGGCAAGCTGTGGGGGTTACAGATAGTGTGAAAATATCCCGGTTGAGGCCATCCTCGTGTTCGGAACTTGGCTATCAGTTGCTGTCAGCAACTCTGCGTTGTTGTGTGTCGTGAAGGCTATTTTGGAGAATGCTTACCTGAAGCATTCAGTATTCATGCAGGGAGATGTAAATATAGTTGTGGAGAACACTGGGATATATGGTTGTAAACTGGAAAGTATTGAAGTAGATAAGGAGGATATGCTAGATATTCTTGAGGATTTGAAGTTAAATAAGTCCCCTGGGCCAGATGGGATTTACCCTAGAATTCTCTGGGAGGCGAGAGAGGCGATTGCAGAGCATCTGGCTCTGATCTTCAGGTCGTCGTTGGTTACGGGTATAGTGCTGGAAGACTGGAGGATAGCGAATGTGGTCCCATTGTTCAAGAAGGGGAATAGAGACTTTCCTGGGAATTATAGGCTGGTGAGTCTTACTTATGTTGTGGGCAAAGTATTGGAAAGAATTATTAGGGATAGGATTTATAGTTATTTAGAGAGAAATGAATTGATTGGGGATAGTCAGCATGGTTTTGTGAAGGGTAGGTCGTGCCTTACTAACCTTATTGAGTTTTTGAAAAAGTGACCAAAGAGGTGGATGGGGGTAAGGCAGTTGATGTGGTATACATGGACTTTAGTAAGGCGTTCGATAAGGTTCCCCATGGAAGGCTTCTGCAGAAAATGCAGATGTATGGGATTGAGAGTGATTTAGCTAATTGGATTAGGAATTGGCTAGCTGATAGAAGACAGAGGGTGGTGGTTGATGGAAATTATTCATCATGGAGTTCGGTTACAAGTGGTGTACCTCAGGGATCTGTTTTTGTAATTTTTATAAATGATCTGGATGAGGGTATTGAAGGATGGATTAGTAAATTTGCGGGTGACACCAAAGTCGGAGGAGTGGTAGATAGTGAAGCGGGGTGTTACAGTTTGCAGAGAGACTTGGACAAGTTACAGAACTGGGCTGAGAGGTGGCAAATGGAGTTTAATGTGGAAAAGTGTGTGGCAATTCACTTTGGCAGGAATAACAAATGTGTAGAGTATAGGGCTAATGGTAGAACTCTTAATAATGTTGATGAACAGAGAGATCTGGGTGTATATGTGCATAGATCCCTGAAAGTTGGCAATCAAGTCGATAAGGTTGTTAAGAAGGCATACGGAATCTTAGCTTTTATTGGTAGGGGGATTGAATTTCGGAGCCGCAACGTCATGTTGCAACTGTACAAAAACTCTAGTGCGGCCGCACTTGGAGTATTGTGTGCAGTTCTGGTCCCCACATTATAAGAAAGATGTGGAGGCATTGGAGAGGGTACAGAGGAGGTTTACCAGGATGTTGCCTGGTATGGAGGGAAGGTCTTATGAAGAGAGGCTGAGGGATTTGAGGTTGTTTTCGTTAGAAAGAAGGCGGCTAAGAGGAGACCTTATTGAAACATATAAGATGATTAGAGGTTTAGATAGGATGGACAGTGATAGCCTTTTTCCTGGGATGGAGAAAGCTAGCACGAGGGGACATAGCTTTAAATTTAAGGGGTGGTAGTTATAGGACGGATGTCAGAGGTAGGTTCTTTACCCAGAGGGTGGTAAGGGTATGGAATGCCCTGCCTGCTGCAGTTGTAGATGCGCCAAGTTTGGTGACGTTTAAGAGGTTAGTAGATAAGTTTATGGATGAAAAGGGAATGGTTTAGGTTATAGGGTCATTGCTTTTTCTTAATTGGTCGGTGCAACATCAAAGGCCGAAGGGCCTGTCCTGCGCTGTAATGTTCTATGTTCTATGAAGATCAGAAGCTGAATGTCCGTGATACTGAAGTGTTCCCCAACAGGAAGAGAACACCCTTGCCTGGTGATTGTCAAGTGGTGTTCATTCATCCATTGTCCTAATGTCTGCATTGTCTCCCTAGTGTACCATGCTTCAGGATATCCTTTCCTGCAGCATATCAGATAGACAATGTTGGTCGAGTTGCAAGTATATGTACTGCATACCTGATGAATGGTGTGTTCTCACTTGAGATATTGGCATCCATGTCGATGATCTGACATGTCTTGCAGAGCATGCTATGGTAGGGTTGTGTAGTGTCGTGGTCACTGTTCTCCTGAAGGCTGGGTAGTTTGCTGCGGACAATGGCCTGTTTGACGTTGTATGATTGTTTGAAGACAAGAAGTCAGGATATGAATATGGCCTTGGCAAGATGTTCGTCTTCATCAATGATACATTGAAAGCTACAGAAAAGATGTCGTAGCTTCTCCAGTCCAGAGAAATACTGACTGACAAAGGCGTACTCTGTCTGCCATGTCTCGTGTTTGTCTTCTGAGGAGATTGGTGTGGTTTTCACTGCGGTGCATCAGAACTGTCAATTGATGAGTCAAGCGCCATATCCCGTTCTTATGAGGGCATCTTTCGGTGTCTGGAGGTCTCTGTTGTGATCCTCCTCATTGAGGAGATCCTGTATATATGAAGGGTATATCCATCGAGGATGGTTTCTTTAACACATTTAGGATGGAAGCTGGAGAAGTGGAGCATTGTGAAGCTATCCATCAGCTTGCGATACAGTGAGGTGCTGAGGTGACCATCCTTGATGGAGATGCACGTGTCTAAGAATGTAACTGATTCCATGGAGAAATCCATGGTGAGTCTGATGGTGGGTTGGAACTTGTTGATATTGTCATATTGTTGTTTCAGTGACTATTCACAGAGTCCAAAGGAAGAAAATGTCATTGATGTATCTAGTGTATAGCATTCGTTAAAGGTCCTGTGCAGTGAAGAAGTCTTGTTCAAATCTGTGCATGAAGACGTTAGCATATTAAGGTTTGATAATAGGAATAAGGTGGGGACAGTGAGGGGGATAGGGACTATACGCTGATCTGAATAACTGTACTGATGTCACTTGGAACAGACATTTTAAGCTGAACATAAAGGGAGAAGATTGGGAATATTGCATACCACTGAATAGAAGTTGCTGACACCATCCTAGAAATGGGAATTTTATGCCTTCTGCAATTTTTATGGAAGTGGCTATTTTTGCTAGAGGTCTTCCTGACTCTCATCTGTAGATTGAAGGTGTGAATTAGAGGTGGGAAGCATGTAAAAATGTCTAAAATTGGTGTTGCACCCTTTACAGCTCATCATGGAAAACTGTTTATTAAAGTAAATGATGACAACATTATGATTGGAAAAGATAAATGACCATTAAATAATATAGTTGGCAGATTGTTATTTCTGAAAACTGGCAAGCTGTCTCATCCAATTGGAAAACAGAACCTATAGAAAGATCAATAGACTACATTTCCCATAATTTTCATTCATTTTTTAAAGAATAGCTCATTATTTGTTTGACTGTTTGAAATCTTTGGCAGATATGAAACCTTTTCACCATCTTCAAAGACACTAATGAATTCTCCACTGCAGTGTTTGTTTATACAGCTGTCCTAGGAATACAATCTTGTTTATTTTGACATACTTGAGTTAAGAAAAATATAACCATTTTAAGTGTTTATTTTGGCAGGTTGATGAGCATTTCATATACTACCTAATGTTTCCCTGTGGCTTGTGAATTCTGCTTACATTATAATGTATAGATTAAGCATTTGGGGGTGGTGTTAAGATTGAGAGGGTAATGGAGTGAAAAGCATGAGAGAATAAGAGGTGAGGGGTTGAAGAGAATGATGGAGTAGGGGATTGAGTGAGAGGAGGGTAAAGGGATGAGGGATTGAAGGAGGATAAAAGAATAGGGATAAGGCAAGGACAATGAGAGAAATAGAGGCTGAGGTTGAAGAGTTTATACACTTATCTGAACAACTCAACTGAAATTGCTGAAGATATAGGACAAGTAAATTGACATTGACATTGGCCTGTCTCAGATAACAAGACCCACTCTAGATCATCCCCCTCTCCCCTGGATGAAAATCCTGTTGACCAACACTTCTGGGATGGAGGTCAGGGTTCTATTGTTGGGAAAATTCCCGTCTCTCAATTCCTGCCTCCACGATACAAATTTGGCACTGTTTTATTTCTATAAATATTCTTCAATAATTTTCCTGTGACTCACAGAAACAGAGAAGGCAGCATTTCACAGCAACAAGCATTAGTTACTTCATTGTCACAACTAGCAGTAAGTTCAAAACAAATCAATGAAAGCATGATTTCAATTAACAAGTGGTAAATCCATGGAAAAAAACTCCTAAGGGAAATGCTGGATGCAGATCATGGTGATTCAGTTGAATGTAAGATAAATACATTCATGTGAACCAATGTTAGGAAATAATGTTTCAGGATACATGAATAATTTCAGAAGAGCATATGGTGAGTGCAGCATGTAGGGAGGAAGAGATGACATTGGGCCTTGGTTTGCAAAGCTTTTCATTTCTGGAGTGTTGTTCACCTTGTGTCTTGTTTGTTGTAGACTAATTGTCATAGATTGATTGCCATGATTAGTCAACAACTCTATTATTGTTTTATCATGTGAATACCAGAGTAAAAGAAATTCATATGTTTAATTTATTTACATAGAGAGTTTGTGATGTACCTCATTAGTAAAGATCAAAGAGAAACTCTGGGCAAGCCAATGATTATAGTATGAATTTTATATTTCACTGTGGTGGGCAGGAGCCTGACCAGGAAATGGGTACATTGTTGACTCCCACCACTGCTTTTGAAAAACACTCAATAATGCATATTTAATCCAATTAGCCAATTCACACTGCTGTTGATTTTAGGAATGCAAATTGGTGGACAGTGTGCCAATTGGCAATGGAAAGAGGCATCTGAGGACAGAAGAGGCAGGTTATGAACCAGAAGTTAATCAAAGCACTCCTGGCTCACAACTATTGCACCTACAAAACAAATAATACTTTCAAGGTATTGAAATTCTTTGAAGTATTGCAGTACTTGTTTTCATGTTTGTGTTGAACTTTGTGCCAGTTCTGAATCATTTAGAATTCTTATCAGAAAGGAAGAGACATTTGAATGCAGCTGGTCCATTGACATTACATATAGCAAGAGTCCAGGGAAAAAAAAACGCACATTCAACTCTTTAACTCTTTTTACTTCTCCACAAATGGAGGGGTGAATGGAACCACCAGGATTTTACAGATACACAGGAATAGCAGTAGTCTCAATTCCCAAGTGTAAAATTGGCCTTTGTTTCTTTTAATGACCTGACAGGGCTAAATTTACAGATGCAGCTTCTTGGCTTGTTGACTGCCTAAATATTAGAATATCACAAATATCTCAGTAAGCATCTGGACAAAGGAGGTGAACGTCAAAGCACTGACATCCTGAATGCATCAAGTCCTTCCCTTGAGGAAGTTGTCATGTCCTTCAATCATCAGCAAACCCAAACCACAGCAATTAAAGTTGAAAAATAAAATGGCAATGAGTCTCGTAGTCTTATTATGATGTGTAAAGTTGCAGCTCATCTCCCTGAATTGGGTTGTTCATTCACCCAATTACCAGCTTCAATTAATGCTGAATATTATGCTGGGATTTTTTTTGGAGGTTGATTTGTTTTTGATTTGAATTATTATTGTCACATGTATTAACGTACAGTGAAAAGTATTGTTCCTCGCGCACTATACAGACAAAACATACTGTTCCCAGAGAAGGAAATGAGACGATGCAGAATGTAGTGTTACAGTCATAGCTAGAGTGTAGAGAAAAATCAACTTAACTCAAGGTAAATCCATTTAGAAGTCTGACAGCAGCAGGGAAGAAACTGATCTTGATTCGATTGGTACGTGATGTCAGACTTTTGTATCTTTGTCCTGAAGGAAGAAGGTGGAAGAGAGAATGTCTGGGGTGCGTGAGATCCTCAGTTATGTTGCCTGCTCTGCTGGGGCAGTGGGAAGAGCAGACAGAGCCAATGGATAGAGGCTTATTTGAGTGATGAATTGGGATATATTCATGACCTTTTGTTGTTTCTTGTGGTCTTGGGCACAGTAAGAGCTACACCATGCTGTGATACAACCAAAAAGAACGCTTTCTATGGTGCATTAGTGAAAGTTGATGTGAGTCAAAGCTGACATGTCAAATTCTTTAGTCTTCTGAGAAAGTAGAGGCATTGGTTGGCTGACTTAACTATAGTCTTGGCATGGGGAGACTGGAATAGATTGTTGGTGATCTTGACATGTAAAAACTTGAAGCTCTCGACACTTTCTACTTCATCCCCATTGAGTATGTTCTCCTTTACGCTTCCTGAAGTTGATGACAATCTCCATTTTGTTGACATTGAAGGAGAGATTATTGTTGCCACACCAGTTCACCAAATTCTTTATCTCATTCCTGTACTCTGTCTCGTCATTGTTTGAGATCTGACCCATTACAGTGATATCGTCAACAAACTTGAAAATCAAATTCGAAGGAGTTTGACCGCACTCATAGGTGTATAAGGAGTATAGTAGGGAGCTGAGAACACAGTCTTGTGGGACCTTGTGGTGTTGAGGATTATCATGAAGGTGTTGTTGCCTATCCTTATTGATTGTGGTCTGTGAGTTAGGAAGTTCAGGATCCAGCTGCAGAGAAAGGTGCCGACGCCCAGGCCACGGAGTTTGGAGATGAGTTTCATGGGAATAGTGTTGAAGGCTAAGCTGTAGTCAATAAGTAGGAATCTGACATAGGTGTCTTTGTTATCTAGGTGTTCCAGGGTTGAGGGCAGGACCAGGGAAATGGTGTCTGCTGTGACCTGTTGTGGCGGTAGGCAAACTGTAGTGGATCTAGGTAGTCTGGGAAGCTGGAATTGATTTGTGCCATGATTAATCTTTCAAAGCATTTCATAATGATGGATGTCAGAGCCATCTGGCCAATAGTCATTAAAGCATGATGTTTGTTTTTCTCTTAGGTGTCAGATTAAGGGTCGTCTTCTTGAAGCTGATAGGGACTTCAGATTGTTGTAAAGAGAGATTGAAGATGTTTGTGAATACCCCTGCCTGTTGATCCATGCAGGATCTGAGTGCACATCCGGATACCCCATTCAGGCCATTTGCTTTCTGTCGGTTGACCTCCAAGAAAGCTGCTCTGACGTCTGCAGTGGTGACCCCAGATACAGGTTCACCCAGGGCTTCCAGGTTGGAGGGCATGCTCTCGCTGACATCTTGCTCAAAATGGGCCTAGGATGCATTGAGCCCCCCACTTCTTACTTTCAGACAATCGCACAACCTCAAACAGATCATTGTTCACAGCAAAATACCTAACCTTCAGGAGAACAGTGACCACAATACCACACAACCCTGCCACAGCAACCTCTGCAAGACATGCTGGATCATAGACATGGACGACATCATCAAACGTGAGGATACCATTCACCAGGTACACGGTACATACTCTTGCAACTCGGCCAACGTTGTCTACCTAATACGTTGCAAGAAAGTATGTCCCGAAGCATGGTATATTGGGGAGACCATGCAAACACTACGACAGCGGATGAATGAGCATCGCTCAACAATCACCAGGCAAAACAGCTCCCTTCCTGTGGGCGAACACTTCAGCAGTCATGGGCATTCGGCCTCCGACCTGCAGGTAAATGTTCTTCAAGGGGGCTTTCGTGATACACGACAGCGCAGAGTCGCTGAGCAGAGACTGATAGCCAAGCTTCGCACACGAGGACGGTCTTAACAGGGATCTTGGCTTCATGACACACTATCTGTAACCCCCGTAACTTGCCTGGGTTAGCAAAAAATCTCACTTACTGTGCTTTCTGGAGAAAACACACAATTCTCCAACAATGCTCAGGATTCCCTTCACACACATTGTTCGCCACTTTAACACTTCAATAGCAGGTTAGATGTAAGGATTCGCATTCTAATCAGCCATCTCTGACTGTCTGTGCTGATGTGTGCTATTGCAGACCAGAACACTGCATTTGCCTGAAGAAGACACAGGAGTCGAAAGCTCGCGTTTTTACTATCAAATAAATCGGTTGGATTATAAATTGGTGTTGCTAAATTCTTACTGAGTTCTTACCACCCCAATCCAACACCGGCATCTGTACATCATTTCTTATCTAGGTCAGTGCCACCTGACTTGAACACCTCAGACCTGGACTTCAACAAGCAATGGATATTCCTGTTCATCCATGGTTTGTGGTTGAGAAACACATGGATTTGCTTCTTTGGCACAGTCTTCCACACACTTACTGATGAAGTAAGTTTTTAGATACTGACCAATCCACTAACTCCAAGCAGCCCCATAAGATCATCCAATTCCTCAGACCAGCCTTGCACGATGCTCTTTGATGGATTTGTGACTGGAAATAGACCTCCAATGCTCTAACTGCCCAATTGACCAAGACCTACCTGTTTGTTCAATTAGAATTCAGCCCAATGTTTTATATATGGTGGGAAGTTGAAAACAATGAATCATGACTGCAAGATAGTTACTAACAAATCAAATAAGGAGAAAATTCTTTATCCAGAAAATGGCTAAAATGTGGAACATTTTGCCATATGGAGTAAAGTCCAATAGCATGGATGCATTTAAAGAATGCTAGATAAGCATATGTGGGAAAAAGCGAAGTTCTGCAGGTAGATTCAGGTGAAGTGGGATGTGGCGAGGCTTGTGTGGAGCAAAAACCTCAGTATGAACCTATTGGTCCAATGACTTCCTCCTTCGCTAGAACTTCAATGTGATAATGTAATCTTTTTGAAACAATATAGTTTACTAGTTGTTCAACAGAGTAACAATAATGTAAATTGCCAGAAAAAAATGATGTTTATTTTTATATCTTCCATTTGCATGCAATATGCGTTGTAACATCATGCCAATGCATCAAAGATCCTGATTCATAAGCTACTGCACTCTCACTGCTATTTTTAGTCATCATTCTTGTTCCTTTACCAATCACAGTTTATTTACTGACGGAGCTCTGGTGTGCCGCAGATGAAACTATTGTTTTTAGTTCTACTGGTATTGTACACATTAAGTTAATATCAGAGCGTAATATATCTTATTGTTAGTTTTTATTTATAAAACTGTTCTTTAGAATTTTCTCTCTAATCATATCTGGCTTTAAACTTAAATCTCTTTCCAGGTACTTAGTTTTGTACAATAAACCAAAGGACAAGCGTTGACTCAAATTCACTTGAATTTTTGTTTATTTAGCACTTTAAGTATCAAACTCAAACACACAACAGTTGTAACACTTCAACTCTTACACTTGAACTCTGAATAATTCTTTAACTAAAACTTTAACTCTTTAAAAGTAAATGAATACTAACTGATTCTGAATAAAGTGGCAAGTTCCCAATGTAGATTCATTCTCATGTTTCTTCTGTCTTCTCTAAAGATTTTCCTTCAGGTCACACATGTGGTGATGAGTCTCAAGTTATTGTTGAAGATGAAGGCTGAAACACATTCCTTTATCCTCAAACTTTCCTAATCTTCCAAATAGTTGTCTGGCACTCAGCCAATGAACTAAATAGAAATGGATCACGTTGTTCGATCATGGAGTTGCCTGTAAACAACTCCGAAATGTTTACACCAAGCTGCATGAAAATTACATATCCTTGCCATATATGTTAACAATGGTTCTGACATGTCTATCAAAGTCCAAACATTTATCCTTATTTGGTCAACACAGGAAGTGTCAGGTCACAGCTCTCAGGCCAGATCATGACTCACTGCAACATTCTAACCTGCATGTGTTTAACTGTAACTTAACCAAATTTCCCACCATGCTTATCTCTCATTGTCACAATTGTTCTTATAGCTAATATTGCTGTTGTTGTTGTTGTTGCTGTATTCATAGCTGTAATTGGCCCTCTGTCACAACGTTATTCTTTAACCATGCCATGTGTAAAATCTCATCTGAGCGACATGGGTTCATGCAAATAGCTTGTCTGCATTGGAAACTATTTAAATATAATGTTATTGCATAATGTCTCCCTAAAATTGTTTGGAGCAAGTTGTTGAAGTCTGAATTTAGATGTCTCTCAGTATCAGTACGCCATTCTGAAAAAAGAATCTCAGAACTTATTAAGTTGATGAGAAAAATAAACTGGCTACGGGGCAGAAAGTGATAATCAATCTGGAGAATTTGTCAATTAAAATGCTTTACTTTATCGTGCTTCTGGCATTAAACAAGTAATCGACATAAATCTACACTCTATGTTTGCAGCATCACTGACTGAGAACACATAACAGAAAAAAAATCACAACACTTGCTCCTCTCTTTGTACACATGAGATGGAAAATCAGAATGACTGTGCGCTTGGATCCCTTGTATTAATGTTCCTGGCAGATGTCAGGTTGTTCCTTCAAATTTTCATTTGTGAAGTTTATCATTATATTTCTCATAGACTTTAACCTGAGGGAACAATTAAGATGCCAGCTCTTACCTGAATTGTATATCAGTAATTCCACTGATTAGAGTAGGAGCTCCTTACAAAATACAAATAGCTAAAAGATGAAGCAGAATAGTTTTTCATCTACTCACATCATCATTGACACTGTTGGAAATCTTGGGCTCAGTTATATTGGGCAGGGATTGGCCCAGGGGACTGTGGTAGGAGGTTAACGCCCACATGTTCCCCATCCCAACAGCACTCATAATAATGTAGAATATTGTAAAGTATTATAGAATAAAAAAGCTTGCTATGTGGGTGTAAAGGAAGGGTGTTCTCCCCCATGATCACAGAAGGGTTAGATTCAAGGCAGCATCTGGCATATTTAAAAAGAGCAATGTCCTGCAGTGTGGTTGGGGCCATTTCAGAGAAAAAAAACATCGGCCCGAACTCTACCAGCTCATCCATCAAGGAACCGGAGCAGTCAAGGGTCCAACAGGGAAATCTTCATTGACCTCATTGGGAATTTCCAGTCTTGCCTGAACAAGGCCATAAAATCCCACCATCTCCAGGGTGAAAATGGAAGTACAAGGAAAACAGAAAAAATATATACTGAGCAGTCTCTAATCACTAGTGGGTCAATTCGGGTTCATAGGGCCTTTCAATGAAGAAAATTAATCTTGGGGTTCCTATGCATTTTCAATACTTTGTAGAAGAAAATAAAATTGCAAAGAGTTGCTAGCATCAGTTTTTCTCAATGCCATAAGAAGAGAAAATTTGTTCTGGCTCTTGGTTCATCCAGCAAAACAAGGAACCAAAATTACAATGACTTGACAAGAATCCTTGAAGACCATTACTTCCTAAGGCATTGATCACTGCAGAACACATCAGGTTCTACCGAAGAAATCAAGTGGAAGATGAAAGCATTGTGCACTTTGCGGCCAGCTTTAAAAGGTCTGGTACAACATTGTGAATTTGAGTCATTAAAGATACTCTTCAAGATCATCTTGTTTGTTGTCTCCAAAATGAGGCTATCCAAAGAAGATTGCTTACCAACATGCTTTGATTTAAAAGACAACAGTATAGTAGAAATGGAACTGGTTACTAAAGTATGGTGCAGGAATGAAGATTGATATATTGGAAACTGCCCATAAGAAGTCAACACAAAAACAAGCATGTCACAGATGTGACAAAATGGGCCATTCAGTGAGTGAATGCTGGAACCAGGATAGTCAATGCAAAAATTGTAATAAAATGGGTCACGTTGCAAAAGTTTGTTAGATTGGAGCAGTTTCTTCTGAGAAAAGTATTCAGAAGAAGAATTTGGGTACCTTTAAAATGAGGTTCTACAAAAATAATTTATAAATGATAGAAGTGAAATATGATTATGATAAAAAGAATGTGCAGAAATATGATGAACTCACACTGAATGTCTTATCCATGCAAGGTGAATTACATCAATTCTGGGTGATCCTGAAGTTAAGCAAACAACATATTCAGATCAAAGTTGATACTGGTGCCACTATATCTTTAATTTCTGAGACTATGAACGAACAAAAGCTGAAGCACCTTCCTATAAAACCAACTGCCCTGATTTTAAGGACATACACTGAAGAGGTTGCGCTGTTAAAATATTAGATAATGGTCAGTGTAGACTTACATGGTCAAATAGAGGAGTAGCCTCGCCATGTGGTCCATGGTCATTTTCCAGCTCCAATCATGGTTGAAGAAGATAAAGCTTAACTGGAGTGCTCTAACACATTGTTTGATGCTAAAACAGACCTACAACACCTTCTGAATAAATACAAGAATGTATTTGAAGGGGGGCTGGTTTTCAGTGGAAGGGTGACAATCATTGAACTGCTGAGAATGAGCTGGCATTGATCTTCCAGCCTAAATGTTGCAGTTAGCTCTGCATGCTGCAATGAAATGAGAGTGGGAAGGCAATTGTAGCATGCAAAATTTGAAGTTTACATAATAAATCATGCTAATATTGGTAATTAATATCTACTCCAGACTTAAATTCAACCATCCCATGTTGTGACTGTATTCTCTTAAGCTTCCTCACCCTCCCACTGCATCCAGATATCTGCCCAGGATCCATAACTGAGAAAGGGATGGTCTGTTGATAGCCACATCCTGTTGCTTGAGGTAACCTTGACAGGAATCCCCTGGAGCAATAGGACTGTGAGGGTCCAGGCCTGCTTTTAACAGCACAGGTATTGTAATTCTGCACTCTTCATTGTATGGGACTGGAGATGTGTCAGTCACAGGAAACAGGGAGTCAGATTGGCTGGACACTCCCAGAGTCTCTTGGGTGGAAGGCTCAGGCTCTGCACCAGATGATTATTTGTCATTCGGGTGTATGGAGGCCCCTGAGCTACTTGAAGAGATAGAGGGGCAATTGGAGTGAGATCCACCCCTTCTCTTTTGGACTGTAGACTCTATGTCCTCTCATCGAGCCCCTTGCACTCATGAAATATGAAGCCTACCCACCCGTTGCTGTGTTTGCATTACATGTCAGGCTCCAGCTTCCCTACCCCCAGTCTTCCCTCTTTCTCCACCCTCTGATAAACCTCCCTGTATCCTTCACCCTCATGTCTCTATTACAGCACAGCCTTGCCTAAGACCCACAGTGCACTGTATGCTGTCTTCCAGTGTGAGGAGCCCAGTTAGACACCCCTGGGACACTATGGAAAGCGCAACTACACATTTGCAGAACCCACCATGAGGAGCCTAACGAGACACTTGACACAGCAACTTCGGGAGAAATGTTTCAGATAGTGTTGAATAATACACTCATCTTAATGTCCTGAGCAAAGAGAAGGTGAAAGGCCGCAGGCTACTTGTACTGGTCGCAATTTAGACTGATCTAATTTCCTGCTTGTGTGGTATGTGATTCTGTGTATTTTTAATGCATATTCATGACATTTTAAAACAAGAAAATGCATGGTAAATGGGAAAATCAACTGGCCTTCAATTTGCCATGGAAGTGCTGGGGAGGGGATTTCTAACTTGTTTCCCAGCCATATCCGTCTTTAGTGTCGAAATTCTACTGCCCTGCTTGCCACGGGAATTGGAGTTGGCAAAGGATGGAAAACTGGAAGGTCTGTAGACCTCAGGCAAGATTTTACGCTTTCGGGACAAGTAAGGCCATAAAATCCTGCTCTTGGTCTCTCTCAAGTGTTGCACTCCTGCATGCCACGAATCCTCTTGTTGATGAGATTGGAGAATTCCAAGTTGGATTATCTGGTCCTGCTGTAGCGAACCACCCAGAAATCATTGCCTTTCAACGGGATCAGGTAATCATGGTGGTCTTTGAGATATGGGCTGGAAAATTTCAGCTATCATTTCAAATCTAGTCTGTTTCAATTAAGTTTTGAAAATTGTTAATTGTGATCAATAGGTGTAATAATATTAATAATGGGTAAAATCTTCGGACAGAAAATTTGAATAGCATTTCTCTTTTCTATTGTTAGAAAATTAATCTACTGACTCCACATATTTTGTGATCTGCAAATGAGCAAAGCTTAAGAAAAACAAATTGGCCCTGACAGCAAGCAACCCCTCACATGACAAATTAGTGACCACCAACATTATCTAGTCATCTTATTTATTAAACTCATTTATACAGGGAGAAGGGATCACACAATTTCACACTTCCACCATCAGCTGTAAATTGTGGAGACCAGCAATTGAGCTCCTTAATTTATCTCAATACATTAATTTTCAATGAGACATTTTTATGAGGCAAATTTGTTTTTTTTTTAAATATATTCTTGGTGAATTTTATATTTATCAAGGTGAAGGATGTTGGTGCTGAGAAGTAGAAAATGTCTTTCACCTTTTTGACCCAGTAACTTCATCTATTCTGTCCTCCGATATGATTTAACTCCATTTTCTATATTGTGCAGCATTTTGCATTTACCATGCTAATCTCCTTTGTGGATTGTCTTAGTGAGTCACTCAAGATAGAACAGTCTATGCTGTTCCACTGTGTCTATCTACCCCACTGTGAGACTTCTACAGCTCAGAGGCTGTCGTATAAATTTTATAATTTAGCACTCCCGATGGATGTTGACATTTGGAATTCCGATATAGAGATCAACACATGCAACATAATTTCTCTCTGTTAACTTCTGCATCCAAATTCTTGACATGTGCTCTGTCACTGCACAATGCCAGCGTCCCATTTTGTGAAAACTACCTCGCAGCAAAAGAACAATTTAATTCTGGATTTGAACCTAGGTCTCAGAGCATCACATTAACTTGCTGTGTTACTCAATCCCCTTTCCAAAGCAACGTCTAAGAATTTCCAGTGAGATTCCAGAACTAAACAGATGATATTTCTTCTTGCCACTGCTTTCAGGATAGAACAATAGGATTCTAGGATATTGTTGGAAAAATCACTCTTTGCTTAACATCTGACTGCACAATTTGGTCAAAGTACCTCTATAAGGCAACCACAATGTGATATTGTAATGACTTAAGACACATTAACAGTCAATTCCAGGAAAGTCAGTGATTTTGTTTTGTGCTCTGAAACCCGCATTACTCAGTAATTTAAGTTAGACCATATGGAGAACAGGAAACTGTTAGTGCTTGAATTTTTTTCCAGAAAATTTGAATTAAATTATTTTGAGTTAACAGGAGTAAACTATTGTTTATAACTAGAGTTATGTTATTGTAGCATATAAATTGGATTGTGTATAGTCATAATTTTAAACAGCGATCCCACATAGTCAAGCGTCATATGACTGGCACAGTGGTTAGCACTGCTGACTAGAGACGTGGGTTCAATTCCGGCCTTGGGTCACTTTCAGAATGGAGTTTGCATGTTCTCCCCCTGCCTGCGTAGGTTTCCTCTGGGTGCTCTGGTTTCCTCCCATATCTCAAAGATGCACAGGTTAAGTGGACTGGCCATGCTAAATTGCCTTTTAGAGTCGGTGGAATTAGCAGGGTAAATATGTTGAGTTAATGGCATAGGACGTAGATGGGATTGTTATCAGTACAGGTTCAATGGGCCAGATGACCTCCTTCTTTACTGTAGGGATTTAATGATTATTGAAAATATCCAATCATATCAAATGTTCATCAAAAATGTAAAATGTTCCAAATGACTAAATTGTTGCTGGACAGGTGAAAAGAGCTGTTGTTGTTTTAAGTGATCTGATTAAATCTGATTAAATCTCCAAATCTGAAATGATCCCTCAGCTTCTAGGCCCTAAGAGTTACATTGGCTTAGTAAAAATAAGTCACTATATTCCCAGGTAACCATAGGCTGATCTCCCCTGACTGCTGGTGATTTAAGGATCACCACACCTTAGGCAAGATTGAGAGGATAGGATTTCATACAGTAACCTCAGCCAGCACAGGAATTGAACCTATGCTGTTAATAGGATTCAGAATCACTAACCAGCTGTCCAGCCAACTGAGCTAAACCATTGGCTTAACCAGAGAGAGGGGGGGAAAAGTATTTGTGTGGTGTCTCTTCTCAGTCAACCAAAGACTCACTAACCAAAAGCCATGGATAATATTTATGGAATGATGTCCTGGCCAGTATTTTGATGCATTGCCCACAAATGAGAATGTGGGTCAAGAAAATAGGAACAATTTATAAATTTCACAAATTAAATATACAAAATAATTTTTCAGCAGATGAGAAAATATCAACAGTGTTGAATTCTCATAAATGACTAATAAATTTCTACTTTGGTTTCTCAATCTGAAAGAGAAAAGCCTTGGAGAATTGTAGAGATCATTCTTTGATTAGTGTTTAAATTGAAGGTTTACACTTAGGTATATGTTCCTTTCAAAGAAAATGAAAGAAGGGTTTGAGGCACAGAGTTTTGAACGTTTCAATCATACCATATGTTTATTGGAACATGGTAAACAATTTTAATAATTGTACCAAATGAACCCTGCAGAGAAATAGCCGGGGCAAATCACTGATGGCCCGTGAGCAAAGTTTTGTACAGTGGATGGACAGACACTACACTACTTTATTTCTCAGAAGAGCAAGTCAATAGCTTTGTCGAGAAAGATTGACCTCAGAATCTCGATTTTAACTCTGTATAAAGTTTTGAGTGAGTTAAAATTTCATCCCACCAGCTGGATTTTACAGTCCCCATCAAGTGTGCTTTTGGCAGGGAGGATAGATGAAAGATGTAATGGTGTGGATGATTAAGTTCCTACCCACCCCCATAATATGCTAGATGTGTGGCTGCGAACTATGCACCACATTAAATAAAAATTGAACATCAATTAAGCCTATTGACCTGGATAATATACTGCACATATTGCAGTTGGCTTGGGCAGATGGGCATGCAGTGGCAGGCAACCCTTTATGGCCTAGATGACAAAAGGTGAGAAGGAAGGAACCATTCACAATATCCAACACTGTGACTTTCCCACTCCTATCTATTCCATATACTACTTTCTAGTAGACATCTAAATTGCAGACTTTCAGCTCTATTGTTCAAAAATCATCCTGTTCGCACTGTATTGTGTTATCAATATGGGACACAGACCTTCTGAATAGGACACTACCAAGGTTAAAAAGAACAAAAGAGATGCAATGAATCAGGAAAAAATGTATTACCTCCAAGTAATGCTAGAGTAAACAAGTGCTCAATATGATTGAAAAATTGCTATCAGACTCAAAATAGTCAAGAAAGCTTTGTCAGGATCAATAAAGTATAATGTTCGACAATGAATGAGTTGAGAAATTGCCACTAGTGCATTGAAGCAAAATAAACTAAGCTGCATGGGAACACAATTCGCAGGTTCTCTTGACTGTTGTTTTGATCATTGAGATTTACAAGGATGCTGCCTGGATTGGGAGGCAGGCCTTATGAAGAAAAGTTGAGGGAGCTGGGATTCTTCTCACTGGAGAGACATAGGTAAGAGGCGACCTGATAGAGGTTTATAAAATGTTGAGAGGAATAGATTGGGTGGACTCTCAGAGACTATTTCCCCAAGCTGAAATGGTCACTACGAGAGGACACAGATTTAAGGTGCAGGGAAGCAAATACAAAGGAGATGTCAGGGGTAGATTTTTCACTCAGAGGGTGGTGAGTGAATGGAACCGACTGCCATCGGAGGTTGTTGAGGCAAACTCACTGGGGTCTTTTAAGAGACTTCTGGATGAGTATGTGGAAAAGGATAGGATAGGGGGTTATAGATAGGTCTGTGGATTGGTAGATGTGATCGGCGCAACTCGTGGGCCGAAGGGCCTGTTTGTGCTGTATTGTTCTATGTTCTATGTTCTATCTGCATCCTGCAGAGTATACATCTCCCTGACCTCCCTGTGACTCGCCACTTTAACACACTGCAGATAGGGTTTGCTCATGGCTTTACACAATAGAGGCATTACTCCCTCACTTCTCTGCTTCTACCTCCTTGGGATAAAGGGTGGAACTCTCCTATTTTTAGGCTAAGTGTTCATGCCAGCAGGAAAACAGGAACATTTCCTGTTGGCATTGATAGTGTCTGTCAGGTGGAATTCACCCACTGCTAATGAGGTCATCTCAGAGATTCTGAAGTAGAAGGGGATTTGAGTTGGTGGGGGACAGTCTGAAGTGGGAGGAGAGTGAAGGAGAGAGGGGAAGTTCTGGTCCAGTCACACTCAAGCATGTTTGGAATGTGGGCACGCCCTATGATTTGAGTGGTTGCAAAGGGAGTCGAAGATCCAGCTCTTTTGAGGGGTTGGAGGTTCTCCGCTGCACCATCAGAGTTCTGTAGACCCTGTCCACATTTGTGATTAGCCACACTGAAGCATGCCATTCCTGCTGGGGAGATCAGATGCATGACAGGGCTAGTGAATAGAACATAGAACATAGAACACTACAGCACAAACAGGCCCTTTGGCCCATAAGTTGCGCCAATCATATCCATACCTGCCAGGCCTATTTATAACCCTCAATCCCATTAATTCCCATGTACTCATCCAGAAGTCTCTTAAAGACTCCAACGAGTTCGCCTCTAGCACCACCGATGGCAGCCGATTTCACTCACTCACCACCCTCTGGGTGAAAATCTTACCCCTGACATTTCCTCTGTACCTGCTCTCCAGCACCTCAACCCTGTGTCCTCTTGTAGTGACCATTTCAGCCCTGGGAAATAATCTCTGAGAATCCACCCTATCTATACCTCTCAACATTTTATAAACCTCTATCAGGTCGCCTCTTAACCTCTGTCTCTCCAAGGCGAAAAGGCCTAGCTCTCTCAATCTATCTTCATAAGGCGTGGCATCCAATCCAGGCAACATTCTTGTAAATCTCTCTGCACCCACTCAATAGCTTCCACATCCTTCTTGTAGTGAGATGACCAGGACTGCACACAGTACTCCAAATTGGGTCTGACAAGGGTCTTATTGGGCCATCAAACTCACTAATTGCATTACAATTCACAGGCTTGGAGCCAGTGGGGCAGATGGATGTTCCTGCAATCTTAATGTTGGTGTAATTCCCCTTTGTGACATTCATTGTCTTCATTCCAAATCATGCATTTTTTTTAGGGTGATGGCAGAAGGAGCTTATTCACCATGTGAGCCTCTGTCAATATCTTTTAACCAGCTTAACTGTTTGCTGTCACTAATGTATTTTGATTGTCTGAGTGAGATAACCTTTTATGTCATCTGCTAGTTTCCTAGTGCTCTACAAGATAGTCAGCAACCCATTAACTTCCTCTCTGACTGCGATCTTCCTTCCTTTTCTGCGGTCAATAGCAATTAGAGACTTCTTAAACTTTCACTTCTTCGGTAATCATGAAAGTTTATACCCAATGCATTAGCTTGTCTCTCCACAATTATGCGTTTCCAGCATTTTTGTTTTTCTTTGCTTTGAGTCTCCAGCATTTGCAGTTCCTTTTAAAATGTTAAAAGAAAACTTCAGTCTTTCACAACATGACGAATGGATCAGCAGGAGAAGAGTTGCAAACATTTGAGCTGGTCCTTATATCAGTGACACAACAGTCATTCACCTTGCTGAATCCAACAAGTTTTAAGAGAGTCAATGTGGCAATCTCAGACGGCCAGTGAGGGATTGTGCTCCAAGGGCGTGTAGCTAGGAGATAAAACTGCAATACCAATGTACCGATTTTTTGACCTGTGCTCCATTTGAATGCAGCTCTTCACTGAGAAGACAGCATCAGTGACGATATCTAAGCGCCTAAGTTTTAATTCTTTCCAGATTGCTCTGATTGGTATTCAGAAATGCAATACCATTTGGCGCTTGGTAAGGTTTCCCTCTAGTTTTCCACTTAGAAGCTGCACAATAGGTGCAATAGTTTTTCATTAAATGCACCCTCAGAGGGCCTAGATAGTAAGTTTTGTGAGAGGTTGCTTCAGTCCTTCACTATTGTAGAGACAAAAGGAGTTAACAAAGGAAACATATTGGGGTTTGTGTAGTTGCAGTTGTTGGTTTCGACTCGCTCATTTTTCCAGAGTTCCTGTAACTGAAGTCATGTTGTGGGAAAACTATTTCTTGCAATCCTGTGTATTTTTTTTCTATCCACTTAGGAAAATGTGGTGGCCAGAGACTGATGGTGGATTTTCAAGCGGGACCTTCTGTTACTGTTAAAGATAATTCCTCTGTCAGGTTCTCCAATGGCAGCCGTATAAGATGTTGCAGACGTTGGCCAGACCAGAAGATCTCATCAATGGCCAGTGGCAAGCTGCTTCTGCCACCAGAAAACATGGCACAGTGTGGGCTAAAATATCCCACCCTGAGGTTTGCAATGGCAGATTCTACCTATAGTTCGCGGAAGTGCTACCTTGCATTGTCGTGGCTGAGTGAGTCCAGCTGGCAACATCTATTATCGTTCAATGACATTGAAAGAAAATGAATAACTTATTTCTTGATTTAATGTTCTTCTTTAATTGATGCACTACAACAGTTTAAAGCAGATAATTTGGTTCTTGTAAAAGTGAATGTTGAACCACAACTTTCAACCAAAATAACACATCCTGATCTTACTCCGGGCGGGAACTTACAATCTCGCTCAAGCACAACTGGAAAATCTCACCTGAGGGCAACAGACCTTTTCCATTGTCTGCTCCTCACCCACTCTGATTCCATGGTGGGTGGTGCGGTAGAATTCCAGGCTTTCCTTTTCTTTTATTTGTGGGCAACGCAGACTGGGGCAGCATTAATTGCCCATCCCTGAGGGCATTTAAGAGTTAACACTTTGCTCTGGGTTTGGGGTCACATGTAGACCAGACCAGATAAGGACAACAGATGTCTTTCCCTAAAAGATATGAGTGAACAGGATGGATTTTTACAACAACTGACAATGGTTTCATGGTCATCAATAGATTGACAGTTCTAGATTTTTATTGAGTTCAAATGTCACCATCTGATGTGGTGGGATTTGAACCTAGCTCCCCAGACCTTTATCCTGGTCTCTGCATTACAATCCAGTGGTAATACCACCCCCACTGCCTCCGCTACTACACTGCTGCTTTATGTCACTGTATGGTCAAGTAATTTAAGTAATATACACAAGCACTCAGGTTTTGTTCAGTATCTGGAAGCTCAAGAAAGGGAGGGCACCAGAAAAATCATATGAAGTTACTGTCACTCACTGTATCTTGTAACATAAATTGTATTGAAGGTACAGCTTCAAGGCAGCAAAGGAGTACTTATTCCCTTTATGTCATTTTAGACCAGGAATAGCAATCTGCCAGAATTGCCACAGGTTCAAAACAAGGCAGCACTTTACAGCGCCATTAACATTTACAGGCAACAGCTCAACTAAACAAAAAATGTGTGTTGCAGTGAGCTTAAGGAGGTAACAGATTGAATCATGATGCAGCTGTGAATGATAAAAAAACAGCATTGATAGAGTATCAACACAGGTCTCATCACCATCAGCAGCAACCTTTTATACTTTCCAAAATGCCTGGAATAAAATTGATCAGCTGTGTCATGACCTTTTTGCTCTTTGATGGGAAAGGGAACAATGGCCCTAATTGTGAGATGGGATTCCAAGGGATCGGATGTAACGTTGGTTTTACATTCACCTCAGTATGATTCTCCGTTGCAGACTGCAATATCTGATGGGATGTAAAGTAGCATTACATACGATATCATCAGTTTCCGGCCAGATGGGATCGGTTAAAGTTGCCCTCAAGTGACGTTTCATATTTCTGAACAACTTTTAGCCACAACCTTCCACATGACCTAATGCATTGAAGTTACTGCTGCCCCCCAATGCTTTGACTATATCCTGAAGCGTGAAAGATATAATTTCAGAGCATCCTACAGCTTTATCTGGCTAGATTTTTTTACAAAAGTAACAGTGTGGTAATAATGTTCATTGTTTTTGTTGCATAAATAGGGGTAAAAGGCATATGAATGGTTAAATATTGCTATTCCAGTTGCAAAAAAATACATTTTCAGCCTGTTACTGCATTGAAACGCTTTAAGTATCAGGAGGTTGGTGCATTTATCTTGTTGAATACAAGTTAAAAAAATCACAGTTAACTCTGTTCCAGTCCAAGTGCATGCAATGTGTTAATAAAGACAGTTTGTGTAGTCCTATTGCTCCAGTTTTAATTGTTAGAAATTAAAGCATATAACCTTTTAAATTAAATTGGTTGGATTTTATTCCAGTGACGTGAGTCTGGACCTTTTGATTTGAGAACTAGCGAGAAGCCCATGTTGCCTGATGCCACTTAACTGGCATTGTTGGGCCTGTCAATCAATCAAGTCATTAATGGGGTGGAACTCCTGCATGGTAAAGTTTATGTTTATTTATCAGTATC
This sequence comes from Sphyrna mokarran, assembly GCA_024679065.1. NCBI lineage: Eukaryota > Metazoa > Chordata > Chondrichthyes > Carcharhiniformes > Carcharhinidae > Sphyrna > Sphyrna mokarran. The sequence goes on from JAGIQG010000001.1 coordinate 93,336,687, forward strand.
ACAAGTTGGCTTACATTAACACTGCAGTGAAGTTAGTGTGAAAATCCCGTAGTCACTACACTTGAGCACCCGTTCGGGCACATTGAAGAAGAATTTAGCATGGCCAATGCATCTTTTAGTCTTTTAGTGCCTTGGCCATGCCAACCAGCAGCAATTCTCTATTGCAGGTAGCACCACTGGGAGCAGTCACCAGTGCTAATATTGCCCTGAGGCCCAACCCCAGAATGATCACTGGATCCTAGGCACAAGGTGAATGTGTGCGAGGTGGAAGTCGAAGACAAGGGCAGTCTGGTGGGTTTCAGGGTTCCTCTGCCCACATTCTGATGCCAGGTGTCTCAATTGGGCACAGAGTGCCTGTCAATAACGGACCCACTCCACAGGGCAGCAGGAAACATGACAGGATTTGTTGGGAAGACTTTCAGAATCATAGAATCATGGAAATTTAAGAGCACAGAAGGATACCATTCAGCCCATCATGCCCATGTTGGCTCTTTGAAAGAGGAAGCTTAGTCCCATGTCCCCACTTTCCCTCCCTAACTCTGCCAATTTGTCATCCTTAAAAATCTGTTCAACTAACCATTTAAAGTTGTTCATGGAAGCGATTTCCACCATTTCAGAGAGAACGTTCCAGACCATCACAACTTGGAAGCATGGGAGAACCATGGGAGAACCATGGAAGTCCAGTCAGATTTCTGAGCCACCACTCTGGCAGGCTCAGGGATGATTGACTTTAAGCCTAATGAGCCTAATTGCTTTTATGCTGTTGGCGGGCAGAATCCCTATACTGGGCTATTTATGTCCCAGCTTATTTGGGTTAGTGTTCCCAGTGTTGGGAATGTAGCATGGGTACTCCTGCCTGATTATTCTGTCTTCCAATTACAACCACCCTCAGACAATTTTTTTTTAATTGTCTTTTTATTCTCATTTCCTTAGTCAAAGCTTTCTTTCCTTCTCCTTATTTCTCTTTCTGTACCTGATCAGACCATTTCCAGCCGCTGTCAGGATTAATCTACTGATGATGTTGTGGCTTCAGTGATTGTGTAACCTGACTCTCTGCTTTCTACTCAGTTCTGATCATTGACCTGAAATGTTAACTACTTTCATCTCACCACAGACGCTGCCTGATCTGCTGAGTGTAGTCAGCATTTTCTATTCTTCTTTCAGATTTCTACTGCCTACAGTATTTGCTTATGTGCAGAACAGGTCAGGTTTCCCTGTATTTTTGCATTTTATTTCATCTTGAGGCCAAATAAACTGTACTGCGTAACATAGGGCAATGTCACCACTGACAGGACTCTGAAATTTCAGCATACTAATGCAAAATCTCTTTGCAGCCCATTCAAATAAGTTATTTAATATTTATAATTTCGCACTTGAGAATGAAATAATGCAAATAGTGCCATCAGATCAAGAGAAGCAGATGTGCTGATCTAGCCCATATTCATCATGAAGGAAACAAGTTCAAGCATTCCTGTATAAGGCAATATATTTTAAGCTGACCAACAAAATTTAGTCAATAAATTGTATTTGTTGATGAAGGTGGTGTTAGGTCTTGCTGTATGTCCAACTATTCAATGTACGGTTGATAATACAATTAGACTCGATGCAACAATACACACAGGATAGAGTTTTTGCATCATTGCCTTGAGTTTTGTGCAATGAACCAAAAATGAGCATATCCTGTCCAAAAGGATTGTGGAATTTTAAGCACAAATTATCTTCAGTTTAAAATAAAACTCCACAATCTTTTGATTGAGTTTAAAATGAAACATTTTAAACATATCTGGTTTGCTGCCCACAAGACCATATGACTCCAGAATGAATCAAAAACAGAAGATGCTGGAAAATCTCAGCAGGTCTGATAGCATCTGTGGGAGAGAATAAAGCCAATATTTTGAGTCTGGATGACTCTTCGATAGAGCTAAGAGCAAAGAATATCAGCAGAGATTTGTATTATTGTTGTGGGTGGGGGTGGTGGGGTGGTGGTATGGAATTGAGCATAGAGAATATAAATGAGGATATAGAAGGTGAGAGGGTGTTTTTTACCCCAGATTGAATTATTAACCTTTCGGAGTTTCCACAAACAGTTCTCATCCGTGGTAAGAGTCTTTGTGGAGGTGTCAACAATAAAATGGAATCTTTTGGGCAGAAGAACATTAATGGGAGTGTTTTTCAATTGTTTTGGATGTATTTTTTAAAGTTCACCAGGAGACTGAATATCCAATATACTAACAAAATGCTTCTGCATGTTTTTAAAACACATTTTCGGTACTATAAAATCAGGTTGCTCACAGATGGTGGATTGACTCCGATTTTTTTTGTTGATAACCCCAACTTCAGCATCGCGTCACCATGCTCCAATGTATCAATAAATTTTTGTAAAGCAATTTTTTGTAGCAGTTTATATATTTTATAATGCTGCCCAATTGAACTGGTTTATTGTAAATTTTGCATTTTCTGATCTACAAACAAGATCTCAAAATGGCCTAAATCTTGGATGGGTTTTGCACCCAGTTTACTGATTGTGCCCAAAGTGAAAACTCAACTCCAATTCAATGCTTTTGAAATCCCTTCATCAGGATGTTGTGGTCACTATTCAGGGAACTGAAACAGCAAACGCAGATAACGTGATTAAATAAATCCCTACTTCAGGTAAATGTTGATCGACATTGAATGTTATGCTACATTCAGATGGGTTAATTGGCCATTTTCATGGCTGTTTATTGACTGACCTGGAAGCTTATTTAACTATAATCTATTCCATGCTGACATGGATCGCACATGCAAATCTGTGAAAGCAATGAAGCGAATGATGCCAATATATAAGCTAAAGTGCTGTTACACCACCTGCTTAGGTACCTAATTAATCCCTCTGTTGCATAGTTTAGTCAGTTTATTAATGGGGTTAGAGCAGAGCAAAGCACCGTACAGGCTGAAAAAGGCACTTACCCAATTTTTTAAAAAAGATGATAGCCTCATTAGACAGACAAAGATATATCGTGCATTTGTGCTCAAGGTTGCCAATACATTAAATTTTAATCAGAGATTTCAGCTTCCTTTTGCATTGTATCCTGGAGTTCGACAGACAAATGGTCCCTATAAACTCTGTTTTCTTCAGACATGAACAGGTTGAAGAAGTGCTGCTACAAGTTAAGCCCCAGGTTGTACATCACTCAGACTATCACAGAATCAGTGTCAGGCAACAAACAGAGCAGACAAAAAACAAATTCCACATGGATTTGCTTTTACTTTACATTGGGTCAGATTTTGCTGTAAGCTTGGCAGTAAGGTTAACTCGTAGCCATTTAAGTGTAAATAGGGCAGCATACATAGTTAAACACAGAGATTTAGGAGTTGCTGTCCAAATCATCCAGCTCCCCCAGAAATTCCACTATAACAGTGTTTGAACAAGACTCCTTACATTCAAACACAAAGAACAATGTGAAATTTCTGCACTTATGTGATAAATACCTGCTAACCTTGCCAGAATAAGTTAGGAACCATCTATCTATTCCAGTGTGAATATATACTTAAGAACACAGTAAAACTTAGTTATAGCAAACCAAACTTCTGGCATTAAAATTAATGGTTCCATGTGTTAAGGTGATTGAGTGCTACTTGACGAGCACTACCAGTGCCAGTAGGAAACACTCTGGTTTTCCCACTGTTGGTACAACTCAGTTTCTTATTCAGGAGATTCATGGCCACTGCGTTTTATGGTGTTACTTTAAATATTGAGCACTGACCATCTCCATAAAGTAAAAATATTTAAATCCAGAAATATTTCCAATTGAGAAGTGAAAGTGTACAAAAAATCATATGATATAGCTATGCTTTTCTAAGATCTGAAACTGAATCAAAATCAGTGCGAATAAGGATGCCATTATGATAATTGAATTAGTTTGATGCAAAAATAAGGCAAATGGGCCTTCCTCACATTACCAGGAACATATCTGTAATGTTGTAAATTGCTCTCATTCGATTTGAGTGTGGAGCCTACACAACTTTGTGAGTTTCTGCCGGGGGGCTTCATGTGACTGAACAGGATAGTTTTTGAATTCCTTGGAATTCCCATTGACGTGATGGGACCAGAGAATCCCGATGATAGCAAACAATGTGCCACCTACCATCAGGGAGAAACACGTGATTGGGAGGCCTGAGATTCTCACTCATATCTTTCAAAACATGGAGCAGGATATCCCATGGGGTTATGGAATTCAGAACACAGGTTTTGCTTCCTTTTTGTTTCTTCCCTGCTGCCATTCTATCTCATCATTGAAATGTTGGAACTCAAAACAACTTGATGGACATGTTGTCACCATTCTAAATAATTGGAAAGAAGTTCTTCCTAGTTATTAAGGAAGCTGAATTCTGTTTTGGCAACATTCAAGGATAGGCTGTGTTACTTGCATGCAAAATTAAAAAGATCAATAATGGATTGCAGATCTGGGTGCGGAGTGGGCAATAACACCACAGTCATTCACAGGCTGTAGATCATGTATATCTGTGGTGGTTAGTTTAGATTTGACATCAAGGTGACTGAGATTAGAGGTTTCTAACTAGACATTATTTAATATTGACAGCAGACATCATTTGAAATAAAAAGAAAGTTCTGGAAATATTCAGCAACTCTGGGAAGTCTCTGTGAAGAGAGAAAGTTAACTTTTCAAGTCAAACATGACTCTTTGCCAGAATTGACATGAATAGTTATTATCAGGTAGCTTGTAAATAATATGAGGGACATCAAGCCTTGCTTGAATCCAGTTTGGATTTTGAGGGCCTCTGTTTCAGATCTTTGGCTCAGTGCAGTTGCAGTAATATCATCCTGAGGCAATCGCAGGATTTTTTTTTTGAATATCTAAACTTTTGAGGCACAATCCACAGATCCTCATAATTTACTAACTTAAATGCTTCAATCAGATTGATAAATGCAATGAAGTGTTAGTGGTGTAGTTCTCAACATTTCCTCAGATTTGTCTTGTTACAAAGACTGGCAGATGTTCTGTTGGAAATTCTAAAGCCACATTATGTCTCTGAGGGGATTACCTCAGCTGCAGGATGCATGTCAGGATTTTCCCTGGAAAAGAGGAAAATAACTCAATAGTTACTTCAGTGTGAATTATCTTCCTTCTTGAAGATAGTTACAATTGTTGCATTTCTGAAAGTGAAGGAAGTTCCTTTTCCTTCCAAAAATGAAGGATGAGTGCATGGAGTCTTGATGTAAATAAAAGTCTACAAGCTTTGAAGGTCTCGATTGGAATATCGTCGGGGCTGCATGTTTGATTGTTTTTCATCTGTTAGATTGCTGCACCTCTCCAATCGATGGTGATTCACTCATGGATTCTACCGCGGGAAATATTAGTTGCCACTGTGGATTCATGTCAAATTCTATCACATTACCTTTCGGAAGTTTGCGTATGTCAGCTATGTTTCTTGTTTTTATCTTTAGATCAGTGAATGTGATCTAAAATGTACATCTCTGTTGATGACAATGTCACCTATGTATGATTAACTATTATTGAAAGATATGGGCATTCATCAACATTGCATGATTATGCCAAGAGCACCAAGTCAGTAATATTATTGAAACATATGAACCCTAAGGATACACATGGGGCAGAATCTTCTGGCTGGTCCCACCGCAATGAACAGAGGAGATTTGGGCTGAGTGCCAAATTCTTCATCCTCGCTTGCAGATGTGGCGGGGTGTAAACAGCCAGAAAATTCCAGCCATTACTCAGAGTCTTTGGCTCTCTGTTTAAGTAGAAGCCTATGTTCTTTGTCAGTCGACTCAAACTAACTAATGCTGAGAAATAAATGAATGAAAATGATGTCCAGATGGCTGGGAATACAGATTTACTGTTTTGATTGACAACTAAAATGGACTTCAAAGCTTAATTCTGTCCAGTGATAAAATATTGCAGCTCCGTGTGACAAGTAATGTTTTTAATACCCTCAAGACCATAAGTACGCCAGCACTTCAGGATCATTTAACTGCTCCAATTTCTCCCCATGTGCATGATTGACACCTGGCAATATCTTTCCTTTCTTCCCATATGTTCTGATATACAGAGCAGAATTTTACCGGTTCACTCTGCTCATCAATGGACAGAGCCAACTGGTAAAATGACACTAGACTGAGAAATCAAGATCATGCCCAATTTCCCTGCTCTCGTGAGCACAGTGATTAGCATTGCTGCCTCATACTGATGGGTCTCAGGTTTGATTCCCAGCTTGGGTTGCTGTCAATGTGGAGTTTGCACATTCTTCCCATGTCTTCATGGGTTTGCTCAGGTTACTCAGATTTCCTCCCACACTCCAAAAGACGTGCTGGTTAGGTGCATTGGTCATGTTAAATCCTCCCTCAGTGTACTGAACAGGCACCGTAATGTGGCGACGAGGGGATTTTCACTGTAACTTTGTTGCAGTATTAATGTAAGCCTTCTTGTGACTAATAAATAAACTTCACTATTGCTAGAGCTGGATTTCCAGCAAAGTCAGCCCCTCACCAGAAATGGGAGAGAGGCTGAATAAATTATTTAAATATATTATGGTGTTCATTAGCATGCCTTTAGCAAGCCCAGTGCTCAATCGTCCGGGCTGACTTGCCTTTAAAGCCTCACCAGGAGAATATCTCTCAGGTGAGAAAATGGGAAGAGTCATGTTGACCTTGACATTAGAACCAGAGGCCATTGCTGTTTCCCCATAGAGGCTGAGGGCAAGGGAGAGTGCCTCTGGGGCAGTGCCACCCTGGCATGGGGCTTGAAATAGGTACAGGTCCCATGATTGTGGGTTGGGGAGTGGGAGATTAGAACATAGAAATAGAACATAGAACATTACAGCACAGTACAGGCCTTTCAGCCCTTGATGTTGTGCTGAGCTACATCCAAATCCAAGATCAAGCTAACCAACTTCCTATCATTCTGGTGTACTCCATGTGCCTATCCAATAATCGCTTGAAAGTTCCTAAAGTGCCAACTCCACTATCACAGCAGACAGTGCATTCCACGCCCCAACCATTCTCTGAGTAAAGAATCTACCTCGGACATCCTTCCTATGTCGCCCTCTATGAACCTTATAGTTATGCCCCCTAGTAATAACTACATCCATTCAAGGAAACAGTCTCTGCATGTCCACTCTATCTGTATCCCTCACCATCTTATAAATCTATATTAAGTCACCTCTCATCCTCTCCTATTCTAAAGAGAAAAGCCCCAGCTCCCTCAACTTTTCCTCATAAGACCTATCCTCCAAACCAGGCAGCGTCCTGGTAAATTTCCTCTGCACTCTCTCCAATGCTTCCATATCCTTCTTATAGTGAGATGACCAGAACAGCACACAATATTCCAAATGTGGTCTCACTAAGGTCTGGTATAATTGCAGCATAACTCTATGGCTCTTAAACTCAGACCCCTTGTTAATAAACACTAACACATTATAAGCCTTCTTCGCAGCTCTACCTACTTGAGTGGCAATATTCAGAGATCTGTGAATATGAACCCCAAGATCTCCCTGCTCCTTCAAATTCCTCAGAACCCTGCCGTTGACCCGCATTCAAGTTTGTCCTACCAAAATAGATCACCTCACACTTATCAGGGTTAAACTCCACCTGCCACTTTTCTGCCCAGCTCTGCATCCTATCAATGTTTATTTGCAGCCTACAAGAGCCCTCCACCTCATTCACTACTCCACCAATCTTGGTGTCATCAGCAAATTTACTAACCCAACTTTCAGCCACCTCTTCCAAGTCATTGATAAAAATCCCAAATAGCAGAGAACCCAGCACTGATTCATGTGGCACACCTCTGGTAACTGGCCTCCAGTCTGAAAATTTTCCCTCCAACAGCACCCTCTGTCTTCTATGAGACAGCCAGTTACTTATCCAATTGGCCAAATTTCCTTCTATCCCACATCTCCTTACTTTCTTTATGAATCTACCATGGGGAATCTTATCAAATGCCTCACTAAAATCCATGTATATGACATCAATTGCTCTATCTTCATCCACACACTTAGCTACCTCCTCAAAGAATTCAATCAAGTTTGTGAGGCAGGACTTACCCCTCACAAAACCGTGCTGACTATCCTGGATTAATCTGCATTGTTCCAAATGGTAATAACTTCTTTCCATTAACTTACTGACCACAATTTATTCAGGCTGCCTGCAGTCATTGGGTCCTGACAGCTCTCTGTCTATCAGATCCCTGCTGTTATTATTGTGTATGTGCAGAATTAGCAGTCTGTCCATATGTATTCCCTCCATAGTCTAGCTGGTGAATTAAGTCAAGCCCACTGCCTGCAATAGCTAGCAATAGTCTGGACCATTTTTCCATGCATTATGTGCCTAAGACTGGGCATGAAAACCTGTCCAAATAATGGATCTGGAATTTTTCCATTCTCACTCTTTTTTTGGACACTTAGAACCATTCTTTAAAATTCTTCCTGCTGAATATCACTTCTTCCTAATTGCCCTATCTCTTCTCATCACCAAAAAATACTTCTCTTCTCCAAGTTTGTAATATGTTGCCTCATCTTTTTATGCCCTTGATATGCTGTCTTCTCTTCTCATTCACCATCTGTTGCATTACAGAACCTGCCACTGCATTGTTGGCACAACCTTCACTGTGTCTCAAACTTGGATACTGCCTGATTTAGTTTGTGATATTTGTCTAGTAGGATATATACTTGAATTTCTGCTTTGGGTGCAATTTGAAATCTAAGTGCAAAAATTTCAAAACTGAAGTTATGGTTCAAGATTATGCTCAAAATGATTTACAAAATCCTGTAATCAGTCTGAAGTTTATATATCTTAGCCCATTGCATTAAAAATATTTCCTGATAGGAGGAGAAGCAACCTGATAATTTTAAGAATGATAACCTGGTGCAGATTTAGCACAGCTGAAAATATGTCTATGACACAATAGGTATTTCATATCAGTATCTAGTTCAGTATATGTGAGCAATCTGATTTTAAATGAACTCAAATGCCTTTAGGGAAAAAATACTATACAGAACCATTTGCTAGTTTTATTTGCTTTTTAATTTATAAACTGATTTTTAAAAAATATTTATATTTAAATTGGCTTATCAATATTCTTGTACATAAAAATTTTAACAGAATCCTTGAAAGATTACAAATGAGTACAATTCATGGGAACACGCCATGATGATGGATTTGATCTGAAAGTATAGCCAGTTTGATGGTTGGGGACAGCCTCATATGCAATTATTTTTCAATTAGTACAGAAGGTTACAGACTTGCTTTGGTTAAAATGTGTGGTTCAACTTCTGTGATCCCTTACACAAGTGTCTGCTGACTTCAGATAATTTGTAAGGAGAAAAACTAATGGAAACTCCTTTCCATTGATCTACATTTATGAAAATCAAAATTTTAGCTGAAGCATGACTACACTGCATTTGTTCATACTATTTGCCAACAGCATTTATTTGTTCACCCAATATTTTCTCCCATACTTCGCTAATTGACAGGATAGAATCACAATTAATACTTTTTAAATTTAGAATATCCTGAAGCAGTAGATAGATTGATTAAGTTCAGAATTATTCCATTTAAGCTTCCTTAGGAGCTAATCCTAACTGAATAGAACCTGTGGTGAAATCTATCCAATATCAATATCTTGATTATTCAAAAGAGCTCATTATAATTTCTGAACCATTAACATTTATCTTACCATTTTCCTTCTCAAGTTTGGCTTAGACTAATCACTGATGTGCACCTATTCTAAAATCAGCTTCAGTAAAAGTGAACATTAAACTATTGGAGTGTCGTAGAAACCCATCTGGGGGAGTTCACCAATGTACTTCAAGGAACCAAACATCCAGCCTTTAACTTGTCCAGCTCTTACATTCCTTCAGTCTCCCACAAATGATTCGTAACTGCCCTCTGATGTAAACATAGTAATCCACTTAGATATATATCCAAATAAACCATGGATGGACAATAAGTGCTTATTAAAATTGCAGCCACATGTAATTATTTCCTTTTCTAGCTTAAATACTGATGAAGTCAGTTAGGTTAGGTTGATTGGCCCTGCTAAAATTGCCCCTTCTTGTCCTGAGATGTATAGCTTACAGGGATTAACAAGTAAATATATAGGGATATGGGAGGTAGGTTCTTGGTGGGATGTGGTCAGTGCAGACTTGATGGGCCAAATGGCCTGTTTCTGCACTGTAGGGTTTATATGATTCTAAGTCATAACTGATGAATTGTTAATCAATAATATTGAAAAGTCAACCTATATTCTGGATACACTTGCCAAACATCAAAGCCAGTGCTTCCTTAAAGATTCCCTGATCAGCCACTACAGCCTTGGCAGGAACTTAATTTCCTAGCTAATTTACTTTTGATGAATCACTAATTGGGAGAACCACCAAGAAAATCCACATCTCATGTTTTCTAGCTTCCTGAATTCTATCCATTAGGAATATTGAAAGCTGTTCGTGGGTCAACATCATTCTCAGCCAGACATTATACATTGCATTGAAAGATAACATTAGTTCTGATTTTGCCTCTTTTCACCTTCTATTAACAATTTTAGCAAATTATTTTGCATTTTATATTGCAGTAAAAAGTCGGTTACTTGCTGGTTTGTAACATCATTTCTGCTTTATAGACTCACTGGAAAAATTATTGCATCAAGTGTTCATTCCATATTCTTTTTCTCTCCAATTATTCCTTTGTTTGCTGCCTTGCATCAGTCCCAACAGTTTGTACTGTTTGCAGTGGCACAGCCAAGACCAAAGATTTGCCAAACATTTATTTGGTCAATGGCTTTCAGAAGTCAGACTCCTCATGGCTGGATTGGAAAGCATGCCACTAGCTAATTAATGGCTGCAGTTTGAGCCAGCCAAGTAGAGATGGACTTGCCCTAACTTTTAAAATGGGTGATGAGGAACCCGCTCCAATCCCACTATATAAACTGCAACATGTTAATTCTGTTTCTCTAGTGCAGATGCTGCCAGACTCCCTAAATATTTTCAGCATATTCTGTTCATATCCAATCTTCCCTCATATCTAAACTACTAGATTCAGGGCAGATCTCTTCTGTACCATTTCTAATTGTGATAACATTGGTATTGTAATACATTGACCAGAACTACATACTGTATTGTATCTTTCACAGATTTTTTTATTGTTCATGGACGTGAGCATCATAACCAAGGCCAGCATTTATTGCATATCCCTAATTGCCTTTAAGTAGGTGGTGATGAAACACTGCTATGCATGTGATGTAACTGTGACCAAAGTGCTGAAACGGTCCATTAGTAAGGACCAGTAAGAACATTAGTAAGGGGGTATTTGTGGAAACTCTTCTGTGGTCAGTTGTTTAACTGTCCACCATCATTCATGATTGTATGTGGTAAGACGGCAGAGCTTTGACCTGATCTATTGTTTTGGGATCATTTGGTTCTATTTACCACATGCTACTTTCACTTTTTTAAAATGCCTAAAGTCCTTTATCATAGTTTCACCAGGTTAGCATCTTATTTTTGGATGTATCCAATGCTGTGTTTAGCATGCTGTCCTACATCAACTAAAGTGGTTGACAGTTGATAATCAGCAGGAGGTTTCCTTGTGCAATTTTGACCTGGTGCTATGAGACTTTATGGTGGCTGGAGTAAATGTTATAGAATCCCAGGGTAAGACCTTACTGACTGTATGCTACTGTCTCTCTCACTCTGGTTGATCTGTCCTGTTAATAGAAATGACATACTCCAGATGGTGATGGTTGTATCTGCAACATCACCGTGAGATTCTGTGCCTATGACTACATCAGGCCTTTACTTGATTAGTCTGTGTGACAGCTCTCTCATTTTTGGCATAAGCAAGAAGATGTTAGTAGGAAGGAGTTTACAGTGTTGACAGGGCTGGGTGTGCTGTTGCCATTGTCATTTTCAGAGCCAAGGTCAATGCTGTCCAGTTTTTTTTTCAGTAATGTAGGGCAGGCCTGGTAAGGATAGAAGGTTTCTTCCCTAAAGCACATTAGTGAACCAAACAACTTTTTATGAGAATGGTTTCAGTTTTAATTCCAATTGAATAATTGAATTTAAATATTACCAATGTTGTGGTGGAATTTGGGACCTCTGTTCCCACATTACTAGCCTGGGCCTTGGGATTACTTGTTCTATGCCATGTTCACTGTGCCACTGCCTTCCTTTTATATACACAAACATACAATCAGTATTATACAGCATGCCATAAGATATAGGAGCAGAATTAGGCCATTTGGCTGAGGTGTATGAGGAGCCCATTCAACCCATAGAAGAATTGCCTCCTCAACCAAGCACATACACCAAATGTCTGCGCATTTATGTGCATGAAACTGGATTACTCTGGGGAAGTTTAAAAGTGTGGTTAAAATGAGCGAAATGCTTATCTGTAATAACAGTTCAGGAATTGTGACAGCAACCTACCATGAGTGTTGCTTTTGATTTCAATTCCAATGTTGTATACATAAAAAGAAGAGCAATTTTGAGCCCAATTCTGATAGACCTCCACATTATGACCAGACTGTCTGCTAATGCAAACTAATTACTACCCATTTCAGAACCAGAATTTCCAGCCCAAAGTTCATGCGATTTTTGCTGGTCCATCAACTTTTCTGTCCTGTCCCGTGATAATTCCCATCGTGGGCGGGACCTGAAAATTTAGGCTGCACTATACCAACAAAAAGGAAAGAGATTTTGACAACTGAGACTTCATCCTAAAATTTGATCCCCTGTGCTCTTTGAGCCCCTATGGTGCCCTCCCAAGCACATGGATTGCAGCAGTTCAAGAACACAGCTTACCACCACTTTCTCAAGGGCAATTAGGGATGGGCAATAATTGCTGGACTAGTCATTAATGGCCACATCCCATGAATACATCTTTTTTGTAAAAAAAAAAGAATTTTATCCCATTGAATTTATACAGACTGATGTGTTCATACTGCAACCAAAATGTAATTCAGGTTTGTTATCCAGGAAGGTTCTGTATGAGCCTGGAAAATATTAATAAAAATGGCCAAATCCAGCACATAGAGCAATTTTTCAATTTTATGTGATGGCCTTGAACTTCTCCTCCTTGCTTCCTCCCAGCAGCTGCGTATCATGTCATTTATATCAATCGTGATGTTTTTGAAGTATTTTTAAAATGCTGACTGATTATCATCAGATGCTAGCTGACTCTGTTATTGAGAGGTTTTGTACTAAAGCGGTGAGCTAATGAGCCCAAGTAATAATATGAAATTGTTTTGTGGATCTTGACTATAAAATTTGTCTTTTATTGTTTTTGTCAAGCAGCACCAACTTCAGTGTAGTAAGTCACTGAAGATATTCACAAGTTTTATCTTTCAAACTAGAGGTAGCCTTTACCCATGGTCATAGAAATTCAAGCCTCCTTTTTTAACAAATATTCCACCATTCCCAGGATTATGTTTCTTTTGGACTTACTCCATATCATCTTTTAGGTTCACAAGATAAATATGGATCGATGAAGCTATTTGGGAGCTGCATTAAGCCAGGCTTCGATGTATCCTTCCCCATGTATCTCTCTTTCTCAAACTAAGTATGACAATTTATTTACTTTGAGCCCTTTTAGATTGTCTAGGACTTCCTCTTATTTATATTAAAATGATTAATTCTATCTGGATTAGCTCTACTTAAGTAAAGCATGCTATGTAAAGTGCTTCTTTCCTTGTGCATATACGTAGATGACATAATCATTCAGAACATGGACCACATTGTGCCTATTCTTTGTTGCTGCTCATTTTTTGTCAGCTCACCTCTTCTCTCAATATTGTTTGACTGTTAAATTATTGATTTTTCTTTTGTACAAACGTAATTTGTATCTGTCGTTTTACTATTTTATGACCATCCTTTTGTCCATTTCCAATGAAAGTCTTCCACCTGACAAAACTCAGACAAAAAAGCATTATAAACCCTGGGACGCTGGTTTGAATGTTACTCGTGCCTCTTTTGCAGAATTTCAATGATCTTTCTGAAAAAAAACATCAATGAATCCTAGCAGAATACGTCCCTATGTAATTCTGCACATTTTCTAAATTAATCTTGCAGAAAGAAAGATAAGCCCTTCACCTGTCTTTTTGGTGAACTTGTTCCATTGGTTTCCATTTTTACTTCAGCTTTGGACAAATGAATTCATTCAGAGGTCCTGAAATAATTGTCTGTCAGAATTACACAGAATTCTTAACAATTGGTATTGTTTTTCCAACTGTTGATTGTGCTTTGACCCAGGTCACTTCACATATCCTCTTTATCTCTTTATGGGACAATTATCCTTCTCCTTATGATGATCCAGTAAATGAGCTGATTGATAGTAATTTTAACCTTGTTTGATTGTTTAAGATGGGAAGCCCAATTTGTATGATTGTGTTGTACCCATTTTTGGGTGCAAAAGCTTGGCAAAGTCAGGCATGAAGTGAGTAGCATGATCCGCACCCACTTCTGCATTGGTTCCCCTATTACCAAGGCCTGAAAATGGCCACGATTGCGACCTTGCCAAAAATGAGCAAGACAACCATTTAAATGTCACTCTGCCTGAAGTCAGTGGAAGGAATGGGAAAGTCCACTGCCACTCTGCCTGAGATCAATAGAGGGAAAAGGGAGCCCACTGCCACTCTGCCTGAAATCAGTGGAGGGAAAGATGAGATTGCCGCCACTCCATCTAAGATCAGCAGAGGAAAAGAGGAAGAATTACCACTCTGCCTGAGATGAATGGAGGGAAAGGGGCATCTGCTGCCATTCTGCCTAGATTAGGAGGAGGGAAGAGCAGCCTGGGAAGGGCCTGCAATTGATCTGGGTACTGGGGGAATTAGAAGGTCAGTAAAGTTGTAGGGGTGGAGCAATGGGTATGGGAGGCCAGAGTGAGGCATTATCCTGGACGGGAGTGATGTGGTAGGGAAGCAGCATTCTATCGCATTTTTTCTGCGCATGTGCAGTTGGAAATGCTAATTGGAACTGCAGGGTTTCGGGTGTGTTAAACCAGACTCACAGGCTTCCACAGCGTGATTTGGAATCACTGATTTTTTTTCAGGCAGAGTGCATATGGGGATGATTCAGAATGGATCTAAACGTCAGATGTGAAACATTCCCAATTTCAAGTCCACCCCAGCACTTAGAATTAAAATTGCAAAATAAGCCCAAGGAGTAACAAATTGATAGCCCATTTTATATTTCTCCCAACTTTTATTTCCATTGTGTTCAGTAGACACAAAAATCGGAAGAAATGAAAACAACCCTCCATCACTTATTTTATGTTATTTCCCAACTTCAAAATTACTCCATGAGTGCCAATTTTGTCCTTCATAAATGAAATATGTCACACCAAAATAGTTTATTTGAGAATTTTTCACTTCTTGTAGGTTCAAGTTGATAAATCACCCAGGAGTTTCTGACATACAATCATACATCTCTTCTTGAATCTACCTTCTTTGAACACTCCAGTCCCCTTTGTTTTGCATTCTTTAATATGTTTCAGATACTCCGTATATGTGTATTGGTTCTTCATTATCATGATAGATTCTTTTTCTAGCATTTGAAAGATGGTGCAGAGATCCAACATTTAAGCATGCCAGATTACCTTTTCTTTGTTTATGGGATGTGGGCTTTGCTGACTAGGCAGGACTTATTGCCTATCCCTCATTTTATTGTTCATAGAGTTTTTGCGTCATAACCTAGGCCATCCTAAATTTATCCATTCTAATTTCCCTTGAGAAGGTGGTGGTGAGCTGCCTTGTTGACTCGCTGCAGATCCTATTTTATAGGTACATGTGCGCGATCTTCTTAGAGAAGATCTCTCCCACTTGGAGCCAGCAGTTTGTGGTGTTGATGGTAGTCCACATCATGAATACTATAGGTACATGCACAGTGCTTTTAGAGAGTGAGTTCTAGGATTTTGACTCAATAAACAGATGGTGAGTAGTTTGGAGGGGATCTTCCAGGTGGTGGTATTCCCATGTGTCTGCTGTCCTTGTCTTAGATAATCACAGTTGTGGGTTTGGAAGATGCCGTCTAAGGAGCCTTGTTGAGTTCCTGCAGTACATGTTGTTAATGATACACACATTTAGCACTTCCACTGTGCCTTGGTGATGAAAGAAGTGAATATTTGTGGAAGATGTGCCAATCCTACCTTGTTTTGTCCTGGATGGTGTCAAGCTTCTTGACTGTTGTTCGATTCATCCAAGCAAATAGAGAGTATTCTATCAACTCTGGGCTTGTGCTTTGTAGATTGAGGATAGGTTTGAGGAATCAGGAGGTGAGTTACTCTCTGTAGGATTCCTAACCCCTGATCTGCTCCTGTATCTGCAGTACTTATATAGCTAGTTCAGTTTTTGGTCAATAATAATACTAGAATGTTGATACTGGGGGATTAAATGTTAGTGGTCATTAAATGGTTACATTGTCTCTTATTAGGATGAACATTATCAGACATTTGTGTGTCATGAATATTACTTGTCATTTATCATTCAAGTCTGAATATTGTCCAGGCCTTACTGCATTTGGACATTGCCTCCTTCAGTATCTGAGGAGTCATGAATGGTGCTGAACGTTATGCAATCATCAATGAATATTCCCATTTCTGACCTTAAGATATCTTCCTATCTTCCTATTCCTAATCATAAAATCCCTATAAGTGCAGGAAGCCAATTAGCCCACCATCTGTATACTGACTCAGCATCTTTCCCAGACTCAAATTCCCTGCTAGCCCTGTTCAGTACCCTGAGCATTTCACATGATTAATCCACCTAATCTACACATCTTTGAACTGTAGGAGGAAACTGCAGTACTTGAAGGACACCCACACTGACATGGAGGGAGAGGGGGGGACATACAAACTCCACACAGATAGTCACCCAAGGCTAGAATTGAACCCAGTTTTCTTGCACTGTAAGGTAGCTGTGCTAACCACTGTGCTGAATGTTTGTAACATTCTTTCAATGTTTTTTTTTATCATAGATTTATCTCCTTTCCTGACTCCCACTGTTGAGTTTGTTGATTTCTGGTCCGTGTGTGTCTTTGAACTCGTGTGCCTATACCTGCCTGTTGATTTCAATTCACTCTGTGATCAGTTTTGTCTGGAATCTAATTTCCTTCCTACTTTCTCTTCCCTAATCAAAATAATTCTTGATAAATATCCCCATCTTTTTGGCAAAGCTCATTTTTTTTCTGTTCCACTTATCTTGTCCCTGCTGAAATATTCCTAGTTCCTTATGAAAAGAAACATCATTTTCATACCAAGTTGTCAATGCTTGTTCTTTCAATTTTCTTGATGAATTTTCCTTCAAGGAGAAAGGAAGATGGGGGCAATTGGAGATACCCAACCAAACCATTCTTCAACATGTTAGTCAAGTTTTTGACATTGGCGATTAATCCATACGATGGAACGCATCTTTTTTTTTTCCGCACAGATCAGGGTGTCTTTCAGTAATGGTCCCAGTCTCTGTGGAGTCAGTGCTATTCCACTGAACAACATGCTTTGCCGGCAGAACTTTTTTGTGCTTTTTTAAAGTTTATTTATTAGTCACAAAGAAGTTTACATTATGACTGCAACAAAGCTACTATGAAAATCCCCTCGTCACCACATTCTAGCACGTGTTCGGATATGCTGAAGGAGAATTTAGCATGGCCAATGTACCAAAGCAGCACGTCCTTCGGACTCTGGGAGGAAACTGGAACATCCCAAGGAAACCCACACAGACACTGGGAGAACGTGTAGACTCTGCACAGACAAGGACCCAAGCCAAGAATTATACCTAGGTCCTTGGCACTGTGAGGCAGCAGTGTGAACCACTGTGCCATTGTATTGCCCATGCTGTGGTATCTGGAGACAAAAACCAGCTGCACAGCCCAAGTTGTTCTGAGCCTGCACACTTAAAGCTGCAAAGTCTTCTAAAAAACTCTATGTCAGAAATCCAGCACAAATGGTTTTTGAAACGTATATGCTTTTTTTTTTGTAAGCTTTTACCCAAACTTTAATCAGTAAACATTTTGTTTAGGAGCAGATTCATAAAAGTTATGTTTAATGTTCATGTTATGTCAATTTTTTCCATAAGAATAGAAGAATCAGCTTTTCTTGCTAACTGTCTATTTAAGAAGTCAGATTCTCGAATCTTTGAAAGATTATGAATACTTTGCACAAACTGCCTTTAAATATATTTTTGACCTATTTTAGAGGTTTCTTTTTCCACATTTCTATAGGAGGGTGAGCTGGCCTCTTCTTCCCAAGTCAGAGATTATTGTCAAGTTTCACCAGAATTTAAATTATTCTGATACAGTCCATGGCTTTGACTTGTTTACCAATACTATGTGGTTCTATAGCAGAAAATGTGGCAAGCTATTTACAGCAACATCATATTAGCCTTGGTGTATTTTTATTGTGGACCTGTGGACAGGCAGGCTGAGAGTGTGTCATGCCTATGTCTGGAGAAATGGTGGCTTGCAGCAGCTCCCATCACTGGACACTAGAGCATTATATCTGTCATTGTTAGCACAACGGCAACCTGAAGCAAAATAAAAGATCCTGCGGTTAATATTCAATGCTCACAGGGGTACAGACATTTTTTTCATTTATTTTCGGCCCCTGGAGCAGGGCCTAATGTCAGCAGTTGCAGTAGCAGCTGCAGCAGCAACAAGGTGACATAAATGCAGCATTGGAGAGGGCACAAAAATGGATGAAATGTAGTAAAACAGCAAACTAATGGAATGGGACTGTAGGGGTTTGTGAAATTTGGATTAAGGCACAATGCTAGGGGGAGAATAAACAGAGATTACCTGACCTGCAAAGGCTTGTTGCTGACACTGATTGATGAAAGTAAAAAAAGTGTTCCATTTCCCAGCACAGATATCCATCACCTTGAAAAACACTTAAATATAATTCCCCAAATAACAGAACTTTAAAAAGGGTAACAATGTTATATCACAGTGAATGATTGTCACACTTAATGGGTGTTGCTTGGAAAATCTGGTATTGATTCAAGACCTTTTGTGTCTTTCTTGACATAATTGATCCATTAGTGTTTGCACAGCGCAATAATGGAATGTACACATTAATATTTTTAATCTGGAGAGCTAGAAGTGTTAACACTTTTGGAATCAGTCCTCTTTATTTAAGCAAGACCTTGTTTGGTATGCCCACTTTACCAATTGGCATTAGGTAACATACTCTGATGTGCCCATCATAACTATTGGTATTGGGTAACATTTTCTGGCATGCCCACCATACATGTTGGTGCTAGGTAACGTACTCTGTTGTGCCCACTATACTTATTGGTAATAGGTAACGCACTCTTGCATACCCATCCTACCTGTTGGTACTGAGTAACATACTCTGGTGCACCGATCTTACTTATTGGTACTACGTGACATACTATCAACAATGTTGCTGACCACACAGATTGCTTGACTCAAAACTCATTGTAGTGATATCTTTTAAGTTGCACGTTCAAGAATTGTTTTCACACACTGGTTTAGTCATACAAAGCACAGTATATGTTCACATAATGGCTCACCTCCGTAAACTTCTCATTTCAACCAGTCCCTGTTCACACTTTCTAAATGTTTCTAAGATTGAGGTTGAATAACAGCTACCTTGGAGTGAATTCTAAATTTGTGAATCAGCTGATGGAGCCAAATCATTTTTTTTAAGTTCAGCTGAACTCCTGTAGTCAACTATTGGAAATCCAACCTGATGTGCTAGGGGGAAACATGAGAGTTAGGTGGCTTTGATCAAGAGGAGAGACCACATGTTAGTCTTTAGGTGACAGGAAAAGTTCACCAGATTACTTTGGAGGTAGGAATTGGCCAATATGGTGGGGGGAGGGGGGAAATCACCTGCTCAAAGCAAGATGTCAATTAGGCTCATTACTGAGCCAACTGACATCAGTTATCTTTGATCCCACTGGAATTAATGGAATCAAGGATGGAGTGAGAGGGTTAAGACTTTTTTATCTTTGGAAGGCTGCCGGGCAAACTCTGGGAATGTTTCTCTTTCAAAGGCACTCATGGCCAACAGAAGAGCCCTACATCAAGTGGGCGGCCAATTGCTAAAAGCCACCACTCTGCTTATGCTTCTGACCCCTTTTTTTCCCTACCCCTCCTTTTCCCATCTCTTCTTCTCCGTGATTCCCATCCCACCCTTCCTCACATTTGGCTATGAATTCCTTGTTGATCCTGGTCCTTGGTGAGTGCATTACCAGCAGCTGTCACCACTCCCCCCATGGCTAGCCCCACTCTGGTGACAATGATATTAATGAGGAGCCGCTGCCTTTGATTTGTGGGAAACTCTTGGTTGGTGGGCAGGAAGTGCTTAACAAGTACTTAATGCTATTGGGCTGCCACCACCGTTCCTGAACAATTCTCCAACTGATCGGCAATATTCCCGTTGAGTCCATTAAATTCTCTCATTGATCTCTGTGTTGAGGAACTGAATTAGTAATGACATCCAGTGTGACAGTCACAAAGGTAAGTTTATTCCTCCTTCTTGATCTGTCTGCAGCCTTTGACATGGTTGACCAATCATTCCGCTTGACCATGTTTCTACTGTCTCAGCAGGATGAGATTGCTCTCGCTGGTACTATTCTTATTTATTGAACTATAGACAGAGCATTACTTACAATGACTTCTCTTACTGTTGTTGCACTATTATCTCTGGCGTCCCAGGAGCCTATTCTTGGCCCTTTCCTATTACTTATCCACATGCTGTATCTTTCTGAAATAATCTGGAAGCACAGTGTAAATTTTCACGGCTATGACGATGATATCCAGCTCTAGCTCACCACCAGCTCTCTCAAATTCACCATTATTGCAAAGTTATTTCTTCAATGTGTACGCCAAAGCTTTTTTTTGGTTCCACTTCCATTCTGGTTTAAAGGAGATTCAGTCAATCTGTTCACAACCTTGTGTCATATTTAAGCCCAGAGTGAGCTTCTGATCTTCTATCTATGCCATCACTAAAGTATGCCTATTTCCACCGCCATATTTCCATCACTCAACTTCGGTTGTTTCAACTCATATGCTTTTTTCATGCCTTTGTTAGCCCTAGACCTGATTATTCCAATGTACTGTGGTTGGTCTCCCATATTCCACCGCCTGTAAACTTCATCCAAACTTCTTCTATCTGCATCTAACTCAGCAGGTAGTAAGCCCCATTCCCTATTGACCTTCTGCTAATTTACCTGCTTCAGCTCTGAGGCAGTCAAGTCTTGATTTTAACATTTTCATCCTGTTTTCAAATACTTTCTTGGCCTCGCTCCTATCTCTATAAATTCTTCCAATTACACAACTCTTTGAGATATCTATGCCTCTAATTCTGGCCTTGTGATCTTCTCTGATTTTAATCACGGCATCATTGGTGGTAATGCTCTCAGCTGCTTATGCCTGGGCCCTGGAATTTCCTCCCCTTCCTCTCAACCTCCATTTATGGAGACCAGTAGTGATTCACATCTGGTTCCCGCTGCTCCTGAGGTTGGAGAATCTCGGAAGCTGTGACAGTCTGGCCTTGAATGGACTCAGTATATTTAAACGTTTATTTAAGTTTGCTAATCTGGTTCCCACCCAGAATTACATCATGGTGGCTGGGAGGATTGCTCCCAGCAATCGTAAGGCGATTGATTCGCCTGACGAAGGCACAAAGGCCGAAAGCTAGCAGGTTTACTATCAAATAAATTGGTTGGATTTAAAATTGGTGTTGTCAGACCTCTTACTAGGGAGGATTGCAACAGGGTTTCGTGTTAGTGCTGAATACGCCAGACCCCCTTCACCCACAAATCTCTGACTCCACTCTGACCCAACATGATGTGCTGGAAAATCACAGCCCTCATCTTGCCATAAATTGTTGTGCTCCATGCTATGTAAAGCTGACACCAATTTCTATGTCTGAATAGGACTTTTGTCCAATACTTTAAAACATCTGCAGTCACAAGCTTCCAGCGCACTTTCAATTTAGTTTCTCTTTTTTCAGTAACCACACCCAGGCTTGACAGAGTAGAGAGAATAATTAACAGACACACACAATCAAACACTGAATAACTGAACAATCAGAAACAACAAATCCATCACTTAATATTCTAAACAGCATTGGGAAATAATAAAAAGGTAAATTGAACAGATATGGGTGGATGAAAACCTTTATAATGCTACTGCATTGCTTTCAAATGATCTTAGATGAGCAACACCTATAAAAGTTGATTTGATTGGCTTGATGTCAGATCATAAATTCTCTTAGATGAGATTAGACACTTCTGCATCTTGGCGAAGCATTTCCATTAAGGTGCTGCTTGTAAAAAATAACACATTGCTCTATATCTGTGATTCCTTATCAGTAAACTATTTTCAACAGTTCTGTTTGGTCAATGTTCATGGAAGGAAGTAAGCAATGTTCCTATTTATCAGCATTATCTGCTGCATCTTGCAAGAAAGTGCATATTTATGGTCATTATTAGAAGCTAGCTACAGGTGTAATACTCTGTTGTATAGAGTATGAACATCCACTAATGACTGAAAAATGATTGGTTGGACAATATCTTGAAGCGCTGCCAATTCTTTCAGCCAGGACATAATATTTTATATTCTTACACCTTTGGATTGGGATCTTATGTCTGTTGGGGTACAAATCAGCCATGACCTAATTGAATGGCAGATATAGTTGAAGGATTGAATAATCTATTCCTGTTTCTATGAAGCACTTTTCTTTTCATACCTTTTAGTACTTTGCAATCAAAAAAGTCAATTAAGCCTAATCATAGTCCTCAAATGAGGGGCAAATCGGATCTAAGTTGACAAAACAATTGCATCCCATCTTGGGCTTTTTCAAACATGATCCAAACTGACAGAATGAGGCATTACACCCCCGCCCCAGCTTGATCTAACACTTCATTTTAGCCAGAAGGCTGAGATGACTTTGAAAAATTACATCAGGTGAAGCATCGAATTACCCTCATTGATCCCTTATTCTACCCAAGGAAAACCATGGTCGCACGCATCAGCACACCTCAAGTGCAATGGGCTAGCCACGCCCCCTGTTTGATCATGGTTTTTCCCCTGGCAAGTAGGTTTGTTTGTGACTAGAAATCTCATTCCTAATGTTTATCCATTGTTAACAACTGGATAAATTTTATCTCCATGGAAAATATTGCTTAAGTTATTGCATGAGCAACTTAGAATGGTAAAAGTTGCATTTCAAAGTAACAGAAAAACTCTTGGCCTGAAGTACAAGGTAGAAGTTTTACATCAGACATTGCTATCTGCTTTTAGTGCATAGATCAGATTGGTACTTGAATGCATCCTGCTGTGCGTCAGTTGAAAATCACATTCAGTTTGGGTCATTGTGACATGAACTGAATGTGATGCCCACAGGGCCTATAGTACAAATGGGATCTGAGACTGCAAATGCAAGAGCTTGAGCTTTCATTTATCAGCACGGATAGCTTTAATACTGACATGCAGGTCAGTGTTTTTGCTTTTATATTATATGTTAAAAGTAATTGAAGAAAACTTACTTTCTATTGTTTAAAAACACTCTGTTCTAATTTCCATTGCCCTTAAACAATTTTATATTTATTCTCCCTGAGCCATCTTCTTGTGTCACTCACTGAGGGTAAGTTTAAGTTTTTCTGATGTACACTGGATGATAGTGCACCAGTTGTCCCATTTACTGCCTTGTCCATTATTCCTATTAGTGACTTTGAAAGAAACAAAATTTGAGTGTGATGTATAATGACTGGCTAATTCAATTTTACACCATCATCCCAAGTTAAAATTGCCCCCACTCTATGCTGGTGAAAGGCAAGTGACGTGTTTCCAGGCCTCTGCGACTCTGTGCCAGGCACACAGAGATCTACAGCAGCGTACCGAGTAATCTGAGATGAGCTAATTAGAGCGGGCATCAGCCAGGCATACCTCTCTCTGGGGAGGTAGGTGCCCTCAGCACATCATGTATCCCCTAATGGCATGAGTGAATTTTCAAAATGAAAGCTGTGCTGCTGCACCATGCTCCCAGCCATTTCTGCATTACAATTTTGTTCTGGCAAATTAAGCTCGTGACATTAAATCAGTTCCACAATACTGTGAGCAGCTGAGATTCTGCACAAAAAGATAAACCAAGGATGGGCTTCTCAAAAACTGTAGCAGAAGCATCAGAATTACCTATGAATGTTAAATAATTAGGCTTTGGTCATAGGTGTTGAGAAGAGAATATGAAACATAAAGCGCTTGATTTGAAAAGAAGTTGTGAGTATGGCAATTACTTAATTGCCAACTAATACACGCACACATACTGTTGCTTCCAATCTGAAATAAGTGTCTTCTTTTAATTTCAGGAACATCCAGAATGCTGAAACTAGTCTACGCGCCATACAATATGTATTAAATAGGAGCTTGGCATTACATTGCTTCATACCAAAATGAACTGCACATAAATTGAGATTTCCAGTCCCAAATTAGTGCTGCTGCACATTCTGCATTGCTGCTGTTTTGGTTAGAGGCACTTTCACCCTATTTAGCATGCTGAGCATATGTGCAGCAAAAGTAATTCTATCCTAGCTATACCTAGCATTGAGTAAAATTGATTGCAATGTTAGTCTGTGCTTTTCAGCATTATCAAACATCACATATGTTCTTTGTTTATGAACTAATCAAAATAGGAGCACTGAAAGTGTGTGATTGGTTGCCATTGTGGCTGTAGCTGAAATTTGATGGGGCTCAGAATGGGACTACAATAAATGGTCATTTGATGCTGGTTGCTCCGGGACACTTCCCATAGCCTACCACAAGACATTACATAGTGTGATACAAGTGACTAGATTTTGGGGCTGGAGGAAGCACAGGGATGGCAAGGGTGGTTGCAAAGGGGGATTGCAGGAGTGAAGTTTCAAATAATAAAGTCTTCTTATCATGTAGCACGGTGGTTAGCAATGCTAGGGACCCGGGTTCAATTCGAGATTTGGGTACTGTCCGTGTGGAGTTTGCACATTCTACATGGTCTGTGTGGGTTTCCTCCAAGATAATAAGAAGACACTTATTTCAGATTGGAAGCAACAGTATGTGTGCATGTGTTAGTTGGCAATTAAGTAAATGCCATACTCACGACTTCTTTTCAAATCAAGTGCTTTATGTTTCATATTCTCTTCTCAACACCTATGACCAAAGCATATTATTTATGTTCACAGTCCAAAGATATGCAGGTTAGTTGGATTGGCGAGGGAAAATTACTCTTTAGTGTCCAAAGATATATAAATTAGGGGATTAGTGCGGTAAACGCATATGTTAGAGTGAGGGTAGTCCTGGGTAAGATGATCTATCTGACGGTCAGTGCAGACTCTGGCCAAATGGCCTCCTGCACTGGAGGATTCTATGTTTCTATGATCTTTGAATCTAGATCCCAATCCTAATCTGGACATTTTCCTATCTCCCCAGTTGAAACGGAATGGAGAAAAATAATCCAGCCTCAAACTCCTTTAATATACCAGCTTTCAATGTTTTTCTGAGCCGCTTGTAGACAGAAAACCTAGAACCTCTCAGCCTTAGATGATGTCACAGCTTCTGAAACAGATGCTGAAGTAAGAGGAAGATAGAGGTCATGGCCTAGTATGTCAAGACCATTGTCTACTGTGACTTTCCCACTGGAGTTATTGTAGGTGTCTGTTAAAAAGCATATTTCTCAGTCATTTTTGTTACATGCTTATTCTCATTTTAGATTGTAAGAATTCTCAACACTGGGTTAAAGTCCAACAGGTTTATTTAGAATCATGAGCTTTTAGAGTGCTGCTCCTTCATTGGGCTTCTGCTGGCATCTCACATCATTTTAAATTGGGCACAATGGCTTTCCCATTCTGCTTCAACTTGTGTCAGTTGTGCATGAGCTGGGAGCACTCTTACCTCTGAATCGCAAAGTCTAAGGTTCACGTAACTAGCAAGAGCTTGACAATGAAAAATCAAGGCTGATACACCAATGTGGTGCTAAAAGGAGTTGCCAGCTTTTGCATGAAGCATTAAACCTAGGCCCCATCTGCCTAATTGGATGGATGTGAAAAATTCCATGGTAGTACGTGAAGGAAGAGTGGGGGGAGAAGTTACTGGTTTCCTGGCCAATATCTGCGCCTCAATCAACATCAGGGAAACAGGTTATCCAATCATTGTTAATCTTATTCATAAATGCAGGCAGAATATTGATATTGGTCTGCGACACTGACACAACTGTGGCAGAAGCTGCTGAGGCAGAGTCAGAGTTGTATATTACGCACGATTATGGCAAAGTGCAGAGGCACCAACACTCTAGCCTGTATTTTCTGAAGGAGCAATGCTTCATTTTCCAAAATAAGTCATCACTGAGTCTTTGTCATGCTGCAAGTGGACCCAACAGCCATCTGCACTGTATACAGAAATCTCATAGTATCTGTTAAAGTCTACATGAGGGAGGCATATTATGCTGGTAGGAACCTAACCCTTCAGGCTTAGCCTGAAGTCTCCAGGAATTGAAGATGAATCATTCTGACATTGCTATGTGCAATCTTGGAGGAAAATCATTCAGTCAATAAAAATACTTTTTTATTGTCATTTTCTTTGAACATTTTTACCAGATATAAAAATATTGAAAATTGCGGGGGGGATTGCTTTTTGGCTGATAATCAAACGTCATCTAATTGGGAAGTGAAGCTTTCAAATTGATGTATGAATGGGTTGAATATGTTGGCTGATGAATGGTGAGAATGTTAGTACCTGTATAAGTCTGTGTACTTTGGATATGCTAACATTAATTAAATAAACAGCCAGTTTCATCAATTTTCCCACAGCAGCATAGCATGGCACTGCAAGAGAAGTTGAAGGTCTAAAGTATCACTGATTACACCATGACAACTGACAGGTTCCTTTGCTTAAAGTTTTGCACAATCACCAACAGGAAAGGAGTGCAACTCTTCAATGTGCAGCTTATTGGTCACCAGCAACTTCCAAGTAAATGCTTGCATCCCTGTGGGATCCCTCGAGGTCCACCTACAAAAGTCAGTGTGAGAGACTTGCCTCACTTTTCGCATCCCAGTTACCACAATTGTTATTATGACTTCTAAACTTTGCTCCTTACTTCATCCCCATCCTCTTGCTTTTCCATCGCCCTTACATTCCTTGTCTCCTCAATGATTCCTCGTATTCTCCATGCTGCCATTTGTATACCCCATGCTCCTTTCATGACCTCTTATAGCCATAATGCCTCCTTATGTATCTACCATAGTTAATTACCCAATATCCACTATATATAATCCTCAGGAGTTTTAAAATAACTGAGTGCGGGTGGAAGAAACTTGTAACAATCAAATAAAATGCTAATTCATACGGTTGACATCGATACTGCAAACAAATTATAATCCCATAGAAGAAATATTCCCTTAAGTAGCAATTAAAGAACCATTAAAGAACGAACCATTACTCAAGAATTATATCAAAGATGGATTATTTTATTACAATCTTGTACGACTTTCAATCTCCCTCCAGAGCAGCTATGTTAACATACCTAAGGACTCAAACTGCTTTTGGAACTCAGCCAGCCATTTATAATGGCGCCAGCTATTAAAACATTAGCTGTTAGCTCCAGGCCCCATGAAAATGAAGGAACAAATGTTATGTTTCTCAATTTCAAAGCAAATCACCTATCAATTAATGGAGTGGAGCAGGTGATTAGATGTTTTCAAATAATCAATAGCAGGGCATTTGTTTTTATTACATGTAAATTTCAGTCCAAAACATAAAAGGACAGTTTTCCAACACATCTTTTCCACAGTTTCTCCATTGGAAAAAACACAATAGAGGTCAGTGTAATGGTCAACTTACCTCTGCAGGATCGATCCTTATGATTAATCACTGCAGTTAGAACATATTTACATTACCTTATAGCTTTTATTAGTGACATTTCAAAATGTCAAAATGCTTAACACTTAACCGTCTTAATGTTCCCAACTCTTCTGTCAACAGTGATCAACTGGCCACAGCGGTCAACAAACCTCGCAAACAAGGCAGTATTTTTCAGGCTTCCATGAACCACGGCAGGACAGGAAGAGAACATGGGAAAAGAAATTTAGATTTCTGATGATGGTTATAATGTGACCCAAACATCAGAAGAGGCACATAAGTGTTTTATACCCAAGTCCTTCCTGACCCACAAAAAGACCATTTGCAAATAGCACAAATTCTAGAAGGCAGGGATGTGTGCTTTTTGCAGCCAAATAAAAAAAAATCACAATTTCATGTTTCCTGACCCGATTCCTGCCTCCATTGGGATAGCAAATCTCAGTTTTGGGATGGGATTTTCCCATATTCTTTCAGTGTTTTTCCAATGAGAAAACCAGGGAGAATCTTTTTGGCAGCACTCCTCGAATATTGAGTTTCTTTAACAATTTATTTTCCCATGTGATTTATGCCACACTTAGAGTGGCTTGCCTTTGATACACTTGCCCCATTTGATCTCGGTAATCAGAACTGGAACTGCTTTTAAACACCTCCCCTGCATTTGATCCAATTCCAGACAGCACCACAATTCATGGAGGGATACTTCACTAAATACCTAATTCAAAGACATGACACTCTCTACCCACTATTATGCAAAACACCATGGGCAGCGCAATGGTTAGCACAGCTGCTTCACAGTGCTAGGAACCCGAGTTCAATTCCAGCTTTGGGTCACAGTCCGTGTGGAGTTTGTATGTTTTCCGTGCGTCTGTGTGGGTTTCCTCCAGGTGCTCTGCTTTTCTCCCACAGTCCAAAAGATATGCTGATAAGGATTGGCCATGCTAAGTTCTCCATCAGTGTACCCAAACAGGTCACAGAGTGTGGTAACTAAGGGATTTTCATAGTAACTTCATTGCAGCATTAATGCAAGCCTACTTGTAACACTAATAAATAAATTTTAGTAACACGTCCATCAAGCAAGATCACCACCTCCACCTGGGAGGCACCAGCTCACTGCAGAAGAGGACGGGGCAACAGTGTTGGAAGAAGATGCATGATGTTCTTTGTGCAGTCAGGGTAAGTCTGCCCTATAATGTCTTCTGCTGCACCCCTTCACATTTTGTTCACATCTTGAAGAGCATCAAGATTGTCAGAGTAGAGTTAAGAGAGAAATCAGAAAGGCAAAAAGGTTGCTCTGTCGATAAGGCAAAGGAGAATCCAAAAAGCTTCTATAAATACATAAAGGGTAAAACAGTAATTAATGAGAGTGCAGTGACTCTTAAAAATTGATAAAGTCATCTATCTGCAGATCCGCAAAAGAGCTGGGTGAGATCCTGAACATTTCTCATTAGTATTTCATGTAGAGAAAGGCATGAATGTTATTTTTTGGTATTCACAAAGGAGAGGGACACATCAATTAATGGTGTCTTGGAGGATGTGTAAACCCTTTAGAACAAGTCATCGTTATGAAGAGGAAGTGTTAGGGGGATTAAAAAACATTAAAGTAGACAAATCCCCAGGGCCAGATGGCATCTTCCAGATTACTGAGAATGATGAGATAAAATTGCTAGACCTCTAACAGAAGACTTTGTTTCTTCATTGGCTACTGGTGAGGTACCAGAAGATTAGAAGATAGTCAATGCTGTCCAGTTATTTAAGAAAGGTAGCAAGGATAACCTGGGTTATTATAGACCAGTGAGCTTGATATCAATGATGGCAAAACTGTGGAGAAGATTCTTAGAAAAAGGATCTATTCACCTTTGGACTGAATGGTCTTGTTAGTAACCAACGGCATTGTTTTGTACATGAGAAGTCATGTCTCACTAATTTAATTGAGTTTTTTGAGGAAGTGATAAAAATGGTTGATGAGGAAAGGATTGTGGATGTTGTCTACATGGATTTTAGTAAAGCATTTGACAAGGTCCCTCATGGCAGGCTGGTACAAAAGATTAAATCTCACAGGATCAGGGGTGAACTAGCTAGATGGATTCAGAACTGGCTTGGCCATAGAAGACAGAGGGTAGAAATGGAAGAGTGTTTTTCTAAATGATCTGTAACTAATGGTGTTCCACAGGAATCAGTGCTGGAGCTTCTGCTGTTTGTAATATACATAAATGACTTGGACGAAAATGTAGTTGATTTGATTAGCACGTTTGTGGAAGATGCTATGATTGACGGAGTTGCAGACAGTGATGAAGACTTTCAGAGAATACAGCAGGGTATAGATAGTCTGGAAAATTGGGCAGAGAAATGGCAGGAGGAATTTAATCTGGACAAATTTGAGATGATGCATTTTGGTAGATCCAATTCAGGTAGGTACTATAAAACAAATGGAAGAACAATCAGGCGCATAAACGCACAGAAAGATCTGGGAGTACAGGTCCACAGATCCTTAAGAGTGGCAGCACAGGTAGAAAAGGTGGTAGAAAGCATATGGCATGCTTGTTTCCATCGAACTGGGTATCAAATATAAATTATGTTACAGTTTTATAGGTTGTGGTTAGGCCACATTTGGAATTCAGTGTCCAATTCTGGTCACCACACTATAAGGAGGTGGAAGCTTTGGAGAGAGTGCAGAAAAGGTTTTCCACATCGTTGCCTGGTATGGAGGATATTAGCTATGGGGAGAGATTGAATGAACTGGGATTGTTCTCTCTGGAGAGAGAGAGGCTGAAGGGCAACCTATAGAATTTTATAACATTATATGCAGTATAGATAGGGTGAACAGCGGATGCTTTTTCTAGGGCAGAAATTATAATTACAAGGAGGCACAAGTTTAACATAAGGAGGAAAATGTTCAGGAGAGATGTGTAGGGAGTGTAGTGGAGGCCTAGAATGTACTGCCAAGTGAAGTGGTTAAGGCAGTTTTGTTAACCCCATTTAAGACTTGATAGGCATATGAGCAAATGGGAAATGGAGGGATATAATCAGTTGGTTAGCTGGGTAAACATAGTTGGCGCAGGCTTGGAGGGCCATAAGGTCTGTTTCTGTGCTATAGTGGTTTTTGTTCTTTATTAGGGAAATTGGAGAAATAAATAGTGATGTCTTGAGGAGTGTACATATTACAGAGAAGGAGGTGCTGAAAGTCTTAAAGCGCATCAAGATGGAGAAATCCCTGGGATCTGACGAAATGTATCTCAGGACATTGTGGGAGGCTGGGAAGGAAATTGTGAGTCCCCTAGCAGAAATATTTGAATTATCAACAGGTGAGGTGCCTGCAGATTGGAGAGTAACAAATGTTGTGCCATTATTTAAGGCTGCAGGAAAAACCCTGGGAATTATAGACCGGTGAGCCTAACTTCTGCAGTGAGTAAGTTATGAGAAGATATATTGAGAGACAGGATCTACAGGCATTTAGATGTGGCAAGGATTGATTATGGACAGTCAGCATGGCTTTGTGAGTGGCAAATCATGTGTCGTGAATTTGATTGAATTTTTCAAAGGGGTAGCCGAGAAGATGTGGACAGTGCAGATGATATTGTCTACATGGACTCTAGCAAGCCCTTTGACAAGGTACCCCATGGTAGTTAGTTGCATATGGTTAAATTTCACAGGATCCAGATTGAGTAGCTAATTAGATACAAAATTGGCTTGATGACAGAAGACAGATGATGGTTGTAGAGGATTGTTTTTCAAGCTGGAGGCCTGTGACCAGCGGTGTGCCTGAGGGATTGTGCTGAGTCCACTGTTATTTGTCATTTATATTAATGATTTAGGTGAGAATATAGGAGGTTAGTAAGTTTGCAGATGATACCAAAACTGGCATAGTGGACAGTGAAGAAGGTTATCTAGGATCGCAATGGGATCTTGATCATCTGGGCCAGTAGGCTGATGAATGACAGATGGAGTTTAATTTAGATAAATGCCGGGTGATACATTTTAGTAGATTGAATCAGGGCAAGATTAACTCAGTTAATGGTAAGGCATTGGGGAGAATTATAGAAAAAAGAGATCTAGGGGTACAGATTCATAACTCCTTGAAAATGAAGTAACAGATGGACAGAGTGGTGAAGAAGGCATTTGGCATGATTGATTTCATTGTTAAGAATATTGAATACAGGAGTTTGGATGTCTTGTTGAAGTTGTACAAAACATTGGTAAAGACACATTTGGAATACTGTTTACAATTCTGGTCACCCCATTATAGAAAGGATATTATTAAACTAGAAAGAGTGCAGAAAAGATTTACCAGGATGTTACTAGAGTTTGATGGTTTGAGTTATAAGAGACTGGATAGACTGGGACTTCTTTACCTGGAGCATAGAAGTTTAACGGTGATATAAAGATCTATAAAATGAGGGGCATGGTTAAGATAGATAGTCAATATCTTTTCCCAAAGGTAGGGGAGTCTAAAACTAGAGGACAGAGTTTTAAGTTAAAAGGGGAAAGATAAAAAAGGCTCTTTTTTTCACTCAGAAGGTGGTCAGTATCTGGAATGAGCTGTCAGAGATAATAGTAGAGATGGATGCAATGTTGTATTTTAAAAAGTTTTTATACAGTTATGTAGTAAGATTAGTATAGAGGGATATGGGCCAAACGTGGTAATTAGGATTACTTCAGTGGTAAAAACTGGCACCATGCACGTGTTGGACTGAAGGTCCTTTATGATTCAATGAATCTATGACCTCCAAATAGTTTCATACTCAGCCACCTCATGGATTCCCAACATAACATGGGGCAGCAGTCAAAGATGAAAACCCTCAACACATGCAGCCATGGTACATGCCTCACGTGAAATAACCTTCTCCATTGTTCAGGTCTGTGTATCCCAGAAACAAGCCACTGGCATTGAATTTCAGACATAATCTTTCAGGGGCACAGGCAATGAGTGGCCTCCAGTCCATGTGGAAACATAGAAAATAGGAACAGGAATAATCCATTTGGCCTTTCATGCCTGCTCCACTATTCATTGCAATCGTGGCTGATCCAACTCATGCATTCTCCTCATAACCTTTAATTCCTTTCACCCTAAATGCTATATTAGACTCCTCCTTGAAAATATACCTCAACTGCTTTCTTTGATAACAAATTTCATATTCTGATCACTCTCTGGCTGAAGAAATTTCTCCTCATCTCTATCCTAAATTGTCTACCCTGTATCCTCAGACTGTGATCTATAGTTTTGGACACCCTACCATCAGGAACATCCACCCCATATTTATCCTGTCTAGTCCTGTTAGAATTTTATATATTTCTATGAGATTCCCCTGTCATTGTTCTGAACTCCAGCAAATACAATCCAAACTAACTCAATCTCTCCTCATATGACAGCTCTGCCATCACAGAAATCGGCCTTCATTGCAATTCCTGTATAGCAATAACATCCTTCCTCAGACAAGGACACCAAAACTGCACACAGTTTTCCAGATGTGGCCTCAGTAAGGCCCTGCATAATTGCAGCAATATATTTTTCCTGTTCCTATACTTGAATCCTCTTGCTATGAAGGCTGACTTACCATGTGCCTTTTTTACAGCCTGTTGCAACTGTATGCTTATCATCAGTAACTGGTGAATGAAGACACCTTGGTCACTTTGCTCATTTTCCCTCACAATTTATAGCCATTCAGATAGTAATCTCCTTTCTGTTTTTGCTTCCAAAGTGCTAACAAATGTGCTTCCTCACATTTATCCATGGTATGCTGCATCTGCCATAGATTCACTCAGCTTGTTCAGAAGCATCTCTGCAGCAAATAAGTATGACTGAATGGAAAAAACACAATAAGCAAGTATTTATCAATGCTATAGATGAATACTAACAATGCAGATTCAATTCCTGTATCATCTGAGGTT
Organism: Sphyrna mokarran; assembly: GCA_024679065.1. NCBI lineage: Eukaryota > Metazoa > Chordata > Chondrichthyes > Carcharhiniformes > Carcharhinidae > Sphyrna > Sphyrna mokarran. The sequence continues at coordinate 93,370,428 of JAGIQG010000001.1, forward strand.
ATTCATGAAGGCCCTGCCATCTTAACTTTGCCTGAAATGTGATTAAATCACCACCAGTCAGCTTTCCTTTCAAAGGAGAGAGCAGCTTCTGGTCATCTGGGCTATGATGACTTTACCTTTTACTTACCAAATGTATGTAACATAGAAACATAGAAGATGGGAGCTGGAGGATGCCATTTGACCATTCAAGCCTGCTTCACCACTCATTGCAATCATAGCTGATTATCCACCTCAATAGCTTAAACCTGCTTTTTCTCCATAACCTTTGATCCCATTCACCCCAAATGCCTTTTGAATACATTCAATGTTTTGACGTTAAGTACTTTCTGTGGTAGTGAATTAAGTAGGTTCACCACTCTTTGGGTGAAGAAATATCTCCTCACCCATCCTAAATGGTCTACCCTGAATCTCACAACACCAGGTTAAAGTCCAACAGGTCCAACAGGTTATTTAAAGTCCACCACTAGCTTTCTGGGCTCTGCATCTTTGTCAGATGAGTGAGGCATTCCGATCACAACCAGGCCATATAAAAAACACACGCAATTTACAGAAATTTGATGTCTGTGTCGATATGCACAATCTTCTTGGAGATCCTTTCCACTTCCTCAGACTAATATCCTTGGTTCTGGACTCCCCCATCATCAGGAACATCCTCCCAGCATTTACCTTGTCTAGTCCTGTTAGAATTTTATAAGTCTCTATGAGATCCTCCTGGATTCATCTGAACTCAAGAGAACTCTGATGTAACGGTACATAAATTGAAAACTGGCTCAAAGGTGGTAGCTGGCACTGTCCATAGTCTAAAACTAATGCCCCTCTGACTCATAGATCACATTACCATCAAATGATGTTGGATGACTGCCACGTCGGAAACTTTCAACCTTTTTATATTCCTCAAATCCTAGATCTGTCCTTGGATAGTAATGGAAGAGAACTAGTCCTCATGTCCATTATCGGTTTATTCTGGCGGAAGAACTATATTAAAAATCAATTGTTGAAAAATAAACATCTGACTTGCAAACTGTCAGTACTTTAAAATGAATCAAAGAGGAGATTGTGTTTCCTGTTCACGGCAAATGTTGTGAAGCCCTTGGGGAAAATTGTATTTACATTGTACCGCACACAATTTATCTAACAGCAAATTGTTATCTCTATATGAGGACATGGACAAAACACATAGATTCTTCAATTTTTCTCAGCGTTTGTAAGGCAACAATTATGTAACAGTTCTGCACTTTTTTGTAAGGTCAAAATTTTCATTTTTCATATCCAGCCATTAATTTATACTCATTATAAGATAGTAAGTTATATTGCCTTCATTCACTGCCTGCAAGTGAATCTCCCAAACCTTTGTTATTGTATCCTGATATATTGGCAATGGAGTAGCCATCTTTGGATTTCACTGGGGAGAGTAAAGTTCGTGTTCATGTGTTAAGTACTTTTTTAACTTTTCTCTTTGTTTAAAATAGCGAGCGGGGGTAGTTTTTTGCCGTTTTTATTTAAACTAACAAGAAACCGGAAGTCGTCACTAGGAGGCTGCCGGTAGTTGTAGTTTTCTGGCTATATAAGTACTAACCTCTGGGTATCGGCTTCATTGTTCCCTTGGAGCAGCACGGAGAGGCAGCGATTTGGGAAAGCGTGAAGTTCGTGTGTTAAGTAGTTTTTTAACTTTTCTCTTTGTTTAAAATAGCGAGCGGGGGTAGTTTTTTGCCGTTTTTATTTAAACTAACAAGAAACCGGAAGTCGTCACTAGGAGGCTGCCGGTAGTTGTAGTTTTCCCTGTCTCTATAAATTGGTCCAGAGACGAAACCCGATACTCTACACAGGTAGAGTATCCCACCCTCCCCCCTCCTCTAACCTAATAATATAAGTGTGTGGGAAGTTTTTTTTTTCTCTCTCTCCTTAAAGTAAATTAAAGTATCAGGGATGGCAGTGCAGGCAGTCCGTTGCAACTCCTGTAGTGTGTATGAGGTGAGGGACGCCAGTAGTGTTCCTGCTGATTATACCTGCAGGAAGTGTGCCCATTTGCAGCTCCTTGAGGATCGTGTTAAGGAGCTGGAGCTGGAATTAGAGGAACTCAGGATAATCCGAGAGGTTGAGGAGGATATTGGCAGGAGTGACAAAGAGATAGTCACTCCTAAAAGTGATTCGTGGGTAACTATTAGGAGGAGGGGTAAGAAGCAATTGGGTAGACAATCCCCTGGGGCTGTTCCCCTCCGAAACAAATTTTCTGTCTTGGAGGCTACAGTTGAGGAAGAATCAACTGGAGAGGACCAAAGGGAGCAGGTCTCTGGGGATGAGCCAGCTGAGAATGCTCAGGTGGGTAGGGGGAATAAGAGATTAGGCCTAGTAATTGGAGACTCCACAGTTAGAGGGACAGATAGGAGAGTAAATAGTAATAAAAGTGAATCAGGGCTGGTGTGTTGCCTCTCAGGGGCTGGAGTCCAGGATGCCGCAGATCGGGTTTTTAAGATTCTTAAGGGAGAGGGGAGTCAACCCCAAGTCATAGTTCATGTAGGGACACATGATATAGGAAGGACGAGGGAAGGGGATATTAAACAGAAATTTATGGAGTTGGGGTGGAAGCTTAGGGCCAAAACTGGCAGAGTGGTTATCTCTGGACTCTTGCCTGTGCCAAGGGATAGTTTGGAGAAGAATAGAGAGAGGGAATGTTTGAACTCGTGGCTGCGGGGATGGTGCAGGAGGGAGGGGTTCAGGTTCCTGAACAATTGGGACTCATTCTGGGATAGGTGGGACCTCTACAAGAGAGATGGTCTACACCTGAACCAGAGGGGAACTAATATCTTGGGGGGAAAATTTGCTAAGGCTATGCAGGGGGCTTTAAACTGATTCAGGGGGGGGGTGGGATCCTGAATAGTTGGGGTGCTAAGAGGGATGAGAGTAAGGGGGTCATAGAGGAAAGCCGTAAAACACAGCAGCATACGGGTGGGGTAGGGCATGGTTTGAAATGCGTATACTTTAATGCAAGGAGTATTCGCAATAAGGGGGAGGAACTTGCAGCTTGGACCAGTACCTGGAACTTCGATGTTGTGGCCATTTCAGAGACTTGGGTAGAGCAGGGACAAGAATGGATGTTGCAGGTTCCAGGGTTCAAATGCTTTAGTCGGAGTAGAGAAGGAGGTAGAAGGGGGGGAGGAGTGGCATTATTAGTCAAAGACTGTATCACAGTGACAGAGAAGAAGTTTGATGAGGACTTGTCTGTTGAGGTAGTATGGGCTGAGATTAGAAACAGGAAAGGAGAGGTCACCCTGTTGGGAGTCTTTTATAGACCTCCTAAAAGTTCTAGAGAGGTAGAGGAAAGGATTGCAAAGTCAATTCTGGTCAGGAGTGAAAGTAATAGGGTAATTGTTATGGGGGACTTTAACTTTACTAATATTGATTGGAATAGCTATAGCTCTAGCTCGTTAGAGGGGTCAGTTTTCGTACAAAGTGTGCAGGAAGGTTTTTTGACTCAGTATGTAGATAGGCCAACTAGAGGTGAGGCTACATTGGATTTGGTGCTGGGCAATGAGCCAGACCAGGTGTTAGGCTTGGAAGTTAGTGAACATTTTGGTGATAGTGACCACAATTCGGTTACGTTCACCTTAGTGATGGATAGGGATAGGCATGAAGCTGGGGGCAGTAGTTATAGCTGGGGGAAGGGTAATTATGAGGCCATCAGGAGAGAATTAGGGTGCATAGATTGGACTAGGAAACTACAGGGACTGAGAACATCTGGAATGTGGAGCTTATTCAAGGAGCAGCTGCTGCGAGTCCTTGATAAGTATGTCCCTGTCAGGCAAGGAGGAAATGGTCGAGTAAGAGAATCTTGGTGTACGAAAAAAGTTGATTTGCTGGTTAAAAGGAAAAAGGAGGCTTATGTCAGGATGAGGATTGAAGGCTCGGTTAGTGCAATGGATAGCTATAGATTAGCCAGGAGGGAGCTAAAGAGTGAATTGAGGAGAGCTAAGAGAGGACACGAGAAGACTTTGGCTGATAGGATTAGGGAGAATCCTAAAGCTTTCTTTAGATATGTTAAGAATAGAAGATTGGTTAGGGCAAGATTAGGGCCAGTCATAGACAGCAGTGGGAAGTTGTGCGTGGAGCCTGAAGAGATTGGAGAGGCACTGAATAAATATTTCTCTTCGGTATTCACGCAGGGTGATGTAAATGTAGTTATGGAGAACACTGAGGTACAGGGTAGCAAACTGGAAAGTATTGAAGTAGATAGGGAGGATGTGCTAGATATTCTCGAGGGTTTGAAGTTGGATAAGTCCCCTGGGCCGGACGGGATTTACCCTAGGATTCTCTGGGAGGCAAGAGAGGAGATTGCAGAGCCTCTGGCTCTGATCTTCAGGTCGTCGTTGGTTACGGGTGTGGTTCCGGAGGACTGGAGGATAGCGAATGTGGTCCCGTTGTTCAAGAAGGGGAAGAGAGACCTTCCAGGGAATTATAGGCCAGTGAGTCTTACTTCTGTGGTGGGCAAAGTATTGGAGAGAATAATTAGGGATAGGATTTATAGTTATTTAGAGAGTAATGAATTGATTGGAGATAGTCAGCATGGTTTTGTGAAGGGTAGGTCGTGCCTTACTAACCTCATTGAGTTTTTTGAAAAAGTGACTAAGGAGGTGGATGGGGGTAAGGCGGTTGATGTGGTATATATGGACTTTAGTAAGGCGTTTGATAAGGTGGCCCATGGAAGACTTCTGCAGAAAATGCAGATGTATGGGATAGAGGGTGATTTAGCTAATTGGGTTAGGAATTGGCTAGCAGATAGAAGACAGAGGGTGGTGGTTGATGGGAGATATTCATCGTGGAGTTCGGTGACAAGTGGTGTACCTCAGGGGTCTGTTTTGGGGCCCCTGCTGTTTGTAATTTTTATAAATGATCTGGATGAGGGTATTGAAGGATGGATTAGTAAATTTGCAGATGACACTAAAGTCGGTGGAGTGGTAGATAGTGAAGAGGGGTGTTATAGTTTGCAGAGGGACTTGGACAAGTTGCAGAGCTGGGCCGAGAGGTGGCAAATGGAGTTTAATGTGGAAAAGTGTGAGGTAATGCACTATGGCAGAAATAATAAATGTGTAGAGTATAGGGCTAATGGTAGGATTCTTAGTAGTCTAGATGAACAGAGGGATCTTGGTGTGTATGTGCATAGATCCCTGAAAGTAGGCAGTCAGGTCGAGAAGGTTGTTAGGAAGGCATATGGAGTCTTGGCTTTTATTGGTAGGGGGATTGAATTTCGGAGCCGCAACGTCATGTTGCAACTGTACAAAACTCTAGTGCGGCCGCACTTGGAGTATTGTGTGCAGTTCTGGTCCCCACATTATAAGAAGGATGTGGAGGCATTGGAGAGGGTACAGAGGAGGTTTACCAGGATGTTGCCTGGTATGGAGGGCAGGTCTTATGAGGAGAGGCTGAGGGATTTGAGGTTGTTTTCGTTAGAAAGGAGGAGGCTAAGAGGGGACCTGATCGAAACATATAAGATGATTAGAGGTTTAGATAGGGTGGACAGTGATAGCCTTTTTCCTAGGATGGAAAAAGCTAGCACGAGGGGACACAGCTTTAAATTAAGGGGTGATAGTTATAGGACGGATATCAGAGGCAGGTTCTTTACCCAAAGGGTGGTTCGGGAGTGGAATGCCCTGCCTGCAGCGGTTGTAGATGCGCCAAGTTTGGTGGCGTTTAAGAGGTTAGTTGATAAGTATATGGAAGAGAAGGGAATGGTTTAGTTTGGAGGGGCATTGCTTTTTATATTGGTCGGCGCAACATCGAAGGCCGAAGGGCCTGTTCTGTGCTGTAATGTTCTATGTGCTATGT